>OY756387.1:6187091-7573545 GCA_963576865.1 Anania hortulata | reverse complement strand
CTTTGAAGCCAAAAAATATTTTGTCATTTAACTTCGTTTCAAGCTACGTAGAAGTAATGTTATCAGTAGTATTCCTTACAAAATCTTGTGTATTGTGTTTTGAAAGCTCATAAAAATTACATCAATTAATTTAGTGGTGACGTCATCATTGTGGTGGTGGAGACTTGCACATATATACATACATTAAACTTTACAATTGGCTTGTTCCACTGTTTAATCTTATTTAATAAGCGCTAAAATTAATTAAGTTCACAAGAGCTTAAGTCTTGAAAACGAGTTATCAAATAAATTGAAAGGATTATAGACGTCTACAGCAGAGCAGCTTATAATCTTTGACTTTTTTCGACAGACTTAACAAAGGCATTACCTTAAAATAATTAGGATATGATGTCAAAATAGTACCAAAGTGAAACAGGATCTTTCACCGTGTTAAGTAGACACCACAATATGTTTATGATTATAAAAAATGCGTATAAATTAAAATCTTAATCCGATGATGCATGTTCTTTTGTCCATGTAACACAAAAAAGTTGTTCTGCCTCTGAAGGGTTTAATATCTTAACACGTTTAACAATTTCTTTCTCGGAGATTAAAATACAGTCGGCATACTGTATTGCTGGCGTAGTCGGATTTAATTTCTGACACAATTGTTAATATTTCTGTTTTGACATACGCATTGACTAATTGTGAAGCTACTTACATACAAAAGCTTTATAGTCGCGGCAATTGCTCAACACATTTTCGGTACAAACAATCACTTGTTTGCTTAAACATTAAAATGTTTCAACTAAAATAATCTAATAATAACGTTAATTAGTTTAAAAAAAGAAACCACTTATTTATTTCAAAACTACTAATGACAAAACGAAAAAAAAAAACCCTCCTTGTATTAGAGCAAGCTTCACAGAAAGCCATGTGTGTGGGTTGTGACTTTGAATGATAATGATCATAACAACATAAAAGTAGCCACGGTACGTAATATATGATGTGTAGTAAAACTTTTGGAGGAAGGTGTGAAAAGGTAGGCTAGTGGACGTGTCCCGACAGATGATTCAATCATTCATGAAGATATGATCGTATATCATCAGTGGCGAAAGTGTTAACTCGAACCGCTGCCGCCTTCGTCAATGGGATGCCCTAAGCTTTTTGTATGCTTTTTATTTTGTTTACATTTATTATTTCAGTTTTAAAACCTAGAGGCATATCCTGACAAAGATATTGTGTTTATAGAGTTTCTTTGTTGCCTCTTACGACTGTGTTGACAGATTGTAAAAAGGCTTTTTTTTTAAATGCAAAAGATTTACAGAAATATTTACAAAGTATGTATCGCGCTCTTTAAGTCCAGCGGTGGACTGCAATAGGCGGACATGATGATACAAAGTATTAAAAAAACATACGTAAAAACTGTGTGCAGATAGCAATATGTACTTGTAGCTAGCATGCAAGTAGCTCGTTGTAGGAAATGATTATTTTTACACTCTACCAATAAATTTATAGCCTTAAAAGGTGCTTCAAATAAATCATTATCTCACTCCAGCTGATAGTTCTTTATTTAATAGATTTCTGGTTAATGACTGTCGTAACTGATGAATTTAAAACTATTATTGTCTTTGAAAAAAAGGTTGCATCATAAGTTGTTTATCGCTTGAGATGAAATACTGCGATATGCGATTACACCTGAAAGAAGTTAGTTAATTATGAGGTAAATATGTAAGTATGTCCAAATATGTTTATTTCACCCTATAACAAGTTATAAGAGTACTTCCTCTACTAAAGAAAAAATATGAGGATTAAGAAACTCTTACAATAAAACCTTGAAATCATACAATTATTAGTCTAGATTTAAATGTTTTTTTAATTTCATAAGCCTATTTTATCACAAACTCGCCTTTTATTTCATATTGACCATATGGCCAAAAAGGAATAAAAATCAAATACTAAGTAAGTTTTTTTTTAAAGTAATACTTTCCGCTTATTTTGAAATTACACAATCAATGTAAAGTACGCAAAACATTACCTAAAAACCTTCTAAAATACTTAACATGTTAAAATTTATAACATTAAAAAAGTTTACAACGGACAGCAATAATTATAATGTTGCGTGTCTGGCATGTAGTTTCCGAGATTAAAGATAGTTAAAACTTCTATAAAAATATATAAGTAAGGATTCAGATCAGTACGATTATAGAGGTGAGGTAGCTAGCATCTATCAAAGTTTTAACATTATAATAAAAATAACCATGATCCAAAAGTGTGTTAACTAAGTCATCTTCCGTAAGTCCCTAACAAACTATATACGAAATAGATATCAAGCTTTAAAATAAATGAAATAATTAAAATGAAATAACTATAAGTTTTTAAAAGTTAAATGTATATTGTTGTTTTTTAAATCTAGCAACAATAGGTTGTATGTATTTGCGTAGAATTTTATGATGTTCCATGAACCTTCCAAGCAAATGCATGGTATAATAAATCCAAGTGCATATTTGCATATGTAAGGTTATTTGAGGTAACAGAAAACTGGAATTATACCTAACAGAAAGGTCGAAGCAACAAAGAGCGACAGAGCGTCTGGATTACGCTGTCGTACTTGAGTAAAATTTATTATCGGATTTTCGATACGGCCACCAATGAAGTTGTTGGACAACAAAATCTTTTGATAGATTTATCCTGGTTGACCGCATTAAGACTCGGGAGCGAGTAATTTTTAATGCGTTGCTATAAATTTTTGAATCCTTTACCCGTAAGTAATTTTGCTTTTTTACGCAATTTTTCTTTACGTACGAGTATGCAAATATATACATTTCGCTGGTCACAGTTCATTTTTTTTTGCCGACTTATCCTGTTTAAGAACTGTAAAAAACGGAGCAATAATTCATTCATTTGTTTATCTTGACGACATAAAAGAAAGCAAAGTTCAACAATCCTCATGAAGGACAAAAAAGATACATTTGTCGACCGAAAGATGATTGATGTAGTCGCTCGGTATCTGTGCCCATTAAATAATAATAGTTAAGAGGAAAACTTACAGCGATCGATCAAGAAATCAATCCGACTAGGTTTATTTTATAATGGATTAAGTTAAAGCTACCGGAAACGTGATGGGGTATTATAATGGTCTGATTTAATGTGATTATAAGCAGTTTATGGGTTAGCAATATTTTAAAATATACGATGTGAAAGTTTTGATATGGTGATTAGGATGACAATGATATACTGATGATTTGATAAAACTCTACTAGCAGCTTATAAAATCATAAAAAAGGTTCTAATTTTAAAAACTATTTTGACTTGGATAACCCCAATTTGTTATTTTTCTTTACCTCTTACTCGTTAATTGGTTAATATATTAAGGCTAGGCGAACTTTTCTTTTCTTTGTTCTTTTAACATTTGAAGACGTTTTTTGATAGGTTAAAAATGAAATATATTATTTTCGTGTGACCAGGCGGCAGGGATCGAGTTGAAGGAGAACCTGGCTGCAAGCGCAGCGAGCTGGCCTTATCCCACTGTTTATCACCCGTACGATGCGGCATTTGCTGGGTACCCTTTTAATGGGTAAGTCATAATTTTTACATCAGATTTACGATTTGAACCTGACAAAGGTTAGCCACTTAAGCTTTGTTAATAGACACAAGAATCAACGAGTTTGTGCATAAATTAGTTTCATGTGATTATTGCTTATCTAAGATAAAATAGTATTGGTGTCTTTACTAGTTTTTGTATTTCTTAGCGTTGCTCATGCATCACGTTATCAGAAGAAAATAACGTTTTCAAAAATAAATATGTACGTGGGTTTTACTATTGCATTGCTCGTCCAGGCAAAGGATGATGCCAGGGTTTCTATGGAATCTGGTCCCACCTTCCAATAGCTAAGTGTGTTACATCGCTGGATACGCACTTTTAAGCTAAATAAAAATTCTATGGCGCAAGTTCCAAATCTTAGTCCGTTCAGGGAATTATTATGGATTTAGTTATTCTTTATTAAACACAGTAGTTTTACAAGATCGAAAAACAATGTTAAATATTATTTTTTCCAAAAAATGGCAATGTTAACAGATTTTACGTAACAAATGCTTTTTTATAATTATAACAGCGATTGCATATTTTAAAAATAAAACATTTATTTAATTATCATAGTCTACAATGACGTCATTTAAAAATAAGGCTGGGCCTAGAAATCCTTTATGTCTGGCGTACCCTAAGTACCAAACGATTGAAAAAATGTGCGCACAGGTCCCTACAGTACGTTGTCCCGCCATGGAGTGTACCTGCATGGCGGGTCAAAACATAAAGAAAGTAAAAAGTCGTAAAGTCAAAAAACATGAAGAATAAATATGTAAATAAATAATTTCTCTGAACGGACTAAGATTTGGAACTTGGCGCGATAGTAACTTTTATTCAGCTCAAAAGTACCTATCCAGCGATGTAACACACACAGCTATTGGAAGGTGGGACAAGGATTTGCATCATCCTTTGCTCCGGAAACAGAGATTTTTTAAAATTAAAATTTACTTTTAACTCCTCTAATTAATTCGTTAGATATCAAGCAATATAAAAACAATAGCTTAAAAATGACAAAATATATATACATATATCATACATAAATATTTATTATAGCAAGCTTACGAATCCAAAAGTAACCAAACCACAAATAAACCCCTAAATTATACATTTAAATTTCTTTCTACGCGTCTAATCTGCACTCGCAGTGACGACTGGTGGCGACTGGCGAATTGAGAGCCAGGTATAATTAATTTTTGTGCAAGTCCCTCCCAAAGGATAGACGGTAGTTGGACAGTATTGAGCTCACGCCAATTGACAGATAGCCCCAAGCGTCCGGCATATCGGAGGGATAGACGCGCAAATCTCTAAAAAGAGAACAAATCACTGTAAACGCCAAAGCGGGCAGGCTTTCGGGCAGTTCCTCCCCATGCACTGTCATTCTAATTTTCCAGCGCCGACTTTGTTCTACCAAAAAAACGCTGCAACGCTTTCAACTACATCAGTCATTTGACTCTTAATTTCTCTGTCCGCTTTCGTACCAATTTTCGTTAATAGTAACAAATTGGGATAGGATAGAAGACTACTAAGTTACATAGGTATGAGAAGGTACAGATCAGTTACTCATCAGAGGTCGTGCGTCTTATTAGTCGAAGAATTAGATAAGAACAAGTTTACGAGCATAAATTGAATTAACTTTATAAAATATGGATTGGACTTTGCTAATTGTAATTAAATGCTAAGGAATTAACCTAATGTATCATAAGGTCATAGAACATGTTTACGTTAAACACATTTTATAATGAATAATAGTAAAGGCTTCATTGATCTTATTAAGGACATATTACTATCAACAACTGAATTATTATCGTTATCAGCTATGTACCTACGTATGTAGGTAGGACTCGATTCCGCTTGATGTATTCTGATAGCGGCAAAATGTTAAGGTTACAAAACACGGGTATATTAGATAATTATGACTGTTATATCTGATTATCGAACTGTATCTGTGTTTGTCGGCTTGATGTCACAAAACACGATCACTAAAGTATATGCGCAATCAAAATCAACGTTATTACCGATTATTATTATCGTTAAATGTTAAATTGACTTTACTGTAAAATTCGGTGACAACATAAAATGATTCGGTACGTGAAAAGACACACGAGGAAATTTAATGTGCGGTTAAACCCTAAAAGGATGACAATGCATGAAATTACAATATTATCAATAATAGCGGTCTCGCTCTGGTCTCTCAGAATTTACGTCTAAATATTTGTTTGATAATATCATTACTGGTAGTTTGTAAAGCTTAAAACATTTAAATTGTTTGTATGTCATGTCTAACCTAAACTTTTACTACCCCGCATGTAAGTGGTGACTGTCGATTTCTTTTTATCACCAAAAACGGTACAGATATAGTAAAAAAAATTAAAACCGATTTCATAAAACTAAAACGCTAAAAATAACCTTAACACTTAAGTACCTAATCAGTTACTTTTGGAGTCGGTGCAAACGAAAACATCTCTCTCATCGACTGGCACCGACTCCAAAAGTAACTGATTAAGTACTTAAGTGTTAAGATTATTTTTAGCGTTTTAGTTTTTTTAAGTCGGTTTTAATTTTTTTTATAAAATTAACCTATTTCATCTATTTTAGTGATAAATCCTAATCAAAACAAATCTTATGAGTGCAAACATAATTTAACTGCTGAACACCGATTTAATTTCCTATTTTTCAACCCTTAGGGGTGAAATTTTTTCCGATTTTTTTTTTGTTATAGTATCTAGCTAGCTAAAAGTATAAGCTATTCATTAAAAAAAGAATCATCAAAATCGGTCTACATTTGGCAAAGATATTAGGTAAGATAGATACTAAAATCAGTTGGCGTGGTACGGAGTTCTTGCAATGTTTGATGATTTTCTTTTAGATCCCATCATCAAAATTTAACCGAATTTATATGGGACTATTCTGTAAGTATTAACTTTCAAACAAAAAAAATAACTATCGAAATCGGTCAACGTAGTAACGAATAAACATACATTTAAAAAAAAGATTCTAACGAATTGAGAACCTTCTCCTTTTTTAAAGTCGGTTAAAAATACAAGCTAATCCAAAAAAAATATTAGGTCAGATCAATTTCAAATCTGTCGACCAGTGACAAATGCACATAACTATTAAAAATAAATATCAAAAAATCCAATAATCACACCAAGTATCTTGCCTCTAAGTAAGCAAAGCGTGTACTACCGATGGTGACTATAACTATATATAACTATAACTGATAGATATACTTCTATACATTCATCATCATCCATGACTTAAATACCAATCCTCGTACTCATCACACAAACTTTACGGGAGTCGAACCTACAAACGTGTCTTTCGAACAAGATCCAAGGGCATAGTCAAGTTTTGTAGAGTGGTCGCTTTTTATAAATCGATCGAATAGTAAAAATAAATTTGTATTATCTTCGATAGATTTAGGAAAATCGGTTGTTTTGTTAAACACACATTAGGCCCTCAGACGGTCCTCAAACAATTTTTAATCAGTAAAAAACAACAATAATTTATTTTAGTTAAATTAATTTGTCATATTATTTACTTATAATATTTTTTATTATTAACTGGATACTTATAAGGTGCACTGCACCCAAAAATGTGTCAAAGCACGTATGGATTGAAAACGAGTAATTAACAGTTCAGCAATTCATTAACGCTTGCCGGAACACTTCATTACTCGCTCTATGCGTTGCGTTAAGTTTTTGTTCATGAATTATATCATATCATTATGATAACATATCATGAAGAATAGGCTATAGAAAGTAAAATAGTATAACGTTCACATTTGCTCTGCTTATCGTAAATGCAAATATTGAAATAATGCGATTTCGCAAAAATGCAAAACATTGTTTTTGGACATTTATATAATTGAGGAAATTCTATAAAATACTCTGCCAGGGAAGCGACAAAACCAAACTTTTTCTTTAATGCTGAATGGGCAAAGCCATGTTCCTAAATTATCAAATTGCCTAACCATTCGTAGCAATATTCATAATAATCTATATCTATATATATAAAACGAAGTCGGGTTAGTTACATTATTTATAAGGCAAGAACAGGTGGACCGATTTTAACGATTTTTGTTTTGTAGAATTTATCTTCGCCCTGAATAGCAGAATTCGAAAAAAACTAAAAAATTCACCGAAAAAAAATGTATGGCGGTACGAAGTTTGCCGGGACAGCTAGTCTATATATATAAAATAGTCTATATATATTACCTTGTTATACCGTTACCTAATTTATATCATCAGTGTAAAACTCGATTACAATATTGATACTGTCATAAATATTAAATTGGTTGTAGTGTATGCCTGACTTAATCTATTATATTATTATTAAACTTAACAAAAGGGAAATACATTTATATACTTAACGCTATTACTCAAACATGTAATGTTAATGTTCAGTGTACATAAGAAAAAGTAAATAAAAAGGATTTCAAATGTAAAAAAAATAAAAAACGATTAGGTATTTAATAGAGGTTAGTTGGTTTAGATGAGGAAAGTAATATCTAGAAATACTTAACCTAGAACCTATGTAAATTATATCGATGTTAATAATTTGCCTTCCGAATGAACATGGGCTACTTTTAATCCCTGGGTCATTTATAGGTGTACTTCGTAAACACAATGTTTGTATTAATTTGCCTAACTGACTTAAGTAACTTATTTGAGCTGTGTTGTTATAGCAGCTATACTATAAGGTTCCTTAATCTTACGCAAATAATCAGTATTGCATCTTAGTTGGTGCTCTAATGCTCAGAATAACATAAATATTATGTATGTAAGGTTATTTTATGAAAAATCTCTTATTGGTCTTATGTATTAGATTATACTTATGGATAATATCCTTTGTACTATGGCTGTTGATTTTTCTTAAAATAAAAATAAAAACAAAGTTAGTTAAAGATAGTTACCATGCACCTAGCTTATCTATGAGTTTCCATTATTTCAGCACTGTTGCAAGCGCCATCGCGCACACTCTTTCAAGGCCCAACAGAGAATTTGTAGAATGACTTTCCTGAATACAGCAACAACTTATCAACCTAACAAAAATTAAAAAAATCCTTGACAGATTCTTAACTTAAAGTTCAACACCCAGAGTTTAATATCAATTTAGAAAGTTTGAGGTTTTGTAGTTGTTTTATGAGCTGTTGATATATTGTAGTACCTACCTAATAAAAAATAAACAAATATTTTGTATTATTATCTTTTTTTTTTGCCTAAAACGATAGCTTGCTTGCTTGGAAAAATACAGTACCTACGTGATAAAAAAATACAATGTCAAAAAAAGAGTTTGCAACGTTCTCAGTAAGAAACTAATAGATCATCGGTTCTCTGTGACGCAGAGAACATCTTGATTTATATGTTTATAATTGCCCCAAATCGAAGCCTAGCTTGCAAACTTTCAATGAATTTAGATTAACTATCGAAATAATCACCATTCTAGTGTTTGTTGTCGCATTAAGTATCAAACTTATTTGAAATTAGTTATATCTAAAGTTCAAATTTAGCAAATTATTTATGAATCTATTTATAATATTGATTAGTAGTATTAGTAGTATTATTCTTTTTTTATGTTTGTTAATCTCGAGGAGCATTAGGTGTCCTCGGTAGCAATGCTAAACTCACGGGCCTAAGCCAAGCGAGCTGCATTTTCAGAATTTGTGATGGAGGTGGTGTCGTCCTGCAAGAACTTCCTGACTATGCGACAGGTGTTGAGTATCGCAGCATTTTGCATCGTCATAAAGTTATTTTCAGAAATATCGAGAATGCGAAGGGCACTGAGAAGATGTTTTGGATTAACACCAGTACTGGAGAGCACCAGTGGCATAATGTGTAGTATTATTATTATTGTATCTCTCCTACGGGAAATCACAAAGGCCGGTCCTTTTGGAAGGCGTTCGTGGGGATACAGATCCAACACGAAGAGGCCCCTTTGAGATACGATAATGAGTTGGGATATGTACACTTAGCGGATACTATCTCTGTCTGTACTATTGAGAAGATACAGCCAAAGACAGCACCTGCTAGGTGCAAGGACTATTGCAGAAAAGATAGAAACTATATCGGGTCTATGGAAAGGAACTTGATGGACTGGTTGCCGGGATATTGATAAGACAACGGGACGCCTGCCATATCAAATGTCTCATATCGATAATCAGGGCAGTTGGTGACTCGCCTCTCACTGAACGGGCCGCCCTATTAAAACCACCAGAAAGTAGCAAGGCAACATTGGCTTGAACGGCTAAGGTTGTAGAGAGGTGTGTCTGCGGGGTGCAAGATCCCAGTGCTAAACGCACCAGTCAACGGGCCCCCGGCGTTATGACATTTAAAACTTCCAACCTGGAGCACAGGTTCTGCTGTTGCAACTCCAGTCTTGGCCGGCCAGTTAAGGCAAGCACAAGAGGTTATTATTATTATTGTATCTCTCCTACGGGATTATTAGTGATTTGTAGTATTGATAAGACTTATAAAGTCTTTTATACTTTCTAGGATTTTTTGATAACAGTTCATAAACATTATCTAAAATGATTCAGAATATAGGTATTAAGTTGATTACTCTTATCGCTACTTCAATAAGTTTTTAAAGATAATTTCATTTTGATTTAGCTAAAAATATAGTATGATAGGGCGAATGTTATAGTTCTACAGGGTGCATAAATGTCCAAATCGCCTAGTTGCAAAAATAAATCAGTGTCAGTTTAAAAACAACAAGCGTTAAATAACACAATTAAAATGTTGTAAAACGTCAAGGGGCGTCTTGGTACTAATAACGTCGTAATAGAAGGCTCCGGCACAGACAGACGGGCCGCGTGAGTAGTGATGTGCTAAACATCTTTATGTCGATAATCGTTTTGAAAAACGCGCAATATTTATTTTTCTCCCAAATACGAAATTTACAAATTCTGATTTTTCGTCGTCAAAAGTCGAAACTGATTTGACTACTTATTCTAGATTGAAATGTATTTTCAAGACGAATCATTTTTTGTAGCTACCTACTCGACGTCTGCTCTCACAATGTAACTTAAGTGTTTCAGACGATCTAGTTGCATTATAAAACGATTTTCTTTTATGTATTAAATATTGTTTCTAACTATTGTGATCTATTTATGTAATACTATCTCTCGCATCTAAAAATTCTCTATGGGGCTGAGTTACCTCACACATCTATAATGAGCGTATGTATAGCGATATAATTATACCTAACCTAAGTCATGAATGTATATAAATTTATTAAGGTTGTTTATCCGTTATCTAGTAGCCACAGTCGCAAGAGATGAAATTATAGAAAAAATCCGAACAATAGGTGTTAAAGTATCGACCTACTGGTTGATCTAATTGAACTGTGAACTAATACTATAGGGGGTATATGTGTAAATAAAACCACTATAAGTACTTCAACTAAGCAGGAATGTATTTAAATAAAAAGTTTTCGACCTTATGATAGCATTGGTATACTTTACTTGCGTGAACTAAAACGAGACAACGCCATCTGTTGGCAATATATGAAACTAATTTTAAACATATGAATTCTTACTGAAACTAACAACACTAGTTACTTGCGCGATTTAAGTAAGGACAGCGCCATCTATTGACATTTTTGATTGCTAATTAACGTAGTCATTAACAATAGGTATTTATGGAGAAACCTACTCATCGCATGTAGGATTCGTTTAATTAATATGGCTTAGAATCAATTATAAGGATCGAATCGACTCTGGTCGGATACGGTACATCGCTAGCGGCAGGTGCGTCAAAGCAACGGTCCCTGCGATGGATATCTCACACCTTAATCACTCACGTCGGCAACAATCCGTAATGATATTTACTAAATAAACACGAAAGCGGCCCGTAATTAAGTTCAATTAAATATGTTACTGTGTGTTAGTAAATTAAATATGCTTATTTAGACCGCATTTTGTTTAGTTGCCGAACTCACCGCCCGTGACCTATGCCGTGGCTCCTTTAATGTTTTGACGAAAAATCTTTCTTCTATAAATTAATTATTATTATGTACAGGATATCTATAACTCGAGGATACCCTTGTAGCCACATATTCTATACATCATGGTGAACAACGTTTTTTCTATGGCCTTTGCAAATTTGCGTGAAAATTTATCGACTTTCCATACAAAATTACCAAACAGTCGAATGATTCGTTCAGAAAAAAATGCATACTTTCAAAAGTCAGAACAAAAATTGTTTACTATGATGTACCTATAGAGTATGTGGTTACAAGGTTATTCTTGATTTACGGGACACTGTGTATTTTATACCTATTTTTTTAACCTGTTTAATCCTACTGCTGGGCAAAGGTCTCCCCCAGACTCTTCCATCGATCCCTATCCCTCGCCAATGACTGACTCCTAATCCCTCGTCAAGTTAACCAAATCGTCACACCATCTTTTCTTGGGTCTACCTCTTCGGCGACAGCCATCTGTAGGTACCCACCGAGTGACGATTTGGGCCCACCTATCCGGATGCATTCTGCACACGTGTCCTGCCTATTCCCACTTACCATCTATATAGTTTTTTATTAATTAATGCAACAAAAATTGTTAAGTGGGTACAATTTCTTTATCATTAGAAATATGATGAAGAAACACACATACGAAATTAGCAACTGGTCATAAAAAATACGTGAGACAACATAGATTTCCGTCTTACCTACAGTTGTATACCTATTCTAATCTAACATCACTTTATTCTCAATAACAGAAAGCGGTTATGTTAACAGTGGCAAGTGTTTAAGATTCAGTCTAATTTTCTAAAGTTTGCATTCAAACAAAATTAAACACACAAATTAAGGTAACAATAGAACCGCTTTCAGTCCGTGAGAAATCCTAAAGTGACAACTCAAAACACAACAGCCTAAAATATGATAAAGTGATTCTCAAATCTTGCGATGTTATAACAATAACGAAGTGTTTGTCGGGAAGTTTTCACCAACAATTAGCCTCAGGGAAGGTTTCGGGAATGAAGAGTGACACCGGGTTCGTCCTGAAATGACTCGTACAAACAAACCCTCTTTACGCCTCCCGGGTCCTCACCCTCTGGTCACTTAGCAGGTCAGTACACTACGAATATCCCATGGTTAATCATTCATCGGCTGTCACCAAAACGGTCAGCTCACTAACTTATTTGACACTACTTACATACTTCTAAGTGAGTACATACAAGGGATAAAAGTTAGGTGGACAGTACAGCATCTATATCTATCGAAAATTTAAGATCGAAAATGCGATTTACATGCATTGACCAAAAAATGAATAAATATATTTTTTAAAACCTTAATAATATTAATTGTTACTTTTTAGTTTAATTAATTTTTAAAATTAGTTTTATTTATTACTTAAATCTTTTTTTATACATTTTACAGCAGAAGAGTTCCTACGTGTTTTATATTACTTACACAAAAAATACAGTCAAATTAGGAACCTCTTTTTTTAATATCGGCTAAAAATTTATTAAATGCTCGAAATGAAATTATTGAAGTCCCTTATGAGATAGTCGCGCCGCTGTCCTTAGGAGGCGCGAGCCCGTTAGTCGACGGCGGTCGTCAGCCGTCCGAGCCGTGACTGGTGTAACAACCACCGAGACATTTCCGCTATTTACTAGCATAATTACAACGGAAAATATTTATACCTACTACACCATATAAAAGTTAGTATACGAATTTCGACGAAGCGATGCCGCGCGGGAGAAGAGATGCCGCTCACGTACCAATCTATTCGGCTTCTGCCCGATATTGTGCACACAAAGTAACGATTACTCATGCCCGCCGAACTTTATTTACGACAGGAAGAAATTGCGATTGTACTCTTTTAATGGTTATAACTTCCCAATATGACGGCGCCTGTAAGTACTTGACTGCTCGAAAAGTTTATTGAAATACAACCGTTTTAATAGTATTGTGTCGAATTTTTTTGATCATTAAAAGTATTTTTGCGATAAATATAAATACATATAAATTGCGGGGTAAAAGGCTGTCCGCGTAATCCAAAAAAATCTATTCACTAAAAGCTCTAGGGAAAATGTGCAGTGAAGGGTCGGTGGTAGCAAGGGTAAGACGGTTTCACGTTTACAATTTGTCAATCACTCTCTCGAGGGAAATGGTTTAGCGCGCTTTTTCCACCGATTGCCATGATAAATGCGCCTTCATCTGTGTTTGCGAACACATTTTAGAGTATAAGAAGCAACGAATGAGCTATATATTTATAAATGTTTAGGTAGGTACATATTTCAATTAGCAATACGTCATTGTTCAACAGTTTATTACCCTATCTAGGGGTTTCACGGTAACCAAAGGCGTCAATGACCCTATGAAAGTATTTTTGAACCGTATTATATGTATTTTATTACCATATGTCAGTTGAAGTTAGAATCAATGAAAATCCAATGTTTGGCGTAAAACATAATTAACACCAGTGACTTAAGCCTTCATCAGACTTTTAAGCAAATCATCACGGATTTGACAGAAATAAAATATGAAATCAAATATGTCTTGAAATTTTACTAATGTTGCGAAGTAAACTCCGTTTAAGTAACTTTTATCAAAATACTTTTATTGTATACCCTAAACATGGAAAATAAAATTTTTTTCGTCTACCTATACATGTAATTCTTGATGGTGCATTAATATTTTAAATTTAATTAAATTGATAACTTAATTTATCAAAGTAAGTGGGTTCTAGATTCAGATTGACAATAATTGGTCGGCACTATCCGATTGAAGAGGTATGCGTCATCTACGGAACTGTTGGACGTGGCTATAGAGAGGCAGCGAAACACGTACTATCACGTTTTGTGTGGCCGCTCCACTCCGGACATGATGTCACCGTCACACTTGCGCAGGCGGCTTGTACTGACACGGTACCCGAGCTACCTATGGTTACAGCACACAGTTAATCGAGGATACGTGTATTTACAGCACAAAGTGGCAGTCCTCCGTGTATTACCAATCTATGGAACAATAAAGAGTGCGCGCGAGGGCATATAAATGAGCGGTGCCGTATGCAGGGAACGCCGCGCGTGCCATTAGTAAGCTGAGCTGGGTTCCGAGTAATTGACCGACCAGCTAATTTCATTCTAGGCGCATTGGACGCTTCCTCTTTCCTTTTTCCTATCGGTCAGCCACGAGGCGGCGTATGCTCGACACGAATAAACTTATTCTACTTAATTTTACGCTTCTGATACCTCTGAAACCGTGCACTCGTTTAGCAAACCATGTTTTTTACGTAACCCATGTATTTCTTTTTTTAAACTAGAATTATCTAGCGTTTACATTGTAAAAGTTGATGTAATTTTTTTTTAATGGGTCCATGCAATTTTAAAAGGTCCTACAGCTTCAATAGGCAGATTGGTAAATGCAAAAGGCACTCATCCCAAACTCAGACAGCTAGCGGTAACGGAAGCGTCCGGGGCTTCGTACTAGCGACCGCGATGGGACCGTGCTCTACCCATTGAGAATACCTACAATTAATTCTAAAAATAATATGCAAAACTAGCTATCGCTCTGTCAGCGGTACAACATGTGTAGATATGCAAATGTGTAACTCAATTGAACGACGAGGATTGAATCAAAATCTACTTGTAAGGATTTATGACTAACAGATAACACAAGCCATGTTATGTAAGTAGTGATATAACAATGAATATGGTAGTAAAATGGAATTGATTCCTTTTAATTTAATTATTACTAAATATAATACTTTATAGTTAAGTTATTTAAGCATAGGGCGTCATGTTTTTTTTTCTTTTTGTCAGAAACTCGTTTTTAAATGCCAAATTCATATTGCAATAATCCTTGAGGACCCTATTTTGATAAATATAATTTGTTATTACATAGGACAATTGTAAATCCTTACTATAAGAATATAGTTAAAACAAAAACAATTTTAATTAAAGAGTTAAAAAATTGGTCAAGTGCGAATCAGACTTGCGCATCGAAAGTTCCTTTCCATTTCGGATTAAAGATAAAAATAAAGACATTTATTTGCAAAGAATAGGTTTACATTTACACTTAACCGGTTTTTTTATATCTGTTGGTCTATTTTAGTATTTACCATAAACCACAAAGCATAAGAAATATAAGTTTGACTCTAGTATGAGTACCATTTTACGGCAGTACAAAAAAAACACTTTTCTCTTAATTTTTTTTTTGGTAAGTTATATCTACCATAGTATATTCTTACTGCGTAATTTAAAATGTTTACCGCGTACCGCTTTACCGCTCAAAGGCTGCAGCCCTTTATAGGTAGGACAGACGGAAAAACAGACTGAACGCAAGCTTAATAATGAGGTCATTTAGGTACCCTTGCTGATACGCAACTGAAATAATTACGAGTATTATCCATTTCAATTTCAAAATGTCTTTATTTTATTATAAGTAATAAGTATACAGTTAAACAGTTTCAGCGTACATTTTAATCCTAAAATGTTATAATATTAACTAACAATTTGTTAATGAGGCTGTTGCGCTTGTTACTGCTAAAATTTATTGTTAAAAACTTAAAAAAAATAATTGACACCTATCTACGAATCGTAATCTACGTCTAAAATCTTTAAAAAACAGTTGCATATGCAAGCTTTAGTTTAGCATTACATTTGTTAGCATAATTATCCATTGACTAACTTACATAACGAATTACAATGTCGCTTCGTGCAATAAACTACAGGCTTTTTAAATATTTTGAATCTAAAATCAATTAAAAACCAAGGAGTTTTAAAATAAGATAGGTATTAAGGATAAGTACCACAAAGGAATGCGAAATGCAAAGTGAGTTTTTTATTAATCACAAAATTTTAAGAAACGGCGATGGTTGAAGAAAAAAAAAACGGTTGAAACTGAAAATACCACTGGATTCTTCTAAAATCATGTTGGTATTGTATTGGTCTGCGTGATAAATTATTAATATTGTCTTCAAATTACTAAAGCTGTGCCAGTGAACATAGCTTCACTTACACAACAGACCTTCCTGTTATAGCTTTCATGTTATTTGACATCTCAATATTTTTTATAAGGTAAATGCTCTTCAAGACGTAAAAAATACACATACATTAAGACAAACGACCACCTATGATAATGGACAATAGAACAAAACATAATCCTTTGTACAATATCAGAGTACGACTGGCACCTGCGCAAGTCACGCTTAGGCCGCTACTCGCTTACCTAAGACCGATTTTGAGAGATGGGGTGACAACAGACAACAGACGATCGCCTGGCGGCATCCAACGGTTTGGCGCAATAATTAAGTGCCTAAAACTCAAAACGGACAATAAATTTAAAAACGCCGCCATTTTAAGTATCGTTCTAACAAGAAATACCTATCATATATTATGTGTATGTCGTAGTCAGATCGTAAAATTGACCACTTCATGATGTGAACGATCATTTCACAAAATGGTGATATATCATGATATGTCCAACTATAACTGACCAAATCATTTAAACGTCAACATTCAATGAAATGTCAATCCACGTTTGGCCATATCATTAATAAAAAATACGTTTACAAGTTACTTGAATTTGTTTAATATTTGTAATCTTAGTCGATAGATAAATTAAACATTTAAAGTTGTTATTATTTTTAAACAGAACTAATAAATAAAAATACTTTAATAGCTAAATAACCTAACTAACCTCTCAAATTACGTTCCGGACTCCTTGATTTTTTGACGTCGCATTCGCTTTTTGAATGACTTTCATAAAAATCGCTTAGCTTGGTGTCGTAACGATATGTCACTGCACTTTCACCATTAATTTACACATTATTCACTTTTAGAAAAAAAAATTGTCCGACGCTCAATATTCATCACAACAACAAAGCAACAAAAGCGCCTCTACCGGTGGGTAATGTAACAATTTTACGATATGATCACTAATGTTTGACCATTTCATAAAGTAGTCGTACATATAGCTGTTTATATCGTCAAACGCTGAGTATTCATTGATCTGGCCAGACCACATCATGATGTAGGCAGCAAGTTCTATTCTATATCATGAAATTCCACCATTTTATGAAATGATCGGTCACATCATGAAATGATCAATTTTACGATCTGGCCACGACATATATGTTGCCATTGGGGGGGTTAAACCCGATCTAATGCTTTAATGATCATCGTCCTTTAGTTGTAGGTATTCAGTTTTACTCTACGATTAATACATTTGGAGCTCCAAAAGGGTATTTAAGTTAACTCTCATTGTGTTGTTCTGTTCTTTTCCCAAATAGTTTAAGCAACTGCGACACAACCTCATCAATTTAAGGATATACTAGCCACTTTCTATGACTTAACATCAACATCGGCAGCCATAGGAAACTTAGGAAAAAGGATCCATTTGATGATATATCGTGCGCCCACAACTAAGCTTGATCTTAACAGCTAAACGACGTACAGCTAAACAGCGGTGATTGTGTATTTTTTAACTTAGTTATATATAGTCGTGATTGTTTTACATTTCTTAAAGCAATTATTTCGCTGGCAGAGGAGAGAGACATTTTGACATTGGACTCCCTTAATCAAGCAGTGGAAAAATAGTGTCTACTAAACTTAGAACCTTATTTCTTTGTCTTACAATCGAAAACCAAAGAAAATTTCAACAGGCTTGGCCCGAACAAGGGTTAAAGCTTACTATTACATAACAGATGCCTGAATCGAGATTAATGTTTGCACACCCACATGACCCACAGTATTCTTAAACGTCATACGTCATAAAAAAAACACACACACTGTATGAGCAGGGAAGGTACCGAAAAAAAAAGGTTTTATTCTACCACTTTGTACTTTGTTTAATTGCAAAATTACGGTTCTGTAGTACTAAGAGTCTCTGAGCTAAACCGTGAACAGACAGACAGGCAGCAGACAGACTGACCACGGCCAAATTATAAGGGTTCTGTTTTGATTACGGAACCCTAAAAACGATACATTGAAGGTAAAGTTAACACCGCAGCAATACTTATTAAATTAATAATGTAACGCTACAAGTCGAACAGATAACTGTCACTGGCACAATTTAATTTTGTGACCTTTAAGATATTTTGTAACGATACCACCCCGCATCTAATTCAATGTTCTCATCGATATTAATAATATGTCAATAATAAAATGAGACATCATGACCTTAGATAAATGAACCGTTCCAGCAACACTTAATTTTCACTAGTTTATACGTTCTACATACGACGTCTTGTGAGGTCCGATAGTGATGCGACTACGTATACTCTATTAGATTTGGAGAATCTAAGGAATTCGTAAACTTTCTATGAAGTTTTGCAAAATAAAAATAAAACCTAATTGAAGTCAGTACCGAAAATATTTTGAATTTTTTGAATTTCGTTACATGCGCTTATTTTTAGAAGCTAGATGCTTATCTATTATTAAAATTAATTAGTATACCACCAGGTATTTTTGAAGAAAATTAAAAACAAGAATAATCAGAGATCGGATACTCTTTCTACTTAAATTGGTTTTCATAATTTAACCTCCGATATCATGTCCAAACAAGTCAAAAACAAAAATTAATATATATATTTAATGTCTACTGAGTATTTGTATTGGTATGATTTTAGTGTTGAACTTTAATCAGGCAAATGCTATAAAATAATTAAAAGTATGAAAAACTTTACCTATATTACTTTACTAGCATTTGCCCGAGGCTTCGCTAGCGTTAATGTTGGTTTAGAAATAAGGAACAATAACAATCTTAAAATGTCATACAAATACAATATTATAAAACGATACCGCGTTTTTAATGTGCTCTATATTCTATGAAGTGCCTAAGGATTTTTTTGTAATATTAGATTTTCTAATAGAATACCACAAGGTCCCTTTCCTTTTTCTGTACTTCAGGCATCATTTTGTAATTTATTCATGTCACTTATTGTTATGCAGCCAGTCTAAAAGTTATTTTTCTATTTTGCGGAAACAGTTGTTTTTTGTCTGGATAAAAGATACCCTATTTTCTTTTCTGCACCCCGTGTATGCAAAATTTTAAGATGATCGGTCGAGACGTGAATGAAACAAACAAACTCATTCACAGCTGAGATATTTTGTCGTGGTAGACAGACCGATGGATATACGGTCAGAGACCTATTCACAAATTATTAAACCATTCTTTCTTTCTAGACAACGGGGATATTTGCTCGTGGCAGACAGACAGACTGACAGATAGACGGGCGGCAGTAGAATCTTACTAATAACAAGATACATGTGTATATTAAATACAAAATTTTGTAAATTAACAACTTAAATACAAAATTTCATCCCCCTTTTCATGCCTTAAGGGTTGAAATTCAAAAACATTAATACCTACATATTGCGTTCGTTACCAATTATAAGACGAAATAATAAATTTAGTGATTTTACTTAAAACTAAAGGACTTTAAATACAAAGTTTCATTCCTTTTACCTCCTATAAGGGTTTAAATTCCCACAACACCGAATACGTAGTGTAAGTTTTCAACAACACCGAATACGTAGTGGAAGTTTTCAACCATTTCTTCATTTCACCTTACAAAAAGGGGGTTTTTAGAAAGTCTCTAGGTCCAGTGGTTTAGGATGAACGTCGATATAATTCACCCTGTCAGTCAGTTTATATCATTTGTATACACATAGATTTTCTGCAGATCACACGATTTCATGTCAATTTTGACTGCAATTTATCAAAAATGTCCAGTACCCGCCAGTTTTTACATTTTTAGCTCCTAGTATGTAACCGGTCTATAATTTTTGGTATTACTTTTATTTTTGTAGCTAGGCTTGCTATTAATTTATCGATTTAACAACATTTAGCGCATCCCTACCCGATGTGGCTATCAGTTTCTGGCCGGCGCCATCGCAGCGGGTCCTGAGACTCTAACATATTGCTCGTCTTCAATGCGCAACCGTTGACTGACGTTTGATAGATTACTGCTGTTGACATCCCTTCCTAGTGATTGTTTCAGTCAGTAAACAGATAAATGCATACCAATTATTGGGTGGCTTGTAATGAGCGATAGTCAACAGATCAAATGTGTAAACTTAATTTAACACTAATAAAATAGATATACAGGGTGTATAGTAATAAATTGCGGATATAAAGCATCGTAACTATTGAAAAAATCTAAATGTATGCTATGTTTGCTTGCTTTGACCATGGTTTTTTGGGCAATTTTCGGAGTAATGTGATTCTAAAAAAAAATTCCGCTACTAGTTATGTCTTGTTTTTACATAACGATATAAAGTTATTGCCTGGAATTCATTTAAACCAATTTAACGTTTAGCCCAATTTCTTTTTAATTTAAAGTTTTTGGTGTGTGTCGCCTAGTTTGTATTACTTACATACAGTAGCAATCGAATTGCAAATGAAGTTGATGATGTCGATGTTAGTAAAAATACTTTCAACATAAAATTTTTGTTTAATAGGTAAATCAGCAATTACGAATCGTAATATAAGCTACATAGCTACGCAGAGACTTCATCATTTTCTGCAACTTGCTAGTAACCGATTAATATTCCCGATATGGCTGTACTTTGCCTTTGTAAACTTACCTATTTATTTATCATTTATAATTAACATGCGTCATGTTTAGTGTCTGACAATTGATTATTCTTTATTGTATTAAAAAATCATGTATTTCAAATAAGTGTTATTTGTAATTAAAATATTCAATTTCATGAGTACTGACTAAGAGTTAACCTACTGTTTTGGGCACTACAATACATAAATAAATAATTCTAAAAATCAAACAAATTTTATCTAGCCCCATACTAAGTTGAGTTTAATAGTACAATGACGACTAGTTTACCGATAAACCAGACTTAGATACTAATCATGCTTTGCTCATCACACAAATAGTAGGTATCTTAGTCCGGGTCGTGTACCACTAGATAGTATTTTAATCCTGTTGAAAAGTAAAAGATATTGCAACTAACTAGGCACAATAAAATATTGTAGACATAAAACACACTCCAAGTAAAGGGAAAACGAACATTGCACCTCTTGCTGTCTGTCCTGCCGTTTATATTTTAGGGATTTCAAGTTTGGAAAGGCGCAGCGTAGTACGTCCACCCACAAGGAAAACAGGCGACCTGGTTAAGGTCGCAGGAAGCCGCTGGATGCACGCCGCTTCCAACCGGCCAATCTGGAAGTCAATTGGGGAGGCCTATATTCAGCAGTCCAATGTCTCCATCCTCGAAGAGATAAAGCTCACCAAGCGCCTGCTGACTACGTGCCAGGAAAGGATCCGGAGTTTCTTTGGGCACATAATGCGATCCCCATTGCACAGCCTGGAGAAACTCTTCATTCTCGGACAAATGGAGGGGAAGCGCGCTAAAGGAAGAGCGCCAGCTAGATGGGTGGACCAACTCAAAGAGGTGACTGGAGGCCAGATACGGGGAGCGGTACATATGGCGCAGAACCGGACCGAGTGGAGAAGATTAACATACAGTCACGATCCTCAGCATTGAGGGAACGACCAGAAGGATATTCAGCAGTGGACATCCTATGGCTGAAATGATGATGATGCTGAAGGTTGGAAACGGAATAAGTTACAAATCAAAAATTTAAACTGCTATAACAAGCTGCGTGACTGCCTGCGATTCAAAAGTGCGTTTGGCCGCTTAAAGCCACGAACCTATTTGCTGAAACATACCGACTTAGCCACGAAATGCACGAGTTCCTCGAACTACTTCAGGAATTGCTGGTCAAGTTCTTAATGAGTCGAATACAAATGTATGTTCTGGTGTTTTTTTTTTAAATAAAAAATAACGATACCTTGCTGTCATATATTTTCCTACAAACAGCTCGAGATTGTTTTTATTATTACTTTCGAGTAGCACAACAATCACCATTCGTTTGAGGCTTGTATACATAAAGTTCTGTATAAAATTATCTAAACTGACTACTATCTGATAATAGTCATAATATAGTAGTACGAAATCCTCGATGTAACTATATACCAACACGCATCACGTCAATATAGCCGATTTATACCAGTCGCCGGAAAAGCTAATCTATATTAAATACAGGTATGCTTAGTTAAATAATCAGAGTCAGCTTTAGTTCGATTTCGATTGGACATGCATGGAACTAATTTTATGTTTAACTAAACAAACCATTATCTGCTGAATTGGCGGTTATTTATGTAAACAAACTCAATCGCAGTTGTGTGTATGTAGGCAAGCAGATAACTTTGGCTTTGTTTTATTATAAAAATATCTGTACTAAAACATAAATGCCACCAGCAAGTATATTGAAATGTGTGATTGATGCTATATGAAACTTATGTTAAGGTAAATGGTATATACAATTTCTTTTGTAGATACTTGTGTAACCTAGTCCATATAAAAGACGTTACTAAAAAAAACGTATCGTTTGCTACAAACAAAATGTGATGTTCCTATCCATGTTTCTAGGGTTCCGTCATTAAAACGGATCCGTCTGTCAAAAATTAACTCTTAAAAAATTTTTTTAGGTTCCATCCTTTCACGTGCAATGGGGATGAATGGGCTAGTTTCCTAAAAAAATCTAATTAGTCCGTCAGTTGGATTAACAGAAAATATTGGACACGTATTTTTTCTTTTCTAAATCAAACAAAAAATGATGAAGATATAGCCCGTTGAAGTTCCGCGTAACGTCACGCCTTGCGACACTTTTTAGCAAGACGTGACGTCACGTGCTCACTTTGATGCGCTTTATCTTCCGTCATTTTTTGTTTGATTGATAAAAGACAAAATATGGGTCTAATATTTTTTGATAATCTAACTGACGGACTAAATAGAATAATCATTTTTTGACCCAGGAAACTAGCCCATTGTCTGTCGCATGGCGTAAGATGTCGTGGGATAGGTCGTTTATAAATATTGTGGATGTGTAAACTACCTAGTCTTGCCATAAATACTGAAACCAAAAAATAAACAACTTTCTATTGCCAATAACATTCATTACTTTTACAGTGTGTTAGTTGAATACATAAATATAAATTATTTTAAAATATAAAAAGCTTATTCGAAGTGGTCTCCATAGGCTGCAGTACAGTCCTTTAAACGTTAAGGCCAGTTATCAATAGAAGCACGCACTCTTTCCATGGGAAAGTTCTTCACTGCCAATCGTACGGATTGTTTTAGGGACTCCAAATTATCATGGCGTTTAGAGCAAGCCGTACACTCTAAAACTGATCATAAATTATAATCCACTGGATTAAGCCAGTCTTCAGCTCTGATGAAGTCCGAAACGTTCGTTTCCAACCAAGACTGCGTAGACCGAGCTTTATGACCCGGCGCTCAGTCTTGCTAGAAGGACCATTCTTGGTTATTGAACATGGTGTTATTAAGGGGCTTCACTACCTTCTCAAGAATGGTATCTTGATATACTTGTGCCGATAATTTGATACCTTTTTTCACAAAAGTATGGCTCAGTCACTTCTTCATAGCTAATACCACACCAAACCATCACTGAAGTCGGATAGTGCCCACGTTGCACTCTGTCGACTAATTGAGAAGCTTCCTTAGAGCTTTGAGCATAAATACGGTCATTTTGTTTGTTAAAATGTTGCTCAATTGTAAAAAAAATCTCATCCGTTTTTTTTTTCTGTGACCTCCCTTTGTGTACGCATCAGTAGTTGTTTTGATTTTACCACCCTATTCTTTTTTAAATTATCAGTTAAGAAATGATCAGTACGTCTCTTATAGGCTGCAAGTCCTAAGTCATCTTTTCAAATACGCGACATGGTTCTAGGTGCTATCTTCATCTCCCGAGATAAAATCTTTTGCTTTCGGACAGAATTTCTTCGAATTCTTTCCCTTACTGCTTTGACCACCTTTTTCGTACGAACACTACGTGGACGGCCAGATCTTTTTCTGTCACAAACAGAGGAGGTCTCATTGTACCTACTTATTAATAGCCCGGTACAAAAACATTTTACTAATACCAAGCGTATGGAGAGTTTTAAAAATTGCATTTGGCTCCATAACTACTTTGTGTAATGCAATCACAGCGATTCGGTTCTCTTTATCACCCCACTCCATTTTAATATCGCAAAATATTGTACAATGTATTGGCGCCAAAATGAAAAAGATCATATAAAAATGACAGATTCCAAATTCAAATGTAAGATTTTGTTTATTTTTAATTGTAACAGTATTTATGGCCTGACTAAGTATTTTTCGATCAAGAAATCCGTTTGCTTTAAAGTGCAATTTCAAAAGTTAAAATTCACAACAGTAGTAATAACGAAATTAAAAGCAAAACTATAACAGCTAGGTAGGCTTTACAAGTTACCAAGTTAACTTGTAAAATGTACTTGGAGAAGAAAATTACTTAGATGATGTTGTCAATTATGTAAAATAGGTAGCAACATTACCTAAACGAATATATTATTAGAACTAAAGCCTCGAATGAGATATTTTATATCTTTCATCATCATCATTTCAGCCATAGGACGTCCACTGCTGAACATAGGCCTCCCCCAGTGACTTCCAGGTTGGCCGGTTGGAAGCGGGCTGCATCTATAATATATATTATCTGTCATTTTGTATGAAATTTACAGAAACAGATAAGTTTAATGCAGGTTTTGGTTTAGTCTAGTTTTAAAAATATTCTTTAGCTTACACGTGCTAGTTAAGCGATTAGTACTTAAAAGTTGAACAACAGTCTGTCGTCAACATTCTCGTCACACTTAGCATTGCATTATGTGTTAAATAACAATGTAATGTGATTTCTGTGAATTTTTACATTGTTTGTTATGACTAAGTATAACCCGTAAATATTTATATATTCTTCTTATATTATATTTCATTTTATGGCTTTGTGAAATTAATGGCTATAGCTTTTATTATAACTATGTTTTTTATTCAGATTTTTTGATTAGACAGATTCACAATGGATGATTATAAAAGTATTTACGTATTTATTTAATAGGTACAACTTGCCATAGAAGGTACATGCATTGCTTAGTTACTAGTTTCCTGGGTTAAAAAAGATTATTCTATTTAGTCCGTCAGTTATTTAGTTATTTAAAATATTTTGGACCCATATTTTGTCTTTTGTCAATTAAACAAAAAATTACGAAGATAAAGCGCATCAAAGTGAGCACGTGACGTCACGCCTTGCTAAAAACTGTCGCAAGGCGTGACGTTACGTGGAACTTTAACGGGCTATATCTTTATCATTATTTGTTTGATTGAGAAAATAAAAAATACGTGTCCAATATTTTCTGTTAATCTAACTGACGGACTAATTAGTTTTTTTTAGGAAACTAACCCATTGGTGTGATTGTGAAAACAATTTATTATTATTTATTATTCATAATCCTTGTAACTGAGAAATAATGATTCAACAAACAAGATAGCAAAACGTTCAATTCATTGTCTATAGGGTTTAAACATATCTAATTCTAGATTATTTACAACACCAATTAATTTAAGTTTCTCAATAAATATGCCTGCTTTTGTAACTTGATCATTACGTGATCGAGTATAATAGTAACGAATTGTGTTATGTGTATGCACACGAACAAAATGCTAAAAGGAATCCATAGGATCACTTCGTTGTCCATCTGTCGGTGTGTTATACAATCCCTTTCTTCTATATTGGCTTAAGGTGTCAAGTTAATATTGCATACTAAGATCGTTAAACACATACTGTAGAAAAAAGTCCAATTAAAATATTGCAATGGTGTAATAATTTAAACCATAAATATGTTTTTTTATATATAAATCTGCGACCAACCGATGATCATCGGGATATACAAGAATAAGTACAATGTGATCGGCTAGATAGTAAAGGCATCTTTATATTGGGCATTGTCGAGCAGGTAGTGTAAAAAACACTTAATGCTATTTTATCTTCTTCATCCTAGCGGTTGACGATACTCCTAGATATTACAAATTTTGAAGCGATTCTGTAACCCTTGGACAGAAAAACCAGACTATTTGGATAATGGATACTCATCCAGTAATATCTAAAAATAATGCTTTTGCGTGTCACTATGTTTTACTGTTTTTTTTTCTAGCTGCAGTGGAAGAGAAAAAACACGTTCATTTTTTTTTAAATCCAGAATTACAGACCTTGCCGGTTATGTCCCAGAAATTCTTAATGATTCAGGATCTTTAGTAAAAGAGTTTGTATATACTTTTTTAAAGCCTGCCTTTACATAAAACTTGTAAACTTTAAAAACATAAGAAGCATGTTTGGTCAAAAGTACAACTCAGTTGATGTGCCGTATTAGGTTCCCGGTTCCCACCCCACTGAGCAACATCCGGAGGCGTGAAACGAGAAAAAACATACTATAAAAATCCCGACCAGTTGTGGTTTTCGGTACATTTCGGTCTTGCGGGTCTTCATTAATGAAACGTACATAATGTCAGTAGGTTCGTATGTACTGCTATCGACCGTCTTCTTCGACCATATGACACAATAACATAATTACTTAAATTAATTAAAACTGTACCATGTTCGCGTTGTTATCTACGACGTAAATGACGGGGTCGTGGCCCAAACTTAACAGAAAAATAATTTGCCACAGATAAGGAGGACAATTTATGTCTTGTTTTTGTAAAGTTTCTTTGCATATTTAAGAAAAAGATTTATTGTACAGTTTCAAAACAATAGTGACATTGATTTTTCTGTATATGCGGATAAACGAGTCTTCTATTATTATATTTTTTAAAGAAAGTACTGTTTTTCTTATTAATGATTAAGCTACTAAATATAGCATGTACGACGTTATAATGCTTTGTACAAGGTTATAAGACCCGTAGCTTTTTGTGTATAGGATCTAGTTTAATTAGTTACCGAAACGTATTACTATTATTATTTAACGTAAAATATAAGTGGAAAGTTACCCCTTGGAACAAAAACAAAGATGGCGTTGTGCATGAAGCACCGGTGGTGTGTTAACGGTTCGTTTGTCACGTGACATGCGCCGCCCAAGCCTTTAGATAACACGCCCTTTAGGCCACCTTACTTAACGATTGGCCCTTTGTTTCAAAATGTGTCCGCCGTCGAAAAATTTCGTACTCACCCGATTGTTTCCGAACGAACTCGTACACCTCGTGATTATTTACGTTTTAGGCTGTAAAGCGGGCTTCCCTCGCCACAGTTGTTTCTATTATGGGTTTTTATGCATGGAGCTGACCAATTAGTCGTCGGATAGCATGTTCGGGTGGCAGCTATCGGCTAACATGGACGCGTGCGGTTGGCCGTAATAGCGCGTTGCCGGGTGGTAATGTGTTTTTGGCGTGCCGCGCCCCCGGCCGCCCTATCTACCCACCAATATTTGGAACCTGTATCCCTACATCGTACCTTTTTAAAACTTTGTCCATAACCCGAGATTGGTCGTTGCGTGCGTCCGTTACCATATTACGACGACGAATAATTAGCCTTATCTGATATCATTTTACGAACATGGTAATTTACTTGTAGCATGGAAGGCGATGTTCGTGTTGAAAACTGATTCTTTTTATGTACGAATACGTATATTACTACCCTTAATTTATCGACTTTAATTTCTTGTTGATTATTACTTATTTTTTGGACTACTAACGTTTTCCCCTCTTTTTTATTATCCAAATATTCGGTAAGGACACGTAGGTATCGTGTTTCCCCGAATATTCGGTTCAATTGCAAAACGATCAACAAGTATTCCCGGTATGAAAAGCAATACAAAATACACAATTATTAAAACACAAAACAAAATGACTTTATATATCGTAGACTACTCAAACTTACGGTGTAAACCAAATTGATAATAACAACAAGGAAGATAGAGGACTTTAAACAGTATTAGGTACTTTTATCATGTTTTCACAATCACGCCCTCTAACATAGGGTTCCGACAATAATGAGTCATATCGCTCCTCATACAATCTATCCATCACTTGTTAAGTCGTCCTCTACCACTCCACCCATCACTCTCCTCGTTACGTGCTCCTCTTCCCTTCGCATAACATGTACATACCAAGACAAAACAGTTTCCTTTCATCTTTTCTGCTAAAGGTGCCACTTTCATACTTCCTCTAATATGTAGGTAATCAATCCTTATCTTGTCCATTCTCGACACCCCACACAATCACCTTAACATCGCAAACCCATACCCCAGTCAAATGCGAATGCGCACCAAGGATGCTTTACAACCATATTTGACGACCACCGTATCCGACAGGCGAATACCCCAGACTTGGCGTCGCCATCTCTGAGGTCCGAGTCGATTCTCGGTCGGGTCAATGTAGAAAACGATCTTTCCTATGTTGGGTCGGGTCTGGGCGTTGTGGTATTGTCTTTGTTTCTGATTTCTATAACACAAGTGCTTTAGCTACCTACTTTAGGACCAGAGCAATGTATGTGATGCTGTCCAATATTTATTTATTCATTTTCATTTAGCACGGGATCTGAAACGTGAGCTTGACTCTCATTTGACAACTTTATTATTTAATTAAAGGCACTATGATCACACCAAGTTTGATGCTTGTATTACCTTTTTTACTGCAAACCCCATACCAAAATAGTTAAAACTGTCTCTTTTACCAAAATTAACATAATTAATATTTTGAGTTAAAATTTTCAGATTATTACCCTTATTTGTGCTTACCTTACGTTGAATCTAGTTAGCATGAAACTTCTTTGGCAATTCATTCTAGAAAAATAGGATTTAGGTACTCCATAGGTTTCAATGAAAGTGAGATACGTTTAAGGGCGTATATTTCGATTGCGTCGACTGAAAAGCATAGTAGACCTTAGTATTAATTATACTACAACTTCATTTCTAAACCTCTGCCAAAAAGAAAGGTTTTGACAAGCGGCGAGATGTACAGAAGACAAAGCGATCCTAAATGGATTCTTTTTGAATTTTCGACGTACGGAACCCTAAAAACTAGAATGTGAACTTAGAGTGGTCAACACAGACAGCTGACATTGGTTAGCGTTCCTTAATATGTTGCTTAGTGTAAAAATGCGATAGATTAAGATGACATACGAAACCCGATACTCACGCCTCAAGAGACGAGCCTCAAAGCAGTTTTACACAAAACTGTCACCGAGTATTAACCTCTTGACAATTTCATAGGCCATGGTTTATCATGTAGATGACTCATTCAGGCGTAAGAAAAAAGTGTACATCTATTACCTTACAAAATATCGCACCATGTAATTTTATATGGGTGCAGGCGATGTCATTGGTAAATTCAAACTGTAGAGGAAACATTATCGCTTCTTCTACCTACGTCAAGCTGCGGCGGCATGATCAGTCACACAAAAATGGGTGTATAGTTTCATCCCAGTTTGTTTCTGATTTGTGTGCTCGCATCGTTATTTTAAAGTTGGCACCTGGGACTCTATTTTTGATTAACATCCGTAAACGAAAATAATAAATTGTTCCGAGGAAAATGTTTTTTGTTTTTGTGGTACGGTTTATTTTCTTGTGCCGAGAGTCTCTAATTTCGAACAATTATAAGTATGGTATTCAAAAATCTACCTTTGTACGGACAGCTAGTCGGAGTGATCACTGCTAACCAGGTGTTATTCAAATACGTCAACATGTCCAAGAAGATATTAGTACAGTACAGGTTTATATCTCTATGAGATTTATTTGTTTATTTTTATCTACATTCAGTAATTTTTGTTTCCATAGTTAATGGACTTTAAATTCGCTACGCATTAATAGTATTATTTTGGCGCAAGCGCTCAAGTAAATAACGAGCTGAAACTGAAATCCGTAACTAAAAATCGCGTTAATACACTAAACGTGTGCGAAACAATCTGATAATAAGTCGTAACTGAACCCAAAAACGTGGCTTCACAATTGGGTGGGCGTCTACCAGGTATAACCTGTGGGTCGCATCTCTCATCCCGTGTATCGGTGACAAGCCCCCCTAGCCGCTGCGGTTCATTATTTCACCTTTGTTTTATTATTATGATCTCCATTCGCCCCCGCCCAGTAATGATTGCTATGACACAACATTTTCACGTAAGCATTTGTTTTTGAGTACTTTGATTCAGCAAAATAAGTTACATATCTATTTCCTGAGTTTTAATTAGAGGTTGATAAGTTAGATTATACTACGTTTAGTACAGCCAACAGCTGACATGACAAATTTTCTCGTCCGTTCTAAATTAAGTTCAGCACGTAAGAGATCAATATCAATTGAGTAAGGTTTTTGTGATAGGTTGTTTGTACATTACCTGCCCTAGCGTTGCTATTTCAATTAATATTTTAGTGCATTTTAATGTATAACACGAGCAATGTATAATCTCGGTCGCCTCGCACGGTTATCGTCAATTAAATTATGTGTTATTTATTGAATCAGCCTGCTGAATGGGATATTTAAAATTAATTACTAAGAGTTACATGAAATTTCTTTCTCAAATGGTTTGCACTGTTAACTAATTAAAAATGTTTTTATTTTGCATTATGCGGCACGTGATGATGAATCAAGATTTTTTTTGTTTTCTGGGTAATTTTGTAAACTCAATAAATACAAGGCGAAGCAGAAAGGTTCCGCCACATCTCCGGATATGGTTGAGAAATTAAACTAGTTTGTCAAGGAAACGGATCGGGAAATGAAAAAGATTTTTTAGCCTACCCAAACTATCAAATTACCTTTTGTACCGAAAGTAATATGCAAACAACCACGTTGTTTGTCACAACCAAGGACAGAAAAACCGGGTTTAAGGGTTAACCGCTTAGACGACTAACCCGACGTTTCGCTTAAGCCATATTTGGTTTATCCGTATACATAACGGGTTAACCCGAATAATATTGCTGATTAATCGGAAATAACGAGATAGAAATAGTAGTAGACTGTATGTAAGGTTGAAAAAATTATACAAGAGTGTACATTAGGCTGGAACCGGTTTTCATATGATTGGGTTACCCGTATTTAAGGATTAACCGTAAACGTCGGGTTTCTAGCCGAATCGTTAAAATTTAACGGATTGAAAGCTCTACCTCTTGAAACCTTTTCGGTCCTTGGACACAACCCTTACTATAGGTGGAAGAATCTAGAATACACTTGCCGTAAATGCCGCAAACTCTTAGATAGATACTAAGCCAGCTGTCCTGCAATGGAACATGAAAGAAAAGAACCGTAAAGGCTAGTTAGAAAAGGAAACGTTTTAACATCGTAAAATACAGGCTGTTCATTAATTGTAATTAAATTCCTGAACAAGACAAGTAACTTTCCCAAAATCAATTTAAGCAACGTTTTGTTTTCTTAAAAACTAAAATTATATTTCTATTAAGTAGGTACAAAAGAATAGGACCTGTGTCTTATTCTTTTGCACAACCTGTATTTGTCATTCTATCTAACGATTATGATACATACTTTTACGTAGGCTTGATATGCTTCGGTTATTTTAGTTTTATACATACTAACTAAGTAGTTTGCGTTTATAGCCTTTGGTAGTCAAGTATTAATATAGTACTTTACTCGTAACTTACCTTTTATACAAAGTTACTTCTTAGTAAATGAATTGTGCGCTCTGACTATATTATATATTATTTACCAAAGAAGCCGTCTTTACTATTTTTCAAAGTACTCAAGCCTCAGTACTTTAAATTAGAAGATAGCACCACCTTTACAGATGGGGTTGCCGACAGTGACTGTCCCGGGTTAGCCAGACGTGAATGACACATTTCCGGGGCATTGGAATATGAGTTCCATGAAAAGTGGCCTCCACTCCAAAATGTAGTTTTGATGATTTTATTATCTTGTTGTTATATTGAAATTGTGACTTAAATATTAAGGGAAATTTTTGAAGTTTATAATAACAAGTACTGTTTCAATTTTTAAAACATAATTGCGCGACGCCCTATCCAAGCGAGCGAAGCGAGCATTTCGAAAAAACGGCCAGCAAAGTACCAGATCCAAATTTAACCTACATGAGTAGTCAAATAGTACGATTAAGAGTATTGACCATTTTCACTACAACTTGATCGCTAAATAATTGTGCTTGTGACTTATATTGACTTGCGTGTTTTAGACTGCCATTGACTATTTATGTCAGTCAGCTGTTTGTGCTTTAAATAGCAATGGTTTTTTATGTTAATAAAGTTACTCATTAAATAGGTTCTAAACTGATAAAAATTATGAAAATAAAATCTAATTAAAGGTCTATATTTTATTCGCTTCAACAGAAACCTGCTAACGTCTGACGATTTTAACCATAAAAACCTATTTGTTTATATAAAGATGCCTGACATAAGTTATTTTACACGTCCCAAGGATGGAATAAAGAATAAAGGAGCATTCCATCTCTTGCAGTTTTCTATCCGACAAGTTATACGCCATTAACTAAGTTTAGTCATGACCTGCAAACCCAGACATAAAAATACAATTTAACGAAATGAATTAACCGTAGCAGTAACGGCTTACTTTAATAACAACGACAGCGGGTACGAGCAATATTTTTGTGTTTATCTCATTTTTATGAGTTTAAGTAGGAAGTATGAGGTGGCTGGAGAGATAGGGATTTAATTGAAGGCGAGGTGGTGCTGGGGTGGGCATCCGCAGGCCGGGGCTTTCGCGGCGAGCGAAATAAAAAACGAACGCGCGCTATCCCCGCGAGCGCGGATACTGTGAAAGTGGCACGCCCTGGATAAATGACGTTTTTTGTTTGTGGAATACGCCTAAGCTTCACGACGCTCCACTTTTGTATTGTCACTCGAATTCTATGGATGTTAGTTCATTCATAGAACCTGACGAACGTCATTAAAATGTTGCCTTTTAATGATGTTATATCCACAAATTATTATACGATTTCCGCTTCTTATTTAGTCACAAACACACATCATTTTAAAGGGCTGTTTGATGCTACAAAGTATATTTTTAATGTCGGTGTTTAAAAAATAATATGAAGGGTTAAAAGTAATGCAAGCGCGAGTTATACTAATTGACGCTTATAGCGAAGTAACATAGTTTTATTTCTAACTGGCTGTCCCGGCGAACTTCGTACCGCCTCTTTATACTTTTTTTTTTGTAAATTTTTCCCATGTTTTAATGGATATTCTGCGATTCAGGGCGGAGACAATTCTAACAAAACAAAAATCATAAAAATTAGCCCAGCCGACTTATAAATGGTGTTACTAACCCCACTTTGTTATTTTAAATCAGAGTTTGAATCGTTAAATGTTTGATGTTCTGAATTTCTATCGAATAAAATTGTAAGATGTAAACTTACATTAAAACATTTAGATTTATACATATTGAATCACTTGCATGACAAATCAAAAACAGACATCGATACAAAGAGTTAATGAAAACGATACCATAATTGCTTATTACAAACGGAAAGAAACACAAATGAATATTATTATTTATACGTTGAACTTAGAATAGGGGTTGAATGAAATAAAGTCAACATCGTATTTAACAATAGACAGACTGTATTTGTTTTGTTTCGGCAATGATTTAAATTGTGACCATAATAGTCGCGCCTAAGACTCAAAGTTGTTTGGGGTTTATTGCTTAGGGGCGCGTCACTTCTGCGATTTAAGTGACAGTTTTATTAATTTCCCATACTACTCATCCCATTTTCCACCCTTCGTATCTGACAATGCGTTGGCGGCACATGGTAGAACCGGCACTATAGAATCGGAATTCTTTACCCGATAATTATGAATTTTAAATCCAAATACTATACGAGCTTCAATTTCGGTATTTCATTTATATCGTGTAATAAATACGGTTGACAATGAAATCATGTTTGTCCTTATTAAATTATTAAACAGTTATCAAAATCCTTAGTCAGCTGCTGGTATAATTAGATACGACAAATTTCTCTAGACAAACTGTGATCTATCAGAACAATGTCGTATTATGATGCCCCATGACATAGATTAATGTACTAGCAAGTAGTAAGAAACTTTCAAGAAATAACGATTTCATATTGTCCCGGTTTAAAGCCATATATCAGTAAGTTTTTTTTCCTTTTACCTTTATTTTTGTAGTTTCCATCTGTTTACTGCATTTCCATAAGTTTTATAAATAAAAATATTTTTAATATGACCGCGTGATGGGTTGATATTTATTTTATTAAAACAATTCCATTAATTTTCCTGTATTCCGTTAGATTACTGCGTGTTGAAAATGAGGGTCGATAAAATAAAGTAATTCTGTAGCTTCACGCCCAAACCTACTAAGTAAACCATTCACAAGGCTTAATAGAAACGCGATACGGGGACTGCATCCTAATAAAGATAGGACAATTCAAATAACGGCGCGTGGTCCAACAAATGCGTATGTAGCTATGTCTCAGATAAGCTGCAGCTTAGCGCTCGCCAGCAGTCAATGGCTTATCTCGATTTCAATTATTATGCTGCCGCTTTCATTGGCTTTCATTGGAGGGCTACGGATTGGGGCGGTCTCGATCCGCGTTATCTGCAATCTCGCCCAAATCAGACTCCACAATTTACGCTTTTTTAAATTTAAGCGTCTAGCCCAGGAAGGAAACTGTCCATGCTTTGCGACAATTTTCCTGTTCATCGTTTTTAGCCAGAACATTTTTTGCAATAAACATTTAACGATTGAAACTCTGATTTAAAATAATTAAGTTGTGTATACTTTAAGAAAATAACAAGTGTTATTTATTTATAACAGATACGGGATGGATCTCAACGGTGCTAGGAGAAAAAATGCCACACGCGAAACAACAAGCACACTCAAGGCATGGCTGAACGAGCACAAAAAGAACCCGTATCCTACTAAAGGAGAAAAGATTATGCTCGCAATTATTACCAAGATGACACTGACGCAAGTATCGACGTGGTTTGCCAACGCGCGTCGCCGTCTGAAGAAGGAAAACAAGATGACATGGGAGCCTAGAAACAGGGTCGATGATGATGACAATAACAATGATGACGATGATCACAAGAGCAACGATGGAAAAGACGCTTTAGGTATGTATTTTATACTAAACAACCTATTTCTAAATGAAATGAAATTAAATGAAAGACCCATGGATACATTCGGTAATCAATAGGTACGGTGAGGATGATGGACGATATCAAAACATGTAACATCGAATTGCATTTTCATATATTTTTAAATTTTAATTTGCTGCAATCACTTATACCTACATAGTTTTAAGTTTGGCGAATTGGCATAGGCTAAAACGAAAATATGAAATTAGTATTAGAATTCAGCATACCTCATAGACAGGGATCAGTTTGTGCAGGGATAAAATTTCATTTTTAATTATAGATGGAAAAGACTCCGGCACCGGTTCGAGTGAGGATGGTGACAGGCCTCAACAGAGGCTAGACTTACTAGGGCAAAGGACTGAATCAGAATGGTCTGAATCACGCGCTGACAGTGGTCCTGAATCACCAGAACCTTATGAAAGGCCGATACACCCCGCTTATCAGCACTTACCGTCTCGGGCTCCACCAGGTAGCACGCCCGCTTCTGCTAAACCAAGAATATGGTCTCTGGCGGATATGGCGAGCAAAGATGGTGAAACACCGACCCCACCCTCGTCGGCTTCTGCCTTTTACCAATCGGCAGCGGCAGCGGCAGCAGCCGCTCGTCTAGCACATCCATACGGTAGGCCTGAGTTGTACCGAGGTCTGTATCACCCGACCCACCCTGCAGACGTAGCTCTTCTGGAGTATTCACGATCTCTAGCGCTGTCCGCGCCTGCCCCCGCTCCCCCAGCACCGTCACCGTCCTCTTCGTCGACCTCCTCGCTGGCCGAGCCGCCGCCACCTCCTCGTGCCTGACCGCCCGCTCCACGCCCGCCGCTGGCGCATCGACAATAACTGCGATCTCACAATGAGTGCCGCGAGGGCCTTCTCACTTGTAAATAGTGATTAATAGATTAAAAATATAAATATGTATACATACCTACATATACGTGATAATTATTATGCACCGGTAGAGAAGCTTAGATTTGTGATAGTGGACACATGAGAGCGGTGCACGCTTGCTGGCGGTGCCGCCTGCCGTGAGGTTGACAACTCGCAAACGACGTCGGCGCAGTGCTTGCGCCGACCGACCGACAATACTAGGTGCTAATACAAGTTGGACCTTGCGACATGTTGCTGTAGTTATTATTGAAAGTGGTTAAATAAAGTGATTTAATTCAAAAATAGGTATTATTATGTGTTATGTTTCTAATAGAAAATCGACACTGTTTTAGATTATTTGTATGTAGAATGTAAATTATTATTTTGAAAATATCCTCTTTACATTTAGTGCCTAATTACGTCCAGTGTTTTAACTATTGTTTAATAGTTTCTTAAATGTATCTTACATTCGAATTTTAATATTTATTCATACGAGGTCAGTAGTTGTAACAAGCTTCTATCGTAATAAGTTTAGTCTACAAATTTTATCAATTTCAGATTTGTGGATGGATTAAAACCTATAAAGTTATTTTCTAGTCAAAAGACTATTTTGTCTGTGTTAAACATAACTATATTATGTTTTACATGTCAATAGGTCGTGTAAACTCGTGTACATCTTATTTTATATGCATTTTATTAATTTAACCACGAAGCAAAAGGGCTGGCAACAGATATAAAACAAACCAATATTACATATTACAAACACAAGCTCTGAGTAAGTATACTCATTGCAAATCAATTGAACAGCTCATTCCCGCAGTTTCATAATTTAATTTAATTAAATATGCAACAACTTGCATTCGATTCTATTCTCAACGCAAATTAACAAATTTTATGCGTTGACCATTACAATTAGTTAAAAAATATATTTATCATATTATTATGATTTTGTACAGATCTAAAATATATAATTATGGGACCAAAATGTGGGAATGTAAAGTTATGCAAACAAAGTTTATACGTATCGTATATACACTGTTGTCCTTTTTTAAATATGTTTCATCTCTAGACTTGTTTTTTTAACAAAATGTATGTATCACACGTTGTTTTTTGTTTTATATTGCCAGCCCTTTTTAACAATTCATGTTAAATCTCAATTAAACTTTTCTCTCCGAAATTAATTAAATATAATTAAGTCTAAAATGGCCTTGTATAATTGTAAAAGTTAAATTAATGTAAAGTTATATTCATGACTTGTTTTCTAACACTGTAAAATATTTTTTTTATATTGTAGAGACTGAAAGTCCAAAATTGAGTCTATAGTTTTGTACATATGTCACTGTTGTAAGTATATATTGTAATGATATCGTGAATATTTAAGAGAGGTAAATGCAATAAATTTTCTGTATTAGCAGTTTTTGATGTAAATAAAATGCGGATGGGAGACATTAATCTTCAATGTAGTAATTGTAAACAACGAAAGCATGCCCAAATGAAAATAAATGTCACTATCCTGTTTTTATTTTATTTAATGTCTACACAATACTTAAAATGTGACCATGTCTAAGTAGTTTAGTTATTGTTAGACAAAGTAAGTTATTAGACTTACGAGTTCAACTTACATTCGTTTCTTTAAATAATGATTGGTGTCGTAACTTATATAACATTTATTTCAACATTTTGTTATATTTAACAGTAAAATGTATGTTATTGACCTTCTTAAACGTCCTTTTGACCGTTCCCAGAAAGGTGTGTGAATAGATGCAATAAAATTTAATACAGAAGTAACTTTAGTTTTTCATTTATTTCATAAGTCCGACAATTATAAATTTAAAATTAAAACCGATTCGTATAAATCTAACATTATTGGGTTGTTCCCTAAGTACCCCGATCCCCAAGGGCCCCGTCCCAAAGGCACCCGATGTATTTTTATTTAAATAGGCTCAATCGATACTACGTTTAGCTTAAAAGTACCATCAGCAGAAGAAGTGGTTAATCAAATTTTAATATATTGTAATATTGAAAGAATAAAAGTCTGCTATAGCAATCACAGGTTGATTATTATCATTTTTTTTTTTCGGGAACATAAATTATAAATATACTGATTACCAGTCTCACTTTAAACATGTTTTATATGTTATAATGTAATATAATAAACAAGTAACTTCAAAATAATCATTAAACATGAAAACTATTTTAAATTTTCATTACTCTTTTAATAATTTAAAAATACTTAAAACTTAAAAACTGAGGTAATTAACATAAATATATCTTAATACATGCAACATTTATAAATAATCAACATTAGTAAAAAAATACAATTGTAATATTTTCAATTAGTTTTTACATAAAACATGTAAAATTAACAATATTTTAAAGATAGTCTAAATTAAGCAAATAATAGTAATTTTCAAATATAAATTATAACATATATCAAATATTATTATAAATTATAGCAATTTTAAATAATCATCTTTATTCAAAAAACAATATCTGAATTTTCAATCAGTCTTTTTAAAAATAAGGACAAAAACTATAAATAATCAACTTTAGTGTTTTGTTTTCAACAGTACAAGTTGAAAACAATAGAAAAAATAACAAAATAAATGTTATCGCATTCGTGGTCCCTCCCCCGGGACGGGGCCCTCGGAAATCGGGGTACTCAGGGAATAACCCAAATTATTTACATGTCAAGTAAAAACTTATAAAAATTATAGTACATTTTTGTGCCAATAAATATACAATGTATATGTGATATGTGTGCCAATATATATGTGATCAAGACCAAGATTATTGCCTATTTTAGAAATACTAAAATGAAACCGTCAAAGCAGACGGACAGAAAACAGTTTTAAATTTTACAGTCTTATTCTATTTAATATCATAGTTTACGAAACTACACATTAAACACAATTTTAAACTCGTTAAAACGAATTAAATGAACCCAATCACAGTTTCACTAGAAGCTATTGAGAAATTACACTATCCGTTATTGGTTCCATCAGCGGATCAGCACGATGGTATCAAATTATTTTATTTTTATCTGAATTTGAATGTCACATATCTACATAGTTTCAAATCGATATTAAAATCGACTTCCATGATTAAATCAAATTACTTAGTTACAAGTAAATGTAATAAGCGTGTGTTAAAAAAAAGATTATTAAATCTACAAAATAATAAAGTTTATTATATTATAATAGATTGATAATATGCACTGTTAAAATATATTTTTTAATTTAGTAAAAAATCACGTAGTTTTGTGATTTCTGTCGAGCTATGTGTGTATTTGCAGTGTGAATTAGTTTCTACTGCATTGCAAATGTTTCCAGGCGTTATGAATTTTCTAGTCCTACTATCAAGCCAGTGTAATTACGACAACATGCTTTAACCAAGTATATTTTATCTTAGACGTCATTATAAATCAATCAACGATTACAGGTCTCTGTTTAAATCTAGCCAATCTCACCGGCCGCCTAATTAGACATCAAAGTACTGCAGCGGTAAACGCTTTATTACGGGGATACACAAAATTTTCACGATCTTAATTGGGGCGAAGTCTAACAAAATACGATAAATCATCGAGGAAGAGTGCTTTGATGTGACCGTGTCCGGGCTGACGTCAGCACCGGGCGCATGATATGTCGTACATTCATTATTTGCTCACGTATAGTAGATGAAAGGCGGCCACAACATAAATAAACAAATCGTGTGAAGCACAGCCTATGACAACGTTGAAAGGACGCGTGACGGAGTTATAATATTGGAATTCATGAGAACGGCTCAATTGCTCTCTCCATCCTGTGATATGATTAGTTTCATTTTTATACAGTTATGAAAAAAGATAAGTTACTTGGTGACAATTAAGTTTGCTGTTAGCTTAAATGCATTGTAGAGTCTAAATAGTTAAGTGTTAGGTCCTTACATATGAAATTGTTAATACTCAATACTGGCAACTTTAACATCAAATATTTTGCGTTTGATTAGAAATTCCAAATTGAAATTATTTCGAAATAAAGCCAGAAAAAGTCGTATTTCATTTGTTTTCACATCATTTGTTTGAGGTCCAACACTGCTATAACAACAACTATGGACAAATTGAAAGTTCACGGTATTTAAGAATACGAGTTTCACCGTGGCACCAGTGTTGCAGAAACGACTTGAAGAATTGACGACGTGTACGGACCAGGCACCGCTAACGAACAAACGGTGCGTTTTTGGTTTCAACGTTTCCGTTCTGGAAATTTCGATTTACGTGGACAACCTTATACTCAAGTGGACAACCTTATACTCAAGTGGACAACCTTATACTCAAGTGGACAACCTTATACTCAAGTGAATAACAAAGAATTGAAGGCGACAGTGGAAGCGGATCCATCTCAAACCACTTCTGAATTAGCAGCAGCCTTCGGCGTAAGTGACAAAATGATACTTATCCATTTGCGCCAAATCGGAAAAGTCAAAAATCTCGAAAAATGGGTACCGCAACGAATTGACTGAAGCAAATCAACAAACACGCGTCTCTTGCTGCGTTTCTTTGCTCAAGTCACAATAATGAGGGGATTTTGAACCGTATCGTGACTTGTGCTGAGAAATAGATCCTGTACGACAATCAGAAGCAATCATCACAATGGCTTAACTAGAAAAATTCAAATCTGATGAGGCAGTCAAAACCGCCTTTAAACAATTTATAGACTCTCGCTCCCAGGATTTTTTTCAAAGGGATCAATGATCTGCCTATATAATGGCAGAAGTGTATCGATGACAACGGCGCATATTTCAATTGATTAAATAATAATTTCATTATACACTTACACTTTTTTGATACGGTAATTTTTATATGTAAGGACTACTTATAACTATTAAACTACAATCCTCTTTGCCAGGTTGATAATACATTCAGTAGCTAACAAATTTCCTGGGTTTTCACAATTCTTGCTTAGCTTTCAGGTAATCAGGTTTTTTAAAACCTGACAACTTTTAATGTGGTTTAATAATATACAGTGTGTGGCCTGGAACCGGGGATAATATTGAAAACACAGACTTTATAGGACACAAATAATTGAATCATTATGGTAAAAATCAACTAGTTAAAATTAAAACTTTACTTTTTGATTTTTTCTAACAAACTTAATCGTAAATTCAATGTAATGCAAACAATGCATAGTTCCGCTCAACTTGATAGATTGGTTCATATGCATCGTACTTATTCGGAGCTACTCGGAACGTCTCTATGACACGACATTGACAATGTTAGCGATAATATCGTTGTGCAATACACTGATTATGAATCGTAACTTTAAATTCTTATTGCGCATAATGCATGGGTTTTGGTTGACTGAAATCTTTTCAGAAAAAATACTAACACTCTAGAGAGTCTCGGTTTTGAATATTATCCCCGTTTCTAGGCCACACACTGTATACAACCGTCGATATAACTTCTCCAGTTACAACGACGATTCTATGTAAACATATATTTAGGTTGGATTGAAGCTATACTACATAATATACAGGGTGTACCAGCGGGCGTCAGGTGATAGTGGACACTAATACCTATCGATTGAACCCCCATGTATGTTCAGCGAAAATGAACCATTCTCGAGATATTTAGTTTAGAATGGATTTTGACCTGATTCCAAATTGATACAGAAAAACGCGTGAGACGACTAAACTACTCGTATAATCCATTTTATCCATATACTAATCCATTCTACTAAATATCTCGAGAATGGTTTATTTTCGCTGAACATACATGGGGGTCCAATCGATAGTTATTAGTGTCCTCTATCACCTGACACCCGTTGGTACACCCTTCTTAAGACACCCTTTATATTATGTAATGTAGATATTATATATTCTACAGTCTTCGGTCAGTAATAGAATGAAAGAGTATTTACCTACAAAATTAAAAAAAAAATATTTTTAAACTTTTGCGTTGCATGATTAATACACACTAAATCGGGAATAAACGCGATTAATAATAGACATTACAATATATTAATATAATTTACCTTTTATTTGCCTGACGTTTCGACCGGGTTACACCGACCGTGGGCACAGGCTGACTAGAATAGCGATGTACCTATTAATGATCGCGTTAATTCCCATTTTAGTGTGCATTCATTAAAAAAGATTTTTATTCACTAGTTATATTTTGTTAAAACTCCTAAAAAAAGGCACTTTTATTTAGTAAAAAACTAGCCAAGTGCGTTTAAAACATAATAAAATCTTAATAATCGGCACTAAAGTTTATTTTATAGGTGTAGGATTTATAAGGCTCGTTCAAACAATCCAACTTAGTAGTCTAAACGTTTAAATAATCAAGTTTCCGTGATCAGATTCAGGTTAATATCAGTAAAGCTAATTTATCGAATTCAAAATTTAATTTACTATTGAATAAGAATAACACAGTTTATTCAGAACTAACACATACAAAGAATAAATAAGACAGTACAATTTTAATTTAACATTTGTAATTCTGAAATGCACTTAGCAATATGTCAAGAAACCAGAAAAGCACCTCATCGCTGATCATCCATGAAGGAAGGGGATTAAACGGCGATATACTTAGATTTTCGTCAAACATTTCAAATATAAATCTTGCCATCTCACCGAATAAATTAAGTTTAAAACAAATTATTGTGTATAATTTGCTCGAAAAGCTTTGTTTTATTACCGGTTTACGTGTTAACCATTATTTATAGATTAAAATGATAATAATTCAGCTAATCATGATTATAGTGGTTTTTGTGAGAGACTTAAATCATTGAACAGAGCTTTTGACTAAAAGCCCAAATATGTTACTAAAATAAAAGCTAAAAACCTGGCTGCGTAAAAAGCGAACTAAAACTAAAAAAGACGAGAAACTAGTCGCAGCAAGTAAAAAAAACTTATTGGTTAGCGTTTATGCCTATTTAGCTTCTTAAGTTTATATAGGAAACAAGCAGACATTTTACATTTTTAACGCAGTCAGGTGTTTAATAAAAATAAAAAAAATAACGTTTTGGTTGTGTTATTATTAAATGAAGTTTGTAGCTATAAATTAATATTGAAAATATTATTGAGTGTATAAAAATCTCATGCTGATGCTTAAATTTGCGGCAAAAACATCCTTGTCTTTGCTATCGCGAAGTCGGATCAAAAGTTTAAAAACCTTCCTTAATATGAATGTTTACTTGAACAACATTATTTATAATAATATTTTTTTAGTCGCACAAGATCTTCAACAATGTTCTAAGGGTTGTATAAAAACTGCTCGATTAATAGAGCGTAAACAAAACAGGTTTAAACCTTTCAGTGATGTTAGACGGACACGTTAAGTCACATTTTGTAACGTACAAGGATATTGCCTCTTAAAGCATATCAGGTTTAATCACAGCTCGGAGTTTTCTAGCATCATATCTAAGTGATTCGATATTAAAAAGTTTTTATGATGATAATCGATAAAATAGCGTTAGAAATTACATCTTTCTAATTAACCTGATGACTAAAATTAACGCAGAACCACAAATTAATCTATATTTGCTTGGCGGCCTTTTCACAATGTACCAACGCTCATAAATTACTAGTTTTGGCATAAAATGTGTTGTCGTCTATTTATTTCAGACATTGTTGATAGGGAAGATTAGTCTAAATCATTTTCTCCGTCTGTGTTCGTTTTGAAAGTTATCGACGGTTCGTTAGTACCCGGCTAAGATAACAACTTTTTATAATCTTCTGTTATTTTTTGACTATTTAAGACAGGTGATCTCGAAAATGCTGGTAAACCAACGCGTTCAATAACATCATAACAGAGTTCTAAAAAAAAAGAAATTTATTGTTGACCATATTGACATATATAGTTTTTTAACTTGACTGCAGAGAATTAAATCCTAAATAGTGATCTAAATTAAACCTGATCCGGGTTTTATTTGAGTTACACTACCTTTCAAATTATGAAAAATATACCAAGATAACTGTAATTTTTGTACAGAACCATTAATGTACAGATTTAATATTTACAATTTTTTTATTAATAATGACTACGTAATTTGAATACAATTTTACTGTACTCAGAGAATATTTTTAAAATATTTATGTGTAATTCTTACTGCCTGTTTATTGGTTTGTTCATAAACATAGCCAATTCCCATGTAACGTCTAAACTCAATGATGTTTTCCATACGTCATACTTGTTAGTTATTCGGTAAAAAGACTCTCCAAAAGCCAATCAACATTTTTAACTGGTGAGTCAAAGATAAACTATTTAGCTTCGTAATTCAATTACTAACTCTCACGCGGCAATCACGTGTCATTGTCACCTCAAGATGCTAGTATTGTTGCATCCACCAATGTATATCGCCGTCATTCAGTTTGTATAATAAAGCTATCGAAATGATTCATATATTGAAAGCAAATTCTAACGTCGCGCTAAGTGACTAGAGGATTTCATTCAAAGTCGTGAGAGCGATATGTGCTGACCAACGAGAACGATTGTAAAAAAGCTTCGAGATATTTTTACAAAGGCTTTCTGAGTGCAACGTGTTGTGTAAATAGTCCAACATGTTTCTATAACAAAGAAATCTTAATAGCCGATGACGGGCAAAAGTCAACATAACAATCTACGAGTTGATTGCTCTTAATTCCGTGTGTACACTTCGTTGTAGACCCTTGTAATAAAGTCAACTTCTACTGGACGATACATTAACGTCACCAAGGCTCTCGAAAATTTGTAAATTATGTTTCTGTTTATAGTATTAGCATAAAACATGGTTATCTATTGCATACCTGGTTACTAAAGCGTTGTTCGAGCGTCCCGATACAGTCTCATTGTACTATCGAAAGTGCAATCAATTAAGAACTTTAACTATATTGATTTACAGGTGTTTTTTCTTGTCATGTTTAAAGGAAATCCTTGAACCAAGAATTCCGATTTCGTAGCGGCGACTGCTATGCCATCTAAAATATTGGACATCTCCATCTTGGTTGGTGTTTTGCTCTTTCTGTGATCGCGAACAATGAGTCGGGATCGTCAAGGGAATGTATGCATACTTTACAATACGTTAAACCGTTCCCCCACGTGGATATAATTTCACCTAAGCAAACTATGTGTAAACTTAGGCTTGATAAATTATTTTTGTAACTGAATACGACTTTTGGAAATATTTGTAATATTGCTTTGTTCCTGTTGTAAAATAAAATTTAATGATCGTTTAAATAACAGTAAGGTAGTTTCTGTAGATGCAACCTGTGATGTAGTAAACAAATGCAACACATTAATTGCAACTGCAGTTTTTTTTTTAATAACCAGTTTAGTCCAAAAATACGGATTGCTGTGATAGCATTATTTTTTTTAAAGTTTGATACAATAGATAAATAAATTAGGGACAGGTCTTCATATTAACATTAACATTTAACATAAAATTGTCTTTTGCTCGTGTCTGAATCGTGATTCCACTAAGGATGGCAAAACTGGCACAGAAATTGACATAAAAAAGTAGTATATGTACTTTAATCAGCTTTCTTCTTAACGTTTTTTATTAAAAAATTACATCTAATTTTGAGGTTTTTCTGAGTTTTCCAGTGCATCATATAATATATTTTAAATGTGTGTGTTTATTTTGCCAAGGTTGTTATAGTTTTCTCTCATTTTAGTCAGATTCATATTTTAAAATCGAAAGTTCATGTAAAACAAAAAATAAACGGAAAAAAAGCTTTTCTCGCAAAGCTGACAATCGTTGGGGAAGAAATGCAGTGTGAGAAGGCCTCTAAGTCAGTGGACTGATGACCTACTCAATGTAGCGGTGAGCCGTTGATGCAAACGATACAAAGCCGCCTGCTGTGTCGTTCTAGAGACTTCCAAAGGCTGACGATGATGATGATGATAATGACAGTAGTTCCACACTCCAAGGAGACAACCTAATTATTTGACTTTTATCTGTAAAACAGAACTAAAGTATGACTGAAGACTGAAGAACTGTGGTCAATGGTTGTAGAAAAAAAAAGTTTTTTCCGACTTTTTTTAGGTTACATGGACTTGTCTTCTCAAAATATGAATCTGATTACAAAAACAAGAAATCATATACCATACAAAATAATTACACAAAATTAAAAATAACTTCAGGACGCAACGGAAAACTCAGTTTCAATTTATTCCATTCCATCCCAGCGCGGCTTGGCCCGAAGATAGCAGTTCAAGTATGACCCCACAGAAATTTCTTCAAGCACCTGAACCTACTTCAACCCTTTTCGGGTGAACGTAGGAATTCAATGATGAACATCATAATTTTTTAGTACCACCACCATAAGTTAAAGTTAAAGATAATACAATTTGTTAAAATTAATAAAGGCAGTCACGTATACGTCTCAGTATAGATTTTATTTAAAGGCCTTTCAACAAGAATAAAAACATATTTAGTATGATATATATACAAGGTGGTACAGAAACAACGCAAAACCTCTTTGGGGCTTATTCCGGTGTTTAAATTAAACCACTTTTTGCGATTTCGATATTGGCCCCACAAAAAAGTTGCTGTATTTGCAGCAGTAGAATCATCCTCTAAAAGGTTTTCCGTTACTTCAATTACACCTATATACATATTTAGTTTAGGACATATCCGTAGTCTTATCATTAATACTCTCGATTTTCAATTGCTGGTTCGCTTAAACATTAGTTATCTGCGGAGCTCATTATTAAATAATGCCATAAGGCCATTTTATTTGTTTAATAGTTCTTCCTTCTTCAATTCAGATAGAAGTTAAATTTTACATCAGAACAAATACAGCAATTAGGGAAAAGCTAAACTACATGGCACGTGCCGTGTGAAGACGGCCGTAAAGAATACACTTCCCCACCGCCAACAGGAGGCGTGTTGTAAAAGACAACTAATTCCTGTAGCACGTGAAGGGCAGCAGCGTCTGCATGCGAAATCTTATAAAAAACTGCACTCGCCAATCCGCCTGCTAAGCGTGGCGAGTATTGGCAAACCCCCCCAATGAAAGTCATTAGGGGAAGCCTATGTTCAGCAGTGGACGTCTTATGGCTAAAATGATGATGATGATGAAACTACACGATACCAATGAACCTCCTGTCTGAATACAGAAGACTATTAAATGTACTAACCCAAGATGATTTCAATTTTATCGGTGCCACATGAAAGTTTTCAGAAGTACAGCGAGAGCATAGATACGACATCACACTTCTTTGCGAAAACAAGTACAGCCTTCCCCTTAAACCCACAAAAAATGTTATGTGAGAGAAGGTGGTATTATTGAGTTGATTCGCAATGGCTTACATCTACTCAAGTCTGCACCTTAAGCTATTACATCAAGTTTTGACTTCAATAAAACTGTAAACGAGGTACAATGTTGACTTTGCGATTTAACACATACATATTTTTAAATAATCGTAGCTGTGTTGTACCTATGATAGAAACAACGAAACATTTAGTAAGGTGTTGGAAAAACGTTAAGTATTACAAATAAGTCTAGTTCGAGATAGATAAATTATGGAATAATCATTTCGCCGTGTCATAAACTAAGACTCAAACACTGCAACCCTAGCGAGAGCTATGCTCCCACCCAATTCTACGGGGCATCTGAATGATGGCTTGTATTATTTTTTGTAAGCATGCCATGTCATCGGAACGATTGTGGTCGGTTCCCTATGATTTATCGATGACCATATTACAAATACGACACAACATTATGCGATTCTTTATTTCTTCTTTAAGCCATATTAGTATTCCACCAACAATCCTGTCCAGCATTGGTTTTGTCATACCGACTAAATGTTATTTTATTGGAATTTCAAATAAACAATTGGTGAGTTTTTTCATAAGATTTATTCAAAATATAATTAAATTCGGGGTTTCAATCAATGCTGACGAGGTCTCTCATTGAAATATTTAGAGCGCTCATGAATTAAAATGCTTTAATTATGTTTTCTTTGTTGGGTACAAGTTAATTTGTACACAATAATTTAAACAATTAGGGGGGACTACATTGTATGTTTATTAATTTATTGATGTCTTTCACATGTTGAATGAAAGAAAAAAAACCGTGGAGTGAAGTAAGAACATTAAGGATGGGCCAATCAATAGGTTGGTGGGTGAATCCATATAAGTGGCTTTGATAAATCTTTTTCAGCACGCATGGGAATTAATTGCTAGCCGGGCACGTCGGAGCAGGGCAGTACGGAATCTTTATGTGGTCGAGCGGTAATTGGCTGCAGCCCTGTATGTGACCAAGTGTTGCTACTCTATGTTCGAGTAGACAAAGGGATCGTATTATGATTTCATCGAGATAAACATAAAATGAAAGAAAAATTGTAGTAAGTCGAATGTTGATATTGTTGAAAAAATCGATCTACTACAATATATAGTGTCCAGTTCCACACCTTTTATAACGTAAACTATGTGATAGTATTTAAAAAAAAACATTAATTACCTACAAGCTGTTTCCCGCGACTTCGTTTGCGTGGTCTTTAGTATATTTAGCTTTTTTACTACTATTAGTAAAATATAATTGTAAGGTCCTAATTTCTTAGTTACCTTCCTTTTAGGGGGTGATTTTACTGCTCAAATACAGCGTTTTTAACTATAAAAGCAACATAAAAATCGCAAAAAACAAATACTCAAACGCCGACTAGCTTATATCACTTTTTGTATGAAGAAATACTTTTTTTATTTCGTTGTTAGTCGCATAGTAAATGTTGTTGTATTTGGGCAGTAGAATCACACCTTCAAAGGAAGTTAACTAATAAATTAACACCTTTTATTTGGAAAATATACAAAAATCATAGGAGGCGCGGGCAAACAATCATCTTTTTTATCAAACAAAGATACATATTTTAATAAATTTGAACAAAAATAGATACAGGCTGATACCTCATTATTATACATAAAATGTGTCTTGAGGTACTAACTACCTTAAAGCAAAAGAATAGTTGTATTCTTAATAAGGTAACGCTGGCAGTAAACAGTTTTATGTGTTTCTTTATAGTCTACTTGAATTAACTAAGCACTGTAACACATTATTAAAATTTTTAGTTCGTTAGCTACATTTTGGGCTTCACGAATTTTAACAGTAATCATATGTTAATGTATGTATACTACGATAAACATATACATACAACAGAAGTGTTATAATCTCATAATTATGCTAAATCTTTAAACGGGTCCGCACAGAATCAGGGCGTGAAGTTCCAATTTTCATTTAGCAAAGCACTTCGCGTTATTTGAAAGTGACCCTAAATCCCCGAGTCCTCTGTGCAGATAACTCTTAATTTGCATATTAACGAGAAACTTTGCATCGGCAATACCGAAAAATTCCGGAGGTCGAGTGTGAACAGACAGGTGGCGAGGCCGACTAATGCCGGAATATTTTTCAAAATCTCTGCGCTTTCGACGCTTGAATCGAATATTGCGCAGCGGCCCTTAGGATGACTTCTTCGTTACAACTGAGCATTCTACAAACGCGACTACCGTGAGAATCGCACTCTAATAACCCAGCATATACACGCCGAAGAAATGAATAAAATTACCATTAGGTTCATTAAGCACAACGCTCGTGCTTTGTAACCAGTGTTAGAACAAAATATAACAACCTCATTATTGGCATAGATTACAAACGACTCAATAAGTGGCACAGAAAAACAGTCTACAAGTCATGTTAATGGTGTGAGCTCAAGTATTCTTCTCCTTTAATGTTTAAAGTGCGAAGCTATTGCTCATGGGTTGTGGATAGTAATTACGTGAACAAACAGGGAAACTAAATAAGAACCATCATACGATATTAGAAACGGCTCATTAGGTCTTTAAGCTGAGATGACAGCTTTATAAATAGAAGACGTGTGCGCTGTAACTGTATATTTTTTGTTTATTTGAAGTTAGTTGAGGCGAAAAGAATGTGTATATGTAGCGGAAAGGTGGTGTGATGACAAAACATCTGTTCCGTGTGTGTGAAAGAGTCTTCAATCGCTATTCTGACTAAATCGTTTACCGCGTCTGCGACTCCCCGTAAACGAGCTTAATGCGATCGCCGATGACAAATATAATCTTTGCTCTAAGGTTGACTTGACGCTGTTGTTATTCCGAGAAACGGAAAGATTTATTTTTACTCAAAGAGCTTAATATTCAGGTGAAAGATTTCAGTGAGGGTGTTGTTTGGTCGACTCGTTAAATCTGTCGACAGAGTCGCGGCTTCTGTATAATCGCGCCAATGATACCTAAAAATCAGTCCGGATCTTATTGCTTTGATATTCGCTTTCAAAGAAGGAATAACATTATATTAATATCCGACAAATAAAAGTTAATGCCGCACGAATCAAAATAATAAGCACTGCGAGTCAACGAAGGCGTCATTCGATTCAAATGTTTTCGAAATATTACAGAATAAAAACATTGGAGTCAAAATCAAATTATAACACGCCCCCTGGTGTGAGGATAGCTGTATTTCATACACGTTAACAGCTGCTGTAAAGCAATTAATACGACGCTCGCTCACTTAGTTGTACACATAAAGAAATCTCTATTTTTTATTATAACGATCTTGCTTACATTACTTCCTTATTATCACGTTTTAGACATTATATTTAATATACAGCGCTAATTATAAACGAGTTCTTTATTACAATGAGAGAAGGCCCCGTTCAGAAATATTTTGGAGGAGGTTAATCGCCATTGTTAGTTTTTTATTTCATTTTTAGGGATCTCCTTCGAATAACGTTTTTACTTGTTTGCATTTTATATGCACAATTTTAGATCCTACTGTAGACGTTTTTAATAATCTACGTTTTAATTTTCATAATAAAATGATTCTGTTTTAGAAGAAACATCATTAAACCTCATTTTAATATTAATTCATGAAATAACTACAACATCCACTAAATGTGTTTTCTGTAAGCTTAAATCAAAAAGAAAAAAATATATAAAATTTCTGAAATATTTTCACGAGGTCTACATCAAATCAAACTTATATAATAAACTACCGACCGGATATTGACCGACCATGGAATTAGAAATCTAACTTATTTGTTCCGTAGAAATTTCAAAAAATCTTTCCTCATGCCCTGTTTAAAAGGAAACATTTGTGCATAATTTTACAAAACGAAAAATTTAACATAAAATTTCAGCCCTATGTCCAAGAGTTTGGACTGGGCGATAGTAAGTCTATCAGTGAGTTAGTCAGGACTTTTGTCTTTACTTCGCATATAATTTAGTATATATTATGATGAATACAAAAGTGTGTACGGAACCGTTTAGCGTTACAATATTTTGTTGTTAAGCTTTAAACAGTTTAATTAGCATAAATTATGATGCTAAGTAAGTGTACATACTTAGACGTGTAATTTTTTTGGTTTAGGTTAAATGACGTGTGTACAGTGTCTTGTTAGTTATTATTTGCTATAACACCCGAAGACAATGCAACAGTTATGTTTTCTAGTTTTCCGTTTCCCGTAATAAGTTTCGTTAGCCAGTTATCTCGCCTCGTAAATTTTATTTACGTGCTAAAAATTTTCGGGTTATTATTTAATTAAAGAATAATAGTCTAGATGATTTTACAGTTAAGTATTACCAGAGACACTAAATAGGATTACACTACTTTTTATCATTACTCGCGACGGTTATAAAAACGAGTCACAACCTTTTAACATTTAAATTATTTGTTAAGCTAAAAAGCGAACATTCAATTGTTTGTTTCCCACTTAACCTGTGAAAAGATATTCGGTTTAGTCATAATAATGCGTTGATACACGCCGGCCTGCACAACATTTTTTTTACATTTGCTATGACTGCAATGCAATTCAAGGAGCCAGCTGTAAAATAAATACGTTAGCCTCTAAAACATTATTTTGTACATCCTAGATAAAAAAAAAAACATTTGTAAGGCTAAAAATTTGCTGCTGATAGCCGCTATACGTGAGTTATAAGTGGCAAATCAATTAATAAGAGCCTCGCTCTTGTCGGTGGAGCTTTTCAAGTTCTGGAGCCAAAGGGCAAAAGTAAATTTCGTCCAGTCTGTCTGTCCACAGCTATTTTAATAACAGCCTATCAATGCTGAAATTCGGTTTCATTATAGATATCTGTATACAAAGATAAGCAAAATAATTTTATGAATAAAACTAATTATGATTACTAAAAAGAATGTTGTTAGTTTACTAAGTTGGGGTATTTATTTTTGTTATATCGTTAAAAACCCTGGTTTTTATCATTATTTTTATCATATTAAAATCATATTAGACCGCGCAACAATACATTTTCTGTCTCGTTTCGCTGGGCTTAGGGGTTACAAAATAGGTTATTTATAACATTTTTTCAGTAAGTATATATACGAGTAATTAGGCAATAAACGATAGAGACAAGTTTGAAGTAAATACTAGGTAAAATACAACCATTTATGTGGTTGATTACGCGATAGAAGGCAATATAGATAAATATATTTAGACGTTCTAAAAATTGTATAAAGTTCCTAATATCTATCGCTGTTTTATCAAACCTTACAAAACTTTAAACGGGACTTAATAAATGGAAAAACAATAAATAAACAAATCATAAATAAACAACGATGAAATCATAATCACGAATTTGAACACTTACTCGTACACTTTTGACAGAGGCAAACATATCTCATGGAAGACAGAAACAATTTTACATTATTACGGCTGCATGCTTAATTACTATTAAAATTCCGGGTGTTTCGAGCGGTTCGCTTATAACGACATAAGCTAATTTATTCCGACATAGCCTAAACAATACGAGCTTTATTAAAATGCGTATTAAAACGTATCTTGGAATGAAGCTGAGGTCGTTCACACCGCTCCGCTTCATACAAAACGTGGTGTGCGACCGTGACCGTTTGCGCTCCCTCAACCATTTTTAACATTTTTCTGTGTTAAGAATTCGAAAGACTAAAGTCGCAGCATCTTCCAACTGTTCGACCGCTGGCTTTTAATCGCTAAATACTTTTTAATGTTTATTTAGCTTTCGCGCACGCAAACGACTTCGTTAGTTATTTAAAAGCTTAAGTTATTATGTACGTACAATACCTTTTCAAAGCATCTTAAACGTCAAAATTGTTTCCCAACCGCGGCGGTGACATTAACCGCCTAACGGCTTGTCGCAGTAAAAAAATGTCTCCGTAAGTAGGTAGTTAAGAATCCGCTGTACCATTTATTTACAAGAGTGAATCCGTCTTAGAAAAACTAGCGTTCAAAATTATTAATGGTTTGTTTGAATGGTGCGTCACGAGGTTCATTGTTGGCCCGCACTCCGTCCGGATGCGCGCGCTGACACTAATTATTCCCATAGTGCTTGAATGATAGATTACTCTGGACAAATCACTTCTAGCTTCACTCCTATAAAAAACTTATGTGATTAGTTTTTTAAGACGGCCCACTGATAGTCAGGAACGTGGGCCGTGCCGTATACCGTTTGTCTAAGAAAAGCAATATGTTACTGTAAAAACATCGAGTTGTCTGCGATACCATCTCCTTTAGACTTCTGTCAGATTAGTTTAATCCCATTTAAAATTATTCTTATCAGAAAAAGTACTTTTAAGTAACTTTGATTTTGATTTTTAAATTTCTTTAAGTAATCTTATGTTTGGTATTTATACCATGAATAAAGAATACTTACTAACTTTTCGTGATGTGTTGGTAAGTTAGCGAAGTGTTTATTAGAAGCAGTCGGCCTTCTAATTACGAACTTGCTAACTGGAGTGTTGGTTAATTATTTATGTACGCGGGTCGCTTACTTTAACACTACTGAATATAAACGACTATGAATATGGACTTTTAGTGCAAAAAGTATGCTTTACATTTTATGTTGGTATTTTTTACAATGATTGTAGTGTATCTTTATCAGATATTTATCTTGTCAAATATATTATCTGTTCAGCACCAGTAAGATTTCTCAGATGCATATATTTTAAATTAACTTTTACCTGACCCATTAGTTGGGAATAAATAAACATTTTTATTTAAACATATTATAGATTTGTGATAAATTTACCTGGCATGTACAGACAACGGCAGGTCAACCTACCCAAAAAGTTAAAGGTCACTGAATTAATTTTTAACTTTAGGTCCGACGCGTAGAGATCAATATCAATTGAGAAAATTCGACGTTTTGTGGTAGGTTGACGTGGTGTTGTCTGTACCTACCTACCTACCGTAAACTTGAAAATGACAAGTTAGTATAAATAACTTTAAAGTGTGCATCTCTTGGTTATTTGGCAACATTCAGATATATTTAAGTAGATTACACAAAACTTAACCTATCAACCTTAAAATAACGGAGATAAAGTAACAAATCGCTTCGGTAACTGCGATACCTACTGAAACGATAGCGTCTGTGCAGCCGGTGGCCGCACCGTACCCGGTGAAATATTATCTACTAGTGACTTACGACTCGAGCACTGCTCTCTCGACTAAGCATAATGACATTTTAGTATTACAAAATTTTATCTACACGAGACGAAAAGTTCCAAGATAAGTTAAACGCCAACTCGTATATTGTTTCAGAAAGTTGACAGCCGATGTAATTTGTTAACGTCAGGCGGCGTTTGCCGCGGCTGGCGACACAACGACGTATCTCCCACCGACCGAGCGATCTGACGTAACCTAAAAATACTAGCAGCTCCTCGCCTATCTTTTGTACTGATTTAAATAATGAGATTTATCATTCTTGTGCATACAAACGTATAAAATTATCCGGTATCACTCTATCATTTACAATATTTGTCACAGCTACCGGCTAAACGGACAGTTATTTAGGACTTGTCCTATTTCTATAAGACATTGCCATTAAAATCACCCAAAATCTCCGACGGATATTAATAATAGATGATATGCTAAACGCCAACTTAAATATTTTTACGCCTACACGTTTAAGCCATTATAAAAGAACATAGTTTTTATGTTTAACTGTATGAAGCAATTATGATTATGATAGTAGGTAGTTTAACATTTTGTTTATTTACTCATTTCGCTAATAGATTTTGAAGCTGTTTTTATTCGGATAAATAAATACTGAAATATATTTTTATTATTGGAATCAACAGAAGAAATGTACCTTTTTCTGACCAAACTTACCATACAAAATAAATAAAATGACAATTAGAATAAATGAATTAAAAATGAAAGCAGTTCACAAGAGTTGTTTGTAACAAAAGTTAAATAGTTAACTACGTATTCATATCAAAAATTATTTATAAAAAGACAATCCAGATGATCCTCTAAATGCCCGAGGGGCTCGCCCTGATAACTGTATCGTGGTGCTCTCGTTTTCAAATAAGTAAATTAACGTGGAATTGAATTAAGTTTCGTCCCAAGTTGAGATTATAACGATTTAGTGAGATTATCTGAATGTGTTAGACGTCACTGTCGGGTTGTAATGGAAGGGCGTGGGTCACAACCATTGTTTAATTATAGATAGTGCTCCGGTATTAAAGCCACATAGCGTGGTGAGGTTATACCGTAAAAGTTACGTTTATACTTCGGATGAATGTTATGACCTTAATAGTTCTGGACGGTTAGTGAGTTTTGTAAGCTATATATCATTTTGATTACCCTTATGCAATGTTTGCTTACTTTAAAATGTTTACTGCCTCCAATTGAACACAGTAGAAAATAGGTTACTTTATTGTCACCGGTGATAGCATTTTTTTTACTGTAAATAGTGAAGTACGTTGTAGATTTAATTATTTCGAATCTTGCGCGCGGATTGCATAGGGCCTTCCTGTCTTTCATTCCTGTCACTCTCGATAAGTCCTTGTCTTTCTCAGCAAAATCACATTGAAATTAAGTCATAAATTATTGTTTATTTCACCCTAATATGGGAAATTTCCGTTGTTTAAGTACTAAGTTGCCTACATTTTTATTTGTTTTATTATCAGAAAATGTTATTTAGAATTTTAAAAAAGCTTAAATTGGATCAAATTTTTTGGTTGACCAATCAAAACGTTTGTCCAATGACATTTCGCGCACGCTAGTTGGGTGTTGCCACAGTAATGCTTCAAATTCGCAATCGTAGAATTCTATGTATTAAAAGTCCAGTGTCTTTGTTTTTTCTACCAATTGGGCAATGAAATTGGGTTTGGAAAATTACTTGCTCTGTTAATAAATTGAAAACTGTGTTTTTATAGTTAAATTATATGTCTGCGTTTATAATAGGACTGTAATTTTGTTGGTTTGTAAAGATTTGGATTTTCACATTTCAAAGTTTTGGTAGGAATCTCGGAATTTGGTGGTTTTTTTGTTTGCATTCCAAAACGCCGTGTTTGACAGGTGGGGATCAGAGATTCGAAAGAGGGGCGAGAGACGCTCTGAACTTCAGGATTATTAAACTTTTTGGAAAGCCATGCCAAGCCTGCTATTTGGTTTAAAAAAGAGTTCATATCTAGCACAGACGCATTAATGCTTTTATGCTCTGCTCACATCCTGCCAAATGGAGTGAAGATTGGGAGCTAAAAAGTTCAATCTTATAAATAAGTAGACGTATATGGTTTTTATTTTATTAACCTATACCCAAAGTTAAGTCTTTGTACTTACGGTAGATTTCGAACTACATCATAATTTTGCATAAAATATTAAATGTCTAATAAAATCGGGGGCGTAGTGATCAGTAATACCTACTATGAACCGACAGTCTCCCACGAATGGCAATACTGTTCAACAAATGAAGAAAAAAAAAGATGTTGATTTGGTACCTATAAACAAAACAAAGCAGACATAGTTAAACCTTATAGCACTAAATATATATTTTAAGTCGCTTGAATTTTAGAGATAAGAATTAAACAAAATATTTATCTATCTAAAGTAGAGATGTCTTAACTCACACTCATCACACTGAGCCTGTTTATATCAAAAGGTTAACCTTTCGATGCTAGGAGGCCAAAACTATTTCAACAAAAGTGTTTACCCAAGTATTAGAAGACATCTTAAAGAAACTAGATTGGCAAGACAAAAGCCTTTCAATATCTATCACACGACTATCCAGTTTCCGATTTGCAGATGATATGTGATGTGACTTGCTAATGACTCAGTAGAGCTCCAGACTATAGTACATTAACTACATGACATCTTTGAAACTGGGGCTTAAGATGAACATAAGTAAAACTTATTATGTTGAGATCACGATACAGTTAATTTAAGAAAGAAGAACCAGAGAACAGAAATAATCTGTATATTCTATGCTAATTTTATTAAAAAAACTTTGCTCTCAAAATAAATCATAACCAGGTTTGGGCGTAATCAACTACTTTTGTATGTATCAGATTAACTATCTCATTGAAAGCAATTATAGAATCTTTAAATCTAGTCACCCAGTCTAAATTAAAAGATTCCATGAGTACTTTCAACGTAATTTTTAATTAGGATTACAATTTGCAGAAATCAAAACTAGATCATTATTTTAGAAATATATCTATGTCCACTAGATATTTTAAACTTAAAAGTGTTTTCAAGAAATATATTACTCGTTCTTGGGTCCTATTGAAAGATTTTTTTCATATGACTAAGCAATTAATTAAAAATATAAATTTAGCCTCATAAGCTCACAAAGCAAGACCTATGTTCAGCAGTAGACGTCCTATGGTTGAAATGATAATTATGATAAAGCTAAAATCTAACATTTCTCTTAATTTATTAGGAAGCGAAAAATGTATACTGTCCTAAAACTGCTTTAGTGTTAAAGATTTTTTTCCTTTTTGCAACCTGATATTAGTCTATGCGAGCTACGCTTGACTCTTTGTGCATCATAGCCGCTTTGTGCACGCTGTATTCAGCGGATTGGGTGTCTCGCGCAAAAAAATATATTTAAAAAAGTAAAAATTCACTTTGACACCTTTACTTTAACCTACCTACCCACCTACTACCTACCCTTTTTCCTATTTTAACCCATTGTTCAGCCGCAATCATATAATCAATAACGATTTTCCCCTTCAGTATCCCCAGCAGACTACACTCCAGACTAACTAACCCCCAACTAAGTTTTTCTACAGGTGCCAACGACAAAACGAAGTCGATTTAACACCTTTTAGGTTGTGTTTTAGTTCTGCTTCAATGAGGGCCTAACTATGAACTCAAAATACCTACAAAATATTAGAACCTAAGCAGTTGTTCAAACTCTTTACATTAAAAAACAGGGTTAAAGTAAAACTGTTTAGTTTACTTACTGTTGAATGTTTATAAAGCATAAACATTTAAAGAAAGAAAATACTTTTATTAACATGTTTTTATCAAACTTGTACCTAATGCCCTGCTTGACCCAATATAATAAATATTACTCATTTATTCAGTACTAGCTGTTGCCCGCGACTCATAAAGGATTTTCTGCGAAACTATCTCTTTTTTTTAAAAAAAGAACCTTCTTCAGACAATTTACCACAACAAAAAAAATTGCGAAATTGTTCCATCCGTTCACGCGTGATGCGATGACCAAGGGAAATAGAGATTCATTTTTGTATATTATAGATATATGCCCTCTTCCGGGCACTTATACACATCCCAAAAATATAGCTTTGCCCTACCACTTCTTCGGGACTACCTATCAGCTGGTGATGAGAAGAAACGGTGCAACAAACTCAGTCACCTTTGTCACCCTTTTTTACAGAAAATAAAATTACGAGACATGTTGTAAGTGCGAGCTAAGCAGGTTAAGTCCATGCACTCTTGTCATTCAAATAAACGCCTAGTTTATAATATCCTTTTTTAATGTGTATTTTGAAATCATGATCAGGTAGTACATAGGTCACACTACAAGTTTCCGGAATTGGCCAATTAAAAAGTTATAACTACATTTGAAAATGGAACTTTTTGGCCGTAAAATACAATTTGTATTATCTGAATATCAATCGTTTTCACATTGTGGCGTCATTTAAAAATTGCGTAATTACAATAAAATGGATTTAACTCGGGAAAATTTTCATCGCATCATTTTTTACGATTTTAATTGACAGCTCAGCAGAGCTTCGTTCGGTTTTAATCTGCTTTTGGCGAAGAAGCAACATGCAAGATGAGTATTTATAGCTAGTTTGCAGAATCCAAACGCAGTCGAGTCAATCTCCATGACGAAATTTGTGAAGGTCGCCCGTGCACCGCTGTTAACAACAAAAACATTAATGCTGTGCGCTGTATGATTAAAACAAACAGGCATGTGACCTACCATAAAATCCGGACATCTTTGGACATAGGCATGAGTCAAATACAGTTAATGCTACACAAACATTTGGGTGTGAGAAAGCTTTGTTCTCGATGGATTCTACACAATTTGACTGATGCTCAAAAAACGGACCGCATCACTTGGTGCCATGCTATGCTTGCCAGATACAACGAGGGGCCTTCAAATTTGGTGTGGGACATAGTAACAGGTAACAAAACATGAATTTAAAGCTACGATCCCAAAACAAAGCAACAATCGAGCGAATGGGTATTTCGAGATGAGCCGAAACCAACCAAAGTGGCGCGCGTAATAAGTGAAAAGTGCCTCGAAGCGGATGAGCTTCTTTTTTAATGAAACTGGACACGTGGCTATTGTTGCTTTAGAAAATCGTCGTACCGTGAATAGTGGCTGGTACACGACCATTTGTTTACCGGAAATTATGGACAAACTCCGTGAAAATAACAGTAAACGCCGTATCATCCTGCACCACGACAATGCAAGTTTCCCAAAAATCAAGAACCAATTATGTGATCAACTGTTTTCATCACCAGAAGAGGCTGTCGAAGAGTATTAAAAACATGTATCTGACGTCATCACGGAGGAGTGGCACAAACAAATGTTTTCAAAATTGGTTCAATCGTTTGAAAAAGTGCATTGAGGCAAAGGGAGAATATTTTGAGAAACAGTAATTTTTTTTTAACCAATAATAGTATTTTTATTATTGATTCCTGATAATTTACTGCGCCCCACGTTTATACGTGCATGAGCCTGTGGTATTGTTAAATTTTATACATTCAAGACTTTATACATATACCTAGTCTTGCCATAAATACTGAAACAAAGAAAAAAATACAGCAAATACTACTGGGTGCCCTTCGACACGCCTAACATTTTTAGTTCTATAACATGGCCGAACCGTGTTGGCCTAAACTTAAAACGTAAAATTATTGTTTAGCCTAACAGTTGTTTTGCCACTATTAGTTTGGTCTAAGAATTAAAAGCCCTAATTTTAGTGCATCTAATTTTAAATGCACTAAACTGTATTGGCATAACTTTCTTTCGGCAATACGACGATTTCACTCCAATAATGAAAGCTCTTATTTTAGAATTTCTAATATGTAATAGCTAATGTAAAAAATGTACTTATAGGTCTAAGAAACGAATTGCCACATAACCGACACCAAGCAAAACCGACTTCACACAGTCTTGTCTGCCCTACCCCTAGAGTGTAATTTAGAATCGCGTAGGCACGGAGGGGCGAGGCGGCCCGCGGGCCTAGGAGCAGGGGGCTTCAGCGCCGCGGCTGAAGCCGAAGCTGCGGTGGTGGGCGAAAGTCATCTGCGACGATAAGCTCGCGTGCGACCGCCAGAGCCCCGCAGTGCCGGAGCCGTGACAGAAACTATGCATGTTGCATGCTTGCTTGCTTGCTTGCATGCTGCTTGCTTGTTTGCATGCATATATTATATTGTATTGTTTTATACTTTTATGCGTTTTAATTTAATGCGAATTACTATTTAGTAATTGTAAGTAGTAGGGATTATAAATTGTTCCGCAAAGTTAGTAAAGTAAAGTAAGTTAGGCAAAGTTAAAATAGACTAAACACAATTATGAAAAGTGAAATTGTGCGAAAAAATTTAGGCTGACCGTTTGTGTACCATTGCCAATTAGGAGAATAAATATATACCCAATACAGTGTGTTAGTTTAATAAATAAATATAAAACAATTTAAAATATAAAAAGCTTATTCGAAGTGGTCTCCATTGGCTGCAATACAGTCCTTTAAACGTTGAGGCCAGTTACAAATAGAAGCACGCACTCTTTCCATGGGAAAATTCTTCACTGCTAATCGTACGGATTGTTTTAGGGACTCCAAACTATCATGGCGTTTAGAGCAAGCCGTACTCTCTAAAACTGACCATAAATCATAATCCAGCGGATTAAGATCGGGACTAGACGACCGCCAGTCTTCAGCTCTGATGAAGTCCGAAACGTTCGTTTCCAACCAAGACTGCGTAGACCGAGCTTTATGACCCGGCGCCGAGTCTTGCTGGAAGGACCATTCTTGGTTTTTGAACATGGTGTTGTTAAGGGGCTTCACTACCTTCTCAAGAATGGTATCTTGATACACTTGTGCCGGTGTTTTGATACATTTTTCATTAAAAGTATGGCTCAGTCACTCCTTCATAGCTAATACCCCACCAAACCATCATTGAAGTCGGATAGTGCCAACGTTGCACTCTGTCGACTAATTGAAAAGCTTCCTTAGAGCTTTGAGCATAAGTACGGTCATTTTGTTTGTTAAAATGTTGCTCAAATGTAAAAAAAATCACATCCGTAAATAAAAAAATTCTGTGACCTCCCTTTGCGTACCGCTTCAGTAGTTGTTTCGATTTAACCACCCTATTATTTTTTAAATTATCAGTTAAGAAATGACCAGTACGTCTCTTATAGACTGCAAGTGCTAAGTCATATTTTCTTATCTTCATCTCCCGAGATAAAATCATTTGCTTTCGGACAGGATTTCTTTGAATTCTTTCCTTTACTGCTTAGACCACCTTTTTCGTACGAACACTACGTGGACGGCCAGATCTTTTTCTGTCACAAACAGAGGAGGTCTCATTGTACCTATTTATAGCCCGGTACACAAACATTTTACTAATACCAAGCGTATGGAGAGTTTTAAAAATTGCATTTGGCTCCATAACTACTTTGTGTAATGCAATCACAGCGATTCGGTTCTCTTTATCACCCCACTCCATTTTAATATCGCAAAATATTGTACAATGTATTGGAGCCAAAATGAGAAAACTCAATGAACAATCATATAAAAATGACAGATTCCAAATTCAAATGTAACATTTTGTTTATTTTTAATTGTAACAGTATTTATGGCCAGACTAAGTATATACATAACTTTAAACATTCATTTATCAATTCAAACATTCATTCATTCACCTCATTTCCTGCTGTGGCATCCCGTGAAATTTTCAGTGAGTGAGCTAAAATGGGCTATTTATTATATGTAACGGATAGTGTGAATCAAATATTGTAAATAAAATAAATAACAGCCAAAATTTTAAATTGCAAAAATTAAAATGCGTTTAATGAATGCATACTAGAAATCGCTACTATTTCAATAACTCTTGTTAACAAAGGCAGAAGGATTGTATTTCTAGGGATAGTCGGTCGTTTTGTCTTACCTTGTTTAACTCGGCAGAGAAATTGCGATTTATAATCTAAATATATAAAAGAAGAAACTGACTGACTAACTGACATATCAACGATCAGCCTAAACCGCTGGTTTTAGAGATTTCAAATTTGGCACGCAGGTTCCTTATAAGGTTTAGAGATGCACTAAGAAAGGATTATTCAAAATTCACCCCCTAAGGGGGTAAATTGAAAAAAAAAAATACATAAAGAAGAAACAATAATCAAAGTATACAATTAATATTTTACCTTTTTAGTACAAACTCGCTTATAAGAATAGAGAGTTTGACCGAAAAGGTCCAGGTTCTTACTAAAACTATTGTAGAATCTGCACATGCGATAGACCACGTCATTGAATGTGACGATATCACGAGTAACCGGTAAGAAAAACAGCTTTTGAGATCTTCACTACCAATAATCATAAACGATAAATGGCTTAACAATTCACTCATTTAAAATAATGAATTCTAAATGGGACTCCATTTAGAATTCATTATTTTAAATAATGTCGACAATTCCGCCATCCTACGTCGGTGCGAAAGAGACCTAATAGAAAAATGTTCTAGCCTTAATTTATAAGATAGTCACACCACACCTAGCGCTCAAAATACACAAAAAAAACTTTTGATAGATGCAAAGAAACAATCTTGTCGATGTGACATAAATAAAAAGGTGACCAAATTACTGAACAATATTCTAATATGCTTCAAATGAATGTTACGAACAATAATATAACACTGTCAGCCCTTATGAAAGGTTTTGTAATTCTAAGTACAAAACCTAAAAGTCGATTAGCTTTAGTGACTCATAGTGATGTTTATAAGAGTTTCGAGTCAAGTTATAGTACATGCAGGTCTTTAACCACACCAAGGCGCTTAAGTACAAGGGCATTGTTGTTATAGTCATGCATGATCGCTGATCGTTTTTTAGTGAAAGTAAAAACATTACATTTCTCTATATCCAAGGATATATTGTTTTGAATGCACCATTCATATAATTTATCTTATTTAGTTTGTATGGGGAAACAAGATTATTCGACTATTTTATTCAAAACATTACAAGAGTATTCCTAACAATAAATGATTAAACAGGTATTTCAGGTTTTTTGAGAAGTCAACCCCTGAAAGGTGGTGACAGAGTCTGAAAATAAATATGAGTATTGTTTCTATGGTTTGTCGAATCTATATTACGAAAACAACAACGACTAAAATCCAACGGGGCGGACGTCCATCTACCATCATCATCTGTTGAGGTGCGATGGGGTTGAAATGTCTGGATATCAATATGGGTGTCGTTTTTATAGTTTTTTGGGACGTTTATTACGAACATAGCATCAATTTTGAAATTTCATATTGTGGACGTGAACATTCTTGAAAGTTTTTGTGCCAAATTGCAATTCAATCGGTCCAGTAGTTTCGGAGTAAGTCGGTTCTAACAGACGGACTGACAGACAGCCACACGTGATCCTATAAAGGTTCTATTTCTGCTTTTGAGGTATGGAACTGGAGACCTGCGTTATCCTAATAGATTTTTAATTTGTATTTTAATGTGTCATCTCGATCGTCGTCAATCGGTACCTAGGCGAGTGCGGGCGAATAAGTACAGTTAAGGTCATGCATGAAGGTCGTCTACTTTCTTTAAGTTTAGGTTTGCACTCTAAGTAAAATGCAAAAAAATTGTATATACATCTAAGTAAAAATTTCAGAATACAATAGATACTGCTTATTACTGCTTTTCGTGTTATTAGGTAGTTTTAAAATCTAAAATTATATTAATCTAACAAAGACTAAGCCAAGGACAGCTTAACGTTCGATTTTAGCTTAACTGATACTAAACACTATTAAACTCGCAATCATCATTGTTTTGTTATTAAATATACATATTTTAATTATTGCAACCAGTTTACGAAATCAATTATGCAAAATTGTTAGTCTGGTATAATAAATAATAATAATAAGTAAATATTGGACAACATCACATACATTGCTCTGATCCTATGGTAAGTAGCTTCGCTGGTATGCTTTTGCTGTTATACTAATTACATATTTAATATAACTCCTGTTTTCCTAGGATATATCTGTGAGCAATTATTTATTTGAATAAGGCAGCGATAATTTAGTCTTTGAGACTCTTTCTGTCTGTCTGTTAAGTTTTCACGCACAAGCCGCTAAATGATATTTGATGAATTTTAGTATAGAGATTGATGGGATCTTGGAAAAGGACATAGGCTACTATTTTTGTTCCACCTCCTAAGCGAGTAAAATAGAGTGTAACAAACCGTATTCCACGCGAGCGAAGCCGCGGGTACTGCTATAATATTATATAGAAAAAACTAGACTTATGACAAATAAGTTTTACTGTAATCATCATAAACAGCCCACGTCAGTCCACTGCTGGACATAGGCCTTTCCCAATGCACGCCACTGTGCTCGATTCTCGGCTGTTCTTTGCCACTGTAATAGTAGGACATATTTGTCATAAGCTTTTTTCCTAATCTTCTATTTAAATAAGTTTTAGTACAGAACAAAGACTAGCGGACGCCAATACGAAGTTAGAGTTTATTTCCACTAAGCGACTAGTCGCGGGCGACCGCAGCCGCTAGCAGCTAGCTTTGTAGCGAGTCGCGGCCGCGTCAATGGAAAGTGGTATATGACTATCTGAATAAATAAACTCTTAGTAATTTTCATATTTAAGGTATCAATAAATTGTGTTTACACAGGTTGCAAGTTGCAACAGATTTTAAGATATTGTTTTTTTAACCTAGCAAACAGACGAATTATTAGTTCCTTTAATTAAGTTTAATGAATTGATGAACTCAGATAAAATCAACCGTATAGAGTTCGATCGCATTCCTAACAGTAGTTAAAGTGGTAAAGGAGCTTCTTATTTGGCGTGAAAACATTCCGTAACCTAATTACTGATGCTGAATTGTTGGCTACTAACATACATTATACAGGATTCAATGAGCCAAATCAAGTGCTCTTTGATGAAATGTGTCAATCTGAAACTAATGCATAGAATATGACTTATACATTTCTAAAAACTTTAAGAAAAATCTTAAACGTTATTACAATCGTATCTTATGATGTGTGAGTGATAACATTATTTAATTTTAGGCTCATCGAATGTTCAATCTTGTAAAACACTATGGAAGTGTTTTTTAGTCGTAAAAATTTTTGCTCAATGATTTTTACAGTTTTCGCTGAGTTTTGCTTACGATTTTAAGTCAATAAGAACTATAGAAACTTCAATTGGCATTTGGTGATGAAGTCTTATGTTGCAGCTCTGTACTCATAATTCGAAGAATTTAGACGTGGCAGTGATCATCTCCATGACGATGTACGTGAAGGTCGGCCGGTGACTGCGGTTACAGAATGTAATATTGATATCGTACGACAACTTTGATTGAATCTGATAAAAAATACTTGTTAGCAAATTCATAATAAAATATTTTACATTTGCATCTTAAGCTTACCGGATACCTTACACTCGAATGATTTCACGTAAGACTAGAAACCGTAAAATGATAAAAAAGATTAATGGATGCAGACGACCTCCGTAGCCGAGAGGTGAGCATACAGGACTTGGTGTCGCTATTCCTGAGGTCCTGGGTTCGATTCCCGGTCGGTCAATGTAGAAAAATAATTTTTCTATATTGTCTCTGGTCTGGGTGTAGTGGGACCGTCGTTGTTTCTGATTTCTGAAACACAAGTGCTTTGGCTACTTACCATAGATCATCAGAGCAATGTATGTGATGTTGTCCAATATTTATTTATTTAGTCATTGGCTGTCTATAATATCGTGACAGGTGACAAAATGTACCCACATTACAGTACTGCCTTGAACCGAAAAGAGAAAGCCAGTCGGCAAAATGGGCCTTTCTTTTGAAGACTTGCCGACGAAAGTTAAGAAAAGTCGAACCATTGGTAATGAAATTAATTATTTGCTTCTTTGTTAGGCAAATTAGGACAAAGTAGTACATAACAATGTCGCTAGAACCCCAAAGGACAGTGACCGTAAATTGGTACATCAACACTTGCTTGCACAGTCTTAGAAAAAGTTCGATAAAGCGTCCTCAAGGCAATGTCGTCCTTCACCACGATAACGCGTCCTCACATTCCGCTAAGGTAACGGAAGCGTAATTGAAGGCTTTAACTAAACGTAGAACTGATAATTCATTCGTCATACAGCCTAGACCTAGAAACCTACGACTTGAATTTGTTTTTTTTAAATTAAAGACAAACATAGAGTAACACGTTTTAAGAGGCATGAATCGGCAGTAAATGCGTTCTACGAAGCCTTGTACCTAAGGAATAGTGGTTCAACTGCTTTTTAAAATGGTTACAGTGAATGAAAACAATGTATTAATTGTTAGGCAATATACTCAGAAAAACAGTCTAAAATCTGGTCTTATTTATCAGAATCCAGAAACTTTCAGTATGACCTAAGTAATAATGATAAAGATCTTATTGAGTAACAAATCTTTGTTGTATTTATTTGTTACACACACCTAAAAATGACTTCACCTGTGGGCTGGCTAACCATCAACTGTCAGTTAGTAAGAAATGTTGTTTTTAATTTAAGTCAAACTCTATCAAAAACATTACAAGGTTGAAGTAATACTGCTATAAAAGCCAAGTAAATGGTTAGGCCCCCAGCAAATGTCAATAACGAGTTCCATGTAATTTAAAAACACTTACCTATTCTACTCAGTTTTCCAGACTATCACATCTAGGTACATAATAATAATAATCGAGCCAACGTACTTCTGTACAATGACGTGAAATTCTAAGATAGACCGAGATCTTCTTTTGCACAAATACTCAGCATTTTAATTTACTTTAAAAGTTTGGGGTGATTGGATTCATTGACGGGTCGATGGCGAAGCGCAAAGACACCTTTTTTCTTTTATTAGAGCCCGGTATTGGCGTGTTGGAGGCTCGGTAGCTATCGTAAGCCCGCGTAGAGATCGGAGCTGATAATTGAAAAAACGTTACGACTGCTGAATCTTAACACCGATTTTAAACTGCGACGGATAAATTAAAAGAATTCCGAGGGCAATTGTTTTTCTTTCCGATTCTTAGCCCCCGATCGGGTGATAAGCGTGTTCTGAGCGCACTTTATGTTCTGATTGCACGTGTTTCACTTTGTGTAGGTGGCGCTATGTCGTGGAGTTTTTATCGACTACTGTTAATTAAATCCACTTTGAATTAACAAACGTATTTTTATTTGTTTTTTAGATAAGCTAGTACACAAAGTAAGTTTATTTTTAAGCCTCGTGTCATCTTATTAATATCATAAATGTGAAAGTTTGGATGTCTGTTACTCAATCACGATATTTTTTTATTTTGACACTTTTATGCCGTTTTGTGTTTTCCGTGGAATGATTATTCATTCCTCATTAGCTTTATTTTGAAGATTTACGCAAACAAAGTCGTAGGTAAAATCTTGTTCACTTTGAAGGTTCTTTTCACAATCAAGTTAATTACCTATTTCAAACATCAACAATTACCATAACAATCTACTTAAAATCAAATTAGTGAAGTGTCGATAGGTTAAAACCTCGAAAAGAGCTCTAGTAATCAAATTCTTAGGTACATACACGTACTTACACTACACATTTAAAATAAACAGTGTAAGTTATAAGTTAATGGAAACTTAAAACGAATGGAACTCTCTTTTAATCACAGCTAGCCGATATAAGAATTTCAGTGCTGTTAAATTAACTATTTGCTTCAAATAAACTTATAACTTACAAAGTCTTTATTTTAAACGCGTAGTGATCAACATCGGAAGAGCCAGCATGATAAAATTGTCAAATTTCCTCGTTCTGTTTTGAGTTTAAAGTTCAATACGTAGAGTTTAATATGAATGAGGTACTGATAAAATTTGAAGTTTTATGGTACCTCAGTTTGCAGGAGTTTTTTTTTTACACTCGGCGATTGAAATAAGTCAATCTGGCTGCTCGGAAAAAAATATTAAAATGTCTTGAACCAACTTTAACGTGTTGCAATATCATTTACATTGCATGTCATTGATATGAAATAAATAAATTTGAGCGAGTTAACATACCAACTGTCATAGTCTTGCAGTAAGGAAATAACATTTGTTGCTAATTTACGATGTACACATATACAAACTACAAGACAATTAATTCCTTTATGCGCAAATTGTCAAATTCGTAAATTGTCAAGCGGTCGCAATCTGCCAAATTCGCAAATTGACAAAATCAATCAAGGCAAGCAAAGTTAAAAGATGTTCAGTTTGAAGTTAGGTATAAAAATACCTTAAAAAATTGGAAGAAGACAAAATACCGATTACACAATTTTTCCAAAAAATTAAGTTTTTACGTCTTTATAAATAAAAAAACACATGATTTTTTATATACAATGACTTATCCTATTAAACCTAAACAACTGGACATTTTGAAAACTTGACATTTTGCGAATTTGTCAATTTGCGCATTTGACGTTTTGCGAATTTGACAATTTGCGAATTTGACAATTTGCGAATTTGGCAGATTGCGACCGCTTGACAATTTGCGAATTTGACAATTTGCACATAAAGGAATTAATTTTGCCAGAGGCGTCTTCCAGCACACCTAGACCTAAACCAATTTAAAAAAGGACGCTTATTTTAACTGACCCAAACCGATAAACGCAAACGGTCGAGCCTTTGCGTTCACCGCGTGCTATCGGGTCGTCATAATATTATATTGAGAGGCAAGAGAAAAATATGATGGGTGCATAGTTGTATGGGCAACTCCCGTGTATTTAACACTTTTAAAGTCAATAACTCCCATGGAACGGTAAATGTTCTCTGTAGAAGTACGTGGGGAATATTTCAAACCCGACTGAAGTGAATGATATTACTGAAAATAGGGCTAGCTTTACTGGCTACTTGCTAGCTTGCTTTTTTGCGTCTGTCGGTACAGACTAAAGGTATAAATAAAAATATTAAATTATGGACAACATCACAAACATTGCTCTGATCTTATAGTAAGTAGCCAAAGCACATGTGTAACAGAAATCAGAAACAATGATGGTACCACAACACCCAGATAAAGAAAAGTTATTTTTCTACATTGACCGACCGAAAATCGAAACTAGGACTTCAAAGAAAGACCGACACCAAGTCCCGGAGGTCATCGGTATACGGTAGGAATACTCATAATCGTGTTTTATTGTATTACTCTAACTACCTCTTACCCACCTAATGCTTTCCAATTCGCATTAACATCGAGTAACAATTATTAAATATTAATCTTTACGTTAATCAAGCTGAATAGTCAAATTTTGGAATAAGCTTGTAATAAAAGGCAAGGGAGTGCGACCGGAACAATAATTCACAAAAATTGTGAGCGGTTAATGTTCTCCCAAGGCCTGAGCGCGACATAATCATCCGCAAAACTAAATTTAATGCTAATAGCACTTTTTAAAATAAAACCACGGCAGGGTCGGCCGCTTAGTGGCATTATTTAAAGTGATTTTAATTATGTTGAAAGCAGATGACACCCGGTTCCCTCCTCTTCATTGTCTGCGGCCGACTGGCGGTTACCAGAGCCACCTTCAATGGGGACCGACTTGTTGACATTTTTAGATAATACCATATAACTGCGGTTAGAATATTTCAGTGCATAGTTAGACATAGGTACTTTGGGCTCAGGGTTAACCCGGTTCTTACCCATTGTTTATTATAGATTTCAAGGATTCGTTCGCAATTACTAAATGTATCTAGCTTTTACCTTTATTCTTCATTGCCGACCATCTAATCTAGTAATACGTGTATTCGTATCTACACAACCCAAGCGGCCAACAAAACCAGCGGCTGCGGTTCTCATGTTCATCACACACGTACCTGTGACATGTATGTGTTTAAGTTGTCCACTCGCTGTAAGACTAGCTTTGCTTAGTTTGGGGTAAGATAATTAATGTGATTGTTAGAATTATTTTATAATATTATAGCATAAAATCAGTTTCGTCAAACAACGTATTCAGCAAAATAGACATTGTAAAATCTTCAATAAATTTCTTTGTGAAAAATCGTTTGTTTCTGTTGTTGTGAATTGGGGAAATGATGTCCATTATTAACCATTGTAAAAGCGTGCGCCCATGCTTATTGGGGTTTGATTATCAACTCTTGATGGGGCCTGATCCAATATTGCAAGGGTGGGGGTGTTCCTAATAGCCGCACGTAACGCAACACCGCATCGCCGCGTAGTCCCTGCGTGTCTCTAAATCCGACGAAGCCAATAAATCACACGAAGGCAAACATTACGTACGAGGGCTTTCTATGTATACTGTTACGCATACTGCCATGCGTTCGACTGTTTGTGCTCGGTTAGTCGTTACAAAAGCAGAGTGATTCACAAACATGATGAAAACCGACCGCCTCGGTAAATGCATATCCATGTCCAACCATGCCATTGTGGGAATGACGATCGCCGATAGATAATGGAAATTATGATTCAAGAGGTTATCTCGTACTCGCTTGTAAGGACTAGCCGACCAGAAGTTATTTTTGTACTCAGTGTAATTTATTGGCTATTTTACCCCACCAATGGAAGTTGTTCGATTCAGTTGAGGGAACAACAAATTTGATCTGGATCGTAACAAATAGCATGTGTTTCGAAAACAATCTCCGAGATTGGGAGTTTCAAGTCGGATAGTTTGAAAATCGATAGCTACCTATTTAGTTTGTATGGTAGTAATATTTCGTAGCATAAGTATTGATTATGAAGTCTCAAAAGAAGTACTACGTACCTTTTTTTTAAACTTGCGCTACGTTCTAATACTAGGCTGCATTTTTAAATATTGAGACTATTAGGTAGGGGTATGACTATCGAGTACCTACATACCATACAGAGCACCAATACGAACCATCTTTCTCTGAAACTAGTGATTTTTCATTTGTATTTCGTATAAAATGATAAGCCCTGTCATCTCTCGCCCATACAAAAAAGTAAGTACAAATACAGATTAAAAAATTTCGTTGAAAATCATATGACATTTCTAGGGTATGTGCTCCATGAGTATGACTAGACTATTAATGAATTAAATTACTGTCACTCATTAAACGTATAGCAAAAAAGACAAAGTGTAACGGAAATAATAATCATGGCGAAAAGGAATCGAATCGGAGTGCTACACAGACAATAGACATAACTTTTTAAGTTTTTTTACTTTTACCTTATTTTTTTTTGTTTTTACTTTAAAAATTTTGAAACAGCTATGGCAAGAAGGATAACCTCATTTATTAATCACCACAAAATTATTAAGCGGGAACAATATGGCTTGCAAGAAGGTAGATCAACATCCCTTGCTTGCTTCACATTAGTGAAAACTGTAACTAAAGCTCTTAATAATTGGCTGTATTTCTTGATATGTCAAAAGCTTTTGACTCAGTGAGTCATAAAGTGCTACTTTAAAAGCTGTTTGAATTTGGCATGAGAGGTGTGGCGCTTAATTGATTTGAAAGCTACCTTTGCGATCGTCTACAATGTACGGAAATTGCACGCTTAGAAAATAACGTTAAGGTTACATCTAGGTCAATATACAAAACTGTGGAAGCAGCCTGCTCCTTGAGGTACCTCATGGTAGAGGTAGCATTTCATTGTCTACTGTTCATTATCTACATAAACGATCTACCAGACACGATAAAACTTTAATGCGTCCTTTTTGCAGATGACTGTACACTACTATTTCATAGGAAAAACAGAGAATTTACAAGCTGAAGTGATGAAAACAAAAATAACACTTTCACACATACAAAGTTAAAAAAAAATAATTTTAACTTAGAATATAGTGGTAACAAAATAGAAATGGTAAAGTCAATAACATTCCTTGGAATAATTTTAGATGAAGATTTTAATTGGAAAGAACACATTAATCACATCTGTAAAAGGTTTTTATATTTGTTTAAATTTGTGAATGTTGAATCCAGGGTTGCCAACCGTACGGTAATTACCGTATTCATACGGTAATTTCATGCTCCGTACGGTAGTAATTATAGTGTGACAAATGTACGGTAATTTTAAGACTGAGCTAATAATCTACAAAAAGTACGGTAATAACAAACAATTTTTCTTTTCTTACCGTTCAATTTGACGCACATGATCACGACAGGCAATTCTGCTTATCACAACGGGTTGTCATTTTCATTTAACACCAAGATCTGTGCTATGACGTAACCTCACTTGTAAACATACTTACTTACGAACTATTCTTTGGTTTAGGTCTTGTAAGTATTACATTTTAATACTAATTGCCCTGTGCTTACATAGAAGTTTTAACGTTTCCAAGTTCGGTAAAGCAAAAATCTGGATCCAATGCACAGAATAGCAAACCATGTCTACTATCGCCAGGTTTGTGCTATTTGCTTTCACAAATCTGACATCCATAATATTTAAACAAATAAATAACAACTTTTTAGTATGTTTTGGAAGATAATAGGTAGTTTATGAAAAAGACCGCCAGAAACATGCGAATGATGTTTACTAGTATAAGTACTAATTGTCTAACGTCACTTGGTCGGGTCGAGATCATGGCGGATAGCGTTTTCGACCTTTCAAATTACCTATTAAAAAAATCATTTTTAAACTTTATTACAGCCTTGGACTTTTATGTATTGAATCAATAAAATTAGGTTCGTATAGCCAAATACTAAATGAAATAATCATCTGTTTAATTAATTTTGATATGAGTCAACTATTCCATTAAGTCTTATTTTAAACTGATCTAATAAAAATATTTATGAATAGTAGTTAAACAAATTGATGGTAAGCCCTAGAAATCACCCACAACATGTTTGCTTTTACCTAAAAACTGCAAAGAAATATTCTTTATTTTTTGTTTGCAAAATTAAACTCTAATGGAGTGTACGGTAATTATACGGTAATTTTAGGGTAAATTTGACGTAATTTTAGCAACAAAGGTTGGCAACGCTGGTTGAATCTAATGTAGATTTGTCTATGCAGTGTATAGAATTACTCTCAAATCTCAGGAACGTTCCAAAAGAATTGGCTCTTAGATCAACATTTCTATAGTGTGAAGGAATATTAAGAACTCGGATAATAATCTACTCGTATATAAAAATATTGAATAATAAATGGAATAATTAATTTCATTATACATATGACATTGACAAATATAATAATTGACTCGTTTCTTTGAAACCCGAAATCTAATTAATGTTGACTCTGTAATAGATTTACTAGTGTATTTGAATTAATTGTAAAAACGAATATATTTAACAATGATATGACCACTGACATATTAACAAAATTGACATTGTAATAATAATTATTTTACTTTTCTAAAGTTTGATTATATAAATTGTACGCCTGCTACTAAAGGTATATACTATCTTGTAAGGTCTTTATGACATACCAACACTCGTACTGTACACAGTTTAAAGCAAATAAATGATTTCTATTCTATTCTACTTTAGGGTGCAAAATCGAAATCACGAACAAAAGTTCAGCTAATCAAACAAAAATTGTATCAGATTTTAATTTTATTTAGTTTTTTAGGGTTTCTTACCTCGAAAGGAGAAAAGGAACCCAAATACAATCACCTCGTTGTCCGTCTGTCTGTTTGCCTAAAAAGACCTATTTCATCAGGAACGCGTAGAGGTATCAAGTACAAATTAATATTGAATACTCACCTGAGTACCTGATCGCAAACCTTTGCGATCCCTTGAAAACCTATAGGTTGCTTCTCGATGACCTAGTATCATGAAAATAGGCAAGAATTAATGTCTCATATCACAAGTGAATAAAAAAGTTTGAAAACCATTAATTTGTAAGACACATCACGTTTTTTTAACAAACTCGGAAGTCACAGTAAAAGTTTTCGAGACTCAATTCCCGGTATGGACGAACTATTTACATACACTACAAGTTTCTAAGGAATTTTAGGTGCGCGTGTCCAACTCGCACTTGGCCGATTTTTTTACGTATTGGGTTTTGATAAGTATGAACTTCTATTATGTACATTTTACCCGTTTTGGTTTGATAATGATATCATGCTAATGAAACATGTAGGTAAGTAATAATTTGGCAATAAAATTAGAAATTGATCGCAAAACAGAAATTAAATAATTATAAACAATACAAAAATCTTACTTACAAGTATTTTTCATTGAAAAACTTGTATGAGAAATGGGATTATTATGGCAAATTTGCTATAATATTTGGTTTGGTGACCTTCACTTTTGACGAAGCTGATCCGCCAACGTTGATAAATCACACGAATACAAACATTGTGACCCTATTCGTGTCGCAGCAAGGAGTCCCCTAACACATCTTAAAACGTGCCTCTTAACGACAAACGCTTATTTACCTGACAAAAGCTTCATCCACATAATGTTGGTACGTTACAATTTTATGATTAAGTATCCTATACATTATTATAGATAGATAATACCTATTTTCTTTAACATCGTCAATGCAGAACCTTGATTTGGGGCCTAACCATGATAAAACAGTATTACTTCAACTTTGTTTTATAGACTGACATAAATACAACTCTGCTTTGGTAATTTACTATTTAAAGTTTATGGTTAGAGCCCTAGACTACAATCCAGTGGTAGTGGGTTCGAATCTCGCCAGAGGCAAATGTTAATGATGATTATGATGAGCATTTGTACTCGACGGATGTTTACAAATGAAAATATTTGTTTATTCGTTATCAAGTCGCCAAAATACAAGCTTTGCTTAGTGTAGAGCTAGATAATTGTCGTGAGAAGAAAAAAAGAAAACCGTGCCATTCTGCATATTAATCCTAGGCAAACGTTGATGATTTCTTTTACGCACATCAGACTTGCATAAGTGTTATTCTTTTACTTTTTTAGGCTTACTATCTGCTGCCAACATTTAGACTTCGTGTGCGATTTCAATGCTAATAATAGGCTATTTGACTATTTTCTAAAATAGAGTTATTATTTGTTGGTAATATTCAAATAAGGCGTCAACAATTTTATTTAATTTTTTAAACCTTTGAGAATAATAAAAAAATGCATTTTATTCTTTACGTTTTTAAAAGCCTGCGAAAACGCCGTCGGCCATGATGTACTTGTTCGTGACGTCACGAACCTTTAAATATCCATTGAGTTATAAAATACTAGAACAGGCTTGTTAAAAACCTTTGTCGACGGTCACACTACTCATACTTTGTGCGAGGGTAGCGCAAAATCTCGCTTTGGGATGGAAGTTCAAGTACCAAGTTACTCAACGGTGACGTGCCTGTCATTGTTACCGGCATTTTTGACAATGTAAAAAACCGACAAAAATATAACATTTGAAAATGATTGTTTAACAGTAATTATTTATTATATTTATTAACTATTGATATGTTTCGGTTCCGGTGTCCAATCATTTGACAAAAAACAAATAACAAATACTCATTTGAAAAATATCATTTAACAAAATTATACTTGATAAATTTATCATTTTAAAATCTATTGTTTGATAAACTACTCATTAGACAATATATGTATTTACAAAAAAAATATATATGCTAAAAAATTATTTCACAAATTGATTATTTTTTAAACATGTTAGTTAGCAAAATAACGTAAAGCATAAATAACATTTAACAAAATGCATTGTTTGGTAAATATTTATTTACCAAAATCTACGTTAAACAACAATCTTTCTTATACAGAAGAAGGTAGTGAGCTATTAAGTACGTGTATATTATTACTTCAGGTTCATGCTGCATGTTCATGGAAGTCTAATAATAAAAAAGAAGTTTAATAATCATAATAATCATTTATTTAAAACTCTTATAAAGACATGAGAGATGTTCTTAATTACTAGGTTGTGACACTCATCTAGGTAAGGTTAGGTTAGAACAGTGACCACACAAAAGCGAGCGACCGGAGCGAGCATAGGGAGCGTGCCGCAGCAGCGGCCGGCGAGCGCTCAATTCTTATTCTGTAATGGAAATGTAGATTTGATAACTTCCCTTTACAGCCCCCTCTACAGCAACCCTAAAAACCGTCATTTGTCAAGGTCACTACTGTAAAGTCATTGTTAGCAGAGTTCTAGGTTAGGTTAGAACAGTGACCACAAAACGATAAATCTAAATATTTTTTGCAAAATTAAGATAAAAACTAAGGATTTTGAGGTTAAGTTTTAATAATTTTCATTAATTCATATCTTCTATCCTAAGCATTTCTGAGAAGGGGGTGTGGTACCTCCCCCTCCCCTCACCGCCCATATCGGTGACTAATCAAAATATGGTATGGTTAGAAAATAGCTATTTTTACAAACTAATAATTTATCTACAAATTTTTTGTAATATTACCAATTTGGCAAACGAATTTAGTCATGTGAACATTATTAAAATAATATTTTAACAGTTGAAATATTTCCTAAGTAAAACATTTGCGAAACCTGTATTATGTTAAATGATTGTTTTTAAAGTAATATGTTTGCGAAATGAAAGTTTGTCAAATGATTAGTTTTTCAAACGTTGTTTGTAAAATGATCTTTTGTCATACGTTTTTTATTTAACAATAGTAAACCTTCGGTTCCATATGGTGCAAACTATTAAACTAAATTATTAGATAAGTCAATTTTGGTACAAGGCATATAGCCTATTAGTGATGTTGAAGCACCGAGAAGCCTTCTCGATTCATCATTGACTCGTCTGTTTGGATGTTGACGGTTGTTTGTAAAGCGTGCATAGGATGACCAGCCTACCTTCTTACAATCGTTTGCCGTTTTATCCAATAGCAATTGCTCGAAAACGTCAACTTCAACTTTCCAGTTTTTGATACATCAATGTAATAAGCTTTCGAATTAATTATTTGTAAAATCAAATCGATCGATAGATTAAATCGAAATTTTAAGAGGGATCGTTCAAGGCAGCTCGCGAAATTCAAAATTTGTATTTTTTTTTTACAAATAGCTAATTAGGCTTATATTGTATACTAATCGAATCAAAATGTTATTTGCGACTGTAGTAATGATTTACAGAATAATAAACACTTAAACAATCAATTTACCCAATTGGGTCATATTTGATCAAAAATTATCATGTTTTTTCATTTAAAAAAATTAATCAATTAGTCATACCAACCAAACAAAAAGTTGGAGAGAAAAGTTACTTCGAATTTTATATGAAACTCAAGACACTTTTCATCACCAGTCCGGTTCGGTTTCATTACGTCTCATTAGAGAATCGCAAATAAATACACGGTTTATCAAGTTTCTTTCAGTGAGCTTGTGTAGGACCCAAAACATATCGAGCTTTTTTGTATACCTAGCTTTTTTCAAATGGGTTAAAACTGTTTTGTGGTAAATTCCCAGTTCTTAAGCTATACTCATAACTACTGATACGCCGATCTTGCTCCACTTTTTCAAAAATGTCGTCCATTTTATCCGTAACATGGCGAACATAGCGAGGTGCATCTTTGACAAAAAAATATCCTTAAAACAACTTTGTGCTACTCTTTCTTACAGACAATGCATTAGGTCCATAAACGTGAAAAAATTTTTTTTACGGCTTGCGTTGCATATTCTCCAATTTTATAATAAAAAAAATTAATGTATCTTCATTATATGCATTCACTTTGGCAGAAAGGAAAACAAATGATAATGAAATGTTACCTTTTTAACGTCATCAAAAACAGCCAGATAAAAATTATACAGCCAAAGAGATTTTATTACAAGTTTATACATAATACTCCTATAATTATGCGAAAAGACTTTTCCTAGACCTATTATAAGTTAATGAGGTGAATTGATTATTAAAGTGATTGCTTTTCAGTAAAACTATTATCGCAGCCGCAAATGTCATTTTTGATAATATAAACAGTAAACCAGAGTTGCTATTTGAATATAACTTAAGAAAATTTTTATTTTGCGGGCTGCCTTGAACGATCCCCTTTAAGTAGGTTACAGCTATACGAAAAATTAATAATGCCAACTTTGGTTTTTAGAAATTTTGGCTGATTAGAGTAACACCATGAAAACTATCTTTCGCGCTAGTTAATAGAATTGTAATTTATAGTTAAATTAAATAAAAAACTTTTTCATGTCATGCAAGTATACCTAAATGCTGTTTCACATCTTAATCGCGAAGCTAACGAGAATTATCTATACGGAACAAATCACACAAACTGCAGGTAATCCTACACAGCGCATTAAACGATCTTCGTAGCTGCACAATATTTTTTGATATTTTCGTAGTAGCAGTCTTCTTAATGGTTAGTTGCTCATTTTGCTCATTATTGCCGCGACAATGGGGGGCGGCGCGCAGTTAGGCATTAGAAAGGCCGGGCGTTCGCTAATGACGTCCCGGCAGCGTCTGCGACATACTACATTTTTACCGAATAACTCTTTGTTCAGCAGAGTTCAATTCACCCTTAAGTAAAACTTTTTATGAAAATTGTGAAAAGCACCATCAAAAAGCAATTGACAAACGAACTGTTTGGTCCGCTATTTGCGTTTAGGACTTTAGGTACCTAATCCGTTTGCATACTTTGGCCGGATTTTCAATGCTCAATTAAATAAGGAAGAAAATCTGAAATCGTTAAGTTAAAGTTTAAGTGTTACGCATTTAAATAAAATTTACTAAAGATTTTGGATGTGCAACTAAAGTAAGTTCAAAGTTTCCAACTAAGGTGTATTTGTGGAAATTGTTTTATTCCGAGATAAAAAGTTGCTAATGGTCTATCCAAAACCGTTTATTGATGAACAAAAAATTTATTGATGCGTATTGAGGAGTATAACAAACAAAACCACAAACTTTCACCTTTATAAAAATAAGTATGGTTAGGGCGAGCATTGGAATATATGGATAAAATACGTGATAGGTACATATACTATTTTATGTATTCATTGATTAAGTTGCGGATATACGTGAATGATCAGGCAGGGTATTAGTAGCGCGACGCGACCCCGTATTGTCCAACTGAACGGCAAGTATTCGTACACGCCGCGCAGCGCCATCTATTGCGGCATTAGTGCACCGCAACTACTCAGCGTTTATCTCCTGCCTGCCGCGGTGTAGCGGTGGGACGTGTTAAATGCAACGGCCGACAAACCGCTTCGCGTCAATATTGACACAAAATCCCATAATTTCGACCGCCAAGCACACAATAGATTTATAAGATAAACACAGAGTAAAATGTCAGTAAATAGGATTGACAACATTTTAATATATTATGGTCTTGTGTTGACTTTGGGATGGCTCGCCTCTCTGTTATGCCTACATGCGTTAATGCTGTACCGTGAAATCATTGTTTTTTGTAGACGCTATGGAGATTAAATATGAATAAAAGGACAAAGCAATGTGAACATATTGTGTTTTTTTCAGCGGTGACTTAGTAAGCCTGTGGGATTTTGGCATAGCCGCGTTCCATGCCTCGTTAAATGTTTTTAATGGGTGAGAATTCAAATAAAGGCTTCTTTAATCTGCATGATTTTTTAACTACGTAGGTAACGAGTTCACAAGTTAAATGTGTTGTCTTGTTCCAAAGTTTACTCCTTTTTGCAATTCATTTGTCTACATACTGGGACCTAACTAACTCCAAACAGTAACAAAGCAGCTGTTTTTACATAAAACTCTATTACAGAAATTCAACCTAATTAATATTCGACCTCGGGGTTAGCCCCCTGCATATTAAGCATGCAAAGAAATATAAATCATCAAAATTGCTTGACCTGTAACCAGCAATTAAAAATATGTTGGTGACTATCATGCGAAAGAATATGTGCTTATTTCGCGTCTCCAATCATCCGATAACTGCGAAAAAACTCCGAGATATGACGTTGAAGAGGCTTACGCCTGTCGTGGTTATTGTCAAAGGGTGCACCTGAGCAAACTCGACCATCGCACCGTCAAAGAGCGGATTTTAACAGTTTGTGTTTACAGATTACCCTATTGACAAACAAAGTGCAAAGCAGGTAATTCTGAATACGAAAGTAATGCAGTTTAGAAATACATCTACCGGATGTATGCTAGGATTGTCGCTTTCTCCCTTGTGGATCACTAGTCTTTCCGGAGACTACTTGTGAATTATGTCGAACAATTTTCCAATGGGATTGATTTATATCCCTTACCATTAAATATCACGTCAATCATTTGACATTTTTTTGTTCAAGTTATTATTGTATGAATAACAATAATTCGGTGAATGTGGTACTTCAGCAGTTTTATCTAACAATAAAAATCCTCCGAAAATGAAATAAACGTAATGGTATGAACATACCTGAATTATCAAAACTTTTATAACAGACAATCAAGACTGCCACCATCAGGGGCCTAGCCATAAAACAGTACCTGGGCAGTGTTGTTTATACTTCAAACTAGGTATAATGTTTGAGTCTGTAGGTATACCTATAGATACAGAAAAACAAAACAAGGTTATTTTAGGTAATACTGTTTTAAGAGTTAGGCCCTAAATCAAATGATCGATATTAAAATTTAAACAATTTCAAAGTAAGTACGGTTAGTAAAGTATTTTCTAAAGCTAATAACGCTTTTATCAGGAACCGCAACTTCTAGGACCCATACCATCGAAGCATTAATAACAGCATTGAAGCACCCATTAAATGCATATTCTGTCGCTGATTAATGACAACAACGGAAAGAGATAAAAGAACCAGTAACAATAATTCATGTCACTATGTTTGTACACGTCCAATGTACAACAATGCAAGAACGGAGGCAAAGGGGTGATATTTAACTCAAAATCAATGCCAACTCCATTGTATGCACACCACGTTTGACTAAGGAGGGGGAACTTTATGTCTTTTGCTTATACTAATAACACCACCCTAAAAGGGTGGTTCCTTTCGAACTGGGAGCATCTAAACTTTGTATGTTAATATAAACACTCGTGTAGGCTTCGCAGCGAACAACGCAATATTCAATGTACTAAAAGCATTATTATTACATAGGCAACCCTACGCTGAACCAGAATGATTTGTTAAGGGCCATGCTGAGACATTTTGGAAACGGGGTTTAATAAACACGAACAGCTTACCACTGTTGCTACGGATTGGCGTTGTGGTATTCGGGTATGATTGTTCCCTTGGTTGAAGGAGACGTATTTAATCTATCTGCACCACAGACTTAAGAAATTACTTCACTATTATATCTGTAATAAGGTATTGATTTCTGGCTGAAAATAAGTGTTTATTGGAATTCATTCCTTAATCGCATTAATTATAACGAATTGGGATAACACTTTTATGGAGTGAATGAATGAATTTAGGTAGGTAAAATAAGGAAAAAGTGGTCGACTTTTTAGACAAATTCTTTTCACTTACTTTTTATAACAGGTAAGTAAGTTATAGTTGAAAATATCGAAAGTAAAATTGAAATTGAATATGGAAATGGTGCGCAAGTTCTTGGCCATACCATCACAATAATTATGTTAAAGATGGTACTCAACTTAGGAATAGGTGAAGCGGCGTAGATAGGTACTTCTTTATTCTGCTATTTGTATTTTAATTGTTGACATCCAAGCAAAAATTACATCTTAGGTCATTTGGTATACCGCGATCAACTAAGATCTCTATCTCATACACATAGACATACCTACTCAGAGACAAATAACACTTTTTTTAACCTATTGAACATTTAATTTTTCTTGCATCATTTAATAAACAAAGATGGTTCGCTCAATATAACAATACCTACGCATATTTATGTTTACCTACTTATTTTTAGGTCCGAGTACCCTAAATGTAAAAATTTAAAACTTATAAGATAACTTTGTGACTCTTCTGTCACCCTTTTTCTCATGGAACAGAAATAAATTTCTACTCAAAGTTAATATCAAATACCTTAATTATCAAAAACCTTATTATTTGATATTAATTTTCGATCGATCGTTAAAAAAATGAAAAAAATTTGCTTCTAATTTAATTTAAGTAAAAGATACGGTGATTCTCACGAATCAACACAAAAACCCCTATATTGGTGGTGGTGGTCATCAACGTAAGCGAGCCGAATTTATTACTCGCATGTAGTGAGTAGTGAGTGCTGTGCACAAATTGTAGTAAGCAAGATTTGGTGATCGATACTATTTAAAGCGCCGAATGCCTATCTACTTACAATAATTTCCTTGTTCACTGCAAGGCGGAAACGGGAGTTCGTCTACACCGAATACAAAAATCTCTTTCCTCATGTAAATATGGAGCGGAACAAAGTTTGAACGAGGCCGAATTCGTAGTGCTCGTAGAAGAGCGTAGCTAGCGTCAGTGTTCACTTACACGTGTACAGGGATGGGGAGGGGGGAGTCGCGACGTTGGGCGGACACATCAGACACATGTCGCCTGAACCCTCCTCCTCTTCTTACTCTTATCATAAGGATGTGCTACGAGTCGTCAGTCTGCGACTACCCACCCGCACCCACTCAAATTTGTATGCACATTATACATGAGGCAAACGTGTCGACCGATCATCTTTATATTGCTGCCACTCCACACTGTAAACACAACTAAGTCATATGCCCGTGTTGCGATACCCAATATTAGTCTTCTTGTTTGTCACTAATAAGAAGCAAATTTGTTTTATTGCCCTTTATATCTCCATACATAATTTGTATACCAATACATATTAAATCCACTCCAGACTATTCTTATAGTGTTTTTGAAATTATCGATGTTGAAGGTCAGGAAGCGTTAAGAATAAATAAATAGAGCAATGAAAGTGCTGAACTTTAATAATAATCCAATAAACCATAGCAAATCTGGACATATAATTGGGTATTCTATCCGACAGTGGTATCAAATGACCGCTATCTGTCATTGCGGAGCTCATAATTGGGCGTCTGTGGGATGTCCACTCCCTTCATAACTATTAACAAGTAGCAAGTTAGGCCCTCGCAGCCGTAGACACATGTACGGTTGGCGTGAAGTTAAGTGCAGAGCCGTGTAGCTTCGTTCACCCGACAGGCTGACGGATGGCGGAGGGGCCCGCCGCATCTTGTGCGGCCCGTGAGCCCAAACACTCAACTAAGAACGTATCTGTACTGTGCAAAATGCTTGCAGGTAACAACATCAAATTAGCCATTAGATAATCGACCATTCGAACCTATTATGCCATGTCCAGCTCAATCTGTAATTTCACGTGGGTACTTATACATATTAATCACGCCGATAAAATAGTACCTAGTTAGAATAAAATAAATTTTTTTTTGTTTATTCTAGTGTAGTCGCATAGTGGGTGGCGTGTCGTTGGATAGGTCATTTATAAATATTGTAGGTGTGCAAACAGCAATTTTGAACGACAATATTATACAAAGTGTAATTAAAAATAACGCAAAACCTTTTAGGGGGTAATCTACAGCAGAAACGCATCAACTTTATCTATCGGGCCAACAGCGAAATCGCAAAAAAAAACACAAACAAAAACACAGTTTCTATGAAAGTCTTTTATTTTATTTTGGTTCTATAGGAAAAGTTGTAGTATTTGAGCACCAGAATAAGCCTCTAAGAGGTGTTGCGTTATTCCAATTACACCTTGTATGAAACGAAGTTAAAAGAAAAACTATCACAGCTAATGTTGGCTTAACAAGTTTAAAACTATCTTCAATTGCATTATAATTGTATTTAATTGACTCTTAACACTGACTATAATGCCTCTAGTTTTTGACAGCACTATTGATTGTAACTGGTTGTCAAGCCGCCCTGTTTGTTTACTCATTCAGTCTTTCAAGAAAAAACGGACTATACCCATTTAGTCCCTATTTACGGACTGGTGAAAGAATAATCATAATTACGAACCTTCCTCGTAATTCAGTTTATATATTGCTGTAGTGGTGCGGCAATTTGCGTCAAACACAAAGGGTCCTGGGTTCGATTCCAGGTTCGTCAATTTCTTATGTAAGTTGGCTCGAGTCTGTGTGCTTGAAGACGCCCCAGGCAAAATACATTGACTGGTCCTGGACCTTGTAATAATAGTAGGTAATAAAAGGACGTTAAATACTTACTTCAAGACCATGCCAGTTGGAATTAGAATGTTTTCTAGAGAATATTTTTATTTATTTATATTACCTTTACCTATTGAAATCTCATTATTTCTTGAGATCAGCTTATTTAAAATAGACAACAAGACGACAGGATAACAATATGGTGTTTTTTATTTATAAAGCCGCAGTAACCTTCGCTTTGCTTAGATAAACCTATTATTTGAAATTTTGATTATTCTGACACTTCAGGCTAGAATTTGCCGGAATATTTTCTAAATATTTTACGACACTCATAACCTCCAAATGCACTCCTGAACTCTTAAACTGCAGCTATATACTTCTATGGGGGATAATGGACTACCATACCATTTATTACAAATGGGTTGAGAACTGAGAGCTGAGAGTTACGGAATTATACCTATCGGCAGAATACCACACTGACTTTTATTATACTCATATAATGTCACATCTGTCTAACTTAGTACCGGTCAAAATTGGTTCTGATCGATTATAGTAAGTTTTGACTCTACTAACATGTATTAAATTGCAAAGCTGACGTCACTGACCGATCAACGCGCACATTACAATAGCGTTCCATCTTACTACACTCTCGGGTTGAGACAAAATTACTTAGATGTAATATATGTAATTTTATAAATCTATATATTTGTATCAGATTGCTTTGTCGTAGAGTTTTTTGGGAAAAACTGTATTAAACACCTATAGGATAGCAATACTAAAAGTTTATGCAAACATTTTTGACAACACACTTGCTCGAGATAATGGTTAAGTATCAATAAGTTATACTTAGAATAACAATTATCTATGAATCGTAAATCGTCTACGAGTTTATTACTTAATGTTTAAAGAACATCATAAGAAAACAAAATTATGAGTAATTAGAAACAAAATATAAGGCGGCTATTCAAGAATACATCTTTGTCGATCCACTTTAATATCAGCATGATCGTAATTTGTCATATCCGAAACAGATGTGTTCATGGATCGTCGACTATATCCGTAATATCCAGCTCGGTTTACGCTCCCCTGCTCCTAAAGTGGTGCAATGTGTGACACTGCCTTGGTGTGCCTTCCTCGGTGCATAATCTATGGTACGGTTGACCAAGTCAAAAACACATCAACTGTTTATTTTATAGTATGCGTTGGTATTCGAAGCTTTTCTCCTTCTCAGCATAAGAGAGTAGCGGAGATGAGCATCTTGTAAGCACTTTATTTTGATAGTTTCATAATTACGTATTCGTCATCACTGAATAGATTCATCTGTGGAGAGTGTAGACTGTAATTTTGTTCTGGTTGATGGTTCCTTCGATTAAATAAGAGATTTAATTTGCTCACTGGGACGTTAATTGTTGCCGAGGTAGTCGAGAAGTAATGTTACTATTACAAAAATAAAAATAAATTTATTTAATGTTGCTATATTCGCAACATAATCTCAGTCGATAGGTAGGTTCCATTTATTTGATTGTTGTTCTTTAAACATTTACCGTAATTGCTTTTTTGGGGACTATTAAATAAAGTGAATAAAAAGTATCTATCTACTCGTAATCCACTTGGTTTCCGGAGCAAGGGGTAACACTATCTACCTATATAATCTTTAGTATGTTAACAAGAGATCATGTACATAGTACAGTCAAAGGCAGTTTAACCTAACCAAAAAGTTATCAACCAAAAGGTCCTTGAACCGATTTTAAACTTTAAGTCCGACACTTAGATATCAACATCAATTGTGAAAACTTGACGTAATGTGGTAGGTTGTCGGTTTGTTGTCTGTACCTATTTATTTTCTTTAAAATAAAATGGGAGGTTGCCTGTATCTATACGTTAGGGCTTTAGGCAAGTCTTAATATGAGGCTATCTAAAAATTTATTACACCCTGTTTGTTGAGCAATCACTCAGGGTTGTCGCATACTCGACGTATTGACGGCTCTATCTGAGAGCAGCCGATGCATGCGCGGTCTGCAAACACCTATCGCCCCATCCCCGAGCAAACGCGTGCCAAAATTTGATAAAGTCCTCGGTTCATGTTTAATCATACGACATTAAAGGCGAATGTACACAGTCACAGTGCGTCGAGTGCGCGATCACATGCATTATCATTTTCCATTAGCCCGCCGAACGCAGGGATGTTGATCGACTGTTCAAACGTTTGTTTATCCCTTGCGTGGCCTGTCTGCTTTGTAACTGCATAATTTGTCTTTGTTATTTTTGGAACTAACTTTAGTAGGTCCTAATTCGGTATGTAAAGTAAAATAAAACCTATGCTTCTAAACGGTATTTTGCTATTAAAATCACTTAGAATTTTAAGATGAGGTTTATTTTTACGAAAATACAAAAAAAAGTTATAAAATATTTCCTACTGTTTAAAAGATATATTTATTCAAATTAGTTTCTTTAATTAAGTAATACTTTCAGAAAAAAAATATAAAATAAATTTTATTTAAAAAAATAAAACCGACTTCAAAACACTAAAATGCTAAAAATAATCCTAACACTTAAGTACCTAATCAGTTACTTTTGGAGTCGGTGCAAACAAAAACATTGAATCTCTCATCGGCTGGCACCGACTCCAAAAGTAACTGATTAGGTACTTAAGTGTTAGGATTATTTTTAGCATTTTAGTGTTTTGAAGTCGTTTTTTTTTTTTAAATAAAATTTACTTATTTCATCTATTTTTAGTGATAAATAATAATCTAACTGCTGAACACCGATTTCATCCCCTATTTTCCTACCCTTAGGGGTGATTTTTATTTTGCAAACTTTTATCATAGCATCTTTGAAGTATAAGCTATTCAATAAAATCAAAATCATCAAAATCGGCTCATATTTGTCGAAGATAGGTAACAAGAACCACAACCAAAATATTATCTGGGTATATATTTGTTGATTTTCTCAATAAGTTCTAAATCAATTTCGATAAAATTTATATGGGACCACCTCTGAAGTATGATCTACCAAACAAAAAAAGAATCATTAAAATCGATTCATAATTGGCGGAGTAATCGCGTAACATACATACAAAAAAAAAACATACAGTCGAATTGAGAACCCCCTCCTTTTTTGAAGTCGGTTGAAAATACCCTTAAAACACTTTACATACCGAATTAATGTTTCAAGCTACTTAATTGACGATTAGGACGAGACTAAGAGTGTCACATAAAAAAATTATTGAGTTAAAACTATTTTTAGAAGTGTATTTTAATTAAATTTAAATGCGGAGAGTTCCGGTTGTTTGCATATTTTTAATATAGTTACCAGGTATTTGACCTTAGTTAAACGTCTTACTTACTTATAAATAAAGTGAAGGTACTACATAAGTGCTCTAATTGTATCCACGCAGCTACGTTACGTTAGAGCACTACTAAGTAATATCCTATGTTGCAAAAAAAATACAGGTAGGCATTATATGGATGCACGTAACCATCCATTGCTGCGCTAATAATCATTAGCATCTAGAAGTTCACTGCTTGACATAGACCATCCCATCACCTAAAGACGCCAGCGATCTGCTATGGGGGCCTTTTGCATCTAACGGCTTCTCGCGACCTTTACTAGGTCATCGGTCCACCAGCTGGCAGGCCTATCCCGCTCTCATCTTCTTGTTCATGATCACCACTCGAGAAACTTGCTTCTCCAACGGTTGTAAGTTCTGCGAATGATGTGGCTTGCGATTGCTACTTTTGCTTTGCACTTTGAAGAGTATGTCTGAATTTGGTTCTTTTGCAGATATCTTCATAGGTACTCATCACCCGAAGGTATGCAAAGCATAGCTCTCTGCATAGCGCCCAGACACATATGAACCACAACCATGTGGCAATATAAACTGCTTGTAAACTTTTAGTTTTCTTAGTTTCCTGAACCATACCGAACCATATTGAATTCATCGTGCATCCCGTCAGAAGGTTTATCGTAGCGTATACGCATTAGGTAGATCGATGTGTTGATAAAGACGGATCTTGGCAGAGTTATACAAACAATTGAACCTTATGGAATTTGAACCTTCTATAAGGCATATTATGTTAGCCATTTATGAATAACTAAAAAAATATATTTTATTGTGAGAGCAGAATAGTATTCAGTGATATACATTTGTAATTCGCGCCTTCAATTCAATTTAATATAAATTTATTTTGTTTTATTAAGTTACAAAGGTGTTACCTTTATGGTGTTTCATCATAACAGCGAATGAAGATCAAATTACTAGGCCAAATGTGACTCTGCATAAATTTGGCATTGTCACCCTTCCTTCACCACCCTTTCGGCGCTAAAATTAAAAACTAAACCGCTCGAATCCGCTTTAAAAATGAACAGAAGTGCGTTGTCGAGGCAATTAGAAACAGACTACAAAATATTAAAAGTTCCCCTTGCAGTGGAAATGTCCGCAGCAACGTTATGCCATTCGTCACGTGTTCACGACCGATGTTCTGACAATCATTCGCACGCTTCACGACGCACTTTAAATTACTATAAGTTTAATTCAGAATTATATATTTTTTTAGTAATAATACTTAATGGATATTCAGTTCCTCAGTAAAAAAATGAGATCAAAGAAAGCTAAGTGTAATAAATTTACGATAGGTCTAAAATTACTTAAAGATTTAACCTAATGGGTTGGATTCATTTTAGTGAGTTTTTGTTCATATTGTGTTCTTATCTTTGTTTCGGTTCCAGTTGCCAGTGTTGATAAAGATTGAATAAAACAAATTGGTAACATTCTATTAATTACCTATCATAAAATAATGCAAATTAGGTAGTTATTGTTTTACTTCGCTTAGTTTTTGATTAAAGTGAACAAGATGCTAAAAATTAGGTACCAAATATTTATGGTATACAAACTACTTATACCTAGATATACAAACTATACCTTAAGTTTACATCAAGTATTCTAAAAAATAAAGGAGGCTTGTGAACTACTGTAATTGAATGGTGTGCATGACATGTAGGCCCATTGATTTTTAAGCGATCTTAGGCGCTGCAAACATTAAATCAGTGGTCGATAAGCCAGGTACGAATCCACATAGTGTTTTTTTTAGTATTGTCACTCAGATCTTAAGCCGCTATCAATCACTCTTTCTTAGAGCTTCGTAGTGTGGCTAGCTTGATACCTCGGTAGTTGTTACTTTTGTACTAGCTCCCTTTTTATATAAATAGGAACTATAATATGAGCGAGAGTTTGATTTGATTTGATAAACAAGTTGGTAAGTAGTACGATTTCTTGCTCGCGAAGGCATTTCCAAGCTTACACTGGTATACCACCAGGACCTATGGCTTTCTTGTTACACATCTTTTTGTAGGGTTTTCCAAAAAAGCCCTACAAAAGGTTATTGTAGGTAGGAAAGTATTGTTGTTAAGATGTTTTCCTAATGATTCATAATTCCAATTAATTTAATATAAATTTAGTTACATATTAGAATAACTAGGAAAACTTAAGACACTTAAAAATACAGGTTATTCAATATTTAATACGTAGGTAGGTATCTAAATACATCGTGAAATATCAGCGGTCGACGATTTAATTCATTGCTTGAACAATGCGTTCATTTAAAATGTTTGTTTTGGAGACGCCGTCCGCAACCACGCTATTTGCGACTCAATTTTAGTAAAGCATAGCATGGCGATGGCGACAGTAGTGGTTACTGGCAGTAAATAAAAGTAGGAAATACTTATTTAAGTGTAAAAGTTTGTAAGTTTGATAAAGGAATTCGATAAGGCACACAGTATTGAGCTAGCTTAATAAATAGGATCATTTTTATCCTGCTTTTGTGTGTAAATAAGATGGTTTTTATTTTTCTTACACTTAATTCTAAGTTTAGGTACGCGGACGAATACGCAATCATACGCAGGTAAACGCTTGTAAAAAGTAAAAACTTAAGTGTTAATATCAACTCATAATTATTTTAGATCAAGAATAAAACATTTCTGGCCCTAGCTTTAGCTTTAGGGGTAGTAGCCCCCTAGTAAGTGGGTCGTTGTCAAATTTTTCGCAGGTAAAATAGTCCCTGAGTCTTTAATTTTTTAATTAAAATTGTATACAAATAATCGTATAAAAATACATTAAAAACACAATACTACACATTAATAAACACTGATTAATAAAATTAAGACTTAGTTTTGATAGTTTCAGTTTTTTTTAAAGTAACATTGTGGTTGTTTCTGGTAACAGAGCGGTATTCCTTACAAAATCTATATGTCCCTAGTAGGACTCTGTTACAATAAGATCAAAATAATATTAGTTTCTACTATATAAACACACTTAAATAAAATTTAACTACAAACAGATTATGTTTAATATTACAAAATTTATCTCAACACCTATTGCAATTCTAATTAATAATTATTTTCTAAAACTTTGTCCCGCGTTTGGTGTGAAACGACTGGAATGTTATGTTACCAAGTAATTCACAATGTAAAATAGAGATGGCACTGCTTAGATTTTGTACTAGATTGGGCAGGAAGTTGGCATTCATTGTGGATGATCGGGAGATCGGGTAGCGGGGTGCGGAAGGTGTTAGTCGACCACGAGGCGAGGATCACGCTGCGTGTTTTTATTGTGCATCTACTTTGTTACTACTACTGTTTGACGTAAGTAGATAAACGTATTTTTAATTTATTTAATGTTCAGTATGTAGCCACAGTGGCAATTAATCTAAATATGAAAGAAAAGTTGTTATTTTAATCATTACTTTATGATTTATGTCTTATAGTGTGTAAAATTTACTACTCTGTTACTACGCAACTCTGTTATTACTGCAAGGTAACAGAGTTGTTAACAAAGTAACAGAGTGGAATTATGACTATATTCTTTAACTTTAAACTTAAATTTCATGCTTAAAACGTATTTTTATCAATAAATGGATTTTTGTGTAATATTTAATTCGTGTAGTAATTATAAATGAAATGTATATTATTTCAATAAACTCAAGAACTTTGTTTCAGGTTAAGTACTGTGTTTCTTCGACATTTCAAGATGCCTCTCACGCCTGCTGAGAAACAGCGACGGTACCATGAACGGCGTAAAAATAATCCTGAAAAAGAAGCAATATCTAGAAGAAAAGATCGAGAGAGATACCATGCAAACAAATGCTGAGTGCGAGATTTATCAGCTCGTGAAAATAGAGCGATAAAAAAGAAATGGCGATCTGCAAATGCTAGACGTAAAAATAGGGTCAGAGCACTCCGTATTGTTATGCACACTCCTGAGTCGTCACCTTCTCGTTTCAATAGTCCAGCCCCTTCAGATCAACATTAGCTTATTCCAAATGCTGATCATCGTTTCTCTACACAGCCATCCCTATTCCCATGAATTAACTCCCAGCTCTATCATATCAGCAGCTTTTCGCGGCAGAAAGAAAGTGCATAGAAATAGATCCAAGTTATTCAGAGACAACATAAAATTAAAGGAGCAGTTAGAAGCAATAAACAAGAGATACGAAAAGTACAAAAAAAGATACGATAGAGAAAAACGTAAAAGATCTTAAATTGAAGATGGCAGTCAAGAAAATCAAACGAAATACGAAATTTTATCAAATGCTATTAAAAAACGCTACGAAAATATAAAAAGCCGGAAGGAAAAATATGCTATTCAGAAGATATTTGAAGAACAGGCTGTTAAATGCTCTGGACAAAAGAAACAATTAATTCAAGAATGTCTTGCTGTGGACCAAGGCTACATACGAAAAACACAGCCTCTGCTTAAGAAAAAAGTTTTAAATAATAAAGTTGAGGATTTTTTTGAACGTGACGACGTATCAAGAACGACTGCCGGGAAAAAAGAAACCGTTTCTCTTAAGATAAAAATAAAATGCAGAAGCAATACTTACTTGATAACATGAAGAACCTTTACCTATCATTTAAACGTGAAAATCCTGCATTGAAATGCAGCTACAAAACTTTTACACGATACCGACCATTTTATGTTGTGCTTCCGACTGTTGCTGCCCGAGAAACATGTTTATGCCGAACCCACACTAATATCCAATACTTAGCGATTGCTTTGTACAAAAAAAAGATGATACCAACTTCAGATCTAAACAAGATTATTGCAAACTAAGTGTGCGACTCTGATTCACCAGCGTGTATGATACCAATGTACTTTATATATGTATGACAGGAATTTGCTCTGTATGTCAATCAAAGACAACAAAATAATAATACATCCAAGAATGAAATAGTAATTAAATATTCTCAGTGGTTAACTAAAACTGAAGTGATATAGAAGTCAGGAAAGAAAACCAAAGTTACAAAAAGTATCATACAGGAGAAAGAGAGTACAGGAAAAGATTTGATAGATAAATTTGAAGCTACACTAAAGGAATTTAAAAGGCACATATATTACATTAAGACACAGTACAGAAATTACAGACAATGCATAAATGACTTGAGCATAAATAAAATTGCGCTGCATATTGATTTCAGTGAAAAATATAGTTGCAAATTTTTTGAAGAAGTACAATCTCATCATTTTGGAGGCTCCCTAAATCAAGTATCATTACATACTGGAGTGATACTATACATCACTCCAGTATGTATCAAATAATAAGATAGATGTATTATCGTTTTGTACTCTGTCTGGAAACCTTTCACACAACCCAGCTGCAATATGGGCTCATCTCTACTCCATATTTGCTTCAATTCATGTCAAATTTCCTAAAGTTAATATCCTGCATGTATTCTCAGACGGCCACTCAATACCGCCACTCAATACCGCCAAAAACAGAACTTTTATCTGATTTGCACAAAACTATTATCCGAGTACAAGTTCACTAAAGGTACATAGAATTTTTTTGAAGCGGGCCATGGCAAAGGCGCAGCAGATGGAATTTTTTAAATGTACTGCTGACCAACTTGTTGCACGTGGAACTGACATCTCTGATGCTACAAATTTCTATCTTGCTTTTGAAAGATGTTAGTAAAGTTAGATTACATCTGATAACCAGTGAAGATATTGAGCAAAGTTCAAAGCAGATCCCGGAGCAAATTCTACCACTATTAGGTACTATGAAAGACCATCAAGTTTTCACTGAGGATGTTGGAGTTCTCAAGTATAGAAATTTGAGTTGTTTTTGTCAGCGTGGCTTTTGCTCTTGCATGAATCCCAAGCGATTTGTTCCATTCCAAAATACGGTGGAAAAATCAATTCCTTGCGCTTGCGACAATAGTTATCTGTCAGATTCTGGAGGTGATGTTCCTATAATATCATTAAAAGAAAAATCGTCAACGCTTATTTGACAGAAGAACCCAGTACATCAAAGCAAAGTGAAAATGCTTTGATCGAGAAGGAAAATATTCACGTCAATAAGATAAAACAAGGTGTTTGTGTCTTGGTTAAAATGTCCAGCTCAAAACAAGACTACATATATTTGGGTAAGGCCTTATCTGAAGTAGAACATGATGGTGAGGTTAAAATTATGTTTTTTAAGTCAATGGATCATACTGCAACCAAATTTAGATTAGTTGAGTCTGGTTTATCTTATGTGCCTTTTGATGATTTAATTGCTATTGTTTTAGAACCTAAAAAAGTATGTAAAGGTACAAGAATATCCTACTACCAATTTGATACTCCTATAGACATATTTGAGAAAAATGAGTTTCACTTTTTGGTAACTTTATTTTTTTTTGTTTTCATAATGTTAAGTATAGATTGGTAAATACTTAGCGGCAATAATGTTAATTGTTATTAATATTAAAGTTTATGTTAATAATTATGATCTCAACCCGAGTCTGTCCACTCAGAGTTTGATTTAGTCAAGTAAGATTAGAAAAATAACAACTATGTTACTGCGCTACAACTCTGTTACTTTTCTGTCCCGAAGACTAAAGGACTTAATTAAGATTTTAATAAAAAGTTACCTGTTATAGTATGGTAATATAAAATTATTTTTAGTTGTTAGATATTTTTATTTATTTATATAGTCTTAGTCTTATATTAGTATTCGATATTTTATACAGTCATTTATTGCAGTTAGTGGTTAATATATATATATTTAAAGTATTTCACTACAATTTAATGTTTGCAAATATTCAAAAAGTAACAGAGTTGTTTAGAATATAAGTTAATGCTTGTTAAACTTTAAAAAAATGTTGTGATTCCAAATATGATAAGATAAAGACTGTAGTTAACATTTATGCCAAAATAATTGCGACTGAATTGTTGAATTTCATAATAAAAGTTAAAACAATGTGATAACAGAGTTGGGTTTTTTTTACACCCTAACCCACAAAATTTGTAATAAATCATTAATCATTAGTTAAACATCGCGGCTGACAGTAACAGACCATATTCAGTTGTTTTTACAGGCATTGACAAAAAGAAAACTCTAGTATATATTTTTTTATAACGTTATCATTTTTAGTCACGATTACCTTTGACAATGACCCAAGTAGTAGTTATTTATACATTAAGGTTATAACTAATTACTCGTACCTTTTTATGAATCGGAAATAACAAATTCATATTCTGATATTATTAACTACAAACAAACAGAACATTAGATACATATATATATATATATATACAGATACTCCGGGAGACTACTTATAGTTAGCACTAGTAATTTAACAAATAGGTATAAATAAAAGAATATTATTTTGTATTTGAATATTCGTTTGCCTTTACAGGACTTTTGCCTTTACAGGAATCCGTAACTAAGTTAAAATACCTTCCTACCTAAACAGGTATAGTATCTTATAAGTCTTATAACTAACGTAGGTACCGTAGAAATGAAGAAAATTAACTCGATCAAACTGTGGATTGAATCACTATTATTTATAAATTAGACAACATAATGAATAGGGAGGGTAAAAAAAGTTCATTAGTAGCCGAGTAACAAAGCAACACTCGTAAAAATGAAAAAAGGGAGGAAAGGGATTTCACAAAGCCGAGCCCAATTTGGATTCAATGAGCCGCGAATCGGTAATGCTCAACGCTCCAAGAGGGCTTAGATGTCTAAATGCATGAAAAATACCTACCTACTGCGTAGGTATATGTATAAGAATGGCCATTGAACTCTATTATTACTTTACATTAAACGCAAACTTACTAAACTTACTCAAACTTTATATTAAGTAACAATGTAATACTTTAACGTTTATAGTTTATAGATTTTTCCAAAATATGACATTCAACACTATTACGAGGGCTGCACTAAAAGTATCGGGAATGGAATATTTCCACTATTCCTGTCATATTAATTTCTTTTTAATTGCAAACTCCTTGGTTTTAAAAATCGAATACCATTTATTTCTGTATTTGGTAATGAAGCCCCATCTAAAACCACAATTTATCGCTGGTTTGCTGAATTTCAACGTGGACGTGTCAAGCTCAGTGATGATCCCCGTCAAGGTCGTCCAAAAACTGCAGTCACCTAAGAAAACGTTGATGATGTGCGTAAGCTGATTGAGGAAGATCGACATGTGACATACCGCGAAATTCAGGCAACTTTAGACATTGCCATGAGTCAAATACAAATAATCTTGCATAAACAATTAGGTGTAAAAAAGTTGTTTTCCTGATGGATACCGCATTCGCTCTGTGAAAAGCAAAAAGCGGCTCGCGTTACTTGGTGCGTCAGAACTCTCGAAAGATTCCACGCAGGATCCTCAAATGCTGTATACAACATCGTATGAGGTGACGAGTATTGGATATACGCGTACGAACCCGAAACAAAAAACCAGTCACGAGTTTGGGTGTTCGAAAATGAGTTAAAGCCAACAAAAATTGTTCGTTCACGGAGTGTTGCAAAAAAAATGGTGGCTACGTTTGTCTCCAAAACCGGCCATGTTGCGACTATTCCTCTTGAGGGACGATGAACGGTTAATGCAGAATGGTATGCTAGCATTTGTTTGCCACAGGTCGTTTCTGAACTCCGTAAAGAGAACTGCAACCGCCGCATCATCCTCCATCACGACAATGCGAGTTCTCACACCGCGCACAGAACAAAAGAGTTTTTAGAGCAAGAAAACATATAATTATTAGACCATCCGCCGGAGAGCCCCGACCTATACTCTAATGATTTCTGTACTTTCCCTAAAATAAAGAATAAATTGCGTGGTCAGAGATTTTCATCACCGAAAGAAGCTGTAGACGCCTACAAAACGGCCATTTTGGAGACCCAAACCTCCGAATGGAATGGTTGCTTCAATGATTGGTTCCGTCGTATGGAAAAATGTGTCAAATTTCGCGGAGAATACTTTGAAAAGCAATAAATACATTTTTAAATAGTAATGTTGTTGTGTCACTTCCGTGATTCCCGAAATTTTCAGTGCCGCCATCGTACAACATAATTAGCAGTTTTTGTATAAAGGTTTAAAATAGACTTTTTCATCTCACAACCTCGGAAAGATTATGGTTGTCATTAGAAATCTAAGTGCAAATATGCATTTTGTCCGCTAGCGTTAATAGAGTTTTTAAAATTCGAACCTTTCTATTCCATAATTTCTCTACTGCAAGTTCACTGAAAATGCATTAAATACTTATTTCATGTCAGTGCGCCAACCTCATTTCTTTGAATAATCGCACTGGCCAGCCACAGGTGGCAGCACTGGACTGAATGAATAAAATAAAAATAAAACATTTTAAAACTTTCTTCTCTTTATTCAATTCACCTTCCATAATTTGTTTTAAAAATCGTAATTTCATTAAATATGAGCGAGTCCAGCAGCGACGAAGATATTAATTTAACACCTGCAGAGTTAATGCAACCGGTACTTAAATGCCGAATTGAGTTTTCTACTGGAAAAACCGCATGTAAAGTACTTAAAAGCGTACAGTTTGTTCAATGCATGGAGTCATTCTAAAGGCGCGAAAACGTTTTCGGAGACTATAATGCTATCATGCTTTATTCAACTATCTGAAACAAGAAAATCAAGCACGCTTTGAAGCATTTACTCAATGCTGAAAGCCACGGTCAAAACAAAAATGACATACACATAGCAAAATATTCCGAACTATTGGCGTTTTTAAAGAAAAAGTCAAGCGACGACAAACAAAAAAAATATAAGATTTTCACAGCTACTAACATTGAGCAGTTTCTCAACGAAGCGCCTGACTCCGAATTTCTTGCTACAAAAGTAAGTATTACGCTTTTTTTCGTAAACGAATATCTACTTTTTTGTACAAATAGGTATGTACTTACAGTCGTAGTACCTGCTGTGAAACTATTTTTTTTTTTACAAATGAACTCACGTATCTTACAACGAAAAATATTAAGAAGCATGCAGAAAAGTTGCTGTTGGTTTGTTGGCAGCCCCACCATTAAGTGTCATTATAAGTATGGTTACTATGGAAAGCTTCTTGTTATCCTACGGTACTTATTGTTTATTTCTCTGGACCCTGGAATAAATTACGTATTATAAGAGAAGATTTAATTATTAGCACCAGGCACAGCCTACCTAAGTTAACAGTCCACTACATGGTCCTTTATCGCCAGGAAGTGCTAAAAGCTAAAACTCAAGAAATTTTATTTGGTACGTAATTCGTCATCATCCAGCAAGAACGTGACCGTAGCATTGGCGAACCTGCGAATTTTAGCTTGTATATTTATTTGGCAAGCTCAGGCCGCCAATCAATCCAAGAGGGAGCAAGAAATTGGCAAAATTTTAATTCAAGAATTTCATAGAAAAATACGAAAAATATCGCCATTTTGCCATCTCATTTTGTTTTCATACAGTGATCGCGACGTTATCAAAATTCTCATCGAGCGTTCAGTGTTTCCGAATCCTGTACACGCTGCTTTTTTTAAATCAAATTTCTCAAACGATAAGATGTTATAACTAACAAAAACACTATGAATGTTTATCAAAAAGGAACATGTTAATCAACTATAATATATTTTTTTAACTTACTTATATTAGTGTCAAAAATAAATATAAGCTGGTGTTGTGGTATATATTTTTTTGAAACTGAGAAAGTGCCTCTGTACTTGTCTGAAAGGTCAAGTGAGCAAGATCTTGCCGAGAGCATTTTTCAATCCACTGTAAAGTTGGAAAAATAATAAGTTTAAGTTGATTTACCTCTAAAAATACCATTAAATGATGTCAAAAGCATTTTAGGTAATTCTTTTGATTTAGCACTAAGCTGATTTATAAATCTGGAGAAACGATTGCATAAAAATATTAATTTACTTACTGATTATCAGAAATTTGTAAATGAGTATGTAGAACTAGGATATGCTCATTATGTGGACATTGGTTCAGCGAATCTTAATAATTAACCAGTGTATTATTTACCACATCATGCAGTTATAAATGAAAATAGTTCGACTACTCGTACTCGAGTTGTATTTGACGCTTCAATGAAAACTAAGAAAGGTATTTCTCTTAATTATATTATTATGAATGGACCTGTCGTCCAAAGAGATCTTTTTAATATTATACTTCTATATAGGTTTGGGGACTATACCTTTACAACTGACATTAAATATGTTTAGAAACATTTTAGTAAGCCCTGAACATACTATATTGCAAAACATTTTGTGAAGAGCCGTAGCCGTAGCCACTGTCACATATGGGCTAAAATGTTCAAGCTACCTGGATACAAGATGCTTTTTTGAGTTGGCTAGTAGATATGAAGCTCAGTGGCCGTTGGCTTCCTTTATTATAAAAAACTGTACCTATGTCGATGACGTATGTTATTCAAATGCTAACTTGGACATTTTGCTTGAAGCCAAAGACGAACTGATCAAGCTTTTGAAGTTAGGTAGCCTAGAACCGCACAAGGTCATTAGACATACTAGTATTTTAGCTGACATTCCGTCAGATAAACGTTTATGTGAAAATCTAGATTTGCAAAAAGATATTACTGTCAAAACTTTAGGTCTAACAATTAATGTTATAGAAGACTGTTTTATAATGCAATGTCCTAAACTAATTACACATAAGAATATAACTAAAAGAGAGATAATAAGCTATGTTTCTAAAATTTATGATCCACTAGGATTTGTTTTTTCAATTGTTATAAAGGCTAAAGAATTTATGAAAAGGCTTTGGTGTGAAAAGGTTAATTGGAATGATACGCTGTCTGAAAAGCTTGCTTTAGAGTGGTTACATTACTGACATCATGGCTGTCATGAAGCCACTGCATATCAACAGAAACATTTCCATTCCATGTTGTGCAACTGTTCAGCTTATTAGTTTTTCTGTTGCTTCTTCTACTGCTGGCTATCGGTGTTGTGTGTACTTAAGAGTGGTGACTGATAAAAGTGATGCTAAGCTTTATTTATTACGCTCCAAGTCGAGAATAAATCTGACTGCGAAACCACTTACTATCCCCAGGTTAGAGCTGAATGCATGCTTGCTATTAAGTAAAGTTAACAACAACAAAATTGTAGATAAATATCAAGCCTTGCGCCCTGCTAATACACCAATCGATCGTTTTTTTTTTGCAATATCGCTAAGGAAAATGTATAAGACAGACAGACAGTATAGGAAGTACTAAAATTGGTGGTTTGCCACGCGAAATTGCCACTCCTTTTGGGCTACCGGAACCAGAGCAATTGTTTTAGGAGGACGTCGCGGCGCACAGTGGATCGTTTCATACAAGGTTGACGTCGGAAATTCTAATGTTGTTTTAAATATTTGTTTTTAATGATTTGCTACTTATTTATGTAAAATATATCTTTAGAAGTTATTATCGATGTAGATTCACGATAATTTAGTCTATTATGGCTTATTAGCTCATGATGCGATAGATTAAATGAGAAATTAGTGATAAACAGTCTAATTCCTAAGTATAAAGACATTTAGGACAATTTGATAGTACCTTTTAATTATTTCAGATTAGGGTAATTAGAAGAAATAAAAAGTATATTATTAAGACTAATGTTTATTTGGAAATTAAGAAATAGTGGACTTAAATTATGTGAGTAAAAAAAACTCGTTAACTTAGTGTCCAAATATAAAGCAAGTGCTTCCTCACGTGAGAACTGAAGCTGTGACTTCATAAGCTCGTGGTCTTTCCTCAAATGTTTTGCCTCCTCCGGAGACTCGGAAACTGCCTTAATAAAGTCCGCTGCCGTACGGGAACCTCTTGCATGGGTGACCATTTGTGCGGCATAGCACAATCGGGAAGGCTCGTGCGCGTCCAGAAGATCCTTGAATTGTGGCGTTTTACGCCCTCACTGCACCCCAAAAGCATTTTGCGGCTTTCCAGGTGTAACGCCTATAGAAGAAGAGGAGAACTCTTCGTTGTCTCCCAAAAAGTCAATCTTGAAATATTCTGTTTCAAGCCAGTCTTTATATTTAAATAGAAATCTGGTAAAAGAAAACACGAATATGTTATAAATAAATTTAGTGCAAAAGAACATTAATTAACTAAACAATTGATTCTGAAGTAAGTAAATATATATCTATATATATAAAAGAAGAACCTGACTGACTGACTGACTGACATATCAACGAACAGCGCAAACCGCTGGCACTAGAGATTCCAAATTTTGCACGTAGATTCCTTATAAGGTCTAGGGGTGCACTAAGAAAGAGTTTTTCAAAATTCAACCCCTAAAGGGGTGAAATGGGGGCCCAGTTTGTATGGGGAAACAAGATTAGTTAGACTATTTTATTCGAAACTTCACAGGAGTATTCCTAACAATAAATGATTAAATACGTGTTTCAGGTTTTTTGCGAATTCCACCCCTGATGGGGGTGGAATTCAGAAAAAAGGGTGCCAAAGTTTGAAAATCAACATGAGTATTGTTTTTATGGTTTATCGGGTCGCTGATTACGAAAACAAAAACGATTTAAAAATACAACATTGCGGACGTGAAATATCATCCTCCTGTTGGGGTGTGATGGGGTTGAAATGTCTAAATATCAATATGGGTGTCGTTTTTATGGTTTTTTGGGATGTTAATTACGAAAACGACATCGATTTTGAAATTTAATATTGTGGACATAAAAATTCTTGAATTTAACCCTTATGTAGGTGAAAAGGGGGAAGAAACTTTGTATTTCAGTTATCTATTTAAATAAAATGGCAAACTGACTAATTGTTGATATATCCACGCACAGCATTACCTTCTACAGTGTAGACATCCATTAAGGAAGGGTTTTTGAAAATTATAACCCTAAGGGGGTAAAATAAGGGATCAAAATTTAATGAAAGCATATCAGTTTCAAATAAGAATATTCAAATTTTGTATTTATGGTGACGATTGAAAATAAATGTATGTATTACAGCGTTCTTGATTATTCAACCCCCGAAGGGGTGAAAAAGGAGATTAAGTTGTGTATTGAAAGTCCTTCATTTTTAAAGTTATAATCACTAAACTTATGTTTATAGTCAACTTACTCAAATTGGTGGTGTTAGAATTGCAAAGGAGATAAAATGTTGTTATTGTCGAATTAATAATTACCAAATATATTATCTCAGCTTATGGTTGCAAACTAACCCAACATACATTGTTATTTTCACTCGGCTGCCGTAGAAGGGTTATGTTTTTCGAGCGTATGTATGTGTGTTCATAAATTTTTGGCTCGCTCTACAGCCTAAGCCGTAAGAGATGTATTTCATCATATATGATTCTTGTCAGTTGTGTAAGTGACATAAAGTATATCGTTTTTCGGAATTCCCATAGGACACAGGAATTACGCGGGGAACTCTGATCTCTAATGCTACTTACCTAATTTTAACCCTCGATGAAGTTCTGTTTTAGTTTAGTTTAAATGCTGTTGAAGTGTTCCAGAGACGTCGCCTGGGGTCTACGGGGGCCAAAATTTTGTTTATTTTAAGCTAGGACGTAGTAGTGTCAGTGGACACCCTGAGAAGACGCCCGGGTAAAGGGCAATCGCCCGTGACCTGCACCAGCCAGAGGCTGAAGAAATCCGACGATGACAGTTTTCGAGATATTAAGGCGCTGCGTACACAACGGAGCAGGGCGGGCCGGACAATTTCGCCGTGAACAATAGACCAAAGGGAATCGTATACTGCAACGCACACGGCGGTCATTAAAAACGCGCCGCCAGTGCCCGCCCCGCGCCGCGGCATGTCCGTGGCTGCCCGCCGTGGATCGCACAAACCAGTTTGTATACACTAACGCAGACGGCGGCGCGGGCGGCTAGCTTAGTCTATGCCGCGTGCTCTACTATAATGGATGTCCTGAACTGACCATCGTGTACGTTGAGTAAGCGGCGCGGGCAGCCGCGGGCATCGATGGGCAGACGCGGTCTTTATTGCTTCACGGTCAAAAAGGACGCACTACTGCGTTGTATGCGCAGCACCTCACTCCATACTATATAAATTAATGTATATACATATTATATAAAAGGCAAAAGTGATTGACTGATGTATCAACGCACAGCCTAAACCGCTGGTTCTAGAGATTCGAAATTTGACACGTAGGATTCTTATAAAATCTAGGGGTCACTAAGAAAGGATTTTTCAAAATTTACCCTTTAAAATGTGATGTGGGTGAAATGGGGGTCCAAAGTTTGTATGGGGAAACAAGATTAGTCAGACTATTTTATTCGAAACTTCACAGGAGTAGGACATCCTTACGATAAATAAGTAAACATGTGTTGCAGATTTTTTGAAAAGTCAATCCCTAAAAAGTGGAAGGGGGTGACAAAGTCTGAAAATCAACATAGGTTTTGTTTCTATGGTTTATCGGGTCGCTAATTACGAAAACAGCAACGATTTTAAAATTTAACGTTGCGTACGTGAAATACCATCTCTGTTGGGATGCGATGGGGTTGAAATGTCTATCAATATGGGTGTCGATTTTATGGTTTTATGGTTTTTTGGTACGTTGATTTTAAAATTAAATATTGTAAACATGAAAATTCTTGAAATTATTTGTCCCAAGTTGAAATTCAATCGGTTTAGTAATTTCGGAGCTAATCGGATGTAACTTGTAACAGACGGACTGACAGACAGCCACACGTGATCCCAACACAAAGGTTCTATTTTTGCATTTGATGTATCTATAGAACGAGACCCGCGTTATCCTAAAATAGATAAATCGCTATATCATATCATATTATATCATATCGTGTTTTGATGGTCATGCTAGGGGGCTGTATTAGTAAAGAACAGTCTATATAGAAGTTTTGTAGAGTTTTTTTTTTAATTACTGAGTTTGACATTCATACATTCACTCAAAATCAAATCTAACGTGAGCGAAGCCGCGGGCAAAAGCTAGTTAATTACTTAAAAATAGATGACAATGTAATATTAGTCACCTTTTTTTTACGGGGTGACTTCCATTTTTTCTCAATTTTCATTGAAAAAAGTCTTATTTTCGACTTCAGTCGTTTTACAATGCAGTCTTCATGTCTTGTCACCATAGATTTAGATATTACAAACTACAGAAGCCTTTCATTTTGCTCCATCTTGCTTACAGAAGCCCAAACTTCAAAAGGATCTGTTAGGGAAATTGAGACTATCTGTCCTAAAACGTGGAAAAAAAATACGATGCAAACTCGTGCGAAGTCAACCAATAACTGATTTTAAATGTTGAGGGTTAGAACTTTAAAATAAACTAGGTTTGAAAGGGTTACAAAGGTATTCACTTTTAGATTCTCTGTTAAAGTTAAGAATTGGGATTTTTTAAAGTATTGAATTAAAGGTGTTTTTTTTTTTCTCGAGAACAAAAGCGAGTAAAAATCTACACATTCATTAAATAACAAGTACATACCTTCATTGTTATTCTCCATTTTTTCTTTCACGCTCACACACTTACAACTCTAAAAATTTACCACAACTCAAAGACGTAAAAATTTCAAATATAATTATTTTTTCATGATACTTACCTTGTAAACATTTCTACTCTTATTACTAATAACGGAGTGGGGGTAGATTATTAGTAATAGTGTTTTTGGGGTTCCTGGTTATCTGTTAATCATTACGACTATAAAAAAAGCGTAATTAAGTAATGAATTTCCAACGTGTAGATTGTATGAAACCATCCACCGTGCGGCGGCTGTAAGTCCAGTACCGTGGATAGTGGACTCTATAGAAAATAAGTCTAAAATATGCAGGGGCGGGCATCGTTGGAGGCATAACTTTATAACAGTCTTGCCCAGATCCTTGGAATCGTCCATCAACTTCTAAAGAAACGATAGAAAATCGTTTTGAATCGCCTGCCAATCCGTTTGTGTTTCCAACATTCACAATAAAATCCAATGAAATTGAGCAATGTTCTGCAAATTTGCAAAATAATTTATCTAGTAATAGTACACAAGTGACAAACACAAGTATAACAGTTCAAAAAATATATTACCAAGTGCAATAATTTGTAAATGAATAAACACTAATTTAATAACTAAGCTGTTTTTGCAGTGAGAGGTGAAAAATTGTGTGTTTCACTCGGCAGCAAAGTTATTTTGCATCTCGTACCTTTGAAACCCTCGCTACGGTCAGGATTCAATACAAGTACTCGCACCAAAAACCAACTTTGAAGCCAGCAAGGCTTATCACTATTTACTTATAACTATTTTGTACTTATATAAAAAAAGTAAACCTTTCTCTGCTCTGGTTGTAGACAACTTCTAAAATCTAAAGACGCTATTTTCCTGTTATTGAAAAAATATATGTGGGGATGGAACAGAGCGTAAGGTGATAAATGGAACACGGCGAATGACGAATGAATGAAAGATTGAGAGTGAGGTGTGAAAGAAGGAGCGAATGAATGGAACTGGACACAACGAAAAGACGATGAAAAGACAAAAGACGTAAAGATTTGTAAGAGTTTAAAATAAATAATATAACTAAAGAATTCCGCAATTTTACTACACTGCGTATCCCACATTTTTGGGGGCTCGTCCGGGATCGCGGCAGCAGTAAGATCGGACAGCGATTCGGCGAGTGTCGGATAAAATATACGGCGACTGGCGTGTGGTGGCACGCGCACGTGTTGAGAAAAAGATGAGCAAAGAAGGAAAAGAGCGCCGGAAAACTCGACAGAACGATTTTGAAGATAGCATCGGCACGCAAAGTCATTTTCACGGCAACAACATGTTGCAGATGACTTCGGAGCTTATACCCAGCTTCTCAGGGCAAGATTCCATATATCCTGCAATACGATGGGTGCAAGAAGTCGAAGATAACGCCGAAATATTCGGGTGGACTCCGCTACAACAACTGCTAGTGGCGAGGCGGTCGCTAACCGGCACAGCAGCACTTTGGCTACGGGCAGAACGACCATTCAAGACGTGGGAAGATCTAAAAACCGCAATAACGAAAGAGTTTCCCGATTCGGTCGATATAAAAACAATAAATTAAATGATGAGTGCTCGCAAGAAGAAAGACAACGAAAGCTGCCTTGATTACATGTTGACGATGAAGGAATTGGGAAAAAGAGGCAGAATGCCATTATGTTGCAATCAAATATATTATAGACGGAATTAGAGATCTCGAGTCGAACAAGATCATGCTTTATGGAGTTACAACATATTCAGACCTGAAAGAAAAATTACGTATTTATGAAACCGTCAAAAGCAAAATGACTGAACAACGTCGTCGAACGGAGGTACGCACTCCCATAAAGAAAGAAGAGAGAAATCGTTGTTTTAGCTGTTGACAGTTTGATCATACGTCTGCATACTGCCCGCATAAAGAAAAAGGTATGAAGTGCTTCAAATATAACCAGTTCGGCCATATTGCTACATCATGCCCGATGTAGCAAGCTGAGCAACTAAGAGGGGGAACGACGGTCACACCCGAACATTCACGAAGTGGTAGCGGTCGGGTGCATTCGACAGCCTTCGGAAACACTTGTCATCAGTCAGTCCAAAGCAGCGACATGAAGTTGAAGCGCACTATGTTCGGACAGTTGGAAACGTCGGCAGAACAGCCCACTGATCAGAGACAAAGGAGTTTCGACAAGCTGGAACAGCCCACGACTCATATAACGAACCTGTATGGTACTCATAACATTGACAATCATGGCGGTTTAGAACCGACAGCGTCAACGTCAATGTCAAACATGGATGTCAGAGATGTTATGCAGATTGTAAACAACATCAGAAAAAATACGTGCAAGCCAACGAAAACAACAATTATGTACGGTTTAAGTGTAAAAGCGTTAATTGACTCGGGTAGTGACGTCAACATTACTTTATCAGTGTTACGAAGCCATGGGGCAACCTAAATCGGAAAATGACAATACCGTTCTATCCGGAATTGGACAGTTTACTGTTAAATCATTAGGAAAGTGTAACTTAAAGTTTTTCATTGACGAAATACAGTTCGATGGTGTGTTTCATATTATAAGTAGCGACTATGTACCATATAATGTAATCATAGGTCAAGAGTTTTTGAAAGGAGTCAACATTGTATGATGAAAGATGGTGCATTGAAGTTTTATTCGAAAGATGATGAATGGATGAAATGTTTGGTAGTAGAAGAGTACGATTCTGGTTTCGTTGTAGGTTCCATGTCAGATCCCGACTTAAAAAGGGAAGTGCATCAGCTGGTCCATCAGTATGGACAACCAATACCGAAAAAAGAAGCTCCTATACAGTTGAAAATTATCTTGAAAGATGACATTCCAGTGACACATCGACCCCGAAGATTATCTTTGAAAGAACCGGAAATAGTAGAAAAGCAGGTATCTGAATGGTTTGAAAAGAAGCTTATCAGAGTGAGTTTTTCAGAGTATTCTAGTCCAGTGGTTTTGGTGAAGAAAAAAGACGGTACCACCAGAGTTTGTGTGGATTACAGGGCAGTTAACCGAAAAATAGTGAAAGACGAACTCCCTTTACCTGTTATATAAGATTTGATTGATAAGTTAAGAAAATCTAAAATATTTAGTGTTTTAGATTTGAAAAATGACTTTTTTCATTTTACGCTGATGGTAAGTACCAAGTTGAGGCAAAAAGAAGATTTAGAAATAATACAGCTATTACAGAGTGAAGAAAATGAACAATATGATGAAAATAGAGAAGATTTAAGAATTTAAGCCAAGCAGCACATATTGAAACTACAAGAAGAAAATAGAAAAAACTTTAATAAGCATAGGAAAAAAGGTAGCAAGTATGGAATAGAAGAACGATGGATGCCTGAGTGCAGGCATAAGATCAGGACGGCCGAATGTGGGGATGGAACAGAGCGTAAGGTGATAAATGGAACACGGCGAATGACGAATGAATGAAAGATTGAGAGTGAGGTGTGAAAGAAGGAGCTAATGAATGGAACTGGACACAACGAAAAGACGATGAAAAGACAAAAGACGTAAAGATTTGTAAGAGTTTAAAATAAATAATATAACTGAAGAATTCCGCAATTTTACTACACTGCGTATCCCACATTTATATTTCATTTGAATTCAATTTTTTTTTTTTATATAAGTACAAAATAGTTATAAGTAAATACTAACAAGCCTTGCTGGCTTCAAAGTTGGTTTTTGGTGCGAGTACTTGTATTGAATCCTGACCGTAGCGAGGGTTTCAAAGGTACGAGATGCAAATAACTTTGCTGCCGAGTGAAACACACAATTTTTCACCTCTCACTGCAAAAACAGCTTAGTTATTAAATTAGAAGGCCTTCGACTGTGTTTCTCGAGTGGTGATCTGGTGGGCACTGAGATCCAAAGGGGTCCCGAGGCATTATATTGACATTATTGGAGACATGTACCGCAGATCCGATTCTATGGTTCGGACCGCTGTTGGCGACACCAAACCGTTCCCCATCACCGTCGGAGCACACCAAGGTTCCGTCCTCAGTCCGATTCTGTTCAGTGTGATATTAGACGTTGTGTCAGACAGCATCAGAGACTCACATGAGCACCATGCAGCACCACCATGGCTGGCTGGTATGCTGACGATATCGCACTGGCGGACGCGGACAGGGGCAGGCTGGTGAGACGGGTGAAGAGAGGAAGCAGTCGCTTGAGAGCGGTGGTCTGAAACTCAATGTGGCGAGGACCGAGTACCTGGCCTGTAACTCTACAGATCCAACGCCCGTCCATGCGGACGGACGGAGGAGACAGTGTCGAGCGCACGGACCAGTTAAAATACCTTGGATCTGTACTTCACGCGTCGGGAGACATCGATTGCGACGTCAAAGCACGCATTGCTGCTGCGTGGGCCAAAGGGCGAGAGTCGACTGGTGTCATTTGTGACCCCAGAATGCCGATTAAGCTGAAAGGACAGATCTATAAGTCCATCATTAGGCATGTCCTATTATATGGCAGCGAAGCGTGGCCGCTACTTGAGCGACACAAGCAGAAGCTGCGTGTCAAGGAGATGAATATGCTGCGGTGGATGTGCGGAGTCACGCGGAAAGACCACGTGAGGCAATCGCGCATCCGCGGTAGCCTTCGTGTCCGTGATATTGCAGACAAATTGCAGGAGAGTCGCCTACACTGGTACGGCCATGTTTTGCAGAAACCGGCAAGCTACGTAGGAAACAAATGTCTGGCCATGCCACCACAGCCAGGTCCTGGCAAAAGGGGTAGACCCAAGAAATGCTGTCTTGACGTCGTGAGGTTTGACATGCGTGCCAATGATCTCACAACTAGAGACGCTCAAGACCGCGCGAAGTGTAGGAGTAAATCAAGGAAAATGGATTTTGTGAAGGGCGGCCTTCAACTGCCGTCAACGAAAATAATGTGGCTACTGTTAAGCGGCTAATTGAAGAAAACCCACGGAGACGAAGACGAAGACGCAGTGATAGCGTTCAATCAGCACGTAGAAAACCTGGCTTCAGATCTGTGGTCCTCCTGTTTTAAAAAATGGTTCGATCGCATGAAAAAATGTTTAAAATGTAAAGGAGAGTATTTTGAAGAGCAATAAACATAATATTTTGTTTATAACATGTTGTTTTTTTAAGTTACGCAAAACTTATAGTGTGACCTACGTAGCAGGGGTATTTAGTCTAAGTAAAAATTATATTAAATTAGCGTTATATCTTCCAAAACTCGTTTTTAATTTAAATGAAGCGCACCCGTGATAGGATTAGTTAACTACACAAATTCGTATTTTTAACTTATTTGTTACCGTTTGTTATCGTTTTGTATACGAAGTGACTCTTAAGACTGGGTGCATATTATCAGAAGCTTTTAATACAAATATTCTAGAGCGCACCTGAAGGCGCTTCGTGCATACATTTTGTACTAGAACCCGCATATTGTATGAAATGTCCCGTGTCGGTCGTTCGGTTCTGATGCACGCCGGATTGTAACGTCATTAGAATTCTTGAGACACCCGACTACCATACATTTTGTACTAGACCTCGCATAGGTACTATCAGAAATTTGTGTCAGTTTGGCAGACGGCACCGTATACTGTACAAGCGCTTCTTGTTGGAAAATATCAAATTTGCAAGTAGAGTTGCCAGAAGTTTACTTTTGTTAACCGACTACAAAAAAGGAAGAGGTTCAAACGGCTACACCAAGAGGGAACTGGTCTCCAGAAGGGGTGGTTTTGTCAATAGAAGGAAAAATAGGAAAGTTTAAGCTCTTAATATTGCTAGCTCGTGACCAAACACCCTCTAAAGGTCGACTGCAAATAATTTCCTACAGTTTTTATAATGTATTTTTAACTCTTGATTCGGTTCTATAACTACTTATTCATGTTTTTAAAATTTATATATATACATACAGTGGTGGTCATATAATTAAGAACGCTGATATAAAGGGAAGATTTTTTCAAACTAAGACGCAAAACTTAATGCATGCATTTTTTATTTATTTCTCTCGGTATTGTAAAACTTTTCTATAATACCACTTTATTCATTGATACACATGATTAGCTTAAAATAAATAGACAAACTTTTTACACTACTTCTAAACATAGTATTCCTATTTACTGGCTAGTCACGTAATTAAGAACGCTAAATAGTTTATTATATACCTTTATTCAATTTTAAATAAAGAACATTCAGTCAATTTGTTACTGTTTGTATGATTTTGGCGCCATTTAGTGCTGTAAAAGATTAAAAGTGATTGCTTCCTATGAAAAAACGATGGGAAAAAATAAAATCTGTGATAAATCTACAAGGGAAGTAATCATAAAATTTCGCTGGAAGAATTGGTCTTATAAAAAGATAGCCGACCATCTGCAGTGTTCAAAAACGATGGTTTTCCACGCTGTAAAGCATTTTGCTACGTATTAAACTACTTCGAATGTTCCACGTGTACTTAAACAGAGAAAAACAACTCCTCGAGATGATCGAAAAATCGTTTGTATGGCAAAACAAAATCCTTTTACAGGGTCCAATGAGCTGAGCAAATAATATTTTGGTGACCCTTCAGCAATCTCAGCACGCGCTATTCGAAGACGCTTGATAGAAGAAAAATTGCACGGTAGGATAGCAAGAAAGGTACACCCATGTTGAAACTTTGCCACAGGCAAGCCCGGCTTGTATTTGCGAGAAAGTATGAAAACTGGACTGTGCGACAGTGGAAAAATTAACTTTTTTCTGACGAGACGGAAATTAACAGAGTATGTTCTGATGGAAAACGATATGAATGACGTCCCCCGAATACAGCATTCGACCCTAAGTACACGAAAGTTACATTAAAGCACGGTGGTGGAAATGTGAAAATTTGGGGGTGCTTTTCTGGACATGGTGTTGGACCTGTAAAGTTGATAGAAGGTAACTTGGATCAGTTCCAATACAAAAATATACTGGAAGAAACAATGTTACCTTATGCTGAACACTTTCTACCGGTTATTTGGACATTCCAGCATGACAATGATCCAAAGCAGACTGCACGCACCGTAAAGGAATTTCTTACAGCGCAATCAGTTTCTGTCTTAGACTGGCCAGCTAACAGCCCAGATCTAAACCCAATAGAGAATCTGTGGTTCGAAGTAAAAAAAAGGTTTCAAATACCTACGCAGTGTGGGAATTTATGAGAGTTGTACGACGTTTTTTTTAGAAGAATGGAACTCTATTTCTCTTGCGAAATGTCAAAAATTAATAAAGTCAATACCTCGCCGGTGTAAAGTAGTAATTAAAAGCCGTGGATATGCTATTAACTATTAATTTTAGTTAAAAATGTATTAAATTGCTTTTTAAATTTTCCACGCTAGTGATTTTTGTAAGTGTTATAATTTGTTGTGTGTTTAAATGTAAGTGTTATACGAGTACAAAACAATTACCGAGCAGTTTAATAAATCGTTCTTAATTATTTGTCCAGCTTCAGTATTATTTGAATGTGTTACTTTGGTAAAATAAATAAAATGTGAAGAAAAATTGTTAGCGATTTAATTATTTATTCCTAAGCCACGTTGCTCTATTAATGTGGCTATTTTATAACATAACTAGTTGCTTCTCAGAAGGTACACATCTCTGTGTATGACATGAATTAAATAAAAAACTTCTAGAACTTCAAATCGTTCTTAATTATATGACCACAACTGTATATATATTTTTTGGTGTATGTATTTTTTCTTATTATTCTTATTCTAAAGATTTTATAGCTGAAGTAGAAAAATATCCGTGCATATAGAATGTGGATAGTGAACACTATCAAAATAAAATACAGCGCGACCTAGCGTGGAAGAAAATATAAATAATGTATTTTTTCTTTAATACACTAATCAATTGTGATAATAGCAATGACGTGTCGTAGCCATCCTTAACATCTCTGTGCGAGCATACATCAAAAGACGGAGAGGTGTGTCGTGGCGGTGCAGTCAACCACAACTGGCATCAAATCGCCAAACCTGATAATGTGCGGGGTTTGTGACAGTTTGGTCCGGTGAGCGCGAGAACATTTCTATTAGAAGCTTCTAATAATATGCGCCCAGTCTAAAACCTCTCTCATTACGTTTTGTTGAGATCGTCGTTTAATGTTAGATTTATAACGTATGTTTACTTTGTACCATCTATGCCTACAGGAATATCAATGTCGCAGCCGACTGGTTAAAACAGCCATTTAATTGCACGGCTAGCACTTTTATTGTACAACGCCATTCAACCACACGCCTAGTTTTATAGTTGAATCGTTATGGCATTTAAAAGATCACAGCTGGCTAAAAGCTGTCGAATTGAATCAATATATTTATTCGCCATCGCAGCGCTAGTTTACAATATGGCGGCAAAAGCTAGTGTTTCTTGATAATTGCAAGTGGTGATAAAAAAATTTGGTTTCCAGTGTTATTTTGAAGTACAAATCACAAGTTAACACGATTTTTGAGTCTGAGTTCTGTGGTGCTGATTTTGATTAATTATGTCTACTTAAACAAGGAAAAAATACTTTCATCTAATAAAGTTTGCTTTTGTAGCAACCAGAACGAAATTATAAATTTTAAGAAAATCTAAATTTTTTAATTTAGTAAAATACAAAAGTAAGAAAAGGAACTCTAATTTATATGTTAATCACTTTTATTTAGAAAGAACAATAAAGGTAAATATCTAAATATGTAAAATAAACAGAAAAAAGCTTTAAAAATGATCATTTTTTGTTTTTCTTTTGTGTGAGTAAGAACTTTCACGTATTAAACTCCAAATGTAGTCACCCATCATGTTCTCATTGTATTGTCCTTGATAACGCTGTTCAAAGTTCATCACGTCTTGATGAAAGCGTTCTCCTTGCTCTTCTGAATATGCCCCCAAGTTATCTTTAAACTGGTCTAAGTGTGCATGTAGCATATGCACTTTTAGGGACATTCTGCAACCCATGAGTTTGAAATTATCAAGCATGTTAGAAATGAGCTCTTCATAATTTGTAGCTTTTTTATTGCCAAGAAAGCCATGGATCACTGCTTTAAGGCTAAGCCACGCTCGTTTTTCGTGGGCGTCCAGTAACTCTGGGAATTCTTCACTGGCCAGTATTTTCTTAATTTGTGGACCGACGAAAATACCAGCTTTTACTTTAGCCTCAGACAATTTAGGGAAAAAACTCTTTAAGTATTCAAAGGCTGGAGAGTCTTGACGAAGAGCCTTCACAAATTGTTTCATAAGGCCTAATTTTATATGCAACGGGGGCATCAAAATATCATCAGCCTTCACAATGGGTTATTCTTGACATTATGTTTTCCTATCTGAAATTCGATCCGTTCAGGCCATGACTTCTGCTTGTAGTGAAGTGTGTCGGCTCTACTATCCCATAAGCAAAGATAGCATGGATATTTCGTGTATCCGCCTTGCATTCCCACCAGAAAACCCACCATCTTAAAATCCCCTATCACTGGCCAGGCATACTCGTCATACTTTAAAGTTTGAAGCACCATTTTAACGCTTTCGTAATTTTCTTTTAGCATCACAGAATGAGCCAGAGGTAGAGATGGAAATTTATTTCCATTATGAAGGAGGACTGCTTTTAAACTTTTTGTAGAGCTGTCGATTAAAAGACGCCACTCAGAAGGAACGCAAGGGATTCCGATTGCTACAAATAAACCTTTCACATCATTGCAATAACAAAGTCCGTCTTCCATTGGAAAAAATCCAGAAAATATTTCATGACGCTTTCTTTGATCACTTATATTAACATCCTCCTTGAGCAAATTCCACTGTTTCAGTCGGGAAGCTAATATTTCTGCTTTAAGTTTAGGTAGGTTTAAGTCTCTTACTAAGTCATTTAACTCTTCTGAATTTATAAGATGTGGTTCAACAGATACTGATTCAGGTAAAAATTCGCTGCATTCGCTATTACTAGATTCTTGTGATAGCGGCAGCTGTTCCTTTGGTTTTGAACGGGAAGGCACAGGAAAATGTTCACTGTGGTCTACTGGAGCGGTTGTTGATGGTAGATCTGGGTACTTAATCTTAGGCATTTTTGCCAACCCGACGCTTGCGTGGATCAACTATACAAAAGTAGCAATCATTGATGTGATTAGTGGGCTCCCTCCATATTCTTGGTACTGCGTACTTAACTTCATACACTTTTTTTCTCCTCGATACCAAGGTGAAAAAAATAACGTATATATATATATATATATATGAATATACACGTTACTTGTAAATTCGTTACATTTCGCAATTTTTTTTACAATTAGTATCCTTGAAAGTTATGAAGTACTCTCTTACCTTCTAATGTGTTTTTACAGTTACCACACGAGAATTTAGGGGCCCATATTTTGTCTTGACTTCGAATAGTAAGATTAAAATAAGCTTTATAAGCTTCACAAAGTCTTATATTTGTCGAAAGACTAAATTTTTTTGCCCTTACTTTAATGAATTCGCTACAAATGTAACAAAAAGAGTTTACGTCATTTTTACACTTTCTGGAAGCCATTTTGGACTCCGTGCAACACAAATGGCGTCGTTTCTCGGCAATGCTCGTACGCATACTGCCCAGACTACCCGCCGCTCCCCGCTGCACGCCCGTAATCCCCCCGCAACCCCGCCTCTTGTGTGTTAAAATCGTTGTTCCTCAAACGTTCTGTCAAAACCTTAAAATATTTATTTTTCATTGTAACATGTACAAAAGCAAACTTTATTTGTTATAAATGGAGCCTGTGGTTACTTTTAGTTGTAGACAATCGGAAAATATTCATTTAATAACAAACCCAAAAAAAAATGTTTTTTTGTTGACTTGTGATAATAAGTTACCCATTATTTGTACTTCTATAACCTATTTAAGCTCAACACGAAAATAAAACAATTACTTACATCTGCTTCAGTTTAAACAAATCTACGGCACCAAAAGACGAACTTGATTTAAAAATTCATGCATGCGATGATTGCGATGAAACCACAAATCGGAGCAGCTGTAGCTGCACGTCGATCACAAAGGTAGAACAAGAAAAATATCTGGGTGTAATGATTGACCAAAACTTATCCTGGTACGCCCATTTAGAACAGGTTATGGCTAGAGTTCGATAACTGACGTGGATATTTAGGGTGCTTAGACATGTTTTGCCAGGGGAAAAACAAGAAAACTCGAAAAGCCTATTGAACGAAATATATGTTTCTTTGGTTGAGTCTATTCTAGCATACTGTATTCCACTATAGGGAGGTGCAGCAAAAACAAGGTTTTTGGATGTCGAACGCGCGCAGCCTGCCTTATTGAAGGTCATATATTTTAAAAAAAGGAGATTCCCGACGGCTGATCTTTATCGTATCACCGGTCTGTTAAAAAAATGTAACTCCTGCATTTAATCTTAAAGAAGCATAGAGAAGTACCCTACGACCCCTCCATTATCGCGAAAAGGAGAAAGTATTTAGTGTTTCAGGTTCCTGCAGCAAAAACGCAATTTGATAAAGCGCAGTACAGAATAAGATCCGCTAATTTATATAATAAGGTTAATAAAATCTATATACTTAGTCTAGCCATAAATACTGTTACAATTAAAAATAAACAAAATACTTATTACATTTGAATTTTGAATCTGTCATTTTTATAGGATTGTTTATTGAGTTTTATCATTTTGGCGCCAATACATTTTACAATATTTTGCGATATTAAAATGAAGTGGGATTATAAAGAGAACCGAATCGCTGTGATTGCATTACACAAATTAGGTATGGAGCCAAATGCAATTTTTAAAACTCCATACGCTTGGTATTAGTAAAATGTTTGTGTACCGGACTATTAACAGGCACAATGAGACCTCCTCTGTTTGTGACAGAAAAAGATCTGGCCGTCTACGTAGTGTTCGTACGAAAAAGGTCAAAAAGTCTAAGCAGTAAAGGAAAGAATTCAAAGAAATCCTGTCCGAAAGCAAAAGATTTTATCTCGGGAGATGAAAATAGCACCTAGAACCATGTCGCGTATTTAAATAGATGACTTAGGACTTGCAGCTTATAAGAGACGTACTAGTCATTTCTTAACTGATAATTTAAAAAAGAATAGGGTAGTCAAATCGTAACAACTACTGAAGCAGCACGCAAAGGGAGGTCACAGAAAATTATTGTTTACGGATGATAAAATGTTTACAATTGAGCAACATTTTAACAAACAAAAATGTCCGAATTTATGCTCAAAAATCTAAGGAAGCTTCCCAATTAGTCGACAGAGTGCAACGTTGGCACTATCCGACTTCAGTGATAGTATGGTGGGGTATTAGCTATGAAGGAGTGACTGAGCCATACTTTTGTGAAAAAGGTATCAAAACATCGGCACAAGTGTATCAAGATACCATTCTTGAGAACGTAGTGAAGCACCTTAACAACACCATGTTCACCAACCAAGAATGGTCCTTCCAGCAAGACTCGGCGCCGGGACATAAGGCTCGGTCTACGCAGTCTTGGTTGGAAACGAACGTTTCGGACTTCATCAGAGCTGAAGACTGGCCGTCGTCTAGTCCCGATCTTATCCCGCTGGATTATGATTTATGGTCAGTTTTAGAAAGTACGGCTTGCTTTTTATGTTTTCGTAATCAGCGACCCGATTAACCATAGAAACAATACCCATGTTGATTTTCAGACTTTGTCAATACTTTGTCAATATACTTTATGTCACTTCCACAACTGAGAAGAACCTCATATGATGAAATACATCTCTAACGGCTTAGGCTGTAGAGCGTGCCAAAAAATTATTAACACATACATACGCTCGAAAAACATAACCCTCCTTCGGCAGCCGAGTGAAAATAACAATGTATGTTGGGTTAGTTTGCAACCATAAGCCGAGATAATATATTTGGTGATTATTAATTCGACAAAACAAAATTTTATCCCCCTGAAATTCTAACACCACCAATTTCAGTTGAGTAAGGGCCGATTCGACCAAACACAAAGCTATACCAGAATAACTATTACGGGTATAATTTTACATCTTGAATTTACCCTTGGATAAGTTCGATTACGTTTTTCGAGCAATACACTATACTCGGTATTGTTATTCTGTAGTTCAAGAGTGAACGATCAACGAATTGATAAACCTATCTACCAAAATCCATGTAATCCATTTCTTCTAGGTTGACTTGAAATGCCACAACATTTTAATTTTGTAGGATAATAGTGTCAATGCTAGATGTTGACAACATGTCAGTTCGATGTGACAGGAGTGGATTTTACAAGTGACAACTTTGACATTTACATATTCTCAGTTTAATTTATACACTGTCAAAATCGCCCGTTTTAATATTTTTCATAGATTTGTGGTTAGTAGAATAAAAAATCAGCTTACTCTAGATTAAGCAGTGGTATACTCTCAAGTTAAAACTTACACCAGCTTGGTCGAATCCGGCCTAAGTTTACTATAAACATAAGTTTAGTGATTATAACTTAAAAAATGAAGGACTTTCAAGAAGACAACTTTCAATAAGAAAAACCTAAATTCCTTTTTCACCCCTTCAGGGGTTGAATAATCAAGAACGCACTAATACATAAATTTATTTTCAATCGTCGCCATAAATACTAAATTTGAAACTGATATGCATTCATTAAATATTCATTCCCTATTTTAACTCCTTAGGGCTATAATTTCCAATAACCCTTCCTTAATGGATGTCTTCCTATGGTATATTTATAAGGTAAGGCTGTGCGTTGATATATCAACAATTAGTCAGTTAACCATTTTATATAAATATATAACTGAAATACAGAGTTTCATCCCTCTTTTCACCTACTTCAGGGTTGAATTCAAGAATTTTTATGTCCACAATATTAAATTTCAAAATCGATGTCATTTTCGTAATTAACATCCCAAAAACCATAAAAACGACACCCATATTGATATTTAGACATTTCACCCCATCGCACCCCAACAGGGGATGATATTTAACGTCCACAATGTTGGATTTTAACACCGTTGTTGTTTTCTTTATCAGCGACCCGATAAACCATAGAAACAATACCCATGTTGATTTTTAGACTTTGTCACCCCCTTTACCCCCTTTAGGGGTAGATTTCGCAAAAAACCTGAAACACTTGTTTAAACATTTATTATTAGGAATACTCCTGTGAAGTTTCGAATAAAATAGTCGAACTAATCTATTTTCCCCATACAATCTTTGGGCCCCCATTTCACCCCTTTAGGGGATGAATTTTGAAAAACCCTTTGTTAGTGCACCCTTAGACCTAGACCCCTAGACCTTATAAGGAACCTACGTGCCAAAATTTCTAGCACCAGAGATTTGGGCTGTGCGTTGATATGTCAGTCAGTCAGTCAGTCAGTCAGTCAGTCAGTCAGTCAGTCAGTTTCTTCTTTTATATATCGACGGCGAAGTGGTAATACCTTCTAACTAACATTTTTGAGAAATCGACTTTTTTATGTCATCAGCTTTAAGGTCCATTTACGCATGTTTTGATGGAACCAACTATATCTATATTTAACAACAACCCTAAAATAATAGATGTGGAAATAGCTTCTAACTAAATCCGCGTATTTGATTTATGGCAATTTCTTCTATCTAAGGAACACACGTCTATACTTGAACGCAGAACATTGCCGAATGTCTCTCGCGGCGGTTGGCGTGCCGCGCTTGTATTTTGGGTAAATTAGGCGAGCGGTGGGGGCAATAATATCAATCGTGAAGTTAGTTGCGCAACAATTCACGTTTTGACGAGTATTTTTTTCAATGTTTCGTGAACATTTTGTTTTTGGTATAAAAAACGTGTTGGCTGTTATACAAAAAGTAAGACGAAGGTATTTTGGGTTTTTAAAATATCATGATTATAAATAAAAAGTGAAATAACATAATTTTGAAGAGATTTTGTTGCAGTTAGAGGATATTGTTTGAAGGTTTTGAAATATTTTGAAGTTATTTTTATAAAATTTGCTGCTGTAATTAGGAGATATTGCTGGAATAATGTTTCTTTGTTTCGGTTCCAGGATGTCACGAATAGCAAAGCATTATCAAGGAGTTCGAGCTAATTTAATGTCAAAGATTCTAATGAGCGGGAAAGATAATTTTAATAGTGAAAATGTTAACCAAACCAAGACTCCATCTGCTAGTAGTAGTAGCAAAGAAAAATAGTATTGCAACTCAACGACGGTGTTCTTCAGTTCCACCTACAATCACAGTACAGTACACATTACCCAGTACCACCTACAACAATAGTGCACATTCCTGTAATAAATTTAATGATGGGTCTGGTTCCTATGATGGCGATTTTCCAGTGCCGACAGTGTTGTCACATATTGCCCCTCAGATGCTGAGGTATCCTCAATTAATTCAAGTACCGATCCCCGAGAAGAACCTTCTACTTCATCTGGTATATTTCATGGCAACATACATGAAGGTAGAAAACGTCAATTTAGATCTGATCCAAGCCAATGGAAGAAAAACAGAAACAAGAAACTGCGCATGTTAGGCAAAGAATATTTAGGATTAAAAAGCCGAATGATGGAAAGTTAAAGCAAGACAAAATGAGACCTCCTAGACAACTAGGAGAAAAATGCAATTCTGAGTTTTGAGAAAGAGTAAGGTTCGAAACTGCGACAAATTAAATGATGAAACACGGTTGCAAATCCATAAGAGTTTTTGGGATAACATGAATTGGGACCAACGCAAAGTTTACGTTAACGGAATTGTCACTCGTAAGGCACCATCACGCAAAACCAGTGATGAATCATCAAGGAGCGACGGTACTTTTGAATATAACTTGCCAACCGAAGATGGTAAAAAATTACAGGTTTGTCGAACTACATTTTTAAACACTTTGTTCCTAGGGTCATACACAGTACAATCGTGGGTTAAAAAGGTGCATTGCGGAATAGTTCCTAATCAGAAAATTCATAATATGGCCAGAGTTCAAACGCCACGAACAGGTTCTCAGCAAAAACTTTCAATTGCTTACAAGTTCCTAGATGATATTCCCAAATTACCATCGCAGTATGCGAGGAAAGATTCATCAAAGCTTTATTTAGAACCTGTTACGCTCTTAAACACTTCGGTGCTTTTAGAGTAGATTCAGTCTCCCAAGCGCTACATAGATCTAAAGTTTCAAAAGAAGCAATGCTAACAGATAAACAACATCGGAAGAGAGAGAGGTAACACCTCTTTGCCTGATGCTGCGCTTTTCCTTCGAGCCCAAGTTGCCAGGCAGGGCGTGGAAAAGATAAGAGCCGTATGGGGTTTCCCCATTGATGTGATAATAGAAGAAGGTAGAACATTCTACCCTTATATGGAGTGGTTACGTGAACAAGACACCCCCATCGCTTATCACGTCGAAGTGGCCACTGGAGGCATGCAATACATTAACAGCATGCTTAAGAGCTACCCCCGCCTCCAGTGGCCACTTCGACGTGATAAGCGATGGGGGTGTCTTGTTCACGTAAAAGGTCTGACCACCAGAAGTGGACCGCAACTGCTTTGGGCCCCCTTTTTAGGTGTAAAGTGTAAACAATGATTCGATTACCTAAGGCTGAGGGTTTCCCTCAGGACTTACGGAACCCGCGGGTTGACGAGATAGCTGAACATTACGCTCTTAAACACTTCAGTGCTTTTAGAGTAGATTTAGTCTCCCAAGCGCTACATAGATCTAAAGTTTCAAAAGAAGCAATGCTAACAGATTTGATGGAATATGATCGCAAGTACGCCGGAAGATTAATCAATGACACAGTCTATGAGATGGCCTTTGAGTCCGTACGCAAGGAGCTAACACCTGACAAGTTATTAACTCCACTTACCTTAGGAGCAGTCGAGAAACATCCCGAGTTACCGAAGAACAGGTCTCCGGGACTACCGTGGAAGCAGAGGGGCTATAAGACAAAGAGAGATTGCCTAGAAGACCCCAAAGCAGTTGCGGTCTGGCACCAGAAGTGGGACAACATCGGAAGAGAGAGAGAGGTAACACCTCTTTGCCTGATGCTGCGCTTTTCCTTCGAGCCCAAGTTGCCAGGCAGGGCGTGGAAAAGATAAGAGCCGTATGGGGTTTCCCCATTGATGTGATAATAGAAGAAGGTAGAACATTCTACCCTTATATGGAGTGGTTACGTGAACAAGACACCCCCATCGCTTATCACGTCGAAGTGGCCACTGGAGGCATGCAATACATTAACAGCATGCTTAAGAGCTACCCCGACTCAAGATACATAGTGAGTGATTGGAGCAAGTTCGATAAGACCGTGCCAGCATGGTTGATAATGGACGCATTCTCAATAATCTTCAATTCATTCGATATGGCACGTTTCCCTTTAAACATGTGCCATCGTTAAAAAAAGATATGTGTGATATCTGTAGTGAGCATGCCGTAAAAAATATTGATACAAGTCGCGATAAGCAACATATTAACCGCAAAGATAGAGCAAGACAAGAAAATGAAAATGATAAAAAGAAGGCTTTGACTGAAGGAAAAATCATTTTCCTTTCCATGGATTTGGAAGCGGTAAAAGTATGCTCCTTTTTAACCGCAAGTGCCTCATATTTTAAAACTAAACTCACTTGTCACAATTTCACCATGTACGACCTTATTACCCATCAATCGTCTTGTTATTGGTTCGATGAAACACGCGCGGATCTAACTGCGAGTACTTTTGTATCCTTTTTGATTGACTATCTAGAAAGATATTGTTTGCCTAAAGGTATGCCTATAGTTATTTACTCCGATAGATGCACGTATAAATATAGAAATAATATAATGGCAAAAGTATTTAGAGCCCGGTCACACGCAGATGGAGTGTGACTCGGTGCACGCGGCGATCGAAAGGAAGTTAAAGAATAGAGAAATCCATGTTCCCAGCGACTACATAACTGTGACTAAAGAGGCACGAAAGAAACCTACTCCCTATGAAGCCATTTACGTGGATCAGAATCTCGTAAAGGATTATGGTGACCAATCTACTTGGAGATATAACAGCATAAGACCAGGCCGAAAAGCTGGTGATCCGGTTGTAGTTGATCTAAGGGCAATAAAATATAATCCAGAGGGCACTATCTCCTACAAGATCAACTTTGATGATGATTGGACAGAGTTGCCGATAAGACCAAGAAATTAAGTTCAGTAACTTACTCTAATCTACATGATGCGCCGATCCGATCGAATTTAGTAGAAGCAATAGTTCTACTAAATTTAATCATCTACAACAGCTAAAAGACGTATTACCACGAGACTGCCACTTTTTCTATGACAACTTACCTTACGTGTGATCTTTAAGAGAAACAGGATATAAACTACTTATTTTTTTTTTAATTAATATCTTAACCATAATTATTATTGTGTAATTGATTAGTCCGCCAAACATGGCTTTAGTAACAATTATTCATCAAGTATTGTTTGTGTCAAAGTGTTGATTATCCAACACAAATCATGTTTTCTTTAAATAAAACTTTAAAAAATATTGTTTTAATTAAAACTAACATTGATTATCTTAAATAAATTAAAAATTAATTGATTAAACTTGAAAAAATAGTTTTTGAATTGAAACTAATACCTCTTAACGTATATTTAATTAAATAATAGCACTACTTATGAGAAGACAATACCTTCTATCTAACCAAATACCTACTACGCTATTGTAAAACAAATTAATAGTGGAGAAGCGTGTCAATAGCTTCACCATGAAGCGGTGCGGTTTTCAGAACCAAATTACGTTCTGATGGTTGCTCTGAATGGTGTATGATATTACAGGAAAATAAAACAATAGGAACCTAAATAGGGAAACAGACCTCCAAATCATGAACTTCTTCTACCGAATAGACATAAAATATCCCACCAACCTGCGGAAAGTCCTCGATGGCCTTCAGCACTTCATCATGGGTATGCTTCTTCTTAATTGCTTCTTAATTGATATGGCGTAATTCGTAATATCTTCACTGTTGGGCTTTGGGTATTAGTTTAGTCGCGGTATCAAATGAGTTATGAACGTTTTTATTATATTTTTATAGCAAAAGAAAAATACGTTGCGGGCGGCTTGACAAGCAAGAGACAAGAGAGTGTTACATAATTTTTATTGGCTGTCAATCATGTGTGTAAGCATCTATTTCCCAATGGAATCGTTGCTAAAAGTGACATTCAGCGCCATCCTTATGGGCTTCTAGCCAATCATAGAGAGCCTGAACAACAAGTACGGCGGGAATCAAAATATATCTAATCAATAAAAGAAATCTATGTTTGGAAGTCAATAAACCACTATTTAGTTTAAGAAATTAAAATGAATATGCGCAACCATGCTTCCCGCCTTGAAGTTCGACAGAACTTCAAAGAAAACTAATGAAATTACTAAAGAAACATTTCAGATTGATACTAAATTATCAGATGAGAACATTGAAAACCTTATTCGATATATCCTATAAAGAATTCAAGTAATAATTTACATTATAAAATAGCTTTAATGAGTTAACAAATATTTACTCTAATCTAACATAAATAACCTTTATTTAATATAATAATATGATAGTAAAATAATGTATTTTTTATTATTATTTTTTACTGTGTAGGCAATGGGTACAATTTAGTAACCGGTCGCTTATAAATACCCGAATTGGTCTTAACAGAAGCGACTCGAACTACACCATCGGAACCGGGAAAAACTTTAACTATTACTCCAAGTTGCCAATGCAAAGGCGGTACGTTTTCATTGCCTACTAGAACAACAGTCCCAATCTCGACTGAACGTTCTGAAGTGCACCATTTTTGACGCACTTGCAGCGTATGCAAATATTCAAGGCGCCACTTATTCCAATAAGATAGAACAAGCTGGTCTAAAAGTTTCTTGCGGTTAGTCAGCGTAATTTTTTCATCTTTTAATTCAGATGAAGGCAAGTAACGCAACGGAGTGGACATCAGAAAATGCGCAGGTGTTAACACGTCCGGAAGAGGATCAGCTGATATCGCGACGAGCGGTCGGGAGTTTAAAATGCATTCAATTTGCACTAGTACAGTTAGAAGTTCTTCATAAGTTAGGAGTTGTTTTCCTACAACCCTGTACATATGAGTTTTTATACTTTTAATATTACTTTCCCATATACCACCGAAATGACTTCCCTTTGGCGGGTTTCTCTTCCATTCGATACGATATTTACTTAATTCTTGTTTAATGTTGTCTTCAAATTCTGAATTTAATAGAAACTTATATATTTCGTCTAATTGACCTTTGGCACCGACGAAATTGGTACCATTATCTGAATACATTACCGATACTGGACCGCGGCGGGATATGAACCTTTTAAAGGCAGATAGAAATGCGTCTGAAGAAAGACTTGAAACCAATTCAATATGAATTGCTTTCGTTACGAGGCAGATAAAAATACATATGTATGCCTTTTGAGAGTGTTGTCCTCTACGTCTAGTAGGAAGGAAGTTAATTGGGCCGGCAAAATCGGTACCCGTATGAACAAATGCCTTAGCATCACGGATGCGGCAGGCAGGCAAGTCTGCCATTTTGGGAGTTGGATGCTTGGGACTCAAGCGGAAACAAACGTTGCACTGTCGACAACGTGCGCGTATTGTTGATCTGGCATTTAGTATCCAATATCGTTGACGAATAATAGACATTAGCAGTCCAGGTCCTGTATGACAATTAGCGGTATGATAGTGATCAATAAGAAGGTCAACTATGCGGTCGCGTTTGGGAAGGAGCACGGGGTATTTAGCTTCATAAGGAAGGTCAGATTTAGAAAGTCTACCTCCTATGCGGATTACACCGTCTGAATCCAAGAAAGGTGACAAATTTCGCAAATATTTCGAAGGTAGCTCACCTGCTTTCAACAATTGAACTTCATTAGCAAAATGCATACTCTGAACGGCTTTGATTATAAAAATCTCGGAAGCATTCATATTAGGAACAAGATCATTACTTGGCAACCTTTTAGTAAACTTTAGAATGTACATAAATATGTTTACAAGTTTATTCCAAGAGTTGACTTTATTCGATATTTCATTGATTAGAGGAGGGGCGCCCTGAGCAGCAGTAATAAGTGTGTTACTTTTAGTCTTGAACTCAGGTAATTTTTCACAATCTAATGGAGAAAATGCATCAATTGGCCATTCATTAACTGGTTTATGAAGCCAAACTGGACCATCCCACCATAGTGAATGAGATGCCAGTTGAGAAGGTAACATTCCCCGGGATACACAGTCGCTGGGATTCTCCTTGCCTGACACATGATGAAAACAATTGGGTGGCAAATTTTCTTGGATCTTGGCTACGCGATTGCTAACAAAAATAGACCATCTATGGGGAGACGAATGTATCCAAGAAAGCGCCACTGTGGAATCAGAAAAGGCATAAATTCCTGCGATTGGAGTGCGGACAGATATTCTTTCTTTAACAACTCGCACAAGTTTGGAAAGAAGTAAGGCTGCTACCAGTTCTAAGCGAGCCAGCGTTTGTATTTTATTCGGTGATACCTTTGATTTAGCACATAAAAGCCTGACAGCAATATTACCTGCAGGATCTGTTATGTGTAAATAAATACAACACCCATAGCCACTGAAGCTAGCGTCGCAAAAAGCTACAATGTTTACCACGCAATCTAAGTGCACCCCTATATGACGTGGAATGCTCAAAGTCTTTAGTGTTGGGAAATCTATAGCAAAAGCAGCGAAACGTTTTCGTATAGACTCCGGCGGTACTTCATCCCAGTCTATTTTACTTAACCAAAGTTCTTTAACTAGAATTTTAGCAAGCAGTACGACAGGAGCGACTAAGCCAAGAACATCAAACAGGCGGGCAACCAGAGAGAGTATACTGCGTTTTGTACAATTGGTATCAACTTCGTGCGTAGTGAAGGAAAATGTGTCATCAGCAGGATCCCAAGACAATCCCAATATTTTATAATTATTATTGTCCGAATCTGAAAAACTAACAGGCGAACGGTGAGAATCGGGAAGTGCCTCCAGTAAAGAGGAAGAATTACTTGTCCACTTTATGAGATCAAATGATCCTATTTTGAATAATTCAATTAGATCGCGAGACAATTTAATAGCAGTTTGTTCATCGGGAACCGAATGAACAAAATCATCCATGAAAAATTGAGTATCTACCATATCAGCAGCCTCAGGGTAGCGGTCTTTATGGTCATGCGCTAATTTGCGTATCGTGCGCATAGCTATAAAGGGACTCGGCTTTAGTCCAAAAGGAACACTATTAAATTGATAAGTGCAGATAGGTTCGTTTGGATCAAAACGAAATAAAATTCGGAGATACTTGCGGTGGTGTTCATTTACACCAATGCGAAGAAACATTTGTTTCACATCTGCAGTCATTGCTATAGGGAATAGCCGAAAGTCTATCAGAAGTAAAAATAGATCTGACTGCAAATTAGGCCCGACGTACAAGACGTCGTTAAGCGACAAACCCGATTGCGTTTTAGCACTGGCGTCTAAAACCGCGCGAGCGCTGTCCTTACCACGCTTGAAAACAGCATGGTGCGGTATATAGTAACCTTCGTCTGATAATTCAGATTTAGGCACTTCTGACAAATAACCTTGTTGCATATAATCATTCAATGTTTGGTTGTAATTTTGACGTAAGCCATCTACCTTGTCAAACTTTCGCTCCAACGCTAAAAAACGTCTATGAGCCATTGAACGAGAATCACCTAGTTCAGAAGGGTCTTTGCAAAACGGTAAATCAACACTATAATGATTATTCTGGTGCGTGAGTGAGGCGGTGAAAATATTTTCGCAATCGACTTCGTCTGGACTAAGGAATTTTTTTGTAGAAACCTCTTCTAATTCAAAGAATTTGTGTAAGTTCGACTCAATTTCGTTATTCGAAAAAGCAGTAAAGAAAACAGCTGACTGCGCTGGCAATGAATGAGAGTGACACAGTATATCACCCATCAGTATGTAACCAAATGTGGTAAGTATTGCGGGCGGAGCTCTAGAACCAGACTCTACTTTGTTTCCTAAGTAAATCTGAGGAAACAATTGAACGCCAAGTACTACATCGATCTCACCAGGTATATTCCAGGATAGATCTGCGAGCTGAATATTATTAAGGTAAGTCATGTCTTCTGACACCTCAATATAATTTGCGGGGAGCCGATCTGTGATGCAGTCAACCACAAGTGCGTGAATATAATATTTATTATTCGGATTAGTGCGGGATTCGATATCGAAATAAGTATAACCATGAACTGGTTGCGAGGTCATGCCAACACCTTGCAGAAATGAATTATGCATTTTACTAATAGGAAAGTTCAATCGATTACAACAGTTCAAAGTAATTAAGTTATTTTGTGATCCGTTGTCTATCAAGCAACGTATGATCTCTTTGTCTTTACTAGCGTGACGCATAGCATATACTTGAGCGGTGGATAATAAAATAGTACGACTCGGTTTCATTTCCGAAGTGAGCGTAATTGAAGTATCTTTATTAATTTGTTTCGGAGTAGTGCTACTGCATGTTGCTGTGCACTGTGGCGCGGTGTCCGCCGTCGAGCGCTGTATCTGCGGCTGCGCGGATGAGGATGAAACTTGTCTACGCGACGGAGGCGGAGCATCAAAATGTAGTAACGAGTGATGTTGCTTGTCACAATAGTTGCAAGTATGTTGTGAGTTACACTTACTGACAGTGTGCGTAACACTAAGACAGTTCACACAACCTCCTTTCGTTTTAATAAATTCAAAACGCTTCTGCGGGTTAAATGTATCTCGAAATTGCGAACAAGAATACAGTTTATGATCAGCTTTACATAGTACACACTGATTACGAGAGCTTGACTCGTTACTAGAAACGAACGATTTATAAGTTTTATTTTGCGGAAACTCACGATTATTAATATTCTTACGCGGTTCGGAGAACGCGTTGCTTGAACAACTATTGCGCGTTCTTTCTAGTATTTTCACGCGGTCTTGAATAAATGATATAAGTTGATCACATGTAGGTATGTCTTTATCTCCTACTGAAATCTCAAAACTTTGGAGCGTTTGCGGGTCAATTTTTCGCAGACTACATTGTAAGACAATAAAATCAGACAAATCTGCTATATTAAGCTGTTTAAGCGCTGCCATTGACGCGGAAAGCTTTTCAATAAACGCACTAAGACTCGAAGCGGTACCTACACAGCTCTTGATGTCTAAAATATTGTTGACGTAATGGACTCCTAGAGTACGTTTATCTTGATACTTCTTTACGAGACTATCCCACAAGATTTTATATGTATCGCCGGTAGGAACGATACCTGCAGTCATTTTAAGGGCACTATGAGTCAATTTACTCATTAAATATTGCACACGTTGCGAATCCGTCAGCTGTGCATTGGAATGCACGTTACTGCGAAAAATCTCGTAAAAGATAGGCCAATTTTCGGCTTTGCCATCAAAAGAGGGCAACTCGATAGGTGGAAGTTTAATATGAAAAGACCCATTTTGTGAATTAGTATTAGAAGGCGGTGTCGAGTTTAACAGTTTATTTCGAACGTATTTAACGCTCGAATATAAATCCTCGAAGGTATTTAAACTACTATAATCCACTATATGCTCAGGATCGATTTCTAATTGTACCTCATTTATCTCATCAATAATCGACTCAAACTTTATATTTAACTCATTAATGCTTTCTGAGTCTTGCAAAAACCTTTGGTTAGATCGCGAATCAAATGTAGAGATATTTTTCGATGAATCAAATAATTTATTGATCCGAGCGAATATGGTTTCCTTTTTAGCATTAAGTACCTTTAACTTGGACTCTAATTTAGTATTTGCCATGGTTAAAGACTATCTATTTAACGAGAAAAATGAAAAGTTGTCACGAAAATTAAATTTACGGAGAAAATTTGAAAATTACAATATGGCGGTTGGATGCGGTTGCGTACTTACCAATGAATACGTAAGTAGCGAAAAGATTAAAGAATATTTAGAGGAACGGATATTTATCCGGCTCGAAGCTGTGGAGAAGCGTGTCAATAGCTTCACCATGAAGCGGTGCGGTTTTCAGAACCAAATTACGTTCTGATGGTTGCTCTGAATGGTGTATGATATTACAGGAAAATAAAACAATAGGAACCTAAATAGGGAAACAGACCTCCAAATCATGAACTTCTTCTACCGAATAGACATAAAATATCCCACCAACCTGCGGAAAGTCCTCGATGGCCTTCAGCACTTCATCATGGGTATGCTTCTTCTTAATTGCTTCTTAATTGATATGGCGTAATTCGTAATATCTTCACTGTTGGGCTTTGGGTATTAGTTTAGTCGCGGTATCAAATGAGTTATGAACGTTTTTATTATATTTTTATAGCAAAAGAAAAATACGTTGCGGGCGGCTTGACAAGCAAGAGACAAGAGAGTGTTACATAATTTTTATTGGCTGTCAATCATGTGTGTAAGCATCTATTTCCCAATGGAATCGTTGCTAAAAGTGACATTCAGCGCCATCCTTATGGGCTTCTAGCCAATCATAGAGAGCCTGAACAACAAGTACGGCGGGAATCAAAATATATCTAATCAATAAAAGAAATCTATGTTTGGAAGTCAATAAACCACTATTTAGTTTAAGAAATTAAAATGAATATGCGCAACCAAATAGTTTACAAAAACTTTAGCTCTCCATATTATTATATTTTCTAAAGGGTCTTTCAAATAGAGCGGGTCGATGTTAATAATCTGTGGCGGCCATTTTGTTTTGGCGGCATCTGTCAAATGTTATTTCTTATTCAGTCACTGATGCCAAATCACCATGGCAAGTTACACGGTTGAGCAGCATGTGCAAATGATAAAACTTTATTATCAAAATGAGTGTTCGTTAGTGCAAACGTTGCGCGCATTGTGCCCATTTTACGGCAGACGCGCTGGCCCTTCAAAGTCTACTCTCCAACGATTGGTGACCAAATTTGAGACGACCGGTTCGGTAAACAACCAACCAACACCTTTACGTCAAAGGAACGCCAGATCGGCCGAGAACATCGCCGCTGTACGTGAGATCAGGCAGTCGATTTCTCGCCGTGCACAAGAACTCGGCCTTTCGCAGACTTCAACTTGGAGAATTTTGCGTCAGGACTTGGGCCTGCATCCGTACAAGATCCAACTGACCCAAGTAGTAGTGGGTAACTCTTTACTGAAACGACTCAGTGAGTCATATCTTCAAAGTGATCCACTGATTCGAATCACTAACTCCGCTACAAATGCATCATTTGAATCAATTGCATCTCGATCTCAATCGGCTCATTCGGCTCGCGACGCTCACTGACACGAATGGGATAATGTTTCATGTTCTGTGGGAGGGAGCGAATGATCGGGTTGTGCAGAGCGCTTCAAGCGAAGTCGGGTCGCGTCGGTGATTGCCATCTCTCTCACTGCCCCACGCAGTACAAGTATTCGCCGGCATTTGTTTATAAAGTTTAGTTGTTTGGAAGTAAAAACCGGTTTGCATGGAAGTTGATAAGTGTTTTTACTGCGATTTAATAGTGTAAAAGTGCGATACAAAAATATTTTAAATTGTTACTAAATAAAAAATAATAATAATATTAAGTGAAATCCTTTGATTTCATAGAACTGTAAATATTTTAAAAGTTTCTATTTTTGTTGTTGTAAATAATATTATTTAGTAAAACAAAATGGCACCAATTAAAAAAAGAAGTGCTATTTGGAATCATTTTAGTGAAACTGAGAACTCTAAAGCTAAATGTGTTTATTGTGCTCAAATATTGACAATACCAAATAAATCAGTAGGAAACTTAAATCGTCATATGCGATTAAAGCACCCAACGATTAAAATTCAAATGGAACGACAAGAATCGTCATTTCGTCAGCTATCGGTTACGTCTCCACCGCCATCTACGTCTACGGCGCCGCCGTCATCGACAGGAGCAATACCAGCCCTGCCGTCGTCGTCAGGAGCAACACAACTGGCACCGAGGGTACTGCCACTCCAGGGTTTGTCCATAGAGTCGTCTAAGCAGTCTACAATAACGGAATTCGCTTATAAGCCCGTTTCATTAAAAAAAGCAATGAGATTGATAAGCAAATCTTGAAACTTATAGTAATAAATTATCACCCACTTTCACTTGTAGAGGAGAAAGAATTTAAAGATTTAGTTACTATGATGATGCCCGGATATAAAGTTCCAACTCGAAAAACTTTAGGTTATAGTAATAAAAAGTACAAATAGATATTAAATCAGCATATGCGATTTGTATAACAACGGACTCTTGGACCTCACTGAACAATGTCAGTTTTGTGTCCATAACAGCTCATTTTATAGAGGATGGTAACATGAAGTCTTACCTTCTTGACTGTTTTCCTTTTTCGGAACGTCATACGGCTGTGAATATTACCGAATGCCTTAAGGCAAGGCATTTCAAAAATGGAAAATAGACCAAAAGATCATAGCAATTGTCAGTGACAATGCCGCAAATGTCGTTGCTGCTATTAGGGATGGAGGATGGAGAAACATTGGCTGTTTTGCCCACTCTATTAATTTGAGCGTCCAAGCATGCCTTAAAGAACTGGCAACTACAATATCAAAAGTGAAACATATCATAGAGTATTTTAAAAGGAGTAGTTCGGCCCTAGCTAAACTTAAGAACATTCAAAAACAAATGGGTCTACCTGAACTGAAACTTAAACAAGACGTCGTTACAAGATGGAACTCGACATATGATATGCTACAGAGATTTTATAGATTAAAAGAAGCAATAATATCTACTATGGCGATCTTAGAAAATCAACATGAGGCATTATCATCCAATGATTGGATAATTGTCGAAAAATCAATAGCTATTTTAGAGATTTTCTATAATATAACAAACGAAATAAGCACAGAAAAGCATGTTTCGCTATCGAAGGTGATTGTGTTATGTGAAATAATGATTAGAAATGTAAATAAACAATAGGCTATTTGCCTTGTACCAAAATTTACTTAACTAATTATTTAGTTTAATAGATTGCACCATATGGAACCGAAACATATTAATAGTTATTAAAAATAATACATGATTACTGTAAAGAATACATTTTCGAATGTAATATTTTTATCGGTAATTTACATTGTCAAAAACGCCAGCAACAATGACAGGCACGTCACCATTGACTAACTTTGTACTAGAACTGACATCCCAATGCTAGATTATGCGCTACGCTCGCACATTGTATGAGTAGTGTGACCGTCGACGAAGGTTTTTAACATGCCTGTTCTAGTACTTTATAACTCAATGGGTATGTAAAGGCTCGTGACGTCACGAACAAGTACATCTACGACCGACGGCGTTTTCGCTAGCTTTTAAAAACATAAAGAATTAAATACATTTATTTTTTATTTTTAAAGGTTCAAAAATTAAAATAAAATTGTTGGCGCTTTATTTAAATATTACCAACAATAATAACTCTATTCCAGAAAATAGTCAAATAGCCTATTGACTGAAGAAGGAACATTCGGCCCAGTCCAAATCCGTTCAATGCTCAACACATTACGACAGCAATTAAACAACAGATTTAAAAATATAGAAAATAATGCACTGTATGCGGAGTCGACCATCTTGGACCCAAGGTACAAGAAATTCGGTTTTAAAGACGAAAATATGTACAAAATAGCAATAAATAACCTAAAAAAGAAACTGACAATTACTGTAGCCCCAGTAACAACAAGTACTAGTATAGCAGGTACTGCAGAAAATAATATAGAAGAGACGATTCCGGGATCATTAGCTCAACCAACAACAGCAAAAAATACTTCCATTTGGGATGATTTTGACACCGAATTGACTCAGCGATTAAGGCCTCAAAATCAAACCGCAGCTGGCATCAGGGAACTTGACAAATATGTTGATGATGAGATGTTGCCCAGGACTGAGGACCCTTTAAAATGGTGGGAGGAAAGAAAAGGAGTTTATCCGATGCTGTATAATTTTATGCGCAAGAGATTATGCATAATGGCAACGTCAGTTCCTTGTGAACGTGTGTTCTCCAAAGCGGGCCATATATTAAATGAGCGAAGAACTTCATTAAAAGACGATAAAGTTAGCAAAATATTATTTTTAAATTATAATATGACAGAATAAATTAAATGTAAATATTGTACAGTGTAACTAGCAAGAAAATAAAAAAGCACAAAAAAACACGTGTGTATAAAATAAAATAGTGTGTAAAATTTGATCATTGTAAATATATAATAAGAAATCACTGTACATAGAATCGATTTTTAAATACGCCAGTTAAAAGAAAAATCCAACTGTCAGTCCTAAGCCTGAATAAAGTATGAAGGGAAATCGATTACTATGGAAACTAATATTAAGTGGATACGTAATTCTTAAAAAATCGATAAACATAATTTCTAAAGGTATTTTTAATAGTTTCACGCAAAGAACTCAAGTTGTGAATCACTGATGCAAATGATCCAAATGATGCGTTTTACTGATTCGAATCTTGGTACTGATTCAGATACAAATGATCCAATCTCAACAGAGATACGTTTTTCCCACCTCTAGACCCAAGAGCTCAAAGTTAATGACCATAGACAACGCCGTGTGTTCGCTGAATGGGCTTCGGAACGCTTGGAAGAGGACCCCGATTTTGGCCGAAAAACTTTAGCGACGAGGCACATTTTTGGATGAATGGTTTTGTTAATAAGCAAAATTGCCGTATATGGGATGACCACAGCCCACATGAGGTTCACCAGGTGGCAATGCATCCACAAAAAGTTACTGTTTGGTGCGGATTTTGGTCTGGCGGCGTCATTGGTCCGTACTTCTTCGAAAACGACGTTGGCGAGGCCATCACTGTCAACGGCGAGCGCTACAGATCAATGATGAACAATTTCTTTTGGCTTGAATTGAACAATATGGACGTGAACGACATGTGGTTCCAGCAAGATGGCGCTACTTGCCACACAGCGAACGACATAATGGACATTCTGCATGAACGGTTTGAGGGTAGGGTTATCTCTCGCAGAGGTGACGTGAATTGGCCACCAAGATCGTGTGATTTGACTCCGCTAGACTTTTTCTTGTGGGGTTTTCTGAAGTCGCAGGTCTATGCCAATAAGCCACAATCGACCGTTGCCCTGAAAGCCAACATAACGCAGGCCATCGCTCAGATTCAGCCGGATCTATGCAGCAGAGTCATTAAAAATTGGACCTCTCGGAATCGTGCCACCATACGAAGTCGCGGCGGACATTTGAACGATGTCATATTCCATCCATAATGGCATAAATGGACCTTTCAAATAAAAATAAATTTCGTTAATATCTCTCTCACACACATCTTGTTTTATTCAATTTTAACATCGACCCGTCCTTGATGAAAGACCCTTTATATAAAAAGATTGATCAATTTTAAAGTTTTCAGGAAACCAGAGGTTTTTTTTGTTTTGTGTAATTTTGTCTGTGTTAGATAAAAGGTATTGGCACTTCGCCGTCGATATATAGATACTGAACATGAAGATTGAAGAGAGTGGACATGGAGGTCTAGACAAAATGGTGTAAAGTGTCGAGAGCCGATATTATATAGCAAAAAGCAATTTAAATATTTGTGTCATTCTGCCCACATGCAATGTAAAGGAAATATTCCTAGAAAAGTATTAGTAACAGTAACACGACCTACTCTCTCCTGAGACTTTAATATTCGAGTTTGAGAATGTATATGATGTTGTCCAATATTTATTATTATTTACAAAATATTTTTAAAATCTAATATTTTGGTTATTTATGTTGCCATTACCGTCAAATTGACGTAAGCTGTTGTAGGTTTACCGTATAGCTGATTATAATTATCTTAAATAGTAATAAAAACATAACAATTTTTTACCTAATATAAAAACTACAAAACCGGTCTTGGCCGGGTTTTCTTTTAAATAAGCTTGTCACTATAACTTGAATTAAAAAAGTTTCTAAACATGAAAGTCATTTTTAGCAACTAGTGCTGCGATTTGCTTTGAATTCAATCAATAATACAACAATATTAACTAGTACAATAAGTTTATTTCTTATAACAAAAGTGTAACAATATAATAAGATAATATTTGTAAAAAATTACTATTTTGTTCAATAACTACTGAAAATAATTTTGTAAAACGTTTTAATTGTCGTTGTAAATATAACATGTCTTTTTTATTTACAAATATTAAAATTAGCATAGAAGAATAACAGATTAGATCTAAACTATCGTTCAGTAAAACTAGGCCGCCGAATAATATTCCATGAAAGTTCATCGATTTTTAATAAAAATCTGTTTCATGCTCAATAAATACATACCTTTTATTAATGAGGTTTTCTAGCTTTAATAGCATAAGGTAAGGTTATGAAAACCGGTCTAAAATACATAAGGTATTTATTAACCGAAAATAGTTTTTACTTTCAAAACTTATAATTTTTCATTTTTGTCGAGTAACGTCATTTAGACCCCTACTTTAGGGCCACGTTAGTGGCTGCAAAGAATGGGTTAGATGAAAAATTTATTCGATGGCCAAATTTTTTGCACGCGTCTAGTTTAATTATTTTAATCAACTAGAGTGCTACAACTCTAATGTACATTAAACTAGCCTTATTACAGATTGAAGATAGTCAATTTTAATACGACCGCGATTCGGTTGTACCACTCCGGAAACTAAATCTCTCTCTCTTGCTCTATGAATAATAACAAGAGATTATTAACAACTGTCAAACTAGAAAGACTGTCAAAAGACTGAACTTTTTTGTATGGAGCTTGGCATACCTAAAGTGCAAGTACCTAAAATTACGTATTTTGGTGTACACCTATAAGACATATGCCAATCGACAGAGAAAATAATTACAAACAACAAATATTCTTTGACAAAATGTCGTATGACGTATTGATATACTTTTTTCAAAATTTCAGTTTTAATTTGTAAAATAAAATTTAATATTTTCTCCATTCAAATAGCAATCACGATGAGAACAATTAGGTATAAACCATTAATATTTCATTTCGTAAATTGTATTAGACCTACTAGCCATTAAATTTGGTATTTTTTTGGAATTTTTGAATAAATGAAGTCTGATGGGTAAACACTTTTGACTTTGGGGCATTCCACAGGAAATGGGACAATTTGTTATTTTCTTAAACTAATATGATTATAACCAATTTATTCTTAACGCAATATATATTAATTAAATTTACATGATCTGTAAAAAATATTTAGAAAAAAAGATTCGGCTATTTTGATTACAATGTTCAACCAAACAGCGTCGGAGAGTAATACGAACTTTTTCAATTTTAATTTGGACTAAAAATACAGCTGAAAAGGTAAGAATTTTACTCTAAAACCCATAAATACAAAGAGCACGTAGCATGTCCCACCAGTCACACGAAAACATACAAATTGTTGTATTTCTAACCTCAAAATGCGTTTTAGAAAAGGAAGCTTTTTGGAAAGTAAGAATTGGCTAATTACTGAACTGTTGAGTATATTTTTCTGGTGTAATGGGATAATGGATAGGAAAGAGGTGGTTTTCATTTTTGTCACAGTGATGGTGGGTCATTTTTGTATAACTTGTTATGGACTGTTCTAAACATTTCTAACCTGTTTCTATGCTTTTTTGTAAGCTTTTCAGATGAATGCTGCTAAGCGAAAACAGAAATCTAGAGAAAATATGAAAAATGATGAAAGTAAGTGGAAGACTGCTCGAAAAAACCAAAACAAAAACATGATCAAAAACGCCGAGAAAAAGGAAACACTTTGCGTGAAACTAATGTGACTTCTAAAATTTAGTGGAGAGAGAGACTACCATGTTGATTTTCTAAAATATTTTAATAATAATAGTTATTTCGTTATATTATTGGTTTAATTATTAATACACAATTCTAAAAATAACATAAAACGAGTTATTTTTTGGCCAATTTCGTATTTGTCCCACCAGTCACACCACAATGTCCCACCAGTCATAATTTCTACTTTCTATATTTCCTTGTAAAAACTAAATTTAGTGCTAATTTTAAGTTTTTGTTGAAGTCGATTTAATCATTTCATAGCTTAGTAAAAGACATCTGGCTATGTATAGTATTTAGGCTAAAATCGCGATTGACAGTGCAGAAGGCGGAGAGGAGATATTTTTAATGGCCCACCAGTCACACTCCTTTGATCACTGAAATATCACCAAAATATTTATATGAGTTTTTTTTTCGGTAAAAGTTTATAAGTCGGTTTATAAACTGTTGTAAAATATCTATTTGATCATTATATTAGATCAAAATACAAAGTTACAGGTCTAATCGTCAGGGATTCTGGAGTAAGCTGTCCCACCAGTCACTATGGAATGCCCCCTTTATAAATGGTTTAAATGTTGACGTATTGTAAATAAATACCTCAGTGCCTAAAGACAAAAGTCTACAACCAGTGTGTGTTACCAGTGATGACACATGGATCTGAAACGTGGCCTATCACTTTGGGCTTCATAAGAAAGCTCAAGATTGCACAGCGTGCTATAGAAAGGGCTATTCTCGGTATTTCTTTGCGAGATCGAATCAGAAATAAGGAGATTCGTAAACAAACTAAAGTCACTGACATAGCCTAACGAATTAACAAGCTGAAGTGGCAGTTGGCAGGTCGCATAGCACGTAGAACTAACGACCGATGGGGCCGAAAGGTTCTAGCCACGTATCGGCAAATGTAGCGTAGGACGTCCACGCATAATGTGAACAGAGGACCTGGTAGCCGCTGGATACAGGCTGCAGCTGCTTCCATTCCAACCGGCCAATCTAGAAGACACTGGTGGAGGCCTATGTTTAGCAGTGGACGTCTTATGACTGAATTGATGATGATGATGGCTAAATAAATAGACGTCCAACCACGCAAGCTGTCTTCCCTTTTTTCTTTATATTTGATAAATATGTCAAACAAATAATTATCCAGTACTTGGGTCACCAGTAGGGTTGACTTGGGTCACCTACTAAAAAATACCACACAGTTCAGAGGTGGTTAGAAGAGAGAAGGGGTAGGGTGAGGGCTTAGGCTTAGGCGGCCCTTTGTGGCGGCGTCGTTTTGTCGCAAAGGGTGGCTGCGCATTAAGCTAGGAAGGATAACCCCTTGCTGACCCGATCTGAAGTCTAAAGGGGGGCGAGAAGGAGGAAGCATTTCGCCGAACTCAACTTTCTTCCTCTAGTGGGCTAGAAAGCGCGGGGTGGTGGCCCCTTGCTTACATTTCACGGCCTGCCAGACTTGGTTGATCCCGTGTGTACAGGATCACCTATATCCTATGCCTAAGGCCCGGCATGAGCCGTACGTTTGCGATGGATGGAAGTTGTCCTTACGGGTTCCCATGTATCATCAACATACGTTACGTTGTACGCCGCAGGTTTTTTAGTGGGTTAGTGGGTGATACCTCGTCGGCAAACAGTTGCGAAAGCTACTGTTTTCTGAAGAGGGAGTCCTACATAACCAGGGGCGTGCATCCCATATAGGCTGTTATGCAGAGCCTACCTTCATAAAAACCCGACGGAACAGCTAAACATAATTATTAGTTACGTATTCAACAATAAACAATAAATATTCTGTAACCATTTTGTCGTCTACCTATACTTATTACTTACTAAAGCGAGCAACTTAGATCGTTCCTGTGCAATTTAACCAATGTTAGGCTGCCGCGAGATCGCCTACTGTTTCACGCAAACTTACCCAATTTTCACTCGCACTTAGATACTCGCTGCTTATATGTGAACAAACTGCATTTAAAAAAAATTTAAGTTGCCTTAATTAAAGATTACACACTTTTCATACATGACAATCGGACGGAGTGAACATTCCTTATTAGCAACATAACCGGATATAGGCTCGCCTACTTCGATCATTTGCACTTTAAATATGTCGTATTTTATTAAAACTTGACTGCAAGATATTGAAATGAATATTTAAAATGATAAAATCGTAACTATATTTATAGAAACGTTTGAAAATGATAATAAAGGTTACAGTTCCTTGAAAGGTAATGCAGGACATTGTTTTGATACAAAGTTTGCGTCAGCAATTTTTTCCATTAGTTTCATAGTTTGCCGCCGGCGGCCGTCATCTCACGAGTTTTGATAAATCAGGTTATAGTATTACTGATCTTTACACCTTTTTTGAGTGCTATCTTAGTTTTCGAGGTTAAGTGTTGTGTGGTTGTGTGTTATTCAATGGAAAAACTGCAAAGTGAAGTATTAATGCGAATTACGCGCCAATCCGAAGACAATCAAATGTGGATTTGTGTTAGTTGCAAAAACAAGACATTATCAACATATTTTTCGTACATAGCCATTACGGATATCAGATTAATGACATGTTTTAATTCTATTGATTGTTTTGATATTTGTTGTGGTAAAATAAATCAACGACACCATTCACCATTTTGCAAAAACAAATCGACATCTGGGTAAGAAATTATCTTTTATTAAACAATGCAATACCACGTGAATTTCGAAGTACCTCTTAATAATTTAGTTGTAAATCCTAAAGGTAAAATTAAAGGTTTTTATCATTTGATTTTTTAAAGCTCCGTCTATTGAGTTTTTTACATAACTAATCATCACCCTGCTTTAGCAAAATCCACCAATTTACTAACTTATTTCAATCTAATTACCAAGATGGCGCTTGTTACGCGTGAACATGTCAATTTTATTGTTTTTATTTAGTATTTACATTTCGTATACCGCGAGATGTGGACGAGTACAATTTATTTAAAAATTAAAAAGCATTAAGACGCGGTCCTTACTGTGACGTAGATATAAGTGAACAAAATACAGGATTAAATTTAATTCCAGTAATAAACCCAGAAATAAATGTATCTAGCATTTATTTAAACGCTCATTATGAATTACGGTTTAGGCTTTCGCTATTCACTGACTTGAAATGTGTATATACCTAGCCTACCCCCATCTGAAACCAATGCACTCCCCTGTACATAACCTTTTGCTGCCCCAACAATAGGTACGCGAAATGCATTTTCCCTGCGACAACAAAAGGGATGTCACGAGTTGCAATCGGCGCGGCGAGGCCATTTTAGTTTGCTGCCACAGTGGCATCTACCTTGCGCTCGCGTTGCTTGGTTTTTTTTTGAGACCTTGCTTTTTGACTTTTTATTTGAGTTTTGTAACCAACAAAATCATTTTACTAACATTTTCTTTTGTTTTGGTTTATTTTTTTACGATCCGATTTTTTAATATACATAATGTTAATTATTGAAACATATTTCGTAGGAAAAATATATCATTGTATTTTACACTTTCAATCTGAAATATTTCAGAAAGTATATCACTTACGAAATTTTGTCAAAGAATATTTGTTGTTTGTAAATAGCTTCTCTGACGATTGGCACGTGTTTTATAGGTGTACATCAAAACATGAAATTTTAAGTACTTGCAACTTTAGGTAAGTCAATTAGGTTCGATGCCTTTTGTCGATTTTGCCTTATATTTTTTGATATAATGATAATAAAAATATTTTTTTCAGATAATCATCCATATATCATATTCAAATCGTGATGGGTTAACATCCTTTAAAATTGATGTTAATATTAAGTTTGACAGCTTTTTACACACAGGCCAGGACAGTAGTAAGCTTACTTCTAAGTCACTAAAAGGAAATAGAAGTATATTGACTTTTAGTTTAGTTTTAGAGCCGTAAAACCAAATCGCCACCATAGTTAGCTTAATAAATAAATAACAGTTCGAATTCTTAAATATTGTTACCGTGATATAAAACAGTGCTACAGGTGAGCTCACAAGCTGTCTTGTCTAATATGAACAGAGTTCTATAAGTAAAAGCACAGAATAAGTTAGGCACTGAGCTACTGACCTGTATTACTGCTAATATTAACGCTATTTTGACACTGTAGGCAGATACAAGTGTCCGTCCATGAATCTAAAATTAGTGTAGTCCACAAGTTGAAAGGTCGAATTGATTTATGTGAATTGTTACTTGTTTTTTTTTTTTAATTTCCAAACACTTTAGTAGGACAAATCGCTATTTTCGTCACCTCAATTTTGCTTGCGGTATGTACGTCACTAGTGACATCGGAATTGACATTACATGCTTGGTTTTATTTTAGCAAGTTCTGAATTATAAAATAGCATAAATGATGTATTCTTGCAAATAAACGATTGAATTTGAATTTGGAAGGGATCTATGGGCCAAGACCTGTCCTATATTTTTGAAGCGAACGCTGCTTCGGCTGTCCATCTAGTTATTATACAGGAAGTTAATGTCAATCTCCGCCATTTTTACGAAGTTGATTATGTATCATTATACTGATTACAAATAAATAAAAGAGAGAGACAAGGGCAAGGCTATTATATTATACAAACTGTTCGCCTCCTCCTAAAATATATTAAAATAAAAATTCACATGCCTCTGCGAACCCAACATTGGCGAAGTTATCGGACCGTCAGCGAAGGCGTACGGGCACGATCATGGACGCCACAAAAAAAAAGATATTTTTTTAAAAATTTATATACCTACGACATCCATAGTGGACCACTTTTGATAACGAAGCAAATAGCCCCACGATGCAAATGACGCGCTTCTAAGGGACCGCGATCCTTTGTCGCAGGGCGCAACCAATGCTAGTTTAATGCAAGCCTTAATCGACTTCGCAACTAACTTCAGTCGTCCGGGTAAATATACTATATTATACTTAAATGATACTATGATACCACAAATACTAAATACTAAAATAGGGGAAAGATTAAAATCAGCACAATGTATACTTAGTCTAAGCGTCAAAATTAATTCTCGGGACACCCGCGAGTGACGTTCATTTTTTTTTGCTGTCAGTTTTATAGTAAAACCAGTCTAGTGTGGTCACTATTGTGTCATTCTTGTCACCCACTGGCCGCTACACCATCAAGCGTTTTATTAATTATCGATATTACCAGGCGCGAGTACCAATATTATATGACGTAAAAATAAAAATAAAATCAATGAGAGGTGCTTGTAGCTCAGTGATGATTACAAAGTTAAGCAATCGACGCAGTGGTTGTGAGTTTGGGTGACCATTCTGAACATATTTAGTGACGTGTATCACAAGCGTGTCTGTGCTTCGGAAGGTATGTTGGAAGTTAGTTCCGGCTAATATCACAAGTCGTAAAACCAAGTCTGGCTTACAACACCCCTCCACCAATCCGCACTTTGCCCGCGTGGTGGAGTATGGGTCTCCAAACCACCTCACAATTGAGGTGGGGCTGCTGGTGCCCTGCAGTGGCAATAAAATAATCTTACTATATATTATTAACTAAGTACTTACTTTAAGACCCCAAAAATATATTCCTATTTTTTTATATATCTTAAGCCAAATTGTCACTAATCGTCATTAAAAGGTAACGGAATTAAGGAAGAGATAAGGGATAATTAGTTTGTTCCGCCTTTTATAATACATACAAATTCTACAAAACACTAGAACAATATGTTCTTAATCCAACAAATTATTATTTGATTTAGACCAGAGGCCCAATTCCCGTAATTTGACAATAGCCGAAATCCGGTGTCAATCCGCTCCCAGTAACATTACGATCACAAACGGTATTCTCGTAAACTTTTAATTTGACGTACGGCCAGTAACTTTATCGTTTAGGTCACGTAGTATAATATCTATTATCTCGATTTTTCTATGGTTGACCTTATCGTTAGTTTCGGCAAGCCTGGTTTTAATCGACTGTTTTATCATTTGCCGTCCAAAACCATTTAACCGACAACCCGGAGCATGTTGAATTTCAAAAAGATACGTGGTGAGATTCGAACACGAAGTCAAATGAGCCCAAAAAAGAAAAGCGAAGCCTAGCCTACTAAACTGTCCCAACCCCAATCCAACAAAATATGCAAAAACCAATGGCAATATTAGTAAGGTATGCTACGTATATTTTGGAAAACACATTGACAATACTTGGAATGAATAAAGTGGAATGAGTTCAAACAAAATTGAGGAATTAATGATTTTAAAGGGATTTATCAGTTAATGTTTTTTTTTTTGTAAATCACATTTTGTACTCTCTCTCTCTCACGTTCTAGCACCCAACATTGATTAACAATAATTTAAGGCAGTTTGTTATTACATTGTCCACTATCGATAACGTCATGTAAGTGTTAACTTGTTACATTTTTGACAATATGCACAGTAGTATAATAAACGAAACTATAACTAACGACTTCGTATTTTTTCAATTAAGTTTTTAAACATAATTTTGGTACTTGATTCTTTTATAACAATTGCCTTTTTACATCTACATTTATGTCATTGATAAATAAGTAAACTTCTTTCATATTTTAATTTTGGTCCCAACCAAGAGACCTATCCACTGCCATTTTCCATTGCTTGTACCTCATGTCGCGTTCGTCGTCAGTGATGCTTGGGGCATAGGTAGTGCCAGTAGTCATTGGTATTGGGAGAGCCTGAGCGTCGCTATTTACTCCCCAATATGCGACCAGCGCAGCTCCTAAAGCAGTACTCTCGGTAAATCCAGCCTTAATTACGTCTATGCCAACTAAATCTGCCTGCATTTGCATGATTAGCGCGTTAGAAGTCATGCCTCCGTCAACCTGAAAAGTAAATTACCCGTATAAACTTTTTTAGCAATTCAATTTCCACCACAAAGTTATCGGACGATACAATTATATCTTTGTTGTCTTATATCACGTGAACGCATGTTTTCTTTTTGCTTACTAACATTATAATACAATAACACTGTTACAAATTTTACACAAGACTACGTTAATTGTCGATTCAGTTTACGACTTTTCGATTATATCATCATAAACGTCAAATGAACACGTGACGATCCGTCTAGGTATTCTACGATGTTGAATCCAACTTGGCTGGGCAGCGTTTTTTTAAACTACGTGATATTTTCTTGTTCGATATGCGCTAGTCTTAGGACTCGAGCAATGCTTATTGCCTGTGATAACTTACAGCATTAAGCGTGCTATGGAGAGAGATATGTTCGGCGTTTCTTCATGAGAAAAGATCCGAAACTGAGAGTATCCGTAAAAGAACCAAAGCCACCGACATAGCTTTTAGAATTGCAAAGCTGAAGTAGCAATGGGTAGACCAAATTGCTAGCTGACAACCGGGAAAAAGGTTTTTAAGTAGTGACCACAAACTGACAGATACAGCGTGGGCAGTTGAACAGCCCGGTGAAAGATCTAGTCAAAAGAGCTGCTGCACGCAGGTATTTGAACCATCGAACGAATTGATATTGGTTTGATTGATATTGATATTATCGGCGTTTGTGTTAGAACATTTACTTCACAGTAAATATTTGTTGAATCGACTTTGTTCAAACTCCTTTTTAAAAACTCTTTAAGGAACGAGTGTTTTTATTTTAATTTAATCTGACTTTGTTTTTTTTATTTACTGCTTTCTTTTTCTTGATTGAAGAAATGAATGTCCTAATTGAAGAAATGAATGCTCTAATTTTTATTTAATAAACCACTATTACACAATCAGCCTTTACCTAATCGAAGCCTCATCCTGATCACTGTTCATCGCCAACAAAATTAAAGATTGGACAAAACAATTTCATCGAAGTGCAAGTTGGCGATCATCATCCTAAAATATAAAGGATAACTAGAACGATCTCATGGGAAACGATATCGGTCTAGTTATTCCTTGTCCCTAGTACCTATTTATTTTGTGGAATTCCATCAATTCCTTACTTTTTTCGCCAACTTTTGAGTGATTATCAAGTACAATTTCTACATCTTACTATATTTTCTCATTAGAATGTCTTTTTCTATAATTGTAATACATTAACCTACATAAAGGATATCTTTGACTGACTACACACCCACATACATTTACAACAACTTCATTCTCTTATCTTTTAAAATAGTCAGGAAGATTTAGATACCAAACTCAAAAAAATAGATCTTCAATTAAAGCAAAACTAACCCAACTTGAGTCATATTTACACCCTCTTAGGGACTATGAAACGTCACTAAGTGATGCACACGTGATGGAACTTAAAATAGACTATCTAGAATAGAATCCAGGTTCAATGATTTCGATACTTTGCAGAACGAAGTTGAATTGTTAAGCGAACCACCGGATGACCGACAGCTGTTCGAGGCGAGATATCATTTCCTGATTTCATCTGCAAAAGGACTTCCGATGCTTGCGCCGCCAAACAAGACGTACAACAGCGCCATAGATCGGATTCTGCATCAAGCTTTAACGACGCATAATCAGGTAAGACTTGCAGCCATACTAAATTTCATCTGTAAATAATAAATATACCTCAATTTAATAGCAACTATCAAGTTTGGCTCGAGTTTAGGGAAATCTATGCATTAATGATTCATAACAATGAAACCTTGGACAATATAAGCAACTTTCACTATCTGTGTCTTCATGGAAGTGCTGCTTTTTATGTTGAAAACATTGATTTCACGCAAGAAAATTATAACACTACTTAAAAATCATTGTGTAAAAAGTACGATAACTCCAGACTACTAGTTAACAATCACGTACAAGCACTGTTTAATGTCAATTCAATTTCTAAAGAATCCAGTCAATTCATTCGTCATTTACTAGATGTCACAAATAAAAACATCAGGGCTCTTACCACACTTAGACAACCAACTCAGCACTGGGATACTTTGATTATATATATATTTATATGATATCTAATAAACCGCAACCACAGACGCATCTAGCGTCTACTAGTCGATATTAGGAGGAATTTCGCAATACTTTGTCCGAGCTCCCCACTTTGTCTCTGTTTTGTAATTTTTTAAATAACAGAGCTGACTTGTTAGAGACACAGGCAGAAAATATATTGCAAAACAAGATTTCTTTAAATCTAAAAACTTCTTAGCAGTAAACAACAACGACAATAACCAAAAAGTAAATTGCCCAATGTGCAAAAGTGAACGTGATACGTTTGACAAACTTCATAAATTTTGCGTTGAGAGCTGCTTAAAAATTGAAAAATGAAAATTTTATTTTAATTGTCTTTTAAAAATTTATTCTGCCATACCAACACAAAATGTAACTCGTCCTATTGCCAATACTTTAATATTATACACAATACTTTATTGCATTTACATAAAGATCAACCTCTTATTCCTGCTGCGGCCGTACCAATTCAACAAAGTGTCGCTCGACCTGTTTCGTCATCTACTAACGACACCCCTCAATCTATGAACTAAGCAAATACGAATAATAACGTGGTCCTATTTACAAACACCTCACAGCATACCACTTCTTCCAATGTACTTATATCTACAGTGTTGGTACAAGTGTTAGACAACAATGGCGACGCACACATGGCCCAAGTGCTGTTCGATTAACGCAGCACAGCCAAATTCATCACGCATGACTTCTGCAGCAAACTGGGACTGTCGAGACGCGCTGTGGATCGAGTATGTATCTGCAGTTAAGAATGCAATAGTTCAGTCTTGCAACATTACAATAAAATCTGTATACAGGTGGTCTAAAAAGTGACGTCCAAATTATTATTTTTTTATTACATACATCTAGGGCTTTCCAAATATACCCCATGTAAGTATAAATATACCTTATGTTAAACGAATTTTCTTAAAATTTTTGTAAATTGTGAGAATTTTCGATCTAGTTTTAAAAAATAAACGTGAGCAAGCAAAGGTTTTTTTCGCTCGTGGTTCAAATATAAAATCCTGAGCGTAGCGAGGATTTCAAAGGTACGAGACGCAAAATAGGAAACACACAATTTTTCACCTCACTACAGAGCGAGGAAAACGGTTTTGCACTACAGGTGCAAAAAACAGCTTAGTTATTAAATGAGTGTTTGTTCATTTTACAATTTTTTTATATATTGTTAGTTTAATATACCTCAAAAACGGACCCCGAAAAATCCTTGGTATGTACTTTAAAATATTTTTGATAAATGTATTTTTATTTTTTGGGTTCAGCAAGTACCTTCGGCGAATAAATAGAATCCCGTAAATATTTAGTTGATTGCACAAAAAGTCTAAACTTATTTAGAATAAAATAATTTTTTATTAAAATTACTTTTGTCATGCATGACAATATATACAATATCTCGTGAGGTGGCATCTGGTGTTCTCCGTACAATGTCAAAAAGGTTCGCTTGTGGCACGAACGGCTTTACAAATAAAATCATTATGTCAGCTTAGGCTGACCTAGACCTGTCTATAAAAACCGGAAGTGTGCTCAATAAAATAGGCATTCATTAGTAGGGTTAGTTCGTAATGCAGCCAACAAAATAACTTTGGATGACGCTATTAAAAATTTCATAAATTTTAGTCCTTGTTTGTCAGCCATCTTGTGCCCTACCCGGACTACAAAATAATTTTATTTAGTGTGGTGTGTGTGTTTTAAACAAAGTTAAAAGTCATGGATAGCGTAATTAGGTAAGCACCCGTGTATTTCTATCGTTAGATTATTTATTAGTGTCATAATTTGAAGTAAATCTTGAAAAATAAATTCACCGTTGAAAATTTTCTTGGGCATGGCCCGTGTTCTTGGATCCATTTTAAATTTGAATTAGATTTATAAATCGTAACTAAAGCTATTTCGAATTAAATATTTTGTTAGTAACATAATTAAATCGGTTCCTTTGTTGCAAAGTGCATAAATTTCATTCAAATTCAAAATCATGTACTCGCCAACCCGATTGGTTGTCTCCGGGCATGTTGCCACGACGTGATTCGCACTCAAGGTCACGTGCCCGGCCATTTGATAGTGCCTCAGAATAATGTAGATACGACTTTGAACTTCTTACTTTGAGCGAAATAAATAAATAAATTAAGTATTTTTTTTTTAATAATTGCATATTAAAAAGTGTAGAATTTGTACTTTTCCATTAAAATTTATCATATAAAAATTTTATTAATAAAAAAAATTGTTAAAAAAATTGCACAAATTTTTTATATATTAATTTTAATTTAGAAATTAGGGTCAATTCAGAAAACGAAGTTTCTTAGCAATTTAAGTAACAAATATAATATATTAGGGATGTGTACTTTTGTTGCTGCTTTGTAGTGTGCGTTTTTTTTCTTCTTTAATTATCTCAAAAAGACCATCGCGAAGTGGTGCTCGGCGTGGGAGAGGAGGAGGGAGGGCCAGATCCAGAAATGGCAGTGTGGCCGGAAGAGGACGGGGGCGAGGTGGCCGGTCAACTAGACCGATAGCTGTGGGGGAGTAAGTTGCTTTATGCTTTACTAATACAAATACTATTACAAATTTTACAGATGTTTTCTTTGTTTTAATGTAAGTATTAAACTTTATTTTAATTTTTAAGTATTGAGATAGTTGCCGTTGAAGACCTTCCCCGGGGGGAGCAGCTGGAGGTTCCTGTTATCCCCCCGGAGAAAAGGAGGCGTGTTTGGACACCGTAAGTTATTACGTCATTATTGGCTCGTACGTATTTTTAAGTTTTTATATTAATCCTAAATTTTTTTTTAGCTCTCAACGTAACATGTCACCCGCCACAGCGGAAGATTTGGAGCTGGCCAGCCCGTCTAACTCGCCCTCACCTTCCATGTAAGTTTCAAGATTATGAAAAGATCATAGAAAACGAATCAAATTTTAAATACTTACCCAATTTTTTTTTTTGCAAACTAAATGCTCTAGATCTAGTTGAGGTTTGGATGCCGGTGGAGGTGCCGGATGAGGTGGAGGTGCCGTCGCCCTCTTTGTAAGTTTCCAGATAGTAAAAAGTTTATAGAATACTATTCAAATTTTAAACACTAATTTACAAATTTGAACTTTTTAGCACCGCTGCAGCTGGTGGAGGAGGGCACGAACACCACTTCGAGGTGGAGGTGCCTTCACCGGCCATGTAAGTTTCCAGATAGTAAAAAGTTTATAGAATACTATTCAAATTATAATAATAACTCACATTTTTTTCTGTCTGTCTTAGGGATGTAAGCGAGCCTGCCATTGTTGACACCCCCAGTGCCCCGAGACGCAGCTTGCCTCCCCGGGCTTTGTTTGGCGGTGAGATTGAGGACGCGCTGCTGATGGTGATGGCGAAAGGTAATTTAAAAAAAAATCATATCTCTAATGTCAATTGCACAGCTCAGCGCATTGCAATGGAAATATAGACTAGGGAAGTAAGTTTTTTTTTTCGCACAATTAGGTAGTGAGGAGGAATCTGAGGCCAGTGACGATGACGACGATGCCTTCGTCGGCATTGCACGCATGCCCAGACTGGCCCAGATCGTCCAGGAGACGCCTGAAGACGTCATCGTCTCGCCCTCTGTCATTGCCGAACCTGCCGCCACCAGTCCCAGCCCCGTCTACAGCCCCAGCCCAGCACCAGCAGCACCGACCGACGAAGTTGAGCACGGCCCAACAGATTTCTTAGATTTTAAATGGACAGCGTTTCCTGACGTTCCGACTCCGCCCGAGTCGCGAAGGGAAGTTTTCGCTCATAGCAACGACCTCTTCGCTCTATGATGTCATTGTGACAGAAACCAATAGGTACGCACGACAGACTATTGCTCGGATGATGGCCGATAACAGCCTCCATCCGAGCAGCAGAATATACAAATGGATGGACACTAATGAAGATGAAATTTACACGTTTTTCGCCTTGGTCTTAGCTATGGGGGTCATCGTTCGGTCTTAAATAGTCGAATATTGGAACATCGCTCAGAACGTGTTTTGCACGCCCGGGTTTTGCGTGCATATGTCTCTTCGCCGTTTCCAGCTTTTAGCTCGGCTGTTGCATTTCACCAACAGCGAAGAGCTATGCAAGAGAAATCTGGATGCGTCTGAATCAAAACTGTTCAAGTTGCAGCCCATAATCGATCATTAGAACAGACGATTTTCGGAAATGTATGTGATGCCTCAAAACATTGCACTGGACGAGTCACTACTCCAGTGGAAGGGGTGGTTGGACATCAACCAGTTTATTCCCAACAAGGCGGCTGCGGTGGGAATAAATGGATGGACAACTTCTACAACTCGCCGGCCGGCACTCGCGCGCAAACTGAAAAGTTTGGGCTTTGACTGCGTGGGCACTTTACGGACAAAAGAAAAGGAGGCGTGTTTGGACACCGTAAGTTATTACGTCATTATTGGCTCGTACGTATTTTTAAGTTTCTATATTAATCCTAAATTTTGTTTTAGCTCTCCTAACCCTCTCACCTCACCTCACTTCCTCCTCACCGCTGCAGCTGGTGGAGGAGGGCACGAACAACACTTCGAGGTGGAGGTGCATAGAATACTATTCAAATTATTATAATAACTCACAATTTTTTCTGTCTGTCTTAGGGATGTAAGCGAGCCTGCCATTGTTGACACCCCCAGTGCCCCGAAACGCAGCTTGCCTCCCCGGGCTTTGTTTAGCGGTGAGATTGAGGACGCGCTGCTGATGGTGATGGCGCAAGGTAATTTTTTTAAAAATCATATCTCTAATGTCAATTGTACAGCTCAGCGCATTGCAATGGAAATATAGACTAGGGAAGTTTTTTTTTCGCACAATTAGGTAGTGAGGAGGAATCTGAGGCCAGTGACGATGACGACGATGACTTCGTCGGCATTGCACGCATGCCCAGGTTGGCCCAGATCCTCCAGGAGACGCCTGAAGACGTCATCGCCTCGCCCTCCTCTCTCATTGCCGAACCTGCCGTCACCAGCCCCAGCCCACCACCAGCAGCACCGACCGACGAAGTTGAGCACGGCCCACCAGATTTCTTAGATTTTAAATGGACAGCGATTCCTGACGTTCCGACTCCGCCTGAGTCGCGAAGGGAAGTTTTCGCTCATAGCAACGACCTCTTCGCCTTATGACCCGTATGACCTGTTTGTGGCCATATGTGATAGAGAGTTTCTGTCACACATTGTGACAGAAACCAATAAGTACGCACAACAGACTGTCGCTCGGATGATGGCCGATAATAGCCTCCATCCGAGCAGCAGAATATGCAAATGGATGGACACTAATGAAGATGAAATTTACATGTTTTTCGCCTTGGTCTTAGCTATGGGTCATCGTTCGGTCTCAAATAGTCGAATATTGGAACACCGCTGAAGCACTGCAAGAACGTGTTTTGCACGCCCGGGTTTTGCGTGCATATGTCTCTTCGCCGTTTCCAGCTTTTAGCTCGGCTGTTGCATTTCACCAGCAGCGAAGAGCTATGCAGGAGAAATCTGGATGCGTCTGAAGCAAAACTGTTCAAAGTGCAGCCCATAATCGATCATTTGAACAGACGATTTTCGGAAATGTATAAGATGCGTCAAAACATTGCACTAGACGAGTCACTTCTCCAGTGGAAGGGGTGGTTGGACATCAACCAGTTTATTCCCAACAAGGCGGCTGCGGTGGGAATAAATGGATGGACAACTTCTACAACTCGCCGGCACTCGCGCGCAAACTGAAAAGTTTGGGCTTTGACTGCGTGGGCACTTTACGGACAAAAGAAAAGGAGGCGTGTTTGGACACTGTAAGTTATTACGTCATTATTGGCTCGTACGTATTTTTAAGTTTCTATATTAATCCTAAATTTTGTTTTAGCTCTCAACGTAACATGTCGCCCGCCACAGCGGAAGATTTGGAGCTGGCCAGCCCGTCTAACTCGCCCTCGCCTTCCATGTAAGTTTCGAGATTATGAGAAGATCATAGAAAACTAATCAAATTTTAAATACTTACCCATTTTTTTTTTAACAACCTAGATTCTCTAGAGCTAGTTGAGGTGTAGATGCTGGTGGAGGAGGTGCCGTCGCCCTCTTTGTAAGTTTCCAGATCAGCCCATAATCGATCATTTGAACAGACGATTTTCGGAAATGTATGAGATGCGTCAAAACATTGCACTGGACGAGTCACTTCTCCAGTGGAAGGGGTGGTTGGACATCAACCAGTTTATTCCCAAAAAGGCGGCTGCGGTGGGAATAAATGGATGGACAACTTCTATAACTCGCCGGCCCTCGCGCGCAAACTGAAAAGTTTGGGCTTTGACTACGTGGGCACTTTACGGACAAATCGGCAACTTGTTCCTGCCGAATTGACCAACCTGACGAAGGCCAGTCTCATACCTGGGCAATTTACCGGCGTGACCAGTGGTGATGTTGATCTCATGGTATGGAGATATCAAAATCGCGTTGCGATGATCTCTACGTACCATGGGAACGCTGTTTCCACTGAGAACGGAGTCGTAAAACCCATTCTCATCCGGGACTACAATATCTGCATTGGGGGGGGGGGGGATAAGAAGGACCAAATGATGGCCACATACCCGATTGAGCGTAAGCGTACCATGGTATAGTACAAGAAATTATTCCGCCGTCTTCTAAATGCGTCCATCCTTAACACTTTCCTCATACATAAGCAGTCTTCCACTGCCACTTTACCCACCGCAATTTCCGCTTGCAGTTGGTCTTGTCCCTTCTGGACAGACACTCTACTTCTTCTTCCAATCCTTCCATTTCGGATATTAGAACGAGGGATGCGAGGGTGCACTTCCCCGCTGAGTACCCATTCTTGCCGCAAGGTCACCAGCGCCTGCGGCTAACCTGCGTTGTGTGCAAACTTCGTCGTACACACACATATCGCAGAGTTTGCGACAAGGCTGTCTGTGTCTTTCGGTGTTGGGTTACTCTTCATACGTGCTAGTATTTAAAGTATGAGATGCGTCAAAACATTGCACTGGACGAGTCACTTCTCCAGTGGAAGGGGTGGTTGGACATCAACCAGTTTATTCCCAAAAAGGCGGCTGCGGTGGGAATAAATGGATGGACAACTTCTATAACTCGCCGGCCCTCGCGCGCAAACTGAAAAGTTTGGGCTTTGACTACGTGGGCACTTTACGGACAAATCGGCAACTTGTTCCTGCCGAATTGACCAACCTGACGAAGGCCAGTCTCATACCTGGGCAATTTACCGGCGTGACCAGTGGTGATGTTGATCTCATGGTATGGAGATATCAAAATCGCGTTGCGATGATCTCTACGTACCATGGGAACGCTGTTTCCACTGAGAACGGAGTCGTAAAACCCATTCTCATCCGGGACTACAATATCTGCATTGGGGGGGGGGGGGAATAAGAAGGACCAAATGATGGCCACATACCCGATTGAGCGTAAGCGTACCATGGTATAGTACAAGAAATTATTCCGCCGTCTTCTAAATGCGTCCATCCTTAACACTTTCCTCATACATAAGGAGTCTTCCACTGCCACTTTACCCACCGCAATTTCCGCTTGCAGTTGGTCTTATCCCTTCTGGACAGACACTCTACTTCTTCTTCCAATCCTTCCATTTCGGATATTAGAACGAGGGATGCGAGGGTGCACTTCCCCGCTGAGTACCCATTCTTGCCGCAAGGTCGCCAGCGCCTGCGGCCAACCTGGGTTGTGTGCAAAGTTCGTCGTACACACACATATCGCAGAGTTTGCGACAAGGCTGTCTGTGTCTTTCGGTGTTGGGTTACTCTTCATACGTGCTAGTATCCAAAGTGAGGGATTTATTTATATATATGTATTTAAACTTGTACCATTGTAAGGGGTTACTCAACGGGTTTTGTCTTAGGGGAGGATATGTTCAGCAGTGGACTTCAAGGCTTTTTTTTATAAGTTGTCTATCCAATTAGGGGAGGTTATATCCAGCAGTGGACTTGTCGTCGTAGAGGAGGCTTTTGTCCAGCAGCGGAGGCTTTTGTCCAGCAGAGTATTTGCCGTCATGGGGGAGGCCTTTTTCCAGCAGTGGACTTACCCTTCCATTGGACTTTTTTTTGTGATTTGTCCAACGTTCGATCGCATATCATACATTTCCTAGTAGGGGTTGAGCATAGGTTCTAGGGGTGGGTAGGTTGAGCATAGGTTTTAGGGGTGGGTTGTTTACCATAGCTTCTAGGGGTGGGTTGAGCATAGTTTTTACATCTTTATCTTCCTTTTATTCTGCCCATTTGCACTTACTACCTAACTTGTGTCTTAAGACAATATATATATATATATATATATAGAAGATCAAGATCATAAAGATTTAGTGTCTCTTCGCCTAGCGTACTCACTACACCGTAGCGGTATTTCATGAATGCCAATAATTGATTCCTAAATAGGGTAAACTGACCTAATTTTAGCACCACACCAATTATTGGCATTTCTGTGTTTATACTCTTATCATAAGAATCCACGTAATCTAACGGTGTTGCAACTTACTTAAATAGATTAATAAAATTCTGAGCTACAAAACTGGCAACACATAAAAAAAAAAATGACAATGGCGTCGGAACCATAAAACAGCAACGTGTCCCGACTTGATCTGTGAAAATTATTTTTTTGCTAAGGTAAGAGCTTTCTTAATATCATTGAATTTTATAATTATCAAGTTTTTAATATACAGGTTATGATTTAAGCAAATTCAGTACGTATTATTCCACCTATTTGAGCATTTATTTCCAAGAATTGTATTGTTTTTATTATTTTATCCTAGTGCCAACATTTGGTATTCAAAAATGTCCATATTCTAATTTATTGGCACCGATGACAATAATTGGTTTTTAAGAGTTGTTATTTCTAGGTGTTTATTTTGTGCATTTATATATTAGTAAACCACATTTTTTTGTATGATTGATAAATAAAAGTAAAAAATACAATGGTTCCAAATCTTGGCCCCCGTGCCAACCGCGAATTACTAATTATTGGCACTAGGGCCAAAAATTAGGCATAGGTATGGTAATAATTGGTGTCATCTAGCCTACAATTTTATTTTCAGACTACCCGACTACCTAAACATGAAACCAAAAAATAAAGCTAAGAGCTCCGGAAAAAAATCCAAAGGTATACGCCGACGTAAGATATATAACTCGGAAAACTTAAATAAGGCCCTTCAAGCTGTCAAAGAAGGAATGAGCAAGAAATTGGCAGCAAAGACTTATCAAGTGCCACGGGCTACTTTGCAATATAGGATTAAGAACCCTGAGCACCAGTCACGTCCAGGCCCTCCTACTATTCTGACGGAAAAGGAAGAAAAAGATCTCGAAGATTGGATTTTGCATAGTTGTAGAAAAGGTTTCCCAAAACGCAAACATGATTTAATTAGCAGTGTATCGAACTTTCTGAATAATAGTAACAGGGCCGCGTTTTTAAGAACGGCGAAAATTGGTATAAATTATTTCTTCAACGACACCCAAACGTTTTTGTACGCACACCTGAGGCAGTCACAGCAGCCAGTGCTGCTGTGTCGGAAAATGATGTGAGAGGCTGGTTCAGTCAAATTGAAGATTATCTAAAAGAAAACGATTTATTTGATATACTCGCAGACTCTTCCCGAGTATTTAATGGCGATGAGACCAACTTTCTTCTTTGCCCTAAAACGGGAGTTGTATTAGCTCATAAAGGCGAAAAAAATGTCTATGAGGTAGACAATGCGCTCGCCCAAACTTCCTTGACTGTAATGTTCACATTTTGTGCTGACGGAGATCTCACACCTCCAATGGTTATATTTCCGAATAAGCGTCTATCAGCCGACATTACGTCCAAGGTTCCGTCAAATTGGGGTATAGGGCTTAGCGACAACGGGTGGATGAAAGCCGAAGTCTTTCACGATTACATCGAGAGTGTATTACACCCTCACTTAATCAAAAAAGGCACTAAATTCCCCATAATATTGTTTGTCGATGGTCATAAGACTCACTTAACATTTGCTGTTAGTGAGTTATGCAAGAAATTGGAAATTGCCCTGATTGCATTGTACCCCAACTGTACCAGATTACTGCAGCCAGCTGATGTGTCAGCCTTCAAACCATTGAAATCTGGTTGGCAGAAAACTGTTTTGGAGTGGAGGCGGAATAACCCTTCAAAAGCTCTCACTAAGAACAATTTCGTACCCCTTCTAGACAAAACTATCAAAAACACGATCTCGGCATCAACAGTTATTAATGGATTTAGAGCTACAGGTATTTGCCCATGGAATGTGAACGCTGTGGATTATACAAAATGTCTTGGGATAGCAAATATTCCACTAACAGAAACTTTTAATAAAACGATTGATGAAAATCCAAAAGCGATGACCAAAGAAGACTTTAGAAATATTATAGGAACTAGCAAAATTAGTCAAATTGAAGGTGGTGTACTTAAACCAGAAGAAAGCTATTTGCAAAAACTTTGGAACTTTTTCACAGAAGTGCAAAAAGATAGTACAAATTTAAACAAAGACAATACTTCCTATGAACAAGATGCGAATATTACATTAGATACAATGGATATTGAAAACATGCCAGTTATTTTAAGCGAATCCTTGACAGAAGAGCATTCTGATTGCGCACCTGCACCTGCGTCAGAAATTATTGTAACACCAGAAGACTTCAATAATGGCAATGTTCGTTCATGGGACAATTCACAAGAAGTTTTACATGTAACTCATAAAGCAGAAGTGCATGAAGCTAAGACTAGAATTTCGAAAATTTCAATTCTGTCCCAACAAATTAAACATCCCATGAAAACAGCCGCACAACAACAAAACTCTGAGTTTGAAAGAATAGAAACATATATTGATCCAGCACCTGTAAAGATTCAAAAACCTTCTACTGTCATGTTAAACCTTACTCCTATTAAATTAACCGATGTTCTTGTATTGCCAAAATCACCACAACGAAAAGGCGTTCGAAACATAAAGAGAGCTCCTTTTGTATTGACATCTGAAAAATGGAGATCTATTGAAAGCGAAAAACTCCGCGTAAAACAGGAAAAAGAAGAAGGTATAAAAAAAAGAAAAGAAGAAAGAGAAAAAAAGAAATTAGATTGTTTACTAATCATTGATTTCATAATGTACCTAGGTATGAACCAAATTATTGATAAGGCTGTTACATTGATTGTTTTGTTTTCATGTTTAAGTGTCTAAGTATAGCAGGAGGATTTTTTTACTTTATCCTTTTCCTCTTTAGACATTTTTCCTTTCTAAACTAATTTATCCGAAATGCCAATAAATGGTAAAGACCCATGCAGATAATTGGCCAAAGTATGCCAGTAATTGGGAAAAAAGTGTTATTTAGCATAAATAAAAAAAAAAAAAAAAAAATCTATGATTTTAGTTGACGTTTTATTTATTTAAAACGAAAAATAACTAAAAAGCTGTAATTTTGAAAAAAATATTATATTGGCAACCCTCCATAAAGTTATTTTTCACGATTGAAGTGAAAGGTGATGCTTAAAGTGCCAATAATTGGGTATCTTACCCTAGTTCTAAATAGTGCCCAAAGGAAATAAATAGTTCCCTTAAAATTATAGCCATAGTTTGGTGAGTACGCTAGGAGGAGGTTTCGCCCAGCGTACTCACCTCTTGTGTAGGAAAACTAAACAAGCTATGATTATAATTCATACATCAAAAAATAGTGTATAAATAATGCCCAAAGGACAGAAATAATGCCCCTATAATTATGAAAATATAGCTATAAGCCGGTGAGTACACTAGAAGCTTCTTCGCCTACCGTACTCACCTCCGCGCAAACCGAATAAGCTGTGGATACAATTTATATCTCAATAAATAGTGCTTGAAATAGTTTCTCCAAAAAGTGTAATTTTTGTTTAATTATTGGCGTAGAAGGTTAGATTTTTTTTAGGATCGCATTAAATTAAAGCCTCCGCAGAAATTATAAGATTTAATTATGCACTTCTCATACAACTTTAAACCAAAGAATAAACCTACAATGAAGCCTATTGTGAATCCAACTTCTCCTACTGCGTACAGAATACTGCAACCGTAGCATAAGTCTAGTCTAGAAAGTTAAGAGCAAGCAAGGTAAAATATGAAACATTTTCTAAACGTTCAACTACGTGTAATCAAAACGTAAACTGACTGGAATGATGAATGTACACATGCTTTTGGTAGCATTGGTTTAGCTGCATTGGTAGTTCCAATCAAAGTACGTTTCAAAGTACCTATTATTTACTTTATAATCGATACTTGAGCTATGCCACGACAGCAAAATTACAGTTAAAACATTAACTTTCGACGCCCAAGAAATAAGGTTGCAAATTACAGGAGGACCAGCTAAAGGCAATTTTAAAGCACCCTGTAATGGGCGCTTATATTTATTATCTACTTTGATTTGGTGTATAATGAAGCAATTGTTGACTGATCGTTTGAAAAATATAAAGATTTTCAAAATTACGCTATTCGAAGGGAATTAAAAACTAACAAGAGCTCCAACAGAAAAAGAATTTTCATTTAGCTAATAAATTACACGCTGAACCAACAGATTTTAAAATGACAGAATTTTAAAAGATTTGTTTGATATTTTTGATACGGATACAAACGAGAAAACATAGACAATCAAAATTATCTGAAAATTATCTGAAATTATTTTTTTCTGAAATGAATTTTTGGCTTCCTTGTGGATATTGATAGCACTAAGATCAAGTTCAATAGTCTAATTCGTAATAAAAAAATACCAATGCATTAAATTTCACAAGATCTGTTTTTTGTTAATGAGACAAATAAGTAACTCATCCTAATCCTCGTTTATATGAAGCGATTCACCAGAAATGCTTGATTCATACCCAATTATTACAAACATGAACTGGTACCAAAAAATAATATACTCGATTGTTTTTTTTTCCGAGAATAAACTTATCAACTTAATTGAAATGATCAAAATTAAACAGTTATCTGAAAATGCAATAAAATACAACCTGATCAAGCGTATAAATTAGCATTTTAGCGTTGGTATCATTGCCACAAAATAAGAAAAGACCGTCGGGAAGTAGGAAAAAAATCATCGTTCAGAGCAATTTATTACAAAAATGTAAGACCAAACAAAGAACATAAGAAAACGTACAAGTGACATCTTAATCAACATTACCGCAAAATAAATTATATAAAGTAGACATCATCCTGCTTGCATTAAGAAACTCAGCGAAACGCAAGTGACATTTATTTTATTTTATACGCATTTTTCTCGTAAGGTGGCAACTGGTGTTTTCCGGACATAGTCAAAAATTCGCCTTGTGGCACGTGGTCTGCAGAACTTACGTCATCGAATCGCGTTCAAAAAATCATAGGACGGTGACAGACGGAAGTCTCAACCAGGTATCGCATACCAAAAAAAGTTCAGAGTACTATCAATAGATTGAAAGAGTTTGTTTGATCTTTGCGCGTAAGGTTTGTTTAATCTGTGCGTGCAAAGTTCACCATATGATTCTGACATTTGCGTGCTGTTAAATAATTTTATTTGATCAATGTTTAAGTGAAAATACATTAAAATTGTGCTTACATCGATAAAGTGTGTTTAGATGGATTTGCAGCATTCGTTTGTATAATGGAATGATATTTCAAGGTAAATTTTTGAAAATGTAAAAAAATATATTGGCGGCCGCCATCGCTCGAGATTTTTGGTTAGTTTTAATATTAATTCGATAAATTCATATCAAATAAAGCTTTGATAAATCTATTTATAGAGTCAGCAACGTAATTAATTAAATAGATTTGTTTAAATAAGCCATAATTACTTACAATATCGAAATATTCAGCGCGACGGCACTTGACAACAAAAATTTATGATTTTGTTGGTCATTTTTAGAATATCTAAGTTTAATCCTTATCCTTTATTTTATGATAAATCTAAAGTAAATTTGATAAGCTTTATGAATATATATTTATTTTTGAGGAAAAACAAATGAGTTTTGTTCTACAAACACAGACAGTTGCACTGAGCACGATCTCTTATCTCTAGAACACAGGCGTATTATGTTGGACATGTCTTCGTTGTATGACATAATGAACAGTAGAATTAACTGTCCAAATCTTGTCCAAAGAATCACTTTTCGCACTCCAAAATACCGTACTCGCAACACAGCCTTATTACAGACTCCACAGCACCATACAAATTACCAACAAAACTTAGTTCTTTCGCGTCTTGCTAACACATATAATAACCAGTTTGGACACATCGATCTCTTTGCTAAATCTAAGGCTACGTTTAAAAAATAAATCACGTCAGCGCTTAGGAATCTCTAATTATTGTTCGTGTCTGAAGCAAAAATCACCTCGGCTATTTATCTCTTCATTCAATAGGCTATTAGACTGTTTTCTGAAATAGAGTTAATATTGTTGGTAATATTCAAATAAAGCATCAACTATTTTATTTAATTTTTTAAACCCTCGAAAATAATAAAAAATTGTATTTCATTTTTTGCGTTTTTAAAAGTCTGCAAACACGCCGTCGGCCATGATGTACTTGTTCGTGACGTCACGAACCTTTAAATATCCATTGAGTTATAAAGTACTAGAACAGGCATGTTAAAAACCTTTGTCGACGGTCACACTACTCGTACTTTGTGCGAGCGTAGCGCAAAATCTCGCTTTAGGATGTCAGTTCTAGTACAAAGTTACTCAATGGTGACGTGCCTGTCTTTGTTGTTGTCGTTTTTGACAATGTAAAATACAGACAAAAATATAACATTTGAAAATGTATTTTTTACAGTAATCATGAATTAATTTTAATAACTATTGATATGTTTCGGTTCCTTAAGGTGCAAACTATTAAACTAAATTATTAGTTAAGTCAATTTTGGTACAAAGCAATTAGCCTATCATATATATTTTATGTCTTTTGTAAAACCTATAAAATCACTTGCGCTAATTTTAATATGTTATGTATTATGATTACTATTATTTATTTTTTATGCTGTGCTTAAATTAATGAACTTATAAGTATGTTAAATGGTATGGTAGAAATATAAAACAATTACTCATATAATAATTGCACTTGGACTTAAAACACCCCAAAACGTAAGTGTTTTGGGGCTTGGAACTGAATTGCTTTTCCATTGTTTGTTTGTTAGTTTTATTACATTCTAAATTTCTAAATTGACGTACATTTGCTAAATTTTTTTTTTCCAACAACACTTTACTTTTAAGTAATTAGGGAAACCTGTTATTGGCCATACTATTAGTCTAATAATTATTATTTATAAAGTACCTATTGTATACGCTGTTGGCTTTTTAAATAAATAAAATAAAATAAAATAAAAAATAAGAAATACGGGTTTAAAGATGAAAATAATTATAAAGTTGCTATTACCAACCTAAAAAAAATTGCCATCACTATAGCTCCAGAAACATCGACCACAGCTGCTATTGCATTACAAGATGTAGAAATAAGTTCGAAGTCAGCAGAACCCACAACATCGAAACAAGCATCGATTTGGGATGATTTCGACACTTAGTTCAGTGTAGTAGTGTAAGTAAGCAATTAAGACCGCGAAACCAAACTGCAGCAGGCATCAAAGAGCTAAACAAGTATTTAGATGATGAGATGCTACCTAAAACAAGCCATTGGTGAACAGTGTTTAACATACGAAGAGCTGTACAGAGCATGGTACAAATAGAAGGCATTTTAAACTCGAGGCCACTGACCCCTAAAATTGTATCTGATATAAATGATATGTCGTATCTCACGCCTGGGCATTTCCTGACAGGCGCACCCTTGTCGTCGTTTCCTGAACCTGATGTCACTATTGTGCTGACCAATAGATTAAAGTTTTGGCAACAATGTACCTAAATCCAGCAATCTTTCTGGAAACAGTGGCACAAACAGTACCTTGTGAACAAGTCGCCAAAAGTGGCAGATAGCTACTAACAATCTGCAGGTCGGTACAATGGTGTTAATTAGAGATAACAATGTCAGTCCTCTCACCTGGCCAATAGCCAGAGTAATAGCGGTTCACCCAGAGCGTGATGGTAGGATTCAGGCCATTGATATAAAAACAATGGTTTCGTAATGAAAACCAGTATTGATAAACTGTGTGTATTACCTATAGAAAATTAAATTGATATTATACCTTAGACACCTAAAACATTTATAAAATAGAAATACAGTTTATTCTATTTATTTGAAGGGAATTTTAAATAATAACCACCTAGAACAGAGGACCCTTCGAATAGGTGGGAAGAAAGGAAACGGATTTACCCAATACTCTATTCTACTCACAGTTACATTATCAATATAACCCTCAATGGCATGAACGTTAACAAAGTAAATAGTTTTAAATATCTAGGGCACATTATCACTAGAGACCTCAAAGACGAAGCCGATATTTAAAGGGAGCGCAGGGCCTTGGCGATTAAAGGGAAAATCTTGGCGGTTGTCGGTGTACTGAGGGTGTCAAAACTACGCTCTTTAAAGCCTATTGTCAGAGCTTGTACACGGGAAACCTGTGGGTCAAATACACCAAAAAGTCGGTGGAAACTCTGCGAATCCAGTATAGTAATGTCTTTAGGATGATGTTGGGGCTGCTACGATTTTGCAGTGCGTCCGAGATGTTTGCGGAGTATCAAACAGATGGTTGCAATGCCGTCATTCGTAAAAAAAACAACTCCTTTATTGCAAGGATAAGAAACAGTCCCAACGGCGTCCTGAAGACATTGGCGGATCGTTTCACGTCACCACTATGGACAGATCTTATGTCAAGAGTGATCATCACTGGTGCGTACCCTCTCCCGTGACAGCCCTGCGTACTCATTGTGGCTAGGATACTAGAATATAGGATGTAAGTACTAAAAATAGTTATTAAGGCATTTCATTTCATTTCATTAACAAAAAAAATACTTTTGGTCTGAAATAAAGATATAAAAAAAAAACTACAATTTTATGCGCAAAAGATAGTGTATAATTTTAATTAATTCGTAACGCAAAATAACTATTGCTCTAATGATCTAAATTGAAGCGATTCTCTAATTCGAATTTTTGCACTGATTCGGATGCAAATCATCGAATCTTCAGAAAGCTAAGTTTTTGCCAGGTCTAATTTACAACATGAAGATTTGTGGAGTTGTGTCGAACCTGCCGCCGGCACGAAAATAGATCCGAAGCGTAACCTTAAAACCAAGTCAAAAATAATCCTGCTCGTGGATCTGAAAAATTATATTTGCGTCCAAGATGCACAGACTTCAAACTAGGTATGGTAAAATCTACAGTCCGAATTCAAAGACTTAGGTTTAACTAGAAGTTTTTTTACTCCGAGATTTGGTAAATACCACGTTAGATTCTTTTTGTGTGATAATCAATATGTTAATAAACTTGCACGTACCGAAAACTATCATACTAAGTCCAAGCACAAATACTCGGACATTCGACACCACTTAGTCCGTGATAAGGTGCAGTTAAAGAAGATTCTCGTTAAGTAGATCCAGACTGACAAGATGCTGGCTGATGCGTTGACAAAGGCCAGTCTTTATGCGAAGCTTGATTATTTATGCGGTCTCATGAAACGGCTTGAATGTTAACGGGTTAAGAAACTCAAGGGAACACGCGTGTATTTTTTTTTAAATCTACGCGTTTGTGTATTGTTTGACTTTGTCTTCGTCTTTTTTTTTGTGTACTATAAAGACAGTGACAAAGTTCTTATTTAACGATTATAAATCCAGTGTTCGAGTTCGAGTTTCAGTGCAAGATAACTAGTGCAGTACTAAGCATATCTAAACTCAAACAAAGATTCAAATAGTTATAGTGATAACAAGAACCATATTACGTGACTACCTTCAATGAGTGCTTTCCAAAAGTTATCGGCAGAACGCATTCTTTACGAATGAGTCAATAAATGGACTTAATCCTGCCTGGACTGCACGGCATTCAATATTTCGCCACACATACGAGTCGCACAGATGGCCGACCTCAGTACACAAGGTACTTGTTAGCATACGCGATGATACCTGGTTCGAATCACGGGCCACGGATGTCTTTTTGTAAAGTTTATTTACTGCGCCAGATCCATGGTTTGAAACTAAAAAGCGTTGTAGTTTGAGTGGATTCTGATAGATGGCGCGCTAAGCTTAAGGCCAAGGGATCGCATTGATTACCATATTGGAGACAACTGAGCAGCAGAGTTATCCGATAGAGAGCGCTCACATTAAATACGAGTACAATGCCATATTAACAGAATAAGACTTGTGTAACTTGCAAGAAACCTATACTAAATCGAGATTTTGTTAGGTGCAAGTTATGTCATAGTATTTTTGATCTTAACTGTTCAAATATATCCGAAAAACTTTTTGATTTAATAAAAAATAAATTTAATTGGCTGTGTACATTTTGTAAAGGGAAAGGCAGGCTGTGTAAATATTGTACAGGGACTTCAAAAATTCAAAATCCAACCCCATGCTCATCTACGCCTAGGTTACAGACACATATCATGAGTGATGGCAAGCAACCCAGTACACTCAGACACACTACATTGACTAATACAAAAGTCATGCAACGGGGAATTACTACTGAAGCTTCACCAGCCCCATGTTCCTCTACGCCTGGACTACAGACACATTCCATGAATGATAACAAGCCACCAAGCACACCCAGAAATACTCCATTGACAACTACCAAATTCGATCAGGGGGGCATCGGCACTGGAGGTTCACTCACAAAGAAGGGCTGTGGAGATACTAAAACCAAATCATCGTCTACATTATCCTTGACTTAGAACCAGGGTTCACATAGACATCGCTCACAGACACGAAATCTCGGAACCCTTGGAAACAGTTAGAGCACGAGTGTCTCTCAGAGCCGTTTATATGTCATTATGGCCTGTCAGATAATTATTCAGTCAGTCATGTATGTCTAAAAATTTTACGAATATTAAATTATTTTAGGGTAAAGATGACAAAAAACATTTTATTTCACAAATTAACTTAATTATCGTATTTAGAAACATTAATTTATAGTTTATTTTATTTTTCATATTGCTGCTGCTCCGGCTGTTCAGCCGAAAAAATAAAAAAATTAAATAAAAAAAAATAATTAAAAAATAAGAAGTTTTGTTTTCCTGAGCCTTTATTAAAACTGCGAGGGCATCGAAAGTGCGGCGCTCGAAAAAAACAAAACTAACGCGCCATTTTTTGTAAATATTTGGTAAAGTTGTTGCTGTGTGGTTAATTACTATCAAAAATGTCTTTTTCAAATAGTGAAGACGGGCAAAATATTAATTCAAATCCGCCGGAAATACTTATCGAGACACGAAACGCGAGTGATGGTCTGTTGCCGCCAAAATCCAGAGAAAAATACCTGGTGGCTTACGAAACATTCAGTAGAAAATCAGTGGAAAAACAGCAAAAACGCCAAGTCATACTCAGAGAACTTTGTTAGCCTACTTAAATGAACTGGTAAATAAATACCTACAAGTCCAGCTCGTTATGGTGTTTAAACTCCATGTTAAAAAACACGATAAAGACCCAAAATGAAGTTGATATAAAAACATATAGTAACTTGACGGCATTTCTGAAGAGACGTTCTGATGGATTTATTGGTCGAAAGTCAAAGTGTTGTCACCAACCGATGTCGAAAAGTTTAAAAAAAAAGCTTCGGATAGTCAGTACTTGGCAACAAAAATTAGCTCTATAATTGCGCTACTATGGCAATACATTCCTACAACTTTACTAACTACTTATACTTATTTAAACTCTTTGCAGGTTGCGTTAATATTCAGTATTACTGGTGCGTGTAGACGTCAAGAGCTCAATGATATAACCACCAAAGATGAACAAACGGTGAAATGTTGCTTGTAAAAAATACAAACACCAAAAACACGATTCCACGTTCTTTTAAAATCCACGGCCCGTTTTATGAAGTAGCAAAAAAATATGAAGCTCTCCGTTCAACAAAAACAAAAAAGTCAAAACGTATTTATAACGTCTTTTAGTAATGTCAGTGGGTTTTTCAGAATAAGCAACAAAATATACGTAGGTATATTTTGTTGTTTATTCCGAAAAACCAAACATAAAGGTTTGGTATAGACCAAACCTTTATGTTTAGGTTTGCTTTAATTGTGACTAAGGTTTTAGCACCTTATCTAACCCTCTTATTCGGAACAAAAGTAAGCTAATTTATAGTAGAAATTAACAGGATGTTTGTACCCACGCAGCCTGAAATCTCGCGCCAAGCTTTACAACTGCTACGCCAGAGTTATCTTACACGCATTTCTCAGAATATGTTATTTTTTGGGGGAAAAAAGTCTGTAACCTCTTCCCTCTATTTTACTCTCTTGGGATTGTATGAAATTCAACCCATGTCAATACCATCCCTTTTTGGTAAGCATTTATGTCACAAATTATAAAAATGACTAAATTTTTACTCTCTATCCTAAGCCATTTGGGCAGCAGGATAAAGATTTTACATACATGTTTTATCTACCATTTGACACTCTTAGAGGGATGCAAGTTGACAACTGCTAAAACAGGTATTTATTTATTTTTGTTAGTGAGTATTTGTGCCTAATTTCAAGTCCATATGCCACATTTCACATACAATTTTTCCCACTCAATTTCACCCCGTTAGGGATGCATTTCCACAAAAACTCCGAAAAAGTATTTTTTATTTGCAAAGAATAGTTTAAAATACGAATTTAAATCTTTCTAACTTCAGAAATGACTACTGAACTTTCATACAAACTGTAATCGTCATTCTTACCCCCTTATAGGTTAAATTTCCAAAAATCCGTTATTTTCCCTTGACTATGTTATTAAAGGATATTAATGTGCAAAGTTTCATCATTCTAGATTCAAGTGTTTGGGCTGGGCGTTGATGAGTCAATCAGTGAATGAATGAGTGAGTCAGGACTTGTCTTTTTATTTATAGGGCAAACACTAGTGCTAAAATAACACGTGCCATTAACTTGGAGCCACAGGTGAAGAAGTTTTGCCCTGAGCCGCGACCATCAACTTCTCTTGACACATTTTATGTAGTGCCGCCTGTTTCCATTAATGAGCCCAAGAATTTACAACATATACAACTTCTATGAAAATATTTCGTCATTACCGACATTTACAAGAACATGAAAGTAACGAATTAATAAATAATTCCAACACCATAACACAAACTGTAAAAATGCCAACCAAAACTGTTTAGTATCATTTTGATAATTTATTGCACTTTCACTAATCTATCAATGTATATAAAACAAAGCCGGGTTAGTTACACCATTTATAAGTCAAGAACGGATGGGCCGATTTTTATGATTTATTATTTTTTGGATTTGTCTCCGTCCCGAATAGCAGAATAACTATTAAAACATCGAGAAATTCACGAAAAAAAAAAACGAGGTGGTACGAAGTTCGCCGGGACAGCTAGTTGTTTTAATAATTCAAAGTTACTAACAATACAAGTTTTCTTTTTTTCCTGTCAATTCAGTTAAAAAACGTCGTACGGAACTCGTGTGCATTGATCATTACACACTCAGCTTCCTTGCCGCGCGGCTCGCGCTTACAATAACGCCTCGTATGTTATTCTATCACCAACAATAAAAGAATTTCTGCAGATACAGATCTATGACAGACGCAGTTTATAAAAAAATAAATAAAAAATTGTGAACAAGTTTACAGTATTTTAAATGTCGTAAAACAGACCAACCAGCCAAATGACATTAATTTGGCAAAAACAGTTTCCGAACTACAATAATATTAAAAACTAAAGTAACGACAGGGGAAGGAAAATAATACTTTAATTATAAAATAACGCATACACCGTTACTGCAAGCGATAATACACCAAAACGCTACTATAGGTAGACCGCGAAATTAAGACCTCGCCTGCGGGGCACAGGAGCGCGGGGGGAGGCGAGAGCGGGGTTTGTGAGAGGTGCGGGCGGCAGGCAAATTCTTGTCAGAATTCAGTACGCTCGCTACGCTGGTAGCGATAGCATCTATTGACAGACGCGGATGCTTTGACAGAATTACACACGAGAATACTGTCTGTCTGAAGTCTGAAGATGAGTCGAAGTATATTCGGACACAAAATCAACAGTCAGTGTAAGCAAATAGCTTTAATCGTATACGAATATTTTAGAAAAAGAAAATTAGATCCAAATTCAGTTGAATATGGAACAAGATATACATTTAAACAAAACTGTCGCAAAAGTAACTGGATTATCGGAAATGTCGGTAGCTAGAATTGTAAAGGAGGGGAAAACATTAAAAGACAACGAATGATTTAATTCACCGAAAAAAACAAAGAAGGTCCACAAAAAAAGAGTGGAAATAGATGATTTTACAAAAGGTGTGGTAAGAAGAAAAGTCACTCAGTTTTACACAATTTCCAAAAAAGTACCCACTTTGAAAAGTTTGAATGATGTTCTTAGAAAAGAGGATGTATTACACTGCGGTAGGGAATATTTAAGATTACTATTACATGATCTAGGTTTTCAATTCAAGAAATGTGGATCTAAAAGAAAACTGCTTATAGAACAGCCAAATATAACATCGTGGAGGTGGAAATACCTAAATACTATTAAAAAATATCGTAAAGAAGGAAGAAACATTTTATAATATCTGGATAAAACTTATGTGAATGCGTCTCATAACGTTTTGAAATGCTGGCAATCGAACGATGAACACGGCGTGCTAGCTTAAATCGGAAAAGGAGACCGTTTGATCATTGTTCATTGTGGAGGTCAAACTGGATTTGTAGACGGCGCACTAGTAATATTCAAATCTAAGTGCAAGACAGGTGATTATCACGACTCGATGAATTTCTTAAATTTTAGCAAGTGGGCTAGTGAAAAACTTTTGCCTAATATACCATCAAATTCAGTAATCATCATGGATAATGCAGCTTACCATTCAGTCCGAGAGAAAAAAAAACCGTCTATGGCCTCTACCAAGCTAGTCATGCAAGATTGGCTACGACGTCATGACGTGCCTTTTGATAGTAAACTTAGAAAATATGAATTCAAATTAATAAAAAGAAATCATACAGATGATGTTTATAAAATAGATGAACTTTTAAAAAGAAACGGGCATGAAGTGCTGCGTTTGCCTCCATATCACCCGGACCTCAATCCAATTGAGTTGGTCTGGGGCGATATTAAAGGGCAGTTAGCCCAAAATAGTATCAATTCTAATTTGGACCAAAAAAAGATGTTGTTAGAGGAATTATTTGCTGCATATTCCGTAGAGAAGTGGGAGCATTGTATTAATCACATAATTAAAGTCGAAGACGAATACTGCAAACACGACGGCCTTTTAGATGATGTCGTGGATTTCATTATTGATGTGCATGATGATTTAGATGATTTTGATGATAGCTGCTTTGAAAGTCAAGAATCAAGATCCAGTGATATTGACATGTATATAAGCGATTGATTTATAATTTTGATTAATCGTGCATAGATTCCTAAATATTTCATTTTTACTTCATTATAATATTAAACTTTATTTTGTCACTTTCACTACAGATATTATATTAAAGACTAGCGGCCCGCCAGCGACTTCGTACGCGCTTAATAGTTTTACTCCGTTCCCATAGATCGTAGCAAAAATATTTATAAGCCTATCTATACGCATTAAACTACTTCTATAGCCTTCCCCAATAAATTAGCTATCTAACAATGTATCTAGCATATTTTATAACCGGACGAATAGTTCCTGTGATTAGCACGTTCAAACAAACAAACAAAAACATCCAGTTTTTAAATATATACGTAGAATGACATCCACGGCTCTGGATAGCAATATTTTGACTAAATTTACACTCAATAGTGTAAATTTATCGAAACGAATATTATTTTTCGAAAAGGTTATGTTAATATTTTACAGTGTCGACACTGACGGCCACCATTGTGACGGGTGACGTCACATATCTTGAGAACTGTCACTGGAAATTTCGTCTCTTGTGTATCCTTACCGCCCGCACCCCTGACAGTCCCCGCTCTCGTCATTCCCCCCGCGCCCCTGTATCCCGCAGGCGAAGTCTCAACGAAGCGGTTTACCTATAGTGAGACTTCACTTTGCCCTGTCAAGGTCATCCAGCTACCGCTTACACGCAAGGGATTTGTGTTTGTGGATTCAAATTAAAATTATGTTACTTTCCACTAGGTAGGTATTACATTTTTATGTTATTTATTAAGGTGTACAGGCGAACTGGTAAAGGTTGCAGGAAGCCGCTGGATGCAGGCCGCTTCTAACCGGCCAATTTGGAAATCACAGGGGAATGCCTATGTTTAATAGTGGACGTCCTGTGGCTGCTAAAATGATGATGATGATTATTTATTTTTTAAGACAGCAAATACCTGATCGTGTATTGATGAATAGACTTATTTAAAAATATCTTCAGGTGGGTAACTGTCCCCAGTTGCCTACTGACGATATTTCTACACAGTTGTGTCGTGTATCTCCCGTTAAAGACATTATTAGTGGCCGTATTTAAATTTAATAAAAAACGGAACTAAACAGTTTCGGAGAAGCAGCAATACGGAAAAAATCGTTTCAAGCCTTATGAAAATATTTTAAAAAATATTTTTTATTTTTTTCCACCAAATTTTAAGACATTGCTACACAGATTTGTATAATTTTTATAATTTATGTGGCATTTTCTAAAGTTTACTATGTATCATTTAATTGTCATTAATGCGATTTTGCATGAAAAATGTACGTGAGATTAGTCCAATTGGAGTACATCGTAAGTTAGATGGACTCCAATTGGACTAATCTCAGCATACATTTAATTATATCCACAGGTTGGTTTAAGATATCTAAAATCTCAGTCCAAAAGAAAATAATAATAAGGACGTTTATTGACAATGGACATCAAGACAACAACAGCTACACAGTCAGCACATACACAAAAATCTAACAAAAACAACAACTAAACAGACAGATACTAACACAGTTAATTAAGAGAATACATAAATAACTGGTAAATAATTAATGGACCGCCATGATTTCATGAAATTGCAAATGGTATTACATCCGAGACTTAAAAAGTGCCGTAATGAGAGACGTAAAATACTTTTCCTAGAGGAAACATACATCGTGTTGGCAGCCTACTAAGGAATGGTTACAACGGCTCAATACTCCGTTAAACTAAAATCTTCGAGAATGTGATTTGATAGAGCTCATTACTGGCTATAAAACCGAAGTTTTACAAAAAGATGAAACCATGCAAGAACGCTGATTACCTGGAACCATATACTACCTTCCTAACCCGATTAAAATAGATAACAATTTAGATAAAAAACAAACAAAAAAACAAAAGCATTGTTGCGTTCTTTGAAAATTATGGACACTGCCGAAAATGAAAAAAAAATATTATTACGTGTAAAAAAAATAAGCGGAGTATTATAAGCACGACATAGTTTCTAATGACAAATGCGATCAGTTACAGTTATTAATAACACCAGTTCAGAACAGGAAAATTTTTCAACTGCCTCTGGTGGGAAAACCACTGGTGGGGTGAGTTAAACCATTTTTTCAAGTAAAAAAATTTTCCTTGATATATTAAACTACTTAGCATTATTGTAAATGCGAAAAAAATGATTTCATGTATTTCTACCAGGGACAAGTGATCCAGTTGGGTAGGTCCAATTTTGAGAAGGGGGTCAATCATTGAATCCAGTTCGGCTGGGCAGAGCTCGGGAAACTACACAACGATTTTTCGTCCAAAATACTTCAGCGCCTAAAGACGAAAGGCTACAACTAGTATGTGTTACCAGTGATGACATTTATTGAAGTGGAACGTGGCCTCATACGAAAGCTCAAGGTTGCACAGCGTGCATTTATATTGCAAAAGAAATGAATAAGAGCATTTGTGGGGAAGTATCAATTGAGATATTTTGTCGAGTATTATTAATGAGATTACGATCACATTGACAGAGCTTCACGGTTTGGAGGCAGGAACTTTTGTGCGAGGTTATCTAACTTTCAACCAAAATAATGAGGTTACCCTTGAGACTCCGCACGATAGAAAAACCACTCCACACAAGTCATTTCTAGATTATTTTTACAAAAAGAGCTTTGCTGCTATGTGTAGTTAAAACAAAATTCCACTAAAAATACGGACGCTTGTTTACTGTGAAAATTATTAAATGTTTATGCAATTGACTTATTGATAATTGTTTTTATAATTTGAATGTTTTTTTTAACATAAAATGAATAATTCTATAGACACCGTACTGACTGTTAAATTTATTTTATTTACTAATTCAATTCTTAATTTTGGAATATAAAAATGCTGGCTCGTTTCTCGCTCAAAGGCTTAGTATTGCCATTCAGCGAGAAAATGCTGCTAGCATTCTCGGCTCCTTGCCTCCTGGACACGCCTTTATTTTTGAGTAGATTTGAGTTTTAGGTTAGATTATTTTGAAAAAAATGTAATCAACTGTTTTATTTAATGAAATAAATTACTAGTGGTTTTAGCAAACATTAAATACATTTACAAAAAATACTGACTATTTGTGACACCTGTCAGTAATTTTTTGTTGTTATGTAACAAATTATATTTTAATTTATTATAATTCATTTTATAGAATTTTTGTATGCCACCATGGTGGCAAAACATGTGTGATACTTTTTATATAAACATGTATTATTATCTGTCATTTACCATGTTTTATGCAAATAAATAATTTCTATTTCGATTATAACACACTTCCCATACCGAAATATAACTGTTTGGTTTACGTATACTGGGTATTTATTAAGAAAATGCTTAGATCACCACAAATAATGTAAGGAGCTTATGGCTCATGCACACGGAGAAGACAATCAAGATAAGTAGTAGAATTACCCGTTATAAAGACTATCGCAAAGATGAGACCAAAAACTTATTAACCATACCACCAGACAGTTTTGTGGAATATATCAGATCGATGTACAAGCGATTTTGCCACTTTTTCGAGAGGAACTCCGGAAATTGTTAAACCGTTTTAGTCTTCTAAATGAGGTACAATCTCTTACATTTCTAATGCCTTGCAAATGGCTTCTACCGGCTCACGACATAGCATTTATATCGACCTTTGACAGCTGACAAATTGTTGTCTTGTCCAAATCTAAGCTATCAAAGGTTTTGCCGGGACAGAATTATAATAGAGATAAAATGTTTGTTAATTATATTACTATTCTTCTTGTTTTATTCTCAGCAATCAATCAATCGACTAGGTTCGAGTGCCACAGTTATTTTGAGGCCAGTTAGTTTGGCGTTCTTAGTGCCAGCCACAGAAATGACGACGCAGGGACGCAAGCAAGCGCATAATAAATTAACTCAAAATACCAGACTACTGTGAAAACGAGATTATTGAATGGCAATTGTGGGTTAAAATCACAAATACCTGGAAAAGTACGAATACCCGGGACATGAATGGCCGACAGACGTACATCTAAGGGACTGCAGAACTTAGTATTTCATATTTATTTATTTCAACTTGATACATCTAGTGATCAAGGGCGTGCGGTGCATATAGGCAATAAGGCAGTGCCTACGTGGTAAATAAAAAAAGATAGGCAGTAGGTACTTATAAATGTGTGTCATTGATGAAAACACTTAGGTAAGTATCTACTGCCTACCTTGAAATGAAACCAATGCCCACCACTGCTAGTGATTCTTTGTTCTTTTTCTTGACAAATATGCTCATAATACAAGATTCCGTTTTTAGGTTTTACTTTAAACAGAAAAAAAAAGTATTGATACTACCTTCAAAAACTGTAGCGGAATACCACAATCTTGATTCATTGCGTCCAAGATATCTCTAACTTGATAACAAACTGCTTCAAGTGCTGCTTTAATGATATGGTTAGAATTGGTGTCTTCAGTTATGCCGCATATAACTCTGAAATATACAATGCAAAGACTGATTACGGTTTTATAGAAAGACCGTACAAAAACGGCCAAGCAAACGCTTGTCGACAAGCGAAGTAGAGGGTTCAATAGTTATAACTCAACTATTGGATCTCAAAAATTAGGGCCCCAAGCATACAGCTTAAGACCTAGTTTCATTTCATAAGTTTTCATTTGTAGTAATGGCATGACGAAAACTGAGCACAACATATGATTAATATTGAATAATAAAACTTCAAAAAAAACTTGAAAGCCTCTTTTACTGAGGTATTAATTTGATATTTGGTAGATCTCGACGCGATGTAACCCATCCGCGGTTGACTAGTTATCCATGACTTCTTGGACAACCTGTATTTGTTCATAAATAAGAACAAAATGTATTTAGACGACCACTTTTTATACAGTCTTATATTATTTTAGTCGATATTGTGTGCACCTGAATGGCAATGCACTTCTTCTTACTATAACATATTCAAAATAGCACTACAAGTAATACTTCTATCTCTGATTGCCGTGATGTGCTTTGAACGCATTGGGTTTACGAGGGCTGCACTAAAAGTATCGGGAATGGAATATTTCCACTGTTCCTGTCATACTAAAATCTTTTTAATTGCAAACTCCTTGGTTTTAAAAATCGAATACCATTATTTATTTTAAAAAAGATTTCTCGGTCTTATTACAAGGTCTTGTCAAACTTGTTTAGTCGTTGAGAAAATGGAATTGACTCGCGAAAATTCAAGAGCGACGATTTATTATGACTTTCGAAGTGGTTTAACACAAAAACAGTGTGTTGACCGGATGATTTCTGCATTTGGTAATAAAGCCCCATTCAAAACCACAGTTTATCACTGGTTTGCTGAATTTCAACGTGGACGTGTCAAGCTCAGTGATGATCCCCGTCAAGGTCGTCCAAAAACTGCAGTCACCCAAGAAAACGTTGATGCTGTGCGTAAGCTGATTCAGGAAGATCGACATGTGACATACCGCGAAATTCAGGCAACTTTAGACATTGGCATGAGTCAAATACAAATAATCTTGCATGAACAAAAAAAGTTGTTTTCCCGGTGGATACCGCATTCGCTCTGTGAAGAGCAAAAAGCGGCTCGCGTTACTTGGTGCGTCAGAACTCTCGAAAGATTCCACGCAGGATCCTCAAATGCTGTATACAACATCGTATCAGGTAACGAATCCTGGATATACGCGTACGAACCCGAAACAAAAAACTAGTCACGAGTTTGGGTGTTCGAAAATGAGTTATAGCCAACAAAAATTGTTCGTTCACGGTGTTGCAAAAAAAATGGTGGCCGCGTTTGTCTCCAAAACCGGCCATGTTGCGACTATTCGTCTTGAGGGACAAAGAACGGTTAATGCAGAATGGTATGATAGCATTTGTTTGCCACAGGTCGTTTCTGAACACCGTTAAAGAGAACTGCAACCGCCGCATCATCCTCCATCACGACAATGCGAGTTCTCACACCGCGCACAGGACAAAAGAGTTTTTAGAGCAAGAAAACATAGAATTATTAGACCATCCGCCGTACAGCCCCGACCTAAGCCCTAATGATTTCTATACTTTCCCTAAAATAAAGAATAAATTGCGTGGTCAGAAATTTTCATCACCTGAAGAAGCTGTGGACTCCTACAAAACGGCCATTTTGGAGACCCAAACTTCCGAATGGAATGGTTGATTCAATGATTGGTTCCGTCGTATGGAAAAATGTGTCAAATTTCGCGGAGAATACTTTTAAAAGCAATAAATACATTTTTAAATAGTAATGTTGTGTCACTTGCTTGATTCCCGAAATTTTCAGTGCCGCCCTCGTAATTCCCGGTTCGGGCAAATTCACAGTTTTTGGTTAGCTTGGATCTAGGTGTTCTGGGAGACGCCAGACCAATTTTATCTAAATTATTTACTTCGACACGATGATAATTTGTTATTTTATATCTTATAGACATCAATTGCACCTTACGAGTCGAAAGTCAATTTACAATATGAACTTGCTCACCCTCTTGCATCCTGACGCCAGTATGGTGCATACAAACCACTGAAAGCTGGTACAAATACGACACTACCATTTTCAGTTGCTTTTTCCGCAATACCTTGAGACTCTTTGGCACTTTCTAGAAGTCCTAGGTTATCTTTCAGCCAACCCAATGCAGCTCCAGCAATAGCTACCTATAAAAAAAATACCATCGATTTCAGTGACAAAGATGGTGGCCTCTTATACAATGCTTTCTAAGAAAACTCAAGGTTGGCGTGCTATGGAAAGGGCTATGCTCGGTGTTTCTTTGCAAGGTCGAATGAATTAGGAGATTCGTAAACGAACAAAAGTCGCTGACATAGCCCAACGGATTAGCAAGCTGAAGTGGCAGTACGCGGGGCTATGTGCCCCGCACGTAGAACTAACGACCGATGGTTCTAGACTGGAAGCCACGTACCGACAAGCGCAGCGTAGGACGGCTACCCACCCACAAGGTGGAGAGACGACCTGATAAAGGTTGCAGAAGGCAGATGCAGGCCGCTTCCAAAAGGGCAATTTAAAGTCACTGGGGGAGGCCTCTATTCAGTAGTGGTCGTCCTATGGCTGAATTGATAATGTTGATGAGTTATAAAGATTTCGATATGAAAGATTTGCGTAAATTATAGGCGCATTTAACAATTCTTTGCCTACTGTAAAATCAACAACTCATATCAAAATTTATTTTATTAATTAATATTGGACTCCATATTCTGAGCTCTAAGGTGAACATTTCTCAAGAAAATGTATTTTTTGTAGTATGTTGATAAGCTGTTGACTGTACATGGAACAACATGAATTAATTAACTGGAAATAAATATACATATATATATTAAAATGATTACAAATTTACTGATAGATAGCATATAATTGTTTCATTTGGATGAAATACTTACAGATCCTTCCAAAGCATATTGTGGAGGGCTCTTACTTCCCAACTGATATGCAACTGTAGTTAGCAATCCTCTAGTTGAGTTTACTCTGATATCCCCTGTATTGTACAACACAAAACAACCAGTGCCATAGGTTGCCTTTGCTTGACCCTTTTGTAAGCACATCTGTCCAACTAATGCCGCTTGCTGATCACCCAAGCACCCGGATATGGGAATGTTTTTTAAAGGTCCATCTGATATGTAGCCATATACCTGTAATTTTGGTTTACTATATATAATTTAATAATGTCACTACATTATTGCACTGTTATCACATTTCTATATGTATATGTGATATTAATTTTTAAAAAACATCAGAATAGAATACATTAGGGTAAGTAATATTGTAATTGCACCATGTTAGCAAGGGCCGATTTTTCGATAGCAGATAACTTTTATCCAATGAATAAAATAACGTTTTGACACATTTTATATACGAAAACTGTCAATATGTCAAACTTATTATTCATATAAATGTTATCAGGCTATTGAAAAATCGGCCCTACTACATATAAATTAATAAACAAAGTAAGCTTGTGAAATCAATATTTATTTAGGAACCAGCATTTTGTTATCTATGTTATGTTACCTAGATTGATTTCTCATGATGCCATTATTTAACAATTCCACCCCAAAGTTAGTACTCTACTCTCGTAATGTCTATTGTACGCCTATACAAATCTTCTACATATATAAAAATGAATTGCTGTTCGTTTGTCTCGCTAAAACTCGAGAATGGCTGGACCGATTTGGCTAATTTTGATCTTGAAATATTTGTGAAAGTTCAGGGAAGGTTTAAAAGGTAAGAAAATATAAAGGAATTGCAAGGAAAGTAATAGAAACAGCTATTTCATTTTTCCAAACCGTATTGTCAACTGTCAAACAAGATGGTTCAGTAGCTATACAGATAAATTCAGTCAGTTTTTGTTGGCGGTACGAAGTTCGCCGGGTCAGCTAGTATTTAATAAATTTCCAGACTATTAAAAACAACTGACATTTTTGAAAGTTAAAAATAAATTGTATAATTTAATTAAAAAAAAAATATGTATATACTATTAAGGAATTCTTGAATGATAAATTTTGACAATAACGGTATAATATTTTAACGTAATTAAACCTAATTATTGGAAATGTTAGGAACATTCCTGAAGAATGTGTAAATGAATGTTAATGTGTTTTATGGATGGCATTTGCATAATATTTGACATAACTTGTTTAATTATTAACTTTTATTATTAACTTTCTTAAACACTGTACTATTATAATATTTGCACGTCACATTGCGATAGAATATGCTGGAAAATGTTTATGAATTAACCTACTTATTGTAACCATATTCTGGTAAATAAATAATTTATTTATTTATATTTATTATGAAATTGATTATTTATACTAAATAACATAAAACAAAACTTTAAGTTTCAAATAAATTAGCGATTAATATAAAATTTTAAGATCTCTGTCAAGTTGAAGGTACATATTTTTTGGTAATATTTTTGAACTACTGATTTTGAGAAGGATATCAAAATGGATTTGTGATAAAACCTCTAACTCCTGCAGACCCACTTAATATTGGATAAGCATAATAACGTAACTATTGTCTAGTTTTGACACTTCCAACAGGTAATGCTATCAGTATAAATTCAGTTTAGCAGTAAAAATTACCTCTGAACTTGATTTAATTTCTGGCAAAACGGACTGAGGCACTTCAAAAAACTTTAACAACATAGGATCCCATCTTAAATTTTCTATGTTCATTAACATGGTTCTTGAGGCATTAGTAACGTCTGTGATATGCTTTCCTCCATTCGGGCCACCTGAAATTATTTTAAAATGTTAGTTTCAATGTGTAACTCATACAATGTTTTCCTATTCAACGATTTTGTATAACTTTAACCAACAACACCTTATTAAAAGATTATGTTGTGTGTTGTGTTTTGTTATACATGTTGTCAATAGAAAAAATGTCTTAGTTTCACAATGTAAGTTTAAAAAGTAAATAGTACTTAAGTTTTCACCCTAAATCTATCATATACCTATTGTCTGCATCAGTTATTTTAAAGGTAAAACCTTTAAAGTTAGCAGTTTCCATGACAAACTGAGTGCATAGAAATAGAAATACACTCGATATTTTGTAGATGTGTAAAAACTCTTTTAACATGTTGTTTCTTGAAACAGGCTAACTAATATTTTAAATCAAAAAGAACACATTTTTTAATGTAAGCAATCCATTACCTGTCAAATTCCAAATAATCCAAGTGTCAACAGTTCCAAAACAACATGTACCCTTTTTCATAGAACTATTTACAGCATCCACATTATCACTTAACCATCTTAGTTTAACAGCACTGAAATATGGGGACATTGGCAACCCACATAATGGCTGTAAATAATATTTTATTCATTTAGCTTTATAAGAAAAATCTGTTGCCCTCGGATCAATTAACAAAAGACAAATCATAAAGTATATTTTTTATTTAATTTCATTTCATTTCTTAATTTTAACTCGTTTCCACCATACTACACCTAATTGGATAAAAAATTAGCTGCTGATAACTTTAATCTAGGTTATTAAGAGAATTACTTCAGTATCATCCATCATTGATGTGTGGCAGGTTAACAAATAGATAAGGTGATCTATTTGCGATGCGTAACTAATAAAGTTTACAGTTTAGTTTACAGGATGGAATGGACAAGGTTAAATGTCTAACATAGCTGTTTAGAGCTGATAGTAGGATTTTGTATTAAATTATAGGTAAAGAACCACTTACAGTCAAATAATTCTTATTTCTAGTCTTATTTGGCACAGTTTCCAGAAGTTTGTCAATTGTCGATTTAGTCCTCATATCCAGCCAAACAATGGCATTATGTAATGGTGCACCTGTATTTTTGTCCCATACTATAGAAGTTTCTCGTTGATTTGTCACACCCACTGCAATTATATCCTAAAAACGATTTATATTTAGGTATAAAAAATTATATTTGTGCCTCCATTGTCCAGATCAAGAGATGATCACTTTGTTGATAATTTAAGTCAATAACTAAACCACTTGTTTATGGCAGTTTTTGTTAACAACATTGTCATTGACCTCTAAACTGCAAAACGAGACACAATATACATTTTATTGTTAAACAGTCTCAAGCGCTGCTCGTTTCGGCTTAGCCATTCAGTTAAAGTAGGTAGGTTTTAGTAAACAAAATTGAATGTATCATGCCCAGTTATAAAATTTGGTAAGTTAAAAGATAATAAGTACATAGCATTAATAATGCAGAATGAGTTCGTTAATCTTGTTATGTAACCGTTCGGCTCTGCAATAATATCTTCAAAGCTGATCAGGTGAGTACTGCCTTAGTCGTGTTTGATCACAATAAAGTAAAAATACCTTGGCTTTCCCGCCGAGATTTTCCAGTTGTTCGACGGCTTTTGTTATACATGTTGTGACAACTTCTAAAATTTTGTAAGGATCCTGTTCCACCCAACCTTCTTGAGGAAAAATTTGTTCTAATTCCTTTTGATGGGATGCAATAACTTCTGACGAATTAGCTTTAAAAATAATAAACCTTGCACTTGAAGTGCCCTCGTCAATGGCGCCAACTAAGGGGCCGAATTTCCCAAACTCAGACATCACTACAAAGGCGTTTAACTTCTCAAATTAATTTAATAAGGCGACGATTAAATCGAAGATAGCAAACTAGAACACACAAATACAATGGCAAAGAAAATGTTTAAAAATAATGTAAGTATTTTAATTTTCTTTTTTTACGTACGACTACTTTTTAATCTACTATTTTTTTTTTTTTTAATTGGGTTTTACGGCTCTGGGTTCTAGCCCTTTTAAGCCAATCGTTGTTTTCATGCAAAGAGTTAAAAGTTTAAACAGTTCATTATGTGCCTTTCTAAAACACAGTGTTGGGTGAAGAAGCAGTTGTTGATCTTTGCCTATTCTTGTCTATGGAATCAAAAACTTACCCCTATTGTCCTTGATTAGGTTACCTTACTTGACACCAGGTGGCGCCACTTTGTATGCAGTCTGGCGATTTGAAACCTGTCAAAACTCAATAGCGTTGTGATTTTTGCCGCGTAAACAGCAAAAATTTTTCTCAAAGTGTTAAAATAGTGATAAAACACAGTTATTTTTAACAATTCTGAGTGCAATGGAGAAGGTTGGTGACAGTGAGAGGTCGGAGGCTGTCGCCCCGGATGGGGGACGGGCTTCGGCTCAGTTGGATTCGGAATCCTCATCTTCATCCTCGGAGGATGAAAGATTTGCGTCGCCACCTCCTAACAAAAGACGTAAGTACACTAAATCGAGATCATCTACACAATCTCGGAACTACTACGACCCACGAGTCGATACCTTGATGACTCAGATGGAATGTATTTCAAATTATATTGCACACAATCTGCCTTCTACATCTCAGCAACAATTACCTTCTTTAAATAATGTGCAATGTGATGTCGAACCGCAAACCTTTTTGACTTTACCTACCTCAACCGTATCGAATTTATCACTAGGTGATGTTATAATTGATCATGACGATAGAAAAATTGTACCTCCTGCAAACCCAGAGCGCCTCAGAGAACTTATGAAGCTGCAACAATTCGATTCGCAGGCCTGGAAGGGCATTCGCTATAAGAAAGCTATGCAAGCACAGTTGGCTTCGCCTGGGTTTACAGGCTTAAAGTTAAATGATGAGTTATGCCATTTTAATAAAACCAAAGACTATTTAGCTTCCACAGAGACCCTTATGGCCGGTCTGTCTAATAGCGTTTTAGAGCAGAAGCATCTTATTCAAAAATCCTTGCAAGAAATTTTAGATTGGGCCGCACAAGACCCTACTAAGTTAAATGTAAATAATTTGTTTGAGAAATTTTCTACTACATTTGGCCCTGATTCTCCTACTTCTAAAAATATAGAAGTAACTCTGCAAATGATATGCGGTAAGCGTGCAGAGTGCATTGAGTTCAGACGTGATCGCATATTAAAAGAGATAGGAAACACTAATCTCAGAGCAACCTTGCAGAATGTTCCTCCGAGCTCAGAATATTTGTTTAGCCGAGAAGCTCTCCAGCCAATTATTCAATCTTTAGGTGGGTCGCAGACCTGGTTAGATACCCCAAATTACTTAAAAAGAAAATCTCAACAGGCCAATGAACCTAATTCTTTTAAAAGACATAATAGACCACCTCACACCAAAAGCTCTAATTTCAAAGTTCAGGACAAAAAATCTAAGTTTGTTCCTAAAAAGCCCTTTCGTAGAAACCATAACCCAGAACAATCCAATAACAATTCTAAACAAAATTGACAGTCAGAGAAGAAGCTTCAATGGAGGATGCCTGAGAAACCATGTAGACGTTTGGCAATCGTTGGGAGCGAACCAATTCATACTAAAAATAATTTCGAATTGCAAAATTCCTTTCAAAATAAAACCTCCATTGCAGTTTCCTTACCAAAGCATTCAAAGAAAATTTTCAACAAAAGTTTCACCCAAAATGACAAAAATGATCAAAGATCTCAAGGACAAAAATATTCTAGAACGACCACCATCTCTGAATCCAGGTTTCCATTCCAAGATGTTTTTAGTGCAAAAATCAGACGGTGGAATGAGACCAATATTCGACCTTCGCAGTCTCAATACACATGTAGCTACAAAACACTTTCATCTGGTCTCCCAAACAGATGTTGTGGACTTTTTGCAGGACCAGGACTGGTTAGTGAAAATCGACCTTCAGAATGCCTATTTTCACCTGCCCATAGCAGAGGCTCACAGACGGTTCCTCAGAGTCATATACGACCAAGAGATATTACAACTAACGGCCCTACCATTCGGCCTCTCTTCGGCACCACAAATTTTCTCAGCAGTGTCAAATTGGGTTGCGGAAACCCTACGTGCCAAGGGTATTCGAATGCTCGTTTATTTGGACGACTACTTACTGGCACATCAAGTACGGTCAATCCTAGTTTCTCAGGTTGCGGAGACACTGAGATTGCTAGAGACATTGGGATGGCATGTAAACTACCCAAAGTGTATTGTAGAACCTACACAGGAACTGGAATATTTAGGCATAATGTGGAACACTCTCAGAAACACAATGACATTACCACAGAAAAAAGTTCAAAATATAAAACAATTACTAGCAAAAATAGAGACAGCAAATTTAACATGTACATTGAGGGAGGCCCAAAGTCTTTTAGGCCATCTAAATTTTGCAACAATGACCGTTCGCGGAGGACGGCTTCACTGTCGCAGGATGCAATTGTTTCTGAGACAATTCCACAGGGGCCATTGGAGAGACAGAAGAGTTCTGCCTCCAACAGTTCACCAGGACCTAAAATGGTGGTGCAGAGCAGTAGACTGCGCTGCCAGACCTTTACGCCAAAAGGAAGTCACACACTTCCTGTCCACCGACGCAGCGGATGCAGGGTGGGGCGCTCAACTAAACGGGTTGTACCTATCAGGAAAATGGACGCCCAAACAAAGCAAATGGCACTCCAACCTCAAGGAGATGTATGCAGTGTACGGTACAGTCTTAGACCAGAAAGATGTACTGAGAGGAGCCCACATACTGATTCAGTCAGACAACAAGACGCTAGTAGCGTACATCAGGAACGAGGGAGGTACTCGTTCTTTGGCTCTTCTAAATCTGACCACCAAACTTCTACAGTTGACAGACCAGCTCGAAATAATGCTTTCGGCGAGATATCTACCTGGAACACTAAACGGGATAGCAGACCGCCTTTCCAGAGGTCGAGCAGTTCCCGAGTGGCATCTGTTGCCCCAGGCCACGGAGGCCATATTCAGAGTATGGGGCGTTCCAGACATAGACTTGTTTGCTTCAAAGGCCACAGCGGTCGTTCCAAGGTACGACACTTTGGACTCGACAGATGGGTCCGCAATTTTTTGGGACGCCTTCAGTCATCCCTGGGACTGTCAGTTAGGATGGGTGTTCCCATCCCCCAACCTGATCCCGCAGGTTCTAGCACACCTGAATGTATCCAAGGGAACATTTATCCTAGTAGCTCCCCAATGGCCACAATGCTTTTGGCTCCCAGATCTCCGGAGCAGAGCTCTGGAGGACCCACTGCCGATAGAGGATTGCGGAAGACCTTGGTAGATCAGTCAACGGGTCGGACCCCTCCACAAGTAGACAGGCTTTTTCTCCTAGCATGGAAAATTGGGGGTGGGGAGAGCAAATAAACCACTGGGCTTCTGAGGAGAAAGGGTTATTGAAACGTAGTTGGCGTGAGTCCACCTTGTCCACATATAAAGGCCCTATTAAAAGATGGATTTCTTGGTGCAACTCTCATAATATAAATCCTAGCACTCCTTCAGGTAACGAGGTTGCTAGGTTCTTGGCAAAACTATTCCTAGAAGATAAGCTTGCTTATAAGACTATACTTTTACATAAGTCAGCAGTTTCTACCTTCTGTGCTACTTCAAATGAAAACTTTTCAAAGAACTTTTTTGTTCACCAAATTCTAAAGGCCATTTCTCTTGCGCACCCAGATGTGCAAAGACCTCCTGTTTTTGATATAAAGATTTTATTTGACTGGCTGCAAAGCAGCCCATCCACAGGTACATTATTTGACTTATCACGAAGAACTGCTCTGATTCTTCTTCTTGCTTCTGGTCGTCGAATTCACGACCTTACACTGTTGGATATATCTGAAGGCAGCTTAGTAGAACAGTCTGATAGGATGACATTATGGCCAAGATTTGGATCCAAAACAGACTCTTCCACTCACAGGCAATCAGGTTGGCTGTTGATCAAGCATCCGGATGATCTTATATGCCCTGTAAGCCATATTCAGGAACTGATTCAGGTCTCCATGGTTAGACGATCTCAGACAGAAATCAAAAGTCTGTTCATATCTGTAACTGGTATAGTTAAACCAGCTTCTAGGACAAATATAGCGAATTGGATCAAGACTATTTTCAAAGAAGTTGGAATTGATGCCTCTCCAGGAAGTATCCGATCTGCGGTTTCATCTCGAGGTTGGTTAGAGAATAGACCTGTGGAAGAGATCTTAGAAAGAGCAAATTGGAGAAGTGCTCAAACTTTTAAAAAACCATTATTGTCGTGAAGTTCAAGATACTTCATACATTAATAATTCTAGTGCTGATTTATTACATATTAATTTTAAAAGTGTTTAGATTAAAGACTAAATACCTATGTTTCTTTATTAATCCTGATTGAGAGAAGTTTATTCTATTAAGTTGCATAAGTTTCTCTAACTTATTGTTGATTTAGTTTTGAAGTTAATTCTTTTGTTTTTACTATTATTTCAATTGATCTCGTTGAAAGCTGTGATTTTTAATTTAGTATTGTGATAAACAATGAGAAAGAAATAGTTTCTATTAATGTCACTTAATTTGTTTTTATGACAATATAATATTATGATTATTTATTTTTGTTTTTTATCTCATCAATAGCGTTGTGCTTAACACCAGCAGATAACAAACAGGTCTTCACCCAACACTGTGTTTTAGAAAGGCACATAATATAACTGTTTTGCATTACAACAAAACAATTATTATGTGTCGGATAAAACACAGTGTTGCAGCAAGGCCTTGCTGGTGAAAGACTATTGAGTTTTGACAGGTTTCAAATCGCCAGACTGCATACAAAGTGGCGCCACCTGGTGTCAAGTAAGGTAACCTAATCAAGGACAATAGGGGTAAGTTTTTGATTCCATAGACAAGAATAGGCAAAGATCAACAACTGCTTCTTCACCCAACACTGTGTTTTATCCGACACATAATAATTGTTTTGTTGTAATGCAAAACAGTTATATTTTTAGATAAAAATTATCCGCTTGGAAGTGTGAATATGTTCAATGTTTTTCATAATTATTGTTCAATCATTTCACTGAAATTCACTTTTTCACCGAACGAATCACAGAGTACCGAGAGATGATACTATGAATTTGTAGAGAGCCTTGAAGAATTTGGGATCACTAAGAAGTACGTGCAGATTCTGAGGCACAGCCTTACACACTTCTTGAAGGTCGTTGATCATTACAAGTCTTTGTATGCCGAAGCTTCTACATTTCATAATTATGTGTTCTAAATCAGCTGCTGGTTCTTCATTACAATGTGGGCATTCGGCACTCGATATCAGGTTAAGTCTCTTCAGGTGAGTGGGAGTGTGACAATGGCCAAATCTTAGCCTATTGATGATGGTTATAAATTGTCTATTATCAATATAATCATTCTTGCGATGGTACCAAGGTTTGGCGGGCGGGCTTCCTTGGATCTTTGCATACCATTTTCCCTTTTCTGCACTTTTAATAGTCCAATACTCATGCCACAACTTTTTCAGATCCTTGCCGATCAGTGCTTGGTAGTCAGTATGAGGAATTTTCATCAAAGCAGAATGATCGATATCAAAGCCATTTCTCGCAGCGCAATCCACTATTTCATTCCCGCTGATGCCACGATGCGATGGTACCCACAAGAAGTGAATATTTTTACTGGTAAGTCTTATTATATCATACATTAGTTTTTTTATATCATAGATTAAATAATTTAAGCTAAACTTTTGTGAGTTGCATTCTAAGGCTAGAAGTACACTTTTAGAGTCAGTCAAAATAATGATATCTGTTCGTGTTTTAGAACTAATTACATGTCTTAGGGCTAAAAGTATAGCATAGCTTTCAGCTGTGAAGATACTACTGCGACAATCAATTTTATAGCTTTTGACTAAGCGAAGTTGAGGATCATAGAATGCTGAATTTACACTATTGTCTGATTTAGAACCATCAGTATACACTTTGTAATAGGGCTTACTGTTTAATAATTGGTCTAATTCAGTTTGATTATTTACTTTATCCCATATAATATTAAAATGTTTGCTGATAAGAACCTCGAAACTCACTTTATAAAGTGGCCATGGCTTATCTATATACATATTTAAGCAAAGATTATGTATGTACATAGCAATTCTAAGTAGTTCAGGTGTGTGCCCAGATATTAGTTCAGAACCTGATATCTGCGTAGGAGGAGTTGAACTTATTTCAAATGATTGGGGTGGTAATATTTTATGAATTACAGATTTGTTATCAGAAGAAATAAGTTTAAGACAAAAATTGTAGGCCAGTTGTATGCGTCTTACAATTAGTGGAGGAATACATGATTCACACTGCATAGCATTGATGGGAGTTGAGCACATAGCTCCTGTAATTATTCTAAGTGCTTTATTCTGGATGACATCTAATTTTTTTAACAAAGTTACACTACAATTCATGTATGCCAAAGAGCTGTAATCAAAGTGACTGCGAACAAGACTTTTGTAAAGCATGGATAGTATTTTAGGGTCTGAGCCCCAGTTTACACCAGCTAGTGAGCGCAAAATGTTTAAAGCCTTAGTTGAATTTTTAATGAGTAGATTTATGTGATCTGCAAATGAAAGTTTTTTGTCCAGGCACACTCCTAAAAACTTTTTCTCTTGAATCCAGGGAAGAGGATTGTTATTATAATAAATTTGAGAGTCACAATCATCATATTTTTTGGAAAATAACATAGCACCACTTTTATTAGGACTGATGTCAAGTTTTAGTTTGTTGCCATAAAAGTGATGGATCTCAGCTAAGGCTATATTTAAACTATGTACAGCAATATTTACATTCTTAGTTACAGTATAAATTAACAAGTCATCAGCAAATTGAAGAAACTTTACATCAGTCTGTTTTAAATATTGATTTATTTGACTAGTATACAAATTGTATAGCAATGGGGAGATAGTAGCTCCCTGCATTGTTCCTTTATAAACATGCTTCGGTCCATGAAGAATATTATTGAATTTAACATACATTGTTCTATTATATAAAAAATTAAAAATCCATTTACAGACATGACCTGGTACACCAATGTCGCTCAAGATGCTAATAAGAATTGAGGGATTCACATTATCAAAAGCACCTTTCACATCAAGAAAGACACAAGTTGTTGCAGAATGACAGTGGAAAGATTTCTTAATATCAGAGATCAATGATGTAAAGCTTTCTGAAGCACTTCGACCTTTCCTAAATCCATATTGTTCATTAGGTAAGATGTTATTTGATTCGACATAGTGATCTAATCGAATTTTTAACATGCATTCAAATATTTTACCAATACAGGATGTTAAAGAAATGGGACGGTATGAGTTACTGTCATCAGCAGGTTTATCTGGTTTTAAAATAGGAATGACACATTGAGTTTTCCACGACTCTGGAATGACCTGTTCTTGCCAAAGTAGATTATATACTTGTAATAAAAGTTTTTTAGCATTAATATGGAGGCGACGAATGAGTTCATATGGAATCTCATCTAATCCAGGGGTTGTGTTCTTACGTAATTGCAAGGCTGTGACAAATTCTTCCCAAGTGAAAGGTTGAGAGAGAAATGTTGCTTTTGTATCACCATTTTGAGAAAAATACTGTGTTAATAATGAGTTGTTTATATCTTTTTCAGGAGGAGATGAAGGGGCATACTTGTTGAAGAAAGATGGAATCCATTCATCATTCTTTGGCAATTTCTGAATAGACAAGCGTTTAAACTTCTTCATGTAGTTCCATACTGTGCTAACAGGAGTGTATCTATTAAAAGATTCACATAGAGACTTCCAACTAATTTTCTTTTTTTCATTTAAAGTTTTCTTTTTGATGGCATCCAATTTCTTGTAGTTAACATAATTGTCAATGCTTGGATTACGTCTATAAAAATTTAAGGCTTGTTTACTTTCTTTTACTACGCTACTGCAGTCATTATCCCACCATGGTACTGGTTTTTTAATTAAATGAGGAGTAGTTTTAACAATTTTAGGTACGGACATGTCTCTAATATTAGTTAAATGATTGTAAAAATTATTGTATGTTAACATAGGATCAGAAGTATCAAAGTTAACACAATCAGACATTTTTTCTGTTTCAAAATGGAATTTAGACCAATCAGCCTTACTATAAACATACCTATGTACCGGATCACCAATTTGATATTTATCTACAGATGTCTGAATGTCGGTTATAGTGGGATAATGATAACTTCCCATAGGATCGTCGTGAACCTTCCAATCACATAATGGAGCCACTGATGGACTGATACAAGTTATATCAATTGCCGAAGGATTATGAACAGACCTACCTACTGTGGTTGGCGCACCTGAGTTGAGGATGCAAAGGTCACAGTCGTCCAAGATGTTATAAACTTCATTGCCACGACTATTGCAGGAAGCGCACCCAAATGCTATGTGGTGCGCATTAACGTCACCACAAAGCATAAGTGGTTTCGGTAATCTTTGAATTAACTGTTTAAGTTTATTGGCTTTAAAGCGAGGACGACCTTCTTTAGGTGGAGGACAATATATACATAAGATACATAAGTTTCCCATCTTCGTCTGGAGATTTATAGCGACAGATTGCAAAAAGTCATAGTATGGAACATCTATGATGGTGTATTTAAAAACGTCCTTTATCAGGATGGCTACCCCACCCCGACCTTCCTTTTCTCTACCTATTTGATTTATTATATTGTAATTTGGAATAAAATAATTATTGTAATTTTTAAGCCATGTTTCATTTAATAAACAAATGTCAATGTCGTTTTCACATAAAAAGTTACTGAGCAACGGTTTTTTATTTATAACACCTTCGACGTTGTAATGTGCAATCCTTAAAAAACTTTTATCCATCTAGAGAACTTCCTCTGAAAATTTTTATAAGTATCTCTTGTATCACAGTATTAGTGATTTCCCTATTTTCGTTGCCGATAGCGACCAAGGCGCCGACCAATCCTTTACGGATGTAATCATTCGACAAAATTTCTTCAATTAACTTATGATTAGGAATCTTTTCCTTATGTTCCGTATTACTTACAGAAGCAGTTGAGACCGGGGGGGTGGGAGTTTGTGTAGCGGAGACAGCTTGTGTCTTCCTTGGTGGCAAAGGCTTTAAGTTTGACTTTGGTGCCGGCAGTGTTGGAAAATCATTTTTGTAATTTTTTGTAATGATTGCACTATTTGAAGTATTTGAGCTCGATATAATATTTGCGTAAGTCAATTTATTTTTCTTTTCCTCGATTTTTTTGTTTTTAATTGGACAGTCGCGTGAAATTGCTAGGTGAGCTCCCTGACAATTAATACACTTAGCAACTTTGTTTGAGGTGCATTCGCTAAAGTGATGCTCCTCTGAGCAAATAGAGCATTTTTGAGAGGATTTACATATTTTTGCACCATGGTTAAACTTAAAGCATTTGAAGCACTGTAATAACGGTGCGTTATATTGAAATACACGGAATCTGAACAGGTCCAAGTATACATAGTCCGGTAATGACGTTGATAGGAATGTTACACTTACAGTTTGAAAGGGTTTAATTTGACCGTTTTCTCTCTTTGTGAATCTACGTACACCTATTACTTCAAATGAAGAGGAAAGCTTTTTGAAAAGCTCCTCATTACTGACACTTGTGGGTACAAAACGGAGCACGCCGACCGTCTCCACTGCTGTTGCCGGGATGTATGCTTTCAGTTGATGTTTGGACAGGAAGGTGTCGTGCTTTAAGAAGTTGTTAGCATTGCTGGACTGAGAAAAGGTAACGCAGATCTTATTTGCATTTATTCTCTTTATATTGCTGATTCCTTTTATATCGTTTTTAAATATGTTTGTTGTCACTATCGGGTTGTTGTTTCCAATTTTCTCATTCTCTTTGGTGCTCTCTACAAAGACGCAAAAATCCCCACTCACCGAATTTTCAGGAAATAGCCTTTTGTAGCCTTGTTTTACATAGGGTTTGTAGAAATCATCTTCCGTTGATGTAGTATCTGGATTTCGATTTGGAGTTTTTCTTTTTTCTGTTCCCCCAGGCGGGTCCTCACCGTCCCCGTCCGGCATAGTTATTAATTGCTTAACTTTACAACTTTTAGTGCAAGAATAAGCAATTTGACAACAAAATAAATAATTATTTGAAAATTGCTTTGAAATTCGCGCCTAGTGCGTTCAAAAGCCCGCCAAAAAGTCCTTTAATCTACTAATAGTAGCAGTGTTGCCAGGCCAAATTTTCAAAATCCAGGAAATAGGATAAAAAATATCAGGAGATTGGTTTGATAAATCAGGAGATACATAAAATACTAATTATTAAGAGTGCTTACTTGAAATATTGTTTATTTTATGTATACATTTGACTGCTAATTTTTGCTGTAATTTATTCATTGAAACAGACTTCGAACTTTTTTGTATGGAGCCTGGCATACCTAAAGTTGCAAGTACATACCTAAAATTACGTTATTTTGGTGTACACATATGAAACCTAGTCAGTAAGTATCGTAAGTCATATACTTTGTTCAGAATTTCAGTTTGACTATGTAATATTTATTTTTATTTACATATCAAATTGAAATTCTGAACAAGGAATATCATTTACGACATTATGTCAAAGAGTATTAATTTGATGTTTTTAAATATTTTCTCTTTCGATTAACGTTAATTGTTTCATGTACACCAAAGTTACGTAATTTTAGGTACTTGCAACTTCTGGCAACACTGAGTAGAGCCTGTCGAAACTCTTTTTTTTTTAAATATTTGTTTAACGGCTTTGGACTGAGTCCATACGGCCAATTCTGTTAATAATGTTCTTCTTGGGTACTAAGTTTAGGACTGAGAAGTCCACTTAATTTTGTATGATTCCATTTAACATGATAATAATTAAATGTGTCTTCAATGATCGTAAAAAAATATTTGGAATCTAAATGTCTTCAAATGTAGAGGTTATGTATTGGTACAAATATTCATAGGTTTTTTTATTTTCTAGTAGAGATGGCAAGAGGCGGGGAATGTCCGTATCTTCTTATTGTGTTCATTACGCCATCTACTAACAGAAACCGCTGGATGTTGAAGGCGGGACAATGAAGAATCAGATGATCCAGAGTTGCCACATCCGAATTACAGAACTCGCACTCATCGGAAGAAATAATCTTGATGTGTTTCAAATGGGCCGGAAATTTGCCGTGACCAAGTCTTAGACGATTAATACTCGTAATAAATTTTCTGGAGGCTGATTTAAGCTTGAAGTACCAAGGCTTTCTTGGAATTTTTTTTTGTATTTGAACATACCAATTTCCTTTATAAACTTTGGTGTCTTCCCAGTCTTGAAGCCAGTGGTTAAACATTCGAGATTTTAAGATTGAGTCATAGTCTGTTGGAGCTGTAAATTGTGGAGAATCGACACTGGGGTGTTGTATTTTCATTAGGTTATCAACAATCTCGTTTCCTGTGATTCCAGAATGTTGTTCCATTCAATTTGTTTGTCTGTTAAGTCCAACAATATCTGCCTGATTTTGGTAATGTAAATGTTGGTTTTATATGAGATGTGTAAATTCTGAAGACAAGTCAGAACGCTTAAGGAGTCGGTTGTAATTAAGAAAGTTTTGTTGTTTGTCATTCCTCTGATGTATTGTAATGCGGCATAAATGGCGTAAGCCTCAGCTGTAAATATTGATGCGTATTGGTTTAAGGTAAAACATCGTCCAAATTAGAGCTGGAATCATAGTAAGCTACTTTAGCATTCTCATCTGTTTTAGATCCATCTGTGGAAATCTTCCGATGTTCCATCTTTTCACTATTTACAAATTCTAAGAACTCGAAGTTGTTGGATACTTTCTTCAAGCAGACGCTAGGTATCAGAGTCTGAACTTCTACGGTACTTAAGTCCCAGTTTTCTTTATGGTCTATGCATTTACATAACTGTTTTAGATTTTAAATGTTCACATAATAACAGGTTATTATTTTCATATAAATTAAGATACATTTTGTTACCTAGTATTTTAACATAATATTTTACCGTGAGATACCTGAGTCTAATTAAAACAGGAGGGATTCTAGCCTCTATTTCCAACGAATTTATAGGAGTAGAACAAAAGGCTCCAGTAATTATTCTTAGTCCCTTGTTTTGTAAAACTTCTAATTTTCTATACAAAGGTTGACTTAGATATTTACCGTAAACAACTAATCCGTAATCATAATGACTTCTGACTATAGCTTTATATACAATATTTAAGATTTTTGGGTCCATTCCCCAAGTGACACTTGCTAAATGTCTCATTATATTTACAGACTTTTGCATCTTATCAACAATTTTAAGAGACACAACAAGCGAATGAAAATTTAAATCAGAATCAAAAATCACCCCTAGGAATTCCTCTACTGTTGGAATATTTACAGAACTATATACAATATTTACAGAATCAAAATAATCTACTTTTTTACTAAATATCATAGTAGAGCTTTTAGTGGGATTTATATCTAATTTAAGTTTTTCTTTATAATAAACATTAAGTTGTTGTAAAGATACATTTATAGCTAGTTCTGCTTGCGATACATTTCTGTTAGTAGTGTACAACACAATATTATCAGCATATTGTAAAACCGATAACTTTGGAACTGAAACAAAATTATGTAATTGGGAAGTATACAATAAATAAACTAAAGGAGACAAAGTTGCTCCCTGAGGAACCCCTATATGTATAGGCTATTTTCGGACCATGCCACATATTGTTAAATTTTAAAAAGACTTCACGGGAATAAAAAAAAATTAATATCCATTTAGAAACTTTTCCCGGTATATTGAAATTATGAAGAATTTCGACAAGAGTGGGTAAGTCTATGCTATCAAAAGCTCCACTGACATTCAAAAAGGCACTTACTAAATAACTGTTTTCATCAAGTGATTTCTGTATATCACCCGTGAATTTCATGAGACTATCTACTGTGCTCCGACCCTTACGGAATCCAAACTGATCATAGGGAATAATCGACCTAGATTCTGCGTATAGTTCTAACCTTGTCTTAAGCATGTTTTCGAAAATTTTCCCTACACAAGAAGATAAAGAAATTGGCCTGTAGGAATCAGCAGATTTCTGATCCTTTTCTGGTTTTAGAATAGGAACTATAGCTATAGTTTTCCATGAGTTAGGTATCAAACCAGATAACCGGATCACCAGACCAGATCCAGATCTATAAAAATGTTCAGTAAAACTAACTTAGCTAAAGAATCAAGACGTTTGATTAGAACATATGGAATATCGTCAAGACCTGGTGAAGTATCTCTTTTACTATTTAAAGATAAGTTAAACTCTGCTTCAGAAAATGGTAAGTTTAAATGTGTATTCAAATCGTTTAATTCAAATAAGTGATTAAGATGTTCAGTGTTAATATAAGGCTGATTAGGTGCTACTTTATCTAGGAAGTCTACTAAAAAGTCCTCATCTTTAGGCTTAGACGTGTAACTATTTCTGTTAAAGATTTTAATGAATCTCCGTATGCTGCTAATAGAAGTATTTCTATCAAAGCTAGAACATATTTTTTTCCAACTTGATACTTTTTGTTGTTTAATAGTTAATCTTTTGGATGCTTCAAGTTTTTTGTACAAAATGTAATTTTCTATTGTTGGATAACGTTGATACATGTGAAGTGCTAGTTTGGCTTCTTTAACTGCGTTAGAGCAAGTATCATTCCACCACGGCATAGGTTTATGAAATTTACGACTATTGACACTGGCATTACCGCTGGATTTATGTATCGGAATAAACTCTGTTTTCAAACTATTTGGCAGATCGCAAAATTCATCGTAAGCGGCAAGTGGATCCTGACTAGAAAGTAAATGATTAAAACTACTTCTCGATTTGATCGCAAAACCTAACCAATCTGCTTTTTTGTAAAGAAACTTATCTGAGTTAACTGGAGTTTGATATATTCCACAATCATTATTTAAGTAAGCTATAGTAGGAAAATGGTAACTGCCTAAGGTGTCTTCTGTGTATACAGACCATTCTACAGATGTTGCTAAGACAGGGGTAACAAATGAGATGCCAATTGCTGAAGCCGATTGATTAGGGCGTGCGAGTGTTGTGGGTTGACCGTCGTTCAAAATGCACATATTCATTTCATCCAGCATGTCATAAATTTGAATGCCTCGTGGTTTGTTAGAAGTACATCCAAATGTTGTATGATGATCAATAGAGATGGTAGAGATCTAATGATATTTTTAAGAATATTTACAGGAAACCGACCAGCACGTGGAGGGCCATATACACCTAAAACAGTTAATGCGCTATTTCGTTTCATTTGAACACTAATGGATATTGATTGATTCCTATCGGTACGTAACCATTTCAAAACAAATAATTGAGTTTTTGAAAATAATAGCAACACCGCCGTAACCAGTGTCGCTGTCATTTCGGAACGTTTTATAGGATAACCAGGTTTCATTTAAAATTAAAATATCTATATTAAGGGAACTTAAAAGTTCACAAACATTTGCGGTCTTAGGTTTAAGACTTTGAATATTGTGTTGTAAGGCTTGCTATCCATTATTGCAAACCTTTTTCAAAAACATTTCCTTATTTGTAGAGGACTTAATAGGCAAGCTATTTTCTTTATTACAGAACGATAACAAGGTATCGACTATGGCTTTGATAATCAAGTCATTATTTATAATATCTGTTAATAGATTTTTATTTTGGACATCTTTATTTTGTGTATTTTTATCATTCTGAATATGCTGAGGTCGGAAACCTACTGCTTTGGCAAAATATTTGTTCAGTGTTGGGAAAAAGGAGCCCAAAGTGGTTTTGTTCATTATTTTGCTTTTATTTTCATTTATCTTTTGTTGTTTGATAGGACAAATCCTTGCCACCGCAATATGTTCACCTTTGCAGTTAACACAAAGGGGTTTATTTACATTAGTGCATTCTTTGTATGAGTGAGATTGTGAACATATTGAGCAAACAATGTTTCGTTTACAAAACATAGTGGTATGACCAAAGGCCATACATTTATAACACTGGACTACAGGCTTTACATATTCATCCACAGGTACAATGCATAGGCCATAGTTCACATGCTCGGATAGGATGTTATCTGAAAAGGTCACCGAAACTGTCTGCAATGGGGTGATGCCTTCAGGACTACGTTTTGTAAATCTCCAAACTGCCAGAATCTCCTGAGAACTGATAAGTTTGTCAAATAAGTGCTTGCAGCTCAAATCAGTGGGAATATACTTAATAACTCCAATACATTCAGACGTAGCAGCAGGGATAAATGCTTTAATCTCATGAGATTACAAAAATGTGGTGTTGGTTAGAAGAGAGTTTGCATTCTTATCATTATCAAATATTACAGCATACCGCAAAGCATTTACTTACAATCAAGGAGTAAAAGAAATAAAGCGTGTATCTGCTGAATATGTTATTTATATAAATGGGATCCTTGTTTCCGAATTTTACTGTTTCATTAGTGCTCTGAATATAAACTTGTATTCCCACATTCTTGAAGTAAGGTGCATGTTTGGACTCCTCATCCTCATCTGATAAATCCACTACAGGTGTGTCTGATTTCCTCTTTTTATTACGTTTGAGGTCCGTGCTTCCACTATCAGTACTCATCTTGCTACTTGATCAGTATAGACCATGCAGTCCACATGATTGGACAATGCAGTCCAGTCCACACATTGCTTTCCTTGACGTTAAACGCATGATGTACTCGTAGGTACGAGTATGTATGTCACATCTTCTATGATATTAACAAATAAGAAAATTAAAAAGAGAAATAGCAATCTGAAATTAGTCCTCCCTTTCTTTTAGGTAACCAAATTAGGTAAATAACTTCCGTCGCCCATAGCATGGGTCTCTAGACCACCCGTGTGGATAAGAAATCTATGTTTTATAAACAAGATATTTTGATCTAAAAGTAAATAAATAAAAGAAACCATTTTCCTTATAAATCCGCGTTACCGTTTTCACTAAAAACTATCTAGTGAATACTTATTCTATTCGTTCACATCATTTAATTTTATTCATTCAGTCGGATGACAGTAAAGTAAAAAAAAACTGTCATGACGTCATAGCGTCCTTCTAGTGCATCTGTCAATGTCAAAAGGAGTTTCGACAGGTTTTTTTTTTGGGAGCTAAAAATTTTTTATAAGTAAATTCTATAGTGAATATAAGTCGCGAAAGGTTGGGACTCGTCCCGCTTGCGCTTTGCTTCTTAGCCGCCCGGCATACGATACGTGTACATCCAGTTACCTTCTTAGGCTTATAATTTTGAATTCAGTTTTTACATAAAATACTTTCATGCGTCCAGTCACATTCGAAATTACTACAACTACAATGAATAAAATTTCACGAAAACAACCTAAAGATAAGGTATAAATTGAAAAAAAATAATTCAAGCAAAATAAAATGGATGTCTTCGTCGACGATGCCGCCCACATCCTCGTCGAGACGTGTCGTTTAAATTCTGTGGGCTTACTAGTTTTGTAAAGTGGTCGCTTCGCATGCTACGATCGAATAGTAAACGGTCATTTGTATTACTTTTCGATCGATGTGTTTGTTGTTGTTGTGTGTTTTTCTTCTGGGTGACGTGCATTCACTTCAACTGCACTGCTACGTCGCATCGGTGCCAGCGTTTCCTTGGCGTAACATAGACGCTGCGCAGACGTCGATGTGGGCTGTCTTTTTCTAGACCGCATAGTAATAAAGACTGCGTCTCACCGCGGATCCCCACGCCCCGAACTCAAAACAAGCTCAAGCAGCAAGGCACTGTACCCGTCCGATGCCTTCAAGGCATTAAGTTGTAGCAGGGCCAAAGCCCTATCATAGTCAAAGTCAAAGTCAAAAGTCAAAATTCATTTATTCAGTTTAGGGCAGAAAACTGCCACTTATGAACGTCAATATTAACATTATTGGCCTATATGGGGCAGAACATGTCTCCTTATTTATTGGGCCCTACTAGCGCTTCGAGACAATACACAGACAATCTGGCAAGTGCTGAGAAGAAACGCCGGAACAAACTCAGTCACCACTAGCTGCCACAAAAAAAAGGAAAAAAAAAAAAATGTATACCTGTGCGAGCAGGGCAGTATTTAATTCCAGACATTTTTGTCATTTAAATAGTCATTAACAGTATAATAACCCTTTTTCATCAAAATAATCTTAACATGCGATTTAAACTCAAACATGGGTAGTTCAACAACAACATAGCAAAAACTGATGAAGGGGGGCTGGCCTTGTTGAGAGTTCATCATGAGATGCTCCCATTGTCTGGACATGAATCACGGCCAAGCTCTAGGGCTGCAGAGAACCACAACAACCTCTGCATCCGATGCGGCGAGCCCAGCAATAGGAATGGATGTTCAGCTCTCATGAGGGGCTGCCTTTGCTAGGCAGCGGTCCGGTCACTGATCAGCATGAAAGACTGCCGCAGGCCCCAAATCGATTAGACTAGTGACAATTATTCACAAGCTGCCTTTAATGAACTTCTTTCACGAAAGAAGGAGAGCCGAAGAGTGCTTCACATCCCATATATATAGTAATAGTTATAGTGATAGTTTCTCCAATGACCGCGACAGAAATCCAGTCAATTGACCTGGACCAAGCAAAAGAGACGAGTCTCATAGCTACTAGGGCCAAGAGACAAGGTGTAGCGGACCATGTTGCCATTCTTGCTTATTCCACCTGTTTTGACTGGGTGTAAAGAGTTATCATCAACACTACCATTTCAGCCATAGGAGGTCCACTGCTAAAAAAAGCAAAAGGTATTTCCAATACTCGCTACGCTTGGCAGGCGGGTTGAGGAGCGCAGTTTTTTTTATAAGATTAGACGAGACGCTGCTGCCAGTCTCATGCTGCAGGAATTAGTCGACTCTTACGACACGCCTCCTAATGGCGGTGGGGAAGTGTATTCTTTACGGCCGTCCCTACATGGCACATGTGTCAAATGAGTTTATATTACTAATAAAATTCTAATCTAACTGAATAAAATCCCCTCGGGTGGAATAATTGAGAATATTCTCGAGTATTTTCCCATTCTAGGTATTTACCCGGATAGAATCCCATCCCTAGTTAACAGTACACGATTCCCTTTATTCTATACATACGAAAAATAAATATAAACTTTAAAAGCTCGAGGCACTGATCAATGCTATCCGTTATACAGGTTTCCTATACGATATCAGTGCCTCGAGGTTTTGAAGTTTAAGTATATTTTACATTTTGAAAAGACGTATAGAACTTACCTTTCTACGTGTATGACAAATGTCACTTACTTTTTATTTATTCCTTTTTACAGAATGCGCGCACGGGTGACTTTTGTCGCTGCGACGTTTTTTAACCGACTTCAAAAAAGGAGGAGGTTCTCAATTCGTCGGTATCTTTTTTTTTTTTTTTATGTATGTTCAGCGATCATTCGTTACTGCGTTGACCGATTTCGATAATTATTTTTTTGTTTGAAAGGTAATACTTTCAGAATGGTCCCATAGAAATTTGGTTGAATTCTGATGATGGGATCTATAAGAAAATCATCAAATATCGCATGAACCCGTACCACGCCAACTGATTTTAGTATCTATCTTACCTAATATCTTTGCCAAATGTGGACCAATTTTGATGATTCTTTTTTTAATGAATAGCTTATACTTCAAAGATACTATAATCAAACATTTTTGGGAAAAAATTCACCCCTAAGGGTGGAAAAATAGGAAATGAAGTCGGTGTTCAGCAGTTAAATTATGTTTGCACTCGTAAGATTTGTTTTGATTACGATTATTTACTAAAATAGATGAAATAAGTTAATTTTATTAAAAAAATAAATGCCAGTCGATGAGAGATTCTATGTTTTCGTTTGCACCGACTCCAAAAGTAACTGATTAGGTACGTAAGTGTTAAGATTCTTTTTAGCGTTTTAGTTTTTTGAAGTCGGTTTTTATTTTTTTTATAAAATGTGGCTATGGCTAGCCGCCAGCTATGCTGTAGCTGCCTCTCCTGTATCTCTTGTTTGTGTTGTAAGTCAAATCATAAAATATTTAAGTGTCCATCATTCAAGCTTGCACCAATTAAAACTCGCTTGGAGTTTGCTTTAGAAAACAAATTCTGCAATATTTGTTTGTCACAACATAAGCAAAAATGCAAATTTCATTTTAGATGTGCTGAATGCAAAAAGGAGCATAATACCTTATTGCACAATAATGAATCACAAGCATCCCCATCTGTGTCCTTGTCTGCTGCTGCACATTGTCAAGTTTTGTTGCCTACTGCACGAATAAAGCTAATAGCTCAGTCAGGCACAAAAATCTTTGTTAGAGCTTTACTTGACAGCGGCTCACAAGCTTCATTTATCACGCAGAAGGTTGTTGATTTATTGCAAAGGTCTCCGCAACGTTCTAATACAGGCATAATAGGCATTACTAACAAAGAACAGCTTATTGAAAAAAGCATAAATCTTGATGTGCATTCCACAATTTATCCATTCAAGGTAAATGTTAACTGTCACGTTGTCAAGACTATAACCACCAAATTGCCGCAGACTAAAATTGATTTATCAATTATCTTATTGCCACCTAACTGCAAACTTGCAGACGAACAATTTTATTTGCCTGGTGATGTGCACGTATTGCTTGGAGCTGACGTATTTTTCCAGACCCTGCTGCAACAGCCTGAGGCGGGAAGTCCCTCTGGCAATCAGGTTCCTGAAACATCAAACTCAACCAGTTCTGAGCATCCATTTGTTGTGCACACCGCTTTCGGCTATGTCGTCGCCGGTCGCAGTAATATTCCTGCAAACAATCACAAACAGGTTATATCTTTATTTTGTAGTCAATGTGACAGCTCTATCAATGATCAGTTGAGTGCTTTCTGGAACTCAGAGAAAGTACCTGAAATTTCCCCAGAACAAATACCAGAGCATGAATATTGCGAAAACCTCTTTCGGCAAACTACCAAACTTGAGAACAATAAGTACCAGGTTGCAATGCCCATTAAAGTACCGTTAGAGCAGGTAAATTCTGAATTAGGGGAATCATGTCACTTAGCGCTCAACCGCTTTCTTAATTTAGAAAAGAGGCTACAAAAAGATGAGACTCTTTTCACCGAGTACAAAAAGTTTATTGACCAATATGTCGATTTAAAACATGGTGAGTACCGAGATATCAATACCTATGATTTATCTAAGGATCCGGTTTATTTCCTCCCTCACCATGCAGTAATTAGAGAGGATAGCTGTACCACCAAACTTAGGGTAGTATTTGATGGGACCATGCCTACAAATAAAGAAGTATCTCTTAATAACATGTTACTTAATGGCCCAGTGGTTCAAAGAGATATATTTGAAGTCGTCATAGGATTTAGATCAGAGAAGTTTTTCTTTATTTGTGACATTCGTATGATGTTTAGATGCATTGAAATCGATCCTGCTCAACGATCTTTGCAAAACATACTATGGCGCGAGTCAAAAGACGATCACATAAAGTGCATTCAATTAAACACCATTACTTATGGTCATCGTCATACTTGGCCACGCGTTGTCTCATCGATCTTGCCGAAAAATATAAGGATGTATTTCCACTAGCATCATTTATTTTAAAAAACAATACGTATGTCGACGATGTGCTTCCAACTAGCTGTACTGAGGATAAATTGATGCAAATGCCGTCAGAATTGGTAGATCTTCTTGCTCTGGGAGAGTTTCAACTCCACAAGTGGGCTTCCAACTGCAACTCAATTTTAGACAAAGTACCTAAAGAAAAACATCAGCCCGTAGAGCACAACTTACAAAAACATGACTCTCATGTCAAAACATTAGGCATTCAATTTAACATAGGGGAGGACGTATTTAGGTGCTCATGTCCTGAACCTTACGAAAGTTCTCACGACACAAAACGCGACATATTGAGCTATATTAGCAAATTTTATGACCCTTTGGGACTGATAGGCCCAATATTTGTTCACGCAAAAGTAATTATGCAACTGTTGTGGGCTTCTGATTCAGACTGGGACTCCACACCTCCAGATAACATTCGTCAGATGTGGATTGAGTTTGTTAAAAACCTCTCCCAGATGGCGCCATTTAAAATTGCACACTGTGTTAAGCCAGCAAATGCAGTAAAGGTTCAACTGATTGGGTTTGCAGATGCTTCTTTAGTAGCCTATGGCTGCTGCTTTTATCTTCGATCTATTGATGACCAAGGTAACATCCATGTTTCTTTACTTTGTTCAAAGTCAAGGATAAATCTTTGCAGAGAGAAGCTTACTACGCCTAAACTCGAACTGAACGCTGCTGTCCTAGCAAGTCTAGCTAAAAAAGTTAACGATACTCTGACTGCGAAGACGAACATCAGCGACATTCATTTTTTCTCCGATTCGCAAATCATATTGGCCGGTTAAAAACCGTCGTTGCAAAATTACAAACCTACGTTGCAAATAGAGTCAGGTTGATAGGAGAGCTTACGCATAACTGACATTGGCATTACGTGAACACTGAGGAAAATCCTTCAGATTGCCTTAGTAGAGGTCTTCAGCCACACGAGCTTCAAAATAATCTTTCTTGGTGGCACAGACCGTCATTTTTATTAGACAAAATTATGCTTTCCAACCAGGATAAATATAGAGTTACCAGAATTAAAAGTGCTTGATAAGAAAATTGTGTGCTCTACGACTGTGGTCACTGATTGCAATATTTGTGAAAAGCTTAAAAAGTTTTCTAGTATTAACAAGATGATTAGAGTTCTTGTATATATTGTTAGATTTTGCAACAATCTAAAGCCCAATTCTCAAAAACAAAAAGGGTTCATTACAACATTAGAAATGAATAAAGCTTTGTTATTGACAGTAAAGCATGAACAAGATCATTTTTTCCCAGATGAGATGAAGTCTCTGCAATATCATAAACAGATCACAGGTAACTTGACACCGCTCTCGCCGTTTATAGACAGCGACGGTGTCCTTACGGTCGGTGGTCGACTGCAAAATGCATCAGTTCCCTATGTTAATCAGCACCCCGCTATATTACCCAAAAATTCTATTGTTACCGACTTGATTGTGAGAAATGAGCATATTACATTTTTACATGCAGGGCAAAAGCTGGTTTTGTCTTCAATCAAGCAACGATTTTGGATCGTAGATGGATTGCGAACCGTAAAGAAATTAATTCATAAATGTGTTATCTGTCACAGGTTGAAAGCCGCTGCAATATCTCAGCTGATGGGTTCCTTGCCCTCAGCACGAGTCACACATGCCGCCCGTTTGAGAAGGTCGGGATAGACTTCACTGGGCCGGTATCTGTAAAAAACAGCATAACATAAGAAAACCCATTATTGGCAAAGGTTACATAGCACTATTTGTATGCTTCGTCACGAAGGCAATCCATCTCGAGCTTTGCTCAGACTTGACAACCGAGTGTTTTCTCGCATGTTTCAAGCGCTTCATTTCAAGAAGAAACCTACCCAGCGACGTCTATTGTGACAATGGCTCAACGTTCAAAGGGGCAAGGAACAAATTAGATGAGTTCTACAGCTTATTTTCTTCTCAAAGCCATCAGCATGACATTCAAACATACGCATCACACAGAGGTATCAATATCCACATTATCCCAAGTTATAGTCCTACCTTTGGAGGGTTATGGGAAAGTGGGGTTAAAAGCGCTAAATACCATTTAAAACGTGTTGTTGCCAAGGCGCTACTCACGTACGAACAGCTTAATACCGTGCTGGTTGAAATAGAGTGTTTTCAATTCGCGTCCGCTCACAGCAGTGATGGCTGATTCAAATGATCTTTCATACATTTCTCCAGGTCATTTCCTAACAGGCGCACCGCTCAACGCTCACCCAGAACGAGACGTCAGTAGTACTCCCACAAATCTACTTAAATTTTGGTCTATTTTGGTGAGTATGAAACAATCCTTTTGGAAGTATTGGAGTAAACATTACCTAAACATGCTTCAAAACAGGCCTAAATGGCGTTCAGTAATGCCTGACGTGAAGTTTGGTAGTTTGGTAATATTGCGTAGCGACAATACATCTCCTCTCGAGTGGCCCATGGCTCGCGTAACCAAGTTTTTTCCTGGAAAGGACGACAGAGTTCGGGCTTTAGAAGTTCGTACCGCTAATGGCCATACGCATACCAGATCCATAACAAAAATTTTCGTTTTACCTATTGATGTATAAGAAATTTGAATGTTTATTAATAAAAATAAAAAAATTAATACCTTGTAAATATGGAATACTTACACTTATTAAAGATGTTCTTACCTGTTTTTTTACTGCAACCTACTATGAAGTACTTATGATATTGTGTAACAAATTGTTTACACTGGTAGGTACCTTCAGTACCTTGGTTATTTTATTATAAGTGTGAACATCAAATGTATTAGTTTGTTTAAGTTCATATTTAATTGATTTTATTTATATTACTAAGTCATTTATGTTATTAAACAATGTTGAACATGTTATTATTATTTGTATTTTCAGTAAAATGTGGTGTTTAATGATTTAAAAATGACAATAATACTTTATTTTAATTATGTAGAGTTGTTTAGATGTTTCTATTTGGAACTGTTCATAAAACAATAATAAGTTAGTCTACTTTGAGCAAAAATGTCGTAACTTATAAAATTGTAACAGCTACGTGCTTCACTTTTAATTCTTATCATTTGATTTTGCTTTGTGCACTTATAATACAGACTCTTTTAGTGCTAAGGCAGCTGTGTGCATGTGGGCAGGTGTCTAGAAGGCCCTTTAATGCTGCAAAAGTTTTTTTTGGATGCTTTGACATCAAACTGACAGTTGCCGGAGACGCTTACGTTGCTAAGAGGTTGGCGTGAGATCGGCCAACCAGAGAAGGCGACGCAACACAATGCGCGGCGGTCTCCTGGCAACTTTGTAGCAAGAAATCAACATCATTTTGTAAATAGCTTCATATTTCTGAATGTTTTTTTAGTTAATGTAAGTAATTGTGTATAGCGTACTTTGTAAGTCAGTCTGTAAGTATTTTTTATGAATATCTCACCACCTATTTTTACTCCAGTGCCCCCAAACGACACCACTAATGTCTCGTCGGACAACCTAATTCGCTGCCCCCAATGCTCCCAGACTGGTTACTTCAAAGGCCAACGTGGCTTAAAAATTCATATCAGCAGAATCCACCAAAACACCACTAACGATACCCATGTTTTTGATCCCGTTTCATAAACATAAAATTACCCCCCATTCCACCTAGTGAACCATTTTGGAAAAAGTTATTTACATTAAAACACACGCACCCAATCATTAAACGCATACCAAGAGGTGCACGCACGGCAGTCGCACACTCTTTAAGCCACACCATATCCAACGTCATCTCCGAAAATACTATTGAGGCTTGGGAGCATTTGTTTACCTTCACTTACAGAATTCTACACGTTAGTAAAATAAACACAGCACATTCGTTGACTCAAAAAATAAAAGATAATTGTAATAACTCCTTAGTTTGGCTACCTTTACTCATTTCTCAAAATTTTTCTTCAAATAACAATAACTTCAATCAAAAATATATTGAGTCCAAAGTAAGTGATGGTGATATTAGAGGGGCAGCTCGACTTCTGTTCTCTGACGATCTCATTGCGCCTAATTCTCCCGATACCCTCATGGCGTTACAGTGCAAGCATCCACTTTCAGCAACCAACAACCAACTTCCTGACCAGCCTGTTCAATCACAAAATGTTGTACAAACAACTTCTGAAATAGTTCTAAGTGCCATCAACTCCTCCAGTAGTGGCTCTGCCGGGGGCATGGGTGGCCTCACTCCACAGCACTTAAAAGACCTCGTGAGTGTTGGCTGTGGTGAGGCCGGTAGTGCCCTACTGAGGAATTTGGTGAGCCTTATAAATTTAATGCTCTCTGGTAATGTCAATCCATTATTTACTAGGTTTCTTTACGGAACCAACCTCTGCGCCCTTAAGAAAAAGGATGGCGGTATTCGGCCCATAGCCGTTGGCTGTACTCTACGACGTCTTGCCGCCAAGGTATGCTGCAGGGCTATTTCAAATAGTCTTGCAGCATATTTTGAACCAATTCAACTTGGTTTTGGCATCAAGGGAGGGTGCGAAGCCGCCATCCATTCTGTACGTTCATTTATACGCAACAACCCTGACGACATTTTGCTGAAAGTGGATGTCAAAAACGCCTATAACTCCGTAGATAGGGGCACCTTGCTGACACAAATCCAATCTTTAACACCATCTATCTATCCTTTTCTTTGGCAGTGCTATAGCACTCCAAGCCGTCTTCAATATAAGGATCATATTATTGAGTCAGCAGTTGGATGTCAACAAGGTGACCCTCTTGGTCCTGCTATTTTCGGCCTTTCTATTCATCCGTTTTTAAATAAACTAAATTCAAAATTAAACGTGTGGTATTTATAGTTAAACCGCTTCGTTGAGACTTCGCCTGCGGGGTACGGGGGCGCGGGGGGAATGACGAGAGCGGGGACTGTCAGGGGTGCGGGCGGTGAGGATACACAAGAGACGAAATTTCCAGTGACAGTTCTCAAGATATGTGACGCCACCCGTCACAATGGTGGCCGTCAGTGTCGACACTGTAAAATATTAACAACCTTTTCGAAAAATAATATTCGTTTCGATACATTTACACTATTGAGTGTAAATTTAGTCAAAATATTGCTATCCAGAGCCGTGGATGTCATTCTACGTATATATTTAAAAACTGGATGTTTTTTTTTTTTGTTTGAACGTGCTAATCACAGGAACTATTGGTCCGGTTATAAAATATGCTAGATACATTGATAGAAGTAGTTTAATGCGTATAGGCTTATAAATATTTTTGCTACGATCTATGGGAACGGAGTAAAACTATTAAGCGCGTACGAAGTCGCTGGCGGGCCGCTAGTCTTTAATATAATATCTGTAGTGAAAGTGACAAAATAAAGTTTAATATTATAATGAAGTAAAAATGAAATATTTAGGAATCTATGCACGATTAATCAAAATTATAAATCAATCGCTTATATACATGTCAATATCACTGGATCTTGATTCTTGACTTTTAAAGTAGCTATCATCAGAATCATCTAAATCATCATGCACATCAATAATGAAATCCACGACATCATCTAAAAGGCCGTCGTGTTTGCAGTATTCGTCTTCGACTTTAATTATGTGATTAATACAATGCTCCCACTTCTCTACGGAATATGCAGCAAATAATTCCTCTAACAACATCTTTTTTTGGTCCAAATTAGAATTGATACTATTTTGGGCTAACTGCCCTTTAATATCGCCCCAGACCAACTCATTTGGATTGAGGTCCGGGTGATATGGAGGCAAACGCAGCACTTCATGCCCGTTTCTTTTTAAAAGTTCATCTATTTTATAAACATCATCTGTATGATTGCTTTTTATTAATTTGAATAAATTATCTTTTCTAAGTTTACCATCAAAAGGCACGTCATGACGTCGTAGCCAATCTTGCATGACTAGCTTGGTAGAGGCCATAGACGTTTTTTTTTCCTCTCGGACTGAATGGTAAGCTGCATTATCCATGATGATTACTAAATTTGATGGTATATTAGGCAAAAGTTTTTCACTAGCCCACTTGCTAAAATTTAAGAAATTCATCGAGTCGTGATAATTACCTGTCTTGCACTTAGATTTGAATATTACTAGTGCGCCGTCTACAAATCCAGTTTGACCTCCACAATGAACAATGATCAAACGGTCTCCTTTTCCGATTTGAGCTAGCACGCCGTGTTCATCGTTCGATTGCCAGCATTTCAAAACGTTATGAGACGCATTCACATAAGTTTCATCCAGATATTATAAAATGTTTCTTCCTTCTTTACGATATTTTTTATTAGTATTTAGGTATTTCCACCTCCACGATGTTATATTTGGCTGTTCTATAAGCAGTTTTCTTTTAGATCCACATTTCTTGAATTGAAAACCTAGATCATGTAATAGTAATCTTAAATATTCCCTACCGCAGTGTGATACATCCTCTTTTCTAAGAACATCATTCAAACTTTTCAAAGTGGGTACTTTTTTGGAAATTGTGTAAAACTGAGTGACTTTTCTTCTTACCACACCTTTTGTGAAATCATCTATTTCCACTCTTTTTTTGTGGACCTTCTTTGTTTTTTTCGGTGAATTAAATCTTTCGTTGTCTTTTAATGTTTTCCCCTCCTTTACAATTCTAGCTACCGACTTTTCCGACAATCCAGTTACTTTTGCGACAGTTTTGTTTAAATGTATATCTTGTTCATATTCAACTGAATTTGGATCTAATTTTCTTTTTCTAAAATATTCGTATACGTTTAAAGCTATTTGCTTACACTGACTGTTGATTTTGTGTCTGAATATACTTCGACTCATCTTCAGACTTCATACAGACAGTATTCTCGTGTGTAATTCTGTCAAAGCGTCCGCGTCTGTCAATAGATGCTATCGCTACCAGCGTAGCGAGCGTACTGGATTCTGACAAGAATTTGCCTGCCGCCCTCTCACAAACCCCGCTCTCGCCTCCCCCCGCGCCCCTGTGCCCCGCAGGCGAGGTCTTAATTTCGCGGTCTACCTATAGATGATGGTACTCTTAGAGGTGATCCTAACACTGTTTTGGCTGATCTAAATTCAATTATTCATAATTTTAAAAAAGCTGGTTTAGAGTAAATTTTTTTCAAATGCGAATTATTTATACCAGACTCTTGTTCTAATCAAAATTCAATTATTCAAAATTTTTATAACGTAGCTCCAAATATAAAAATTATTAAAAATGATATATAGCACTACATAGCACTACAGAGCTAGTTACTAAAATACGTAGCAAGTCTTTTGGTAACCCAGCAATTGTCTATCGGGCCGAGGCTATCAACGCTTGGAGACAATTGTGCTCCGAAGACTTGCCTTTATCAGTGTCATCACAACGGCAGTGGGACGAGCCGCTCTGCAGACTAGTACGGAATAATTTATTGAACACGTCCCCTAGTACTGCAGATCCAGCTCGTCTCCTTGCCGTAGCTGAGTGGGAATCGAGACTTTGGCTCCACTCCCTCCCATCTCCAAATCTGGGTACACTTTTAGATAACTCCACTTTTAACCTTTCCGTCTCTCTTCGTTTGGGAGCACCTTGCAATGTCCCACATCGCTGTCCCTGTGGTGATATGGTAGACTCGTTGGGTCATCATGGCCTTTCATGCAGCAGAAGCGCCGGAAGATTTTCCCGTCATGCCAGCCTTAATGACATAATCTGCAGAGCTCTTGCTACCTCGTCTGTACCGGCTATTTTTGAACCGAATGGCCTGGTGCGGAGTGATGGCAAGAGGCCTGATGGTATGACCTTGGTTCCGTGGAAGATGGGTCGGCCTCTGGTGTGGGACGCAACCTGCGTTGACACACTTGCTCCATCTCATCTTTCACGTACCTCGTCAGGGGCTGGCTTTGCTGCTGCATCAGCGGAGGACCTTAAGCGTCGCAAGTATGTAGGTCTCAGTAGTTCTTACATGTTTTAGCCGTTTGGGGTCGAGACGCTCGGGCCGTGGGGACCTAGCGCACATCGACTGTACAGTCAGTTAGCCAAGCGGCTGATTGACTGTACGGGCGACCGGAGGGCTGGCGCATTTCTTGGTCAACGTATTAGTTTGGCCATTCAGCGTGGAAATGCGGCCAGCCTTCTTGGCACTATGCCCCGATCATTGGACGGCGATTTGGGACACATTTTTTACTTGTAAATATTTTTGTACATATTTTTCTTTTTTCTTTTTAGGGTTAATTTTTGTTATTCAATTTCATAAAATGTATCTTTCATGAAATAAATAAGTAAGTCATTAGGTAAATATATAATATTGTTTAAAAAATAATACTTTTGTAAGTAGATTATTAATCAAGACTGTTGAACTAGGAAGCTTCCTATATGGCACGGACGGGACGTTGAAAATTAAATTAAACGCCAAATCTTTAAATATAAGGTTTATGTACTGAGACAAAATATTAACAATAAATAATGTAAATTCAATGGCGTCGCGGTAAGAAGTGTAAGGAGACGGGCGAATCCAATCTGCCGGTACCGCGGCGCGGGGGTGGGTCAATAACCAGTTCCTCGGCTGGTGCGATGTGTAGGTATCACAATCGCAAGGCGTTAACATGTTGCCCCCCCGGGAACGAAGTTCTGGTTCATTACTGGAAGAGGGCACAGTCGATTGAATGCGCGACGTAGGGTCCCTGATGTGGTAAGTACGTCTGCAACGCGGTTCACGCCGTCAGAGCCTGGATGCAGTGCAGTCACGCGTCCAAGCAGCCACCGATTTGGAGGCAGCTGGTCGTCCTTTACAAGAACCATTTCGCCAAGCTGCAAGTCTTGTCCTTGTTTACACCATTTGCGCCTAGTCTGCAGCTCTGAAATGTACTCCTTATAGAATCTATTCCAGAAATGGAGTTTTATTTGCTGCGTCCGCATATATTGTGACAGAGTGTGCGTGGCTGCGGTCTCCTTGACTTGAGGAGAGGGGAGCAACGTTACGGTTCGTCCAATTAGAAAATGAGATGGTGTTAAGGCAGTAAGATCGACGGGATCCGAAGATAAAGGAGTCAGAGGCCTTGAGTTTAAAATTGACTCGATTTCGACGAGAACAGTATTCATTTGTTCGTAGGTTAAGTTAGCTGAAGATACTGCCCGTTTTAAATGGTGTTTGACAGACTTAACCGCACTTTCAGCCAAGCCATTGAAGTGAGGACTATAGGGAGGAGCAAACTTAAAATTTATTGACATGTCTGTTGCCTGAGCACTAATATATTCTGAATTTTGCTTAAGGAATTTAGATAACTCGTTAAGAGCTCCTACAAAACATCTTCCGTTGTCTGAGAAAATATTGGCGGGTTTTCCTCTACGGGCAATAAACCTGCTTAAAGCAGCTAAGTAGGTCTCACTGCTCATGTCGGTGACAAGTTCTATATGAACTGCCTTTATGGCCATGCATATAAATATACAAAGATATGATTTTATTAATCGACTACCTCTACCTTTTCGATTTAGTATCATAACTGGCCCGGCATAATCCACGGCGGTGTTTATGAAGGGAAAGTCAGCGTGCAATCGCTGTGGAGGTAAATTACCCATAATAGGCTGTTTTACCTTTCCTGAAAAACGACAGCATTTTGTACATTCACGAACCACCTTTCTGGCAAGATTTCTTCCACCAAGAATCCAAAATTTGTGTCGTATGGTTGCTAACAACAATTGCGGGCCAGCATGCATTAACATTCGGTGATAATGTCTAAACAAAAGTAATGTAAAGTGATGAGATGAAGGTAACAATATTGGATGTTTAGTATCAAAGTCATAAAATGAATTTGAGAGCCTGCCGCCTACTCGCAACAAGCTGTCGTCATTATTATAAAATGAATTTAAATTTAACAAACGACATTTTACGGGTAACAACCCTTTATTTTTTAATGTGTTGTATTCCTTGTCAAAATGATCACGCTGCACAAATCGACATAATGAAGTTAATGATGAATTTAACTCTGCAATTTTTAAGTGTCCTGTACGTTTATCTTGTGGGTTAAAATAATTATGTATAAAACGTTGAACATAAGCTATGACGCGCTGTAACTTACTAAAGGAAGAAAGTCGATTTATGCAGTTTGAATAGTGTGTTTGGTAATCTGTTTGTTCAGCGGTAAAATTACAATGAGCTTTCATTTCAGGCAAATCTGTTTCAGTGGTACGTGATGGTTGTTGAGGCCATTCCTCTTCATTACGTTTGAGGTACGGAGGGCCTTCCCACCACAACTGACAATTTTGCAAATGTTTGGGATCAGTGCCACGAGAACCTATGTCTGCTGGATTGAGACTTGTAGGCACGTAACGCCACGTTGAAGGATCAGATACTTCCTGTATCTCTTGAAGTCGATTAAAAACATAGGCCTTTAACAAATGACTCTTGGGTGACTTTATCCAACCGAGAACTATTGTTGAGTCACACCAGTAGGTAGTCTTGTCAATATTTAACCTGAAAGATGATTTTACCTTTTCTGATAACCTTGCGGCAAGCAAGGCACCACAGAGTTCTAGTCGTGGGATTGTCGACGGCTTTATAGGAGCCACTCGACTCTTTGCTATCACCAAGTGAACTGAAACATTACCATTTTCAGAAATAGATTTCAGATATATGCAAGCAGAATATGCTTGTATTGACGCATCAGAAAATGCATGAATTTCGATTGTTTTAGGGTTGTCTGCAAGGACGAGTCTCGGAATCCTGATTTTGTTCAAAGAAATAAGAGAATCAATGAATTTATGCCAAATGTTTTGAAACTCAGTTGACACTGGTTCGTCCCAGGAAACCTTTGAGGCCCATAACCTTTGCAAAATTGATTTTGCGATAAGAATGCAAGGATTTATTAAGCCTAACGGGTCGAATACTTGTGACATGACAGATAATATTGTGCGTTTAGTAATGTTTGTGTTTTGATTTATGTTTACAGAAAATAACAACATGTCTTCTTTACAAGACCAAAGCAAACCAAGTGTTTTTGAATGTTCATTGTTACTCAAATTCAAAAAATCGTCGCTGTTATTTTTTGCAATGATTTTATTAATAATGTTTGGATGATTTGAGTGCCACTTGCGCAGATGAAATTTACCACTCTCCAATTGTTTAATTAGGGTTTTACAAATGTCTATCAATTCTTCTGTAGATGGAGCTCCAGTAATAAAATCATCAACGTAAGCATCGTGCTGTATAACTTGAGATACAGTTTTGTCAAGGCATTCTAATCCTAACTGTTTCAGGCATCTTGTGGCAAGAAAGGGAGCAGATGCCGTCCCGTATGTAACCGTATTAAGTGTATATTGTTTGAGTTCTTCGTGAGGCTCAAATCTCCACAGAATCTGTTGCAACTGACGTTGCTCTTCCTTTACCTTGACCATTCGGTACATCTTCTCCACATCTGCAGTGACAACGTATTTATGTTGGCGTAGTCTAATTAAGATGCTTAACAGGTCGTCCTGCACAGTAGGACCGACCACTTGTATGTCATTGAACGACAAGCCCGACGTCGTCACTGCAGAGGCGTCAAAGACGGCACGCAGCTTGGTAGTGAGGCTTGTCTCACGAAGAACTCCATGATGTGGTAAAAGGTAAGGGTATGTGTCGTTTTTTTTATTTGTGTTTTCGGTCATATGCCCTAAATCAATGTACTCCCTAATAAAATCACAATAAAGTTTTTTAAATGATGGATCTTTATTAAATCTTCTTTCCAAGGACAAAAATCTGGACAAAGCCTGTTGGTATGAATCACCTAATTTTTTAGGCGATTCCCTTAATGGAATGGTGACGATAAATCGACCGTCCGAATCGCGTTTTGTGTTTTCTATAAAGATTTGTTCACATTTTTGTTCCTCTTTAGAAATTTGTTTATGTGTGGGGATAGTTTCACATTCAAAAAATTTAGATAATTGTTTATTTAATTGATCATCATTTCCTAATGTTGCATGATTGCAATGGATTGTAGATGAGTTGGTTTGATTTTGCACACGGCCAGATATCAACCAGCCAAATTTTGTTTTACTTAATGTTGGCTTATTTTTGCCTAATGAAATTTTAGACGAGCAAAGAACCGTCCAAAATATATCAGCTCCAAGTAGCATATCTATTTTGGATGGAATGTTAAATGTTGGGTCTGCTAAGGTAATGTTTTGTGGTATTTCTAGTATTGAATAATCAATTTGTGTAGTAGGTAAAATTTGTGTTATTATTGGAACTATAAAGCAATTAATATTTTCTTTATATGAGTTAATGAGTGAAGATATAATGACATCACAACGTTTATTTAAACGAGACAGCTGCGAATTTAACCCCTCAACGACTGAAGAAGTAGAAGCGGTCGGTAAGTTAAGTTTAGAACATAAGCTCTCCGTTATGAAGCTGGAGGTACTCCCGTTATCTAGTAACGCACGAACAGTATGCCATTGGCCACTGCTATCCTGTACTTGGATTAAAGCAGTGGACAAGAGCACACAGCTTTTATTAATTGCAGACAAAGCTACATCACTGCTATGATTATTATTAATATTTTTAGTTTCAGGTTGCGGCAGCGGCGCCGACTGCAACGGCGGCGGCAGCGGCGGCGAGGAAGACGACGGCGCAGCGCAGAGGACGACATTACTACTAGCATTAGATTGAGTTGATGTGGTTGCATTGTGCATGTGCAGCAAGCTATTGTGCGGCTTATTGCAAAGGCGACAAGGCCCCAATTTGCACGCATTCACATTGTGCCCTTGGCGTAAACAATTAGAGCATAATTTTAAATCCTTAACCTTTTTTATACGCATTTCAATGGAAAATGATTTAAATTTTGGGCAACGATAAATAGCGTGGTTGTCTTTGCATAACGGACAAATATATGTTTCATTTGTTAAGGATGAGCGAGACCTGACTACCATGGACTTCTGGCGATTATTTGTGACGTCACTATGTCTTCTTTTTAAATAAGACTCTTCCATTGTTTCTAAAAGATCAGAACGATTTTTCAGAAATTCGTTGAATTCCTTAAGTGTGGGCAATTCTTTTAAAGTATTACGAAAGGTTTCCCACTCACGGTTTGTGATTGAATCTAATTTGTTAGATATAATGTGTATAATAATTATGTCCCAATGATTGGTAGGTAATTTCAGTGTTTGCAACGCTCTCAAATTTTTATTAACTGTATCGATAAGGTTTCGCAAAGCTTTGGAGGACTCTTTATTTATTGCTTCAATATTAAAAATAGCTTGTAAGTGGTTGTTGACTAAAAGCCTTCTATTATTGTAGCGGTCACATAAAATGTCCCACGCCACATCATAATTTTCGGCTGAAAAATCGAGCGATCGAATAATCGAAGCTGCAGTATCCTTTAAAGCTGCGCGAAGGTAATGGAATTTATTTATTTTAGGTATTGATGTATCTGAATGAATAAGAGACTGAAACGTGTCATGAAATTCCAGCCAGTCATGATAACTGCCCGAAAAGGTAGGTAAATGTATAGTTGGTAATTTTATTTTTAGCCCACCTCCATTCGCAGTAATAGAACCTGTGACCGACGCGGAGTCAGCGGTCTCGGCGCCCGCAGGCTCCTCGTGCCGCGCCAATACATCTCGAGCGAGCGCGATCGCGCCGAAGTACTGGGTCTCGAACGTCTCGCGGTCTCGATACTGGTCTTCTGGAATATCGGATAAATTTTCTATTTCAGATTGTATGTTGTCAAAATCTGTGTAAAGTTCATCAATCTTGGTTAAACGGACATTAAGCTCGTTTATTTGAAGCCTGCTAAGCTTTTCACAGCTTTGTGCAGTATCTAAATAATTTTTTAATTGCGTGAGTTTAGCTTTGCATGTAGCTCGCTTTTTTGTTAATGTTTTTAAATCCATGTCAATTAATTTCACAATTAAGAAATGAGTAAAATGTATGAAAAGGCGTAAATAGTGAAGTAATAAGTAGGTTAGGTATAAAATAAATACTTAAGGCAAAATGTATCACGCAAGCAGAATTAGCTGAAAGGTGTAAGAAAAAGATTGATTAAGAAAGGTTTAGAATGAAAGATACTTAAATTTGCAAATGGCGTGGCTGAAATGCGGCAAAGTGTGTGCGAAAGCAAATATGTGCAAACGGCTTGCAGGCGAGCGAAACCGGTCCGCGCAGTGCGCTCCGAATTTACGCAGAAAAGTAGGTATGCGCACGGCAACCGCGTTCTCGGTCTTGAACTCCCGGTGCAAGTTAGCTGAAATGTAGGTACAAATTGTTTCGATATAATTTACTGCAAATGAACACTGTTACTCATAAGGGGCGATGAACATTTACTATTAATGTATTAAGTACAAATTACTTGAAATATGGATAGGAGTAACAAAATTTTACAAATAGGTAAGTACCTAGTTGTGAAATAATTACGAGTGTAATTATTTGTATAAAGGAACAAATAATTATATTTACTTTTGCATAAGGGAGCAAAGTGAATAATGACTTATAATAATGATTGATTGAATGAAAATGAAGTACCTAGGTAAGTTTTAGGTTTTAGGCAAAAAATAGGTATAGACTTGGGCTAATGGGTATAATAACTGGAACGAACTCACAATAACGCTACACTACACTCCCCCAGGTCAGGTTCTTCTCATGTGTCACGTGTAGGTGTGATGCTTCATCCAATAACTTGTTCAGTTTTTTCTGTTTCTCGAAACGTCCACGTAATGTTCCGCCCACAGGTCGCAATTACTTCGTTCAATAGCTATGATGCAATCCAAAATCCATAGGTCGCTGGTAATGTTGAACTAGGAAGCTTCCTATATGGCACGGACGGGACGTTGAAAATTAAATTAAACGCCAAATCTTTAAATATAAGGTTTATGTACTGAGACAAAATATTAACAATAAATAATGTAAATTCAATGGCGTCGCGGTAAGAAGTGTAAGGAGACGGGCGAATCCAATCTGCCGGTACCGCGGCGCGGGGGTGGGTCAATAACCAGTTCCTCGGCTGGTGCGATGTGTAGGTATCACAATCGCAAGGCGTTAACAAAGACAGTGATTTTTTGTTCTTGGCAACTTGACTGCTGTCTTGCTCTCTCGCAATGTATGTGCTACAATAAATGTGTGCTCCGCAATTTAATTGTTTGAATAATAGGAACTAGCGACCTATCCAATTCATATTTGTGCAGCAAGATACAGCATTCTGCACAATTGCATTACACTCAAAAATATCGTGAATCTAGCTTATTTATCCCACGTCTGGCAGCATTGCTCTCCATGTATTCTACATTCAGGGAATGACGATTCGAATTTTTAAAAAAAAGTTTCGTCACTGTCTCCTTCGTGCTCTGCTCTGTGCGCACACTCCTCCACAGATTAATATATGCACTCGTCTTTGGAGACGCGACGCGACAGAGACAAAAACTTTTTTGTCGCAGCGACAAAAGTCTCCCGTGAGCGCACTCACTTAGTTCACTTTAAACTCATTAAAAGCTTGTCTTTAAAAAGTTTTTTTTAAATTTTATTTATTGTTACATATAATTATTTCCTGCAAATCGCGCGGAGACAAGGTCGAGCGCACGGACCAGTTTAAATACCTTGGATCGGCGTCGGAAGACATCGATTGCGACGTCAAAGCACGTATTGCTGCTGCGTGGGCCAAATGGCGAGAGGTTACTGGAGTCATTTGTGACCCCAGAATGCCGGTTAAGCTGATCTTTCAGAGACACACAGATCTATAAATCCATCATTAGGCCTGTCCTTTTATATGGCGGCAAAGCGTGGCCGCTACTTGAGCATGGCAACAAGGCCATGGCCACAAGCAAAAGCAGCTGCGTGTCACGGAGATGAATATGCTGCGGTGGATGTGCGGAGTCACGCGGAAGGACCGCGTGAAGAACTCGCGCATCCGCGGTAGCCTTCGTGTCCGTAATATTGCAGACAAACTGCAGGAGAGTCGCTTACGCTGGTACGGCCATGTTTTGCGAAAACCGGCAAGCTACGTAGGAAACAAATGTCTGGCATGCCGCCACCGCCAGGTCCTGGCAAAAGGGGTAGACCCAAGAAATGCTGGCTTGACGTCGTGAGGGCTGTCATGCGTGCCAATGTTCTCACAACTAGAGACGCTCAAGACCGCGCGAAGTGGAGGAGAAAATCAAGGAAAGCGGACCCTGGGCTCCAAAGCAATGGCTTTAGACGCAACCGGGATTGACCATATAGATGAAGAAGAAGAAGAAGCTTAGGTCTAAAGTGTAAGTTCTTTGGTAACATTTTAGAAGTACTCACTCCGGATACAGGCTACTAAATCTATGAGGATCGCTTTATCCACCATATTTAAAAGTTAATAAAATGATTAAAAAAAATTTAACATACTTAATTTCAAGCCGTTAAAAACTGGTACATTTTAGTGACTTTTAAATATGGAGGATAAAGCCATCCTTTAAAAAAACATTTGAACAATTTAGTCTGTTGCTATATGGCACCGCCTAATTAAACCTGGTATTATTTTTTTCGTTGTTTAGGGTGGGTACCTACCTACATGATGAGCAGTCTTTTGTGCGGTATTAAAATTTACATTTTTGAATTAATAAACATATCCTACATGCTCAGTACTAATATTTGAAAAAGGTAAAGTTTATTCGAAGCAGTTCGAAAGTTATGATGCTCGTAATCTCCGGAACTAACAGCTAAACCGATTTTACCAAAGGATTTTACCGATTTAAAATACTAACCAAAAATGTTTTAAGTAATCATGTTTTTGTTTTAATTTAGTACTACACCTCCACGATAGATGGCTTAAGTTTCCAGTTGTCAGCTTAATTAAATTAGAATGTGGTATATCTTTTTGTCACTAGATGGAATTTATAACATGATTGAATACGACTCCTCAATGATAGATGTCATTAAAAGCATCCGGTTAGTATCAAACCTGCTAAGAACTGAGAATGTGGTACCAATTTTTTGAATAGATGGCGTTGCAAGTAGGTAATTTAGTACGATTTATTTATGATAGATGGCAGTTAGGGCATCCGGTAATGTATATTATCCAATTCGAGTACAAATGTGACTATTCAAGGTTCTGTGTCAAACCAAAATAAAATAATTGAATGTTATCAAAACAAGGGCTTAAGTGATAGGTAGCTGACTTCGACGATGCGATGCCGATGCGGCTAGACGAGAAATAAAAGAACAATTTTTTATAATGTGAGCAACTCTAAAAAGGAGTAAAAAAAAAGTTCCAGCTAGAAATATTTGTTGTAAATGATAATAAAAATCTGTTAAAAAAGTAAAAACTCTGTGGAATATAATCAACACTAAAACAGGTAACTTCTCATAATAAAGATAATTAAGAGTTATTCAACAGCAACTAGCTTATTATACATCAGTCCTGTAAACCAAACAGAAAGTCATTCGATAATTAAACAAATTAAGAGCGAACACAGTTGCGGCATACAACAGCGACGTGCTATCTTTTCTTTTAAAGAAATGTGCTGCAGAGCTTGTCATTCCACTCACTTTCCTGGTGAACCAGTGGTTTCAGGATGGCCAATTTCCAGAGCAACTTATAACAGCTTTAATAAAACCGGTACATAAAAAAGAATCAATCCCTCAAATTACAGACCCATAGCTTTGATACCCGCTTTCTCCAAAATCTACGAAAAGGTTGTGTAAAGACCATACTCATTATAGAAAAAAAAAACATGTATAGATGACTGCCAAAATGGCTTTATGAAGCCCAGATTCATTATTCTTGCAGTCTATAAAGACATCCAAAAGGCTCTTCAACACATCTATATCTACATGTATATATGTTACAGTCATAGTGATTAAATAGCTATTATACATAATGACTGGTCATTATATGTAATAGCAAAATTTACTAGACAATGTGACAAATTAATCACTTTATCCGGATATATTCATAATAGCGGATCAAAGTTAGCTAAAGTAATAAATACGGTCTAACCATTGACTTAGAAATTAATATAAACTGGCTATCCCGTACAAATGACAGCCAATTTTTATTTCCATTTGAAACGCCACTGGTATTTGACCCCAGAACTAATTTTGACGTATATAGCGGTGGGTAATATCGGTTTAACTAATATCGATATTTAACATCGGATTTTAAAACAAACCGTGTGGGGACGGCCGTAAAGAATACACTTCTCCATCGCCAACTGGAGGCGTGTCGTAAGAGGCGACTAATTCCTGTAGTATGACACGAGCAGTAAAGTTTTATCAATAATTTTTATATAAACATTTGTTCATACACACTTAAACTAGGCTTACGACTGGTTGCATTAATTAGCTGTAAAATTTTTGGCTGTGGTTCTGAATCGAGCCTAAAATATATTAAAAAAACAGTCCGAACCTAGTCCACTAGGTAGACAAAAAAAAGACCATTGTCTCATCTATTCGTTCGTTCGTTCGTTAAATTTCATTTTATTTATAAGTCAAGAACGGCTGGACCGATTTTTGTGATCTTTGATTTGTTGAATTTGTCTCCGCCCCGAATCGCAGAATAACTATAAAAATACAAAAAATAACAAAAAAAATGTATGAAGGGGCGGTACAAAGTTCGCCGGGACAGCTAGTTAATGATAAAAATAACCGTACTTGTCTTCTAATTCATATGAGTAAGACCTAAGACCGGGTGCCTTATAACTACTCTAAAAACTAAACAGAGGCATACGCGGACCAGCCTTTGTCTGGATTGGTTTTAATCCTATTTACATAATAGAACACAATAGTCCAGATCTAACACATTAATAGCGAAACCAAGGTGATAGAAAAAGTACAGTCAGCGGTAACATTTTTAACTAGATCCAACCCACAAGGAGGTGTATTTGGTTGCGTACTTTTTCTTCTTTATATAAATGATCTTCCGAAATGTCTAAACAAAGAAATCACACTACCAGTACTTTTTGCAGATAACATGTCACACATACTTATTCACAATAAAAATAAAATAAATCATGACAATTTAATTGGCGACACCATAAAAACAACTACTTGGCTTGAAGACCATAACTTGGAAGTAAACTTAAAAAAGACTAAAATAATAAAGTTTTTGCTTTTTAATAAACCACTTCTAAATTTTAACTATAGCAAATAGATAGCTATATATAGCAATATCATAATAAAAAATAGATATTGAAGATACATTTCATTTACGAAGCCTAAATATCAACTCTTATTTAAACTGCAAATCTCACTTTTTTTTTTTTTTTAAACAAAACTGTCAAGATTTTCTGTTCTCTTTTCGAAGTAATTAACTACAGTACTAACAGTGGATCGGTTTTTTCAGTCTATTACGGTTATGCCTACCCCTTTGCGTGCCACTTACCCACGGTAGACCGGAAAAACATGGAAAACAATAAGAAAAAAATTCCGAGGCACGCAAGGGGCTACTCATGGTTTAAATACGGTATAATCTTGTAGGGCCACAGTGGCAAAGCTAATGATTTATTTCTACTGCTACTGCAACTACTATTGTAGCCCATATTAAAAATACACATAGCTAGCAGCCCTACTTTATCAAAGGCCTTAGTCCTTGACAAAATGTCAAAAAGATAAAAGTACTTTAATTTAAAAAAAATCCTGAACATAATTTGTTCTTTGTTATTTGTTTGTTGTTAATTATTTTCTCTGTCGATTGGCGTATGTTTCATAAGTTTACACCAAATTAATGTAATTTTAGGTACTTGCAACTTTAGGTATAACAAGCTCCATACAAAAACGTTCGAAGTTTTTTAATGCATTAACACTTACATTAAACATAATTATATGACATATGTACAAAAAAATCCGAGAAACCTACAACTTTAACACCCGTTACAAGTAGGTACAGACTCTGTCTGCCATATATAATAAAAATACTCAACTGTAGCCCATTTCACATGACTATAAAAGTATTTAAGATCTGAGCACATAAAAAAAAGAAGCTAAACATCCTTCACAAAAAAAAAAAAACTCTACCTGATCTCTAACTGTTTTTACACCCTAAAAGAATTTTTTACTTACATTGAAAACAAAAATTATGAAAACCACTACTAATGGTAAATAAAATGAAAATATATTAATATGTGGATATTCTTTTCGTTTATTACTTTTAAATAAAATTAGGTAAGTATGTTATATTACATAAATAATTTTAGAATAAGACAATTGCAGCATCTGAAAAGGGTAATTTGTATTTTAAGATCTCAGTTAATGGCGTTTATTTGAAATCTGCACAAGATACTTCTTAACGTGCCCGAAATTCAGTTATAAGTAAGTCATGCATGTGGCTTTTGCTCGCTGTGTTCAGAATCAGAAAGGATAACACTTAATACATAACTGTAGTTTTATTTTGCCTGAAATATCTGTTAGTCTCTAGGCAAGTAAAAAGACTCTTAAGCGAGTAATGCGGCCAATAAGTTCCTAAATTTATTTTCTCTCGGCGTCGCACGTTGACGAACATGTTCTGTAAATTAGCTTAGCCTAAACGTATTAAAGTATTCAGCCAGCAGTCCGGCCGCAGCCTTGCAGCCTAGAATAGACATAAAGAGTATAACACTTAGGTACTTGTACTTCATCAAGTATCGTAATCTTTAGTCCTTTTACTGTTTATTTTACTTACTGGTTAAAAGTTGTTGTTTTTTTTGTTTTGTTTTCAGAAGAACATAAAAGACAAAAAGTCTATCAGTGAAAAAAAAGAGAAAACAGGATTTCCTCGTAGTTGACCGCAAAGAGCAGACGGAGAAATAAATAAAAAATGCAGGAGAGCTTTTTACCGTACCACTGTATTAAGTAATAGTTTTCATACTCGTAGTTCTTTTTTCTTAGATGAACTTTTTAAAATTCTGTGATACAACTTCATTGATAGTGAATTTTTTAGGAAATAACTAAGGCTAGTTTTGTGTTTTTCTTTAAACTACATACTTTGTTTTGTTTTCAAATCAGAAAACCGGAAAAGCACGAGTTGCTCTCGCACCAAGGGTTCCGTACTTACTACAGTTTTTTTTATCATAAAGTTCGGGAACTTCGGCGTGACCCTGACGCATACTTGACCGGTTTGTTAACCAATTTATATTAATATAACATCAAGTTTAACGCTTAAAATTGTATTTACAAGTACCTACCTATTATCTACTTGACGTCTTACGTCTCGACAGACGGATATACGGTTTCCATTTTCATTTCTTCGTTTAGTGGCATGGTGTAGGCACCTACGTAAGTAGAAGACTTCGTGATAGAAATCCTACAATAGAACAAGGTAGGTACCTGTTTCTATTGTAGGATTTCTATTTTCTTTGGTGTCCCTTATAATAGGCGAAATGTAAAAGTAATATCCTTTTGTTTTGGTAGCGGTTTCTTTTGGACCTCCAAGCCGAATCAGGAGGTGGCTTATTTTTGGCGACGGAAATGTAGATGTTGGGTTATCGTACGTGAACGAATTGAGGCGAACCATTGTTCGTAATAAAAAACATTTTTATTCCAGTAGATAGTATCTGCTGAAATTCGTGATCGATTCCAACAGCTGCAAAATCGAGCACAACTTTATTCCTACTTGTATTTAATGCCCGCAGGCCTGCAGTTATGTTGGGCTTGGAAGAACTTAACCTAGATCAAGGTCCTCGGTACAGAAGAGTTTCAACATGAGCGCGCACGTCTACGAGCGTTCATAGCTGCAACAGACCCAGACTGTAGATAAGAGCTTATTAGTCCGTCTCTCTGAGTTTATTTTATTACATTTCATATAGCCCAATCTTTTAAAGATGGCTTAGATGGCTTTCCAAACATTTTCATAATGTTGAGGATTTTTTTAACATCTACTGTTATAGTAATGCCTGTTCTGACAAAAGTTAATAAAAGTTATCTGAGATCGACTATGTCCAGTGTTCATGTTAAGACTATCAAATTTAGCTATTATGCCAATTGAACATATTGTCATACTTACATTTCGTTATTGACGATTGTGTAAAAGGTTATGCTATGAAAAAAACATGAAGTGTACATTTTGAAACTAAATTTTTAAACCAATAGTGACAGAAATAATAATACTAGGCAACCAACCGACCAATCGGCCAATAGTCACTAGAGGAGGAGGCCTATGTTCAACAGTGGACGTCCTATGGCTGAAATGATGATGATGATGTTGAAGTGCTGTTGGATAAGAAAATCGTTGATAACCGCTAAAAGTGTTTGGCGGTAATCAACGATGATTCTCTTAATATATCAAATGTAAAATAATGTATAGTGATTCCAAAACTACTATTGGTAAGTTACTAGTCAAGTTTAAGACTTTTTAATTTGATCTGATTTTAAGAAATAAAATAATGGGTGGCGCTAGTATGTCTTAGTCTTGTCTGTCCCCTAAGTATAACTTTTTATTTATTTTCATTTTATTAAGTTAAGCTCTCTGCTCTCTGCTCTAGTTAACTAATTTTCAATACAACATGTATAAAAAATTATACACTCAACTGGCGAATAAAATTATTTTTATTATTATTTATTGTTGTATGTAACTTAATTGTGTTAAATAAGGTTACGCCTTGTAAACATTTTCTGCGGGTATATGTATGTTCCTTCTGAAACAGTGTTAGTTGATCTTGTCCTTTAACAAGTAGTACGACGTGAATATTTAAACTTTAAACTAATGACAATTAAAATAGAGGGGGCTGGGCGGTGAATTTCCAGTAGGCCCCGGGCGGCGAAAAACTACGATACGCCACTGTGTCCACCAACTCATATTGCATTAGTAAATGGGTGCATCCAATATCTATGCTGCTTACGTTGCCTATGCTTTAGCTGCGCGTTTGAACTTTGCATCGCTACAAAAAGTCGCGTTAGGTAGGCGAGGGCTCCAAATACAACCTTGAGGTTGAGGAATTAGTAAATAAGTAAGAATTCTTCTGCAAAAGGGTTCATTATTCTTGAGGATCAAGTAACTATTACGGCTTGTGCAGTTTGCACGCGAACTCTGCCGGTATTCGGCGATGTTCGCGAATGCGAGGCAAATTTTGCAAATATTTATTATTTCTCAATTTCTTTTTCATAAGACATTTTACTGTGATGACCTACCAAAATTATAAAAAATGCTAAAATTTTAAATAAACTTGCTATAACAGTACACGATTTTAAAGGCCCTGTCTCTCGTGACAGGAGGGTTAAGTTGCAAACAGGGAATTAAGTCCCTAAATAAGGCAACGAGATTCTATGCTACCTATCTGTCTGGTTGTGTACGAGGCAGGGACCTTAGTTGTCGCGCCATGTAGGGACAATGTAAGGACGTGCGCGTCTTGTTAGCGGGTGCCTCATAAATACCGTGTTCTTTTAGATTTTCTATAATTTGAGGAACTATGCTAAAATGCCTCAAATCGGCATGTAATATTTTTTTAATTTACACTTTTTTACTTTTATTAAACTTTATGCACTGATGAGGCAAGTTCTTTAAAAAAAACTTTTTATTACATTGTGCTACTGAGACAAAATTGTCTTTCGACAATCCAACTCTTATACTATAAGATGTCATGGATTAAAAATGTGTAATTGAAAAGAATACGGTGCAATGGCGCGGCGCGTCCGCTAAAGTAAAAAAGAATGCATAACAGACTAGAGAAAAAGTAATAATTAAGGTACATGGGGCACACTAAAAGTTTTGCACTTCTAGCTAATCGGAACTATTTGAATTTCGAATGTTATTATTTTTTTAAACGTTGCAACCTTCTTAGTAATAAAAAAAAACAATTGGCGGGAAATGATTTGTCAATTGTTTTTTATCACACATCAAAGTTCTACGTACGCAACGAAAATGAAATTTAGTCGAAAAGATTTTAGAGCGATGATTTTTTATGATTTTAAAAGTTCTCTCTCTCAGCAAGACTGTGCCGCTTGTCTTCAAAATGCTTTTGGGAGAGAAGCACCTTGTTTGAGCACCGTGAGGCGATGGTTTTCTGAATTTGAGAGAGGTCGAGTTTCTTTACATGACGAATTTCGTGAAGGGCGGCCTTTAACTGCCGTCAACGAAAATAATGTGGCTACTGTTAAGCGGCTAATTGAAGAAAACCCGCGGATTACCTATGAGACAATTCGAGGACTGTTGGAGATTGGTATGAGCCAAATTCAGAAAATTTTACACGAAGAATTGAAAGTTCGGAAACTTTGCTGTCGTTGAATCCCTCATGAACTGACAGCGGAGCAGAAGTGGGCTCGCGTGGAATGGTGCTCACAGATGCTACTGAAGTACGACCACGGACATTCTAATGCTGTTTATGACATTGTCACAGGAGACGAAACGTGGATTTATTGTTTTGAACCCGAAAAAAAACAGCAATCTTGTGAAAACCCGAAAAAAAAACAGCAAGTTTGGAAATGAGAACAGGCCAACAAAAGTGAGGCAGGCGAGAAACATTGGTAAAAAAATGATCGCGTTTTTTTTCTCAGCTACGGGTCCCATCTGTACAATTCCACTTGCAAATCAAAAGAGTGTTAATGCCGAGTGGTATTCTACCATTTATTTATCCAGGGTATTAGAAAAAGTTCGCGAAAGACGACTCAAACGCCGCGTTCTCCTACATCATGACAACGCTTCTTCACACACGGCAAACAAAACAAAGTCATTTTTAGCTTCCGAAAATATACAACTCATCACCCATCCTGCGCATAGCCCCGACCTAGCACCCTGTGAATTCTGTATTTTCCCCAAAATCAAAGATTTGATGAGAGGTTTTACTTTTACCAACTCCGAAGAGTCAGTGATAGCGTTCAATCAGCACGTAGAAAACATGCCCTCAGATCTGTGGTCCTCCTGTTTTAAAAAATGGTTCGATCGCATGATGTTTAAAATGGAAAGGAGAGTATTTTGAAAAGCAATAAACATAATATTTTGGTTATAACGTTGTTTTTTTAAGTTACGCAAAACTTATAGTGTGACCTACGTATAAAGAGTTTACGTTTTTTTCTATGGTTCATGTACTGTTCAAAGCCCAATTATCAAGACACATTTGGTAGAGGCAAATAAACTTGTACATCAGTAAAACGAGGACTGCCTATGACTCAGCGTGACAGAGAAAAAATTAAAGATTTTGAAATTTAGTGTTAGCGTTGGATAGATTTATATAGTGAATTCTGGGATATATCATTAAGAAAATGAACGATTTGACAAAAAAGACAAATGGACAGACGGTCATCATAAATAAGGTCTGGAAGGTTTAAGGTTAGAGAGCGGTTTGATAAATTCATGACTTTAAGGTTAAATAAAAACTTTCATTATTTTTAAAAATTTGTTTCATAAGTAAAAATTCCTTACAAAGCTATTATACATACAGTTTTTTTTCAACAAAAATAAACTTTTACAAAGCGAAAAGTTATGTAACTTGTAAGTATTCTTTGAAAATGGAAAAACTAAGTTTCGAGTGTTTGAACAAGTTTAAATTTACTATTTATCACGTGGAAAGTAAAACCTAAGAAAAATGGAAACTAAGGAAAGACAATTTTTCAAAAACCTTTCCCTAAGAGAGTAAAATAGGGGGTCACAAAACGAATTTCATGCGGGCGAAGCCAAGGACACAGCTAGTATTGTACCTACATAAATAGTTACCGGATTTTCGTTGAGGAATCTTATTAAGTACGTACTACAAGTGCCGCCGTGCTTAGAAAGGTTGATTGGTCAACACTTTTATATAAAATCCACTGTATTGTCTTGAGATCATAGAACATCGGAAAAAATATATTTAAAAAAAATCTAAACATTTACAAGGTGGGAAATTGAAAATAAAAAAAATATTAACTCACAGTTGACGAGATTGGGTTCCGTTTTTTTATCAGTTAAAGGAAGTTAAATAATGGATTCCGACCTTATATTATTTAAACTCCTAAAAAGGTGTCAGGGGTAAAGCATTTACTAAAGTTTGCTCTGTAATAGTCACAATTTCTGAGTGGCTTTATTAAACTAGAGTCATCTGCTGGACAGCTCCACATACTTATTCTTATGTGCAGCAGATCCTACAGATCGATGATAACCACTACATTTTACAAGACAAACACATTAAAACGTTTCAAAAGTACGTTCTGGCTAAGAATCAGAATACCTCAACCAACTTTCAGGTAAGGTAAGCATTCTGAAGAATCACTCATATCAACTTTAATAAGGCAGTCAACTTAGTTTTTAAATATTATATTCAAGCGTATACTAACCCAAATCGTCGCTCTATAAGCTTAGTCTGAGACCTAAGCTTAAGCCCGAAAAAATCTTTCGAAATAATCACTTTTTAAAACACAGATCAGATCTAAACCAATTGATGGTCGGCTCGTTATAAAGAGCGCTTCAAAACTTCAAAACAGAATGGGGCTTAAAACAGTTCTATTAACACAGTCTCGCGCCAGTGGTCGGTGGAGAGTAGCGCGCTGTATCCCATAAACGCCGACGCGTGCGCCGCTCATCAGTAGGACGATATTAGAATATATATTATGTTAATTATAATTATCACTGTACTGCTGCTTGTTACTACCGGTTATATAATAAAGACAATAACCAAACCACGGAAATATCCACCAGGTACGTACGAATTCTTACACAATATTTTTTAATACAAAAAAACTAAACAGAATACCTGAACAATTAAAATAAGAACAAGTTTAGTGATGATTTCTATAGATCTTGTCATGTAACAATGTTCAAAGTTCACAAGACAGTGCATGTGACGGTATTTATTTTTATAATTACCAAAGCGATCATAACCTATCAGCGGTTGACGACAAGAGCGATTTCTGAGTATTGGTGAATGAATGAAGCACGTGCGCGACTTACAGTCGATGTATTCATCATAATAAAATATTGTGTCGACAAGGCTTAGTTATTGCAACTACTTGTATAGGTACATTGTAAAGAATAAGCAACAAAATCAAGGTTAGCTAAACTTGTATTAATAAAATAAAAAAACTCCAAAACAACTGAAAGTGAGTAATGCGGTGATTTTGATAAAACTAGGTACTGAATGCATTAACATCTATCAGTATTTTCACTTACAAAGTGTTGTATAATATTTTGGAGATTATTACTTATGGAAATTAGTACGCCCCGTTTCTGTGCTACTTTCGAAACGTTGTAGGTATCCTGATTTAGACTTTCATAGAGTGATTGAATGATTAAACTTGTTCCTTTAACTCTGGTAGCTCTAAAGTGAAATTGGGAGCAACGTTTGCTTTTTGGTTTATATAAAAAAACTATATTTTTGTGTAGCCACTGCATTCACAAAGATAAATTAATTTTTTTTTAAAGGTAATAAATGAATAATATTACAAATATTATACATATTTTAAAGTCATGTATGTATATAATGTATGATTATTATAATCATAAGAATAATCAGTAGATGATTATTAACTAAGTTATAAATTATTTTTGTAAGACAAGTTAACCTTTTATTACTTATTTATAACCGAAAAGTTCGCCTATATTATTCAAATGTATTGAAACTCTAGCATAGGATTAGGCAATTCTTAAACATTTGGATATTTTCATTAATCATTTGCTAGTTCAATAACGATATTTGATATGGGTACTAATTCTTAGTAGTGGCTGTGGTAGTGGTTTGTTTACAATATTATCAGTAGATCCTATTTACACCAATATTACAAATCTACGACCCACCCAATAAAACCGGTATTTTAAGCAAAAAGAGCATCCTAGATGTATTATTTGAATTAAAAACAAATGTCACATGTCAATTCTAACATTACGAAAAATCTTATAAATATTGATTTATTGATTTTATTTTAACTGTTAATTTTAATTGTTATGTTAAAACTTTCACTAGTGAAAATGGATATGCTTAGTCTCAAATAAAAATATCTATTCTATTCTTTCTACGTCTTTCATATGCATGATAGCATTATGCTATTAAAGCTGTGAGTTTAGCTAGCAGCAAATAAGCGTATTATTTATCAAATTATGGACAGGTAGGTTTTGCCATAGCTAACTGCAACGCATAGAGCAATCAACGTGTAGGTACCTAAAATATCTCTGTCTCGTAGCTATGCTGCAGTAAAAAAGATTAAGATAGAACTATTCTTTTTAACGGTGAATGACTCAATTTAAAATAATGTGATAAGATTTTTTAAGGTGTAGTGTAGTTAACTATTTTTTTTTAACAATAGAAGCTTATCATTACTCGCACTTTTATCTTGCTGCTTAGATTACAGAAACAATTTTTAAGTATATTTATTAATTTAATTTACTGTACAAATGCAATAGCGTATTAATGCAAGCAGTAATTGATAGGAGTCACTATTTCAAGCAGTCAACTTAAAACTTTACATTTCAATTTATATTTTATGTACCTTGAAAGGCCTTCGAAGGCCAATTTATTATTAGAGAATCGTAGTTATTGCCATGTGACGACAAATTACTTCTACTCACACTAACACCCATCGAACTCAAGAACACAGGCGTCGCGAGCTTGTTTGTTTCATTTATCCAGTAAATCAACGAATAATAACTGTATAAACGTTTAAGTGGTCTTCCATGGTCCACTCACATCACTCTCTTCTTGTAGAACTTGAAGGTGAATATCGGTCGAGGAAATTTAAAATCATTTTGGTAGGTTAAGCTGTTGACTGTACAAATTACTTGGATAATAATGCAAAGCAACAAATATATTTTTTTTTAATAAATATATCTATATATATATTTAAATATTATTTAATTTCCGTTATATAAAAACAACAACCCACTTTTACATTAATATGTAAATATAAATATTATAAATTATTTTTTGTACTTATTAAATATTATTTCGTAACTTTGTTAACGTCATACTTTTTAACACTGGTAGGATGAGATCGAAATAGCTGTGACATACGTATACAAACCGACGGACTGAATGAAATGTTAAAGGATCCGTTTTTTGCAATTTGGCCTTGGAACCCTAAAACCAAGCATTACTACTATCTTGTGTAGGTAGCTACATTTTTCCAATAATAGAGGTAGTTAAGGCCTTTAAAATATCTATGTTAGTTGCCTAATTACACACAACGGCTGAACGGTTTTGTCATACAGATAGACAATTATTCTCTTTCCGGAAAAATATTCGCAATTCCTGAGAAATAGAGCAGTTTCTAAGTACTTACTTATTTTCAGAATGGTATCAGGTTTTTCAAAGATTACCTCTTAATACGAGGACCTTTACTATTATGCAAAAAGATATTAATTAAGTAATATTAGTGAAACTTGATTAATATTGATGTTTTAAACTTTTTACTGTTGATAAAATATCGGAATAAGAGTAAATCTAGCCTTAAAAAGGCATTTCTGCAAAATTGAGCGAATTTATAGAACAGTTTGTGGAAATGTACCGTTCATCGTTCTTTGTACTTGCTTTGCGATTGTTCTTTGCGATATTACAAGGAATATGTAGCTGTTCAGTATAATGTTTACTCATTTCTGACTAACATAAAGTGGTTAGGTAAATCAGCAGCAGGTAAATTGTACAAATTGCGTAAAAGCATGTTTTTATAAACTTCTTTTGTTTCATGAAAGCTGTGGGTTTCTTTTTAAAACTTCAGTTTGTTGTTATTATTGCGAAAATATTTATGCCTTTGCAAAGGCGATGTTAGCGATTATGTAACTTAAAAAAATAAAAATAAAATTTTACTAAAAATATTCTTGGACCATACTTTGGTGAGCGTGTTTATTAGCCAATAATATTAAATGTGCATAATTTTTTTACACATTGCAGTATTCCATCTTAAAGAAAATTTCATTAGTTCTTTTATACTTTAAAGATACTTAAATAGAAGATACTGTATTTTCTGTAAAAAAAAATTATATAAATTTTATTGTAAGATTGTAAATGTTTAGATAGTTATTACTATCTGTCTATTTATTATTTTGAAATAATATCTAGTTTTACCTGTGACCAAACAATCTCGCTTAATCTACAGATAACAAATAAACTAGTAATGATTGCATAATATCCTCGTAATTTAGTTGTGCCTCTTCGACTAGCGAGTCAATGTATTGCTGCTAACAGGTCCTTGATTTCCATTGTCTATGTGCCAGCAAGCCATCAATTGGTATTGTCGAATCACGGCTAATTAGCCAGGCTATTGTGCCTTTTGCTTTGAAATTAAATCCATTATGTGGTTTATTGTATTTCCAAGAACATAATCGGGTATTTTTTGTCTTTCTTTTGTTAGGGAAGTAGACAAACAATGAAACTGGCTAGACTGGCTTCAGGGCAATGCCAGTGGACCGCGCGAACGAGCGGAGACAAGTAAGAAGCTAGAACATTCTTTTTACGGTGACGCGGATTGCTCCGTACGGGTCACGCTTCGCGTTAAGCCCAAGTGGAGCAAGTAGTCAAAGTCAATATCCGCTTTAAACTGAACACCGCGGACAATTTGAATACGAATAGTCCTTCCAGACCATTCGGATTACCTCGAAAGATCGCTATTCTCCGCCGGCATCAGCATGCTATCTTTAGACTGGTATATCACTGATATCTAAAATCCAAAGGAGTAAATAATGCCCTCTCGAAGTTACTAAGTAAATATAAAGCATTGGTTGAGTACGAACAATCTTTTGCTCAATGCAAACAAAAAAAATGCTTAAAATTTACTATATTAAAGTCAGGTCTCAACATAAATCAAAATTAAAGGTGAACGATTGGATATCAGCAATTCCGCTACCTTCTTAGAAATAACTTTAGATTTCCCTCTCCAATGTGGTGCTTATGCCTCATATTGACACTGTCAAGAAGATTTAGTTTGATTCAGCTGCTTATGCCATGAGAATAATAATAAGACAATTGAACCGATATTAAAATGGTAAGATTATGTCATTTGTATATTATGGGGCTCAGCTGTAGATACTTAGGTTATACTAAAAGTTTCCAGAATTGGCCACTTAAACAATATTTAAAAAGTTATTACTACATTTGAAAATGGAACTCGTTAGCCGTAGAATACAATTTGTTTCATCTGACTGTCAATTGTTTTCACATTGTGGCGTCATTTTAGAACTTGCATAATTACAATAAAATTGATTTTTTAACTTGGGAAAATTTTTATTGCATGATTTTTTACGATTTTAAGTGTAATTTGACAGCTGAGCAGAGTCTCCTTCGGCTTCAATCTGCTTTTAGCGGAGAAGCACCATGCAAGAAGACTATATGTAGCTGGTTTGCAGAATTCAAACGCGGTCGTTTGAATTGAAATTCGCGAAGGTCGCCCGTGCGGCGCTGTGAACAACAAAATATAAACGCTGTGCGCCGTATGATCGAAACAGACAGACATGTGACCTACCATGAGATCCGGACATCTTTGGACATAGGCATAAGTCAAATACAGTCAATCCTACAAAAACATTTGGGTGTGAGAAAGCGGATCCCACACAATTTGACCAATACTCATAAAACGGACCGCATCACTTGGTGCCATGCTATGCTTGCCAGATACAACGAAGGGGCTTCAAATTTGGTGTGGGACATGTAACAGGTGACGAACCATGGATTTATAGCAACGCAAAGCAAAGCAGTAATCGACCGTATAGGTCTTTCGAGATGAGCCGAAACCAACCAAAGTGGCGCGTGTGAAAAGTGCCTCGAAGCGGATGATTGCTTCTTTTTTAAATAAAAATGAACACATGGTTACTGTTTCTTTAAAAAAAAAATTATCGGAAATTATTGACAAACTCCGTGAAAATAACGGTAAACACCGTATCATCTTGCACCACGAGCACGACAATGCAAGTTCCCACACAGCCAGACAGAAAAATGAGTTTATGATGGCAACAACGTACAACTTAAGAGTCATCCTGCATCAAGTCCTTACCTGGACTTTGCGACTTTTTTCTGTTCCCAAAAATAAAGAACCAATTACGCGATCAACGGTTTTCATCACCAGAAGAGGCTGTCGAAGAGTATAAAAAACATGTATCTGACGTCACCACGGAGGAATGGCAAAATATTTCAAAATTGGTTCAATCGTATGAAAAAGTGCTTTGACGCAAATATTTTGAGAAACAATAAATTCATTTTCGACCATAGTATTTTTTTTAAATTATTGATTCCGGAAACTTTTAGTACGCCCAACGTATTGAATTTGTATTATTACTACAAAAGAGAGATCTCTTTACGCCCGTACAGATGTACGGGCAGTTTCCGTCCTTATACCTCGAGGCTCGTATAAGAACTGTTCAAGGAAATTAAGTAATATACTAACAGTGGCCTTTCAACTCATTTAAGAAAATATTAATGTAGATTCGCAAAAACCTGAGAAAAGAAAAGTGTTAAACATAGTTTTAATACCCGGAATAAAGATAAACTTTCCATTCCAAATTTCAGACTGCATAAAGTAAGTAATTTGTTCATGGGGAAATGTATTAGCTTTTCTTAACTATCTAATTTACAGAAATTTTAATTGCATGTCAAGATGATTTAATATTTAAATTATAAAAATGTGTGCGGTATTAAAAACTACCCTGCTCGCATATGTATATTATATTTTCGTATAACCATACCATACTTATTAAAAAAGAGGCTGACTAGAGTAACAGAGTTTCTTGCGCTGCTTCTTATGATTAAAATTTTACAATAGATTACAATATTGTCTCGAAGCAGTGATAGGGAAAAAATATAAAATAGGGACGTGTTAAATTGCTTAATTCAGGCCTACTTGCAGAATTGGTTTTACTAAACATTTTGTATTCAAACAAAAGTTAAACAAATCTGTTTCAGATGCGCACAGCTAACATCTTTCTAGAAATTTAAAATATGTGCTTCTTTATGACTGTTTTCATTTATTTACTCCGGTAACAACAGTATTTTTTACTAACTATGCCTCATACCTGTTTCAGATGCAAACAGGTAACATCTTGCTAAAAAAATATGGGCTTCTTTACGGTTGTGTCCATTTACTCCGGTGACAACAATATTTTCTTCTAATAGTTAGTAGCCTTATACCTGAACCAAGCGTGCTGCTCAAGGGCGTCTCATAAATACATCGGTTGAACTCTACCCATCATTACTGGCTATCGTTGTTAGTTTAATACTTCATCATTCATCATTTCAGCCATAAGACGTCCACTGCTGAACACAGGCCTCCCCCAATGACTTTCATCTGGGTGGGGGTATTACCAATATTCGCCACAAGCAGGCGGGTTGGCGAGCCCAGTTTTTTATAACATTTCGCACGCAGACGCTGCAGCACGTCTCGTGCTGCAGGAATTCGTCGGCTCTTACGAAACGCCTCCTGTTAGCGGTGAGGAAGTTTTTCTTTACGGCCGTCCCCACACGGCACTAATACTTTAATACTTGCTGACATAGAATTAGAGAGCTAAATATGCTCCTGAAACAATTAGAAATAAGCTTCTATACAAAACCAGTAGTGGTTAGGTGGCAAATAAAATTTTACATTAAGTTATGGTATACCTATATACTGTTTTACAGAAATTGTATCTTGTATTGGTATTCAGATCCAAATATTATGTGTACTTAAATATAATGCCTTTTTTACTTTCCTGTGCTCTTTACCTACGGTACAAGAGACGCTGCAAGGACAAACAATATTCATGGTAATATGATTCTAATGGTAGTCAAAGACATTCAGTAATCTCAATTAAGCATCTAGATCTACTTTTCGATTACTGAATGTCATCGATAGCTATGTATTTATAACTAACCAATGCAAACATGTAAGCTGAATAGGCCAATCATAAATAAAACCTGAATAGGTCAGTCATAATCTGACTTATTCATCTTTTATTGAATTGACAAAAGCTTCAATCAAGATTATTCATGGACAAATCAATAATCTAAAAACCCTAAATATTATAATCGGTCTAAAATAAAATATCAATGCATCATTTCTGCAAAATTTGGAGACGTCGTTTGCAAGTAGCCTGTAAGTATTATCCATGCACTTAAAACAGCATGTTGAGTAGAATGGGAGACCTTTTTATTGATCCAAGTAATAAGTGTGCGTGTCGACTAAGTATTTCATGTCGAGCAACAAACTTTTCTTGATGCAAGCGTTAGGTAAGCACAGAACTTTTATAGCTCAGAAACTCTTTTTACCAAAAAGAAATTCACTTCAAGTATAGTTTTTTGTTTGTACCAAACCTATAAATAGAATTTAGGTCATCGAAAATTAATTGTTAAAGAATCATTATCATGTGTATATTTAGTCATTTTGTTTATTTAAACTGTGTTCAGAATCAGAATTGTGGCTGAATAAATACACATGCCTTTTGTAAAAAAAGAAAACATACTGTAGGTAATCTAATATGTACTATATATTTTTTTGTAAATAAATTAGCAATTTCATAATGGGCTTCCTTTTACAAAATCCTTCTCATTATTATAATTGTTACGAAAACATTTTAAGCCCGACACTGACAGTGTGTTCTATAAATAATACACCTACGTTTATCTGTAAATTTTCTGAAAACGTGATTGTGTTTTTAGAAAAATATTCTGAAAATATATACTATATACGTATCTATATATATAAAACAAAGTCGGGTTAGTTATACCATTTATAAGTCGAGAACGGCTGGACCTATTTTTATGATCTTCGATTTGTTGAATTTGTCTTCGTCCCGAATAGCAGAATAACTATTAAAAAACCGAAAAATGTACGAAAAAAAAATGAAGGTGGTACGAAGTTCGCCGGGACAGCTAGTTTATAATAAAACATACCTGATATAAAAAAGAAATTAGTTAACAATAAAAATGACGCGTCTAATCAAGTGTGGCTAGACAAAATCTTAAAAATTAATCTGGTATTTCAAACTAACCAGTTAGGACTAGGATACCGACAGTTATATTAGGATTTTAAATGCATGTAAAGATGATTTTTTCTCCTGTCCTGCACACGGACGACGGCCCAAGCCGAGGTCCGAGCCTACAGAGGCGCCCTTGAGCCCCGATCCGATTGACCCCTAGATCGGGCCCCCTAGAAAGGAGCCCGACAGTGGTGCGGCTTGTTTCGGTAGTCCCGGTCCCGTCGGTGTCATCACTAGGGGTTCACCGCTTCGCCTTCGCCGCCTTACGAATTCGACACTGGCCCGATCACGCCCGCTAGTATGGAGCCCTGCCCGGTGATTCTGGAGTAGGCCTTCTTCAAAGGCTACCAGCGATAGGTCTGTTCGAAAAAACTCACAATTGTACAGATTTACTTGTGAGACTAAAAGACTTCGAAGTTTTTTGTATGGAGCCTGGCATACCGAAAGTTCATCATCATCTTTCGATTATTTACGTCCACTGCTGATCATAGGCCTCCCCCATTGACTTTGAGAATGGCCGATTGGAAGCGGCCTGCATCCAGCGTCTTCCTGCGACCTTTAACAGGTCGCCTGTCCACCTTGTGGGTGGAGGACGTCCACGTTGCGCTTGCCGATACGCGGCCTCCATTCTAGAACCTTTCCGCCTCATCGGCCGTCAATTCTACGTGCTATGTAGAGCTGAGCTTAAGCTACTAGTGTACCGCTCAAGTCACAATGTATCAGTTCTCAAATGGAAGTAGCTGTCTTGTACAAAAGTGGTCTAAAAGGTTTCCTAGCTTGTTTACCTTCTATACATGCTACACATGGTTCCATATCTACATTTTCGTAATTAATACCTGTAGCTAAACCGCTCGAAAGTTTACTCATACCTATGCGACATAAATGTCCCAAACGTTTATGCCATAGTTTGTAGAGAGATTTGTTGAGAGACATCAAAGTGCACATCAAACGCTGTTTGAGTCAGTGGAATACTAGTACAGTTTAACGAGTACAATCCATCACGATCCGAAGCACAAAGTACCGGAACACCTGTGCAAGAAAAAATCTGTATTATTATAAAATTTACAACCATCTTTATCAAAAACTACAGTTAAATTCTATTCAACTGCCTTTTTGACAGAAATCAAATTAGACTTGAGATTGGGTACAAAGATAGCATCTATAACCTTAAGAGTTTTTAGGTCAGTCAAAATAGGAGCATCCCCAATAAATTCACTTTTCACGCACAATTGTAATCTTACCAGTTATAAAAGGTTTTACATTTTCCATCAAATTGAATCGCGAAGTCATATGGGTTGTGGCTCCTGAGTCAATAATCCACTTACTATCAGAAATAGATTCACTATTAGTTTCTACATTTAATGCACCTAAGTGTGTCACATCACTGTTGGATATCTTTTTCCTATGTGGACAGTCTGGCCGCTTATGGCCTAGCTCATTACACTCATAACACACAATACCTTTTGGTTTAGGTGAAGACTTTTTCTCTTTGTTGTACCAAGATCGTAAAGCTGTTTCTTGTTCTTTTGTAGTAACGCTCTGTGTAAACTCATTTAGAAGTTTAGTTTTAATCATTTCAGTGGTTATTTTTAAATTACTATTTTCTAAAGCCATAACTAACGGATTATAGAATGGAGTCAGGCCTCCTAATAAAATAGCTGCTACAGAGACATCTTCTAATTCTTTGCCAATGTCAGCTAGATCTTGAGCTGTGGTCATCACTGCAGTAATATACTTTTCTAGATTTTCAAAATCTGTCAAAGAATATCTATATAATCTGCGTTCTAGTGCCAAACGTCGCCCAAGGCCTTTGTCTTCGTAAGCTGTAGCAAGTGACTGCCATGCATCTTTAGCATTTTTTGCCTTCCTCACATGAATTATTGCAGCATCGTCCAGTGCAAGACAGATTTTTGACAAAGCCATTATATCACGCTTCTCTTTAATGTTGGGTGTAGTAGAATCACCTTCTGGATATCCTACTATAGCCTCCCAAAGATCTTCGTGAAGAAGATACATCCGCATTTTAAATTTCCAAGTTATGTAACCTTCCCTGCTACATAATGGTTTTATCCCACTGGATTTCATCTCTCCAGAGCCTGAATACATTATTGATATGACATATACAACTTACCAAAAATCCAAATTAAAAGTCATTGACTTATATATTATGTATCCAGTTTTTCTCGTAACTTATGTATTTTCGAGAACTAAACTATTAAAACCACCTAATGTACATATTTTTCGTGCTGATAACGTGTTGTAAAGTTAAAGTTTTTTTATTTTGAAGTGACTGTGTCATAGAAAGGAACACAGTATATTTTTACAAAGTAGATTACATAAAAACAGCCAGTATCACAACAAAAAATTTCTCGCGACTTTGTCTACGTAGATTTCAGAATAAGCTTTTGCTTTTTTAGCTTAGCTTTTTTCAGCTAAGTTTTGAGCTTTGAATAATCATCCCACAGCCACACAAAAGTAGGATAAAAATCTTATGTGTTAAGCAAGATCAATATCGTTAGGTGTGCCAAATTTCAGCTGATTCCGTTCAGCCGTTAAAGCGTGATCGAGAAAAAATATCCAAACATACACATTTTTACATTTAATAAATTACGAAGAACAATCTGAATTTTTGAATGTGTGCCCTTTGACTATAGGATAAATACTCAAAGTGTGTGCCTCTGCGATTTGTTATTTTTCATTGTTATTTGTGTAGGTTTTGGTTAATTTTATTTCATGATCATTTCCTTAGTGTCTTCTTTGTTTCTTCTTTTCTTCTTTGTTTAGACATTATTTATTTCGGTAATGTTAGGTAGGTATTAATTTGAAATCAATAAACTAGAATCAAAAGTTTATCTCGGGAAGTAATAACTACAACGATTTGACATAATGTAATATTTACCAACTACTACTTCAACTAATAGTTGCCGGACCCTTATCAAATTCGTACGAAAGCGCGGCTAATTAAGTGCGGCTAGCCTTATTGTTTCGCCAAGTCCATCGGGATATGTGTCCATCCGTCTGTCATACAGACAAAGGCCCAATTCTCGTAATTTGACAATAGTCGCAATCTAGTGTCGATCCGCTCCCAGTAACATTACGATCACAAACGGTATTTTCTTAAACCCAAAAAATGCAATTTATAGTTCGTAATGCGACTGAAAATGGAAGAAAACAAAATTATATATTTTTTGCTCTATTTTCAGTCTTATTCGGATAGTTGTAATAATTTTACATCAAATTAAAAGTTTACTAGAATACCGTTTGTGATCGTAATGTTACTGGGAGCGGATCGACACTGGATTGCGACTATGGTCAAATTACGAGAATTGGGCCTCTGATAGACAGACGGATGAGCGCAGCCATCACAGCCATTCTGCTCGCAGTCGCAGCGCTCGCAGCCTATTAGTGCTAGAAAGCTGAATTCGGAATAATGTTTTGTCATGCAACATCTTAGGTATTTACCACTTTTTCACAACAATATCATCTAATAGGTATTAGAAATATATATCCGAACTATCGTTTGTATCACTCACTATTCTTGAATGTATATTTCCATATTATTATTGAGCCAAACCATAAAATGTTTAAAATACTTAGCATAGTTTAAAATATTTAGTCGCAGTGTCCCTTTGCGGTGGTTCTGGTTTCCGGCATCTAGTTCCGATATCTAGTTCGGAGGCAGACTACTAGCTGTCAGCTGCTAGGACCTGTGCTGATCTAATGAAACAGAACTATGTAAGCCTAGTTATAGTTATTCACTATAACTTTATTTTGGCTCTATAAATGTTTTTATGTTTACGATAAATTATGTAATATTATGAGTACCCAATTTGGTACGAGTATTTATGAGTAGGTAGAAAGTGTATTAAAAAAATTGGTAAGATAGTTACCTAAGCTTCTTAGTTGCGCCACAATCTCCGCGCCGTGGAAGAAACGTCAAAAATTATTCCCAGGGAATATCGGTTATTATCCGTTATGTCTAGGGTATTTTGATTATGTCTGTCTGACAGTAAGGTTATATAGCCATAGATTGACTCATTTTTAGAGGGTCATTGTACTACTCAAATACAGCAACTTTATCTACAGGACATTATAATCGCGAAATAACAGATCACTTCGTAATACTACGAGTATCTATAGCCTATCTTATTACGAGTACCTTTAACAAGCAATCAATTTACGCAAGCAATACGCGAAAAGAATTTATGAATTATGTAGGTATATTATTTTTGCGTATCTCCAAAACGGCTCTAACGATTTCAATGTAATTGTGTATTAAACAAACAAATAAAGTGTTTAATGATTTATTTATGTTTATCATTTTCAGGGCCAAAATGGTATCCACTCATTGGGTGTAGCGGAGTTGTCCAGAGCATGACCACAAAATATGGATCTCAATGGAAAGGACTATCTGAATTAGCCAAAGAATATTCAACACAAGTGCTAGGGCTAAAATTGTGTAGTGAACTTGTGGTGGTGGTTTACGGTGCAAAAAATATACGTCAAGTTTTCACTGAGAAAGAATTCGAAGGACGACCAAATAGTTTCTTTATAAAACTGCGATGCCTTGGAAAGAGAATGGGTAAAGATATTTATTTTATTATTGATTGATGTATAATGTAAATGCGTATTGCGTAGCGGGAATGATCCATAGCAAACAGCTCTTAATAGATCCCTCCATTTTAAAAGTTACAGTCAGTCTGGTAAAGTTATCACACCGTCCATCCATCGAGCAAGCGTTTTTTTCATGCGACTACTGTACTCGCCAGAGCATGGTCTCCACCTGAGAACTTTTCTGCCCCAGCAGCCATTGCTTCTTCCTGTGATAATAACAAAGGTGTAATGGAAATGGTTCTGGTGGTTAAATATTTTAATATATTACAGCACCAGAACTATAATAAAAAGATAATTATAAAAATACCAATAAAAAAACACTTGCTCGTAAATTACTCAATATCTCACCGATCATTTATTAAGGAGAAGTAATAACTTTTACATTAGACGGTTAGCTCATGTATTATTAATTAACTATAACGGTTTCACGTTGAAAGTACTTGCCTTTGACACTGACTTGTCTGACTGAGATCCGAAGTTATAAAGACGCCGTGGTACTAGTAACAAGGTTTATTCCACAAACAAGCGTCTTTGTGCTATTGAGTCACGTAACTGCTGGTTCGGAAGGCCGAATAATACGATAGTAATATGTTTACAACGCCCGTGTCGTGTATACTCCATTTCAGTTCAAAGGCAGTGCAATCAGCAATCTAGTACATAGGTAATGATTTATCGTGTTGAATTAAAGGCACTGGAAGCGTCCATTTAAGGATTCACGATTTATTATCTTACCTTAAGTTTGTTATATCTAACTTAAGCGTGCCATGCGGGTCGTTAGTAAATAAATAATAAATATTGGACATCACATACATTGCTCTGATCCCATGAGTAGCTTAAGCACTTGTGTTACAGAAATCAGAAACGACGACGATACCTCAACTCCCAGACCCGAGACAATATAGAAAACATATTTTTTTACATTGACCGACCGGTAATCGAACCCGGGACATCAGAGATGACGACACCAGGTCCGGTAAGCTCGCCACTCGGCTACGGAGGTCGAATATTACAAAGCTATTGATTAACTGCAATCGTAATTTGAAATATCTTTTTAAATTGTATGAAATGAATACATGAATGATGAATGATGAATATTGTAATTTAAAAGTATAAAATGTCGATATACTCGTACTTCTTAACAGGGTTGCCCTTTTTTGCATATCTCCTTAGGAATACCTAGAGTACCTCTAATCGAAGGCTAAGACGCTGAAACAAACACATTAAAAATCAATCCCATTTTAACAACAAAATGACAAAGAATCTTTACCTCAAACCCCTTTTTTAAATTAAATTTGTATATGCTGATTGAGTTTCTCTACTCTGCCTCCTGAGAGGTCATAAAATTTACTCTTAATAAAGAATGTAACCACGTAAATCACGCATATTTTATTAGCTTCACTTCCTTCTAAATATTTTATCAAATCTTGGAAGCCAAAACCCTCCTAAAAAATATTAAATCGATTTGAAACTTTTAAAGTATTTGTACATTTGAATGACATAACAATAATTTGACATCATGCATCGTGCTGATCAGCAGATGATGGAGAAATGGTTATTAGAACTTTTCAATGGTTTCTAGAAAAACCATTAAGTTTGGGCTCATTTGATTCGTCGTGACGAGTCCCATACACTTACAGGATGTTTTAGATATCATTATAAACTAAAATTTTAGTCCATTGTAAGGCCGAGATATTTCAGGGTACTCTCATTCTTGATGCGGTATGAAAATAAAAGACCTCAGACTTGTTCCACAGGAGAGGGCCTGGAACCGACCCCTGTGGAACACCGCATGAGGATTGTCTGCGCAGCTTGCACTGCGAAGTAGTACACTCTATCTCTCTACCGGTTTAGTAGCTAGCCACCACACGCTGCAGGTAGGCAGGCACCCCGTAATGGATTAAGGCCTGGAGTATACACGACCACGTTAGGGTGTTGAAAGCTTTGACAATGTCGAGCGACACCGCCAACAACACCCCACCGCTGTCAACCGCCCTGTTGGCGAGATCCTTGTCCCTCAGCACTGCGTCAATTGTGGATCGCTTCGTTCGGAAACCATACTGTTTCTCCGACAGGTTCAGCCCTGTGCACTCCAGGTGCTAAGAGAGTTGGGTAGAGATGATTCGTTCAAAGGGCTTTCCAACCTCGTCCAGCAGAACGATCGGCCGATACGCATAAGGAGAGCCAGGTGGTCTACCCTCTTTCCTCAGCAGCACTAACCTTTCCCTTTTCCAGGCTGTTGGGTAACAGCCCAGGTCAAAACAGACATTATAAAGCCGCCTTACCCTTTCCCCTAGAGCATTTACCGCTAATGCTCAGGCATTTCCGGTAATGCTATTAGATCCCGGCGCCACTATTTACCCAAACCCTAGACTAGAGTAAAGTATTTGAAAAATAATAGTAAATCAGAATTCGTTTATTTCTTTTGTTTACTTATGTGAAAATATCAAAACTAAACGGAGAACAATACAGATAACACAAAAAAAGCCCAGGAACCTTTGCAGTTAAGGTAAAAAAAAGGTCAAAAAGATGGCGTCTAGAAACTATTAACAAGAGGGTTTCGCGGGCACTGATTGGCTGTTCACAAATAAAACATCCCGGCCTACACAACCAGGTCACACACACAATGTTTGTAAGCTTTTTTTTTTCTCCCCAAAAACTCTATGGAATTTACTCTTTCCACATTCGATTTTACTGTCAAAACACTTTAAAAAAATATATATTTTATAAATGGCCGCCACCTATGTATGGGCGTAACCTGAAATAACTCAGCCTTCATTGGACGGGAGATGGGCCTTTTAGCCGGTAACCGGCCTAGTTGGCAAAGCGACCTTAGTTAATGTATTTAGATGACATTTTCTTGAGTACTATACATAAAATACAAAATCGATTATCTCGTAAAATAAACAATCTACGACTTTGGCTTCTTTACAACTATTGATCGTTGTTTCATTGTCTAACTGTTGATATACGATTTGGAAGTGGCCGCCACCTATACCAGGCTTCATTTATTTTTGCACCTTCTTTTTTATTTAATTTAATCAGTCAATCAATAAAATAATGCGTTATAGTTCATATTTTCGAAATAATGCCCATGATTATTCACAGCGTATGGGAGAATAGTGATTGTGATATCAACACTGAACCCTACAAATTTTAACCTTCGGTTTGTTTTGCGAATGTTTTTGTGTGTATTCTGAGGCCCAATTCCCGTAATTTGACAGTAGTCGCAACCCGGTGTCGATCCGCTCCCAGTAACATTACGATCACAAACGGTATTCTCGTAAACTTTTAATTTGACGTAAAATTATCAAAACTATCCTTAAACGACTGAAAATAGAGCAAAAAGAAATCTTATTTTGGTTTCTTGCATTTTCAGTCGCATTACGAACTATAATTGCATTTTTTGGGTTTACGAGAATACCGTTTGTGATAGTTATGTTACTGAGAACGGATCGACACCGGATTGCAACTACTGTCAAATTACGGGAATTAGGCCTCTGATTAATGTTTTATGGAAATATTATCCCTGTATGAAATATTATCGTCAAAACAGTTTAATGTGGTTTTCCTACAATATTTCAGTACGAACAAATGTAATATATGGATTCGTCTACATTGTAGACCAAATAAAACGATAGCATACAATTGAAAATATTTAAACATGCCCTGAAAAACTTTAAAAAATCACATGAATAAAACATTGGTCTAAATGTGAACAACAAATTAATTTGTATGGGGATACCAATTGCCTGGCCAACTGATAGAGTAGGTAGGCATGAATGATCCAATAGTATTTTTCGTATTTAGGCTAACGTTTAATTCTTTGTTTAATGAAATGAGCACACCAATATTTGGAATTTCTGAAATATGGTTCACCGTTACACGTAGTAGATTACCACGTAATTGTACTTAATTAAACACGACGAATCGAATGCTCGAAAATACAAACGCAGAAAACAATCGTCGTTACCTAGGCGAGTATTTCTTATTCCATGAAATAATTAAAATATAAAACACACATCTTAGTTTAGGACTCATCAAGACGTATCAAATGAGCCCAAAACACGAAGGTTTTACTAGTAGGCATTGAAGAGTTCCACTATCAACCTTCTACTCCATCATCACGATAGTGCCACAATTTTGCATTGTCATCCGAATGTCAAATACTTACAAAGTTTTAAATCGATACGTCATTTAGAAGTAGGTTAACGTAGTTTTTGATCAGTGATTAAAACCTTCTTCCAAGATTTGATCACATAGTAAAGTTGATAAAAGTGTGTTAAACAATAAAAAAAAATAACTCAACAATTGGCTGCAATTTCGTAATCCTCTTAACTGCGAGCTAGCCTTTTACGTGCAGGCCTTGGCAGATTCTACGACTGTATCATAAATATTCAAAAAAACATATATATAACAGTAATCTGTAACAAAGCACTATTTTCAATAAAACTTAACTTACATACGTATTTGACACCCCTTTGTCTTGCTATGTACACATTTGTCCGTTCGTCCTATGGTTCTTTATAATACTAGTGCTTAAGCTAATTATATTAGGATCAGAACAATGTATGTGATGTTGTCCAATATTTCGATTGACTATAGTAGAAATATTTCCTAAACTAATTCAATTCAATTTTGGCCAAATAATATTACTTTTTAATGCCTTTGTACATATTGGTTACCTATCTTATACCTTTAGTTATTTATACTGTCACAAAACAGCCAATAAATAATTTATAATATTATTTTACAGGCATAACGTTTGCCGATGGACCTTTATGGCGAGAGCACAGGCAGTTCACAGTGAAGCATTTGCGGAATATTGGCTTCGGAAAAACTGGGATGGAACGAGATATTCAGAGCGAATTGAGTAACATTTTGGATTACATCGATAAAAACAATGACAAGGCAATAAATCCAAAAAGTGTATTACCCGCAGCAGTCATGAATGTTCTATGGAAATACGTTGCGGGTAAATATTGAATAGTAATTATTCAGCAGCGCATCCAGGTCCCATGGGCGAATGCTGCTACGGAAGCTTATTCAGCGTGTCAGCCGTCTAGCGTAAATTATTTAGCGGCAAGCTTTGTCTACACTTGTTCCGATCTTTATTGATTAACAAAAAAATTTTGATTAAAAAAAAATTGATTGATTAGGTAGGTACATAAATGTGTCAATATTATTTATAGCTTTTCAGTTTTTTGAAGTCGGTTTTTTTTTAAATAAAATTAACTTATTTCATCTCTGTTTAGTGATAAACTCTCATCAAAAGGAATCATTTAAGTATGAGTGAGGGTTGATGTTTTTCCAAAAATTAAAAAAATTCAAGAAAAAAGATTATTTGCCTTAAACTAATTAAATTAATTTATTAAGTTTACTATCTGCGAAGTATAAGCTATCCAATAAAAAAGAATCATCAAAATCGGTTCACATTTGCCGAAGATATATTAGGTAACGTAGATACAACAATCAGTTGGCATTGTATGGAGTTCATGCAATGTTTGATGATTTTCTTATAGAGCTGAACTTGACCAAATTTATATGGGACCATTCCGAAAGTAATAAGGGATGGATTCATGTCGCTATTATATCGTGTAGTTAACTCTAAATACATTATGTAATACATAATAAAATAGGTTGTTTCATAAGAATTTCAAAGGTATACAATACAATCCCTTCAGTGCCGGCTAACCCGCTATAGGTAAGTGATAAGCAACACGCGTCGAAACTGCTGGCTTAATTGTTTATTACTGTGTGGGTGTTATTTTGACACATGTGCCATGGCAGCCATTTTGGCACGCAAATTTTTGCCTTAGAAAGGGTTAAGAATTATCTTTTGAACAAAAAAGTATTATCGAAATCGGTTAAAGTGGTAACGAATGATAGCTAGCGATAGATACATAAAAAAACCGACGAATTGAGAACCTTTTTTGAAGTCGGTTAAAAAAAATTGCAAAGTGTAACTGCAGAACGAGTTAAAATTGATCATCAATTCATTTACATAACTGTCTCTAGCGATTTAGATATGAAATATTTTTAGCTGAACTTTGAATAGTTACAAATCTTTTATTTCACCGATATTTATCATATTTTTTTACAAAATATTATATTAAGTATTATGATTAGCGGTTCACTCACGGCATACTCTTATATTGAAGTCATCAAGCAGTTTGTCAGGTAAATCGATTTTAAAAAACTGCGCGCTTAATTTCATACTGATTAATTTGCCTTTTTTGGTTTATCTGATTAACACACGGCTGTCTACTGATGTACTTAGGCCTTTCACAATGTATGTCATTGAGTTCGATCTTCTGCTATGCTTTTCCGTTTTCCATTCGCTGCCAGCAGCTTTGCGTATATCATCGCTCCACCTTTGTCAGAAGGTACCCTATGTGGGTATTCCCATATCTATTTTTATATTTCTGTGTAGAGTCATTCCTTCACAATAAAGCAGCCATTGCCAAGCATTTGGTGTTTCAATACGTCTCCCTGTCCTCTGCACTTTCACACCCTACGCTGTGTCTACCAAGTCGCAGTCTTCACTCAAGAAAATCAGTAATCAGTTCTAAACGTGACAAGCCATATCCGCTTGCATGTACTTTCAGCTAAATGTATCTATTAACTGGTTCTCTGTCGAATGACCTTATTTCTGGTATTTTTTTGGTTGAAGTCTTAATTTTGTTTGTAACAAGTTTTTTTTTATTCAAAAAAGCTTAAGACGTTTAAAATTTATGGTCGATACATGAATAGGTACACAAAAAATCTTACCTACAATTTTGTGTATTGAATTTTCTAATATGTATACAGGTAATTGTTATACAATCGTACCACGAGGATCTGTACTGGGTTATCAAATATATTAAAAATAAGCCAACGTTTTGCCCTCGTTTCCTAAAACCACGACCGCCTGACCGATCCGCTCGCGGCTACCACACTGATAAATATTATCTTTCGCTACAATTCTGTAGTAATTTTTTATTTCTGTTGTTGTGCTTTTGAAAATTAACGCCTAATACTTCTATACTAAAAATAAATAAATCTGAATATGCGCCAGATAACGTTATCACAGTATAAGAATGTAATCGATATACTAAGACATTACACTCAAAGGAGGAAGGTCTGGAATGAAGGAATTAGCGTATGGTACGTACCATACGTACATACCAATCAATGTTTTTTTTCTGCCAGCGGCGTTTCACAGAACTCTCTGATCTGAGCTAATAAAAAAAAAAACATGATCTGACCCAAACCAAAAATTTTACCTGGAACTTTGGAAGGCGAAACAGCAATCGTGTTGCCAATCGTCAAAAGGGGCCGAAATAAAGAATAATTAACGTTTGTGTGAAAGTTACATACGAAAGGTACTAAAAGATTGTACATAGATGTATTGTCAGAAATTAAAATGTGCTCTGTTATTCACTGACAGAGGATTAAATGATTCACAGGATTTTAAGTACCATCGACATTCCGTCAATCCTCTAAGCAGCAATCTCAAATCCTCCGAAAGCACTCTTGTTGAAATAAGCAAGTACTTTGCTATTTAAAATTACATGCAAAGCGTATTATCGAGGGTAATTAGGGGCCCTGCAGATGACCGTTCACCGATTTGTAACTGACTATAACTTTTGTCGATTGCATTCGGTGATAAATCACGCAGCGCAATAAGCGTGTGTTCTCTGCGTTATACCTACTTGGTCAAAATGGTTTAAAATAATGTAAACAAAGCAAGTCATTTAATACTAATTGAGAAATGCGTTCTATTTACAAAATTAGTTTAAAGTTATGATGAGAGCAATGTATGTGATAATAAATATTAATTAAACATATATAGCACTAAAACTAACAAAAAAAATGATATTATTCAATTTTTAAAAAGTTTAATAACAGCGGTTTGTTTCCATAAATTATTCATTCAATTGGCCCAACTGTAGTAGGTAGGTATGTTCTTTGGCGATTTTCAAAACACACGAAAAAACTCGAGCGAATGTTCGGCGCTGTTTTAATCCGATTTTCGTCAATCCAACTTGTTTTTGGAATGTCAGTGTTAAAAAAATGAAAGAATTGTTCTATTTTTACAGATTTTTGTCGGAACGATTAAACGTGGTCGCCTGTGCTCTGCCTTATAGTCTTTTTTGTTTACTTTCCTATCAATTCATGTCAGTTCTCTTTTCCAGGCGAACGAATTAAAAAAGAGCGTTTAAAATTTTTATTGGACTTATTAAACGCTCGTTCAAAGGCTTTCTCGATGGCTGGAGGCTGGCTGAATCAAGTGCCCTGGTGTAGGTTCTTTTTTCCGGAGCTAAGTGGATATTCGTTGATTGCTAAAATGAATCAACAAATATCTGAAATTATTGAGGTAGGTCTTTTGTGTTTTAATTTTTTAGTTATAGCTGTATTACATGACGTGACATTACTACATTATAAACTACCAAATTATTTATGTTGTGGTAACTAAGATATTATTATGGCCCTCAGTAGTACTTATGATACGTAATTTATACAAAAATAGTTAAATAACAACATCTCTACGGTATTTGTATGAACCATTGTTTCCGTTAGGTATACAGGGTAAATAAAACAAACATAAAAAAAATCTTCTATAGCAAATAACATTTATAACTTTTACAGTGTGTTAGTTTAATACATAAATATAAAATATATATATATATAAAAAGCTTATTCGAAGTTGTCTCCATTGGCTGCAATACAGTCCTTTAAACGTTGAACAGTTATCAATAGAAGCACGCACTCTTTCCATGGGAAAATTCTTTACTGCCAATCGTACGGATTGTTTAAGGGACTCCAAATTATCATGACGTTTAGAGCAAGCCGTACTCTCTAAAACTGACCATAAATCATAATCCAGCGGATAGACGACGGCCAGTCTTCAGCTCTGATGAAGTCCGAAACGTTCGTTTCCAACCAAGACTGCGTAGACTGAGCTTTATGACCCGGCGCCGAGTCTTGCTGGAAGGACCATTCTTGGTTCTTGAACATGGTGTTGATAAGGGGTTTCACTACCTTCTCACACTACCTTTTCAAGAATGGTATCTTGATACACTTTTGCCGATGTTTTGATACCTTTTTCACAAAAGTATGGCTCAGTCACTCTTTTATAGCTAATACCCCACCAAACCATCACTGAAGTCACAACCATCACGTTGCACTCTGTCGACTAATTGGGATGCTTTGAGCTTTGAGCATAAATACGGTCATTTTGTTTGTTAAAATGATGCTCAATTGTAACAAATTTCTCATCCGTAAACAAACTTTTTCTGTGACCTCCCTTTTAGTACCGCTTCAGTAGTTGTTTCGATTTTACTATTCTATTATTTTTTGTTATTATAGTATTATTCTTTATCAATAATAAAATCGTTCGAGAATCGTTCATTTTCGCTGAACATACATGGGGGTAATCGATAGGTATTAGTGTCCTCTATCACCTGACGCCCGCTGGTACACCCTTCTTGGGACACCCTGTATAAGTAATAGAAGTCATTATCGCTGATTATTAGTTATAAACGGGGAATTCCCACAAGTATAAACGTTGTTGCCAGTCGCTACAAAATATCGTTCAAAGAAAAGGGATTCCCCGACTTCGCCACAAAATAACTTATGACAAATTCCGTGCTCCTTTCAATCGGACCAAATTGGTAGTTGCGATAAAAATATAAAATGGTTCAAATCTTTACAAAATATTTTATTATTTATTGTTAAACTTTGCCGCTCCCTAAAAAGTGCCCCCTAAAAAGTGTGCGGCTACGCCACTGTGTCGAAGCCAGCGTTTACTTAGTTCAAATCGAACGCAAGAATTGTGCTCTGGATAATGATCCAGATCCGCAAATGTGCGGATTTGTTAAAATAACGTAAATAAATAACTAGCCCAAAGTGTTTTCAATAATAAATTAAGAGACCATTAATAATATAAATTAAGAATCGGATACATGATTATACTTTTGCTCTCCAATTAATTGAATGTAAAATGAAATACACGAATACCTTTTAATTGTGGTAGATTTCATAATTGTTGTGTACACAAACTGATTTTCGTATTTTGATTTAATAACTCTCATTTATTAAATACGAATTTCATTCGATAAAGGAAATTTATTTAAATATCTTTTTTGATTCTAGGAAGCAATACGGAAACATAAAACCAATATGTTGCAACAAAATGATTTTATTTATTCATTTTTAATGGAAATGGATGTCAATAGGAGTTCTTTTACAGGTATGTAAATTTTTGTCAAATTCGGAACAGGTGTTCAAATTGAGAACTTGCAAAATTAAATAATGATTTCATTGTCATTTTTCTTCATTATTTTTTATTAATTCCGCATTTTACAAATTTCTACGTTTAAACTAGGACAATGCAATAATATGGTAATAAGAACCTGGTGGGTGATACGGTCAAGATCGTATATATAGGATGGAACTCCTAATCACTTAATAGCACTAGCTAGCCATTTTGAATGCAAGTTCAGTTTAATATAATAAAAGATATTAATTTTGAGGTAACTCTGCTGCTCTGGTCATCCATAATGAGCATGAAACAAATAATGTGCTATGCGGCCTGTTGACAACTTGGCAGATTTCTGACGACGAGAGGTTAAAATTAAAAAGTGACATATCATACTCCGCTGAGAATTCGTATTGTGAGAAGCCAAGCCGGTCTTTTAAGTAGTTAAGATTTCAAAAGATGGATAGAACCCAATTTTGCGATTACAAACTTACATTAATTTGCAGTTTACGCATGAATTATATGTAAACGTACAGCATAAAACGTGTAACGCCAAATACGCATAACCTGTTAGAGACTGGTTCTGGTGCTCAAATACACTTTTTCAATTAGGCCAACATCAAAGTCGCAAAAAAAAACAAACCAGAATCAACCTTTAAGAGGTGTTGCATTATTTCATTAACAGTTATGCGTAAAAATAAGGTGGACAGACGACCTGGTAATGGTTGCAGGAAGCCGCTGGATGCAGGCCGCTTCTAACCGGCAATCTGGAAGTCATCGGGGAAGCCCATGTTCAGCAGTGGACGTTCTATGGCTGAAATCATCATCATCATCATTTCAGCCATAGGTCTTTCACTGCTAAACAAAGGCTTTCCCAATGACTTATCATCAAGGGGGGGGGGGGGGGGAGATTGCCAATACTCGCCACGCTTGGTAGGCGGGTTGGCGAGGTCATTTTTTAAAAAGATTTCGTACGAAGACGCTGCTGCCCGTCTCGTGCTACAGGAAATGGCTGAAATTATGATGATGAATGTGAATGTGAAACACGAATTATATTTTGTGTCGTATTAAGTATGTCTGCTTATAAAAAAAGAACAACAAAGTGTATCTCTCATTTAATTTAAAAGTTATTTCTAGGATTCCGCAATATAAAATGTCCACGACGTTTCGTACAATCTTGGAAATAACATCAAATTAAATAAAATTCTTAATTAAATCATTTTTTTACAGAAGATCAATTAAAAACAATATGCCTGGACCTACTGATAGCTGGGTCACAAACCACAAGTAACGTCTTAGAATTTGCTTTTCTAGTCGTACTGCGAAATCGAGATTTGCAAGAAAAGTTATTTGATGAAATTAATAAGGTCTTATGCAATAAACAGCCTTCTTGGAATGACAGTTATAGGTAGGTGTAATATTAAACAATAGACTACGAGTAAATAATTTGAGAATTAAAACGGACTTTAAATATGCACCTGCATACGGTAGAGATTCCTCAAGTAATGTTATAAGGGAGATTGGGTAGGTTTCATTGAAGCAGTACTTTGATTAAAACTTTGACATAAAAAAGTGAAAATCAAAAATTATTGTTTACCTATTTACGAGATTTTTTGGGTGTGTTTTATTTCAAGGTTATTTAAGAGTATGTACACCTTATTTGAAGTCAATCAGATTAGTGAGAGCATGGTATTTCCATTTAGAGCGCCTCAATCGATCCATTAGTTTGAGAACTATGATGCTACAGACAGTCACACAGACAAACAGACACAGACATAAACATCAAACTTAAAACACCGCTAAACACTAGTATGAAGAAATATTAGCCGAGACCAACTTTTAACGTCCTTTCCGAAGCACGGAGATGCTTCAGACAAATGTCACCAAATATGGTCGAAATCCTCTCATATCAACGTTGGCAATCTCCAAACCAAAGCGTTTCCGCCTTTGAGTTGCAAGCACCGCTAGCTATGAGCACTTCCTCTTCCCTCTTTTCTCCTCCTCTTCCCAACTGAAGGTATACCTTCGGCTTAAATATCAATATGCGTCAGACAACACACCAATTGCCATGGTCTCTAAGTAAGTATTAACACCCTTGTGTTACCAGGTTCCAGACAGGTTTTGCTAAGTGCGTCTCCCAGCATACCCAGTCTGGAGCCAATTTAGAAAAGATCATCTTCTGAATTGACCCGAACCAGGAATCGAATCCGGGATGTGCGTTTAAGGCGAATTATCACGCCACTATGCCCCAATCGGGTCGTAATCATTTTACCCTTATTTCCGATTGTTTATGCCATCCGAAAACTGCAAGCACCTAACGAAGCCCGCTGTTTCCATTAAAATGTTTGTTCAAGCACATTCTAGAAAAATGAAGGTATATACTTTCAAGCCACCATTTTCTGCTAAAAAAACTTGGTTTTCAAGATTCCTAGGTAAAGGTCAAAGTCAATTTCTCGGCGTTTACCGCAATAATATTTACTTCCAAAGGACGCTTATTATTATTATGTCATCATAGCCTATTGTAGACTAAGAATATTCATTTTCTTTTATCACAGATATATTTTTGCTATCATGACTTTCCGAGAAAATAGGTATTTTCCCTTTATTATATCTATTAGTTATTCTATTTTGTGAGTCATTTTATACAAACTGTTTATTTTGCCTATTGTGTGACAAACGTGCCCAAAGTTGTATGGTTAAATACGCACCTGTCTAAGGCACCGACTTCAATGTAATGCTATAGGTATTGCATAAATAAAATGCAATAAATGTTGATACTAAATGTCGTGCATTCTTAACATTCCAGGCTGATATATACTTCAGCATTTCTCTTGGAAGTGCAGAGATACTACACAATCGTCCCGCTGGCGGGACCGCGACGTTTGCTCGACGACGCGATAATCGACGGGTATTTAATACCAAAGGAGACAACCGTACTGATATCCGTTGGCGATCTACATTTCGATCCAGAAATATGGGACGATCCACATGAATTTAAGCCTGAAAGATTTATTGACGAAAGTGGGGCTTTGAAAAATTCAGAGCACTTGTATCCATTCGGTTTAGGTATGTTTTATTTAAGTTAACTTTGAATTACTGACCGATAAAGATACTTAAATATATTTTACGTTATTATAAAGTAACTAACAAATTAAACATAAAACATTAAAATATATTATTTTATTTTGATCAACTGTTACTGTGTTTTGGCAATTTTATTTAAAACGATTTCATTGAAATTCTGTGGGAGTGTTTTTAGTACCGGTCACGATTGCGCATATTGTTCTCAAATTTCGGTACAAGATGACAGTCTATGGTGATGATTACTTAGTTTTTCAGTTCTTGCATAGTTTAGTCAGGTAGCAAACACGTTTGATAGATTTACAATAATTTGAACTTAGATTTATGGTTTCACTAATTTAATTTAAGAACGGAACAATATCATCGGATTAACATAACTGAAACACGATTGCGTGGGCGAGGCACAGCCGTGGCTTGAAAAGCTCGTGTAGTTAGTTATATACGATGATTTCACGAGTGACTATATCAGTATTATTACTGACATCTTCGGTATCAATATTATTTGCTAGAGCCGAAGGATATTTAGATATTTTTAATACATTTCAGTAAATGTATAGAAATAAATAATTCAGTCGTGAACTATTGTCAATAGAAGGTAATCTTGTTGGCCTTTGATAATATTCTCAGAAAAGCTGGGAGATAGATAAGGTAGATCGATGGTAGACTAATTCTGAATATAGGTTTTCTACCAAGATATTTTAAAAAATATCTCTGACTTTATTGCTTTTAGTGCAAAACATGCTGTATTAGGTACTTACTAAGTAACGTGTAAAACCTTCTAAGTATATTTTATTATTTTTATCCATTTATTTACACATAATTTTCTTACAGGCCGTAGGCGTTGTCCAGGCGACTCTCTCGCGAAGTCGTTTATATTCATCGTTTTCGTGGGTGTTCTTCAGAAGTACAGGATTGAATGTTGCAATGGAGTTCTGCCGTCTGGCGATCCTATAATTGGACTGATATCCACACCTCGCCCATATGTTGCCGATTTTATACCGAGATCTTAGAATAGAAAGCTACTCGTAAATAAATTGTGCACTGTAGGTGTTACTGTTTTGTAGTATTATAATACAATATCATCATACCATATCTGTAATTTTTATTACCAACTAGCTGTCTCGGCGAACTTCGTTCCGCCCTTTCATACTTTTTTTTTCCGTGAAATTTTCCGTGTTTTTATAGTTATTCTGCTATTCGAGACGGAGACAAATCCAAATCGGTCTAGCCGTTCTTGACTTTAAAATGGTGTAACTAACCCGGCTTTGTTTTATATATATAGATTTATAAGGTTTTAATCTCTTTTTTGCGATAGTACTTACATGCCTTTTCCGAAAACTTTTATATAAAATTCATATCCATTCAGTGCTACCATAATAAGTTTTAATTATTTCTAGGAACAAGTTCTGTAAAATATTTTAAACTTATCATAATAACATACATAATCCTTCCTATTTTGCTATCAAATTAAACCGTAAAAGAGCCAACAGAAAATGTCAGTTTTGTTACCGATATCTGTAATTCAATGCTATTATTCCACACAAGAGATGTATTTGTGGGCGCTGAAAATAAATCAATACTGTACTCTGACATTGAACTAAAGATATCTATAAAATTTTAAAGTTCATGTGTGCTGTATGTTGAATAATTTTATAATGTAGGTATATTTACTTACAGTAAAAATTATTCATCACGCGCAACTGAAACCTCTGTATCTAGAAACTTGAAATCTTGCACAGAAGTTCTCTGAATTACCGTAAGTTAGCCATAAGGATTTTTCTTAATTTTATTTCACCTTTAGAATTAAAACCCTTAGATTAGAAATGGAGTGTGGATGTTTGTATGAAGAGTTCGACAGAGACGAAGTCGCAGGAAACTGCTGGTTATTGTATATTTTCTGCTCCAATGATTGATGAGAGATTTTAGCAAATTCAACAAATAGCAAAAATATAATGGACGAGTTTTTTTATTAGGCTAAATATAAAAAACCCAATTTGTTTAACATAGTATTTACTTTAAACCTTTATACTTCTGCATATATATAACAATTTCAGACCGTGACGTGACTCATTCAATTATCAACAGCTTAATACTCGTTTGTTAATTGCAGCAGGAAACAGAAGTATTTAGGGAATTTATCAGGATCAAAATCTATACTATTTTTGTGTTACAAAGTCCAATTATCGAGAAAGGTTTATCAATAATAGGTAAGTATCAATGAAAAATGTTTCAAACACAGGAAAAAATATTCCTTTTAAGATCTTGCGTGGGCTGCGTAAACGGTTGAAGTTACGAAAAATTCATGTACGACGGAATTGATTCCATTTAAAAGTTTAAAAAAAACTGTGACAGCATATTTAAGGTTGACTCACTATAACCTTTTTATGGTAATCAAATTTGTTCTAAAATAATGCATTGGCCATTGACTTATTTATTACTGGCATTGGCGATTATAACGTAGTTTTACGTGATCAGTGTTGGCGATAGCGTTGCTTTTTTTACTGTTAGAGCGAGGCATTAATGTTATTTATTGTATTAGCTATTTCTTTATTTTGAGCCGGGAAGTGACATGGGTAGTTGATAAAGACTTAAGTGACTGATCGAACTCCAAGCGGGCGTGGCCGCGGTCGGAAGCTAGTATTAAATAAAGGTAAAAGTACATAAAAATACTCGCAAGTAAAGCGATACACAGAGCCTAGTATGTTTTAATCCGAGAGGTGACATTGGCCTACTATATCACACAAATACGAAACGCGTGGGCAGAGCTCAGGGATGTATACTGTACATCAATACGTAGCATTGAATGCTGATGAAACTACGGTCGAGCAAGTAAATATAATGCGCTATGATTATTTGAATTTAATCTTTGGTCAATATTCTGATACAGTAGTAAAAAATTATAAATTATACATTTAAGTATTATAAAAATAGTTTGTTTGCAAAAAATCACATCCGATTAGCTTTTTCGACGTTGGTGTTCTACAAGACAAAATTTTTTGATATTTTCTGTAAGTATCTACCTACTCAAAACACTTTACATAAGCTAAGGATGGCAAACATAAATTAACTAGGTTATTTACCTTATCCCTCTAATAATTTTATGAAAGTAATTTTGATGAAAGCCGCATATATACATTGTGTTCGAAGTGATGCGGCTCCCACCATAACATCATACCACTAATAAGTCGTCGCAACTAATAAGAAGTCGTCATGGATTGGCATGTTTACAGTAATAAGTACTTTTTGCCTGGCTCTCAACACCAACCTATATTCGGATTTACGTAGTTCTATGCTTTTTCGACGAACAATACCCATTTTTAATAATTGTGTTTTCACTACACAATTACTCCTTTCCTCCTTTCCTCCTTAAACGGGAATAAGAAAAAAGTTACTTTAAAAAGTTGTGGTGCCGTGGTGACACTGGCAAGTTGTACTCGTATACAAAAGAACGACCTTTTTATGGCACTAATATTGAAACTCGAAGAAGAAATTATTTCCCAATACAAAAATCGTATATGAAAATGGCTTTAGCGTATCCTGTTTTTAACTGTTTACTTAGTACAACATTTTGGGACCAATTTAATAAAATAGTTTAAAGTCATGTTTTAAGTATCAGTATGAGTACATCAAACGAATAGTAAGTATAAATTCTGGTAGCCAAACTTCTGTAATATCACTACCTGGAATTCTCGGAAGGGGCTAAATCCAGCTTTCAGTGTATGTATTCACACGTTGCTCTGTGACATATCTTGCGGAGGCCACACGTGCAAAGGATGAATGAGAGCATCGTTCGTGGAAAGCCCTCATAGCCGCGACTGCCTGGACGCCTCGCTGTACGGGATAATCAAGACCCATTAAACTTTTGCGACGCATTTTCTGATGTAACTAACTAACAATAGGCATTGTAAGTTGTAGAGATCTTTGTTTACTGGTCTGGTGTATGATTTTTGTATACATTCTGTAGCTTACTTCTACTTTAAACTAGTATTTTGTTTAAAACAGTAATTATAAAGCCGTCTGTCTGTTGTCAACCAAAAATAATAATATGTATGCAGTATGCATACAAAGAATGCAAACTTTATCAGATCGTATTTTTTTCTATTTATCAGGAACAGTTATATATATATAACTACCTACATTATTGTTTGTCGAGATATCTCACAGTGGGCTGTGGTGGGCTTTTGCAACTTGCCTGTGCATCAGTGCGTGGGTCTCCACTCCAGAACGTTTCCAGTGTAAAACTTTGAACTTTTTCTATTGTTTAGCAAATAATAACTATCTATCAAACAAAACGCTTTTGTTGCATAACTGCGAGGGTTTTGTTTTTGGTGAACTTACAATAATTGTAGTTTTAATGTTACATTATAAGAGAGGCATCATGTCAAATATTCACTTTAAGTTTTTACTATAAATTCACTGAAACACAAGCATAGTCGATATATACACCACTAATTGAGCTAAGTACTTCAATTATTAGTGAGCTATTTAGTGCAACTTGTGCAAGGCAAGTTAGCGCGCGTGCAGTGCATTCGCGTACCCCATTCGCCAGATCAGGAGATGTATTTTTGAATCATGTGAATTCCAATCCGAATACGAAATCGCAAGATTCGCATGCCAATTCCTAAAATCACTATTTTTGATAATTCATTCCGTGAATTCTGCAACGACAACTCGTTTTTGTTTTCTACTAGTAGAAAGTACGAAAGAATTACATTGACAAGTAAACGTATATTTGACAGAAATTTGACATAATAACTTTTTATTTACGTTCGTTAATGTGTTTTTGCTTTATGGTTTATAATATTTCCTGCGTGAAACAAAAATAGTTACAAGATTTCAATTTAATAGTAACACCTATTTCGAGTGATTCAAAAATGCGTAAAATCGTAAGCAATAGAAATGAATTTCATACACGAATTGTTTTCGTGTTCGAATTTGAGATTAATTTCTAATGCCTCAAAAATACGTCTCCTGTACGTTCCCTAACTCAGATGATTTTATGAGGTTCACTTGTGTCAGGCACGCTTTTGTCAGTAGCGTAAATTGTACCACTCTGTGGTAGCGCAAAGTAAGATAGTGTTACAATTTCTTTATTTAAGTAGAAAAATTGTTAGGATATCGTATCCTACAAAGCGTAATGTTTTTTAATATTAATTAAAATAAACGAAGAATGTTTTTCTTAAAGAAAAATCACGCGCACTTCTTGCTTTTTGACTTCTTAATCAATGAGCAACACGAAAGCGCGGGTTCTTCCTTCCTTTTTTTTAACTAAAATAAAAACACGCTATATATGAACTTACTAATAAAAAAAAAGTTTTTTTAAAACCATCGGGGGGGGACATTCTTTGCTTTTGAGTATTTAGGTACTTAAAGTTCTTTGCACTGAATTAAGAATAGGAGGATATCAATCAAGTACTACAATTATTTACGTACCCAACCAACGTAATGAACAATCAGTCAGAGAATAGCAGCCCCAGACAGATTCTCTTTGGTTACTTACGTTCTATTCACAGAACAAAGATGACACGCTACGGTCTTTAATCACAATTCAGTGGTCCTATTAGTCGGGAAGGATTTTTATTTAAAACTTTTTAGAGTTTTTTTACAAAATATTTTAATTGTGGCAGGAAGATTTGTGTGGATTATATGGTGGTTCTTCCTGAAGTAACATAAGCAAGCAAGTAGTGTTTGACACTATTATCGAGTAAAAAATACGAAAAATGTTTACTGCAGCGCCCCCTGAATTAAAACCATAACACCTAACTTGGCAATATCGCTGTTGGTTGACTAACTAACCCTATAGAAAACCGCATAGGTAATCGGTCGAACCGTTTCGGAGATAAATGGCAATATTCGAGTGCACACACAAACAAACAACCTCTCGCTCTAACTAAAAGCATTACTTTCTCCGTTCCGTGGTAGATAAAAATAGTGCGCGTCAATCGCAATGCGCTTAATGCATCGCAGCAAAAAACCGCGCTCTTGGAGAAGTAAAAAGTGTATTTTACACATTACTTATCATTACAAATATCATAACGAACATTTTAATTACATAATATTATTTTCTACAGTGCACTACTGCATCTGACACAAGCGTGTTTTTTGTTTGGTTCGAGCCTTATAAATAAGCTTTGTAAAAAATTCTTCGTATTCCACGTATTGTAATGCCGACATTGCCCTTTAATATTATTTTATATTCTCTCATAAAAGGCCGCGTTCAAGGGCGCTGATTCTGAATGCACGTGTTTGTCAGGGGCATACAGTATCAGGATTCTGATTAAGTTAAAAACTATATGAGAACTATATTTCTAATGCAAACGAAATGTATAGTGATTAAACTCAAATAAATAGCTCACAAAGCTGTACGTAAACCACGTGCGACAGAAAACGTAAAAGTTCCAGTAGACTTTTTAGAAAGGTAGTGCTAAGTATTAGTGTTGCCGTTGTTAAAAAAAAACCGATAAAATCGATATCTCTTTTACTGCAATACTATCAGTAAACAGCAAAACTATCGATAGTATCGATAGTTTCGATCACTGCCAACCAATGAACTATTGATTCTATCGATAGTGATATTTATTTCAATAGTATTGCATTCATTATGCAGGCACAATATTCAACAAAATCAAATTAACTATGTATTGACTTTATTTAACCGTACGTTTAGTTTTAAAAAAAAATAAAAATGAGAATTCTTTGAATTCGTAGGTGACAATACTATTAAATTAAAGCTCACTATCGATAGTACAAAACTATCGATAGTTCTATACTATCGATAGTATTAATAGTACATTAGTTGGTAGCGATCGAAACTATCGATACTCTCGATAGTATTTCTGTTTACCGATAGTATTGCACTAACAGAGACGTCGCTACTATCGATAGAATCGATACTATCGATTGTCCTATCGATCGTATAGATGGTTTTGAAGCGTTCAACTATCGATTGCAAAACTATAGATTTTTCGGCAACACTACTAAGTATAAGCCATAGGTACTTACTTATATTAAATAATTCGTAACTCAAACGTTTGTTGAAGCCCGAAGTGTAAATACTCGTATTTTTAGTATGACTGATACTGTCAGATGGATGCTACGAACCTTTACATGGGATCAAACTAACAAGATGCGAGGCTGTTGTTGTTCTTGAAAAATAGATTACCAGATTTAAAAACTGAAATGACAGCTCAAGGGGTAACCAATACGTAGTGGTTTTAGAATCGATTTCCACCGTTAAGTGTTTCCAGCGAACTGTTTTATCGGCAAAGGATATTTTTGTAGGACAAATCACCGCCAAAGAGTGTTTAAGGCGCATCGTTCATCGGTTAAGATGTGATGATGTTTTTTATTGACATGCCCGGGCCACAATGTTAGTGCACTATATTGGACATTTAGCTAATTAAACAAATGATTGCATAACCCACATTATAACATGTACACCCACAATCAATAGTATTTGTAAGCGTACAGAACTATTCCTCTTGAATCAATCTAGTCTATTGTCTGACTATTGGAAAAAAAGCGGAACCAAAATTGCTACATAAGCTCTGGAGATATTGATAAGCCTGCACATAAACACAATAGCGAACAAATGCGAGACACTATTGTTACTATGTACAACCTTTCTTTAAACAACTTTTAAAATTTAATTTAACATAACTAAGACCACAGAACAGGTAAGAGACGCTACGCTCCCTAAGACCCTATTTTTCAATAGCCAGTCATTGAAAAAAAAAAGTTTGACATTTTAACTGTTTTCATAAAGGAAATGTGTCAAACGTCATTTTTATTCGTCGGATTAAAGTTATCTAGCGATTGAAAAATCGGCCCTTATGAATCCTAAGGAGACCGTCAAAACACCGAACAAAATTTTCCGCAATTTTTTGCGGGGTACGAGGAAGACACGTTGAAAAAGTGAACAATAAACAAAGAAAACACACACACATTTGCAACTGTCATGTAACAGTGAATTTTCTCACCAACCCACAAGGTATGCCGAGTGACTTTGTCACCCACAACCAGAGCCCACAACAAGGCATGCCAAATAAATTTAAAATAGGACACATATCCGTAGAAAGAAAAAAATAACGACATTGTATTAAGCAGATCAATTGATTTATCAATAAAAATAACTTAATAATACTCAATATTACACATCGTTCATCCACAATGTCCCCGCACTATGGCTTATTGGGCTTATATTAAATTGTAAAATCTATCTCCGTCTGACTTACTTTCGATGTTTCGATATTGAATAAAAATACGAACTTATGAAATCACTATAATACAAACATGTGATAGGAAATACCATGATCACGAAAGTTTAAAGTAGCAGAGCTTTTGCAAAATAAAACAGAACAATATATAAAAGTCAATGGGAACAATTCACCATTTTCCAACGAGCACAATCTAGTGGCAAATGTCGACACAAAATAGTGACAATTTGCGTGTCACCTAGTTTTTTTTATATGAAAAATGGCTTGGGGGCCATTTCTTCTGAAAGAGAGATAAGCCTACCTATGGCATGTCCATAGGATAGATCACAGAACAGAAATGACACGCAGCGCTTCGGATAGATAATCAAAGTTTTATGCCCCTAAGGACCGATTCGACCAAACACAAAGACTAATATTATTACAGAATAACTATTACGGGTATAATTTTACACCTTGAATTTACCCTTGGATAAGTTCGATTACGTTTTTCGAGCAATAACCTATACTCGGTATTGTTATTCTGTAGTTCAAGAGTGAACGATCAACGAATTGATAAACCTATCTAACAAAATCCATGTAATCCATTTCTTCTAGGTTGACTTGAAATGCCACAACATTTTAATTTTGTAGGATAATAAAGTGTCAATGCTAGATGTTGACAACATGTCAGTTTCGATGTGACAGGAGTGGATTTGACAAGTGACAACTTTGACATTTACATATTCTCAGTTTAATTTATACACTGTCAAAATCGCCCGTTTTAATATTTTTCATAGATTAGTGGTTGGTAGAATGAAAAATCAGCTTACTCTAGATTAAGCAGTGGTATACTCTCAAGTTAAAACTTACACCAGCTTGGTCGAATTCGGTCATAATAACATGTTTCATGCATGAAAAAGGTTAACAGTATTATTATTGAGCTATGAATAGTCAAAGATTATTGACGGATGTTATAAGCATAGATGACAAAAAGTATGCGTCACGATTGAAACTTTTTTCTCATATGTGATTAATAGATAAAGAGTCAGGTCATGTCACTGTTTTACAAAGCGTCTTATTAGTCATTTTTATTATCAGCTTTGTTTCAGTGTGGTATTCTACCTACTTATGTTATTATTAGATTATAGATCAATACTTACGAATATTACTCTGGAGGCTCGTATATAGGCATAATTTTATACGATAGATGCTCGAATTATGTATGGAATACTAAAAAGTATACTTTGATAATCTGTTTCTGTAACAATCGCATTTCATTCCAGGTGAGTACATATTATTTTTACAGAATATAACAAGTAAAGATACATCGAATCCATTTTACCATCTTACCTCATAATAGTTAGTAATCAGTAACCTGGTCCTTTCGTGTCTTGAGGTAATTTGCTTCCATCCGTCAGTTTAAATTTTGGCTTAGTTTTTTACAATTTTTTTTTCAAAGAACAATCCAAGTGTCGACCCCAAACCCTGAAATTAATTTAGTTGAAAATCCAAAAAATCGCTGAATTATCGTCTTTATTTAGTTTTTTTAATTGTTTAATTCCGAACAACTAGTTTTAAGGTAATCAGTAATACGTTCAATCAATCCAGTGTCTACAATACATCTTCTAACATTTCGATATCGGGCGAATCTCACACACATCATTTGTCCGGCACATTGTCGAATGAGACCCTGCCTTAGTGACTGCACTAACACACACTATCAAGCACTTAAACCCTGCCTTCTTAAAGTTTCCTACAATCGTGGTGGTGATGGAGCTGCGTCATTGGCCATCATTTTTCAGTCCTTTGGAGATGGTAGCCGAACAAAACAGCCACATGTTGAATAATTATTATACAAGTTCTAAAAAAATAAATGATATTAAAAAAATACATATCTATCTCAATGTAAAGGTTTCTTTTTATGGCAAGGATACGTAGACAATCCTAGGTTGAAACCTATTCAAGTTCGACTCTTATTTCGATGACAAGACATTTATTGTTTAAGTGATAAATGTCTTATCCAAATACCAGATAGAATATTGCTTCGCAAACCTCTGCTCATCGATACCATCTCTTTGTACGTATGTAAACAATCCTGAAATGGAGGCAGGGTCAAGTTCACTCAGCAATATTGCATAATTGCGGTTGGATCGGACCGTGTTGTCTCCGTAGTATTTGCAATCAATCGATGGCCGTGAAACCAGCTTGTATACTGAAAATCGAGCTCCGATTTCCTGGAAAGCTTTGTTCACGAACACGAGTAAATGAAATGAACTACCTACATTTCAGTGATTAATACATTTCCATAATTAAATTTACCTTGAATGTAGGACTTATTATTTTCAATTATAAAAGTTCAATACTACATTTTTAAATGAAGAAATGTTGTTTTTTACACTGTTACTTGCTTAATTGTTTGTCAAAAGGTGTTAATGTTTATTTATTTTGGGAAACATAATCATAATTTTTGTTTAAATAGGTTCAGGATATTCTGTCCATTAAGATAATCAGGGATTACTATGGGGCCAAAGTCAAAACATTAAAAAAAGATGCTCCATGCATTATCGTCGAGGTTACTTTGTATAGAGAAAACTATTTTGTATAGAAAGGTGATTTTTTTTTAAAATTTGTATATTGGTACTATAGTAAAAGTTATTCATTTAAATAAATTAAAATTAAATAAATAAATAAATTGTTTCCACAATCACACCAATTGTCTAGTAACCCCAAACTAAGTAAAGCTTGTACTATGGCGACTAAATAACGGATAAACATACTTAAATACTTTTATAAACGTCCATGACTTAGGTACAAATGCTCGTGGTCATCACATAAACATTTGCCTTTTGCGGGATTCGAACCCGCAACCGCTGGCTTTGTAGTTCGGAGCGTGAACCACTACATATATCCTATTAAAGCGATACCTCTGTATTACCAGTTACCCTGTATAATTTCGATTTTAAGCTTCAACTTTAACAAGAACAGTTTAGGCAAAAGCTTCATCTTAACTATGAGAGGGATTAGGCCATGCGTGCGCTCAGTGCGGATTAGAGGAGTGCAAGGCTACTGCTTAGGGCAAATGTCTAACCTTACTGCCAGATATAATCAGCCGTCCAAGGCTTCGACGCGGCTTGACTACTGAAATCAAGCGAAATTTGCCATGGGCCTAGGGCCAAGTTTTAACTTGCTTCCGAATATGTTTGCTTAAAATGTCACTGAATACATTTAAAATTGTCACCCATTTACTTATTACAGCCGCGGCGTGGGTTGCTAAACTTTGTTTATGACTACCCAAAGCGCTTCCGAGTTACCAGACGTTAAGCTTAGTTTAGTTTTACTAAGTATCTAAAATTGTTTTAAGAGATATATTTATATTTTAAACTGTAAATGTAAATTCAGTTACTAATTTCATCATTCATCATTTGCCTGCCCTGTTCTCAGATTATCTGGGGTCGGCGCAGTATGTCTTTCTCTTCCATGCAATCCGGTCACTCGTCATTGAGTCATTCACTCCCTTCTTAGTCATATCTCTCCTCACACAATCCATCCATCTCTTCTTAGGTCGTCCCCTACTTCTCCTCCCATCAATACTCATATCCATCACTCTTCTCGATACGTGCTCCTCTTCTCTTCTCATCACATGTCCATACCAAGACAAACGGTGTCCTTTTATTTTTTCTGCTACTGGTGCCACTTTAATACTTCCTCTAATATATTCATTCCTTATCTTGTCCATTCTCGTCACCCCACACACCCACCTTAACATTCTCATTTCTGCTGCATGCAATCGCTTTTCATTTTTAAATTCAGTTACTAATTTAATAAACTAAATTGGAGTGTTAGCAATCGCTCCAAACCCGTTCATTATTCACATTCTGTAAAGTTCACGGTCAGCTTTCCAATTGTCCACATTTAATATCGGGAATTCTCGACGCAGCAAATATATATTTCGATTTCACTGTACATTTTACAATATCTTACAAGTATATTGGCTTAATATTTAATTACGGTATTGGAACTCTGGATTAAGATGAGAAATAGTATGTTGGTATTTTATAAGGTATTTTAGCTGACATTATATCTACGTCAACTTCGGATTAAAAAATTTGTTTTTTGTTTTTTCAATCAATTGGTTTTTTGTTCTATTTCATTGATCATACTATTGTAAACATACTTTCATTAGCTTTACTTGCAATCAACTAAAAGCTATGGCGAACCAATTAATTAACGAAGTAATAAAATCTTGTAATATTTTACCCTTCTGACTGTATCGATTTGAAACTTTGTATCCATCCTATGAGACATCCGAATGACAGAACAATATGATGCAATTGAGCTAATCTGACGATGGGCCAGGATGTAGAAGTGAAACTCTTTAAGTCTATTAGTAAAACTCTCGAGTTTACTCTTTTGATTTGTTTTGACGAGTCCCATGCGTATATAAGCGTGTTTTATAGTTAAAATATAATAATCTGTCTAAAGCTAACACGACCTACTGAAGGTTCCCAGGCTAGAAAAGTCTGTTTCCAGCCGTTATACAGAAGACATCTGCAAGCTCAAATTATAATGATGATAAAACAGTATGTAGTTACCTGGTAGAATGTTTTGTTTTAGGAGCCGTAAGAAAATAGTATCGAAAATCGCATCGCATATTCTAAACATGATGCACGATATAAGTTCCAGTACTCTATTGGTCGAAAAAAGAGTAAGTTCACAGATTTTATTAAAACATATTTATAAAGAGAAACAAGGCATTTTTTATTACAATCACCATATATCTAGCCCCAAACAAATAAATGTTCTTCTATTCTATTCTATTTAAACTAAACGCAGCTTCTACATACTATAGGCAATGACTAGTAGTAGACATACTAAGAAGACACGTAATAAGGCATTCATTACTTAGTCCGCGCCGTGCGCTCTACTAGAATTGTCGTCCTGAACTGACCTTCGTCTGCGTTGAGTACGCGGCGTGGGCATCGACGGGCAGACGCGGTGTTTATTGCTTCGCGGTCAACAAGACCGCCCCGCCCCGTCGTATGCGCAGCTCCTAAGAGAAAGACATACTGCGCCGACCCCAGATGACCTGGGAACAAGGCAGACGAATGATAATGATGATGATGTTTTTGGCCTATTTATACTGTTTTTAAAAAAAGTATAAAATTGATGCTTGCGCCCTTTCGAAATAGACAAAAAGCTTGTTAGTTACGTACCTACATAGAAATAAAAATCGCAGTTAAATTAACTATAATTACTGCATTTAATCAGCACTTAAATTTTACAGTCACAGTTCGAGATCTTATAATGGTTACCTAAAATTGAATTTAATGTAATGGGTGCCTAAAACAATGTTGCTAATATCTAATAAATCAAAGCTAGTGTTGTTATAAACAAGGCTTACCTACTAAAATTTATTAATGTTGATGCAAATTTGGTATTGTTCTTTGTTCCAGGATTGCGGCTCAGATCATGCCAGTATAAAAAAGTTTGTTTATTTAGCTTTTACGTTTGCGTCATCAACATCAAATTTTGATATATTTTCTAAGGTGTTCGAAAATGGTAAATTGACTTTGATTTTTAACTTAAAAAACTGGCTGAGTACGAGTCGGTCTCGCGCTCCATGCGTTTCCCTCCACCTTTTTCTCGTTCGGAATTATTAGCGCGATATACTCGCACTTAGCCAGTTTTGACTAGTTTTTGTTTGAGTACCTATATAACTATTTTTTTAATTATTTGATATATGTAGTATCTCTCTCTCTCTCAAAACTACCACTCTACAATAGATGGGATAGACAAATTTAATGGCCAAACTGAATACGCAGACTTTGTATTTAATGGGAAAATCCTTTAAAAAATTAAGGTTCTTTACTGCCTTCTAAATGAAAAAGTTTCAGTTCTCTCCGCTACCACGAGATAGCGTTACATGTACAATAGATCGCGCTGAGATGTCATACCACAATGATATAGACCCTTATTACGCCTATGAGCCCTTAGACTCCTCTTTGGATCTAAATATAGGTCGAACCATGTCATAATTTATCAAAATGAAACTAAAATACATGTTTCAGTCTATTGTCCGTTTTTCTTTGCTTGTCAAATATTGTAAACAATCTTGGCATGTCTTTTTATATAAATATCAGTTTATAAAATCAACAAACTTTTAGAATAAAAAGGATGTTGTTTTAAATTATTAATTACTATAGTAGGTCATTATTTATGTGTCATCTTATTTTTTATTGAATAATTTCTTTGATAAATTTTATTTAAAAAAAACTGACTCTAAAACACTAAAAAGTTAAAAATAATATTAACACGTAAGTACCTAATCAGTTACTTTTGGAGTCGGTGCAAGCTGATCAGAGTTTGAATGTTTTCGTTGCACCGACTCTAAAAGTAACTGATTAGGTACTTACGTGTTAATATTATTTTTAGCTTTTTAGTGTTTAGAAGCCGTTTTTTTTTTAATTAAATTTATTTAATTCATCTATTTTTAGTGATAAATCCTAATCTAACTGCTGAAAAACAATTTCATCCTCTTTTTTTCCACCCTTGGGGGTAAATTTTTTCCGAAATATTTTGTTATAGTATATTTGAAGTATTAGCTATTCAATAAAAAAAGAATCATCAAATTCGGTTTCCATTTGCCAAAGATATTGGATAACATATAATTTATAATTTAATAATTTAAATTTGTTATTTTCTCAAAAACTGCTAGAACAATTTCGAAAATAAATATATGGGACCACTTCTGAAGTTATATCTACCAAACAAAAGAAGAATCATCAAAATCGATTCATAATTGGCGGAGTAATCGCGTAACATACTAGAAAAAAAAATACAGTCGAATCGAGAACCTCCTCCTTTTTTAAAGTCGGTTGAAAAAGTATTTCAATATTGTTTACAATATTGGACAAGCAAAAAAACGGACTATAGTGATTAGTGATGACAGTTTTATGTCGCAGCCTAATAAGGTCATAGCTTCAGCTAAAGTGTTTTCTTTTTCAGTAAGGATATTCGACTTTATAGTGTGTGAAGTAACTGTAGGCATGCCGTACATGTGTATGGATTTTTTTATCAAACAGTACACAGGAAAAACTGATTTTAATCAAAACTTGAACCCTTTGCTCAAAGGAATTACATACGGAATTTTATTACAATCAGCTTTATGGACTATGTTAGTAAGTTGAACTTTTGTGAAATTGGATTGGGATGTTGAGGCCGAATAGACCGTTAACGAATAATTCCTTGAGATCGTTTCTTTAATTGACGACTAATTTAAGATATTCTTGCATACATAATTTTCATAATCACCATTGTCATTTGACTACGTTTTAAGCCTAAAATATAGCCACATAGAATTGACAGCATAATTTAACTACTTATATATTTCTCTTAAACTGCTTATGGGGATATTTTAATAGTCTATAAAAAGTATGACAGTTATATATGACAGTATAAGAAACAGAAGTTTCATCATCCCTAATAATATGTTTTGTGCTTTGTAATAAATTAATATTGCGGCTATGTTTTAGCAGTTTAAGCATTAACAGTTTAAACATATCAGTACCGATTTTTTCCTTACTTAATTCATGCTTAATTACAATGCGCAAACTGGCAACGTCGCTTTTCTATCTTGCTCGCACGGTGAGAAAAGTTAACGGAAACACTTTTCGTTAGTTAACGTACTGTATTATATATTATATGCTTAATTGTTAAGAAAGTATAAAATAAAATTAATAATTCAATAACACAACTGCCGTTAATAAAAACTGACTATAAATAGTAAAACGGTTGGCCTCAGGATAAACCAGCAAAATACTGAGTACATGGACATTCGGCGATCAAACATGTGCGTGCAAGTATCTCCCAATAACCTTAAAACCTGAGACGTTGCATACAAATGGGGTAGACATGTTTAAGTACCTTGTTGCATTATAACGGACACCAATATCAGGGAACAGGAAATAGATAATTAGAATAAAAAAGCCCTCTGTTGTAGTGCGGCCTTACACAGGGTTTTGGTGTTCATTTATTTTAGCAAACGTACCAAAATACGTATGTTTGTCCTATAAATAAGACCAATTTTTATGTACGGCTTCGAGGCCTGGACACTCACTGTCAAAGAAGTGACTAAACTCTTGGCGGCTGAGAGCAAAATTTGGAGGAAGATTCTGGGGCTGGTAAAAACAAAAAATTGCACCTGGAGGAGAAGTGAGAACCTGGAGTTTGAAGATCTCGTAGCCGAGCCAAAAATCGTAGGCTAAATAAAAACTTTGCTGCCTTGGCCACATGAAAAAAATAGGTGAGGGTAGTGCGGTACTTGGGATAACCGAGTGGCTCTATTACAACAGCTATAATATACTTACAGAGGTTTTATTCGCTTTTAGCACAGAATACTTGATAGTACTACCGTACAGAAGATTCACTCCCTAACAAAAGTCAGGTTTAGGTACAAAAATATACCTAGACTCTCCAGAGCCCACCTGCAAGCAAAATTGAAACTTATAACTGCGCGCGAACCATTATTTTTATTCGCGCGCCCCAGTTTTGATGACCGAGCTGCGAACGTCGTCGGCACGGGGTAGTCACTTGAGAAGTTTTTGTACCTAGTTGATTTTCAATTATTACTAATTGAAGCAATTAAATTAATTTATTGTTTGATTGTATGTATTCTAGATTTAAAATTTCGATTATTAAATCTCTAAAAATATACGTAGGCACACAAATAACCTTAATAAATAGTCCACAGGGAAACACGAACATGGTAATGTTGGTAATTCAATTTCCATAGTAATTTAAATATTTAACATTATTTAAAAGACATTGCGAGTGTCAAAAACAAAAAAAATATTTTCAAGTATGCGCGAGCGCGACGTGACCGCGACTGTCGTATGAGCACTGCGAGCCGAGCGACAGCCCTATGCCATACGCCTATGGACTATGAAAAGGCCTTTGATTCGACCGAGACCTGGGTAGTGCTACAGTCTCTCCAGCGGTGCCATATTGACTATCGGTACATCGAGATATTAAAGTGTTTATACAAAAACGCCACCATGTCGGTCCGAGTACAGGAGCAGAGCTTGAAGGCGATTCCTCTGCAGCGAGGCATATGGCAGGGAAATATCTTCGAAACTGTTCACCACTGCTTTGAAAGACGCTTTCAAGCTCCTGGAATGAAAAGGATTTGGCATCAACTTCAATGGCGAGTACGTCATCATCATCATCGGTTTGCCGACAATATTGTGGTCATGGCAGAATCGCTTGAAGACTTCAGCACAATGCTCGATGGCCTTAGTAGAATTTCCCAACAAGTAGGCCTTCGGGTGAATATGGACAAAACCAAGCTCATGTCGAATACGTATCTGTTGGGAGCTCTACTTTCGAAATCGTTGACAAATATGTCTACCTGGGACAAGTTATCCAGTTAGGAAAATCCAATTATGAGAAGGAGGTCAATCGTGGTCAACTCGGGTGGGCAGCGCCTCAATATGCCTCAGTGCCTAAAGACGAAAGTCTAAAATCAGTTGGTGTTACCAGTGATGACGGAATTGAAACGTGGCCTCTCACTATAGGTCTCATAAGAAAGCTCAAGGTGCGCAGCGTGCTATGGAAAGGGCTATGTTTGGTGTTTCCATGCAAGATCGAATCAGAAATGAGGAGATCCATAAACGAACAAAAGTCGACATAGCCCAACGGATTAACAAGCCAAAGTGGCAGTGGGCGGTGCACATAGCACGTAAATTTACAACCGATGGGGCGGAAAGGCTCTAGAATGGAGGCCACGTAGCGGTAAGCGCAGCGTAGGACGTCCACCTATAAAGTGGACAGATGACTTGGTAAAAGTCGCAGGAAAACGCTGGATACAAGTCGCTTCCAACCGGCCAATCTGGAAGTCAATGGGGGAGGCCTATGTTCAGCAGTGGCCGTCATAAGGCACAAATGATGATATTTTTTGAATATTTAAATTATTAGTTTTATCACTAATAATTTAAATACTTAAAATGTGAAACAGTATATGGCTCTTTTCAGCAGCACAAAAGTTTTTGTAATTCCAGTATCTGAACCCTGTCAATGGAAAAACAAACGTATTACAAAAGTGGGTAATTAATATTTTCTTTTTCGACCACAAAACGCCTAAGTGTCCTTACAGTGTACCTAAGCAGCTAAAAAGAGCCTCTTTGACAAAGTATTTTCGTAATCAATTCCCGAGTCACCGGAAAATTAAAAATACATGGCAATTGTCTCGGGTCCTAGGTTAAAAAATTATGCCATTTCCGTAATCAATGGCCCGGCAAACCTCGATTATGAACCACATTGTTTTCATCCCATACTAGCCAGTTATTTTCATATTACTTTAAAAGCGAATAGCCTAGGATCGGACTCCATAGCGAGCATTGGAAGAGGCCTATGTGCAGCTGTGGGCTAACGCAGTGTATCTGTGATGGGGAACTAAAAATTACAAAAGTTCATACAAACTTTTAACCTCCATCTAAACCTCATAACTTCATAAATACTGTCGGTTTTGGCTTGGCGTAAAATGAACGAGTTGTTCAGGATATACAGAATGTCTTGTAAATCAAGGATAACCTTGACCACATATTCAACACATCATAGTGAACAACTATTGTAGGTAATTAAACTTTTGCAAATTTAGCTTCCTTCTACTTCCCTTCCCGTACAAAATTACCAAACAGCCGATTAAATTTGTTTAAAAAGACAAAACAATATGCAAAATTTTAAAAGTCATAGAACACAATTTGTTTACTATGATGTATAGAATATGTGGTTACAAGGTTAACCTTGATTTACTGCACCCCTGTATATTGTTTTTTTAACATATTTTTTTAAAACTTCTGCACAGTTTGGATAACAGCTTCTGCTCTTTCAACACTTCTCTTGGCTGGTCAGTTAGGGCAAGCATAAGAGGTGAGGGCCAACGTAATAATGGGCCTCCGTAGGATCGGGGAAATTATTATTTATGTTGGTCTTTTTTCAACCTCGGAACTACGGAGTCCTGGACTTTTGGAAAGCGTACTATCGTAATAAATAATTTCGTATTTATTTTACTCCTTATAGCATGCCAACGACTTGGCAGATTCAATCCTTTATCTTGTTTCGAGTTTATCGACTGAACCGTCTTGGACAATATGTCAGAAAAGACATCATGTGAATATCACCTGCGTGCCATCCAAGGATATCATTAGGCGCTGCCGCGAAGATATTTTTACGCATATCAACACTACTCCGGTGCATTTATATTACTTGTAAGTGTTTAGTCTCATATTTAATAACTGTCACAAATACATGTTGTCTCTGGAAGGAAGGAGCATACTATCCAACCAGGTCCCCGATTCAGAACCCTTTGATAAAGAATTGACAAACGGTAAAATCATAGGTATAGTGTCACGTGATTTTCCGATTGACAATTTGTTATCGAAAGGGACTGAATCGGGGGGTGAGACAGAACTTTTTAAACTCATGAGTGTGAAGTAGCATTCCATATTCACTAAACTTAACCACAGAATAAATAATAGTTACGGGAATAGAGATGTTAGTTTCTTACTATGCGCGCTTAAGCAACGCACACATAGAAATTGCTCACGGACACGAAATCTCGGAACACGCTGGATGTCCATGGGTGCGTTGCTCTAGCGCACATTTTATCGAGTTTAACTTCCGTTACTCGGTTATTTGTGACTAAATACACTGTGCAATTTGATTTTGTATCCTTTTAGATACAATACACAGCGTTCAAAGAGCCATTGATGTCACTTTTTATCCAAAGTCCGTTGATTTGTTTTAAATACCTACTTATGGATTTTTCGATGTCATCTGAAAAGTCCATATAACTTACGCAATCCTAATTATTGATAATAGTTATACTATCAGTTTGGGCGTGGGAATTACGCAAGAAGATTGATTAGTTAATTCATGTATATTTTAATGTATCCAGACCTTTTTAGTTGTTTTTCAGATTCACTGAAAAAACTTTTACTTTCAACTGTAAAAATCAGGGTATTATAGCAGTATTTACATGAAATACATAAATTGAACACAATATTGAAGTACTGTAGAGTTGAAATTAAAATAACCTTATTTTTAAAGGAAAATAACATTGTCATGTTACTTTTAGGAAATCGTTTACCACTCTAGACCAGAACGTCCTTACAACAAGATTTTTTGCATCAGCTTTAGTATGGATTTTCAATTTCCTTTGTACAGCTGTAATGAAGGACACTTTAATAAAAGTAACTACTGCTTTTTTAGTTATTTTTTTCTATAATCTTCTATTTATATATTTATTTAAACTTCATTGCACAAATAAAAATCGTACAAAAGATATTCTATGTATGCTTAGTTTTTGTAACGGGCGTGTATGGCTAAATTTAAGACTACGAGATATAGAAAAAATATAGGCCAAGAAGTGTCAAGCTTGATTACAGAAATACTTATTTAGATTTCAGATATTCGTATCTTGCTCTCCAATCTGAAGTACCGAAAACAATGTTCAGAAATTTTTAAAATTTTTTTTTCACACCGCACTTTTGTTTCACTTTGTTGAGCAACGTTTCCAAGTCTTAAAAAATCATTGAAAACTCACCAAAACCTTGTCAGCCATGATGTACTGAATTGTAAAATAACAATTATTATTATGTTTTAAAATACTTCCACAAATGCTTTAAACTGCCTATCAAGTTGCGCGTGCGCGCTTTGCGAAAAATCTTAAAGCAATAAGCTTAAAATCTTTAAAATTCTAATACGGTATTTTTGTGTGTATGTGTTTAAATTAGCATTTGTTTAACAATCAACAAAATAAGACATTAGTTAACATTTTAAAGGAAGCCACATTGTCTGTTATAAAGATTTCTGTTTTATATGCTTTCAGATTTTTAAGGTCATGTTTCTTTGTGAATTGTACTCGACCATTGGAGTGGCACTTATACTTCTATGTTTTAGTAAATATAATACAGTTACCTATTTTGCACAAATTTTGGACATCCATTCTCCGTCATCATATGTAAGTAATTTGTATACTGTTATTAATAGTGTTTTTGTATTCGGCTTGGCTAATTAGCGCACCTACACAACTGCAAATATTTCACTTTCTATCAGTCTTTGATTCAATATTAAATAATAAGGATCTACGATCTCTTAGAGCTACTTATACTTAATTTATGCTTATAAGTTCTTACAACGCAACTTGACAAGGTAATCAAAAGCTGCAGCCATTTATATCACATATTTGATACTTGCAAACTCATTTATCAAAACATATAGTGACTTTACCCACTACGAGTACAGTACCTCTCGTTGACTTAAATAATGGATTTTGGCAAAAAGCAAGACACAGCTGAAGTAAAGGAAAAAGATAGATAAAATTTGTGTTTATTTATAATTATAAGTTTTTAGCGATCACAATTGTTTTAGTTCATTTTAGATCTACAGTAAATACCGTAATACATAAACGTCAAACATACAAGTGTTATAATAATGACCTTAGACATACATAAGGCAAGGCACTATATGTAAATCTATCTATTTATCTAATATAATTATTTCAAACGAGCAATATACAGGGTGTCCCATGAAGGGTGTACCAGCAGTCGTCAGGTGATAGAGGACACTAATACCTATCGATTAGACCCTTATGTATATTTAGCGAAAATGAAAGATTTATGAGATACTTAGTTTAGAATGGATTTTAATCTGATTGCGAATTGATCCAGACAAACACGTATGACGACTAAACAGTTAGTGCTAGAGTCCCAATTTTTTAACTAAAATAGTCCAATAATGTACCTTTCTGAACAAAATATCATTTAACGTTATCATAAAACATTTTGCGGAAAAATAATTATCTTCATCTATTATTTTGTTAATTTTGATAATTTATCTGTTACTTAGTATAGTTAAAGGTCTAGTATTAGTCTAGTTAAAAATAATGTGCATAAATATTTTCTGTTATGTATCTTAAAAACTTCCTGACTTAGTTGACTAACAGCTCTATAAGTTTCAAACCATTGCTTCTACAGCTTCATATCAAAATATTGAGTAAAATTAAAGGAGGCAAAAGTTTCCTCGAATTTGTTTCTCAAATGAATTCAGACATATTAAATTACTTCATTTCTACGTTATGTGTTCAAAATGACGACGATTTTTATATGAAGCTATTGAAGCAATGGTTTGAAACTTACAGAGCTGTTAGTTAACTAAGTAAGAAAGTTTTTAAGATACATAACGAAAATATTTATGCACATTATTTTTAACTAGACCGAGTCAAAGCTACAATTTTTTTTTCGAAATTACCAAACAATGTATGAATATTTTATTCTTCCGCAAAATGTTTTATGCTAACGTTTAAATGATATTTTAATAAGAAAGGTACAACATTGGTCTATTTTAGTAAAAAATTGGGACGCTAGCACTAAGCGTTTAGTCGTTACACGTGTTTTTCTGGATCAATTCGCAATCAGGTCAAAATCCATGATCTAAACTAAATATCTCGAGAATCGTTCATTTTCGCTGAACATACATGGGGGTCTAATCGATAGGTATTAGTGTCCCTTATCACCTGATGCCCGATGGTACATCCTTCTTGGGACAGCCTATATAACGGGTGATTCATTTAGACCTTTTTTATTCTTAATATAAAACGACTAAAATAGAATTGAATGGCGGGATCTTTATTATGACCTGAAAAAACCAACTTTGACATTTAATGTTTGAAAAATATTTCGCGTAACTCGTAAAAATCTATAACAAGTTCCATGAGATTTTGTATTTAATATAGGATTTTGCTAAGGTTTACTTGTACAGATGTAAACCTTTAACGCAATTTAAAAAAAAAACTTATTTTATCACTTTTTTGAGAGCTTATATCCGCTCTCATGCTGTCAATTTTATTTATCTCCCATCTCCTATTTTTTTTCAATACTAGTTTCGTCGGCTACGGATGATAGTTTAATGATAAATATGACGGAGTTCCGAGTGGGTAGGCGCATTCATTGGCTTTCATTGGGTACGTTTTAGTTAATAAAGGCCAAATAATTGGTAACAAACTTCAAGTTCATTTTTAAAATTACTTAATTTTAAGCATACACTGCTTCTTGCTATTCAGCTACAACTGAGCTCACTGAGGGCTCCGGTGTTATATAGGGGCATTGCCCTACCACCGCTAGCGCCACTACGTTACTTCAAGTGGGGTGACGCTGACGCCACTCGCCCGCTTTAAGCCCGCTCGGACTGTAGACCTTTCACTACAATTAGAAATAGAAAATGATTTTATAATTAGTTTATTTTATCCATCTATTCTAATCAGGATTCATGCAATGCGCCGTCATAGCTGTCCTGCATCATTACACGTCCTCATTTGACTCGCTGTAATCATCTGCAACAAAAATATATTTTGGGAAATTATTTCAATTTTCTGGCTTCAGTAAAACAGATAAATCCTTATAAGAATATTAACCTAAAATTCTGCAATTAAAACTTGGAAATCAAACCCTTTATCACTATGGCAATCACAACTCAAACAAAGAAGTATTTGGTAAGTTGAATGGACTTATAACTTATAACTTATAAGGTCGTGAACAACACAGTCATGTCATGCTGGCTACCAGATAGTATTGTTACGGATGTAGGTACGGGATTGAAAAGAAACGACAGTACTTTCAGAAAGACGCTTTGTTTCTTCTTCACAAGTCACACAGGCTTAGTTGCGTGACGGGGCACCGACGTTGTCCCTTTCACTAATGGGACTGACAGATGTGCTCATAAAAGATCATGATTAAAAACATGCTTAAAAGCATGCTTAGCCACTGTTGACATTTGCTAGCAATAATCATGCATAGTTTTGAGCATGCTCATAACTTTGCAAACTTCCACCGAAAATTGGTTTGAACGAGATCTAGTAAGTAGTTTTTTTTTAATACGTCATAAATCGTAAACCGCAATTTACCTTTCGTAATGTTATGGATTTCATTTTGCAATAAAAATACCATAACTATGACTCGATATTCGTGATGGGTGAACTTTTACTTATACAGTGTGTGGCCTAGAACCGGGGATAATATTCAAAACCTAGAGTATAAGTATTTTTTCTGAAAAGATTCCAGCCAACTAAAACCCATGCATTAGACGCAATAAGAATTTAAAGTTACGATTCATAATCAGTGTATTATTGCAAAACGATATTATCGCTAACGTTGTCGATGTCGTGTCAAAAGGAACGTTCCGAGCAGCTCCGAATAAGTACAATGCAGATGAACTCAATCAATCGAATTGAGCGGAACTATTGCATTGTTTGCATTACATTGAATTTACGATTAAGTTTGTTAGAAAAAATCAAAAAGTAATGTTTAAATTTTAATTAGTTGGGACTATAATGATTCGATTAACATTGACCTATAGAGCCTCTGTTTTTAATATTATCCCCGGTTTCAGGCCACACACTGTATAGGTACGTACCTACAGGTTTGTTCCGGACTCGCACTTGGCCGGTTTTTCTTCCTTCTTCTTCTTGTTTTCACTTCACGAGAGTTTTAATCTCGCTCCGTTATGTGGCTAATTCGCCCCTTATATACTCTTAATCAAACCAGTTAGACCCTATTTGGATAGTAATTTAGTTGGTCATTTCGTTCATCTTCGTTTTGGTAGGTTTCTTGCTGTATTTACTAGAATTTTCCTAATTTTGGTGAAAATATTTAAATAAAAAATTGGAATTATTTACTGAGCTTCCCTTTTCACTATTTTACACGCCGTCTGATACAGGGTGTAGGGTGTAAAATAGGGAAGATATTCTGTGGTGCTGGTTTGTATCACATGTTTCCGCTTACTTTTTCATCCCGAAAGCTGATGACGGAATACCGAGTAGGTAGACACGTTCATTCGCTTTTATGGGGGCTAGGAAGCAGGTTATAGTTATTAAAGTCTAATTAATGTACCAAACTTGAAGCTTATTTTTAAATTGGTGTATGCTAACAATTATGAATTAATTATTTCAAGCAAACACTGCTTCAGAGATGTAAAATAACTGAATCTGACCGGTCATTTATGGTCGAATACGGTCATATTGACATAAACATTCCTAATTAATTAAATAAAAATAAATATGTAAATAATATATGGCAGAAAGCCGTTGGATGCGGGCCACTTCCAACCGGCCAATCTGGAAGTCACTGGGGGAGGCCTATGTTCAGCAGTGGACGTCCTATGGCTGAAATATTAATGATGATGATGATGATGATGTAAATAATATTATTTATTAAAGTGTGCCTATCACAGGACGCAGCGCGGGCGGTTGTTGTATGGAGCTTTAAAATATACAGCATTTTTTAAAAATTTTATCATCACAATTTTTTTATTATTGTAATGTAAGTAGATAATTACGCAGTCGCCCAATACGAAGATCGCTGAGTTGCTGCCCTACATTTGTGTAATGGTCCGAAGTACAATTGCAAGCCAGTAAAAGTGACGTCAATCGACATCTTCATAAAATCTGTAAATCATTATTGTACCATTCCATAATCACACTTCGATTAGGTTTCATCTTTGTTCCTAAGTAATTAATGTAAATTTAATTAATTTCTAATTAAATATTTTATAAGTAAATTTGGTTTTTTTTCGATCCTCCGACTGTAGTAAACGTAATTGGCGCAGTCGGTAGGATACTCGCGGGCCGGTTCGCGAGATCGGGAATAGGTAGCTAGGCTTCGTTACTAATTCGCGTCGCGAGTCACCCGGGTGGCTATCAAGCCCCGTCGCCGAGTATCCAAAATCTACGGACCTGCTGCAGACCAGGAGGAGAATCCAGAACTCGATTCACGAAGAAAACCAGATATGAAATTTATGTGAGTACACTTGAATTGATCTCGTGTTGCTTCCTTTTATCATAGTTTTTATCCTTAGTTTATCCTTTAGTGTGTTTTACCTTAAACTTCAAGATTTATCACCCTAGAGCCAATAGTTCCCGGGAGTCTGAATCGAGTCAGGCTCGCCGACAGCAAATAGATAATTGTAGGGATATTGATATAGATTTAGATTTGAATCAGAGCTTAGGTATTTTATTTGACGAAATGTCTCACGAACCAGACACCATTTTTAAGGCCCTCCGCCTTGTTCCGGACTTCGACGGGAACCCTAATATTCTAACAAGGTTCATTAATATTTGTGATCAATTGGCTGTAAAATATTTGAGCAACGTCCAGGGAAGCGAATTTTCTAATCTTTGTTTAATTAACGGGATACTCAATAAGATAACAGGACCCGCTGCATGTACAATTAATTCCAACGGGATACCCGATAGCTGGCTAGGCATTCGAACTGCCTTAATAAATAATTTCTCAGATCAACGCGACGAGACGGCCTTGTACAATGACCTATCTATCGCTACGCAGGGAAATAAGACACCCCAAGAGTTCTATGACCATTGCCAGACTTTGTTTAGTACTATAATGACATATGTGACTTTACATGAATCTGTACCAACGACTATACAGGCGAAACGGGAACTGTACAAAAAAGTTACCATGCAGGCATATGTTCGCGGGCTCAAAGAACCCCTAGGGTCCCGTATACGCTGTATGCGTCCCCCTACTATAGAAAAGGCTCTGGAATATGTCCAGGAAGAGCTTAATATAATTTATTTACAGCAACGTAGCAGTGAAACAACTAAGACCTATACCAACCCTAAAGCTACATTGCAACCCCAGCCTTCATTGGTCCCGCCACAGCGGAATAATATACTAATGTCAATGCCTAACTGGCCTGCTCCCGTAGGACAGCAACCTATGAGGCCTCTGCCTCAGCCCTTCAAATTCCCAGTCCAACCACAACACGGTATGCGTATGCCTACTAACACTCAGAGGATGTTTAGCGCACCACCCCCTAATTATAATCCTCGTAGTAATATGTTTCATATTCAACCCAGGAACAATCCTCCACATTTTCAAACGCCTCAACCAATGAGTGGTATTCAAAGATTTACCCCAAGAACTTTGCCGCATTCCCAGATTATGACTGGACATGACTGGACTAAATCAGGGAACCCACCTCCGTCTAACTATTTCAAAAGTCGAGAAATGAACCTTAATGAATGCATGATAAATGACGACGGCTACTCTTATTACAATAACTACGACTACTATGACCCAGTTTACAATAATTATTATACCGATTATAACTATACAAGTGATTCACCCGACTTCACTTCCGAATTAACTTATTATAACGCGACTGACGAAAACCAGGTGACTGATGGAAATCAACCACAGCCAAGTTCTAGCAATGCTGAGCAGGATTTTCAGGAAGTGTCAAAATTAAAAAAACAAAGATAGAACTTAACCTTCAAACACAGAGGCAGTTACCATACATCCAGATAGCCCATCCTCCTCTTAAATTATTGATAGATACAGGAGCAAACCAATCCTTTATCAGTCCCGAGGCTGTAGAACAATACTTTGCCAATTATCCTCTCAACTACGATCCGTTTGAAGTGACAAACATACACGCGACCAGTAGAAATGACCATTCAATTACACTACCATGTTTTCCCGAGTTCTGCGATAATGATAGCATGAAGTTATTTGTGTATAGGTTTCATAATTACTTTGATGGTCTTATCGGGCTAGACTTACTAAGTAAATGGGAGGCGCGAATAGATTTAAAGGAAAGTCAACTAGTAACTCGTTTTTCTTCGAACCCTATTCAAATGTACAATTCACGGAATGTGAACCTTTACGAAAATATTATTCCAGCTATGTCTTCGAAAATTATTAGACTCCCCTTAGATTTAATAGATGGCGACGCTTATATCCCAGAACAAATAATTTGTAACTGCATTATTCATGAATGTCTTACAACCGTTACTAATAACCGTGGTTACTTAGAGATAGAAAACACCACCGCGAACGACATTATTTTCTCACTTGACAGCCCAGCGCACGCCGAATTATTTAATACCGAGTGCGCGCGCACTTTACAACCACTGACGCGCGCCGATGATGTTATCCCGCGCTTACGTACTGAGCACCTGAACGAAGAGGAAAAGGTCAATCTTACCACTCTTTGCTCGCGCTATGCGGACGTTTTTTATATAGATGGCGAACAACTAACGTTCACAAATAAAATTAAACACCGAATCAGGACCACCGACGAAGTCCCTGTGCACGCAAAAAATTATCGATACCCGTTTATCCAACGAGATGAAGTCAAGAGTCAGATAGGAAAAATGTTGGAGCAGGGTATCATCAGACCCTCTGACTCAGCCTGGAGCTCACCTATCTGGGTTGTGCCCAAGAAGATGGATGCTTCTGGTAAACAGAAATGGCGACTTGTGGTTGACTTCCGCAGACTGAATGAAAAGACAATTGACGACAAATACCCCATTCCTAATATCAATGACGTTCTGGATAAGTTAGGGAAGTGTCAGTATTTCACCACACTTGACCTGGCCAGTGGCTTTTACCAGGTGGAAATGGATCCCCAGGATATTCCTAAAACAGCTTTCAATGTCGAACATGGACACTTCGAATTCCTTCGAATGCCCATGGGTCTCAAAAATTCTCCATCCACGTTCCAACGTGTAATGGATAATGTCCTCCGGGGTCTCCAAAACGACATATGTCTCGTGTATCTCGACGATATCATAGTGTTCAGCACATCGCTCCAGGAGCATATGGTGAACCTGGAAAAGGTGTTCCAAAGACTCCGAGAATCGAACTTTAAAATTCAGATGGATAAGTCTGAATTTTTGAAGCTCGAAACAGCTTACCTTGGTCATGTAATCAGTAAGGACGGCGTCAAACCGAACCCTGACAAGATTTCTGCTATTCAGAAGTATCCAATCCCTAAAACCACCAAAGAAATTAAGCAATTTCTAGGACTTCTTGGTTACTACAGAAAATTTATTCCCGACTTCGCACGTACCACCAAGCCGCTAACCCAATGCCTAAAAAAGGGTAGAAAGATCACTCTTACCCCCGATTATGTAAATTGTTTCGAAAGGTGCAAGACCTTACTCACCAATGATCCCATTCTTCAATACCCTGATTTTACTAAGGAGTTCAATCTGACGACAGATGCTTCAAATATGGCCATTGGAGCCATATTATCTCAAGGTCCTATAGGTTGTGATAAGCCTGTGTGCTATGCTTCTCGAACCCTAAATGATAGCGAAATTAATTATAGCACAATTGAAAAAGAACTCCTGGCCATAGTGTGGGCTACCAAATATTTTAGACCATACCTTTTCGGAAGAAAATTTAGGATACTGACCGACCACAAACCTCTTGAGTGGATGATGAATTTAAAGGAGCCAAATTCACGTCTAACTAGATGGCGACTAAGACTGAGCGAATATGACTTTACAGTGCAATACAAAAAAGGCAAAATTAACACCAATGCCGATGCTCTATCGCGAATAGAGATTCATCTAGGCGACACCAGATCGTTAATGGATGAAATAGATGAACTAAATTCTCTATTAGGTAACCCGACTGAAACGGCTCTATCTAAACCTAACTCATCTACTGAGACTGTACATACTAGTGATGAAAACCCGATATTAGAAATCCCGATAACTGACGAACCCCTGAACAAATTTAACAGACAAATATGCTTCACTGTAGTTAATAACGTCAAACGAAAACCCATTATGACCAAACCATTTATCACCCACACACGCGTAGGAATACAACTATCAGAGGCGAAACTGGAAGAAGATGTAGTCAATGCTATAAAGGAATATGTTAACCCTAAAGTAAAAACTGGTCTTCTCATTAATCCTCCTCTTGCGATGTACTCCATCATCCCAATATTGCAGGATAAATTCAAGGGCTCATCAATGAATCTAGTATTAACTAAATCCGAATTAGAGAATGTAAAAGAATATCTTCGCCAACAAGAAATCATTCGTCATTACCATGATGGTAAAACTAACCATCGTGGCATTAATGAATGCTATTTAGCTTTATCCCGAAAATATTACTGGCCTAAGATGAAAGACCAAATAACTAAATTCATTAACGAATGCACCATCTGTGGTCAGGGTAAGTATGACCGAAATCCTGTTAGACCCCAATTTAATGTTGTACCTCCTGCCACCAAACCCTTTGAAATAATTCATATGGATCTATTTACAGTGCAAAGCGAGAAATATGTTACCTTTATAGATGTATTCACAAAATATGGCCAAGCGTACCATTTGCGTGATGGTACAGCTCTCAGTATTCTTCAAGCCTTACTACAATTCTGTACTCATCATGGACTTCCTATGACTATTATAACCGACAATGGTACCGAATTCACAAACCAACTATTCTTAGAATTCACTAGATTGCACAAGATAAATCATCACAGGATCTTAGCTCACTCTCCCAATGATAATGGAAACATCGAAAGATTTCATCTGACTCTTCTAGAACACCTAAGACTACTGAAGCTACAGCATAAAGACGAGCCAGTAGTGAACCTTATGCCATATGCACTTATAGCTTACAATTCCTCAATACATAGCTTTACAAAGTGTAGACCGTTCGACTTACTAACTGGACACTTCGACGCTAGAGACTGTTTAAACATCGACATAACTCAGCACCTATTACAGCAATACCTTCAGAATCACAGAGATAGAATGGACATAGTATACGATTTAGTTAACAGCAAATCATTAGAGGACAGAACAGCCCTAACAGAAAATAGAAACAAAAATCGGGAACCTGAAATACAATATGCCCCCGAACAGCAAATTTTTATTAAAAATCCCTTAGCTGGGCGACAAAAGATAGCCCCTCGCTATACTCAAGATACTGTACTGGCAGATTTGCCCATACATATCTACACCTCCAAAAAACGCGGCCCCATAGCCAAATCCCGTTTGAAACGTATCCCTAAAGCGGTAAATTTGTTACAGGATACTTCTAACAATGATCCTTCGGATCACCCGGCCTCAAGAGATAAGACTTGAAAGTTTGGCTGACGGACCAGGACTACTACCGCACAAACTTGGACCAATGAGATTGACTACTCACCATCATACATTCATACAATATGTTCAACTGGACGACATCAAAGACAAAATCGACTCCCTACAACATCAGTTAACGAGTTACAAGACACGATTAATTAACGACACATACCTTCTTTATGAGACTCAGATTGACTATTTAACTGACAAACTTGGCAAGGTATTGATTCAACTTAAATCGTTAGAGCCCAATCGAGTTAAAAGAGGTATTGTAGATGGCCTCGGCTCCGTTATTAAAAGTATAACTGGTAATCTGGACCATACGGATGCCGTAAAATACAATAAAGCAATTAATCTTTTAAAGAATAAACAAGATGAAATCGTCTCTGAATTTAATAATCACATCAGTATTAGCAAAGAATGGATATCTGAAAATAATAAAATTTTGACACAGCTTTTAAATAATCAGAATAAAATCAATTCAACAATCGAGTTAGTATTAAAAAGCAACGTCTATAATGAAAATAGTTTGATTAAATACGTCAGACTTGCTCAACTCTTAATTATTGCAGGTGAAAACGTAGACAACCTTGCTCAGGAGTTAATTAGACTAGAGAATAGCTTAGCTTTTATTCGTGCATCTAGCACACACCACTCCATGATAGATGTAGACACTTTAAGTTTTATGATAGGTAAACTTAGGAATATTTATGGTGATGATCAAATAGTAAATCTCGAATTAAGGCAATACTACGACATCATTAAACCAGGCTCATACTACACCGACAATCAGATAGTTTTCATATTTAAATTTCCTGTAATATCCAAAGAAATCTATAATCTTTACCATTTAGCCATAGTCCCTAATAAAAATAATCAGGCTCTCATCCCAACTTATCCTTTCCTAGCAACAAACGAGATTTTATTCATGTACATAGAGACAGAATGTCCGAAGCTTAATAACTGGTTTCTGTGCGAAAACACTATTCAACACCACCTACGCACCAAGCCTGATTGCATCCACGAACTTATCATCAACCAAGTTCTGAAGAACACCTGCGAATTTTCCACAATCACCCTGAAGAAAGAAGCCATGGAAAAATTGGACGACCAACATTACGTCCTATCCTTTCCACATGCAAGCAAAGTCCAACTTCTTTGTGGACGACGAGATTACACCACCCTTAATGGAAGCTACCTCGTAACCATTCCCGTTGGCTGCAACCTGAAAACTACAGAATTCACCATCACCAATGACAACGATGAACTTAGAGGACAACCCCTCAAACTGATAGAAATCCCATCTGATGAAGAAGGAAAAGCTAAAATGTTATCCCACATTAAATTAAACTCTATTAATCTACAAGAACTACACAGCATCCAGGACAAGATCATGATGGAAGCCCCAATCGATAACGCCAGCGCCCCACTTGACGTATTATACCATACAACTATACCATTTTATGTGATGCTGCTTGCTACAGGTGTGCTCGTAATCTTTATTGTACACCGGCGCTACAACACATGGAAATGTAGCCAGAATGTAAAGAAGAAAGAACAACCACCAACTCCCGAGAATCAGCAACATCATGATGCGATCCCGGCAACATTTTCACTCAACGTGCTAAAATAATTGCCGTTCCGAGAGGGGAGGAATTACGCAGTCGCCCAATACGAAGATCGCTGAGTTGCTGCCCTACATTTGTGTAATGGTCCGAAGTACAATTGCAAGCCAGTAAAAGTGACGTCAATCGACATCTTCATAAAATCTGTAAATCATTATTGTACCATTCCATAATCACACTTCGATTAGGTTTCATCTTTGTTCCTAAGTAATTAATGTAAATTTAATTAATTTCTAATTAAATATTTTATAAGTAAATTTGGTTTTTTTTCGATCCTCCGACTGTAGTAAACGTAATTAGATCATCCGTTCATTAGTTTATTTTAATAAATAATATTTACAGGTTTGTTTTTATTTATTAGACAGGACTGTTTGAGTCAATTTGACTGTAATAGACCATCGTGATTGGTCAGACTCAGTCTTTTTACATCTCTACACTGCTTACCCGAAAATGATAAGCGTCACCGGCAACATTTTAAGTAAACAACAACTATAATTTTAAATTAATAACTGAAAAAACATATATTTTAATCATAACTTTATGTAAAAGTAAGATAATGCAATGCACTGTCAAATTAATATATATTTTTTATTTCAGGCACACGCAATGGACCACGTTACATATGCTTATGGGATTGGTTTCATCGGCGTTTACGATTTTGGCACTTTGTCACCTTTTACCATGGTGGACAATGCTGTTTTAATATTCGCGATCATATTCACTTTGAGTGCTTTCACCAGGTAGGGCTTAAAGGTAAAAGTAAGCTTATGCCAATCGCAAACAAGACCTTGCCATGCGTACATTATCTGATAACGTGTAAAATCCCATTTTCATCCATAAGACATAAGCATAGGTTATTTTCGCGAAACGGAAAAACTTTAAATTATTTGTTTTGTGTTTGTAAAAAAAGAAGCGGCTAAATTTCGTTAAAATTCAGGGTAAAGGATTTAAAAAAAAGTCTGACTATAAGTAAAAATTAATTAAGTATTTTTATAGCCAATAAAATTCAATTGAATTAACAATTAGTTAACCTGGCAAACTTCGTACCTACGCAGAATCATTTTTTTTTAAATCGTGAACTTGCATAGCGGAATACCTATGCTATTCGGGGCGCGGTCAAATCCGACAACTCAAAGCTCAAAACAAAAATCCAGCCGTTCTTAAAATTAAAATATTTTATATTTTTTAGTTCTTTACCTTTTTTACATATAAAAATATTGTTATTATGGTGTTTTATAATGTATAATGCATAAAGAATATATTTATTCTTTATGAATTCTAATTAAAATTAGATATTTTATAACCATAGGCTTCGTAAATGCAACTAGTAATCACACCGATACCGATATTATACTCGAATTAACAACGGATGCTGTTCTGAATAGCTTTAAATCCGACATTCGATTCGAGAATGATATCAAATCTTTTGATTCGGTAAAATTATCGAAGTATTCTGAATCGAGGCCCAGATCCTAATATTTAAAAAAATTAAATTAAATTAAATAATTTAAAAATCTTTATTTATCACTAATAAGATTCGATTGGTGGATAACAATCAACGCCAGAATGGCAAAATTGCGAGCGCTGCGATCTATGTCTTAGGGTACCTTCACTAAATTGATAGCACTTTTTTCTTCCTATTTACACGCTTAGTAGCGACAATAAAAGCTTATATTCAAGTATATATAATAAGTATAAGTATACATATAAGATATTCAAGTAAAATTCAAGACTAGGTGTTAGAGTTTAGGTAGGTCTGGTAGGTTGCTTTGGCGTAGTAAACAACCAAACTAAATAATTTAATTCATTAACAGGAGTTCTTAGAGGAGTGATTTATTAACTGTTTAAAATGTCCTCATCCTCGGCTGAAATATCATCAGGCACGTTAAAACCTTTTCGCCTTTAAAGACCACAGTACATCGTTGTAGTGTTAAGTCACTAGCACTGGTGGGCTTACTCAGGTACTGAGTAAACCCACTAGTTTGATTTTACTCCACAACTAAAAGTCTACTGGGATCCGAACCGATATTGTTATGCAATACTTAAATTTAATTTGAATTTTTTAAGAATATATTTCTACATTATCGAAAACCTCAATACGAACAATTCATTTCTATCAATCAAATGTAATATTAATTTAAATTTAAAAAACAGAAAAATATTTAACTTTAACCAAAAATATAATGTATTTTTTTTACAAAAGAGATGCTCTGTAATTGTTTACTGAGTATTAGTATTGACGTGCCAACGGGGAGGATATTGGTCTCAATGAAAAAGTTGTTGTATTTGAGCACCAGATTCAGCCCCTTGGGGGTTGTTGATGTTTAAAATATAACCCAATATAGATGCCAGTGTCAATAACTTATGCTTTTTAAAGTAATATTTGCAGCTTACGTAGCTTTCTTTACCTAGTTTTCTATTATGTAGACGCATTGTTTTAACATAATAATGTCGTTAATTTATGTGCTATTCTCCATGTGATCACGCCGTAGCGCAGCAAGCTATAAGCGTAGCCATAGTTCGCGGTTAATCCTGATTTGATACCGGTAGTTTTCTTCGATTCTTCTCAGCGCGAAAGGGAATAAAAATAATTTTATATCATATCTTTGTTGTTCCGCTTTCCCCGTCTTTTGTTAATGCCATCTCGCTTATTAACGTACGTGATAATAATTCATAATTCAAGCGAATTGCAAAATATTTTGCTTTAGTTGTAAAGGCATTGTTACCGTAATTTGCCTAAGCCCTTAACCGGTACGCATACTTCGGTCATAATATTGTCAGATCTTAACTTTGTTTGTAGTAAACAAGCATGATGTCCAAGATTTTAATGCTATTTTCGGGAGAATTAAAAATTTATAACCATGTTTTTATTCATTCATATATATTGTACATCGTGTATCTCTAATATTTTCAGAGGTCATTAAAAATACGGTGTATGTCGTGGCTAGATCGTAATATTGATCATTTTATGATGAGACCGATCATTTCATAAAATGGTGGTATTTCATGATATAAAAAAGAACCCGCTGCCCACATCATGGTGTGGTCTGGCCAGAGCAATAAATACTTGGCGTTTGACGACATGAACAACTAAACGTTCTCCTTCATGAAATGGACAAACAGCTGTGATATATTATATTATATATCTACATCACCAGTAGAATATATTTTTATTAGATTATATTGTACTGTTTTTACTCTATTGCTTTATTTTTGTAATGAATCATGACGGCGGCCATGTATTTTATTCTAAAAGTGAAAAATTATGTGTAAATCGGAGGAGAAAGTGTAGTCAATGGGCTAGTTTCCTGGGTCAAGAAATTATTATTCTATTTAGCCCGTCAGTTAGATTATCAAAAAATATTGGACCCATATTTAGTCTTTTTTCAATCAAACAAAAAATGACGAAGATAAAGCGCATCAAAGTGAGCACGTGACGTCACGTCTTGCTAAAAAGTGTCGCAAGGCGTGACGTTACGCGGAACTTTAACGGGCTATATCTTCATCATTTTTTGTTTGATTCAGAAAAGAAAAAATACGTGTCCAGTATTTTCTGTTATTCCAACTGACGGACTAATTAGATTTTTCTAGGAAACTAGCCCATTATCGTTATGACACTAAGACCGGATTCGACCAAGCTGGTGCAAGTTTTAACTTAAGAGTATACCACTGCTTCATCTAGAGTAAGCTGATTTTTCATTCTACCAACCACTAATCTATGAAAAATATTTAAACGGGCGATTTTGACAGTGTACAAATTATACTGAGAGTAAGTAAATGTCAAAGTTGTCACTTGTCAAATCCACTCTTGTCACCTAGAAACTGTCAAGTTGTATAATCTACCATTAGCATTCTGTTATCCTACAAAATTTAATTGTTGTGGCAATTGATGACAACCTAGAAGAAATAGATTACATGGATTTTAGTAGGTTTATCCATTCGTTCATCATTCACAATAAAATAAAACTGAGTATAGTGTATTCCTGAAGTATGTTGGAAAAACGCAAACGAAGTTATCAAAAAGTAAATTCAAGAAGTAAAGTTATTCATGTTATAGTTAAACGTGTTTTAATTTTGTGTTTGGTCGAATCGGGCCTTAGATAGGCAAATTTTATGAACGTCACTCAAAAAACGAGCGCAACGTCAAAAAAATCGAGTAGTTCGGAACGTAATTTGACAAGTCAGTTTATTAAGCTATTCAATTTTTTTAAAACAAATTCATGTAATTATTAAACGTTATTTCAGTTTTAATGATATGGCCAAACGTGAATTGACATATCATCAAATGTTGAAGTTAACGATTTGTCAGTTTTAGTTGGCCATACCATGAAATACCACCATTTTATGAAGTGTTTGGTCACTTGGACATAAACACGGTGTCGACTTTAATTCTCGTTATATTTATTGAGGTGGTCTATTTTTACTCACTAGAAACACATTTTTGACCAAAAAAGGACTTCTAAAGCATTTTTTTTTACTGATTTGAGATACTTAATCAACTTCGTAAATATGGCGGGGATTGACATCAACACCCTGTATATAATTGTACAGGATGTTCAAAAGAGGGTTATAGGAAGAGCTACTTTGAGAATACAAGTTCGGCTATATGACCCTAAGCGATCAAACTTTTTTTTTTGTCTTTTCCGTATGTTTTGAATCATTTTTTAGGTTGGTACTATTGTCTAATATGTCCTTTCTATAATAAGCTTCTTTCAATCAATTTTATTTATTACGTTGTATAGAATATTGCACGTGTTTAAAATTTGTATACTGTTAGTCTGTAAGCATACGCATTACGCTAAAATAGTAACCCGTTTTGTTGCCAGGTCACTCATAGTCAAAATACTACACGTGGTGCTAACAAAATGCGTGGAAATCGAGATAGCTATTACACCACATTATCTGTTGTTTACGATTTTACCATTGAGCACGGAGTTTTTCAACGCACATAAGCTTTATGTAGTTTATATCTATGTAAATGTGATGTTGGCTACTATAGCATATCTTGTAAGTTCTTATTTGTTTTTCTTTATAAAATTATTTGGGGGTATTTGGTAGGATCAATCAATTGAGCTACGTTTTATCAATTCTCAAAACACAATTCTTTCATATTATTTCTCTGGCAACATTTCATGTGGTGAGGTATTACATAACAGTTTTATCACTATTTATTGATTTCGAAGCAACAAAAAATCAAACATTACCAATTATGGAAAATAAACCGTGTTTTTAGGCGTCAAATGAGGCTATATTTAAAAAAAATGTTAACTCGTTGCTATTCGGGCGGATACAAATCCAACAAATCAAAGATCATAAAAATCGGTCCACTTTGTTTTATAAATATTATTTGAAAAATATTCAATGTTCCTCTTGAAATCTTGTAATACCATTTTTGAGTATATTATATTTAGTGTATCCAATACAGATGCCAATCACAGGTGAATGTTGCAATCGATAAGTCAATGAGATTACTCGCACGCAACCAATTTATTAAAATACGAGTACCTTTATTATGACACTAATAAATCCGTTTATTCGAGGTGCAAATTGTATTGTATTAATCTGATTGTTATCGTCTGAATATTGGAGGGTTTTCAATATTGTTTTAGTGGTCTCGATATCCTCCGAGTAAAGTTATTTAAATAAAAAAAGATTTTACAATTTTATGATAAGGTTACATAGCTTTTGATGCATAATTATAATTTGTAATAAAAGCGTTTGTTTAAAGTTTAAAATGCTTTTAGCACAGTTGCATTCAATAATACATTCAGTTACAGTCATCAGTAATAGTCACTTTAGCATAAAAATGAATTCAACATCCGAAAGAGAGATAACAAGCTTATTCTCGTAAAAAGTTCTCAAAAGTATCAAATTAAATTCAAAGGTTAAAAAAAAGGTTTTTCGCGATTTAACAACAATCTAAACTGTAAAATTCCTATGGAATAATCTATACTAACCTCGATGCAAAAGTTTTTCCGATGATAAAATGAGTTATTTAATAAGATGGATATGTACAGAAAACAGCTCGTCAAACTATCACAAAACGTCAAACGGCATCGATCGAACCTCATTGGCATACCTAAAGTTGCAAGTATCTCAAATTACGTTATTTTAGTGTAAACCTATGAAACATACGCTAATCGATTGTGAAAATAATTACAAACAACAAATATTCTTTGACATAATGTCGTGAATTATATACTTCGTTCAGAATTTCAGTTTGAATATTTTATTTTTATTTACGTAATTATACAAACTGAAATTCTAAACAAAGTATATCATTTACGACATTTTGTCCAAGAATATTTGTTGTTTGTAATTATTTTCTCTGGCGATTGACGTATATTTCATAGGTGTGCACCAAAATATCGTAATTTCAGGTACAAAAAGTTCAAAGCCTTTTTTTTCAATCTATATTGATCTCTATGTCGCGAAATTAAAGTTGAAAATCGGTACCATGACCTTTAACTTTTTGGGTAGGTTGACCTGTCGTTGTCTGTTCGTAAAATAAAATAAAAAATAATCAAAATAATGGTCATTTTAGCAAACGTCCGAACATTTTTCTTTTTCTATTTTTTAACGCTGCCAGCATTCTTCGACTTCCTGCCTCACGGACATGGATTTATTTTTATGTAGTTATTTTTAGGTTTACGCTAGGTTAGTTTCATTAATGTTTAGCCATTGTTTTTGTTTAGTAAAGAAATAAATTTACTCGAACCTTGAAAAAGTACCTTTATTTTTGTCACGTTTTTTAAAATTAGTTACATAATTCCTTATCTCTTTTACAGGCAATGTTGACACTTAGTATGTCTAAGTTGCTGCATAATGAGTTTCGATCCCTGAAGAGTATGTACATTGTCGGAATATTATGCTTTTTGGGTTTCTGTTTATCTGTGCCCTTAACTGTGGTAAGCAATTATTAACACACTAGCTGTTGTCCACAACTTCGTTCGCGTTGTGTTCGCAAAACCATAGTAAGTCAAAACTAAAGGCCTCGTGAACAAAGTGTAGGAAACAGAAACAGTTAAAAAAAAATTATATAAAAAAAAATTGCCAAATGAACATCAACATTTAACGGTAAGACGCCCTTTAGAACCGATCATTTTTCCGGAATAAAAATCATATCTTCTATTCCAGGCTAATAGCTATTTTTGTGCCAAATTTTATCTATATCCGATCAGCCGTTCTGGCGTGAGTAACAAACATCCACTCATCCAATAATTCGCATTCGCATAATATTAGTAAGATTGATTGATATGACATTTTACATACGTAAATACCTATATCTAAGACTCAAAAAGTGCGTGCGAGTGTGTATAAAAATTAAATTTATAAACGGTTAAACGACTTACTGACTGATAATCATTTTTCATGCTTATCTTGAATTCGTGAGTAGCCTTGGAACTTATGATAAAGTGGTATTATGTTAAAAGTAAATGATTGTGTTACACAAACAGACGCCTTTCACGAAAAAAGTCGCGTGTTTGGTAACGCTTACTTTTGCTGGCTTCAAACTTTCACTCTTAGTTTCACGCTACTCTGACGCAATGCCTCTCTTGGATTGCCAAAGAGTTAAGATGGGGCAAAAGGTAAGCACAGCCTAATGACCATGCGATGCCTAGATTAGGATCTCAGATGTAACTCCAATGGAAATAGCTCGTGTCGGCAAGACCCTGCAGCGATATTATTATTATTATGCATATTATTTTTAAAAAAACAACGACTAACTTTTAACGAGTGACCAACCATAACTTTTTATTTTACTTTTACTTTAAAAAGCGGTACTAAATAGGTTAAGGTCACATAATTATAAAGAAATAGAAGAATTACTAAAATAGTTTATAATCATTATCATCCAACCCAGTCTAAATAATATCCAAAAAGTAAAACCAAATTGCACTATACTTGTTTATTAAAAAGTTAAATCGGAAAATCATACACATAATAATAATATGTATACATTATAAATAATTATTATATATTATATCTATTAACACACAATATATTACTATATATTATACTATATTAATATTACTATTAAATAGCCGTACTTTCAGTGATAAAATGATAGATAAATAGATACTCTATGTTGCACACCATACAAGTAAATAATAATAAGATACAGCCATACCAATAAAAATAATAATTATAAGATTATTTCGTTGCAAACGTGTAATAATATTGTTATGAAGGAGCGGGACTATCTGTCACACGTGTTATTCTTAATACTTACTAGGTAGTCTCAACCACAACCATTGTTTAGTATTAAGCTGTAAACGAATTAAAATCTTTTATCTCTTTATCTCTTTTATCTCTTATTGGGACCTCCAAATAAGGTGATTCTTTTTGTTGTTAAGTAGGGCATAATATCGGTGTTACATTTTAAAACAGTAGTGTAATTAAATCCCGTGATGCCTTAACAACAATAACCACACTAAAAATATGACACAGACAAAGGGACGTACAGAAAGACTAAGGGTTTCTGATTTACTATAGTACCCTAAAAATGATCGAATTCACCTTGAGTGAAAATGTTGGTTTTTATGTTACCATACATAAAAATGACGAGGTTCCGTTAGAGGCCATTGACCTAAGATAAAAAAAAAAGATAATAATTTTCCACGGAATGTGAATAAATGAGTATAAACAAATATACAGGTCGTTCCAAACTTAAATCATAATAACACCTTACCGATCTGAGGTGCCACCCATAAGACAATTTATAGGAGTAACAAAGATACAATCTACTAATTGAAACGGTATTACTATAAAAGTCATTAAACGGGTTAAATTTTCTTCATTGATGGAAGTTTGTACAATAACTCTCATAAACTTATCACAAAGGTATGTTTAAAAATTTATATTCTCGAAAAGTCTCGAAAATTTATTTAAAAGTCATGAATTATATCAAAGTGGTTTCAAACTTTGAAAGCGTTTATATGCGGTGGAAGCAATATTTCATCCATGCATTCAAAAAGTGAGGGTTAGGCTTAGTTTGCTTTGCAGTTGCAATGTTAACGGACGGACACACAGATCAGACAAATAAATTAAGAATAATTTTTGAATGTAATCCAAGCACATGCATGTATATATATGCTAGATTTACAGTATATTAGGAAATCACAGAAAAGAGTATGTAAGTTGGATGAAGGAGAAATAGTAAAAAGTATAAAGCATAAGCACGTGTAGTAATACGTAGTCATTTCCTTTAAACAAGTCCACTTGCATCAAACATTCAGTGGCTACGAAAAATTCATCGGGCTCGCTCGCGCCGGGATCCTATGCGAAGTAGGGATGAGCCGCGTATTATTTATTATAATGATCCGAGAAATGAATCGACGCTTTCTACTTGACAGTTTTTATTTGGATACGTTTTTAATTGTTGATAAATATGTCTACTTAGGACAAGTTATCCAGTTGGGTAGATCTAATTTTGTGAAGGAGGTCAATCGTCGAATCCACTCGGCTGGGCAGCGTTCGGGAAACTACACCACGTCTTCTCGTCCAAAATACCTCAGTGCCTCAAGACGAAAGTCTACAACCAGTGTGTGTTACCAGTGATGACATATGGAACTGAAACGTGGCCTCTCACTATGGCCTCATAAGAAAGCTAAAGGTCGCACAGCGTGCTATGGAAAGGCTCGATGTTTCCTTGCGAGATCAAATCAGAAATGAGAAGATCCGATTTTTTTTTTACATGACGCACATGGTTTTGTTTGGTTAATCTATCTTAAACAGTTTACAAAATATGACACTTTAAGTGATACCCTGATTATTTTATATTATCCTGGATAACTCGCAAACAGAAGAAGATCGAAGACTGATATTAAGCATAGAAGTGCCCTTAGGGCCTGCCAGTAACCACTACCACCTGAAAGAACTACCAAATCCATCGTTTTGGGCTACTCTTGTTAGCTTAGACTGCTAGACCCTTTATTAAACACCTACTACTGTATCGATGCCCAAGCCACGAGACTTGTTCCCACTTAAAATATGTGACCACATTATAAATTATATTCGTAACTTTAGTATCGTATGTATGTTAGTCTTTCAGGTATTTATTATATTATTAAATATTAAAATGTCATCTGTAATAATTATGATGCCTGCAAGAATGATACTATTATTATTATTTGTACGCTCTAGGAGTTCACGGGCCAAAAGTGACCAGCACCTCGATTCAGAACCCTACGGTAACTCAGTTATCAGCCGATTCGGTCAGAAATCAGTCGATTTCTAATAATTTCAATTTGCAATAACCATAGCGTCTATCAACTTGACATATTTCACATATCAACGCTATTCACAACACAGATATCGGACAAGACCTAACGTCCGATCGATTTCTGTCAGTAAATTAACAAGTGGTACCAAGCACCCGATATCTTCATAATATTGTAAAAAATATATTTTGGAGTGCTAATTATGCATTTTGAGGTCTCTGTGGGATACATCAAATCCATTTTAAGGTCTGTTACTAGGAAAAACTGAATGTTGTTGCGAATTTAAAATTTACATTGGCATGTCAAATATTAAGTGACATTTCAGTGGCAACTGCCTGTCACTCAATAAACATTTACAAAGCATGTTTTTTATGAAAGTGTTACATACTTTTTGGTTATATTTTTTTGTTTATCACAATGACAATATCACATAGTATCGATAGAAGTTAATTATTCGTATCGAGGTTTTTTATAATGTATAAAATAAATAAATTTAATTTGAATTTGTAATATATAATTAATTCAAATTAATTAAAATATTTTGTAACAATAGGCTTCGTGAATGCAACCTATAATCAAACCGATACCGATATCATACATACTCGAACTCGAACCGGATGCTGTTCTGAATAGCTCTAAATCCGACATTCAATTCGAGAAAGATATCAAATCTTTTGATTCGGTTTAATTACCGAAGGATTCTGAATCAAGGTGCAGTTGCTTTATAAGGTTTGCGTGGGGATACTGATCCCACACGTAGAGGCCGATTTAAGCGCAAATAATCAAACCTGAAAGTGATACACTACTGGATCCAATCTATGACTACACCATGTGATGTAATCAGAGATTATACCCAGCATGTGTACAGGAACTATTGCAGCAGAAGACAAATTAATTAGGTCTATTGAAAGAAGATGGAGGGACTGGGTTCTGGGCTATTGATGGAGACTACCGGTCACCTACCTGGTTCATAGTCTCGGACTGAAAAAATTGGTAGGTTGTGACTCGCTGGCAACTAATGCCCCCCCCCCCCCCAGCCTGGCGTCATGGGTCATGCAAGACCGGACTGAAGGGCAACGCTGTTGTTGGCGGCTAAGAGTGGAGAGGTGGCTCTGGACTTCGATGGAAACGACGATCACTTGCCTCCCCCCCTGAGGGTCCGGCATTACGTGCCCACTCGCCACTTACGAACCATATCCACACTTCGAGCATCATGCTCTAGCGACTCCACTCTGGCCAGCCAGTTAAGGCCAGCCAAAGGTGAGAGTCCTGCATGACTGCATGACTGCATGAGACCCCCTTGGATTCCACTTCGGTAAGCCGAAGACGAGGGTCTTGGCCGACTCTTGGGAGAACACGGATTAACAACTGATCCCGTGGTGTCGCTACTCACAGCTCGCCACAAAGCTGCCCTGCGAGTTTTATCATTATTATTAAGCCGTATCAAAAGAGACCTTTTTCAACTTTAGTATGGTTTACTGACTCTCCTTATCTTTTGTAGCGACTCCACTCTGGCCAGCCAGTTAAGGCCAGCCAAAGGTGAGAGTCCTGCATGACTGCATGACTGCATGAGACCCCCTTGGATTCCACTTCGGTAAGCCGAAGACGAGGGTCTTGGCCGACTCTTGGGAGAACACGGATTAACAACTGATCCCGTGGTGTCGCTACTCACAGCTCGCCACAAAGCTGCCCTGCGAGTTTTATCATTATTATTAAGCCGTATCAAAAGAGACCTTTTTCAACTTTAGTATGGTTTACTGACTCTCCTTATCTTTTGAGCAAATTGGCCCTGCGATGTCCCCAGCCTAATGCACGACATCAATGTCTCTTCTATGTAAGACCATATACACTTCCAATATTTATTTGCCTCGCACTTGCTGTAGCTACAATTACAGACAGACAGTGGACATTTTTGTGTAAACCAATATTGAATTTTAAAAACGAATCCATGATTTGTCCTGTTGCAGCGATTAGTTGCCTGGCAATTTGGTGGAGCGTATTTCTTTTTTGTTAATTTGTAGCTTATTTTATTTTTATTTAATTTGGTATGTATAAGTTAATTCGTTTTTGGTTTGCTCAACTTTGTGCCTCAAGTAAATGAAATTATATGTACATATTGACTTAGTATATAAATGAAAATAATATGTTTTAAAAAACGGCATTTACGATATTGTTGATGTTTTGTATTTTTGCTTTTTAAGTTTACTTAGAGTAATATATAGTATAGTTTTTCTCTTCTCTCTTAAAAATGCAATTCTAGACAAAAAAATATAATAACAATTTTTTAGATTCAATGTTATGATAATTATATTGCTGCCGATACTGCACGATACTGCTACCTCAAAAATTTATCAGATAGCACTATAATTAAACAAAATATCTGATCTTAATTGTTAGTATTACTAACAATTGAGAACCTGAATGCAAGTTTATTTAAAAAGAGGTAGCTATTTAAAATTATCTCAAAATTATTTTCGGCGCTGCCTCCTGCTAGACCAATGTTGGCTAGCAATAAATTGCGGACGAGATTTTTAATTCAATGTTCAATCATATTTCATGTAACAATTAATAAAGCAGGGACCTATTGATAAAGTGAATATTGTTTCCTGGGAAACGTAGTAACGCCGAGATCACGACCATGATAATTATTATTTTTAACATTCCGTTTGAGATTCTTATGGGTTCTTTTAGATAGCGTTTTTTTGCTTGTTGGCATACGAGCTTACACGATGCGTACATTTCGCGCTTCAATAAACCAAAGTGCACGGGCTCATTCCAGCGGTTCGCGAGGAAGTGTTGTAGCCTTGGCTAGAAACCGGTATCGAAAATACAGGTAAAATAAGGGTAATACCGATATTTTCTATTACGGTTCCTGAAAAACAGGAATCACACTAATACAGGTAATATACTTAAATAATACTGGCACTTACCTTCTTTTATTTTATTTTATTTATTTAACTCACAGAACAAACAATCGAGACAAGTTCGAAACATTAACAGTCAGCAATACACCTCTATTTCTCTCACTCGCACATTGACATTGGTGATCTTGGCTGGTACTGGTATTATTACCTGTATTTTAACTGTAAAATACCGACATTTTAAAGGTATAAAACTTTAACTAGGCATAGTTACAAGGAATACTTAATACCTGTAACTGCTGTTATTACCGGTATCAAACAATATTACCGGTATATTGTCCAAGTCACTGATACAGGTATTTGAAAATACTGGTATTCCTAGTTGTAGGCGGCTCGTACGTATACGAGCTTAATATTGCGTTTACACTCGTACGAGAAGCGCATCTGGGCGTCTAGCACAAGATGCGCATATACACGCTTTCATTAACGAGTTTTTACGCGCCAACACGATTTACACTTGACCGGTTTTTATGTTTAATTTGTTTAAGTTATTTTGAAAATTAGTATTAAATGTTATATAAACGGTCGTATCTTTTGTTTGTGTTGATTTATAACTATAACTTTATGAGTAGCTTTAATTTTCTAAAACTTAACAATACTGTTGATTTTAGTATTTGATATTAAGTTTAAGTTATATTTTCTACCCTTTCCGTAAGTTTAGTTGTCTATCAGTCAATTAGTCTGTCATTCTGTCAATCAGCCAGCCAATCAATGGGGCACTGTTTTGAAGATTTCGGATTAAATATTTATCTACTTATTTTATGTTTCAGGACTCCACTCTGTCGAACAGCAGACTACAGGGATTAGTTTACGGTATTAAGGTGACAGTTTTATATTTGGGTGGATTTAAAGTGGTTGTTGTTATGTGGATTTACGGAGTCAAGAGGTTTTCTACCGATATACATTTTTGGCTCGGCTTCAAGCCAACAAAGTTTTGGACAACATGCTGGATGTTTCTGCCTGTCGTACTCTTCGTAAGTATCCAACAATCTCTGATGATATCTAAAGTAGCAGTGTTCCCAAATCTTTTTAAGTGACACCACTGACAGGTATTATCATTCCATCATCACAATTGCTAGAAAAGTATAGTCAGTAGTAAACACTGGTTCTGTAAAAAAACTGACTATAGAATTATCCTCCATGACTGACATGAGGTTCATACACCTACTTATTTGCTGCCGGCCTGTGACGGATTTAAATAATTACAAAACTTTTTAACAGTAGAATATCTCGTTAAATTAAGCTCATTATTATCGCTCATGTCCCTACTTAAATATTTAAAATATATTTTTTGCCAAATCAAGTAGACAAATTACGTACTATTGTTATCTTTCCAAGTTTTCGATTGACCTGCGTAATTTACATCGATGATAAAACAGTGTATATAAAGTCAGCTTATGAGATATCTCAGTGTGACGCAAAATGCTTAGTGCAAGCAAGCGATTTAATTCAGTGTCGATAGCTTGAAGCGTGTACGTAATCGGATAACTGGTCTTACTTAATTAAAGTCCAGTTTTCACTGAACAATATAACGCCAGTGGCATATAATCCATTCAGCGAAATGTGTGTCTCGCTCCTAGTGGGCACATTTGGGGATTACAGTGACTTTCATGTTGACGAAGTCGATACTGGCACAGCTGAGATACTAGTCAGCGACGGTGTTATATTTTTGAATGACTTGCTGCTTACAATATCAGATATAGGCACCGAGCTTCCATATAATAAAACAATTGGGTCTAGTGAAAACAAAATTTACTTACTAGTGTAAGACGCGTCATAAAGTACACATTTATAGAATACAGCCTGTCGATAAAGGAAACGGCCGGGTCTATGTGTAGTCTAGCCTAGTCTATGCGTCACAATCAAAATTGAATTTCTGGGTTCGTTTTTCAGCCATTTATAAGAATAGATAGAAATTTTAGCTGTAGATAGTAAAGTTTTAAAGTTATAAAACTTTTTAAGGCAGCGGCCGAATACGCGAATACGAATTTGGGTCATTATATAAAATACGAGCACAAAGAGGAATGTATATACGTAGGTCACACTATAAGTTTTGCGTAACTAAAAAAAAACAACATGATATAACCAAAATATTATGTTTATTGCTTTTCAAAATACTCTCCTTTACATTTTAAACATTGTTTCATGCTATTGAACCATTTTATAAAACAGGAGGACCACAGATCCGAAGGCATGTTTTCTACGTGCTGATTGAACGCTATCACTGCCTCTTCGGAGTTGGTAAAAGTAAAACCTCTCATCAAATCTTTGATTTTGGGGAAAATACAGAAATCACAGGGTGCTAAGTCGGGTCTATGCGCAGGATGGGTGACGAGTTGTACTTTTTCGGAAGCTAAAAATGACTTTGTTTTGTTGGCCGTGTGTGAAGAAGCGTTGTCATGATGTAGGAGAACGCGGTTTTTGGGTCGTTTTTCTAACACCCTGGGTAAACAAATGGTAGAATACCACTCGGCATTAGCACTCTTTTGATTTGATCTGATCTTCACGTGGAATTGTACAGATGGGACCCGTAGCTGAAAAAAAAACGCGTTAATTTTTTTACCAACGTTTCTCGCCTGCCTCACTTTTGTTGGCCTGTTCTCATTTTCAAACACCCATTCACAAGATTGCTGTTTTTTTTTCGGGTTCAAAACAATAAATCCACGTTTCGTCTCCTGTGACAATGTCATAAACAGCATTAGAATGTCCGTGGTCGTACTTCAGTAGCATCTGTAAGCACCATTCCACGCGAGCCCGCTTCCGCTATCAGTTCATGAGGGATCCAACGACAGCAAAGTTTCCGAACTTTCAATTCTTCGTGTAATTTTTTCTGAATTTGGCTCATACCAATCCCCAATAGTCCTCGAATTGTCTCATAGGTAATCCGCGGGTTTTCTTCAATTAGCCGCTTAACAGTAGCCACATTATTTTCGTTGACGGCAGTTGAAGGCCGCCCTTCACGAAATTCGTCATGTAAAGAAACTCGACCTCTCTCAAATTCAGCAAACCATCGCCTCACGGTGCTCAAACAAGGTGCTTCTCTCCCAAAAGCATTTTGAAGACGAGCGGCACAGTCTTGCGGAGAGATAGAACTTTTAAAATCATAAAAAATCATCGCTCTAAAATCTTTTCGACTTAATTCCATTTTCGTTGCGTACGTAGAACTTTGATGTGTGATAAAAAACAATTGACAAATCATTTCCCGCCAATTGTTTTTTTTTATTACTAAAAAGGTTGCAACGTTTAAAAAAATAAAACATTCGAAATTCATTATTGACAACGTAAACAGCGATGATCTAATCCAATCAATCCTCACTTACTGCATTACTTCTTGGGGAGGCGTTCCGAAATCATATTTCATTGAATTAGATCGAGCACAAAGAGCAGCTTTCAAGGTGTTAAATTTACTCCGATTCTACTATCCAAATTAGACCTTTATCAGAAATGCAAAGCTCTTACAGTAAGTCAATTATTCATTCAACAAATAATATTAAAACAATACTACTTTTTAAAATATTATACCCTTCTAAATCAAGACAAACGTCTTAAGCATAAAGTGTGTCGAACCGTAATACACAATACTCGTTTTTCTCACAGGTTCTTTTGCTTTCTTGGCCCTCATTTATGTAACAAGCTAAACTTGAACCTTTTATACTCTCCCTAAATTAACATGCAAAAAAATATTAACGGCATGGTTGCAGAATCTCACGTACTCGGCGACGCAGGATTTACTAAAGCAAATTGTATAAAGAGACACCATCAAAGCACCTACACACACCCACACACACACACATGCACAAACACACTCACTCTCTCTTTCTTACACACACACACCCACACGCACTATAATATTCTAAATTTCACGATAAAATTTCATAGTTTTTTTTTAAAGCATGTTTAATCGGTAATCGGTCAGACAGGGTGCTCCGTGCCCTAGTACAGATACCAGTCTCTCACAAAGGAAATAAGTATATGTATTTGTATATGTATGCAACTACACTTAAGTGTTACCTTTGTGAAAGAGAAATAAATATTTTTATTATTATATTATTATTATCTGTGGCTGTATACAAGTGGCTTATTGACCAAAGAATTTATGACCTAAACAAACTACGTGACTGCACATTTCATTGACTACATTTAATTTGACCAATTTAAATATGTGATAATATTAATATAATATTCTAATCGATATTATTAATGTATTAATCTAAGTATATATTACAATTATTTCACGCTTCATGTACCTACATTTAATTTAGTTAATATTTGCATGCTACTAATCCTGGCAAGGCATGTGCACCTTTGTAATGTAACATCTTTATACCATGTTCTTACGCAAATAAAATATAAAATATGATTATGATTATGAATAAAGAAATGTCATTATGTTCCATAATCTCGTCCTCATTGTGTACAATGTAGTACGCACTTTTTGCTACTGCACTGATTACAATCTTCAAAGTTAGGCGCGTGCATGAACGCGTCAATAAACTAAAAAATAAATAACCGGAACGTGCCCGCACCGTCACCTATCAATGTCATCTGTCACCTGTCAATGTCATTGTACTTTTTTGTACACAGCACTGAAGACATAAATATTTAGAATAAATTAGTTTTTAAACTAATTAGTGATTTACAGCTTACATACAAATGAAAAAAACCAAGAAGAAAATACGGTGATGTTTGTGTAAAAGTATGGTGGCTGGAAAACAAAACTTGTCAGTTGAATTTGTGAAATTGTTGGACCGATACCTCGGCTCAATTATTACGATTACTACGATTTCTATCACCACCACAGCACACTAACTTTAGTGTTATTATATTTATAATATCATCACCATCACCATCATCTCAGCCTATTACAGCCCACTGCTGAACGTACGGGAAGGACGCAAAGAGCGCCAAGGAGTACGATCTCCTGCTTTGATACAAATGTATCTAGCCATATTCCCGAGTTCGTCGGCCCATCGAGTTGAGAAGCGTCCTACACTACGTTCGCCGAGACGTGGCCTCCACTCCAACAACATAATCAGCCAGAAATTAATCATGAAAACAAGGAGTGTGTGTGACAGAGTTGCGTTATTCTTCAGCCCGCAAACGAGACAGAATGAATGACATCGGAGCTTTCACGGGAGGTTGGCCGTGGTGATCATTAAGTTCATTCTAGTTGTCTCTCATGTCTCAGAATGAATGACATCGGAGCCTTCACGGGAGGTTGGCCGTTGGTGATCAATATGTTCATTCTAGTTGTCTGTCATGTCTCCGAATGACTCCACAGAAACTGCTCTGTACAGAAGCATTGGCCTTTACGATGGAGTGGCCAGTGGGTTTTTGTTCAGTCTGAAGCGTCTCCTCCAGGGATTCCTCCTGAGACGTAACATTATGGCTCTAGTCTTCATGAAGAGTTGAACATGAGACCGATACAATGTTGCACCAGAAATATACTACAAAGGATCTGTAATAGCATAAGGTAAGTTATTAATATTATAAAATTCTTCTAGCGCATCATATGTACCGAGAGAACAATTATTCCTCTTTTCTGTCTCGCAGCAGAATTATAACACTTCCACTTGCTTTCACGAGGGGTTAGCCTGTGGCTTAAAATTTTTGTTATAATATTGCGGGTCTGCAAATCTTATAAGGTTGACCAGAGACCGACTTCATTAATTGAAGTTGAAAATATAGTCGAACACAAAAGTATCAAGACGATACATATCTTCGAATGCCACTGAAGAAAAAAAGAGAGGAGGGAGAATATGGGTACCGAGACCATGAGGTAATGCCCTCCGTCTTAGTAATTTTTTCAACTTAACACTTTGACTCTAAGGAGGCTATGAAAGAAGCTCCTTTGCCTGCTGATATTGAAGGCTTAAGGAATTCTGAGTCTTGTGTAAACAAGTCATATACTTACCTAGACAATTTCAGTCTTTTTATAAAGATTTTAAGTTTTTAATAATTTCATCAGTTGTTACTATCAAATTGGGCCTTTGGCAACCATTAATGGTACCAAGACAATCTGTTGGTCTCAGATCTGCTTGTCTTATTCTGCCCCATTTATATACATACAAGTCAATGATAAATAGCGCTTTTACAAATTATGGTTTATCTCGGTGTGGATTTCCACAAGTTTTTTACCACAAGTAATTGAGATACTTCTTGATGTTGGCCCAAGAGGGCAAGACTTTATAAAGCATACCATAGAAAACAACCTGTTTATTCCAATAGTTCATGTAGTTATGACCATATTAAGTTTTTTTTTTCTCTTATATTTTACTAAAAAGCTTAAATAAATAAATAAACATTACTTGACATTGCTAATTGATATCTGTGACTTAAAGATCATTAGTCCACTTGATTCGTGAAGTGCCTTAACGTAAAAGGTCCCAGGTTCGATACTCTGGTCGAATGACCCTGGCGAGATACATTGTCTTGTACCTCATAATACAGGGAAGTTGACTCCCTGTTTGGAGACCATGACAAATTGATGCTGGCTGGTGCATGTTTGTATGTTCCTATACAACTGATATGGTATCCCATTTGTGTAACTTATAATATTAGATCTGGTTACAACCGGGTAAACCTTAAATTCTCATAGTATCAAGTTAATTCTCAAGATTCTATAATAATCTATGAAAGCAATTAAAATTTAACACTGTTACTGACTTAAGGTTATTATTCTAGCTGATCGCCATGGCTAGTTAGATTATTTCTAGTCTTCATCAAGTGAAATAAAGACACACTCAAGATGAGTGTTACTTACAAATAATGTGAGTGAAGATCACTGTTACAGAAATGGAAAAATAATTCTCCTTGTTATCAACAAGATAAAAATTACCATAATTAAAAACTTTTTTAACTGTAACTGTATGTTATATTCCAATATTTTCAGTCAGTAAAAACCCATGGAAAGATTTATGCAGCTTTATTTACAGGCAAAAATGTCGCACCATAATTGATCCTTATGTACTTGTCATAAGGTCGAAAACCAATTATTTTAATTTTTAAGTAGGTACCTGCTACCTTTGGAAAAGTAAGAGAAATTCAAAACTAGATACAAAGTTCCAATGATAACTTGAATTTTCAAATCTGACCTAAATATATTTTTAATATATTTTTGTTATAAACCATATTATTATATTTCTAGACATTTTATTATTTGTGAAAATGTTTGATACCAAAAATTGAAGACAAAGATAAATAATCATCCAATCATTAAATTATCAAGATACTAAAGATAGTAAATAAACTGAATTATCCCAGGTGGATAACAAAGGTTTATATGTAAATAGATGATTATAATAAAATATGATTTATTAAAACATAATTAAAAAAATAAAAATTGTATCCATGAAACTATAAACTTCATAAAAAATAAACTACTGACTTAAAATTATTATTTAAATTAAGGCATGAATCTTACAATTATAATTGAAGATTGTCAAGTACCTATGTAAGTCTATGTATAAATAATTTTATTAGATATTAAATTACCATGTAAAGTAAAAATGGAGATGATAAATAATGACAGAAAATTTCTAACTTAACTTAAATGAAAAAAAAAAAAAAAAAAAAAAAAAATTGATGAGACGATAGAGGCATTGATCAGTGGCAATAATTAAGGCAATGCAGGCAATAAATGTTGCCTTACCTTGTTATTGGACTAAGGCTGTAAGGCTGCTACAAGTATTTTGAGCCGGAGTAAACTTTCTATCTTATCCGACGTGATGTATTGGTAAATTATTACTTATTTAATTATTATTTTTTATTAGCTTACAAGAATTGACCAGTCATTGAATCTTTTTATAAATAAGTATTCAGACTGTTTCATTAACTTATTAATATCCCCTACCAGGGATCCACACATAAAGTGCAGGAAGTCTCATACTGATTTCCAGCCATACAAGTGTAACACATATAACGGTTTTCTAAGAAGATGAGTAAAAATCAATCTTTCTCAGTAAAATAATGTTGAAACTATTGTCAACAAAATAGGATCCCTACTGGAACAATACTAGTAGTATTTGTATATAATTTCCTTATTTATAATATATAATTAATGAAAAATTTGCGATAGTAAACATCCATATTATTTTTTTTAGTTTCCTTTACTTTGGAACTACACCTTAAACAGGAGTTATTAAGAATACCTAAGACTAATTTATTTGCATAAAAAATTGTATTACAGACAATGATAACTTAAAAGGTTACTAGATTTTCTTATTATATAAAATAAAATAAGTCTTTTCAGAAGAAATACTAGCTTAACTACCTACTTGCACATCGATAAATTTACCTTGTTAGGTAACCATATACTAAGTATGTACTACATACTACTGGATAAATGAGACGGATATTAATAGTTCAAAGCATTGGCTCCATTTCCATGACAACTTATTAAACTAGCTGTTGCCCCGCGATTTCGTTTGCGTGATCTCTAGTTTATTCGTAAAGAATATACCTACTTAATAGCGCGGGGTATTTATTTAAAACTTTATTGCACAAACTTAAAAGTGTACAACAGGTGGATTATCAGTCTCAGTCCCAGCAAATCTATAAATTCATAAAGACTTACAGTTTTAACAAAAATAAAAGAGTATTGCAATTAAAGTAAAATTTGCTATTTTCGATTTTATAGAATTCCTACACATTTTTTGGCCCACCTGTATGGTATAAAATAGGTACAGGTTTGTGTCATCAAATGGGATGGGACTGTATCAATATACATGGTTGTATTAGCATACGGGGTTATATCATCATACAGGGTTGTATTATCATACAGGGTGTATCATCATACAGGGTGTATCGATATACAGGGTTGTATCGATATACAGGGTTGTATCGATATACAGGGTTGTATCGATATACAGGGTTGGTTGATTAATTCCAATGAATTAATCAAACAACTATATCCTTGTTAGATAAAACTTGAATTAAGCATCTACCAATAGATAGTTAATAAAATAAAGTTTTATCATGTGCGAAGACTTTAGCAAATCATATAAATGATCATAATAAATGTTTATATTGCTTTGTTGACACAACTTTCCTCTTTGAACATCTACATTGTACACAATGAGGACGAGATTATGGAACATAATTTATATGATCGGACTAACTTACCTAGTGACGTCCGATCCTCAATTATGTGAAGTAATCTCGTCCTCATCCTATCCCCAGCCCGACCCAGTTAGTATGTATTTATCAATCCTTAAAGTACAAAAAAAAAAAAAAAATATATGCTATAAATACCTACATACTACTTAGTTTCCCTTCTTTTTTAAAGTTGTGTCCAGTTTTATCCTTTGAAATAATGACATTGACAGGTGACAGATGACATTGATAGGTGACGGTGCGGGCACGTTCCGGTTATTTATTTTTTAGTTTATTGACGCGTTCATGCACGCGCCTAACTTTGAAGATTGTAATCAGTGCAGTAGCAAAAAGTGCGTACTACATTGTACACAATGAGGACGAGATTACTTCACATAATTGAGGATCGGACGTCACTAGGTAAGTTAGTCCGATCATATAAATTATACAATTGTTTTCATTGAACATTATATTATGAATATTGTTTGGTGGAAATAATAGTTTAATGCGTTAATAACAACGATCAAACGCAAAAATAATAATATATAAAAATAATAAATAATACGTCATAATTGTGTATCTCTTTATTGTTAATCTATTGTTAAAAAGGTAATAACTCCATGAGTTCAACCTTATCGCTATTTTACTTACATAATTATGAAATTTTGCCAAAACTGTTAGACCACTTTCTTGGCCGACCGTACCACGAAAAACTAAAAAGACAAAATATGGGTCCAATATTTTTTGATAATCTAACTAACGGATTAAATAGAATAATATTTTTTTAACCCAGCATTTTTTTTAAACTAGCCTATTCACCTTATATTTTGTCTAATATCCTTCCAGCCCCCCTAGCATGAGCACCAAAACACGATATGATAAAGCGATATATCGACACCAAAAAAAAATGACAGATATAGCCGCCATGTTGAATCGCCGTGCCGGTGACGTCACATTATTATGATCACTATTCCGATAAAAATCATAATGGCGGCTATATCTATCTTAATTTTACAGTTGGTGTCGATATATCGCTAAATCATATCGTGTTTTGGTGCTCATGCTAGTACAGGAAGGCTGGTACACAAGAAAATGTTGTAATTCACTTCTAAGAAATCACTTCGAATTCATTCTGTGTGAGATGTGATTGAAACATTGCTTATGTAAAAACTAGCCTTTATCATAGTTTTTTTTAAATAGCGCAGTCGTTCTTTATATTCACAAGGTTTTTAGACTCCAAAATAAAATAAGTAGTATTTTTTATTTTCAAAGTGCCTAAACTCTAATAATATATACAATGTCATTTTATTTAAAATTACAAGAAATGTTACTTTCCAATTCCATTTTTTTACCCCACGATCGGGGTAAGCCATCTAATCAATGTAACATTACACACACATTAGTATTGGTGTACGTACACGGAGTTCACGAACACAGCGCGAACAACCTGGCTTCACTTGATTATTTTGACAGGTTCTGTCTATCTTTTTCTGATCGTCTCTGATTAACAATACAATTTTATTATTAGATTTAGATTTAGATTAACAGTACAATTAGACTTCTACTCATTGAAGTTCCGGGGGGCAAATTCGGTTCAGTTGTACCTGCAGCCAAAACCAAAAGTTAGAAACCGAATCAGATATGCTTTAAATTTTTTAATAACACCATCCCATGAAAAACCAAAGATAAAACTTAATTCGTTTGCAATAGTAATAATATTGAGTACCTACTACTCGTATAAGTTAATTACTTAAGGTACTTACTTCATCTGGCATAATGACATCCCTGAACTACAAATGTGACTTATGAATTTTTAAAGTTTTACTAAAATGTAAAAAGATTTTTTATTGGGCTTGGGTTATAATTAGGTTCCGACTGATTTTTGCACCACACAAAGGTATTTTGAATTTCAAAAATCTTGATTTTTGATTGACAAATGTTCGCTGTCTTTTCTACAACTAACACTGATCCATAAACCAGGTTAGTTTATAAGCACCCCAAATTAGTTTTCGTGGGGGCACTGATCACACGACAGTTTTAATGAGTTTGTATGAAAGATATGAGAGCGAATGTCGAAAATCGTGATTTCACTTTTTCTTACCATTTGCCCTCATAATATTTCACTTTTAGAAAGCACACCTATTAGTTTCCGTCAGTAAAATGTTTATTACAACGAGATATAAAATATGAATTTGTAAAACAGTTATTTTCCGTAGTTTAATAGTTATTTTAGACAAAAAAAAATCTGTTACGGAAGTGGGTACAAGCATCCGGCAACAGCTAGATGGTAATAATTTACAAACTAGCTTTTGTACATAACCATTGTAAAATTGACCACTTTATAATGTGACCGATCATTTTATAAAATTGTAGTATTTTATGATGTAGCAAACTAAAACTGATCATATCGCTAAAACGACAACATTTCATATTATGCCAATCCATGTTTGGCCATATCATTAAAATAAAAATACGTTTGCAAGTTACTTGAATTGGTTTAATATTAGTAATTTTGGTCAATTGAAAAAATAAACATTTTAAAAAGTTATTATTTTTGAAAAAAAAAACTAATAAATAAATAGATTTTAATAGCTAAATAACCTTACTAACCTGCCAAATTCGTTCCAAATTCCTTCATTTTTAGACGTTTAACGTATTAAAACGTTTAACGTATTTAGACGTATAAAAACCGCTTAGCTTAGGGTCGTTACGATATTTCACTGCACTTTCGCCTTCAATTAACATCGTATTCGTGGGTGGGTATACGGTGCGTAATGTAACGATTTTACGATATGACGACTAATGTTTGACCATTTCATGAAGTAGTCGTGCGTTTAGTTGTTCATATCGTCAAACGCTGAGTATTCATTGATCTGGCTAGACCACATCATAATGAGGACAGCGGGTTCTGTTTTATTATATGAAATACCACCACTTTATGAAATTATCGGTCACATTTTACGATCTGGCCACGACATCTATATCACAAGTGCTTTAGCTACTTACCAGCAATGTATGTGATGTTGTCTATTATTTATGTATTTATATTTATATTAGGTATACCTCTAACTACACAATAATAAATCAATTACTTTACCAAAACCTTGCATTTGTTTTTTTAAATAAACAATCATTACTATTATGTACGCACTTTTTGCTACTGCACTGATTACAATCTTCAAAGTTAGGCGCGTGCATGAACGCGTCAATAAACTAAAAAATAAATAACCGGAACGTGCCCGCACCGTCACCTATCAATGTCATTGTACTTTTTTGTACACAGCACTGAAGACATAAATATTTAGAATAAATTAGTTTTCAAACTAATTAGTGATTTACAGCTTACATACAAATGCAAAAAACCAAGTAGAAAATACGGTGATGTTTGTGTAAATGTATGGTGGCTGGAAAACAAAACTTGTCAGTTGAATTTGTGAAATTGTTGGACCGATACCTCGGCTCAATTATTACGATTACTACGATTTCTATCACCACCACAGCACACTAACTTTAGTGTTATTATATTTATAATATCATCACCATCACCATCATCTCAGCCTATTACAGCCCACTGCTGGACGTACGGGAAGGACGCAAAGAGCGCCAAGGAGTACGATCTCCTGCTTTGATACAAATGTATCTAGCCATATTCCCGAGTTCGTCGGCCCATCGAGTTGAGAAGCGTCCTACACTACGTTCGCCGAGACGTGGCCTCCACTCCAACAACATAATCAGCCAGAAATTAATCATGAAAACAAGGAGTGTGTGTGACAAAGTTGCGTTATTCTTCAGCCCGCAAACGAGACAGAATGAATGACATCGGAGCTTTCACGGGAGGTTGGCCGTGGTGATCATTAAGTTCATTCTAGTTGTCTCTCATGTCTCAGAATGAATGACATCGGAGCCTTCACGGGAGGTTGGCCGTTGGTGATCAATATGTTCATTCTAGTTGTCTGTCATGTCTCCGAATGACTCCACAGAAACTGCTGTGTACAGAAGCACTGGCCTTTACGATGGAGTGGCCAGTGGGTTTTTGTTCAGTCTGAAGCGTCTCCTCGAGGGATTCCTCCTGAGACGTAACATTATGGCTCTAGTCTTCATGAAGAGTTGACCATGAGACCGATACAATGTTGCACCAGAAATATACTACAAAGGATCTGTAATAGCATAAGGTAAGTTATTAATATTATAAAATTCTTCTAGCTCATCATATGTACCGAGAGAACAATTATTCCTCTTTTCTGTCTCGCAGCAGAATTATAACACTTCCACTTGCTTTCACGAGGGGTTAGCCTGTGGCTTAAAATTTTAGTTATAATATTGCGGGTCTGCAAATCTTATAAGGTTGACCAGAGACCGACTTCATTAATTGAAGTTGAAAATATAGTCGAACACAAAAGTATCAAGACGATACATATCTTCGAATGCCACTGAAGAAAAAAAGAGAGGAGGGAGAATATGGGTACCGAGACCATGAGGTAATGCCCTCCGTCTTAGTAATTTTTTCAACTTAACACTTTGACTCTAAGGAGGCTATGAAAGAAGCTCCTTTGCCTGCTGATATTGAAGGCTTAAGGAATTCTGAGTCTTGTGTAAACAAGTCATATACTTACCTAGACAACTTCAGTCTTTTTATAAAGATTTTAAGTTTTTAATAATTTCATCAGTTGTTACTATCAAATTGGGTCTTTGGCAACCATTAATGGTACCAAGACAATTTGTTGGTCTCAGATCTGCTTGTCTTATTCTGCCCCATTTATATACATACAAGTCAATGATAAATAGCGCTTTTACAAATTATGGTTTATCTCGGTGTGATTTCCACAAGTTTTTTACCACAAGTAATTGAGATACTTCTTGATGTTGGCCCAAGAGGGCAAGACTTTATAAAGCATACCATAGAAAACAACCTGTTTACTCCAATAGTTCATGTAGTTATGACCATATTAAGTTTTTTTTTTCTCTTATATTTTACTAAAAAGCTTAAATAAATAAATAAACATTACTTGACATTGCTAATTGATATCTGTGACTTAAAGATCATTAGTCCACTTGATTCGTGAAGTGCCTTAACGTAAAAGGTCCCAGGTTCGATACTCTGGTCGAATGACCCTGGCGAGATACATTGTCTTGTACCTCATAATACAGGGAAGTTGACATCCTGTTTGGAGACCATGACAAATTGATGCTGGCTGGTGCATGTTTGTATGTTCCTATACAACTAATATGGTATCCCATTTGTGTAACTTATAATATTAGATCTGGTTACAACCGGGTAAACCTTAAATTCCCATAGTATCAAGCTTAATTCTCAAGATTCTATAATAATCTATGAAAGCAATTAAAATTTAACACTGTTACTGACTTAAGGTTATTATTCTAGCTGATTGCCATGGCTAGTTAGATTATTTCTAGTCTTCATCAAGTGAAATAAAGACACACTCAAGATGAGTGTTACTTACAAATAATGTGAGTGAAGATCACTGTTACAGAAATGGAAAAATAATTCTCCTTGTTATCAACAAGATAAAAATTACCATAATTAAAAACTTTTTTAACTGTAACTGTATGTTATATTCCAATATTTTCAGTCAGTAAAAACCCATGGAAAGATTTATGCAGCTTTATTTATAGGCAAAAATGTCGCACCATAATTGATCCTTATGTACTTGTCATAAGGTCGAAAACCAATTATTTTAATTTTTAAGTAGGTACCTGCTACCTTTGGAAAAGTAAGAGAAATTCAAAACTAGACACAAAGTTCCAATGATAACTTGAATTTTCAAATCTGACCTAAATATATTTTTAATATATTTTTGTTATAAACCATATATTTCTAGACATTTTATTATTTGTGAAAATGTTTGATACCAAAAATTGAAGACAAAGATAAATAATCATCCAATCATTAAATTATCAAGATACTAAAGATAGTAAATAAACTGAATTATCCCAGGTGGATAACAAAGGTTCATATTTAAATAGATGATTATAATAAAATATGATTTATTAAAACATAATTAAAAAAAATAAAATTGTATCCATGAAACTATAAACTTCATAAAAAATATACTACTGACTTAAAATTATTATTTAAATTAAGGCATGAATCTTACAATTATAATTGAAGATTGTCAAGTACCTATGTAAGTCTATGTATAAATAATTTTATTAGATATTAAATTACCATGTAAAGCAAAAATGGAGATGATAAATAATGACAGAAAATTTCTAACTTAACTTAAATAAAAAAAAAAAAAAAAAAAAGATGAGACGATAGAGGCATTGATCAGTGGCAATAATTAAGGCAATGCAGGCAATAAATGTTGCCTTACCTTGTTATTGGACTAAGGCTGTAAGGCTGCTACAAGTATTTTGAGCCGGAGTAAACTTTCTATCTTATCCGATGTGATGTATTGGTAAATTATTACTTATTTAATTATTATTTTTTATTAGGTTACAAGAATTGACCAGTCATTGAATCTTTTTATAAATAAGTATTCAGACTGTTTCATTAACTTATTAATATCCCCTACCAGGGATCCACACATAAAGTGCAGGAAGTCTCATACTGATTTCCAGCCATACAAGTGTAACACATATAACGGTTTTCTAAGAAGATCAATCTTTCTCAGTAAAATAATGTTGAAACTATTGTCAACAAAATAGGATCCCTACTGGAACAATACTAGTAGTATTTGTATATAATTTCCTTATTTATAACATATAATTAATGAAAAATTTGCGATAGTAAACATCCATATTATTTTTTTTAGTTTCCTTTACTTTGGAACTACACCTTGAACAGGAGTTATTAAGAATACCTAAGACTAATTTATTTGCAAAAAAAATTGTATTACAGACAATGATAACTTAAAAGGTTACTAGATTTTCTTATTATATAAAATAAAATAAGTCTTTTCAGAAGAAATACTAGCTTAACTACCTACTTGCACATCGATAAATTTACCTTGTTAGGTAACCATATACTAAGTATGTACTACATACTACTGGATAAATGAGACGGATATTAATAGTTCAAAGCATTGGCTCCATTTCCATGACAACTTATTAAACTAGCTATTGCCCCGCGATTTCGTTTGCGTGATCTCTAGTTTATTCGTAAAGAATATACCTACTTAATAGCGCGGGGTATTTATTTAAAACTTTATTGCACAAACTTAAAAGTGTACAACAGGTGGATTATCAGTCTCAGTCCCAGCAAATCTATGAATTCATAAAGACTTACAGTTTTAACAAAAATAAAAGAGTATTGCAATTAAAGTAAAATTTGCTATTTTCGATTTTATAGAATTCCTACACATTTTTTGGCCCACCTGTATGGTATAAAATAGGTACAGGTTTGTGTCATCAAATGGGATGGGACTATATCAATATACATGGTTGTATTAGCATACGGGGTTATATCATCATACAGGGTTGTATTATCATACAGGGTGTATCATCATACAGGGTGTATCATCACACAAGGTGTATCATCATACAGGATTGTATCGATATTCAGGGTTGTATCGATATACAGAGTTGTATCGATATACAGGGTTGGTTGATTAATTCCAATGAATTAATCAAACAACTATATCCTTGTTAGATAAAACTTGAATTAAGCATCTACCAATAGATAGTTAATAAAATAAAGTTTTATCATGTGCGAAGACTTTAGCAAATCATATAAATGATCATAATAAATGTTTATATTGCTTTGTCGACACAACTTTCCTCTTTGAACATCTACATTGTACACAATGAGGACGAGATTATGGAACATAATTTATATGATCGGACTAACTTACCTAGTGACGTCCGATCCTCAATTATGTGAAGTAATCTCGTCCTCATTCTATCCCCAGCCCGACCCAGTTAGTATGTATTTATCAATCCTTAAAGTACAAAAAAGATTATATGCTATAAATACCTACATACTACTTAGTTTCCCTTCTTTTTGAAAGTTGTGTCCAGTTTTATCCTTTGAAATAATGACATTGACAGGTGACAGATGACATTGATAGGTGACGGTGCGGGCACGTTCCGGTTATTTATTTTTTAGTTTATTGACGCGTTCATGCACGCGCCTAACTTTGAAGATTGTAATTAGTGCAGTAGCAAAAAGTGCGTACTACATTGTACACAATGAGGACGAGATTACTTCACATAATTGAGGATCGGACGTCACTAGGTAAGTTAGTCCGATCATATAAATTATTGTCTATGTAGTTGACTTATGTCAGTGTAATACACTGACTAAATGAGTTATGTAATACACTGGTGCCCCATGGAGTGCCTTACACGTCACGATGCTTATGTACAGACGGCGAGCTGGATGCGGTAGTGGGACCCCAATTGAAGGTTATCAGTTTTGGCGCCAGGCACTCGAAGAGTACCTGAAAAATCCACCTTCCGTCTAGGAAAAGGCTTAGATATTTGAGGGTCCACCTAATTCCTATGAGTGTGCCGCCCACAACGAGGTTGGACCCCATTGGTTGCGCTTTTCGAGGTCCTTGAAAGAGAAGGTGCCTCGGACAACTCTCGGACCTCGGACGCTCGACAAGCGCCAACTCCAGTCCCAGCTCTCGTATTCAGCGCACCACTATAGTGATTTCCGGCATCGCGCACCGTGCCGCCTCATTTATTTCGGCTCTGCGGACGATGACCACAATCATTCACTCCAGTAACTTCCCCATCTCATCCAGCAGTACGATTAGGCGGCACGTGGTCGGAGATTCTTGCTAAGCTGCTCTCCTAGGGCGTCCTTGACAGAACCAAAAACCAAAAACAGACCACAATTAGTGGCTGCCTAGGGATATCAATCGAACAATAAAGCCTGTGCCGTAAAAATAGGTTCTTCGTTTACTTTTAGTGAACATAAATATTTCCTTGTGTACTCTAAAATATTGCTCCAGATATCTTTATTTTCCAACTTAAATGGAGACTTAAATCCATTGCCCCTTGGATCTTTCGCATTCATAATATCGAAAGCTCTATCCTAAAATCGAATAAATTCTACAGTAGCTTCACAGCCGGCAAGTTTTGGATGCCTACTTTTGTTTAGAAATTGATTGCGTCAGATACCGATGCGCCTAATAGCTGAGTAGCTAACTTAACCTTCATTTTCTGATGCAAAAAGTTTATGAGTGCATTAATCATTTTATTTGCGAATTGCAATCCTTCTTCTTCATAAAAACAATGCAATTCTTTAACAATCAAAGAAAAATTAATCAAATCTGTATTAGATTTGGTTTCAGCAAACATAAATTTTTAACTTATTTTATCATGTGAGGTGGATCAAAAATGCAATAGACTTTTTGATCCTTTAATAGATGTTTATAATTTGTAGTCATGTCTGGCATTGAAAAAATATATCTAGATATTTGGAATGTTTTTTTTATATGTAAAACTACTGTCGCATGTAAACGTTTAAACGTTCATTAAACAAACGTTTAAATTTATTTGACTTAGCAATCGTACAGCACTCTACAAAAGTTGTACTTGCACATGATCAGTAATTTAGTTCGAAAAAAAAATCGGAAATGACATATTTTTTTTCAGTCAATTTAAAAAACGAATACTTTCAGTAACACCTCTCGATCTGGTTGAAGTATACCTCCAAAATCTACAAATCCAACAACATGCTGCTCTGTTTATCAAATACATTCTCTGCTTGGCCATGCCATTAAACAGCAATGCAACATCTCCTATGTTATTTTCACCCGTAACAGTTAGAAAATATTTAAACGCTTCTTTCATGAATCTGGCATTATATTCAGTTGCAGCAAAGCTATGCGATTTCGTAACAGATTGTATGCCGGTCCTGAATAGTTAGTATAACGTTAGGTCAAACTGCTTTAATTCATCGGAATACCTTAGTGCTACTCTTCTTATCATTAAAGTGTTTGTGAATACCATTGAAATTATTTTCCATTAAAAGCTTCACCTTATCGGAATTAGTATATCTTATTTTAATGACATCTGATAAATTCTCAAGATTTTTTTTATCGCGACATCTCTTCTTAACAGTTTTGACATAAGAATTTAACTTGCTGTTTAGGTGCTTCTTCAAGTGCAAAACTTCTTCAAGCTAACCCAAGCAGGTGAGCATAAAGCAAGCATGCATACAATTGGATCTCTTATCCGGCGCTGCGGGGAGTGCTGTCCTTTTGTCCTTGCGTAAAAATCACAGGCCACACACGCTTGCGCTGCGCAGGTTTGGCTTGCTGCTTTGTCTCGCAAGGGTTCCTGAGATCTGTTACACGGGCAGCTGCCGTAACTGCTTTCCCTTCGCTTCTCTGGCTTTACAATTACACTCTAGTATAATGCAGATTAGTACCACGGCGAAGAACCAAGGCATATATATATATATATATATATATAATATTAATTAAATTATTACAGTAGTCGCCCATGTTCGATTCCCAATTGAGGCGGTCGATTTTTTTCAAGTGTTATGTTATCTTAGGTACAACCAGAATGTAATTGCTTGCTTTTCTCTTATAACATGGCAATCCGTTGATGTTTATAGAATGTCAAGAGCTCATGTTTGACAATTTATCGTCATGCAAAAATTAACATTTAAAACACTAGTAACAAATTAAAAATTAATTTCATTCGGACTACTAATATACACATGTCAATTAATTAATAATATGATACAATGTGATGTTGTCCAATATTTAAAAAAAAATACTAAAATCCTAAAATATGATTCATTGTGCAACAAAACATTTATTGATTTTGCATTGTACATTTTTGAGAATTGTATACCTTTAGTTTTTTTCAAAATAAATTTTTAGGTTATTGGAGTGTAGGCATTGAATTAGTTTTTATAGAGTTCTATTAATATCATAATTTAAATTATTTAAGTCATTACATTTCAACACCACTGTGATATCATCTGCGAACATAAAGCATTTATGGTCAGTTAAGTTTGGTAGATCATTAAAGTACAATAGAAATAGCAGATGCCCCAAAACACTCCCTTGAGGTACTCCACAGAGGTTAATCTTATATTTGGATTGTAAGGTACACTTTTCCGATTTATTGACTGTTGCTATTTCGGTACATTGCTGCCTATTCGATAAATAGCTTTTCAACCAGTCTTATGCATTGCCTCTAATACCATACTTGTGCAATTTGTCTAGTAACCTCCCATGCGGAACAAAATCAAAGGCTTTACTCATATCGAGAAATAGAGCTATAAGTGGAACTTTTTCATTGATTCTTTCTGTAATGTAATACATTAAATGATAGCAAGCCAGAGTAGTGGAGCTACCTTTGCGAAAACAATATTGCTCATCTTTTAATAAATTAAATGAAGTGATAAAACTGTAGATACGTTTATATAAGAGCTTCTCATATATTTTAGAGAATATAGGAATGAAAGTTATCGGTCTGTAATTATTCATTTCATCTTTGTTACCTTTCTTATGTAATGGTTTAACAATAGACATCTTGAAAATATCAGGAAAGTATCCTTGCTCCATTGACAGATTGATATTGGGTTGGGTCAGCTAACGTCCTTGGTAGCTTAGATGGAAAAGCACTCGCCCGGTATGCGATGAGACGTAATTTCGTTTTTTACCTGAGGCGGTCGGTTTTTTTTCAAGTGTTATATTAACTTACTTATTCTGATAAATATTTTCATAAATTTATTGTAAATGATACATTAAAAATTATAATTGTACCTTGTAAAAATTACGTCTGCAGTAGTTAATGAAGCTTTGAAAAATTGTAACATTAAGATCTCTCTTAACATCCGTGTTCACAAGGGCGTATTCGACCTCTCACGATTTAAACAAACACATATCGATCCACAAATTTTAAACTACCATTCAATCATATAATTTTAAAGGTTTTTTTTTAAAGGTTATTATTTATCTTGTCAAAGGGTGCGGGCCTTAATAGATAAATATTGGACTTTATAATGGCAACTGTGCGAGCGAGACAAACTACTCTAGTTTGTGGGTCTCATTTGGCACAGTTTCTCAATTTAGTTACATGAAAGAAATTTAAACTATATTACTAAGGTAAAAAGTGTAAGTTCATTTAGCAACATTTTAGAACTACTCAATCCGGTTTCGGTATTATATCCATGACTGGAAGATTATAAAATGAATACCTTGCTTAAAAGACAAAGAGTTCAAAGCTCAACTTTTCCCAATTCTTCACAAAATTTTGGCCAAACTAATCGATTCACCAGACCTGGTTAAATGGATTTGAAGTGGCCGATTAATTGCTAGCTAAAAGACATTTGTCACGCCTAATTGTAGGACTGTTTTGGGCCGGCACTCTCCTTTAACAGAATAGTTTAAAGCTACAATAGAATTCAAAAAACTTTTGATATCTTCGTTGGTTCTTTAGCTTCGGCTAAAATTAGACTTAGACAGGCCATCAAAAGTACCTGATCTGTAATGAAATACGTTACTTAGTTTTTGTTTAGTTTCATTAAGTTTAGGAATTGTTTATTGCTAGCTATCAAGATTGAGTGTATACAAGCTGTATTCACTAGTTAAGAATATACACAATAATAGCATTCAGTTTGTGAACCAAAAAAAAAATAGGCCAAGTGTTTTCGGGATTAGAAAGAAACGACGGATTATCCAGAAAGATGCTTTATTCCCTCTTGCCACAGCCAGACGTTGGCCCTGTGAATGACAGAGTTCTGACATTACACCAGCGTAATCTTCTCGTCTGAAGATTTCATATTCTCAATTTTCATCAAAATAATACCAATGTTAAATAAAACAACAGCCAAATTTGAAGTCGCGGCCCTGTTGTTGAAAGTGCGACCTTTATTCCGCTCGGATATTGAAGCTTGACAGCTTTTGAAAAAAATATTAAATGCATGTTACTCGTAGTGACCCAGACAGTTCAGACTTCACAATACTTAAATAACTTTTTTTTCTTTTCAGTCTTTTTGTGCAAATCGAGTGTATTTATTAATTCAAAGGAGAGAGGGTGACTACACAATGTTAATAACTGCAACCGTGTGGATTGTGTTTTCGGTATCAGTAGTGGCATTGATACATATTAGGACGGTGGCGAAGTATTTGATGCGAAATGTAAGTATTTATTGTTTATTAAGCGAATAGTTAAATAGTTATTTGCCATTGGGTTCAAATAAATGTTATTCTGGTTTCTCCTACATCACCCGCAACTGTCGACATTTCAACTTACTTTGAATTGTTTAAGTTACTAAGCTATAATATTTTTACTTTTTTATAAAAAACTATAATATTCTAAACATTTGCTTTTTATTATTGGAAATTCAAATGTAACCAATACTTAGTCCCGTATTTATAATAATTTGTAATAAGTTGTTAACGACTTAGCGAAGTCGTAACTTCAGTATAGAATTCCTATTTTGGAACCTACGTTATGTACCTACGTTACTTAGTTGTAATTGCTAAAGTAACTGCCATTGCTTGGTGGCTGTTTTCCTAATTTCCAAATTTCTGTGTTTTGTTGCATAAGAAGATATATTGAAAAGATCGATATTTCGTTAGAATTGGTAATATCACATTAATTTTTATTAAAACCCGTCTTATTCTTGGCATTTTAATAAATATATATATATTTAATACAGTGATCCCACTGATTTGCTACGCTAATGTCACTGTCTGTGGCACTCATAAGCTCCTTCCGTGTGCAGGTGTCTTTCACTTGCATAAAAATGCGAGTGTTAGTATGTTTTTTAGCAAGAACAATCAGTACTAGAGTTTACCTACTAGTATATAATTTCTTGCATTGCTTTCATTTCTTGCATCCGACCAAAATGTTATGACGCCTATCTATCTAATTATTGAATCTAAATAAAAAAAATATTTATTACTGATCAGTGTTAAGGCGACATTAAAGAATAAAATGTTTTTATATAGTTCAGTATACAAAGTTTAAAGCACCGCTGTCTCTCGGACTTAAGTGTCATGTATTTATTATGTACCTATTACTGCGTTCAGTGTTTCCTCGTCATGTTGGCTGTTCGTGATAGCTACAATACGAGCATAAATTAAATATCAAGTAAGATTATGTAAGGTATATTAAAAACATATATATATTAAAACAATAAATAAATACCTGCCTGCCTATAAATAGTAATAATGCCTGGGAGTACGCGACATTGCCGAAAAGATGCAGAAAAGTAGGCTGCGATGGTATGGTCACGTAAAGAGGAGGCCCTCAGATTACGTTACGTTGGCACTGCAGCTTTCCCTCCCCGGGCAAAGATCCAGAGGAAGACCCAAAACAAGATGGGAGAGTGTAGTGCTAAAGGACATGAAGGAGTGCGAGGTTTCCGAAGACGATGTCGAGGACAGAGCGAAGTGGAGAAAAAAGACACGGAAGTCTGACCCCACCACCATATGGGATATATAGCTAGGAAGAGAGAGAGAGAGAGAGAAAAAAAGAAATAAATAAGAAAATCGGGTTATTTTGCATAGCATGAAATTATTTTGCATAAAATGAAATTCAGTTGTGGTTTACATTGAACAAAAAAATACGAAATTCGTACGGTTAGAAATTACTAAAAATAAATTATATTATATTTTAAAGAGTGAATTAATATTATAAGGTAAATAAACATTATTAGGATTTTATAGGATAGCCTGAACATTCCACAAGGTTATTTTTATTTACCAGTATTACAACAAAAATGTAGAACCAACTGATGTTCATCTATGAACTAACGCACAAATCCTTTTTGACAAGATCCAAGTTTAAAAGGCTATTTATTTTTCTTTTCTTCAAAAATGTTAGAAGTGATGATCTGATGAAGAAGGCGGAAGGTAAGCACCGGAACTCTGTGATAAAACAATGTAAACCGTATAGCTCCTATAAAACCTACTACTATGCCTAGGCTTGAACTTTGTGGCGCTTTGTTAGGTGCAAGACTGTTTACAAAGGTGGTGGACTCGCTTACTTTGCACATAGACAAATGTAGATTTTGGTGTGACTCCACGATAGTTCTAGGTTGGTTGTCAACGCCATCTTCTCAACTCAAACCCTTTGTGCGAAACAGAGTCAACGAAATCCAGGAGAGTACTTGTGGTCATACCTGGAGCTATGTACCGTCGAAGGACAACCCGGCGGATCTCGTTTCACGAGGCTTACGAGCTGACGTCATTGGCGACACTCATCTATGGTGGTCTGGACCTTCATTTTTATTTAAAAATGAGAATGAGTGGCCCAAGATGCCTAATGTCGTGAAGCGTGATCTACACGAAGTAGTATCTCACATCAGTAGCAGTAGTGTTAGTGCAGATAATACTAGCAGTAGTGGTAGTACCGCTTTTGTAACACCTAACATTAATATTTCAATAATTCAAAACTTAATTTCAAAGTATTCTAGTTTCACAAAATTACAACGAGTTGTAGCCTATTTATGTAGATTTGTGCATAACATAAAAAATAAAAATCATAAATTGTGTGGCAATCTCTCTTTAATTGAAATCAAAAAATCACATAATTTAATTTTGTTGTGTGCTCAACTTCAAATGTTTCCTGACGAATATAAATCGCTGAAATCCGGTAAGACATTGCCCCACAAAAACAGGCTGATTACATTAACACCATTCTTAGATACTGATGGTCTTATTCGCGTAGGCGGGAGGCTTGATAATTCCCCCTACGACTTTGATACAAAACATCCTATTTTGTTATGTAGTTCTCATATTATCACTAAAGCTATATTTCAAATGCAACATGTTAAACTTTTACACGCTGGCCCTCAGTTGCTTTTGGCAAGCATACGCCAAACCTATTGGCCTCTTAAAGGTAAAAACTTGTCTAAATCGATTGTTAACAAATGTGTGATTTGTTACAGACATAGAGCTCAAAATGTGCAACCTATCATGGGACAGCTTCCTCTTAATAGAACACAGTTAGAGTTCCCTTTTCAAAACTGTCATGTTGATTATGCCGGCCCAGTATTGATAGCCGACCAGTGAAATGTATAAGGAAACACGGGTATTCTGTAGACAGTTTATTAACGACTGGCCCGGTAGGTGCGACGGCCGGGCGGTGGCGCTCGCGCATACACACATACATAGGTATCTATCTATGCTTCTATACATTACATATCTTCACCCTTAATCATTACTACATACTAAATTACGTTACCTTAATATAAAGAATAAATAAGTACAATTATTTTGTAGAACTATAGCCTCTACTGTAACAAAATGATATTATCAATTTGACCGAAAATTAATTAACTTGAATCCAGATCTTTTACTTTTACACATCGAAATTAAACTAGGGCTTGAATCCGCAACAATTATTTATAATTAAAGTGTAGTTTTAACTTAGTTATCTATAACTTTCTTAAGTTTCTCCTCTTACAACTAAACATCTTATGATATGCAACACTTTACTTAGATAGTAAACTAAAACCTATAACGGGGCGGATTATTTAATCTACACTGTCGCAACGGGCGAGACTGGGGCGGTTCAGGTGTCGTCGAGGGAGGGGCTGGTGGTGCGTCTTGTACGTTGCCTTCTATGCAATCTTGATACTGGTCTGTCATCTCATCATCCGTGATCGAAAGTGACTTATTAGCCGGACTAAGCAACCCCCGATCTTGTGAGGCGTGTACGGTATCTGTACTTTGAGCTAGAGGGCTGGAAGGACAGATTAGTGAACTGCGCATCCGGTGCTTAAGTTGATCAATATGTTTGTGTGACTTTCTACCTAACTCATCAATGACCCTGTAATCGGCACTTCCTATCTTTTCGGTAACTTTCCCTGACAACCATTTATCTCGCCCACTGTACTGACGCAACCAAATCTCGTCTCCCGGACTAAGTACACGGGTCCCTTGAGCCCCACTTTCCCGTTGCAGTTTTTGGGCCTTGTTAACTTTAGTACTCCTATCAGGCCTTAGTGCATCTAGTTTAGTTCGCAACCTACGTCCAAACATAAGTAAGGCAGGTGTTTCTCCCGTTGTGCAGTGCTCAGTGTTTCTATAGTGTAGTAAAAATGTACTTAAAGACAAATCAATATCTGAATTCTCCCTAATAGCTTTTTTGATAGATTTCTTTACTTTTCGTACTGCATTTTCAGCAGCCCCGTTGGATGCCGGATGATATGGTGCTGAAAATATGTGTTCCACCCCAATAGATTTTAAAAATTGAGAAAATTCACTACTGGTAAAAGGTGGGCCATTATCTGATACTAACTGTTTAGGCAAACCAAAGCGGGAAAAAAGATCGCTTAAAAATTTAACACTGTGATTCGCTGCAGTACTAGGTACCTGGGTCACCTCTAGCCACTTCGTTCTCGCATCGATCAAGACAAAAAATATTTTTCCTGATATGGGACCTAAAAAATCTACATGTACCCGGGACCATGGTTTATCGGGCCATGGCCACAGGCATGGTACGTGTCGTGGCGGTGAGTCACCCTCCGCGCCACATACCCGGCAACTGCGACACATGGCTTCGATCGCCTCATCCATGCCGGGCCACCAGACATAACTCCTAGCAAATGACTTTGTTTTGACCATGCCCATGTGACCCTCATGTAACTCTGATAAAACTTTTAATCTACATCCTTCCGGTACTACTACTCTGTGACCCCACATGAGACATCCTAGTTCTTCATATAATTCGTGTTTGCGATTAAAGAAAGGCTGAAGTGCTTTAATTTCATTCTCAGTTGGCCAATCACTGCGAATGTAACTCAGTATTCGACCTAACAAAAGATCTCGACTAGTCTGCCTTTTAACTTCATTATAATCTAACAACATTGCGTTATGAGCAAAATGCAAGTGCGTTTGTTCCGGTAAGGCCTGTTGCTTAACCGTCGGGAGCGCCGGTAAACGAGATAAGCCGTCCGCTCCGTTTTGCTTCGATGTTACATATTCTATGTTATAAGTATAGGCGGATAGTTTGATTGCCCATCTCTGTAACCTACTAGCCGCCATGGAAGGTATACCTTGTTTCGGCCCAAAAATAGTAACCAGAGGTTTGTGGTCAGTACGTAAAGTAAATTGTCTCCCATATAAATATTGATGTAGTTTTTCTAAACAGAAAATGATAGCCAACGCTTCACGTTCGATTTGTGAATAATGTTTTTCTGCCGACGTAAGCGCGCGGGATACATAAACTACTGGTCGCTCGCTCTCGCGTGTGCTGGCACTCGCTCTGTCTCGCTCCCACTCCCACTTTTGACTAAGTACACCACCTATACCACGCGCGCTCGCGTCGCATGTTAAGAACAACTGTTTGCTTGGGTCATAGTGGGCTAAAACATCAGCGCTAATTAATATTGATTTAATCTTCCTAAAGGCTAAATCACACTCACGACACCAAACCCAACTTATCCCTTTCTTTAATAAATTATATAATGGTGCAAGTATTGAGCTTAAATTTTGTATAAATTTGGCATAAAAATTAATAGTACCTAAAAATGCCCGTAACTCTGTAATATTACATGGTCGGGGTGTATTTAATATTCCCTCCACTTTTTCAGGGTCAACTTTTATCCCGTCTGCAGAAATGATAAAACCCAAGTACTTGACTTCGCTTGTCATAAAAGTGCACTTATTCATTTTTATTTTCATTCCGTTATCATGAAGTCGCTTTAAAACTTTTTCTAACACTTTTAAATGTATTTTTATATCGGGGGACCCTATAATAATGTCATCGAGAAAAACCTCAACATTCGGCATGTCATTAAAAAGATTTGACATTATGCGCTGAAAAATACCTGGACTCGAAGATAGACCAAAGACTAATCTTTTATATTTATATAGACCCTTGTGAGTGTTTATTACCGTTAAATTTTCGGGATCGTCCAATTCCACCTGATTGTAGGCCTGGGTCAAATCTATTTTTGAAAAAAATTTGCAACCATTTAACTTGACTAGTAGGTCATCGATTCGCGGTAATGGATATCTATCAATCTTAAGCACAGGGTTCAAAGTAACTTTGTAGTCAGCACAGATACGGAGTCCACCATCAGCCTTACGTACGGGGACCAAAGGTGTGGCCCAGTCCGCGCAGTCCACGGGCTCGATGACCCCGTCCCGCAGCATGGCGTCCAGCTCGGCCTCCAGCTGGTCGCGCAGCGCGTACGGCACGGGCCGCGCGCGGCAGAACACCGGCGCCGCTCCCTCGCGCACCTGCAGCCGAGCCTTTCCTCCCCTGAACCGGCCCAGTCCGCCCGTAAACAGCTCCTTATACCTGTCGAGCAATTGGGACAAATTAGTACTCATGGGTACATTATCATTTTTCTTGTTCTCTGTGACATTATGTAACATTGGTATTTGGATTCCCAATTCTGAAAGCCATTGTCTCCCTAGCAACGAAGTTGTTCCACCCTGTATTACAAACAATTCTAATTTTTTTGAGTTACCTCCATATTGCACAACGGGATTTATGATACCCAACGGCATAATTTTTGAACCATCATAGAACTTAAATATTAAGTTAGACTTTTCAATTGATTTATTATAAAAATATTTGTCGTAAGTTTTTTTACTAATACATGATACTAAAGACCCCGTATCAATCTCCATAGGTAACTGAACCCCATCTACTGACACAAGTAAGCTTACCGCGTTGTAACTATTCAGACTTAATTGATGTAAGTCTTCCTCCACATGCCAATCCTCTTCCTCCGAAGGTGATAGCTCGTCCTCCCCGGTTATCGCAGAACTTTTCTCTGTCGCTTGCACGTGAGCCACCATATTGTTACCGGTGGTCCCTCCTTGCCAATGCTTAACACCAGAACGGTTTGGACATACTCGCCGTAGGTGCCCCCTCTGCTTGCACCCTCCGCAGATGAAACTGCTATAACGACAACTATCGCTCCGATGGTCTTGTGCTCCGCACGCGTAACATTTGTGTTTCGAGTCGTCCTGTCTAGAATTCCGCCCGTGCCAAGTGGTTGCCGGCCTCCCGGCGTTCCCGGCCGCGCCCGCGCCCTGCTGCTGGCCGGTGGGGCCGCGCCTTCGCCGCGGTGCCATCGCGTGCAACGCTGAGCTCTCGCCCTCGGGCGGCCGCTCCACCGCTGCTGCATCCCGCTCTGCGGCTTCCATTGCACACGAAATTTTAACTGCATTCGTGTACGATAATTTCTCCTCCGCGAACAACCGCTGCCGGATGGCCTCACTCCTTAGTCCACAAACTAATTGGTCGCGTAAATTTTCCTCTAACACGGCATTAAACTCGCAAAATTTCGATATCTTCTTTAGTTCCGAAATATATTGTAATATCGATTCACCTCCTATTTGCCTTCTTTGGCGAAAATGGTAACGTTCTGCCATAAAAGACGGTTTCGGTTGCAGGTGTTCCATCATTATCCTCACAACAACCTTATATTCTTTCGTACTAGGTTTGTCCGGACTTGTTAAGTTACTTAGAAGTTCATAGGCTTCGTCTCCCATCGCTGCAATTAAAGTGGGTAGCCATAACTCCTCTTTTACACCGTTCACTTTAAAATACATTTCGGCCCGCTCCACGTACATTGTCCAATTTCCCGACCTCACATTAAATTCAGTTAATTTTCCGATGGACATATTTTAATTTTAAACTGAAACCAAAAACACGCGACACAAAAAAAAAATATCCTCGTTAGCCAGTTACACAACAAAATTAAATTATGTGATTTTTTGATTTCAATTAAAGAGAGATTGCCACACAATTTATGATTTTTATTTTTTATGTTATGCACAAATCTACATAAATAGGCTACAACTCGTTGTAATTTTGTGAAACTAGAATACTTTGAAATTAAGTTTTGAATTATTGAAATATTAATGTTAGGTGTTACAAAAGCGGTACTACCACTACTGCTAGTATTATCTGCACTAACACTACTGCTACTGATGTGAGATACTACTTCGTGTAGATCACGCTTCACGACATTAGGCATCTTGGGCCACTCATTCTCATTTTTAAATAAAAATGAAGGTCCAGACCACCATAGATGAGTGTCGCCAATGACGTCAGCTCGTAAGCCTCGTGAAACGAGATCCGCCGGGTTGTCCTTCGACGGTACATAGCTCCAGGTATGACCACAAGTACTCTCCTGGATTTCGTTGACTCTGTTTCGCACAAAGGGTTTGAGTTGAGAAGATGGCGTTGACAACCAACCTAGAACTATCGTGGAGTCACACCAAAATCTACATTTGTCTATGTGCAAAGTAAGCGAGTCCACCACCTTTGTAAACAGTCTTGCACCTAACAAAGCGCCACAAAGTTCAAGCCTAGGCATAGTAGTAGGTTTTATAGGAGCTATACGGTTTTTGGACGCCAGAAGTTGGACGCGTATTGTGCCTGAACTATGGTTATAAGACCGAATATAAAGACAGGCCCCATAGGCCTTTTCGGAGGCGTCAGTGAAAACATGAATTTCCTGGATAGTTGAATCGTTAAATGAAACCCACCGAGGGATATGTAACCCATTTAAATGGGATAATGTGTGCTCGAATAAAGACCACAAGTTGTTAATTTCTAGAGAAACCGTGTCGTCCCAATCATATTTATCTAGCCACAAGCGTTGCATAATTATTTTAGCTTCGACGACGCACGGTCCAACAAGTCCTAGAGGGTCGAAAATTTGGCTTATAACTGAAAGTACATGACGTTTAGTGACCTTTTTTGACGGTTCTATATTTATGGAAAAGGTGAGCATGTCCGTGTCGCAAATCCAATGTAGACCCAATGTCTTAGACTGAGTGTTGCCTTGGCCTTGCTCAGAGAAGTCTATAGAATTGGTGGGGTCACCATTCTGTGGACCACTAATTTGGGATAGTATCTCGGGACTATTTGATTTCCATTTACGTAGATGGAAGTGGGCTGAAGAAAGGATAGATGCTACCTTTTTTGAAACTTCGACAGTTTCTAAAATTGTACTAGCAGAATGGAGAAAATCGTCGATGTAGAAATCACGTTGTATGGCTGACTTGACGCGACTGTCATCTACGTTGTCGGCTAGGCTGACTAGACATTTAGTGGCCAAGTATGGGGCAGAAGCGGTGCCGTACGTAACTGTATTCAAAGTATATGTTTTTAGTGGTTCCTTAGTATCGAACCGAAAAATAATTTTTTGTAAAGGTCGTTGAATGGGATTTATTTCTATTGCTCTGTACATTTTCTCTACGTCGCCTGAAACTACGTATTTATGTTGGCGAAAGCGTATCAAAATGGAGAATAGATCGTCTTGAACGACGGGGCCAACCATTTGGAGATCATTAAGGGACACTCCTGAAGAGGTAGCTGCCGAAGCGTCGAAAACCACGCGAAGTTTAGTAGTGGAGCTAGACTCCCGAATGACGCCGTGGTGAGGAATAAAATAGTTCTCGTTAGAGCTATCAGACAAAGTGGCACAGTCTTTATCTGATGACATGTGACCTAGTGATTCATACTCGAGCATGAAATCAAAATATCGATTCTTAAAGATGGGATCACGGTGAAAACGTCGTTCTAACGACAGGAACCTACACTTAGCGTTTTCATAAGAGTGACCTAGTAAACTTGGATCTTTTTTTAAGGGCATTGAGACGACAAAACGACCGTCGTCCTTGCGAAACGTTGTTTCTAAGAAGAGCTTCTCGCATGATCTCTCCTCTAGAGATTGAGAATGCTTGGGTGAAACATAGTCTAGCTCCCAGAATTGAGAAAGATCGGGAGTGGGACTTAAATTTGTGAAATTACAAAATTGAAGACGAGTTTTACTCTTTTGGCTTGATATGCTGCCTGATACCAACCAGCCAAATTTAGTTTCACATAACTTGGGAAGATTTTTACCTAAATCTATGGAATTTGATCCTAAGGCGTTCCAAAAGACTTCCGCGCCTACCAGGATGTCTATGACCGACGGAATATTGAAATTCGGGTCAGCTAACTGAAGACCTGGGGGAATAGGAACGTGACTGATGTCCACGAACGAAGACGGTAAGACCTTAGTGATCTCAGGCAATACATGACATACGATATCTATATTGTAAGCACAGCATAAAGACTCGATTGTGAGGTGACAAGACTGTGTACTAGAAGAGATATGGTTATTGATACCTGTGACCTTGGTGCTCGTACCGCGTCGTGACAAACCCAGCTTGTCGCATAAGCTTTGCGTTACGAAGTTGGCTGTACTACCGTTGTCGAGCAGTAGCCGCGCAGTGTACTTCTCGCCCGAAGAGTTCAAGACGTTCACCAATGCTGTGGACAGTAAAACATGCGAAGAAGTAGCAAGCTGCAAGGATGTAGCTGATAAAGCGACGCCATCAGCTGCAGAAGGCAAAGGATTAACAAAAGGCTTTGAATCCTGTGATTCTAAATGTAAAAGAGTGTTATGTTTGATTTTACAATACTTGCAATGAGTAAGTTTGCAATGCTTAGCGTAATGACTTGGGCGTAAGCAGTTAAGACAAACATTTAAATCCTTTGCTTTTTGTATGCGATTTTCTATGGGCAAAGCTCTGAAAGATTCACACGAAAACAATGAATGACGTTGGGAGCAAAGCGGACAGCTTAGCAAGTTAGGTTTATTTAGATTGCGTGATTTTTGATTATTTTGTACATTTTTATTATAGTTACTATTTTTCTGAGTGTTATTTTTATTATCTTGTGTGTTTTGTAATTGTTTATTATTAGAGTGACTATTATTTAAGGCAACTAATATATTATTATTCGATAAGTTATGGTTCGTTTCAATTGATTCCAACAAGTCCGCTTTCCTGCCTACAAAGGTACAAAATTTAGTCAACGTGGGGTCAGTAGACAAGTCATTGCGATACTCTTCCCAGTGGCGACTTGTTGCTATGTCCAACTTTTTGGCCAATATAAAGATGAGAAGAGTATTCCAATGTTCAGTAGGTTGCTTTAATGTTGTAAGGGCCCTAATGTTTTTATTAGTTACATCGACAAGGTTACGAAGAGAGGTACTGGACTCCCTCAATACGGGCTCAACATCAAATATTGCCTGTAAATGATTTTCAATTAGAAGACGATTGTTATTGAAACGCTCGCATAATAAGTCCCACGCAATTTTGTAATTATTCCCAATAAAATCTATGTTTTTGATAATTAAGGCTGCATTTCCCTGGAGTGAAGCTCGCAAATAGTGAAATTTATTTATCTGATCGATACTAGGGTTATCGTGAATTAATGAAACAAATGTGTCTCTAAATTCGAGCCAGTATTGATAGTTCCCATCGAAACTAGGAAGGTTGATCTGAGGTAGGCGAACAAAATTCTGATTAGAGGGTGCATTTGTGTTATTATTATTGGAGCTTGATACGGAACCTTTTGACGAAACTCCAAGCAGAGAGCGTGCGAGGGCCACCTGGCTGAAGTACTGGCGCTCGAACTCCTCGCGCTCCTCGAGCACAGCCTCTGGGTCCTCTGCGAGTATCTCGATTTCACTCTGTAATGTGTCAAATTCAGTGTACACAACTTCGAATTTATAAAAGCGTTCCTCAAGGTCCAAACGTTGCAACTGCGAAAGGCTGGATTCATTGTTTAATAATTTTAAATAATTAGAAAAAATTGTAAGCTTCGATTTAAAGGTGCCTTGTTTCTTGATCAACGTTTTCATGTCAGCCATTTTGATGAGTGTGTGCGAAATCAAATGAAAGATGCAAAAAACAGCAAAAACAGTACGAAAATAATGAAGACGAGTAGCGTGCAAAACAGCTGATAGATAACAGGTGCGAAGGTTTAGGTCCCGTTACGTTCGATACCTACGAGTATCGTGCGGTCGTCGACCGCGTGTGCGCAACACGTGCTTGGAAAAAATAATAGGCAGACAAACTGGAGTGCGAATGCGTTTATGGCTTTTGAATATTCACAGGGAAGCAGTAAATGATTTATAATGACTACGAAAATAATTAAGTAAGACAATGGAAATGATTTTATAGCAAAAGTGGAAAAAATAAGATTGGAAAGCGATTAATTGGAACGACTCACGCATAAACCGTATTATACTCCCAACAGAAGGCGACATCAGCTTCTGGATCCTCTTCTTTCTTCAAGACGGCTAAGAAAACGACGATTCCACGTTGGCCCGGTCAAAGTCCACGGACCGGCGATGTGTAGATTCGCGGTACTCGGGTGGGACGAAAAAAAACGAATAAAGACGGCGAGAGGACCAGTGTTAGGGTCCTACGACTATTGGAGTATTAAATAAGACGCGGACTGTAAACGCATAGGATATATTTCTGGATAATTAATACTTTGATCGCGCCTACGAGGGAGGAACCGCGTCCGATGCCGATGATGGTCGAGAGGCTGAGTGCGGCGGAGGGCACCTACGGAGTGTGCCAACCGCCCGCGCATACGGAGAACGCCGATGATGCCCGAACTGGCTGTAGGCGCCAACAGTATCATAGCCGTGTTTGGACTAATTTGAATCGTCATGATTTAGCTATAATTACATCACAGATCGCCATTTAAAATGTTAAAAAACAGACAAATAAAACAAATTTTACTAAAAAAAATAACCGACTTCAAAAACACTAAAAAGCTAAAAATAACTTTTAAAGAATCATACCAAACAGTTATTATTGGAGTCGGTGCCAGCCTTGGAGTGTTTGAATGTGGTTGTTTGCACCGACTCCAAAAATAACTGTTTGGTATGATTGTTTAAAAGTTATTTTTAGCTTTTTAGTGTTTTTGAAGTCGGTTATTTTTTTTTATAATTCATAATTTATTCACCTTTAATATACATATTGGACACTAAGTAATCAGGTACTTAAATATCAACCAAGTTTTAATACGGTACTTACAAAACAACGCAGCCAACTGGATTTAACTGAATGGCTAGCTTAATAGAATGCCAGCATTTAATTAAAATTTTGGTCCATGGTATCTACTGTTGTTGGTGACAGTTTTGTTATTAAGTTTCATTATGTTCCCGTATGTCCATATACTATCGAGCACAATACCCTTTAGATCAGCAATATAGTGAAACAGGGGAGGGGAGATAGAGTGAATTAACCATACATTTATAAAAATTATCTCTTACGAAATAAATAAAATAATAATAGAACGATTTTTTCCTTGTACGTAATTACATAGAACGAACTAACCTTAATAAAATAATCAAGCTATGACTGCGGACTGGCCTGAATAGTCAGATAAACAACGAAATAAGGAATCATATACCACAAAACATTTCCGTTTAGCCTAATGGTCGACTGGTAGAGAATGCCACATGCCATTAAGTCCACCTTTTGTACGTTTTATTTTGTGCAATAAAGTTTAAATAAATAAATATAGACTCCGCAGTGCAATGCGCGCGCGCACGTGGTAATGGTTCATACGGCTGACGTTGCACATGATGGACTTAAGACATAGGATGCCAAATAGTGTGCCAAAGCATTTACAAACTTTCGATAAAGTTACGTAACTTATATAATAAAAATACTTACGTAACTTTAAAAATACTAGACAGGCACATCATAAACTCAGCAGGCAAACTCACGTGCACGCCATTCAATTGGGCAAGAACACTCGAAGTCAGATGTTGCCGTCGTTTGAATGACAACTTCTTTATTATACTTTATTACGATTTGTTTTATCATGTTAATTAAACATAATTTAGCTTAGGCCTTAGATGTAAGAACATATCAGTATTCATTGAGTAATTTATAATGTATTCGTATTAAGGATGATACGAGTATTTTCACTTGATTTTTTTTTCCACTGCCTTTACCCCACGCACGACCGGACTCAAACCTACGACCTTTCGCTATCCGGACGACTGCTTTTCTAACTGAGCTACGGAGGACATAGTAATGTTGGCGAATTTCTTAAAGTGTTTATAGATGTCTACTAACATCTATAAACACTTTAAGAAATTCGTTGCCAGCGTTGTTTGATCAATATCTTGGATTTTATATTTCCATTATTTATGGATTTTTTCAAGTGAAAATATTTCTATTATATAATAAACTAGCATTATTGTCAATGCAATAGATTAAAAAGTTTAAATTTATACGAGTAATACGAGTATGTTAGATAATTTGATATCATTACAGTAAGGAATATTTACAAGATAATTAAAGGAAAGAGGGGAAAAATTTATATTTCCAGTCAATAATGTTCATGTTAGTTTTAGTTCATAGTAAAATAATAATAAGAATCGTTAATTATAAAAATTCGAGTACCTCTTTATAAAAGGAGAGTTTGATGTCTAATATCTAATGTCAAAGTTGTATACGCATAGGTCACACTAAAAGTTTCCGGACTTGGCCACTTACATAAACAATATGTATTTAAAAAGTTAATACTACATTTGAAAATGGAACTTTTTAGCCGTAAAATACAATTTGTTTTATCTGACGGTAATTTTTTTATATTGTGGCGTCAATTTAAAAATGGGGCGGTTCAAAAAAGTAAAGTAAAGGTCAATCTCCATGATGAAATTGGTGAAGGTCGCCCATGCACCGCTGTGAACAACAAAAACATTGATGCTGTGCGCCGTCTGATTGAAACAAACAGGCATGTGACCTACCATGAGATCCGGCCATCTTTGGACATAGATTGAACTTGAGTCAAATACAGTCAATCCTTCACAAACATTTGGGTCTGAGTAAGCTTTGTTCTCGAAGGATCCTACACAATTTGACTGATGCTCAAAACGGACCGCAACACTTGGCGCCATGCTATGATTGCCAAATACAACGAAGGGTCTTCAGATTTGGTGTGGGACATAGTAACAGGTGACGAAATATGGATTTAACGAAATTTGGACGAAACTGTCTCTCTCTCTCTCTCTTTCTCTCTCTCTCTCTTTTCCTAGCTATATGAATATACCATATGGTGGTGGGGTCCGCCTTCCGTGTTTTTCTTCTTCACTTTGCTTTGTCCTCGACATCGTCTTCGGAAACCTCGCACTCTCTCATGTCCTTTAGAACTATACTCTCCTATCTTTTCTTGGATCTTCCTCTGGATCTTCAACCGGGAAGGGAAAGCTGCAGTGTCAAATTCCCTACGTAATCTGAGGGCCTCCTCTTTACGTGACCATATCATTGCAGCCTACTCTCCTGCATCTTGACGGCGGGTTCCCTCTATCTGGCGGAATCTTGTTGCTCCAAAATTCATTTGGTATAACACACTTGGCATAAACTTTTTTAAACGAATATTTGTAAAGCATATTTTTTCTTAAATATAATCATTATTTGGTCGAATGTTTATATGTCCGAATTTACAATGGCATACTTTTAAGATGGCACAATTTTATTAGGCATAATTACCTTTGGCAAAATTTTACTTTGCATAATTTCGTTAAGCATACAGTTTACTTAGTGCGACGATTATTTGGTATAATTTCATTTGGCATACTAAGAAGATTTATGAGTTTTGAATGTCTAATAAATAAGTGAATGCCAAATGAATTTCTGCGAAATGACGTTGATGCCATTCGCTGATATGCATAATAAAGTTATGACATTAAAAGTTCTGCGATAAAAAGTAGACCCCTTGACGGCAATGACGCGTAGTCCCAGGCTTTCTCGCACGTATTTGTTGCGGATTCTATCGAGTCTCGTTACGCCGCACATCCACCTTAGCATCTTCATTTCGGCAACGAATGCTATGCACGTTCTTTTTGGTTACGGCATACGTTTTGCTGCCATACATAAGGACGGGTCTTACGATGGTTTTGTAGATTATAGCTACGATCCCAAAAAAAAAAGCAGCAATCGAGCGTTTGGGTCTTTCGAGTTGAGCCGAAATCAACCAAAGTGGCGCGCGTAAAAAAATAAAAAGTGCCTCGAAGCAGATGATTGCTTCTTTTTTTTAATAAAAGTGGACACAGGGCTGCTGTTGCTTTAAAAAATCGTCGTACCGTGAATAGTGACTGGCACACCACCATTTGTTTACCAAAACTTTTTGACAAACTCCGTGAAAAAAAAAACAGGAAATCGTATCATCTTGCACCACAACAATGCAAGTTCCTACACGGCCAGACAAATAGCCAAATGAGTTTTTGAAGGCGAAACTGAGTCATCCTGCATACTGTCCTGACCTGGCACCGTGTGACTTTTTTCTGTTCCCAAAAATCAAGAACCAGTTACGCGATCAACAGTTTTCATCATCAGATGAGGCTGTCGAAGATTATGAAAAACATGTATCTGACGTTACTACGGAGAAGTGGTTCAAATGTTTTTAAAATTGGTTCAATTGTATGAAAAATTGCATTGACGCAAACGGATAATATTTATTATTATTATTATTTATATTTTTATTATTTTTATTTTATATTTTGAGAAACAATAAATTCATTATTGACCATTAATAGTATTTTTTATTATTGATTCCGGACTTTTAGTGCGCCCCACACAAATAGTACTCTTAGTATTTAGTTAACATTTTAAACATTCATAGTTTGTATGGATTTTTGGTTTAACATCATTCCTTTGTACAGGATTGGATCTTTTAATAAATTTTGAATCACGTATCTTAATTTTAGTGCCTAATGAATTCAATTGTAGTTTATTTTATAACATAGAGATGTTATACGATATATATTATTTTAAAATTTGTGTTACATTTTGAGTGTTCGATTTATAGTATTAGTTTGAACCCATTTCTAATACCTGATGATGTGATGCATGTTAATTTTAATTACTTTATTATTATTCTTAATTGTGTTTTACTTTGTAGAATGTTTATAAGTAGTAAATTAATGAGGCTTGTTTTAAAGCTTACTTAAGTATTTTGTAAGTACTGAAATTCATTAATTTTTATTTGTTTATGTTTTGTCATTTTATTTTTGTTATTCTTATTTTTAATAGTAATTTAGTTAATATATAGGTTAGGTGGAGGTACTCTTAGGTTGGAAAACCCATGATCCTATCCTAATGTCTGTCTTATCCTTCACTCTAAAAGTAGCAACATTAAATTAGGTTTTAATATGTACAGAAAGTAAGTATATAGTTAGTGAAATCAATTATTTTTAGGAACCTATCCTTATTAAATCCTTTGTACTTTATTCCTATAACCACAGAACTATAAAAATAATTTAACTATAATTTTTGTGTTTTTTAATAATGAATAGGCTACTAAAAGCCAACTCTAATGATTGGTTATTTAATAAATGATATTAAATCCAAATAACGTGCTGAAGTGTAATATCGTTGGCTCTTTAGGTCACACCTCAACTAAGACCGTCTAGGCTACTACCGTTTAATCGTCCACAAAATTACCGTTGATCGAGTTTGAAGCCCAGACAAAGTGCTCATGTAGGAGATAATCTTTGATACAGTGTTCTTTAAACTCGTCGTATTTATTGGTGGTTTTACATTGTAATTATCTCAGGGACCTAGTACCTTTGGTTGATTTGACATGAAGTCAGCTAGGTAGATTTTAGTAATAAAGATAAGTCACTAGTCACTAGACTTACAACACCCCTCCACCAATCCGCACTGGGCTCGCTCAGTGGAGTAGTTGAGGTAAGGCCTGTGCCCTGCAGTAGGACGTATAAAAGGTGTAATTGGAATAACGCGAAACCCCCTAAAAGCTGATTCTACTGCTGAAATAGCATAGAAATCACAAAAAGAAAATTACATCTCCATAATAAACCGCTGACTTGAAGAGAAATTTTATTTTGTGATTTTCTTGTTGGCCTCATAAAAAAGTTGTTGTATTAAAGCATCAGAATCAGCCCCTAAAAGGCATTGCGTTATTTCAATTACTCCTTGTAAATGCATACATTAATTTTTATATTTAGTTTAGTGTTTGCGCATAATTACATTGAGATACGTTTCTCAGGTAGAACCTATTCTTACGGAGGTGGCAAATTGCTTTTGGGATATAGATTATCATATGGTCACCACTCCTGAATATGAGCGTTTAGTGTGGGGTTCCTCAGGGCCTTTTGGGGCTTCACTTTTCTCTTCCTTAGAATCCAAGGACCCCAGGAAACTCTAGAAAAACTCAATAATTATAACATCCACGTAATTGGCTCTCTACTATTATCAAAACGTACGGTTCTACCATATAAACTAGAAAATCACTTATACTTATATATACTTCGAAACTGTACGTTACTAATGAAATAATGGCGGAATTTGGTCAGTAAAAATAGATTAAATTTCTACTCTTTAGGGTATGTGCTCGATGGCTCATGCAATCGTAAAACATATTGGCACACGAGAATCATTCAAGAGCAATCCTAAACTAACTAGATTAAAGTGTTACTCAGGGCGGCAGGCGTCATAGCATAACGCACAACGTTGAACATGTTGACTGGTTGAAAGATAAACAGTTGAGAACGGCTAACTCAATAGTAGCCACGTGAATGAAAATAAGCCAGGGTTTTATTGTATTTTTTTAGTGACAACACCACCAATAAAGTTATTTTCATTTTACGATAAAGAACTAGTTTTTATCTTTGTCAATGCTGGAAATTTTGATAAAGATGTATGATTTTGACATAGGATTTTGAAAATGATAAAGTGCATGGCACACTTACGCGCCTCTCCGGTGCACGGGAAAACGAAGCCATCTATTCTGTGGCCATGCGCGCGGCCTCGGAGGCGCAGATCTGCCTTATCATGTTTTTTTTTTATAGAGATCTCTGCTTTACGGTCGCTCACGCTTTTTCGACGCACCGGAATGTGACTCGTGACAGTCCAGCTATGTGCCAAAGTTAAAGATTGATGTTTTTTATGTCCGTCAAAAGATGCTATGAGCGCGCCTAAATGTTTTTTTTTATCATTATTGTATTACCGTCGCGATAATATTTTTAACTATTGCAAATATACCTTTACCATTTATAAATTGTCCGTGTAGTGTAAAACATTGCACCTGTAATTGTAATAAGGTTCCGTACTATACCATGTCAAATAGATACAATTACAACTGTCGCTTTTATATTATTACGAAGTCTCTAGATACTTTTTAACTACAGTAAAATACATAATTTACTGTAGTAAAATCGGTAATCTAAGTAAGAGTCTCGTAACTTTAAAGCAAGTCTTTTTCAGTTATTGAGAAATAATAAAAACCGGTCAAATGTGGGATGACTTCCCACTCAGGATTACGATCTAACTGTAGCGACATCTATCTCGTCACATACTAACTAAAAACTGACGTATCCTACATCGCGATATTAAATCCTATCCTATCCTATCCTATTCGGTAAAGAAGGTACTGTTCTGGAAGCAAGAACCTCTGGAGGAGTAGTGTAATCTTTACTGACGGATATTATTGCATTTCTTTAATGTCAAGACGAGTAACTCCGTACCCTACGAGAGGAACAAGCAAGAAGTAAGAAAGAGTATCAAAAGCGCCGCGAGGAAAAACAAAAGCGCGAAGGACAACAAAAGGAGAAACGAAAACGTCGAGAGAAGGAACAGACGCGTAGCCAGGCGGAAAACGTGCGCCGGAAAGAAGAGTTGGTGGCTAGGATAAACAATTTCAAGTCCTTCGTGAATAGCAAGCGCACTAAAAGGAGACTATACTACAAGCAATTACTGAAAGTTCACGAAAAATTGATGAAGTGGAGCAGACCGTCAAAGAAAATCATTCGGAAACAGTTACACACTAAATTACACTCCACTCGAGTGAAATAACCGCTTAGTCCAAACTAGGTTTATGGGTTCTAGGTTTATACAAAGGTCAGCCTTCTCGTCAATCGTTGCAGCCAACGACTTCTCTAGTCATCCTTGAGCATTAACTTGAATGACGGCCGTCAATGAATAGGCTAGCTATTCAATTGGTACTGACTGACTTCTATATGCGAGTTCTATGAGACCTATATCTATAGGTAAATGGTAGATATCCCGTTTTAATCAATTCTTATATCCATACCTTATTTCATGTCCCTAGCACCCGAACGAATTATGCCCAAAACTCTGTTGTATGTCGCATATCGCGATCATATAACAAACACTTTCATACCGTTGATCCTTTTTGTTCGAGTAAACAGTTATTTAAGAAAGTGTAACACCACATCATTATGCCATAAAGCATTAAACCTTAAAACAAACACCACCTTATCACTATGGTAGTCAAGTATCGAACCATTATACTACTACGCACTAGATGGCGCTGAATGTCGTTTGACTCGCGCCAACACCCAACGTCTTTCAATCGAATAAGACCCCAGGTTACTACTACCACTACTATGCAATAGATGGCGCTGGCTGTCGATTGACGCGCGCAAACACCCACGGTCCTCCAATAGTATAAGACACCTGCAATACATTTGTAAGGCGATTCCGATCTCACTGAGTGTCTGCGCTAGGTAGTGGTACGCCCTTAGTTCCCAAGTCTTGAGACTTCGTGGTGTCCCTACTCGTGCCTCTCGCTCGGTATTTCGCATTCGACCCCCCCCCCCCCTCCCCCACTTCGTGCGCATACAAGCAACCAAGTGATTGCAATATTTGTATCCACGTTTTTTTAAATAAATTCCTCTAAGAACCAATAAGCTCCTGATTACTTAGCATTTTGGGTGTGATAGGAAAAATAAATAAAGACACACACACACACACACATACACACACACACACATACATACACACACACACACACACACACACACACACACACACACACACACACACACACACACACACACACACACACACACACACACACACACACACACACACACACATATTATGCACATATTATGCACATTGTTGATTGTATGGTGTAAGTTCACGTTCCCCTCTTTAACACGTATTGTATAAAATGTAACAAAATGTAAATCCAATACTGGCTGTCTGCTTTGTCACCAAGAAAATGTATTCTGTACTTATGAGCTGTGGATTTTGTAAAAAATAAAATAAATAAATAAATAAATGAAAGTTAAACGTTAGAATTGTTTACATCTTCAACACCGACCTTTTTTAATCATCTCAAAGACGTTTACAGGATATTCTCTCTCTTATATCTTTCCATAAGAAACATAAGATTTCCGAAAAAAAAAAAAAACTTCCCCATACTAAACCGCCAATTAGCTGAAATCAGTTTGAATTTAGAAGTTTTTTTGAGTTTTCTATCTTCGTCTCATAGAATATATTTGTAAGTATACATGGGGTGAATATTCTGTAAACGTCTTTAAATTTAAATTGATTTCTAGTTTAAAAATCTTCAAAACACACTTATATTATATGTACTGAACTCTTCAAAGTAAATCAAATGTACCCAAATACAAAGGTTTTATTAGTACTTATTGAAGAATTCTACTACCTATCTCCTGACTCTATCATCAGATCAGCACGATGGTGTCATATTATTGTATGGTCATCCGAATGTCTAATACTTACAAAGTTTTAAATCGATACGTCAGTTAGAAGTAGGTTAAAAACTACTTCAAAGATTTGATAACATAGTTTAAAGTGAATCTAATATAAGTGTGTTATTAAAAAGCACGGTGTATATGTCAGGTAAATATAATGCAATGTTTCAATGATTCCAGAACCCTTCTAAGGCGTTCTTTAGCAGCTCGAAGTACGGGCCGCCAGACTCAAATGACCGTAAAGTACGGAAGGAGTACAACGAAACTATACTTCTGAGGCAATGCAAACACAACTGCAACGTACTTGATGTAATTACTATTTTGTTAAAATGTATCTTAAGTTATCATTAATCATACATTTTGGTCAGTCGCAAGTTCAACTGATACTGTTAAAATGGTACGTAGTATTGTGAAAAATCGCTTCAAATGTAATAACAAGTTTTCCAGATTTAGACCATTACAATGCCCCGACTACAAAGCAAATTGCTAGGACCATGAGGCCGTTCAATTGAGTAGTTATTTATTGACTCGCATCTGACATAGCTGTAGATTTCAGACAGCAGAACCATCACATCAGTTCAGAAAAAAAGCTAGTTTTGGTAGTTTACAAGTTACATTTATTGAATAATTTACAGATGATTTTCCTTATGAACATTATATTAAATTCGAGAATTTATAATATAACAAAGCAAAGAAAACATTGAAGTACATTTTACAGTTGTTTATACCTTACTAGTAACTATTTATTTAAAAATGACCAAACATGTAAACAAAATAGAATATGTACCTAAAAACATGCAAATATTAACTATAGACTAAGTGCCGTCTTAATAATAGGTTGCCACGGCATGCAACGTTTGTTAATAAACGTCTTGTTTTTCGACTTACAGACTCTGGCTTGTGGACTCTGATACTAGCTTACGTATAGGACTTCGTTCGCTGTGGAAGCACATATTCATACCATATTTTATAATATACACGTGATTACTATTATATACTGAATATATAAATACTTTCACTATTGGATCTGCTACGAAATATCAAGAAAAAATACATCTGTCTCATACTTTTTCTTTGGGTAAATATTGCATTTTTGTATGAAACAACTGGTAATTTTTTCCATATTTCAGTGTTGGTCTCATAGTGAAAGTTGCTCATACTTAAAAGTACTTTTACGACGTGAAATATTTACATTCAATTAAAAATCACCGTGTATATGAATATTTTACTATCGAATAAAATGCATCGAAATTGCATTTTCGTACTCGAATCCAACTTTACTCCCATATTATAAAGTCAAGTACAAGCAAAAAGTGCCCATTTTGATAAAATTATATTTATCAATGTTGTACGTTTGTAACGGATGTGTAACTAACTTATTTTCTATCTTTTTTGGGTTGATATCGATCGGTAATAATTATAATTCGACCCTGATTTTTTTTTAGGAGACATTCGATTGTAATCATCTGCCATTGTTACACAAAAGCAAATCAAGGCTGTCGGCATTAAGTGGTTCCAGCACGTCCATAACAGATATATACCAAGGGAACAGCAAGAGGCGGCATTCGCCAATTCTGGATTCGGATCAGTAAATAACTGTTTAAGTTTTGTAAGGACTTATTTTTAGGTAACAGTTAGTGAATAAAAATCATGACATTTATGGATTTTTTTTATCTGAACTAGTAAGTGCATGTCGTAGTCTTTGTCATCGTTGATTACTAGAGGCATTGACGGCAGCGGCGCGGCGCCGACCATTATGAGCAAAGAATGCTGGTGACATGAAACGGATATCTGTCGGTAATATTACATAGATTGCCGCGTGCACGACGTTAGACAGTTTGTAAAAAAATAAAAATTTACAAAAATAACATAACTGTAACAAATGCAACAATTTTACTCGTAGGTGAAAAGGAAACTGGGCACATGTTCATAAAAAAGTGCCTCCATATATTATGCTATCTTTAATTAAAATTTAGAAGAGTGTGCAAACTCGTTAGCGATCACTAGGCAAATATTTGATATTGTGGTAGCAGAGTGCCCATCTAATCTTTGATGCCATCGAACAATTTGCCTCTCTGACTTTCTACTGGACTTTTTTTCCCTGGGTATTCTTGTAAATTCGTAAGAAATAAAAATTCAGAAGAAAGCTTATTTTTTTCTTGATTTTGTCCTCGAGCTACTTATAACAGTCATCTGTAAGATTTTCTTTAGTCATATTACGACCCTTTTGTTGAAAGTAAAAGTTGTCCATGGGATTTTAAATATTTTCCTAAGAATCCACATCCCAATAGTTCTTGTTGATTTCTATTTTTAATCAAGAACCCAAGTCTTCTACAAAAGGACCCAAATCTTCTACAAAAATGTTAATCATACGTAAAACTGGCTCACATGAAGTCTAAAACTGTGGCCATCTGGCAACAAAGCTTTTGCTCGAATCTAACAATAGTGCAGTCATTGAAGGATTATTGCTCCGAATTTTTTTACTGTGAACCGAATTGCATACAATTTTGGAATTAGGTTCATCTTACCCTTAACTTCAAAAGTGAAAATGATTTGAACTCCGCAACCACCCTGGGGTTGGTTGCCACCCCTTCTCGGGGGTGAATTTTTTTTTTCAAAATAATCTCGGATATCGATAGAAGGCCTAATTTCAAAAAATCATCTATAAAGTTTTTCAAAAAATCCAATACTTTTCAAGTTATTGGCAATTGAAAATTCGCAATTTTTTCACGTTTTTCTTCGGTTTTTTGCAAATATCTCCAAAAATATACGTTTTATCGAACATTTTATAAAAAACAAATTTGTAGCAGGTAAAACAATGAACAATTTGGTTTTTTTATAAAGTATTCTAAGTGCAATATTAAGCTAGATATTAAAGATCAAAGCCGTTTTTTATTTTGTCTGAAATTTAATCGATGTGGTCAATGCCATCTAGCGGCGAGCAGACGCATTTTATGCATTCTAATACAAAAGGGTTTTGTAGTGCTTGAAATAAGCTTTAAAATGAGCACTATTAAAAGTCTTTTGCACGTAAAATAAGTGAGCTGTATTGCAAATAAGGGGAGCATCTAATGTTTTTTCTTTTAAATCAATGGGTTTCATAAGAGCCATTTCCACCAAAATTAAAATTAATCGTATTCCGCCTAGAATTAACTTTATTATGAAGAGTTTGATAGATAGTATCAGTTTGGCTGCTTCAGGACACATATTTTTCAAAAAAGTCACGATTTAAAAAAAAACAAAATTTCAAATTTTTAAAAAACCCACTTTTTTTCATAATATCTCAAAAATGACGACAGATACGTATAAAAGTGTACGGATTAAAAATTTAGGTATTTTTCTGACAAACAATTTGTTTTTTTTTGTTTTTTCTGTTAAACAAAAATTGACGGAGATATGATTGTTTAAAGAGCGCGTGGCAGCGCAATCACAGCCTCTCTTAAGCCCTTTAACCCTTCACCGTTTTAGAAAAAGGTTTTTTACTATATATTGCAATAAAGGATGTTGTAGCTCTCTTAATTACCTTTACAATGTTTTTTTATAAATTGTGATAGCATGAAAATTTAAGAAGTTATGGTCCAAAAACTTATCATATTTTTTTCTACTTAGTAACTGAAAATTTCGGAGTGTGAATATTTGGAGCAATGTGAAAGTACGCAGTATAATAGAGACCCACAACTTTGTAATGTGTATATATATATACATAATATGGCTCATATATTTTGGAAACGTAGGCATGAATACATACCAACGTTCTTATATGTATATATAACACATTTGAGTGAAGGAGCCAACGAAAAAGCCATGTGATCAGCTGTGCGTGCTCCGTTTATTCGTTATAATCATATATATTTACTGTTTTAATTTAGGGGTAGAAAAGCTTAAGAATATGATAATCATTTTCGAGAGTGTGGAATAATATTTAAATCCTTTTCATTTTATAAAAAAAAATTTTTAACAATTTTTTATCAAGGGGTAGTTTTCAAGGGTTGAAAGGGGGTTAAAATTTTGATAATTATTATAGAGAATATAAAATATTACTTACTCTATACTTATGTCATACCAAAGTATTTTTTTGTGATTTTTTCAATTTAGGGGTTGTTTGCAAGGGTTGTAAGATTTTCAAGGGGTTGAAAATGATTTTAATATGAGGTAATTATGTTAGAAAATACTTTACAATTTCACCACTTACTATTAGACATGTTTTCTAGCGATAAAATGGCTCAATGACAATTTTTCCATTAAGGGGTTGTTTACACCCCTTTAAAAATCTATTAGGATAACGCGGGTCTCGTTCCATACCTCAAAAGAAAAAATAGAACCCTTATAGGATCACGTGTGGCTGTCTATCAGTCAGTCTACTACAACCGATCTGCTCCGAAACTACTGGACTGATTGAATTCCTATTTGGCAAAGTATTTACTTTCAAGAATTTTTATGTCCATAATATTAAATGTTTAAATCGATGCCATTTTCGTAATTAACGTCCCAAAAAACCATAAAAACGACACCCATATTGATATTTAGACATTTCAACAGGGGAGATGATATTTGAATCTATGAAGGAGTGACTAAGCCATACTTTTGTGAAAAAGGTATTAAAAATCGGCACAAGTGTATCAAGATACCATTCTTGAGAAGGTAGTGAAGCCCCATAACAACACCATGTTCAATAACCAAGAATGGTCCTTCCAGCGTGACTCTGCGCCGGGTCATAAAGCTCTGTCTACGCAGTCTTGGTTGGAAACGAACGTTTCGAACTTCATCAGAGCTGAAGACTGGCCATCTTCTAGTTCCGATCTTAATCCGCTGGATTATGACTTATGGTCAGACGCTGCTGCTCGTCTCGTGCTACAGGAATTAGTCGCCTCTTACGAATCGCCCCCTGTTGGCGGTGGGGAAGTGTATTCTTTACGGCCGTCCCCTACGACACTCAATAATAAATAATAATCTAAAATTTTAACCTTAGTAAAAATATCACGGTTTCCAAGTTTTTGACATATTTCGAAAATCGCAACCTGGGATTTGTTTTTATACTGCTATCTCTACAAATGAGGAAAATTTTCGATATTTTTTTTTTTCATTTTACGAGGGATAGTTGACCTATCAAAAGCAGAGATTAGAAATAAAACTATAGCTTGGCCATAACTGCTGCGCACTCTCTGAGGTATGCGCGGCGAGGTGGGAGCCGGGTAAAAAAGAGCATGAGTTCACATGAGATCAATACACGTCGGACAAATATTACGATATCAGTTTACATATAAGGCAAGACTTGTGGCGGAACAGTGGTCGGAGGCTCTTTAGTTGATAAAAATGTATTAGTTGTATTATCTTATTAGTTGATAAAAATGTAATCTACATATACTCGATTCAATATTTATTTAAATACCTAGGCAGTTGTTGAATAAAAACTAAACTTATAATTCAAATCAGAATTTGTTTTATTGAAAATTTACTTTATTATTTTATTTACTTTATTATTATATTTTATTATTTAGTTGTATTATCTTATTAGTTGATAAAAATGTAATCTACATATACTCGATTCAATATTTATTTAAATACCTAGGCAGTTGTTGAATAAGAACTAAACTTATAATTCAAATCAGAATTTGTTTTATTGAAAATTTGCTATAATTACAAACAAATAGATATAGTATAAGTAGTAGTATAATTCTGTCATAGATTGTGTTTCAACTTCATCTTCCATTTCGTCATCATCTTCATCGTCCATATCGCCATTGGAACTTGAATCAGAGTCTTGCAAATTTATTATGAATAAGTCGATAATATTATCGAACCTACTATCGCGATTCCAGTAATCATTTTCATTTTTCTGGACATGAGCATCGCATCTCTGCCATTTTTCTGCCGTGAATTCCGAAAACAATTTATCCAATATGATTATCTTTTCGTCTAGAGAAGAATTAATATAGTTTTGGGCTACGTTGTTTTTAATATCAGCCCAGACCAACTCGATTGGATTTAAATCTGGATGGTACGGAGGTAAACGCAGAACAGTGTGTCCACGGGCTTTCAGGAGTTCGTCAATTCTATACACGGGTTCTTTTTATGTACTTGTGATAAGAAGTAGCAGTTCAGCCTTTGTCATGGTTCCTGAAAATTCTACATTGTGGCGTAGCAACCAGTCTTGCATTTCTCTTTTGAGGCTTGACATAGTTGGCTTCTTCTCAACCTGAACGCTATGGTAAGACGCGTTGTCCATTACAACAACAGAATTTGGCAGCAACTTATATCTACCGAGCCATTTCGACACCCAGCGTGGAGAATTACCAATCGCCGTCCTTTCCCAATATCAGCATAAATTCCGGATTCTGACGATGATTGCCAACATTTACTGGCATAGTGACTGGCGTTGATGTATGTTTTATCAAGAAAATATACGTTGCTGTTTTGCGTTCTGTAATTTCTGATTTGTGTAAGGTATTTTTTCCGCCACACTGTAATATTAGGTTGCTCTATAAGGAGTAGTCTTTTCGATTCGCATTTTTTGTAACGGTAGCCCATTTTGTGTAAAAGCTGTCTTAAATATACCCGTCCACAATTCAATATGCCATCCTGCCTTAAACTTAATAGTGACTTTCGGACACTTGGTTTTTTTTTTTTTCGATATCGTAAAACTGATGAATTTTTCTTCTGATAACTCCAAGGTCAAAATCATCCACAACATGTTTTTTCTTTATAACTTTTGTTTTTTTCGGCGATTGAAACTTTAAACGGCTTGAATTTCAATTGATAAATAACCCGCAGAAATTACACTATGCACGGTTCTTTTGGAGTACCCCGTAGCCTCCGCAACGATTTTGGCAATATTCGCATCACTTTTGAATTCAAAGCTTTCTCTGTCTGCTTTTCTTTTCTTAAAATATTCAGCCACTTTAAAAATTACGGTTTTTACATCACGAGATAACGCACGACCCATCTTTGAATTTTTATCTCATGTGCGTCTGATATTGACGGTCCGAAACAAATGACACTACCTGCCGCCACGAGCGTTGACGGCGGACTGACAGAGCGCGTCCCCCCGTCTCGCCGCGCCGCGCGCATACCTCAGAGAGTGCGCAGCAGTTATGGCCAAGCTATAGTTCAAAAGTATTTTGAAAAAAGAAAACGTGGAAAAAATAACATTATTTTATTTCATGTTTAATCGGCAACGGTGTAAAAAAAAAGGACGCTCACCGTGCCCATTATCTTAAAAACTTGCTTGGGTAATTAAAATTTTAAAAAGATATATTAAGTCTAAGTATTCTGTTATTCAGTAAATAGCAAAATAGTAGTTTGTTTCTACGTAAATAGCAAAACTTATGAAAAATTCATAGAATGTGTTTTTGTCGCAATAAATAACTCTAGGCTTTTGTGCAAACGTAGAGCGGCTGTCAGTACTGTCATGAGCCACAGAGTTGATAAAAACAAATAGTGTTCCATCTTTTTCGGATCTGTAATCCCTGCCACTTGACCAATGCACTACATTCAAACAATAATGAGCCTTATTATCTAAGTTTAACTCTTGTGTTATAAACTTTTACCTTGCTCTCTATTTAATTTTATGAAAGGATTATTGCCTGGGTCTCTACTTGATCTCGTTGGATTCTTTGTTATTATTGTAGTGTCCTACTGTTTGTTTTAATTCGATTGTGACTGTGTGTGTCATTCGTTTATGGTGATGATTGTTTACGTTTTTTGCTGTAATTTTGGACTTGGCTAGCTTTACGATTTGGATATTGTTTGTTTGTTTTATTTAATTTTTAATTTTTTCATAATTATCTTTATTCAAAATACTTTTGAAGTAGTTCGTTGAATTTCATCATTTGCCTTTGATAGCTAACTATCGCTTGTGAAATGAAAAAAAAAAACTAGATCGAAAAACCTCCTCATTTGTAGAAATAACACAATAAAAACTAATCGCAGGTGGCAATTTCCAAATAATACAAAAAAAAAACTTAGTAACCGTGATATCTTTACTAGGGTCAAAATGTATGATTAGGGAGGTAGATACAGGGTTATCCATTATTTTTGGGACACCCTGTATTTAGCTGGTAAATATTGATAACTTCAAAATTATAGACTTTATCCAACAGTAGGTTTTTTGCCAAAAAACATGCAAAAAATATAGGGATTGAAGGCTTGCACACATCTGAGTTGCGGGTCGGATCGCAACGCATTGCATAAAACCTGTTACGTCTCTGTCACTTTTTAGAAAAACGAATGAGATGTCAGAGGATTTTTGCGATGCGGTGCTATAACGTAGTTTTACTTGATCAGTGTGCGGTGCGTTTTGGCCTGCCCTAATATGCGCGAGCCTTGAGAAAACTATAATACAAGCAACTTGTATGTTGTACTTGACATTGTTTTCGGGCAGAGATTCGCCACACGACCACAACAATTTTATGAGTGTAAATTAATGAAGAAGTGATATCAAAAACTCACGGATGAATTGAATCACAGATGTGGAATGCTGGCACAGTTCCAACCAATTTTTCAGTGTCACCTATTTTTAAGATATCATATCGTTTAAACGACGATATTGATTTCAAGATAGAGACTGGTTGTATGTGTTGAGAAACTGAGCCTGTTCATTGAAGTAACTTTATCTTTGTCTTTATTATTTTCTATGAAGTAATTATTCTATGTAAAGACTGTTTGTGTTTTAATAGAAAATCGATTTGCGCAAGGTCCGAGTTAGATGCACTTTGGTCTCTGCTGACTTCGGAACATCGGAGAAAGTGCAGTATACATATTGCGCTTCTCCGAAGTCATTTACCAGCCGTTATACGGTTTGATTACCCTAGAGTATATGTCACAGTCAAAACTCTTACCGGTCAAAGGTAGTTTTGACGATTTCTAACAAAACAAGTTATATTTTATGCTTAGTATAGTTAGTATTATCTAGGTTAAGTGTGAACAGTGACCACAACATTGCACTAGCCGATCAAGCGAAGAGAGCGAAGCGAACGGTGTTGTGCTGCGGCTGCAGCCGGCAAAACGCCAGGGCCAAACTCCTCCGACTTTACTATTACGACTATAGGTTTTGACGGAAATCACTAGTCAAAAAAAATTACCGGTAAAGAGAATTTACTAAAGCATAAATACTATAAGGCTCTTACTGCCTGCTCAGTATTTCATTTCATACTCAATAACGATCCTTCGCGAAACATGCATAGTATATTTATATAAACGACCGAATTCATTTACTACACAAAAGGACCCGCATCTTGACTGAAGGACTAATTGGATGGATGGTTTAACTACGAGAAATTTAAAACAACTAAAATGATACAGGGTTAATATGAAGTAGTATAATATATTTCCTTGAAAGTACACAAACAATTAGCAACTGATGTACAAAAACTTCTGGTGAGGGACTGAGACTAATGTCGCGAAAGTTTTAAATAGATAGACATTGTAACGCTATCATTGATGTATAAATGATATACTTTTTGATTGTTGATTCTATAAATATTACAGTTGTTATACAGGGTGTTACTGTGTTAGGGTTAGCACCGTTATTCCTCAAACTGATAATTCAATATCACATATATAGAGTCCGAAACCGATAAAAAATATTATTTTTACAATTATTTTTTTCAAATAAATATACCCCGTGCGTAGTCAATCTTTTCCCCCCTTTACACGTAGGCAATGCGCTTGGTAGATACGATATCGTTGCCCTGACAACAGACCGCTGAGAGTGTAAACCCACAAACCCGCGCGGGCGCCGACCATGGTCAATGTGCCAAGTACTCGTAGTTGCCAGTACACGAAAGTGAACATACATTTAATTTATCTATGTTCTTAGGCAGACTGGACTGATCGTGTAGATCGCGTGATTTTTGTTACAAATAGGTAACTTTGCTCGCAAGTAGACCGACCAAGATCGCGACTGCTACTGTAGATTGACTGCGTTGTATGTTTGTTTGATCGGAGGTATATGTGCGCTACTTAGTCCCAAAAAGACGCAGCGCAATAAACCCGAAAGTCACTGTTTTCAGCCTTTGTTTAAATAATACTAGGTTTATAGCTAGATACGTAAACTTAACCTACGATTACTCTACAACCATAGACCTAGTTTACCTATTTTGAATAATTGGAGTAAAAGTCACCCTTCAAAACGTATGATAGGTAGGTTTATAGAAAGCTAAAGCAAATATAGCTGAGAACGTAATTATAAAATAAATGATCTCAAACGTAAATAATGTAAGAGATAGATTCAAAGTGGCGAGGTGTGTATTTGCATAAAATTATTTAGTGGGTGGCGGCGGCGGACGCAGCGGGCTGAACCTCGGATGAATGTAGAATGATACTTACTCGTACAATCAAATACAATAGGCCGCTAAATTACCTGCGCCACTGACTGCTGGCGCCATACTTTTTTAGCCAGCTACACAAAATGAACCGCGCATTAAACTAAAATTATTGATTTGAATACAATATAAGTTATCGGTGCTTTCTTTGAAGACGAGAATGGCAACTTAAAAACCCAAGGCATATTACATAAAGCGTTTAAAAAAGAAAAACCATTAATTTTATATGAAAAGTTTACTTTAAAAATAAAACCACACGCTAGTTTAAATTTGGCGACTCTACTCGCCTTAAGACAGAGACTGCTTTTTTACGTATGATGGTTATGAAACTGTCAACCCCACCTTTAGAATTGGGTTTCCTACTTGAGTGCGAAAACCGTATCATTGATTCCTTCGAAAACCTTTTAACGACATCTCCATACTGCGACGCCTTGTTAAATCGATGTCTTGTACTGCGATGTTTCGTTACATCGAAAAACTGTACTGCGAAGCCTTGTTCAATTGATGTCTTGTTACTGCGATGGTATGTTAGTTAGGAAAATTTACTTTGAATGATCTTACTGTCAAAACCAAGTCCATCGATTTTTTTTCCATAAAAAAATGTCTAACGTTCGTCTTTAAAAAAAAAAACATACAGCACAAAATGGCTAGAAATAAATTTAGACAAACTTTGCAATAATCTACAATCTTTAGGTAGGTACTTAAGTACTTATACTTATGACAGATGGCACTCTGTGCTATTAAAGAGTATAATTTTTTTTTTAAACGAACCTTTGATATTATTTTGAAAAAATAAAATCGATGTACCTACTTGGTTTTCGCAGTAAGATCGTTTAAAGTAATTTTTTCTAACTAACATAACATTGCAGTAACAAGACGTTGACTGAACAAGACTTCGCAGTAAAATCGTTCGCAGTACAGTTTTTCGATGTAACGAAACATCGAAGTAACAAGACAACAATTTAACAAGGCGTCGCAGTATGGAGATATCGTTTAAAAGTTTTTGAAGAAACAAAGTTTAATGATACGGCTTTCGCACTCAAGTAGGAAATCCTTTAGGAATGTTGTTTATAATCATTAGGTACACCACACCGCGTTTGACGCTAAGTATTACCGGATTAACTTAGACCTCATAACACAAAACCTACCAAGTACCAGTGAGACTCGCACACCTAAGATTCCGTTTTTTTTTCTATTTATTCTGGATTCCTTGCGATTCGATTCACAATTGATCGCTTTTTGTTTTTTTTTGTTTACCTACAGAGGTTGCAATATAAATACCATTTTAAATGTGCGTTTGCATTTATGGACCATATTGAAATTTTGAGCTTCAATTTTAGCAATTCCAATCCACACGAAATTGCATGATTCGCATGCGAATACCTAAAATAACTATTATATATTTGAAAATTCATTTCTTGAATTCAGCTATGAGTGGTCCTACCCACTCGTTTTTCTTCTTATTTTTTGTTATATGGCAATCTGCGTTTCCACAATTTATTCCGGCAATATCACAGTTTCTACTGATTTATTGAAGATTAACTATTTATACTTTAAAAATACGTCTCCTGATCTTTTGCGTTTTCCTAATTTCCTAATTTCATTCATTTTGCAGAATTTTAGTACTCGTACATCAGCTTTCTTAATATCCGCTTCGTAAATTGTATTTATTAAGATTAGAGATGTGCCGACTACGACTTTGGCCGACTAGCCGATTAGTTGGTTGTAAAAAGGTCGACTAGCCGGCCATGCCGATCCCGGTTTTGGCATTAGGCAATTTCCGTGACACCTCTTTTACAACCGCTTGCGAGCGTATTGAAACATGTTTTGTTTCATTTTGTCTTGATTTTTACTCGGCTCAGAGCGGTGTTTTAGTGTTAAAAGAAAAAAATATTGTGATAGTTCATTTAAGTGAAATACTGCAATAAAAAAAAAACATATCATAAAGTAAAAGCCGGACAGTTACTTTTTAAGTACTTTTTGCCGATCAGTCGCCGACTAATCGCCGACTACAAAAGGTGCTGGATAGGCTTTACCGACTAGTTGGCGACTAGTCGAATCATCTTCAAAGTTTTGTTAGGTAAATTTGTGAGTATGTTTGTGCGAAGAAAGTGATCAAAATGTCCGTATCATTTCACTGCTTATAATTTTAAATGTAGGTTCTGTAAATTACGACTTAGTGCCTGGGTCTTCGAATTCAAGGCCGCATCATTCGCATCAAAGTGTGTTGCGTGAAAATCTAAACAGGCGAAAGCAAACAACACCAACACGCCCTGGTTCGATCACTACTGATATAATGCACACAGATAGACAAGACAAAACGCCCGCTTTTTGTAGCCAATAATTGCCTAGTTACCGTTTAGTTTGTTTGATTTTAATAAGTTTTATTATATATTTGTTTGTAAGTGATTCCTAGTGTGCTATTATTATTCTAAAAACTAATACACGCCCCCGAGACCATATCTTATAATAGCGCTAGGCCTTCTGCTCTGACACAAATAAAGTTAAATTCCTTAAGACCAGTAATTTTATCGAGAATTCAAGATGCCGGAAACAATGGCATGCGCTAGGTATAGGTAGCGCGCAGAGCGTAGCGTGTCATTCTTGTTCTATGGGTAGCGCAGTCTCTTCTAAGGTAGCGCCATCAAGCCATATCTTTATAGAAGAATTGGCCTGATTGGCCAGTGGGTATTCATTACCATCTTTTTTTTTCATTTCCAAAATTTTGTTGACGGTTGCATAATGGGTACCACACACCAACGGAAGTCAAGTATCATGCCTGGAATTTTGATAAATTGAAGCTTCGTAAAAAGACATTATGTCTTGGTAAAATAATTTAAGGGAAAGCTGCTTCGGATGTACTAAGTGTTTAAGTTTTCAGTCCCAATATAGTTTTTCTTAAATAACAAGATATATTTTTTTTACTACCAGTAATATGAATAATTCACCAGAAATAACGCAGTTATTATGCAGTGATACGGCCCTTACCGAACTGACTCTTATAACTCAACGAAAACCAAAACCAGATTTTCCTTTTTATTCACCACAAACTATCCTTTGATAGTTTTTATATTCATTTTAAACGAACTAGTACATATTATGTTAAACCGTTAACATCCAAGTGGTCTTATGAGACCGCATAACAGTGGAATTTCTATTGTGTCTCGTTTACGTATGCTTGATCAGCCAAGCATTTGATGTGGATAAGCCGATAACCACCCAGCCAGGCTAGCACTGTAACCCTTTCTGTGGCCGAAGTACAATGCTCTAAAACTCACGCCTTGCCTCATTTGAACGTTACTACCACTAGACTAGTTTTCACTTGTCAGGCCAGAAAAAGGGCGATGGTCTTATACCAAATACCTATACATATTATTAGTAAGTAAGTTTTGTTCGAAAAATATGTTTTCACCATAAACCAATCGTGAATTTAACTTCTGCGCCGTATAAATCATAAAAATAACTACCAGCTGTTCAACAAAGTTGGTCTTACAACTTTACTTTCATTTCACTGCTACTAGCTAGCTTCAGCAGTAAAGCGTTCGCTTTGCTTTACTGCTCAGTGATGCAGCAGCTTTTTTACTACAAATAAGAAAATAGTGCGGGATATTTTTGGAGGGTATCGAGTGTATTTATTTATGGCTACTTGCAAAAAATTGATTTGGTTGCAATGTCCGTTCGGAGGTCACTTGGTGAAGGTACCAGAAAATTATGCGGCAAATTGAAAATATCGTGGTGTTAATAAAACATGAGCGGAGGCGAGTAGTCTCTACGTTTTCGGCGTCAAGATGAGCGTTTTAGTGTTTGTCGCTCAATAAGGCTCCTACAGAGGATCTGAGCGTCGTCATTGCTAGCGGAAGGAGGCACCCGGGTCCCGGTCGATAGGCAGAAGGGCGCAGGCGCGAGCCTCTGCCGTGACGGGGGGCTAGTGGTAACCGTCAGTCCGCCGGCAGCCTGATTCACGGCCGCCGGCACCCAGCGTCCGCCCGGACGCCGCGGACGCGTTACCATGCATACGAGCCGTCCGCGTGGCGTGCACAATTTCGCGCTCGTCTTTGCTCTCGCGATCGCTTGGTTGCCTCATGCTGACCATGCAGCGTGAGTATTTTTTTTTTTATTATCCACTGTTAATAACTTTTTAACAAAGTTTTAATGTGTTAAAGATGGTAAGTCTTAAGTATCGCGCGCGTCTCACGCATCCGTGAAGCCATAGCGTGTGTGTAAATCTTTTAAAGCCGCGGTTCACATTGTCCGGTAGACATGATTTATTTATTGTACGACCTCAATATTAATTATATACAAGTTTTAATACATGAAAAAGAGTTTATCGAAAGTTTAAAAAGTTTTTTTTTTTAACCTTTGCAACGTTTTGTGGTGCGATTTGGGTTATAATTTATTCATAAAAAAACTATTTGTCATAGAACTGTTGATTACAACACAATAAAAGGATTTAGCAGCAGTTTGTAGTAAAGTGTATACATATTTGTATTTTTTATTATTCTGAATAATTAAAATAAAAAAATGGTTTTCTTTGCTGAATAGGGAATTGTAATCGCCACAGTGATATTCAGTGCTTTCGCATATATTAACCTCTTTAAATTGGGATATTTTTGAATAAATGTAAAAATGAACGCCCAGAGTTAAATCAAAGATTCAGAGCTCCGATTTTTCTCTGCCCAAAAATGTCTACCTAATAGAGTAACAGAGAAGGCAGACATCTGAATAAAAAGAATGAGCGAGAAAGCACGAAGACCTTTTATGTAGGAGAAAATATTTTACTACGAGGGGACAATAATAATTATGGTAAATGAGTAATATTCTATAATGTTGATTTGTTCTGTCACCTTAACAGAAGATAATATAAATAAATAATAGACGTACGTCACCAGTGCAATATTTGACTGTAATCAATTTTGCTGCCTGAGATTTGGGGTCCACCCATTTTGATTGTCTTGTAGAGATATTTATGTAAAACTAACCTCGGTTATAAAATATTTCTTTACTTTTGGTAAAGCCGAAGAGCATTGGATGGCTTTATGGTAGAAAGAAGAATTTAGGCTAATACCTACTAATTACTAAGTGGGTCGCGATACTGAAGAGGCAGTGGGCGGGACACTTGGTTAAACGTGGTGATTATGGCAGGTGAACCGAGCGCTTGACTGGTGGCCACGAATGGATTAATTCGTCCGGGCAATCCTCTTGATAGGCAGGAGATATCATAAAAGTGTCAAGAATGTAGTAGAAGAGATTAGGGGTTAGGTAGTACCTCATTAGTGCGCTCTAATAATAAATACCTGAAATCGTGATTTATTTTTAGGTATTTGTAGAATTCATGTTTAATTTCTCTGTATACTTATTTAGTAATGAGATTTCGGGAACTAGTGTCATCATAGCACGTGATTGCATCGCACATATACAATAATTAAAAGAAGAATTGCGCTTTGACAGCTCGTAAAAGGTATGTCAGTAGATTATAGTGTCAACATGCGGTGTTTTCTTATTACATAAAATCTGGTAGTAGCGGTCATCTATTATGAATCCGATCTGTATAGGTGACTAAATAATAGATACGATTGCAAAGTAGCCACGGTTGAAAATGTTGTGAAATGTACCAAAAACATCATGCATTTAATTTTTATCTGTCAAATAGGTCGGTTTCTCTTTTCAACTGGCCGTGAGAAAATTGTTTCCACCAAACTTTGAACCTTATAAACAGTCATGCGCTCGAAAACCAATATAAATTTAAAGTAGGCTAGGCCTTATTAAGGGTTAACATCCATGTAGCGAGGTACCAGACTACGTCGAGCGTCACTAAGCACACCCAGACGCGCGCCAATAAGGTCGTTTTCGGAATTTATTCGACTAGCATTTACCTTTTAGAGTCGATTTACCATATAATATGGCATGCTTTGCTTTAAATTTTAACCTAATGTCTCGATATGGATTTTCAGTGTTAAAATTTCAAAAATTATAAAGTTTATTTCAAAATTTCGATTTTTTAAGATTTCGTGTCATCTATTAGACTAAACTGACATTTAGGACTTTAATGGCTGATACGTGAATGAATGAGTCAGCCCGGACATTCTAATTTATAATTATATTTGCACTACTGTCAAACAAGTACACCAACTTTTACAGTGATAACCTCTTCACTTTGACGATTTTCAAATTATATTTACTTGTAACTAACTATATAATTAAATCTTGAAAGACGATTTAACCTACCTACTTCTGTTGCATTGATTTAAAAACTTTATAAGCAAGTGACATTCGGTTCGAATTCAACATGTTGATACCATCGAGATTAACTGATGATGGAGTCAAGTCAAGATGTAGATAGTGGGACTCTTCAAGGACTACTAGTAAAACCCTCGAGCTTGGGCTCATTTGATTTGGTTTGAGGAGTTCAATACTTATCAAAGACTGTTTTATAGTTTTTTTACTTTTAATTTATTTTAACACACTTTTAATAGCGTCACTAAATCTTGGTAGTCGGTTTAACCTACTGTCGAATAGATTTAAAAAATTATTAAGTAAGTGACAATAGGATGAGAATACAACAATTTGAATCAGTCGAGATTATCTAATGACAGAGTCAAGATAAATGGGACTCTTCAATGACTACTAGTAAAACCCTCTAGTTTACGCTCATTAGAGAAGCTTTAATTAAAGAAAGCGTGTGATTTATTTATTTTTTAACTTTGATGTTAATTTATTTTAACACACTTTTAATAACTTCACTTGTTACTAACTAACAACTAACTAACTATGCAATCAATAGTGATGACTAGTAAAATCCTCTAGTTTAGGCTCATTTGAGAAACTTTGAAGAATTTCGTAATAATGAAAGCGTGTTTTTTTTAAAAACTAATGTTATTTTATTTAATACACTTTTAATATATTCACTTGTAACTAACTACTTTAGTTCTTCTACATTGTTAATAAGTAACTAAACAATCAAATCTTGGTTTTAACCTATTTATAACTGTAGAATGGACTTAAAGTTTTATAAGTAACGTTCGGCTGAGAATACAACAATTTGATATCATCGAGATTATCAGATAATGAAGTCGAGGCAAGATGTAGATAGTGGGACTCTTCAATTATTTTAGAAGCTTTAAAAAGTTCTTTAATAGGTATGGTATAGTTTAGTTTTTTTAACTTTAATTTGTTTTAACACACTTTAAATAGCTTCACTTGTAACTATCTAACAATTAACTAACATTCATTCAAACATTGGAAGTCGTTTGTGAAGGGTATAGGGAATGCAGAGAGGAGTAAATTAAACTTTTATAGTTATTAACTTGTTTTATTTTATTAAATTAAGAAATCACCGTTTCTACATTTTTACACCATAAGTAATCAACAACCCTAGTAACCATAGAAACCTTCAAGTTTAGTGATGTTACATACTCTTAGAGATGTACCTACTAACACCTTCTCCTATTATTAAAATTGTTTACAATTTAAATAATACTTCCTAAGCATCATATTAGTTAAATCATGTTTCCTCAAATTATACTTACTTAACAATATTTTGGCAATGAACATTAAATTTATTATTTAACAATGGTTTTGTAAATATGTCTGCAGTTTGTTTATCAGTTGGACAATATTTAATATTTACTTTACCATTTTTATAATTTTCATGAATGAAGTAGTATCTCACATCAATATGCTTGGACCTCTTATTGAATGAACCTGTTTTGATCAGTTGAATAGAACTTTGATTATCAACATTCAATATGATTTGAATTTCAGAACCAATCAACTCTTTTAAAAATGTCTTTAAATATAAGCATTCCTTACAGCAATCAGCCGCTGCAATATACTCTGCCTCGGTTGACGATAACGCTACAATTGGTTGTCGTTTCGAACACCAAGATACCGGTCCTTCTGCTAACATTATCACATATCCCGTTGTACTGCGTCTTGTCTTAATACAATTTGCATAGTCTGCATCACAGTACGCATTTAGTTTAGAAATATCTCCTCCTTTCTTGTACATTATTCCTTTCTCTCTCGTTCCATTTAAGTATTTTAGTATTTTCTTTGCAGCTATCACGTCATCTTTTGTAGGGTTTTCTATTTTTCTGCTTGCTTCATTTACGGCTTGACTTATATCTGGCCTTGTTCTTGTAGATAAATATAGAAGTCCTCCTATCAGTTCTCTATAAGGAAAGTTTGTGGTATCTGAGTTTTGTGTATCTGTTTTCTTTTCTGTATTACTGGGTGTATTAGCAGGCTTAGAATCTTCCATACTAAATTTCTTCAATAGATTTTCAATGTAAGTTTCTTGTTTTAGTATAATACCACTTTCAGTCTTCTTAACTTCAAATCCAATAAAAGTAGTAGGATCTTTGTATAATTTCATTTCAAATTCCTTTTCTAGGCAGTTTAAGATCTTTGTTAATGTTTGTTTTTCTTTCGCTACAGCAAGTCCATCATCAACATAGATTGCTATTATTGCTGTATTGTCTTCATTTGTAAACACACACTGATCTGTTTTAGTAGCTTTCAATCCAAGTTTTAGTATTGCTTTTGTAAATCTTTTATTCCATGTAACAGGAGCTTGTTTTAGCCCATATAAGGATTTCTTTAATCGACAAATTTTTCCAGGTTGTTTTTCATATCCATCTGGTATATTCATATAAACATTTTCTTCCAGCTCTCCATACAAGAATGCGGTCTTTACGTCGAATGTCATCATATTATAGTCTTTAGAAGCAGCAAGTGCAAATATAGATTTTAAAGTCGACTGACTGACAACTGGACTATAAATTTCATTGTAGTCAATACCGTTTTGTTCAAATCCTCGTACGACAAGTCTAGCTTTATAAATGCCATTGTCTTTCACACGGAACACCCATTTGTTTGTTAGTATTTTGCTATCTTTTGCCTCTTTTTTGTCTACTATTTCCCAGGTATTATTGATTTCCAGGGATTCCTTCTCCGAATTTATAGCTGTCTTCCAGTTTTCTCCCTCGTTGGATGTTACAGCCTCTCTGTAAGTAAGTAAACTGTAGTCTTTTAGGTAAGTTGGTATCTGTTTCTTTCTTTTACTTCTTCTTAGGTTACATTCTTCTTCATTATGTCTATATCTTTCCCTTTCTGTGTCTTCTGTTTCAGTTTCTGATGTTGAATCTTCAAAAATGTTATTATTTATATTTTCTTCTGTAATTGTATTTTCTGTTGACTCTTTATGGTTTTCTGTAGTTTCTTCCTGGTTTTCTGTAATCTGGTTTTCTGTAGTCTTTTCCTGTTTTTCTGTAGACTCTTCCTGGTTTTTTATAGTTTCTTCCTGGTTTTCTGTTATCTCTTCAACCTTTTCATTAGTAAATGTTTTTATTTCTTTTAAATTTTCTTTCTGTTGTTCAGTTTCACTTTTTATGATCACTATGTCCCTTGATATCTCTATTTTTCTCTCCCTTGCATTCCACAATCTATACCCATTATTAGTGTATCCAATCATTATTAGTTTCTTGCTTCTAGGATCTAGTTTCTTTACATTTGGTTGTAGTTGTTTCGCATAGACAGTAGAGCCAAACTTTTGCATATTAGATATATTAGGCTTTTTTCCAACCCACATTTCATAAGGTGTTTTATTTTTTAGGGCATCACTTGGCAGCCTGTTTAAAATATAAGTAGCACAGTATATTGCTTCACCCCACATTTCCTTGTCTAATTTAGAGTCAAAAAGTAATGCTCTTGTCTTTTCCAGTAATGTTCTGTTTAGCCGTTCGGCTTTTCCATTCAATTGTGGTGAGTAAGGCACCGTGTAGTCTAATCTTATACCTTTTTGCTGACACCATGCTTTGAAGTCGTTACTTGTATACTCGCCACCATTGTCACGTCTTATAGTTGATACTTTACTATTTTTCTCTCGCTCTGTTTCTTCAATATAATTTTTTATTTCGTCTTTTACATTACTTTTGTTATTCAGTAAATATATTTTTGTGAAATGACTGTAGTCATCCATTACTGTCAATACATATCTGTATCCATCGTAAGTTTTTGCTTCAAAAGGTCCACATACATCTGTATGTATTAATTGTAGAAGTCTTTCAGCTCGAGTTCTTGTTAAATTAAAAGGTAGTCGCGACTGTTTTGCTTCTGCGCATATTTCACACTGTTCGCGTAATGTTTTTGGTCCTTGTATAGTAATACCATCCGCCACTTTTGTTAATTTCTCTAGTACCGATTTACCTGGATGTCCCAGTTTTTCATGCCAGTCCAAAGCTGTTCCTTTTTCTAAGGTTAATAAGGATTTCTTTTTATTTGGCTGATCATGTTCTAAATTTACTATATATAAGCCATTCTCTTTTGTCCCAGTTAAAATTAAATTAGAATTTTTGTAAATCTCCACTTTATTTTTTGTGAACACCACAGAGCCACCATTATTAGTAACACAATTAACAGACAAAAGGTTTTGTGCTAGGTCTGGTATTAACAAGGTATTTTGTAAATCGCATGACATTCCATGAACTGTACCTGATCCTTTTGCTTTCATTTTATCATCATTGGCTGCATAAACCGCAGAATCCTTTTCTTCATAATTACTTAAGATTCCAGGGTCATTTGTCATATGCACCGTGCTTCCAGAGTCTACTATGAATTTTACTAAGCTCTGTTTAGATTTTTGTGTCAGAAAAGCAACATTTTTAGATTTTTTATCATCTTTTTTCTTATAGAAACAATTTTCCTCTTTATGGTTATTCTTCTTGCAAATTGAGCAACAACTGTTTTTAAATTTACAATCTTTCTCTTCATGGTTGTATCTCTTGCAAATAGCACACATCTTACAATCCTTTTTTAGATGACCTATTTTGTGACATTTAAAACATTTTATGTTTCTATTCTCTGCCTTAAAAGCAACTTGTTTGTGCTCAGTTTTCCTTTCTAAAAATCTGTTTTCTTCAGATAAAAGTCTGTTTGTCAAATTGGTAAGTGTTTTTTTATCATCTGATGTTGATTCCCATGCTGTGATGAAGAATTTATAGTGGCTTGGTATGCAGGTTAATATTTTTGATATCACCATATCATCATCAATCTTTTGGTTAAGATTATTTAATCTCATTCTCAAGTTTTCGATATCTGTGATCAACTGTGACATTGACTGGTTTTCATATTTAAAATTAAAGAATTCTCGTAGCAAAGAAGACTTATTTCTTTCTTCAGTTCCTTCAAAAACTGCACATAGCTTACTGTACATTTCATATGCAAATTTGCAATTTATTATATGACCTTTTAGCTTTCTATCTATAGAATTCAATATCAACTTCTTTACCTTTGCGTCCTTAATTTGAAATTCTAGTTTTTCTGCCTTTTCTGGGTCTGTTTCTTTCAACGCTTCTGATAGATTAGATGCCGACACATATATATTGAACTCAAATTTCCACAAGTGAAAATTCTCAGAGTTTGTAAGTTTTTCTATATTTTCTTCTTGATTGTTAGTCATTTTTTATTTTTATTTTCCATCGACATATATTACTTCAATCAATGATTTTTTTCCTTTTTAAAGCAGTGATCTCACTCTGGGCCCATAACCTGAAGGGTATAGGGAATGCAGAGAGGAGTAAATTAAACTTTTATAGTTATTAACTTGTTTTATTTTATTAAATTAAGAAATCACCGTTTCTACATTTTTACACCATAAGTAATCAACAATCCTAGTAACCATAGAAACCTTCAAGTTTAGTGATGTTACATACTCTTAGAGATGTACCTACTAACAGTTTGAACCTACGTTTAACTGTCGTGTGGATTTAATACTTTATAAGTAATTGACATTCAGATCAGAATTTAATAATTTGATACTGTCGAGATTATTGATGATGCAGTCAAGATGTAAATAGTGGGACTGTCCAAGGACTTCTAGTAAAACCCTTGAATTTGGGCTCATTATAGAATCTTTAAGAGTAATAGCGTGATAGTTATAGTTTATAGTTATAGTTTTTTTAAAAATTTTAATGTCAAATTATTTTAACACACTTTAAATAGCTTTACTTGTAACTTTCTTACAATTGACTAACTACAATTAAATCTTGGTTTATTTAACTAAAAATTAAGTCGTTTTAACTTACGAGTACCTGTCGCATGGATTTAAAATTTTGTAAGTTATAATGTAGTATTATTTCGGATAAGAATCCAATAATTTGATACCATCGAGATTATCTGATGATGGAGTCAAGTCAAGATGTCCATAGTGGGACTCTTCAGGGACTACCAGAAAAAATTCGGATTTTGGGCTCATTTTAGAAGCTTTAAGAAGTTCCATAATAATAAAAGCGTGATTTATAGTTTTTTTACTTAAATGTTAATTTATTTTAACTTTAAACAGCTTCAATTGTAACTAGCTAATACTTAACTAACTAACTATGCAATCAAATCTTAGAATTCGTTTTAACCTACATTTAACTGTCGTATGGATTTAAAACTTTTGTAAGTGACATTCGGATCAGAATTTAATAATTTGAAACATCAAATAAATAATATCGATATTATTTGATGAGGCAGTCAAGATTTAGATAGTTGGACTGTTCAAGGAATATTAGTAAAACCCTCGAGTTTGGGCTCATTTGATTTGGTTTGAGGAGTTCTATAGTTATAAAGGCGTGTTTTTAATTTTTTTAAACTTAAATGGTAATTTATTTTAACTCACTTAATAGCCTCACTTGTAACTAACTAAATTAAGCAATCAAAGTTCGGACGTCGTTTAAGACTACGAGTACTTCAAAGCGTCGCATTGATCTAAAACTTTGTAATTATGTGACATTCAGATGATAATACAATAATTTTCTGCTGAACTGATTTGGCGCCAAAAGGTGGATAGCGCAAGTCTTTAATGGCTACTAGCACAGTATATAAATAAGCTAAAGCAGTACCGAAACTAGGCCTATTTGTTTACATTAATACCTACACTCGGCGTTAGGGTTGGTCTTTTAATTTTTGTTAATTAAAATAGTTTTTTGTTCAGTTAGCATTCTAAAGAGTTAATCGCAAAGCGCGCTAACTGACAACTCGTCTCGGCTCGGCAGTCCTCGGCACCCGCGACTAACAGCACTGCGACGACCGCTTAGGGCTCTTGTTGAGGTGTGCGTCTGTGTGTACAGTGTACGTCATTTCAAACGGTTATAGGTAGTTACCCTACTGTATAGAATAGGGGAAGTACGTTCAAAATGACACACTATTTTTATTTATAATCATATATATCTAATTAAAGTCTTTACAATCAGTTTTTATTTTTTATGATCATCTTTGGTCATTTACCTTTTAATAAAACAAACTTCAAATTAATTAGGAACCATAATATTATTACATAGAGCAAAATCAACAAGAACAAAAAAAAAATTTTGTCCATATGGTATGGGCAAAATGACATAACAATTATGGATATAATGACATATTGTAAAATTAAGCACAAAGTTCACAAATAAAACGTTTAGTCTCCTTAGGGACATTAGCACATGATGCATAAGCCCAGCGAGTACAAGACATACTTCGTAACCAATCTTCTCCAGGTTTAGAATGCGAAAAAAGATCGTTACAACAAATATGTCATTTTGTCCAAAATCCTCCGGAATAATAATAAATCCACAATAGGGAATATGCATGAAAAAATAATTTGATTTTACTATATAAATAATAAAATATATGAAATTATAGTCCTAATAGTAACAACAAAATTGATTTTAGCTAAAAAATAACCGTAATACAGTAATTAGAAAATAAGGTATATCTATCTCTTTCTAAAACAACTTTTACTATGAAAAATGTATGGCGGACGTATAATGTGACGTCACGGTACATATCATATTATCGTCATATTAATTTGTCTACGACAAAAATTATGAACTTTAATCAAATAAATGACATAAGTGTAAATATTGGTAACAATACAATTGACGGTCTGAAAAGTGTAAAATTCTTAGGTATAACAATAGATAATCACCTAAACTGGAGAAATCCTATTGATGAACTATCTAAAAAAGTCAATAAATTTGTATATGCTCTTAGTAGACTCAGGAAAACAGCATCGCAGCACACAGCTTTACTTGCTTACCACGGATATGTCGGCTCAGTTCTCAGATACGGTATTGTTCTGTGGGGTCACAGACAGATTGCAACAGAGCCTTCATAACACAAAAAAATTTATAAAGGCAATTTGTAAGGCACATCCATTACGCTGTAAAACTTTGTTTAAAAAAATAAATATTGTACCTTTGCCATCCTTTTACATCTATGAAATGTCCTATTTCGTAAAACAGCACATGTACCTTTTTAAAAAAGCTGCAGAAGTATACCCTAGAAATACAAGAAATCCTGATAAGTTAGTACTTACTAGTACCCCAAGATTGAGACTGTACCAAAAAAATTGTTAGGCAATGGGCATACAAATATATAATAGGTTGCCAGCAGATATAAAACGGTTACATAAAAAGTCATTTAAAAAGGTATTGCATGCTTGGCTATAAAACATACCTTTTACTCTATTACAATTATTTAAATTTTAAGGTTTAACAGATTATAATTATTTTTTGTTGGTTAATTTCCTTACAATGTTTGCATGCTGATATGTGTACAGCAAAACAAGGATCTGATTTTGTTCCTGACTAACTAATGTCACCTGTTTCCAGCAAATGAACGATTTTCATTTCATTTCATTTCATCGGATCTCCTTGTCTAACACGCGACTTTAATGGGCTGTGTCAGGTATTTATTAATATTTTTCGAAAATTCTTAATGTTTTATTAATGATAATTAAGTACTATTTACCAAACCAACCAACCGACCAAATAAAAAAAACATGCATATTCCCCATTTCCTAAAAAAACTATTATTCAATTTGAATCTTGCATAAATTAAAGCATTAATATACACTGTATCGATATTAGTTAAAATATTTTAAGAAAATAATGTAAAACTTACCAAATCTGGGGAGAAAACCATCAAAATTAAAAAAAAAATCCACAAAATCAAGTTTGGACCTGCAACTTTGAAAAAAATGTAGTATGTCATTTTGCCCGTACTATATGTAATTTTGTACGTACTTCCCCTATATATACTGAGCAAAGGCAGTAAAGCATTCGTTTTTGGACTAATTTAATTCGTTTAGATGAATCCAATACACATAAAAGTGTGAGTTTTATAGTTTTGTAAGCTATGGTATAAAAAAATATAAACTTTATTGCTTTAAAAATGCAAAACCATCCTCCATGTGGTCAGAAAGAGGTAATACAGGCGTACATAGGTACATATTATAATTGCTCACTCAACACACGCCAGCGATTTAATAAATCTAGTTTTTAAAAAAATATATAATTATGCTGGTCCTATTGCAAAAGTTTTTGTGTATCAGCACCAGTTTAATTACCTACTCAGTCTAAGGAATGTCTGCGTTCGTATAGGTACCTACCTATGCTACACGCCGCAAAGGCCTACTTATAAAATATGCACATTAAAGTTTACATAAAGAACTGATATAGGTGAAAAAAAAAAATTAAAACTTATTCTGCAGTGACACTAACAATATCGGAAAAGTCTGCTATTGTTGTTGAAGGTTCAAGTTCGTGCCGGCTTCTTGTATTTTATAGTAAGTAGTTATTTTACTTATTTTTTAACTAGACTAAACTCTTCTCACTTTTAGAACAGACAGAATATTATATTAACCGGCTTTTACCTAGAACTCATTTTAAAGCGTCAAGTTGCCTTGTTTCTGCCTTGATCCTGACCTTGCCTTGTGTACTCTCAGTTTCAGAAACTCATGATTATATTAATTTTTAATGATTTCATCTGTTGAAATGTAGTACAGTCAGTTCATCAATATGCCACAAAAATTGTTAATTGAAATTTGTGATTTTGAGGTAAGCAACCAACCAAACCAACGCAAAAAAGTCAAAGTCAAGCCTTCCAGCTTCATTAAATGCGAAACTATAGTACTTCTATTAAAAAAGCATATTTTGCTTTTCAAATACAACAATTTTCCCCACGGAAACAACGTAGAAAACCAACTTTCCATGTTGGATCGGGGTTAGGTGTTGTAGTACTGTCGTTGTTTCTGATTTCTATAACACAAGCGCTTTAGCAACTTACTTAATGAGTAATGTATTTGATTTTATCCTATATTTATTTAACATTCGTAAAGTGTAACTTAAAAAGTGTAAAGTAACCACCCAGTAAGTGCACGACTAATACGAGTTGCAATTTAATATTATATAGACAAAACCTATAAACAATCACTGATAGTCCTTCAAATCAAAGTCATACTAATTCACAGTTAGTCACACAGAAAGTCTCTGGAAAACATGGATTGATGTAATATGCTTTTAGAAAAAATACTGCGTTATTTACGTTAATGTATGTTGGCCACTAGCCTAAACTCTGCCGCGCAATACTAGCAGCACCGAGGTGGGTAATGGCCAATGTGCCATGTAACGGGGAAAGGGCCGGCCTCTGCAATGGTACGAAAATAGTTCTAAAATTAGGGTAATGACATGAATACTTTTTTTAATAGACGTCTTCTAGGTACTGTACATAGGCCACTGTTAATCACCAGAGAACGTTTCATTGCAGCTTGTATCAAATGATAGCTGGCATCGCTATATGTACTAGCTTTTGTCTTCGTGTTCACCAACAAGGAGATTCCATTTGACACAACAGACGTTTTTGGAAAATATTCTTTTTCCCGAGATAAAGGCTTTTATTTCCGTTCTGTAAAGGTTATTACCGAGAATGGTTCCAGAGATTAAATGTATTATGAACTACTTTTCCGTTACAATTACCTATACCAACATTAGATACATATATTTTTCTTTTAAAGACAGCTATTTAGTAATCATCTTTTGTAATATGAATAAATACTAAAAAACATAATACATAATACACAATATAAAATCATCAATCAATAAGCTACACAGAGTTCTATTGACACTTGAGTTATACCTATTTATTAGAACGGATAAATATTTAAAAGTTGCAATCAATGCTTGTCCTACTTTAATCGCTAAATACATGGTACCTACTATCGGTCTAACAGTACTACAGTAGTAATATAATAGTGGTCACTTTAGTACCAGTCTATAGTAACTATTGTTCAAAATAATATTTTAAGTGAATTTACAACAAAGACCACGTAATTTAATCTGCTCCAGATTAAACTATAATATTAGAAACTCTGGTTAGTGACTAGAGTTTCGTAGTTGTGCAGGTATTCATTAAGCAAATAAAATTACTATAAACAACAACTGCTATTGCCCTTTTAAATAATTACTTTTCTGTAGGATAGTTTTTAATTGATGAGAATTAAACATTTATCTGCCCAAATTCTGTGGAAATTTAACTATACTAATCGGTCAAATACTGTGGAAAATGTTGTAGCTCCATATTTTGCTGCAATCATTTGGGTTTCACGCTAGATTAACCAGACGTTCTCTCTCACAATGAACGGGATAACATGTAATTATTTGCCTGTTATTTAGTAACAGGTTATTGGAACTATTATTTTTGGTAAAAAGAACGTTATTGTATTTATTATTTTTGGTAACAAGAACTGTGACAATCACTATCAACTTTTACCTATTTAAACCCATCTCAACATTAAAATACGATAAAAATATCGTTTTTTTTATAGCTGTTATCTGATTATGATAGTGGAGCGTGGGTTGGAATTCAACTAATAATGATTTAACGGATAAATTATGTTATGTTTTGGGGAGGTGTGTTGGGTGGTTGGGTTTTTGTGTGAATTATAGAATTAGTGTAAATTGTAGAACATTGGCGAATGTGCAATTATAGAATTACACTCAAGGAAAGTTATTATAAGTAAATAACCACCTAATAATAATAGGTAAAAAAAGTTCTACGGATAAACGTTTTTATTTGTGACGCATCGCATATTTCTTGCACACGAAAACAGCCAGTGACAATAATTGCAGTACCTTACCTATTACTCGTATTTATAACTGAATATTTAATTTGGTATAAGCATAAGTAAAAATGTTAATCATGTATTGTATACACGCCGCCAAACAACGACTGCCGGTTACGTTCTTGCCGTCTATCAGACTAGTGCGGAGAACTGACTGACACATTACACTCTATCACTTATCTAACCTCAAAAAGGTCAAAATTCGTGGGCTGTTGAGTAGGAGTTTGGTCTATAATATTAGGTACCTACTCAACCAGTTAAAACATTGTTCGGCATATATACCACATAAGGCATGCACTATGTGGTAAGCACTATATTCCCCTTAGTAATTCAATTACGCGGCAATGTTTGGCTGACATTGTTATTATCTTAAATTTGTAATGAAACGTCGCAAATATACCTACTTAGTTTAACAAATCCATTGTGTTGGAGTGGTGTAAATGGGGTACCGAAGCTACCTACCTACAAACGTTATCGAGTCGTACAATACCGAATTTGCTTTGTGATGAGTGTACGTGTTTTCATTTCTGCGTAGATCGACATGTTGAGCCAATTTAATTTTATGTATTTACGCAGCGGAATATTCACAAAAAGTAGGGCTGTTTGCGGCTGTCTATTATACTTCCCAACACTTACAGTACAGCACATGATACTGCTGTACCTACTTACAATTTCTGCGGTGTATTTGCACTAATACACTGTTTGATGCAATTTAAGTCTTGAAAAGTACAGAAAAAAAGGTCATGAAGTCGGTATGAAGAACAGAACTCTTGATTTTTTAAAATTTCATTCACCTTTCTAGACTGTTGATGACCAATAAACGAGTATGTTTGAAGAAAGATAAGTATTAAGAAATTTCATAAGTCAACATTATTCACACAGTTTTTTCATTTTTCAAAAAGAAAACCTAGATCTATACTTAATTTTGTAGCGCAATGTAATTTTGTTGTAATATCTGTATCAAATCGACAGTGGACACCCATCTGTTTGCATTCTTTAGTGAATTATTTATTCAATTGTAACGAATTTACTTACTGTCTTGTCCAGAGGATGCTGTCTTTTGATTAAATCGTAAAGCAAGTATTTTTCATGGATGTTGGATCTGAGGCGAACGTAATATGTAACTAGAACATTGTCTAATTACTACTGGCGCAGAAAGTTAGCACTGGCATCCATTAAATAGTTCTCATTGTCTACTTAATGGTGCCAGTCAATCTACTGCAATTTTTCACGAAACATCCAGGGTAAGGCCAAATTTGAAAGAGCCCTGGACTGTCTTAATTTTCTGAAAAAAAGTGTGTAACTATTTGCTATGTGCAAAGAGGGTGGTGGGGGACGTCAAATCGATCACAGCACGCTATTTGGCAGAAATGTGAAATAACTCTGGACTGTCATGTGTCAAAATGCTATATTTCCATAGAATTCCGTACTAACAAAATTAAGTATTTTAATGTAACAACGTTAAAATTCGCGATATGGGTCACAGTACGTGTTGTATTATAAAGTGTAGAAACAACAGGAAGAACAGTTCGTGCATGTTTTATTCGTTTCCAACATCAAGATGGAAATTGGAACATAGAAATAAATGGATTGCTGCTGTGAAAAGAAAAATGTTTGTAAGGGGTTTGTGTCACAGACTTTTATCTTATGATTACAGCTTTTATTAAGTATCTTTGTCCGTTGGTTCGAAGCTCTTTAACGTTTCTTACATGCTGTACAAATACTAATTCTTTCACATTTTGCACCAGTTTGAGGTTAGAAAGTTATATGCCATCAAAAACAAAACATGTAAAAAAACCAAGTATCGCAACTCAGTTCTTCTACCGTAAAAGTTGTGAGATCCATGTAATACCAAGTCAATTGATTTATTCAGTCCCTACTTAAGGGACCTTCTGTCTTAAGTTATTACTTAATTAGCTAATCTAACAAAATCTTATAGTGACCACATTAATATTAAAAATCTTTTATGTTTAAATAAAATAGGTTGACTTGGCCATCTCAAACCCATTCTCTGTCTTATGAGCTTTTCTTATTTTTACCCCAATGCCAAAAGAGGGTTATGTTTTTCAAGCGTATATATGTATGTCTATTTCGTTGGCACGCTCTACAGCCTAAACCGTTTAACGGATTTTTACATATGAGATGTCATTAGATTCATCTTAGTTGTGGGAGTGACATAGGGTATGTCATTTCCCGAAATTCCCATGGGAACAGGAATTATGTGGGAAAACAAACTACTTACTTGATAAGTTGATATCAAAACTTTCATTTAAAGTTACATAATATGAGTGCTAATAGTAGGCTATACTTTGTTTCCCGAAATTCCTACGGGAACAGTTTTTTTTTTTACTATTCTTACCCTTTATTAAGTAGGAGAAAGGTTTTTACTTCAATTCGGACAGCATTATTGCTGGTGGCCTTTGAGGAAGGCCTCATCCAGCTTCAGCGGGCAGTTCAGCGAGCGTCCGTCCGCCCCACTACATCGGTTGCCGCGACTCGCCCGGCCGACGAGTGTGAGGTTTCGCATAGCTATGCCTTAGGCTCATACATGACAGGCTCCATACTAGCGGGCGGCGTGCCTGACCCTACCAAGCGGCAAACCTGCTAGTGGTGGCACCGACGGGTACCGGGACTGCCCAAACAGGACGGACCGCTGTCGGGCTCTTTGGGGGTAAATCGACCTCGGCCTCGAGGACACCTCTTTAGGCTCAGACCTCAGCTTGGGACGTCGTCCGTAGGGTGGACAGGGGAAAAACGACCAGCCACAAACATGTCTGTGTCGGCCAAAATAAAAGACAAGACCTAGCACCCGTCGGCGGGGGCGGTTTGGCGAACTACTATGTTGTATAGTATTTGAAGTGCTTAAGGCGGTGTTGGCTGATGTGATAAAATCGGTCCTGGAAACGAGTTGTCCAAAACGTGCCGGGGCTGATGGAATCAAACAGCGACACCCTTCTGGGGCGTATACGTGGCGGCTTTGACTATGATTGGTTTAGGGTGGTTTATCGCGTTATCGAAGAAGCCCCGAGATGCTTCTTCCATATTGTAGACGATAGAGGGGATGTCGAAATCTCGATGGAGATTCTGTCTGACGGCGTATGAACCACGGTTGACCCGAGGCTCTACGCAAGAAAGCGTTTTGGAGAATCTGTAACTCCTCAAGTGTAGAGGGGGTGGCGTGAGCAGACACCGGACTGGCGAATTTCATCACGGACCGAATGCAAGTCTTTTAAATTGTCAACTTATTCCTAAGCGACATTTTACTCTTGCTACCGACAAGGTAGTAGAGTCGGTGGACTTTGCTCGATAAGGCTTAAGTTTAGCTTGAGCATTTGTGGATATTCTAAATAATTTAGGTGTTTGGAAATTGAAGATGAACTAACTTGAAATCCATAACAGTCGTAAGGTCCCACTAGTTAGTCCTTTTGCCAAGTGTGAGAAACGGTGAGGATTTTTCTACTTCAAAACAAGTTCATGCCTATAATTCTACGATGTCTGAGGAGTTGGGTAAATCTTTAAAACTGTATGATATAAACGCTGTTGAAATTTTATTAAAAACCTATTGTCAGTGCCCACGCAAAGAATTAGTACCTGGCGACCCAAACAAACGGAAGATTTTTTAAGTACATTGTGTTTTGGGCTTGGAACACGCGTAGTGTTACGCCGTAATAACAATATTAACCACGGTCTTGTGCACGGCGCTATTGATGTAATCCGAACAATAAAGTGACCTGCACTTTGTAGGGACCAATTAGGAACGAGGGAGTTACCGTTATCAGTATTCATTGAATTCGATGATCCTACAATCAAAGGAAATTAACCTGGAGTCGGAGTGCGGATTGAAACATTTACTGTGGACTTTGTCACGCTTCGGGAACAAGGGAAAGTTGAACAAAGAATGTTACCACAAAGACTTTGCTGGGCTGTCCTTGTCCACAATCGGTCGCACGAAGTTTTTTTAATGAGTTAAAAATAGTCTGCGATATTAAACACTTACAAACTAAAAAGTCGCAAATAAATTAAATAAATTAAGAATATAAAAAATCCCGACTGCGTAAGAAGTAAACTAAATAAAAAGTGAACTAAAAGGACGAAAACCAGATTTAAAGATTCAATTTTCGGTAGGAGGCATCAAATCCATCTGCATTTTGTAATTAAGTTTCTTAGTCTATATTTTTGTATGAAAGTCTTGTACGAGTATTTATGTTGGCATGAAATCCGTGTAGCAGAAGTCGTATCATCGTTTACATGATGGATTTGATGCCTCCTACCGAAAATTGAATCTTTAAATCTGGTTTTCGTCCTTTTAGTTCACTTTTTATTTAGTTTACTTCGTACGCAGTCGGGTTTTTTTATTTTCTTAATTTATTGAATTTTTGTAGGTAGTCTTATTTACAACGTTCAAAATTAAAAAAAAAACAAAATACCAATTTTATTATTTCATTAACAAAATACTGCTTAAAGAACAGTGGAGGTAGACTCCTTCTTTTAAGTGATATGATCACCTGTGCTAGAAGGGGTCACTCTTCCATAACAAAAAGGTTTACAATTTAAATTTTCGTTGGTAATTATTAGTTAAGTAAGCTATCAACAAATTGCAAACATAATATGACAAGGAGTAGCTATCAACAATTTAGTTTAGATATATTCTATGCTAGTATTTTGTGTACATGTATGTGTGTGTGTTTCTTCTAATAACTTTAACCAGCTAGTGAGTTTAATTTTGCATTCTCGATAAGTCAGAGGATATATATCTAATATGTTATTAATACGGTTATATAATTGTGATGATGTGTGCAAATTGATTTCAAGCAAACTTAGTGTTTTTTGAGAGTTACGTGTAATATGAACAGTTTTCTAATTACACGTTGCCATGGCGGCTACGTATGTAATCTACATATACGAGGTACATATATATATATATATATATTTAAATATATATATATATATATTTGTATGTAATATATTTATTTATTTAATCAATATATAATGAGCTAACCTAACAACATCTTATAGTGACCATATCAATGTTAAAAATATTTTATGTTTTAAATAAATAGATTGACTTGGCCACCGCATGAAAACACAATGTATCTCACAAGTAATACATATTATATTACATTAGATTGTTAAGTGCGTAGTTATTTATTTATTTATACAGGTAAACTTATTCATTCACTGCAAATGTTTTTTAGATATACTAACTGCATAAATAACTTTGTAATCCCATATAAATGTATAGGATTACAAAGTTATTTATGCAGTTTGTGTATCTAGAAAACTGGACTGAAATTGTAAAATATTTTAGTTTTTCCTTTATTTATACACTAAACACTAATTGTGTTCAAAATTTGAAGCTGCTATGTCTACTAGAAGTGCCTTAGAGTTTTGATGATCGGTCAGTCAGTGTGTGACAAAATTAAGAACTTTGACTTGTTATAATTCTTAAACCACTTGTTCAAATTGAATGAAATTTAAAATATACCGTGTTTATACAATGCTTGCTTGGTTACTAGAAATACAGACTTCTAGTTTAATCCACAACGAAGTTATAGGGGGTCGAAAATGGCCTGAAACTATTTGCTCGACTTTGCGAGGGCACTACCGTGCCCCCAGATCATGTTGTATTGATTCAAAACACGTACGTATTTAACATTTATATTTTAGTTTAAGTAAGAAAATAACTTATTATAATATGCTCAAACTTCTTAGATATTTTCATCTAATTTCTAAGAAAAACAATCCGAAAATCATTCTCAAACCATCCAGTTGCCATTTAAGAGATCTTAGTCCACAATAATTGTGGTCACTAGGGGCGCTGTCATCGCGCACACAGCGAATAGGTACTTTTGATAGCGAACTTTGAATGTCTTAGCTTAGAATAATTTTAGCATTCATATAGTTAAAAAAAGTAAAAAACGGGCTATTATTTGTATGTGACTTTTCAAAACAAATCAAATGAGCCGAAACTCGAGGGTTTTACTAGTGGCCATTGAACAGTCTTCCTTCCACATCCTTGTTGTCATCCAAATGTCAGATACAAGTTTAGAATCAATACGACATCTAGTAGTAGGTTAAATTTAGTTTTAAGATTGATTACATAGTCAGATAGCTGGTTAAAAGTAAAAATATTTAAAAAAACGTGTTCAAATATTTGTATAATTTCTGTGAACTAACCATTAACTCCTTTAAACATTAGAGGTCTAGCTAGACTGCTTAAGATTAGTGCTACCTAGTTAAGTTGTTAATGTCTATATTTAAAAAGAAAAATCCAATACTCTTTCCACCATTTTCAATGTAATGTTAATGAATAGTGCTTTTCTTTAATATGTAAAGCCAGATAGTTTTTGTTCAAAAACAAAATTATTTACAAAGCAGGTGGTATTAGAATTTTTCTGTAATATTTTTAGTGTTATATTAGTTGTGACTTAGACAATTTTCTCCAAGATTGGCAGGCCCTAACCACCGTCAGGGATAAGTGGAGAGGTTTGAGGGAGGTCTTTGCCCAGCAGTGGGACAGAAACGGCTAATAAAAGAAAGAAAGATTAGTTGTGGCAAAACTATTATCGGGCATGATCCAGACTCGGTAGATCTAGAATCATGGTAAGGCTAGATTTATCTACTAATTTGACTTTTCTCACTCGAAATAAGACAAACCGATAATTTGTTTTGTAGTACACACGTCTACTGCAGTGTAGTACATACCATTAAGCTAAACATTATGCTAATAATTCGAATCTAAAAGTATCTGATGATGATGACACATTGTATAACTTATACAGGGTTATTTTTAAAACATCAACAATCTCCTGGGGGCTGATTCTGGTGCTCAAATACAAAAACTTTTTCTATTGGACTAACATTGAAATCTAAGAATTATTATTATTACTTCAAACTTAATACACTTTTTGTATTGATTTTAACGTGAAAACGCTAAACAATACGTAAACAGCACTGTTTACATATTGTTTAGCGTTACTTTGTTTATGTAGATTACAATAACACCTCATGAATGTTTACTTATATATTTATTAAAGCATTTTACGTGTTTATAAATAAGCATTGAATATGAAAAGCCGAATTTATCAGTTCATTTCAAACAACGGATTGCTTTAGGGTTTTCAATTACCAGGAAGGGCTTATAAATCAACAAACAATAGCATACCTATCAGATTTAAACGTGTAGGATGAATGATGAAATTTAATTACGTAGATTTCGATATCATTTTGATTATAACAATTAATTAGTTCAATTTCACTTCAACTACTTATGTACGCGACACGTGAGGAGAACAAAGGTTCGGGAAGAAGAATGAGGATATGAGGATTAAAAACGCAATCAATTTCAGATGAATAGTGAACTTTTGTCTTCGTTTTTGACAGAGACTGATAGAAGTAAAACAAAAGGAAAAGACAAATAGTAAAAAAATATAAAAAGTTTACAAAAGAGTTTCGTTTGCCACAACTTGTCTGTATTATTATTTACGTGCTATAACTTAAAATGGAAAAAATACAGACAAAATAAAATAATCCATTTGTTCGTTCATTTGTTCGTTATGATGCACTTGTACTTATTGTCTAGTAAGCTAATCTCCTATTTCTGATGCGATGGTATGTAGCACATAGAACTGACGTCCGTTGGGGCAAAAAGTGTCTAGAATGGAGGCCACCGGAAAGCGCAACGTAGGACGTCGACCCATACATAAGGTGGACAGACGCTGTGGTAAAGGTTGCGGGAAAGCAGTGGACATCCTATGGCTCAATGATTATGATGACTTAAGCTTGATGTTCGATTTCTTAATGAGCTTTCGTTATTAAGAAATGCAATATCATTGGGGATCAACTGAGGGTGGGTATTATTAGTAAAAGAATTTTGTTTTGTTTAGCAAGCTAAAAGTTTATTTCATTTGATGATTATCCTCATAGAATGTGTGCAGAACGGAACGGTTTAACACGGTGATAAAATAATCTCATGTTACATAAAAAAATAAAGGAACTTAATCGTTTTAAACAAAAAGACAGAATAAGACATACATCCATACATACTACATATTACACTATTTGAATCTATATATATAAAACAAAGTCGGGTAAGCTACACCAATCATAAAATTCGGCCCAGCCGTTCTTGACTTACAAGAACGGCTGGGCCGATTTTTATGATTTATGATTTTTTGGATTTGTCTCCGTCTCGAATAGCAGAATAACTATTAAAATATGAAAAAAATCATAAAAAAAGGAAAGAGGCGGTACGAAGTTCGCCGGGACAGCTAGTTAATAAATAAAAAATGTCCTGTCCTGGTAAAAATAATTTTAACAAAACACCCGGGGTTTTGTTAAAATTATTTTTAAATATATAAATAAAAATTACAAAAGAAAATAATATAATATAATAATCTACCACTAAATAAAATAAAATTTTATTTTCATTCATTAGGAATTTAAGTTGCAAACATTTTGATGGCCATAGCTTACACGTGGTCCTGAAAAAATGGAAAATAAACAATAAAATTCAGCTCTACAACTTCTAACAAAAGTAATAGTATATCGACTGCGTTGCTCGTTAGTGCTTGTTTTTATGCAAACGTTGATTGGGTTTGTGATTGTTAACTTTCCGTTCTAAATAATAGTTTTAAAAGTTTCAACCGGCAGTCGTTTTAGTCTGCAAATATATTTTTTAATTTACATTTATTGCAACAATGTCAGCAAACAGAATTAAATAAAACTAAACTATATTTATAATTTTATACTCGTATATATCGGGTGTAAAAAAAGGCTTAACGAAGCCGAATACCACATATTCTACGTATTATTACGATCATTTTTTTCTTTTTCACTATGCCTGGGAAATGATGGGTTACCGAGTTATTGACAGTCAAAGTAAAAAAATTTTTTCATAGATTTTTACCAAATTGACTTCTGTTTGATAAAACTAAACTTTTTTCCAAAGAAACATGATTAAAGTTTTCAGTACTTCTTTCATAAAAGGCCTTTAAAGGGCACAGCCGGCAATGAATCGTGCGCACGCACACAACTACGCCGTCTTTCAAATGTGCATGCGCGCTCGCTGTATAGCGCTCACTCGTGTGCGCGCGATCAGCTGTTAGCAGTTATCGAGTTCAATGACGCCTTGCCTTGTACTGACTCGCTCATAGTCTTAGATCGATTGGTTTAATCCATCTTATGAAATTGGTCGAAATAAGGAATTTTGTGACTGGCAATTCATTATCTGTTTAATAATTTTTAATTATTTATTTATTGAATAACAACAAATCAAATCAACATATCATTTTACGTACATAAATAATTTGAGAAGAAAAAACAAGTTTAACAGATTATGCCTGTGCAGGTGCATACAACACTTTTACATTAGTACTCGTACGAGATCGACTAAGAAAAAAAACTTTGTAATTAACTTTTACACAATTGATACAAATTATTTCAACAATCCAAATTTGTGGTAGGTTGATGAGCTGTTGTCTGTACATCAAAAGGTCTTACATTTGAGACGTAGTCCGCTTCTCCTTATCGTGTGGGCTGCAGAAACTGATGTTAGAATTTAAGCCTCCGTAGGAGTCTGACATGACTTCTGTAACGACTGCTGCCAGAAGAAGCAATAGTCAGGATCCACGCCGAAGCACGAAATCTTGTCTTATCTATCAGATAATCAGGTTTATTTAGGCCTGTATTCAATTCTAACCAAATTTTATTAGTGTGCCCACTTGGAAATCAAACGCAGGACCTCCGGATTACGAGCCAACACTCTAACCATTAGAAAACTGAGGCGCGCAGTCTACTACAAACTCCTCAACACAAGTTGTTTGTTTTATTTTCGAATAGCAATTAAACGTACCGAAAACAAGCCAGTCAGATAATCGAGTCTAATCAGGCCTGTAATCAATATTCTAACCAAACTGGGAACCACCTGACCCTGAAAAAGTATTTATTGCTAACTTGTGTGCCTACCTAAGAATCGAACGCAGGACCTCCGGATCCAGAGCCACCACTCTAATCATTAGAAGATTTAGAAGACAGAGGAGTGCAGTCTACTACAAATTCCTAATCACAAGTTGCTAGTTTTATTATCGAATATTAATTAAACGTACAACAATTTATTGTTTTAATTGTTGAATACGGCATTAGCTATTTTACGATAAGTAACTAAGTTAAAATCTAACTGGCAAAGGAATAAACGTTCCAAGTTCTGTTGATAAAAACCCCTACGAAAAAATAATAGCAATTCTTTATAACGGATAAATCAAACTAATTTCTTTTAGTTAGGCTCGTACTTTCACATATCGAGCTATAATCAAGAAATAAAATAAAGCTTCATGGCATTTCCTGTTGGAATAATAATAATTTTAAATTTACTCATCATAACTTACTTTAAAACATTTAATTTTTTGAGCACGATTTAAAATAAACGTACCTTTATTTGCCCATAAATTATGAAAAACGAAGCGCCTTATAAAATCTTCACAAAGTTTTTTGTAAGTTGTTTAGTTATTCAATGGTTGAACTCCCAGACCCGGAGGTTCTGAATTCGATTCCCAGGCGCTCGCACACAAAAGCATTAAATTTATTGTCTTTTTCTTCTCTTATAAGCAACTCTAGTGCCATAGGCGTCTGACATGACTCATGTAACGACTACTAACGACCGATGCCAGAGGCTGGTACTGCCTACTGTAGCCAGGACCGACAGCTTGTCGTGCCCTTTGAAGCATGGAATCATCTCATATCGGACAATCTGATTGATGGATTCAAGCCTGTAATTTCTAAATTATAACTAACCAATTTATTGGAAACTTACTAACTTTGCGTTCCCACTTTAGAATTGAACCCACGATCTTCCAAAAATCTAACCACTAAACCACTTAGGCGTACTTTGGTCGCGGACCTTAAATAAAACATTTCAGAAAGAATTGACATGGGTCGTCTGATTTACCAAGAGCAAAGCTAAATTGGCTAAAAGCAAAGCCGATATCATTGTTTTCAAAAAATCGTTACGTTGACTTAAAAATTGTGGCAATACCTACAGAAAGTTTTACACCGAGACCAGTGAGGCTCGCTCGCCCTCGTGGCCGTGCGTGATAGGCGCGGGGCACGGGGCGCGGGGTACGGGGCGCGGTGTGCGGGGGAGTTTGCGCGAGCGGCGGCGGCGAAATCAAAGCCGAAGAATAATAATGTAATTTGTGATGTTGTGTTTAAGCACAATTAATGTAATTAATACGAAGTTGTAAGCATGGTGATCTTTATTCGTCGACCAAAAAGTACAGATCATGTAAGACACACTGATGAAGTGAACTAGTAAGACATTACAAGGCATAGATAATGTACAGATAATTATCTTCTCTTCATCCGGTAGAGGGCGCTTGCGGGTTGCGTTCGGAATCGTTCCTCATTATCTAACACTCTCCCGCGTTAACTTATTCTCTTACAGGTCGAGCCGATTTGGCGGTTTTCTTATTCTCATGCTGCGACGTGGCGTAGTCGCAGCAGGTAAGTTAATAACTTCTCTAGGCATTTCAGGTTCCTGTACCTGTACCGTTTCTTTTTGCTCTTCCATAGACCTAGTTATGTTTTCAGGACTGATAGACTTCCTCTGTGTCAGTGGTGTAGTTTTCTTATTTTCAGGGCTAGGTTGTACAGTGTTTTCTGTTTCAGGTAGGCTTTGTATAGGTCTTGGTCCAGGTTCTTGTAGCCTTCTACGATTAAACAGGTAGGTATCAGAAATATAGAGGTTGTCGCTCATACATGAAGTTTTAATGATTTGGTCAACATGTCTTTGGTGTATTCTTCCTTCAACCTCCACTTCATAATGTAGTTTACCTCTTCTATTAATTATATTTCCGAATTTCCATTTGCTGCTATCATACATTCTAATTTGTACTCTATCTCCTCGTTTAAATTCTTTGTTGACTACTTGATTTTCGATCTTGCATTTTTCTGTGTCTTCTCCTCTTTTTACTAAGTCAAGCCTTGTCCTGTATAATCTTTTAAACATCATCTCGGCAGGGCTCAGTCCAGTAGTACTATTTGGAGTCTTTCTGTACATCATAAGGAATTTTTGTAGTTTGTCTTGTAACGATCCTTGTTCATTAGCCATTGCTTTCAGTTTATTTTTCAATGTCTGTACATACCTCTCTGCCTGCCCATTTGTAGATGGATGAAAGGGTGCAGTAAACTTTGCTTGAATTCCATTTTCTTTTAAAAATCTTTGCATTTCTTCCGATTTGAACTGGCTACCGTTGTCTGAGACTTGAGTGATAGGTAGACCATATGTGGTATATAGCTTTTTTAGAATGTTAATAGTAGATGTAGCTGTGATAGATGTAGTTGGTATCACTTCTAGCCACTTTGTGTAAGCATCCACCACTACTAGAAAATATTGATTCATGAATGGTCCAGCATAATCTATGTGAATACGGCTCCAGGGCTCCTTGGGATATTCCCAACTATGTACTGGAACTTTTGTAGGGTTTTTCTGTATTAAGCAACAACTTTTGCATTCCTTTACCATCTGTTCAATATCTGAATCAATATTATTCCACCATACATAGCTTCTAGCTAATGCTTTCATCTTTACAATGCCAGTATGAGCTGTATGCAGTTCTTCTAAGATTTTACGCTGTAGTTTCTTAGGTATGACAATTCTTATTCCATAAAAAATGCAGTTACTTTGCAGTGAAAATTCATGAAGTCTCTTAGGGTCATTCTGACCTGATTGTATGTCTGAGTACAGTTTTTGTAAGTCTGGGTCTCTGCCGGTAGCTTCTTTAATTTCTTGTAGTGTAACTGGCATAACTGCTATTTGGTTTAAGTAGAATGCATCATCCTCTGTTAGGTTGTTTTTCTCAGATTCTGTAGAATAATTAGGTTTTCTTGAAAAGTAGTCTGCGTTTGCATGTTCTGTCGTCTTTCTAAGTTTGATTTCATAGTCGAATCCAGCTAAGAAATTTGCATAGTGTACCAGTCTAATAGCTGTGGTTGCGGGTGTAACTTTTTCGTGATGTAGTATTCTAGATAATGGTTGGTTGTCAATTATTAACGTGATTTTTCTTCCATAGCAGAATTGAAAAAATTTCTTTAGTCCCCATATTAAAGCTGCTGCTTCTTTATCTAGCTGGCTATAGCCTTGTTCAGCTTTGGTTAGGGATCTTGATGCAAATGCTATGGGTCGTTCAGTCTTGTCCGGCATAATGTGTGATAACACTGCTCCATATCCAGTAGGTGATGCATCTGTAGCAAGGGTAACAGGTAGGTTTCCATGAAATGGTGTTAGGACTTTTTCTCCACATATTTCGTCTTTTAATTCTTTAAATACCTTCTCGCATTCTTTTGACCATTCAAATTTTGTGTCTTTCTGTAACAGCTTATAAAGTGGGTTTAGTTTCGACGCTAGATTTGGAATAAACTGTTGATAATAGTTTATCACTCCCAAAAATGTACGAAGAGATGATACATCTGTAGGGCGTGGGCTATTTTTGATATCATTTACTTTATCTTGAGTGGGATGCAAACCTTTTTCATTTATTGTATGGCCCAGATAATTTACTGACTTTTGGAAAAATTGGCACTTTTTTTTATTCAGGTGCAGTCCACATTGATGTAATTTCTGGAAAACAGCTCTGATTCTTTGTAATAATTGAATGTATGTACGTCCTTGTAAGGCAATATCATCAAAGAAACATGCTGTACCTTCTAATCCTTGTAAAGTTTGGTCCATGTAACGTTGCCAAACATTTGGTGCTATTTTTACCCCAAACATTAATCTTTTTACTTTATAGGTGCCTTTGCATGTACTTATGGCTTGCATCTCTGCTGTTTCCTCATTAGTCATCATGTGTAAATATGCTTGATTAATATCCAGTGTGCAGAAGTATTTACCACCACTTAATTTAGAAAATATTTCTTCAATTCTTGGGATAGGGTAGTTATCGTTTTCGAGATTTTTGTTTAAAGTCGCTCTATAATCCGCACACAACCGCACCTTTCCATTTTGCTTCATCACTGGAACTACAGGTGTACCCCATTGCGAGTATGTGACTTTTTCTAATATTCCCGCGTCTTCTAATCTATCAATCTCTGCTTCAACCTGATCTCTAAGTGCTAATGGTACTGGTCGTGGTTTTAGAAATGTAGGCGTTGCTCCATCTTTCAACTTAAACGCGGCTTGATAATCTTTAATTTTTCCAATCTTTTCTGAAAATAATTCTTTGTATTCTTCAATTAGTTTTTGTACTCTATCTTGAAATTCTTTTTCAGTAATGTCACTTTCCTCTTTTTTTATTGCATTTACTTCAAGTTGTAGATTTAGTTTTCTTAGCCATTCTCTGCCGACAACTGGATCCACATTTCTGTCTATTACAAATATTCTTCCTTCTACTTGTTTGTTTTTGTATGTAATTTTTAAGTTACAGGTCCCGATGGATGGTATTACTTCACCAGTGTAGGTTCTCAGTTTAATTTCAGTATTTTTCAATTTCAGGTTTGGAAAATTGTTGTTAAAGTATTCTGCGGAGCAGGTTGTAACTGCTGCCCCCGTATCCAGTTCCATTGTATGTGGTTTTCCATTAAGTTGTAGTTGAATATTAAATTTGTCATTTTGTGTATCTTCCAATGGTAATTTGTGTATTTCATATATTAATTCTTCTTCGCTTTCATCTGCTGATCCATCATAGTCTGATTGCACTTCAAGCTGTTTTTGTTCTTTAAAACATACTGCTTGTATGTGGCCTTTAATTTTACAATTCTTGCAAAACAGCTTATTTTTTAATTTGCATTGGCTTGCCTTATGGTTATTTTTACCGCAACGAAAACACTTGCCTGTTTTTTCCTGTTGTTTGATTCTACTGGAAGTATTTCTATTGTATGAATTTGTGTTCTGTTTATTTACTGATATTTTATGTATATTAGGTTGGACTTCTTGCCACATCTCCTTGGTTTCGGTTTTTGATGCTTCTATGGCCATAGCTATTTTCATTATATCATCAAATGATGTAGTTGGAGATTCTTGAAGTAACTTCTCTTTTATCTCAGTATTTCGCAGCCCTCGTACAAATTGTACTCGGAGGTGCGTCTCGAATGTTGTTTGTTTGCAATTATTGCAAACGAAATTGCATTTTCCTCCTATTTCCTTGAGCCCGGCTACATAGTTGGCAATACTCTCACCTTCATGTTGAGCTCTGAGACAAAACTTATGTTGTTGTGCTACTTCCCCGGGTTCAGGTGCTATGTGATTTCCCAATATTTTTACCAATTCATCATATGATTTAGATTCTGGTGTATTCGGAGCTGTAATGTTCTTCAAAACTTGGTAATGTTTTGGGCCAATGCAGTTCAAAAATATTTGCAATTTCATGGCCTCTGTCACGCCTTTTAGGGTTATGTAATTTTGTAATCTTTGTAAATAGCTGCAGAAAGATTCGTTTACCTCATCGTACGGTAATAAGGAAATTCCACTGATAGTTTTCGTGCCTTGATTTAGAAGGGCATTTTGTAAGCTGGCTTGTTGCAATTGCATGCCACGCATTGTTTCCATCATTTGTGACAACACTTGTGCTAGTTGTGGCTCCATTGTAATTAGTATTTAGTCTAGCGCTCCAAGATCCCATCCTCGTCGCCAGTCTGTTGTGTTTAAGCACAATTAATGTAATTAATACGAAGTTGTAAGCATGGTGATCTTTATTCGTCGACCAAAAAGTACAGATCATGTAAGACACACTGATGAAGTGAACTAGTAAGACATTACAAGGCATAGATAATGTACAGATAATTATCTTCTCTTCATCCGGTAGAGGGCGCTTGCGGGTTGCGTTCGGCGTGCGAACAGCTGCTAAAGTCCTGCGGAGTAGGCGAGGTTAGCTTAATTAACGGTTATGTAACGAATACTTTAGAAGACATGCCACTAGTCCAGCTGCGAGAGACGTGGTACCAGCATGATGGAGCACCGCCTCACATTGTGAGACCGGTTCGAGAGCGGCTTACGGAGTTATTTGGTGACCACTGGATCGGGAGGTATGGGCCTCACGCGTGGCCTGACCTAACTCACCTTGACTTTTTTTGTGGGGTTTCGTGAAAGACAGAGTTTTTGACCGTCCTTTGTGAAAATAGTGCTCAAATGCGTCAAAAAATTATCGACGTATTTGATGAATTAAAACAACGATCAGTGCGTAAAGGGATTTTGGAGCGAGTGCATCAAAACACGCTATACCGAGCGCGTGTTTGTTTGGAAATGGGAGGTCGTCAGTTCGAACCACAACTGATTCGTATGGAGAGGCCTGATTTGAGAGGTAAGTAGCTAAACAGCGCAGCGTAGGACGTCCAGTCACAAGGTGGTCAGGCAACCTGGTAAGGGTCGCAGGAAGACGCTGGATGTAGGCCGCTTCCAACCGGCCAATCTGGAAGTCAATGGCCTATGTTCAGCAGTGGACGTCCTATGGCCGAAATGATGATGATGGTGATATATAGAAAGAAGAGATTGGACCTATATCACTACAGTTTTTTTTATATCTATGAGCGTAAATATTAATTACATAAGTATCTTATTTTCACTTTAAACTGCTATATTCTGTCTCCATTAGCTTTAAAAGTAAATTCGTTTCAAAAGATATTAGATGTTATTCGTAAAAAATTAAATGATGACTCTTGAGTGGCGGTTCAAAGTGTCGGAGTTGAAACTCTATGATACTTATAGCAAGGGCTCGTGTATCGAGAGGCGCGCATTTGCTCCCTGATTAACCCTTGTAAGACTGCCGGTCTTTTCTCGTCGAATAAAGTAAAAATGCTCTACCTCGAGCACATGATTGACCATTGAAAAGGTAACAAAGTTAAAGTCAATGTGTTTAAGTCAAGGTAATGGGTTCAGTTACCTAGTTAAATAAATTGCCAAGTAAATAGGTACTACATTATTTCCTTTTTTGAACAAGCTGTTGCTACATAATATATTTAGTGACTAAATACTTGATAATTTTTTGCTTCTTCTTTTTCTCGTGTCGATGGCGATTCTTTAAATTTATTCTGTGAAGGACTTTTAAAACTTTGAAATACAAAATAGTAGAGATGCATTGAGTATTAGAAAAATAAACTGTTTTTTTTTATGGATTTTTTGGTCATAAAAGTCATAACAATAACAAATAATGTTTTAAATTGCAAAATATTTACGAAGGTACAGAATTTTTCATTTAGAGGAAAATTATCGCGTTACCTTTTGGTCGATCATACACAGGGTACCCCGGTTTGGACATAGTGCCAGGTGTGACTCAGAATAAGTAACTTAATCGATCTACGTAAAGAATAAACCCCTTTATTAAGATTAATAAGTCATATTTTTATATTGCCAATATTTTTCAAAAGGTATATATAATAGACCTTATTTTAAAGTTTTGGCTTTATCTTGCAAAGTAACCCTGTATACAGGAATCTTGAGATACCTACGTTATGTAAGGAACGTAATTAAGATGCGCTGTGACCGTGAACTGGTAACAATAGTAGCCGCAAGCATATATATATATGTATATCGATTAGATGTTCGATAGTATGGTGTTTCAAGATCAATCAGTCCTTTGTTATGTAATATTCATTGTTTTGTTAGTGATTACCATCAAGAGCTGTGGCACTAAGTACTAAACGATATATGTTAGCTAAAAGCACCTCATCTCATTTTAATATGAATTGCGTTGACAAAGATAAGTTTTTTTTTTCTAAATTAAAAGTCTTGATCACCAACTGAATGATGATTAATTATTATTATTATTAACTTTATTATATTATATATTATATTAACTTAATAAAAATTAAGTTCCTTAAGATTGTAGTTGAGTTGAAAAACTAGAAACATTACCGCTTTATATTACGAAAGTTAGTTAAAAACGCATTTATTAGTTTCTGATTCACTTGGCTTGCACAAGTTTTACTCTTTTTACAGTTCCGAATCCGATAAAAATTTAACCCTTATAAGTATACTATGACATCCTATAAATTTAACATTTTGTTTTGTAAGAACTCATTTTTATACAAAATTAATATTAGATATTAAAACTATTTTTTTTTTCATTATGATAGAATATTATTACACTTCTTTACCCTTAAATATAGTAGTGAAAAATACTTACACTTCTATAATCGTGGATTCATTAGATCGGGGTATTTTAAAAGGCATAATATATTTTCTTATTCAAACTAATAAAGTATTAAATAAAAATGATATTATGAAATTGTAAATAAAGTGAATGATTTTAATCCACAAAAATAACTTATTACAATCATGAATTACATACAATATTTGCACAAGTCATGCTGCTCGCACTTAGTGCACAAGTGCATGTTCCTTGCTCTAATCCTTCAATAAAGTATTTTTCAAGACATACACTTAAGAGATTTGTTATCGTGATAACTAAAATAATGATAAAAACAAATAAATAAGATACCACATTGTAAAAAGTTGCAAATTTCCTTAGCCGTGCTCGTGAGTCCATTTCAAGGAGTGGTGGAGTGGATATCAAGGAGTGGTGAGCAAAACTCGTTCATCTCACAGCGTTCTAGAGGATTATGTTTAGTTAGAGAGTGGCAGTGGCTATTTTGCCATCCGCGGCGTTAATCGGACTTTGGAGATTTAACCTATTTTATATTTGAGCTATTTTAAGCCCACGATTATAGTTACGGGTTAACCTTCGAAGTATTAAAAACGGTTGATCATTTTAGACGAATGGTAACTGTCGTATATTTTTCTAAAAAAGGAATATTTTGCTAGCATTTACCTTAGGCCTTATTAGCTGCTACCTACTGAGTATAGCGAAGCAACTGTACGACAACTGTTTAAGACTTTTTTTATTAGAAAGACTGTAGGTAAATAAAACGGAATAGCATTACGTGACACAGGCCAGTAGTAATAAAACTAAATTGATGTACCTACACGTATCAATTTAGTTTGGCCACATGTTAAAGATCGTCAATGTAGGATGCCAGTCGCCAATCGCTATGCTTTTTGAGCTTCGTAGGCTCTTTTTGTATATACAATGCCGTGGTCACAGGTAGCTTTTAATTTGTTATCGATTCCTCGCTGCTTTACACTCATACTTACTTCAAATATACTTCATAATTCAAGCCCAGAGTTTAAAAAGTTCAGCCTTTAGCCATTGTTTGTACTCGTATTACGTTCTAAACGGATCTCACAAACCGAATACTCTATGTTTTATGATTTAATCATTTTCAATCAAGCTGCTTAAGCTTTCCAATTTATCAATTCAGATCAGCTAAGACTATCAACTTTAACGTGCTTTTCGAAGCAAAGAGATGCTTGCAATAAACGTCATTACCTAACTCAGCTATCAAGTGAGCTTTCGGTTCAGGTACTTAGTAATTTAATAAAGCCTGAATACATTTAAAACCCATACATTTAGCACTCCGATTATAGAATTATATATAATTACATTTATAACGCTTTGGTGCATTGTTTAATCATTTTGAACATCGAATTCGCAGAAGCATTTAAATTGGTCCATGCCGTGTCCTACTGTCCGAGTTTGCTTTGATCACGACCTTGCTTTTACTAACCTTGACACCAAGCATTGGGTCAGATGAGGTAGACATAATCCTGTGCTTACCGAGAATTGTGCAAACGCTGCAAAGCGATTCCGAGAACTCCAAAGCGACGCCGGCTCCGGTATGAAAGGGAATATTGCAAAGCTTCGTGTTGCGTTCCTGCTGCTTTTATTATTCATATTTTTCAAAGGAAAATACGCAAATAATTTCACCTCTAACTGTAACACTTCGTTGGATAAATCAATTCTAAAGGTATTATTTTATGGTTACTTTTCCGTACAGTCGGACTTAGGTCTCAGGTTTTTTTTGTCTAAAACAGTACTTTACCGGCGTGTTTATTAAAGTTTTGAATCATAATCATCATCATCATCATCATCAGAATCTAGAAGTCCACTGCTCAGTTTTGAATCTTAGATAATGATGTACTTATTTGAAAAGAAGTTTTCAACAATTGTCTGTTTTAATGGTTCCGTACCATAAAAAGTTATAAAAAATATTTATACTTCTAAGTCAATGCATTCAAAATAAACGGCTGTTTAGGCCGCATTTTTAGAGTTCTTACAGTTTCGCTATGTCCATCCGTCTGTCTGTCTGTTCGCGGCTTAGCTGAGAGACTCAGTACTAAGTAGAGTTGTAAAGTGTCCGTCACGTTATAAATGTCTGACCAATATGACCGAGCAAATCGGACATTTTCTCAATGTGACCGGACATTTTGGACATTTATTGTCACTAACGTCACAATCAATTCTATTGACAAACTATGAAAAAAAAAATTTGGTCACAAATAAGTGCATTATTATAAGAAAGACAGGCTTTAGTAGTGATGATATATAACCAAATGAAATTTCTAAAATTAATTTATCTTTCTGCATGAACAAGCTAAAAAGCGTCACGCGCAAGTTTTTGTTTTTGTTCAATTCAGATCAAATTACATGTTTTAATGTATGTTTTTATTGTCAAATACATAACATTTAAGACTTACTTTAGAGGAATTCTTCTTTTTTTTAGTTTATACTAAAAAAATATGTGACCATCATGACAATAAATGTCCAATGTGACCGAGCATTTATCATAAATGACGGACGCTTATAGCATATGACCGTAAATTTACAACTCTAGTACTAAGTAAATAAAATAATTGCTTATTCCATATTTTACAAGAATCTAAACATTTATAGTTCCATTTTGATATCAGAATGGCTGTTCAATGTCCGAATCTGGCACCTGCGTGCATTACTGAACTACATAGTCTTATAAATGAACATGTTATGTTTTATTATGAAACAATAAGTAGGTAATGCGTTTTGTTATGTGATTTTAGTGTATTTAAGAAAAAAACTTGTAATTTAACGTTAACACTGTACGATAGAGCCGGCGACATCGTCATATTTACTTTTATTTATTTAAAAGTGAAACTAACTACTGGCGAAAACAATTACTGAAGCTTTTGATTTCCGCAGTTGAAAATCTGCCATACATTTCAGATCTAAAAAAGGTCAGCCACAGAAAATAATTAAACAAGCCTGTTATCTGTTTCATTGATGACATATTTATTACATTACTAGCACACCCGGCGAACTTCGTACCGCCATTAAACGTTATACGATCATAATAACATATTATAAGTTTAGTCTCAAAATTGATTTCTGATCGCACCCAGTTTGACAGTACGAATAGTTTTAGTTATTGTGTTTACTATGCTCCTTGCAATTAGTTGCAAAATAACGCATCCTGTTCGACAGGTACGAACAGTTTTCTCACCTAATAAACTTTTTTTGAACTTTTACAAATATTTCAAAACCAAAATTAGCCAAATCGGTCCAGCCTTTGTTGACTTCTTGTTAGACTAACAAACGTCAATACATTATTTTATACATATAACGGGTTACATTTCAAGGTAGTGCCAAATTTTGAAAATAAGATCTAGAGAATAATATAAAAGAGCATCTTCGTTTTTTTTAAACTGCTATACCTACTTTTGTCCTTTACCTGTCCCAGCGAACCTACCGAGCGTACTACCTGTTTTTTTTGTGAATTTTCGATGTTTTAATAGTTATTCTGCTATTCGGGACGGAGACAAATCCAAAAAATCATAAATCATAAAAATCGGCCTAGCCGTTCTTGACTTATAAATGGTCTAAGTAACCCGACTTTGTTTTACATATACAGGGTTACATCTAGGGAACATTACAAAGCAGCGTCTTAATCGTTATTATTTTTAATAGTCGTATGTTACGAAAAAAAAACTATTTTAAAATATCCGAATATAAAGTCATTAGAGAGATTACGAAACCGGTCATTCTTCAGAGGCGTAGATACGGCGAGCCTACAAGGACCTCACGCAGTGCATATACGGTGCATTTTTTTCATGAATGAGTTAAATTATCCACGCGTACGATTTTTAACAGCGGGAAGGAATTATTAAAAGTGAAAAAAAATAAAAATTGTTCTTTGCATAGTTCGATTAAGTTACTGATTCGGAGTCACTCCTAAAGATTTGGCACCACTTTGCAATGTAACTCTGTATAAAAAATGAGTTTGTTTTTTACTTAGATCGATTTAGTTACAGATCCTGAGTGGTCCCTGAAAAACTGGCACTATCTTGAAATGTAACCCTGTATAGATATCATCAATTTCGGAACTTATAGTGATTGTCGATTAAGTGACTACATTTTATGCAGCATTTTCAACATCCGGGATATGGAAGGTTCACCGAATTATCTTTTATTTGGTTGTAAGCTCAAGCCCGTTTCACACTTGACCGGTTTTTATTTTTTAATTATAAATAATAAATATTAAAAAGCATTTACACCAATTTACTATCCTCGCTCCTTATTACTGTTACTTTTTTTTATTTTATTTTATTGCTTTTATGAAGACTATCGACTATTACAAATCATAGTACATACAAGTTAAGACATAGAAAGTCATTTAGGTATAAGTCTACACTTATAGAAATAATATAACATGTAACGATTGACACAATTACAAAATTTTACATTATGACAAATTTAACAATTATAAAATGTGGTTGTAGCATGCTTAACGTTTTTCAAAGCCATCAAATCCAATCACAAAGTCCAAAACAACGAAAACAATCCATTACAAAGTGCATTAAGTGATAAGGTTATCATCAGATCTGCCGTCTGCATAAAATAACAATTTTGCCAAGGCAGTATGGACAGGGTTTCAAATCGAGTAAACTTTAAGAATTATTGAAGAATAAGAATATTTCTTAAAGAAATTATCACTACGTCGTCTCTTAAGGGTTAGTAAGCTGGAACAGAAAAGGTCAAGATCGATATCATTATACATTTTTGTTAATAAAAAGCTCACAGGTCCGAGGGATAAAACTATTCCAACGATATTTCGTAGCTACTAGGGGAAGAAATAATAACGGGCTGTTTCGGTAATTTTCTTAACATTGTTAAAAAAACAACAAAAGATAAAAGAGAAGCATAATTAATATACTAGCGCATTTTAATGTAACATTGTAACATCGCGTTTTTAGTTTTGGTGCCCCAAAAATAATAAATAAATACATATATAATAAGAGTAAAATATATGAAAATATATTTCAGAGCCGCAGAATAACACTTGTTTTTAATAACGCTCTAATTTTTTTTATAAAGCCTGACACATACATGAAGTCTGAATGATTATGCTGGATAGCAACCGTAACAGGATTTTAAAAGGTGTCAACTAATAATATAATTTTCTTTTAGAATTTTAAACAAATTTCGTACCGCCTCAAAATCAAACATCCTTAAAAAGATGTAATGGTAATAGTTATGTTGCTGTTCCTGGCGGAGAAAAATCCATCAAATCAAACATAAAAAAATCGTTATAGCCTTTTTTGAATTAAAAATAAGTGTGAATCGGGCTTGAGCTTATAATCAAATAAATTATTGCAAAGGATCTGATATCCGTAATCCAAAAGAGATTTTCATATTTATCAGAGATATTTTCATGATTATTGCAAAAATCCGGCTTATTTTATGCAATTCGCCAATTACAACTCATGTTATGAGCACTTATTTACTGATATAAACGTTGTGTTCTGCTGGATGCTCTGATTGGCATATTCTAGCCAACTAAATTAAGATATTATAATTCGACTCTTAGATTAAGTTACCATTAGAGTTTTGCAATAATCCCAAGAATGTTTTGAATGATTACGAAAAAGCTGTCTAAGATGATATACAGTGTGTGGCCTAGAACCGGGGATAATATTCAAAACCGAGACTATAGGTCATTAGTAATTGAATCATTATGGTCCTAACTAAATAAAATTATCAATTTTTGGATTTTTTCTAACAAACTTAATCGTAAATTCAATGTAATGCCACACACTATAGAATATCTAGGATTTTCGCAGTTTCGCTATATCTTATTATATATTCGAATTTATTCCCTGCAAAACGAACAGTTTTCAGTCCAGTCCATCACGGTACTGTCTCTTTTTAACACACTTTTATTAGCTTCTCTTGTAACTAACCAATTATGTAATCAATTATTAGAAGTAGTTTTTAACCTACTAACTGACGTATCGGTTTGACACTTTGTAAGTATCTGACAGTTATCGGATGACAATACAATAATCTGACATCATCGTGATGATCTGATGATTGAACCAGGAGGTAGGTGGTAGAACTATTCAATGGCTACTAGTAAAAACCTTCGTGTTAAGGCTTATTTGATACGTCTTGTCGAGTCCAATACATTTAAAAGTGTGTTTTATAGTTGGTAAACGATAATGATAATGAAAAAAAAAATGAAAAATGATATTAATTAATACTACTTTAATTAATGTTTAAACTATATTAACATCAGAAACTGCGGAACTGAACTAAACGGCTGGGTTTTGCGCTATTTGAATTCTGCTTTTTATAAAATACATAAAAAGAAAAAAGATAAATCTTAGTATTACTGTAAATACAATTCAGGCTGTTTAAAAAGTAAGAGCCAAATTCAGGAAGGTGGTTTGGAATCGAGTCTAGAATACAATAAATATTTGAAAATACAATTTAAATTGTCTAAATTAAAAACATATGTTTTCTTCGTGATTTTTTTGTTGTCTTTTTTAATTTGTTATTTTCTGTATCTTTAATTAATTTTTTGTACATTACCTATGTATCTAAGAAATCTCTTTTTCTCTCAATAAAATCATAATCACTCATAACATCGCGCTCACGGTTGCCCGATTTATTCCATGTATGATGTTTTAAAACAATTTTTTTTGCAAACCATGTTTTAATGTTTTTGCTGTATTCTAAATTTAACCCTAATCCATTTTCAAAAATTTAGCTCGTTCTTTTTTCTAAATTCTGTATTTCGTAATGACTTTTAGAATCTAGCATGCCTTGGAAATTCCTATTATAGTAATTCATTTATGTTATTTAATCTTGCTTTACTTAGTAAACAAATATTATGCCTGCTTTACTTTAAGTTTCCCTTTTAAAAGCAGACATCTTCAAATCACACTATCATTTGGGAGTATACATAATTTCTCTCTGATGAACTTTCTAAAGAACATGTCCTCGTAAAACACATTTTCTCTTTAATGCATTGAAATGTCGGGTTTTCAAGTTCAAGTTCGCGTCGCTTCCTATACACAAACAAGCTGACTTAATCTCACTCAAACTAGATGTATAAGGTTTCCTTTTGATAAGTTCTAGCGCATTGCATCTTCAACTTGAACTCTACTGAAAAGCTTATATGATTATTTCTTAGAATTCAGTGTTTATACGTATTTCAAGGAAAGTTTGAGGATTACTTACATTCACTACCGTAAACAGTAATATGACTTTGAAATGTTTGTACAAATTAATGTATGTGGGGTTATGAAACGTCTTTTAAGATGCGCTCCACTCGTAACTTTAGTTAGACAACATTGATTTAAATATATGTCAATGTTAGACAAGTTTGATTCGATTATTTGCATTAGAAGTACCTAGTAAGCTTCAGGAAATAGGTACTCTAAAACATGCATCTGATTTAACGATCACTAGTAAAGTATTTAGTTTTTGGGAGAGTGATGTAAGCCTTTAGAGAATGAAAAATAAATTAAAGTAAGTACTTGATAAATATTATAAATATTTTTTTATTATGAATAAACAATATATTTATGCATGTCGTGGCAGACTATAAGTAAGGCAACACTACAGAATGTTTCGCTTGTGTATGTAACAGTATTGTTTAATTATAAGGTGTATGCTTTGTTGGTTGTCCTTAAAATAAATAAATAAGACAAGACGTCGCAAACGTCAACTACCGTAGTTTTATCGTATTCGTATTATTTTCATAGCCGATATTCAAATAGGTTCTAATATCAAAGTATATTAGACTTGAGGCAAATGATTAAATATTATTAGGTCAAGGACGGCAGCTGAGTCATTTCTGCTGTTTTGTCATTATAAAGTTGAATTAACAGTCGCCGTTTGACATAAACATTGACAATGTTACTAGATGAGTCGGTCCATTAGAGTATTTAGGGGAGATACCAATACAGGGCACTTAAAGTTTGAAGTTCAATAAAATTAAGAATGTTATTTTTTTCTAAGGTTATTTATTTTAATAATATTCTTAGCCAATTAATCTTTGAAAATCAACATCTTTTCATTGATATTTCGATTAAAAAATATGAAAATGTGCATAAAGTCAAGCCAAGAGATGGGGCAGGTGCCCCATCATACCCTACCCATGGGGCAAGATACACATTATGCATGTGTAGGTACACATTATGCATGTGTAGGTACACATTATGCTAATTTTCTGGATAATATTTAAAAAATGTCATCAGATTAATAATCTAAGCTGCTGGATCTCAGTATTCACATGTGAATTTTGCCAGTAATTACTAAAATTCACATGTGAATACTGATTCTTCGTCTTCATCTTCAACTTGATTACAATTACAATATGTCCATTTTTTACACGTAGTACATGCTACCCAGCCCTGTGTAGTCTCTAAATAGCGTCCGTTGCAGAATAAACATGGAGTATTTTCGGAGTCACTGTTGCTTTTTCCTGATAATGGCGATTTAGCTTTGGAATTTTTTTGCGCATCTTGCGAAAGTAATAAAATTATTACAAACAAATATAGCCGTTAAGGCACCAAACCAATACTTTACCTGTTGTCGTGATTGTTGACTCTAACTTTACACTGTATCTTTGCTGGTTATAAGTAGGCAACAAACATGAAGTAAATGAAACACAAAAATGATAAGAATTACAGAAAAAAACTGTTTTATTTCAATTAAACAATTAAATGTGACGTCACTAAACTAACAAATAAGCATTATGGCGGCGCATCTTGCCCGCTTCCCCGTCTTGCCCCCCTCTCCCCTATATGCTTAACTAGCGGCTTCTTGCAACTTTTACTAGGTCGACTGTCTACCTTGCAGGTGGATGTACCTCCGACCCACGTAACCTCGGACTATGACACCACGGAAGTCATTATAAAAAGCCTATGTGTTCAATAGTAGACATCTTATGGCTGAAATGATGATGATAAGGTTATCCTAAATTTCTAAACTGTTTTACACATAGACGTCAAATAATATAGTTTTTCTGAAATATTTAGTGAATTTTATAATAATGTCAACACATGGTTTGTTAATAATTTGTGAAAATGTAAAATCATTCATTTGAAACCTATCTAAATGATCAATTGTACTTTTTAAATCCTCAACACGGTTATTTGGTATAATCAAATAATGACTACGAGTATTCACAGCAATAATAATTATGCTTGTAGGATAGGCTAGATACATTGTCATTAAATTGTATAGCATTTACGGATGTAATTATTAATTTTGGGACTTAAAAATTAAACCTAATGTCCTAATATTCTTTCCTATACTGTTACGTCAAGACCATGACCGGATTTTTCAAATTTTTACACAGATAATTATGATACCTGGAACCTAAATATAGGTGCCTACTTCAGGATACAGGTCTCACCTCAACTATGAGGTGGTTTGAGCCATACTACACCAAGCGGGCCCAGTGCGGATTAGTGGAAGGGTGTTGTAAGGTTAATGACTAAACCTTACTGTCAGATGGAATCAAGCGGCCTTAAGGCCTCTGACTAGGCTTTACGACCAATTTTTAACGTTCTTCCAAAGCACGGAGATGCTTGAGATAAATGTCACTAAATATGGTTGGAATCCGTTCATACTTTGACCATTAGTACGCATAGACACATTTGCGATCAGCAAGATTCTTATTAATAGAAAAATAATATTGTTGTGTACTACATAATTACTAGACTGCATCAATAGTATCTATAGATTGTGTTTTTAAACCATCTGCCAATGATGTTGCACTTTGGCTATTTTTTAAAATATTCAACTACACTCCAAAAGTAATAGCGTATTCATACTTTGTGTTTCGTTTTCAGGGGAGCTGGTGGTGGGGGAATGTTTGGTGACGTCAATATCTCAGCCATTTTGGATTCGCTCAGTGTAAGCTACGATAAGAGAGTGAGGCCAAATTATGGAGGTTAGTACACATTTGTTTTACAAATTGTTACTTTTTTTTCTGCTTAGCTTTTGCGGTTATTTGAAAGTGCTATTTGCAAGTAGGTATAGTACACGTGAATACAATCCAAGGCAAGACATTTCCATTACAAGCTGAACTTTTATATTACAGGCGATCCCTTTAGTGTGAGTCAACCTTTTAATGGAAATCTGCAATGTTTTACATAAATTGTCAGCCATATTGCAAGTTATGTATATTCTCAGGAAACTACCAACTTTTTAAAAGAAACATGAACCGAAATATGAAATCAAACTTGGACCTTCCATAATTTGGCATTTTGTATGGAATGGACGAAATTATTATTTTTTACTCGGCTTTTTTTGACAAACTTGTTCAATTGTATGGGCTCTTGAAATATGGCTGAGCCTTTATGTTACATTTTAGCTTGACTTGTAGCCGTGTGTGCGATGACCACTGTTAGAAGTCGCATGGATTAGTGAATTTAGACCAATGTTTTAGTTTTTTGTAACTTAGGTAGGGAAGACCGGGTATGGCAACAAAGACAGGTTGACTAATTGTCAGAAACTTGGCATATTTTTTCAAACATAAACAAACACATACATTTTCGCCCACAATACAGGGTCACATTGCAAAATGGTGCCAAATTAAAAAAAAAAGAACTAGGGAACAATATAAAAAAAGCGTCTTAATCGTTATTATTTTTAATAACCGTATGTTACAAAAAAAATACTTTTAAATATCCGAAAATAAAGTCAATAGAGAGACTACGAAAGCTAAACGGTTATTCATCAGAGAAGTAGGTACGGAGAGCCAACCAGTGCACATACGGTGCATTTATTTCATGAATGAGTTGAATTATCCACGCGTACGATTTTTAACAGCCGATAAGAAAAATTTAATATGAAAAAAAAATTTTTTTTTGTTCTTTGCATAGTTCGATTAAGTTACTGATTCTGAGCCACTCCTTAAGATTTGGCACCCTTTTGCAATGTAATCCTGTAAAAAAGAAACAGGCAAAAAATCGTTTTTTTTCTCTATTTTGTCATTTGATACGTCATTGCATCGCGTTTATTGCGCCTAGGCAAATGACGCAATTTAAAATATGTCATGTTTTTGACAGTAAGTCAACTAGTCCCTATAGTCTACCGTCCCCGGTCTCCCCTAATGCGTTTGGGATTACTGGTCGAAATTATATTTAATTGCCTATGCGGCTTCTATGTGTACATATTACATTTAATTTTGTTTTGTAAATAAACTACCTAAGTCAAATTATGACTCAACATACGAGTAGTAGTGGCTTTATTCAGCAAAAAATCCAAAAACCGATTACTTCTGAACCCGGTTCAATTTTAATATTATTTATTACTATTTTAACATCTAGCAGACGCAACAAGTTTTAATAATCTAAGCATATCTAAGAAAAAAAATTAACATAGATTGGTTTAAGTGACTTTTTTACTTTACAAATACGTAATATTTGTAAATTTGAGTTTTTTTTTTGTATAAAAATCTCATGTCACTGTGTTTGAGGTCGAACTCTCCGAAACGGTTCGTTAAATTTTTATGATTTTTTATGTATATTTGGTAGGTATAAGAATTGGTCGTAAAGTATGTTGCATACCGCTAGGTGATTAGGCTACCAACTTTTGTTTTGTTTTATTTAAAACTAGCTGTCCTGGCGAACTTCGTACCGCCTCAATTTTTTAAAAATTTTTAGCTATTTATTAATTATTCTGCTATTCGGGGCGGAGAAAAATTCAACAAATCAAAGGTATGACCTTTGATTTGTTGAATTTCCAAAATCGGTCCAGCCGTTCTCGACTTATAAATGGTGTAACTAACCCGACTTTATTTTATATATTTAGATGTATCGACTTCACCCATACAAGATTACAAAAATTTGCAAAACAAAACTAAAGTTGTTTACCATGATGTATTGAATATCTGATTACAAGGACATTCTTAAGACAGCCTGTGTAATAATGACGTATACAGAGTTACTTTTAAAACGGGAGCCTGTGTTTATCAATACAAAAAATTCGGTAGGGCAACATAGAAATCATGAAAAAAAAAATTGATGCTCCATCATCATCGAGGCAGAAATTTATCTTGTATTTAGAAACATTTAAAAAACGCGATTTTGATGTTGGACCCTTAGAAAAATTTATTTGTATTGATGAACACATTCGCCTCCATAAAGGACATGGCTGAATAGACGTATGGGCGACTGCCCTAACAATGTATAAACATGGCACCTAGTGTTCATCAAGAAATTCATCCATCTCTGGCAACGCATAGGTCATTATTGTCGAATAAAATCAAATTAAAAAATTATATGTCTTAATTATTTTGCTAAAGTTCTAGAGAAATAATAAATACGGAATAATTAATTAATTAATATTTTAGGATATTGACAAATATTTATACATTCTAAGGGCAGTCGTTTAGCCATCTTTATGGTCCAGAAAAAGGGCAAAATTATTATGTAGATAATACTATCAGACATAATATTGGTATTATATAGATGTTGTGTCTTATGAAAACTTTATAAATTCGAATACAGAAACAAGGTTTTTTTTCTTATACCCACCTAACCAATACCTCAGAGTAAATAAATACCACGATACATAGCTTTTCTATAAATATCTTATTTGAAACTGAAGTTTAGTGATATTCAAATAAAATCTAATTATTATTAATGTGTTAACGTATAGCTATTACTTTGTACTAGTAGTGTAATTATTATGAATCTTATGAGTCTATTATACTTTCAATGAAATAACTTTTAATTATTTCATCAGACACATTTTTGTATATGGCTTAAACTACTAAAAAAAAACTTATATTACGTTGCCGTGTACTCAAAAAAGAGAACTACATTCCTGATATGTTGATCCACATCGCACCGATCGCATCGCTAATTGTTATACTACTACTATAATATATACATATTTATCTTAAAACTTTTACTCATCAAGCATACATAAACGAGACATAGTAGAAATTCCATTGGTATGCGGTCTCATCAGAACGCTTGAATGTTGACGGGTTTTACACAAAAAAATGTAAAAAGTTTTGAATTACGCTGGCTGCTTTGAACGATTTCATTATAAATAATATAAAAAAGTGATAAATTCTATGTATTGGTTCGATTACCATTCAGAATATAGTTTGATATTGGTTGGCAAAAATTCGTTGTCATTTTTTATGTATACCTCTTATATATGTCGTGACCAGATCGAAAAATTGATTATTTCATGATGTAACCGATCCTTTCATAAAATAGTAATATTTCATGATAGAACAAAACCCGCTGCCCACATCATGATGTAGTCTGGCTAGCTAGATCAATGAATACTTAGCGTTTGACGATATGAACAGCTAAACGCACGACAATTTTTCATGTAATGGTCAAACAAGTGATCATATCGTAAAACATTACCCTCCGGTAAAGGCGCTGATGTTTCTTTGTTTTTGTAATGAATCATGGCTACGGAAAAATGTTCTATTTTAAAAGTAAATAAAAATTTAATCTATAAATTAAAGATAAAAGTGCAGTGAAATATCGCTACGTTACGGCACTTGGTGTCGTAATTGCCTAGCTTGGGCTACACAATTTTTAAGAAAGTCACTCAAAAAACGAACGCAACGTCAAAAAATCAAGGAGCTCGGAATTTGATAGGTTAGTTAAGTTATTTAGCTATTTAAATCCTTTTATTTATTAGTTTTATCAAAAAAAACAAAAAATATTCAAATTGTTCAATTTATCTATTGAACAAGATTAGGTTCTAATAATAACAAATTTAGGTAACTTGAAATCGTAATTTCTATTTTAATGATATGACTACACGTGGATGAGCATATTCATCAAATGTTGACGTTGATATGAACCTTCTCTGTGTATTAGTATCTATGGTGTGTCTATGAAGTGTTAACTGACAATGTGTCATCTCTTTGCAATATGTCTTTCAAATAAATAATGTAGCATAATTATTAAGTTGATTAGAGCCTAATTCCAAAAGGCGTTGCGTTCTCATTTGTATCAATTTAATCAACTTAAATAAAGTGACGATATAATGACTGATAACAAAACTGTGTCGACAATTCCAACGACGGCCACACGGGGGAAACGGTACCTGAATCCTGAGAAGTTTAACACCGACCCTAGTGTGTCGGGGGCAGAGCTACAATGGAATCATTGGTTCCACACATTTGAAAATTTCATTTCAGAAGAGATAAGTGATGCTTCTCCTGACTTAAAACTAAAGCTCCTCATCAACTATTTAGCTCCCGGTGTATTCACTCTAGTCAGAGGATGTACCAGCTATGAACAAGCTATACAAACACTTAAGAAATCATATGAAAAACTAAGGAATCGAATTCTCGCACGTCACATCCTATCGACCAGGCAACAAAAGCTAGAAGAATCAATATCTGACTATGTTCGTGCCTTAAAAATATTAGCTCAAGATTGTGATTTTCAAGCTGTAACAGCCGAACAAAATCAAAATGATTTTATGTGTACTGCATTCATTTCTGGCATCAACTCTCAAAAAATCCGTCAAAGACTTTTAGAAAACTTGACGTTGTCATTCGATGACGCACAAAATCAGGCACTAACACTTGAAACCGCTGAAAGAACATTGCAATCTTTTTCAATGCCAAATAATTCTACCTCCTTGCTAGATGCGATACTTGTTCAAGCAAATAAAGAAAAAGAGGTTCACAATGAATTAGCTGCTATCAATTTTGGTCAAAGAAGACGTCGTTGTTTTTTTTTGCGGTGGAAATGTTCACCAACGCACAAAGTGTCCTGCGTTTCATTCGCAGTGCCAATTATGCTCAAAGAAAGGTCATTTTGCTCACGTGTGTCGAAGCAGTGGCAGAGGTAGTCCTAAAGTAAATGCGGTAATTCAAGATACTTCTGCAGAGACAGCATCTGTGATTGCAGCTTCTCCGGGGAGTCTCCGAAAAGCGACTATCCCTATAACCATAAATGATCACACTGCTGATGCACTCATCGATACAGGAAGCTCTGTAAGTTTCATCAACAAAGAATTGGCTGAAGTATTACGTCTGAAAAAGAAACATTGTAGCCAGTCCATAACACTTGCGTTGCTAAACCATACTTCCATCGTAGAAGGGTCGTGTATTGCTACTATCAAGATCAATAAACATACCTACCAAAAACGGAATTTGCTAATTGTCAATAACCTGTGTGCCGATGTGATAATTGGGCACGACATTTTAAAAACACATTCTTCACTTGTCTTGGACTTCGATGGTGAAGAGGAGCCTCTTAGCATCTGTAATGTAATGGAAGCCTCGGTGCCTCCGGTTTCGATTTTCACAAACCTTTCTCCTTTTGTCAAACCTATTGCCATTAAATCTCGAAGACACAGTGAGGAAGACGAAGTTTTTATTAATCAAGAAGTAACCAAACTCTTGGAGGATGGAGTTATTCAGCCAAGTATCTCCCCATGGAGGGCACAAGTTCTCGTCACTGGAGGGGACAATAATCGAAAACGTCTTGTCATTGACTATTCAAAAACAATTAATAACTTCACTGAATTGGATGCCTATCCTTTTACCAAAAATTGAATCAATCATCACAAAAGTTTCAAAATTCAACTATTTTAGTCAAATTGATTTGAGAAGTGCTTACCATCAAGTTCCTATATTAAAAAAAGAACAAAAGTTTACTGCCTTTGAAGCATGCGGAAAACTGTATGAATTTACTCGGATCCCTTTTGGTGTTACCAACGGCGTAGCGGCTTTCCAGAGAACGCTAGAATTTATCATAGAACAGGAAAAGTTGTCTGGAACCTATGCATATCTTGATGACGTGACCATCTGAGAAGCTACCAAGGATGATCATGACGAGAACCTTAATGCATTTCTACGAGCGGCTGAAAAATACAGACTAACATTGAATAATGATAAGTGTACCTTTTGTTCACAGACCATTAATCTCCTAGGTCACACGATCAGCAATCAGACAATAAAACCTGACCAAACTAGAATACAACCCTTGCTTGAACTTCCTGTCCCAAAGGATTCACAGTCACTTAAAAGAATTTTAGGATTGTTTGCGCACTATAGCCCATGGGTAAGAAACTTTTCTCATAAAATAAGGCCATTGATTGACATAACCGATTTTCCACTTTCTGACGAAGCGGTATCACATATTAATATTCTGAAAAATTAACTCGCCTGCTCTAGCCTACACGCAATTGATCTTAATGCTACCTTTACTGTCGAAACGGACGCTTCAGAATATGCAATTGGAGCGATTTTATTACAGGACGAACGTCCCGTAGCTTATTTCTCGCGCTCATTATCTGGACCTGAGAGGTGTCACTCTTCCATCGAAAAGGAGGCATGTGCTATTGTGGAAGCACTTCGCAAATGGCGCCATTTTCTTATAGGAAGGCATTTTATTTTGATCACCGATCAGCAGTCCGTAGCATTTATGCTTCAAGCCCACCACTCAAGCAAAATCAAAAAAGAAAAAGTAGAGCGTTGGAGGCTTGAATTGTCATCCTACAAATATGATGTTATATATAGACCGGGGAAGGAGAATATGGCTGCTGATGCACTGTCCTGCGTTTGTGCACAGATTCATACCAATACTTTAGTTGAGTTGCACAACGCTCTTGGACACCCTGGTGTCACACGGATGACACACTGGGTTAGGACTAAAAATTTACCATACTCTGTTAATGATATAAAATCTGTAACATCTGCATGCAATATTTGTGCTGAATTAAAACCTCGATTCCTTAATTATCATAGAAGGCTTATTAAGGCAACGGCTCCATTTGAGCGACTGAGCATTGATTTCAAAGGTCCGACACCCTCGAACAGCAACAATAAATATATCTTGACCATAATTGACGAATACTCGCGATACCCATTCGCATACACGTGTCGAGATGTATCTGCAGAAACTGTCATTAGATGCCTAAAAGATCTCTTTTTTATGTTTGGCACTCCTCTTTTCGTTAATTCTGACAGAGGATCCGCTTTTATGTCAGAACAAGTAAAGAAATTCTTGATATCATTAAATGTAGCGACAAGCCGGACTACACCATACAATCCACAAGACAATGATCAAGTCGAACGCCTAAACGGGACATTATGGAGGACCATACAATTGTTTTTAAAATCTAAGGGCTTGGATGTGACGCAGTGGGAGCAAGTGTTAAATGAATCCTTGCACTCAATACGATCGTTACTATGCACAGCCACTAATAGCACTCCTCACGAACGCCTATTTTGTCACCCACGGCGAACAATGAATGGACAGTCTATACCAACGTGGTTAACATCTTCTGGGACTGTTCTTATGAAGAAAAATGTTCGATCTTCAAAGTATGACCCTTTGGTAGAAGAAGTCGAGCTTTTACAATCAAATCCATCTTATTCATTTGTAAGACTTCCAGTTGGTAGAGAAACTACCATTTCTAATAGACATTTCGCTCCTTTACCAGACGGTGGGAATGATACTTGGCAAGAAGACACGCCACTGGATACACATGAAGAACCTGAACTTGCTCAGCAGCCAGAATCTGGTCATGAAACTGGTACTGCTGACGATCCTGAGGCAACTCAAAGCCGGCACTCCAGTAGGCCTCGCAGAACACCAGCCCATCTTACAGATTACGTTTTATAATTAGCTATGCTAAAAAATACAGCCGGGGAGAATGATATGAACCTTCTCTGTGTATTAGTATCTATGGTGTGTCTATAAAGTGTTAACTGACAATGTGTCATCTCTTTGCAATATGTCTTTCAAATAAATAATGTAGCATAAATATTAATTTGATTAGAGCCTAATTCCAAAAGGCGTTGCGTTCTCATTTGTGTCAGACGTTTTAACAATATGGTCAGTTTTAGTTGGCCATAACATAAAATACCACCATTTTATGAAATGATCGGTCTCAGCATGAAGTGGTCAATTTTACAATCTGGCCACTTATATACATATTTTCCCATAAAATCAATGATTGTAAAGAATTTTTCTAACTGTTGGAATACTACAAAAAACCCAGGGCGATCGTAGCTATACACAAAATAAATCTATGATTAGAAATATTTTTTCAGGTTCCGTCATTGAAGTTTCAAAACCGGTAACTCTGTTACCAACCGATTCGGTCAGAAATCAGTCGATTTCTAATAATTTAATTCGCAATAACCGTATCGTCGATCAACTTGACATATTTCATACCAAATCGAAATAACGTCACACCCGTGCGATTACAAGTACTTCTCTATTCTCAACGCTATTCACAACACAGATATCGGACAAAACTTTCCTAACATCCGATCGATTTCTGTTAGTAAATTAACGAGTGGTACCAAGCAGCCGATATCTTCATAACATTGTAAAAAATATATTTTGGAGTGCTAAATACGCATGTTGAGGTTTTTGCGGGATGTATAAAAAAAAACTAGGAAAAACTCCTAGGAAAAACTGAATATTGTTGTAAATTTAAATTTTACATTGGCACGTCGAATATAAAATAACAATTCAGTGGCAACTGCCTGTCACTCAGTAAACATTTACAAAGCATGTTTTTTATGAAAGTGTTACATTCTTTTTGGTAAAAGTTAAATATTTATTCGTTTTTTACACATAAAATATTAGATATGATCGAAATAAATTAATTGTTCGTATTGAGGTTTTTTATAATGTATTTAATTAATAAATTTAATTTGAATTTATAATAAATTATTAGTTCAAATTAAATTTAAATATCTTGTAACAATAGGCTTCGTAAATGCAACTTGTAATCAAACCGATACCGATATCATACTCGAACTCGAATCGGATGCTGTTCTGAATAGCTCTAAATCCGACATTCGATTCGAAAATGATATCAAACCTTTTGATTCGGTTAAATTACCGAAGGATTCTGAATCGAGGTGCTGATACGGGAAAATAAAGGTCATAACGCAATTCTGTCATTCTTTAAACGGACGTAGTTTAGCAGAAAGGACTCAATCCTTGACATCCTTGGACATGATAAAAAAGCACGGTAATTTACTCACTTATTAAAAGAACAGTTAGTTATATTACTATTTAAAATACTTAATATGAATTGATTTTTTATAGAACATTATTAAATCAGAATGCAGTTACCAATTTTATTTTAGTCTATTTTAAGTTGTTGGAGTGCATTTAGCTAGTGATCTGTGCTACTGTAGCAAATGTATTTATCACATAGTAAAAGTTGCGATTTCTTGTAGATTTTATTACAATAAATTAGGATAAAAAGGTTTACTAAATAGTGTTAAATTTCAAAAATAATAGTGACATAATATTACATCTTGGGATATAAATTTATCGCGCACAACGTAGTTTTGAATGAAAGTATGACGATCTCCCAGAACTGGACATATATGGAATTGAAAGGGCTCTCTAACAAACCTGAAGTGTCTCCATATTCGCCGGGCTCCTTCCTAGTAACCACTAGGAAGGAGCCCGGCGAATATGTAGACACTTCAGAAATTTTCATGGCAGAGTACGGGTAGTCTACCCGTTTTTGAGGAACTAAAAAGACCATTCAGCTCCGTCATAGTCAATGGGACTGCCCTGAAGGCGTGGAGCGAAGGCCTAGTTAGTGGCTCTGTTTAAAAAAAAGGTGATAAAACTCTTTTGAAGAACTACAGACCGATCACGCTCCTGAGCCACGCCTATAAGTTGTTTTCGAGAGTCGTCACAAATCGTCTTGCTGTAAGATTTGACCCCTTCCAGCCACCGGAACAGACTGGATTTTGTAAAGGTTACAGTACCGTATACCAATTATCCACACAGTAACGCAGATTATACAGAAGTCAGTAGACTATAATCAGCCTCTGTGCCGACCATTTGTGGACTACGAGAAAGCCTTTGACTGTGTCGTCACCTGGCCTGTTTTGAATTCCTTACAGCAATGCCAAGTCGATTGGCGATGTAGAAATGCTGATAAGCCTGTACAAAATGGCGTCGATGACTGTCAAGTCCAAAATCACGAGGCAAGACCTATCCGGTTGCTGAGTGGCGTGAGACAAGGAGATGTCATATCTCCGAAATTTTTCACGAACGCACTGGAAGATTTCTTCTAGATACTGGATTGAAAAGAGATGGGCATCAATGTCAGTAGCCAACTGTAACAATAACATAGTCATCATTGCAGAATTTGCAAAAAAATGCTGCATAGTCTCAACGCTGCCTCGCGACGTGTGGGCCTAGGAATAACTTGTATAAGACTTAAAGTCATGCTCAATGACCATGTCACCCTCGGACTGGTTGTCGTTGAAAGCGTTGGGCTTGAAGTTGTCCAGGAGTAGTACCTCGGACAAGTGCTGCAGTTAAGTAGAAACAGCATTACCGGGAAATTGCTAGAAGAGTGCAGCTTGGCTGGACAGCATTTAGGAAGCCGCGTTATATCTTCTCGTCGCCACTGCCACAATGCCTCAAGAGTAAGGTATTCGACCAGTGCAGTGATTACCTACAGAGCTGAATCGTGAAATATAACAGTAAAGCTTGCTTTACGTCACTCAGCGAGCTATGGAGCGGTAGCTGCTTGGAATTTCGTTAGGGGATAAATCCGAAACGAGGTTATCCAAAGGAAACCATAGTAATGGACATAGTCCTAAAATGTTGCAAGCTAAAGTGGCAGTGGCCTGGCCACATCTGGCGCAGAACCGATGAAAGGTGGAGTAATCGAGTGGAGACTACGCCTAGGCAAACGTAGTGTAGGACTCTCGCTCGATGGACCAACGAACTTAGGAAGATAGCGGCATTGGATGAATGAAAAAAGCAGAAGATTGTGCTTTTTGGCAAGAGGTTTACGTTCAGCAGTGGACTGCAATAAGCTGACATGGTGATGATGATGATCGTAAATAAACACCTTCAAATTATTATAACTTAAGCTGGTTTTTAACTATGTTATAAAACATATATTATTTTTCGAGATCTATTATAGTCCGAGAAGTTTGTGGAGTAATATAATTATATTACATCTCAATATATACACTTCCATTCAAAACTAGAGTGCGCGATATATATTTTTATCTCAAATGTGATATATATTTCACAGTGAAGAACCAGTTTTACTTTGCTCAAACCCTTCTTTTTTGTCAAAGTAAACGAGTTAAGTACAAAGTAATTATATTTAAAAAGAAATTAATAAAATTTAATTTTTATGAAGTCGATTAATAAAGATATATTCTGAGAATTAAATATTCTGAAGAGATTGAAAGAAAAGTCTTTGAAAATAGCAGGCGATTTTTACGATTAAAGCACAATGTGTGGTCTAATTGATACAGCTTGCCAATGGTTTAATAAAATAATAAAAGGAAGTAAAACCATTACTGATGACATAGATGGCTATGGAGTTAAATTCGATTTTGCAATTGAGAATTAGGAAACACATAATGGCAATGTAGATTAGCTTTGATGTTCTAATACATAGTTATTACTATTTCTTTTTTAAAATTTACATGATTTTACAATTTATTTCAAGAAGTTTTCTTACCTGAGTCATTTCAGCGAAACATATAAAAGGGTGACTTTATGCAAATATTAAAATAGCTAAAAGGGCCAAACGCATGTATTTTTAAATATCTAACAAAATATGTACGTAATACTATGCACTAAACTTTGTGCGGGTTGAGTCTTTTCTACTAAACTACGTCCTTAACGGAATGTCTGTGACTCGTATAGCATAACACATTTAAAAAAAACTCTATGTGACATGCAATCTTTTTGTAATAGGATGCAAAGTAGAGTATTTGTGATTCAAATTGAAATCCATGCGAACGGGGCTGCGAGTGAATGTCATTTCACAGTAAATTAAAAGACGAAAAACTTGTTGTTCCTCTATAACATTAGTCATTTCGAATTATAGTCTGCCCTAAGTAGCAGTGTATAAGAAAAGTTAACGACATGCGGTCGGTTGCCATGTAGACACGTCGTTGCAGAAGGCAACTGGAGTAAAAATAAGAGTTAGAAGCTAATACCAGAAGCGTCGCACCAAGATTAAAATACACTTTTCTGCGCTGCTACTTATGAAGTTATCTATACAAAACTTTCATTTGTCCATTCTTACTGAAATTTACAGCTTAAGAATTCTTAAATATTTACTTAGAAATAAATACCTTTCTATACAACTACTTTAAATATAATTTTTATGGAGCTACCTAAAACACTAGTCATTAAAATATTCTGATAAAAATGAACCAAAGTAACCACCAGAACCATGCTCATTTACGAGTATAAGATATAAATGGCATATTTATTACTGTTTAGTCGAAGGATAGTTTCAGGTATTGTAACTGATGTAACATTTCAGGACCACCCGTGGATGTGGGAGTCACCATGTACGTGCTCTCCATCAGCTCCTTATCTGAAGTCAAAATGGTATTATTAATGTACAACTACTTTTATGTAGATTGTCGTGCTAGTTAGGAGAGAAGGGCTAGGTTAGCTACCCTCGGCTGATCAAAGACATGTTTCCTTACGGAACAAGGTCTAGGTTCGGCCGTGGGACTCCGGGCGTCACGTCGTCCTCTGGTTTGGTTTTCACGGCGCGAGGCGCGCGCGCGACTTACGATTGGGCTTGATTGCAGGTCCGCCAGTGGAGGTGGGCGTCACCATGTATGTGCTCTCTATCAGCTCCGTCTCCGAAGTGCTCATGGTACTCGCCACTGTCACCTCACGCTTGTCTCGGTCGCCCCGGCTCGGCTGCGCCGCTGCGACCGAGCAGCCCCAGACACGAGGCTGCGAGCATGCCGGCGTTATGGAGCCGACCTCTCGGAAGACGCACTACTACCTAAATTGTTACATAAAAACACTTTGCTTATAATAAATTGGTTTCAGTGGTGTGCTCATCCGGGTGTGTCTCTATCTAAATAACGACATACTAAATTGTACTTTGCCACTAAGCATCATCCCTCCAAGCAAGATATTGTCGTAAATTTGCTCCATTGTTGTTTTTATTTTAAGCTTTTTATGTTCTTGAGTAGGTATTTGTTGTGACTGTGGGTTTCTTACTATTGTCTCTCAAAATGGCGTTCAGCTTTTCAGACTCGCCACTCGCCTTAAAATTTCTTACTTTACGTAGTCTTGCTATGAATGTATTTAATGTTTGTTCCGTTGTTCAGTGAGTTCCGGTTGGACGTGGAAACTTTAAATTTGCTTTAGTTTATCTGTTTCATTTCTTATGTTATAGGAAAAAATCATACCTTTGCTTTCAAGTCTTTCGTCAGTTTTGTGTATTTGAAATTGAAATACAATTTCTTTGATCTCTGGTGGTGGGAGACATTACCCTAATCTGATTGTTAGTAGATAGTTAATGAAGAAGTGATAACTATTGGGCAATTTCGGAACGGGAATTGAACGTGTAAAACTATACGCTAATCCCTTGAGAACGGTTCCAAAGTACAAAATTCAAACTAAGATCAGGGTGTATGACCCCTAGTGGAAACCAAATCAAGGGGACTCGTAAAGTCACTTCAGGACGTGACCAATAACCGGACAACTATAAAGAATAGCATAGTAATAAATTACTAAAGAAGCACACGTATTTGTCTGTTTTTTTTAAATAATGTAATTATATTAAATTATTAATTATAAATAATATTTTTTCTAATATTTTATTATAAATTCAAAAAAATCTTTAAACTATTTTTTTTTCATCTTTATAAAATACATTACGTGTGGTTTTCAGTAAATCCTCTTTAATTTATCATTTTACTCAAATATTTTTTACAATTCCTTTGAGGGATTGGTATGTCAAGAATAAACGGCTGATAGAACGGAAATGTAGTTCATACCATTAAAAAATCCTAATTTCACACAAAGCAGTCAACCATTTATTCGGACTACGTCTCTAGCCCATTTGATAGCAAAATAATTATCTCTACGAAATGATATAATTACATTTTTCTTATAATTAATATCACATCTATCTGCAGTTTTGGTTGCAGTGCATGTATCCGATAAAATAGTATATAATTATAAATTAATTCTAATAAAACTTGGGCTAGCGATGTTTACTTACTCTCAAAGTAATTTAAAGGTGTCTTGTCTGAAGTTAATGAAGTAAAAAATCCTTTTAAGACGCTGGGCTTTATAAATTGTAGATAAAATTAACTAAATTAAATATAAAAAATACCGGGTACTGGCTAATGATAATTGAACCTTTAATACAACTAAATTAGTAAAAACTTTTACCACCATTAAAATCTCGATGGAACATAATCTTGACTTATTTCATAATAAATATTATGATTAAGACTTATAATACTTCAATAATTAATTCTAAGCATTCTTGAAATTTAACATATATTATCTTATTGTACGTTCATAAGATCAAAATTTACATTTAAAATCCTTTTGAAAGAAGGTTATTATAAAAAACATGATTTTTAAACGGCAAGATTTGGAGGAATTTATGACATGTCTAGTTCGATTGTAATACTTATTACTTGTCCTGTAACTGTATTTCCCGGAACAAAGGCTGACAAGGGTAACTGAGTTTCTTGTGCTGCTTTTTTTCAACATCAGATGATAATATGTAGTCCTTGAAGCGGTGGTAAGGCAATATTATATTTTGGGATGTGTGAAAGTGCCCCGAAGTAAACAATAAAACAAAATAATAAGTATTATTTAGTACAATTGCTACCTGGTACCCGGACCTATGTATGTTTAAAGCAAAATAAGTTCAATCAGGACAGCTTTAAACATTTCACCTAGAAAAATAAAACAAAAAATTTATACCCACACATCGTCCAGATAAGATTTCATGTTGCATTCGTTATGCGTAAATTTGCGTTTAATGCAAGTTAGGAAGCCGTGCAACTGCAGTCTATCACCAGACGGCATCCATTGTTTACCACTGTAAATATTCATTATCACTTGTTTGAATTTACAATAGTTATAATTTTGCAGGATTTCACCTTGGATTTCTACTTTAGGCAGTTCTGGACTGACCCTAGGCTGGCCTATAAGAAACGGACTGGAGTGGAAACTCTGTCCGTCGGCTCAGAATTTATCAGGAATATTTGGGTTCCTGATACTTTCTTTGTAAACGAAAAGCAGTCTTACTTCCACATCGCCACCACGAGCAACGAATTCATTCGCATTCATCATTCAGGATCTATTACACGGAGTATAAGGTGATGACTTTGAATAAATATTGAAAATTACTTTAGCCTTCCGATTTAACTTTTCCATAAATATTTCGTTGTTGCAGACTGACTATTACCGCTTCATGCCCAATGGACTTACAATATTTTCCGATGGATCGTCAATTATGCAACATCGAGATTGAAAGCTGTGAGTTTACTGTCATTATTTATTACTACTTAACAATTTCATTTGGCTTACTATAGACGGCAAAAATATCAGATGTGCATTCTGGAAAGATTTTTTAGAGATACGCTATTTAAAACAAAGAACTTTTTTACGTTACAAAACAAAACTGGCAAACTTTAAGCTTTTATGTTAGCAGTCAAACTACTACAAAAATGCTTACCATTTTGGTTATACTGTTTGCTATAGTATGTTCAACAAGAAAGTGGCCGGCTAAATTTAACTACAAAAATAATGTAAGCAGTTAAAAATACAACAATTGTGGTATAATATCTGTACTTGTTCCTAATCTATTTTCTACTCTCTAAAAGCAACTCATCTTTGGTGCGTTTTTTTTAACTTTTATGTGCGGATGCGGTTTTATGATGTTAACTCATAGGTGTGATGAATTCGGTGTATAAGGTTGGATGTTATTTTAAACCATTATATTATATTTTTCCTTAGTCGTACAAACAAGCTAATAAAACCTCAGATTAATTAATTTCTTCACTAAAATCCCTTCACTGAAAATAAAAAATACTGATACCTTCGGGTCGGCCAACCTTACCTTTGTTACAAATAGCTAAAAATTACCCTACATAAACTAGTTTTCTAATTAAAAAGATACCGTGTTTACCAGGTGTGTACCGAATCAGTCCATTTGTTAGGAAACTACGATCCCACAGACAGACAAAAAGACAGATACAAAGATATTAGCTTTAAACTTATGACACCCCTCTTTTTGCGTAGGGGTACAAAAATGCACATTAAAAGGGTATTTCAGCCTCCGCACTACGATGTGATATCGCTCTAGGGTAGGTAGGTACATTAATATGTATTTGTTTTAAGATTTTATTTCCAGCTTTCTGGTACTAAGAATCTGTGCGCCACGGACGGACATACAGACAGGCAGACGGACGGACATGGTGAATCTATAAAGGTTCCGTGTGGACTACGAAACCTAAAAAGAAACTATTCATAATAAAAAATAACTTAGTATTTTAGTATATCATCATCAAAGCCTCCCCCGAACAGCGCCCAAGAACACGATCTCCCACTTTTTTATCCAGCCACTGTCAGCCATCTTCTTAAGGTCGTCAGTCCATCGAGCTGGGGGCGTCCTACACTACGTTTGCCAAGGCGCAGTCTCTATTCAAGAACCCTTTTACTCCACTTTTCATCGGTTCTGCAACAGATCTGGCCAGCCCACTGCTACTTTAGCTTGCTACATTTTTGGACTATGTCCATTACTTTGGTCTGCTGCCGGGATAAACTCGTTTCAGATTTTATCCCTTAACGAAATTCCAAGCATCGACCTTTCCATAGCTCGCTGAGTGACGTGAAGTCGGTGGGCCAGATTTACTGTCATCTTCTACGTTTCAGCTCCATTAGTCATCACTGGTTGGACGCACTGGTTAAATACCTTGCTCTTCAGGAATTGTGGCATTGGCGACTAGAAGATATGACGCAGCTTCCCAAATGCTGCCAAGCCAAGCTGCACTCTTTCAGCGATTTCACGCTTACAGTTGTCTCTACCAAACTGCAGCACTTGTCCAAGGTGGACATACTCTTTGACAACTTCGACCGCCACGTTTTCAACGAAAACCGGTCCGGGAGTGACATGGTCATTGAACATGACTTAAGTTTTGTCCAAGTTCATTCCTTGCCTTCAGGCCCACACGTCGTGAGACTATGCAGCATTTTCTGCAAATCCTCCAGCGATTCCGCCATGATGACTATATCATTGGCAAAGTGGAGATGCGTATGGTGTTTGCCGTTGACTTTGATGCTTGTCCCTTTCCAATCCAGTGTCTTGAAGACATCTTCTAGTGCGTTCGTGAACAACTTTGAAGATATGACACCTCCATGTCTCACGCCTTTAGCAACTAGATAGGACTTGTCTTGTGATTTTGGACTTAAACAGTCATCGATGCCATTCTGTGCAGATTTTTTAGCACCTCTACATGTCGCCAACCGACTTGATATCGCTATAAGGGTTCCAGAACAGCCCAGGTCTCAACGGAGTCGAAAGCTGTCTCGTAGTCTAAAAAGGCTAGGCATAGAGGCTGATTATACTCCTCTGACTTCTGTAAATTCTGTCTTACTGTTTGGATGTTGTCTATGGTACTATAGCCTTTATGAAACCCAGCCTGCTCCGGTGGCTGGAAGGCGTCAAATCATACGGCAAGATGATTTGTGATGATTCTCAAAAACAGCTTATAAACGTGGCTCAGGAGCGTGATCGGTCTGTAGTTTTTCAGAAGAGTTTTATCTCCTTTTTTAAAAAACAGAGCCACCACGTCTTCTATTCACACCTTTGGGGTAGTCCCATTGGCTATGACGGCGTTGAATAGTATCTTCAGTTCCTCAAGAACGGGTAGTCCTGCCTTGAAATGTTCTGAAGTGACTCCATCTTTGCCGGGGCACCCTTTCCCATTACTATGTTGTTTGAAAACTGTCTCAATTTCGTTTATGTTTAGCTTTAGAAGTTCGTCAGCACTACAGTGCCGTGTAAGCGTGGCTCTGGGGTCATTAGCGTCAGGTGGAGGTCTCGGGGCGTGAGAGGCATAAAGGCGGCCATAGAAATCTTCGATTTCGGCAAGAGTTTCCGGAACTGATTTGACGGCTCTGCTGTCCGAGGTTTTCAGTTTTGTCAGATGTGATCTTCCTATTCTTTTGGCAAAGACTTTTGACCCCCGGTTTCACTTAATTGCCTCCTGTATGAGGCGGGTATTAGAGCTTCGGAGATTGCGTCTCACCAATCTCCGGATCTTTTTATGGACTTCCCGTCGAAGTCGCATCAATTCTAGAGTCTCGCTCGAAAGTTTGGACTTTTTGTTTGGTCGCTTATTCCTGAAATGCCTAGGTCCCACCTCACGTGTAACACCTACCACGCTGTCGAGGTCCTTGTCCATATTATCTGCGGTTCCCAACGCTTCAAATCGATTTTTCAGTTCCAATTGGAACGCTTCGGAGCCAAACTTGGCCTAAAGCAGTGTCGGACGTAAAACAGACCTCACCATGCGACTACTTTCTAGCTTGAGGTTGATATTTAGAGTGCCTCTTACCGAGCAGTGATCAGTTCCGGTTTTAAACCTGTTGATCACAAAGACATTTCTAAATATGTGCTGCTTATCCGTCATGATGAAGTCTATTTCATTCTTCGTCTTGCCATTGGGACTGCGCCAGGTTCACTTTCAATATGTCTTTTTTTTTGTAGAATGTGTTCATGCAGAAAAGCGCCTTCATGTTGAGAAAGTTGACCAGCATTTGCCCGCTATGGTTTATGGTTGCTTCCATAGCCGTGCGGTCCAACGAACGATTCGCCACGTTCTTGTACTCCCACTTTAGCATTGAAGTCTCCAATGACAACTGTGAAGTGAGTCTTGGTAGTCGTTTGTATGGCCTTTGTGATGTTTTCGTACATGGCCTACATCATTAATGCATTTAATGATGTAAGACTGAATACATCATAAACCGAATAAAAACTAGAAATAGTCCAGCGATTTTTAATACAAATGCAATTCAACTAACTATAATAAAGTTATAAAAGTTTTAATTACGCGAACCTATAAGAAAAATCTTTCCAAGTACGTGTCGAAGTCGCCCACCGAGGCGGGTTTCGTGCTACTTCTCGTCTACTTTTCTTTCATTTACTTCGATATAGTAAGAGCGATCCCGAAATTTTCATGAACGTTGCGGCCTGATCGAGTCATTTTTTGGGTCATTTTGAGTGCGCGCTTAATTATCTTGCTTAAAAGTGCAGTGCTTACACAGCACTCGTTGCTGGAATATTATCTCTGTAAAACTAATAGATAAACCAACCTAATTGTCACAACGCGTAATTTATCACAAAATATTTTCTTTAGATAAAAATATTTCAATGAAATCTAATAAGTATGCCGATTACGTTCATGCTGAACAGACTGCATCGCTGGCATCAGTAGTATCCATCAGTTTTGGTAGTTAGTAGAATGTAACCATTTGGTTCACCTCTACGAATATACTAAAAACCCAGTGCGATGGGTGCTTATTTTATCGTTCCATATCTCTGCATGGTACAGTTGGCTACACCATGCGGGACATCCGATACAAGTGGAACGAGGGGCCCAACTCTGTTGGCGTATCGAGCGAGGTTTCGTTGCCGCAATTCAAAGTGCTGGGCCACCGACAGCGAGCCATGGAGATCTCCCTCACCACAGGTACACGAAGCATTGACGCATCATAGCACTCCTATAAATACTTACCTACTTCTGACAATACTGTCTTTACACAATTTAGTGTATTACTGTCTAGTAGATTAAAAGAGCCAATTTTTGCATTTTGCATGCGTTCGCTTTATCCTACAATTCCGGAACTATCCCACCTGACTAAAAGGGATGACATTCGGCTTTTAATTAATGACAATGCAATCTATTTAAATGGCGACAAATTACTCGTCAGTGATGTGATAATTTTATGGTTACAGGAAACTACTCTCGGCTAGCATGTGAAATTCAGTTTGTACGCTCTATGGGCTACTACTTGATTCAGATTTACATTCCGTCTGGTCTCATTGTTATCATATCGTGGGTATCGTTTTGGCTGAACCGGAATGCGACGCCTGCCCGAGTCTCGCTGGGCGTCACCACCGTGTTGACTATGACCACTCTCATGTCTTCGACTAATGCTGCTCTGCCTAAGATTTCTTACGTGAAGTCCATTGACGTCTACCTGGGAACCTGCTTCGTTATGGTCTTCGCAAGTCTACTAGGTAACAAAAAAAGTAGCAAACGAATGATTCGTTGCAGTGTATTTCTAAAAAAAAATTTAAATACACATAACTATGTCTTCCTATCTTATTGTCTACCCTAGTTTTAAACTAATTGTACATGTGAGATTAATGCATATTTATCGTGATTGCGCAACTTGGTGACTAAATTTCACTACCTTAATCATATTTATTAATTAAGTGTATACCTGCACACACTCGGACTAACTGTCTAACTTCTAAATTGCTTTGCGGATATTATTTAATAAAAGTTTTTAACATTAATGCTTGTTTTTTGTATATTTTTGCAGAATATGCCACTGTTGGTTATATGGCTAAAAGGATACTGATGAGAAAACAACGATTTACCGCTGTGCAAAAGATGGCTGCTGAAAAGAAAATGCAAATAGATGGGCCACCAGGCACCTCAGAGCCATTGCCCCCTCCGAGGACAAGCACTCTCACCCGGCCTTTACCTCCGAGCCGATCTTCGGTAAGATGATATAAAAAAAAACTGTGTGATTAGCAATGTTTACCTATTCATCGATTAAAGGTAATATAATAATCATTCCTTAATTTTTAGAGTTCACATCATCCGTTATGTTTTCCACATACACAGGAAGTTCGTTTCAAAGTGCACGATCCTAAAGCTTACTCTAAAGGTGGAACTCTTGAGAATACTATCAACGGCGCTCGAGCGGCGGCCCCACCGCCACCCCCCCAATCCGAGGAAGAAGCTGGACCACCCCCTCACTTACTTCAGGCCTCAAAGGTAAATAGAAACATTTCATTTATGTACCTTTGTCATTTAAATTGCTAAGTGAGCGAGTTTAAACAGTTAAAGGCATTGCGATTGTGAATTTTTGCCATGCGATGTTCGTTGCTTGCTGCGATTTGTGGCGACGTGATGTATTTACCACCAAGGTGCACTACCTGCTGAAGTCAAGCTTAAAAAATATTTTCAGGGTATCAACAAACTGCTGGGCACTACACCTTCAGACATCGACAAATACTCACGCATCGTGTTCCCCGTTTGCTTCGTCTGCTTTAATCTTATGTATTGGATCATATACCTCCATGTATCAGACGTCGTAGCTGATGACTTGGTGCTACTTGGCGAGGAAAACTAGACGCATATTGACACTCTTCAGTATAAACAAACGACGACTTTGGCACTTACTTATTATTTAGGGTGCTCATCATCAACCCTCCAAATTTGGTAAAGTGCTTTTTAAGTATAAAGAAATGTAATCCTTTAGTACTATAACCATTATTGAGAACATAGTACCTAATTCAATAACGTATAATTATAAATAGTAGTATAGTAAGTGGCACTGAAAATGATCTCCTTTATTGAATAAACATGCAATTTGTATATTATGGAAATGTGAGTCAGTCAAAACTTCTGTCATCGATAAAGACTTAATAAGACGTAAGGCGTAACTGTTACGTGTCTTTTGTATTGCCATCATCACAAATTGTCTAGCCTTAGTCTTTAAATTAACTACCTAACTTAACACTACATGCACGCACTATCAATTTTGTTCTAATTGATTTTTGGTTAGCATTTCATGCATTATTCAAAATGCTTGATATTAAATCGTAGTTCCGTTTTAATATTTACTTTTTGTTACTCATACTAAAGACTTATTACATTAATGTACAGCTGATGCAATTTACAAACGAGCGTGACTTTTGGGTATATGCACTTTGAATTGGTACTGCAAGTGTATGAATACGTCAAATGGAAAGTAAACGTCACGCTGCTAGTCAATTGCAGCTTGTTTCAAATTTAGACGAACAATTTTACTGTAGCTAGTATGTCCTTAGCTGACTTGATACAATAAACTGGGGAATCAAATGTTGCCAATTTACATTGTATGTTAAAATATCAATAATATATATGTTATTTAGGAAGGTGCATTGATGCTTGTCACTACTACTCAACGATTATGGTAACCTTTGTATGATGTGTGGTTTCAAAGGCTCTAAGCTTCAGTTACAACAGTTAGTACCTAGTCATAACTCAAAAATAACTCAAATAAACAGATTATCAACATTGTTACTATCGTGAAGACAGATTTTAGTATTTAGATTTACAAAGGTCATAGAAATTGTAGTCCCTAAAGATTGGTGCCTCCTCTTGCAGGCAGGATTGACAAATCACGGTCTGGTCACGGTACTTCTTACAGTTCCTTCAGTTTGACTAAAGAACTTTTAAATTTTTTGGCAAGAACGTAAAAATCTTTTTCAGGGACGAAGAATGCAGAGGTATCGGGAGTATTATATTGTCATGGGTATAAAAGTAAGATATCTGTAAATATTTATACTATACATTTATACGACTAGGTTAATCATACACCATTTGATCTAGTTTTTGAAAAATAGTGTTATTATTTTCAATTTAAAGATAAACACCGGTAATACACTTCAATATTAAATCTAGTGCACAGAACACTTTTTCTATGTAGTTTAAAACTTACCATATAACAATGTTCATCTACAATTCAAAATAATATAAAAAATATTGTTTCTGTTTTGTTTAGCGACCTAAAATACAATTTGTAGTTCAATTTGTATTTACATTATGTATAAAAATGAAAAATTTATAAATATATGATATAGAAAAAGTCAATAATACAATTATACCTTTTTGTTGTACTATTATTAGACAACTATGATAGTTTCCGAGGAAGAGGAACTTAGCAAAGTGTTATAGCGTTAAGTTTAGTACATGACTGTTTTAATTTTAAAATAAATAGATTAAGACTTAGTATTCAACCGGTTTCATGAAAGGACTTAATAAATATTTATATATATATATTTATATATATGTATATCACAATTCATTACTGAGTTCTCAGTGTCTTGTATTTGGAACGTTATTTTATATTTTATTGGTAAATAATATTGTTGATAATTTTCCGTAAATACCGTCCGGTTTAATTTTAATAAGTACACATGTCATACTAAACATGATCGGTAATGTGTCAATTATGTATTTAATAAGCATTTCATTCATTTCATGCTTTATGTTTTTATTGTAACCGAAATTGTGGTTTTAAAATCGAGTTTTGTTGATTTCACAATAATTAAACGTATAAAACAATTTAGATTGTAAAATTCATGTCACATATCATTATTTACGATTGATTTACATATTTTGTGGCATACCTCAAACTTTTTATTATTATTGGGTAATTGATAATAATTTAAAAGACTACATATTTTGGCTGTGGTAGTTTAATATCGTTTCAACTACAAGCCACCTATTATTGGGAACATTTAATATTTTATTTTTAGTATTTGCTCAATGTTAAAGATACTTTACCTAGTCAAGTGCAAATATTAGGCAGATCGTCTAAGAAGATATTTAATAAATAAGCTATATAGATTATATAAGGTATGATTTGCTCCTATTTCGATACATAGATAAAATTTATTGTATATTTGTTAGGACAAGTTAAACATACATTTATGGTTATTTGCGCCGTTAAATCTATTCAATATTTTTACCTGTAGCGAGATTCGTTACTATTAAAATAATAATTAATTGAGTTTTCAAATATTTCTCAAAGACTGAGACAGATTGTTTTAGTTTCTTAATTATGGTTATATTTTTGTATTAAACTCATATGGTTATGTAAGTTATAAGGAGGATTTACCAAAAAATAGTCGGAAAAACCTTGTTTTCACAGTTTATCATGAATGTTTCATATTGGTGAGTGGCATATTCTATTAACCAATGAATTTAAATTGAAATGGTTAAACATTATTTGTTATTTTTAAACATGTTAAGTTTGTATTTAAGAATAATAATTATAATATTGTTATCTTACGATTAGTAGTAACAAAAAGCCAAAATTATTAAGTTAACGTAATTATAGATAAATATTACTAGTCAACTTCAAATATTATCTATATGAACTATGAATAAATAAAAATAAATGTACATTTTGAATATATAAGATGTGAATTCGCATTATATTGCACCTAGTCTGTAAGAAAGTAGCGTAGCTCGGCGCAAGGGGGCACGGGCGACGCACGGCCAGCGTGACTACGGCTGCATGGAGGCGGAGGCGGTGAAGTACTGGGAGAGTCAGCTACAAATGGAACCAAAACAATTTATATGATTAAATTAAAACCGTGGGTTGCCCGGAAACCCCCGCGTGAAACCAAATTCTAAATCACATTTACTTAAATAAAAGTTAGATTAATCAAATAAATTATATTATGTGAGTAAATCAATATAGAGATCTAAAGGTAAATTATTAATATTAGGCGTCAGGTGGAATTTAATAATGTTATTATATCACGTTTTCAAGATTAGAAATGCTACATAAATCACAGAAAATATAGTTTACTGCACTCAACGAAGAAAACATTTATATTAAGCGGTGATAAAGACGACTAATGCAAGTGAACGTAGTGTTAGTTCAGAAAAATATTATTAATTTTATCCATATAAATAAACAAATTATAAATGTGTAGAAGTTTATCCGTCATTTGCTGACTTACATGTCCGTGTAACCTTTATAAAATATGCTGTTAGAAAAAATAGGTTTTAAATATCTTTATTTTGCTATACATTGAAAGTTTTAAGCCTGCAAAAAGTAAGACACGAAAACATTATTACGGAAATGATACGTTAAAGTTGATGGGGGTGAAAATGTAATCAATTATCATCATGACTACTTAAGAAGTGCCAAATTTTGAGGCTGTAAAACTTTTATATTTGCTTTATATAAATGTTTTTAATAGACTATGTGTTGCCATGCCGTACGCAGCCGGCTAACGCAATATATTATGAAACTAAATGTTTTAGTAGAAAATAGATGTGAAATTTGGTTTATTCCTATTTTACGAGTATTATTCACTGATTTCTTCCTAGTAAAAGTGAAGTAGAAATTAAGATACCTACAAAAGCTATTGTTACTTTAAGCTGAACTAAGTTATAGATTTATAATTAAATTATAAATCATTATTCAATGCAACATTATTGATTTAATAAAGATTGACTCATCGTAATCCGATTCGCTTTTGAAACAAAGGACTTGTTAGCTTTTCTTGTAAGTTATATGAAAATGTGACAGTATGTTCTCTGATACAAATATCTAATAAAACCAAGCTAACGGTTGTACACCGTGGACCTATGAGATGATTGTCTAGATAAACAAAAAAAAATTTAGTATCTACTTTAAGAAGATACTGAATGACGTCATCCATCACGACGGCATTTCGAAACCTGAACTACTTACTTACAAATACTATGCTCATGCATTTTTAACCTCACCGAATGCGGAATGATTGGATGTGATACTACAATGAACTTATTTTTTTTGTTTAAAGGTGATTTAAAAAAAAGAATGACGACTAACACCTATTTTACAATATTGTTACCCTATGACTGCTCTAATTACGACATAAATATTTATAACTCTTTGAGTCTAAACAACAAAACTGTTACTGTATAGAAGATTCTGTTTATTCAAGATGTTAGTAATAATTTATCTTTTTGTTTGTTAATTATTAAAAAGGGACGCCGAAGTCAATATATTTAAAATTCACGTCGAATTAGCTGTTCAATTAGCATATATTTAGATCTCTCGAATCAGAGTATTTTTGGGTCCTAAAATAAAATTCTTAAGTGCAATGTCTAGTAGTTCCCCCATTACTTAAAAAATAATTAACAAATATCGCTTTTTGCAAAACACTTCCACAATTGCTGTTCTCTGGTCCTTTTAACTAAATGCAGGCTCGTCTAGGGCGTCTAAGCAAGAGCTGTTGTTTCATTACAGTTAGCGAATTTCGTCTTCTTTTTCGTACTATCGAAGTAAGGAGTTAACATTCTTGTGTTAAGAGGTACCAGTACTTTCAGAACCAGAATCAGAACGGTAATAATGTACCTGTTTTTTTTTACCAGGAGATCAAAGTATATTTAAATATAATTTCAGTTACATTTGATGGGAAAAAGTTCAAAAAACGAGTGTCCTTTGCCTTTCACGTTATTACACCGTCCTGTAAATGATTGCTGACACCGAATTTAAAGTTCTTTAGAAATCTGCTCCTCAATTTTTTTTTATTGATTATTAGAGTTCCAAAAGTTTATTACGAATTATTGAAGAAAAAAAACATGATTTTAGAGTGTTGTAAGTGACCATAATAGCTTTAACTAGGTACCTGAACTTTGAAAAATAATTCATACGAGTTCATTTCAGTTACCTATGGTATGAGCGGTCCCATATCTTTATATTAACAATGTTACAACCTTCCATCTAATATTATGTGCAGTATGCAACAATTTGCTTCCACTTTCCTACGTAATTATTAGAAATGTTGATTAAAAATAGTTTTAGTTATATTTTAATTTTAGAAAACCTAACTTAAAATATAAATTATAAGTCAGTAATTTTGTCAAAACAATAAGTTGAGAGTTCCAGCGTTTGTTTATTTATAAACATGATGAAAGATTATTTATGTTTATGCTGTTCCCATGTTCCTCGATGCAAGCTACATTTTATGGTATTGGTGTGGTTAATGATGTTGCTCAAACTGAATAACTTTAAAACATGTAGTTACATTGTACGAAATTTAGTTCTGTGATCCAATAAATTATATGATCTGTATTGTTGTTTAATTTAATGCTAATTGTAAAGTGATAATTACTATACTTAGTGCCGATTTTTCAATAGCCAGATAACTTTTAAGAAGAATAAGTTTGACATGTTAACTGTTTTTGCATAGAAAATGTGTCAAAACGTAAATTTTATTCGTTGGATAAAAGATATCTGGCGATTGAAAAATCAGCCCTTAAAAAATACAAACTTGTATTATATAGGGTGTTTGATCAATATAATTTACAAACATCTAAAAGAAGAACTAGATACGTGGTAAGCTAAAAAAGAATGGAGAATCCTTTTTTTTTTTTTTTTTTTTATTGAGGTGAAGCTCAGTGTCAGAATGACAGCGCGGCCATCAATGACGGAAACCAACGCAAGAAAATGTTCAAGCTGTCAATGAAACTATTGTTGAAACCCACGAATTACATAAAGAGCTTGAACGAGAACTGGATATTGGATCACTATCATTTATGAACATTGTCCCTCCGTAAACTTTATTCGAGATGGGTGCTGCACACATTTAACGGTAAGCAGAGAGAACGTTGCGTGGATTGGTCGGTACAAATACCTAACTATAGATGCATTTAACACTAACGATAAAAAATTGTTTAGTGGTAAATTATTTGAATATAGTATTCAATAACATTAACCAGGTTCAGCTCTATTACTGAATATACATATACCTATATTGTCAATGGAAGTATACCTATATAATTATATGAGGTAATTAATAAATTACAGACAAACTCCCACAACTTATGTCAGCAGTTAAGAGTTTTTTAACGTCTAAGTGTAAGTATCTTTCATAAGATTGAACTTTGGTTTAGGTCAAGTTAGGTTCACTACAAAACTCAAAATATATATTTTTGTCTATACTTAAATGCTGTCTGTTGACTCAAGTGTACGTAAGGCCTGCTCACAATAGTCAGCGATGCGACTCTCGTTTCGTTTCGAATGATCTAACTGTTTCGCTCCGCAATGTGCGGAGGTAGTAGGTACGCTAAGGGCGGTTAGTAGGTAGTATCCGCTAAATAGGACAAGCGCTACATACCTTTGCGGTGGCCTCTACTGGGGCGAGTTATGGGTTAATGCTAAATAAGGTACCTATCACAATAGTACCAGCACCAAACTGCAATATCAAATAATATGATGAGTAAAAAATTAAAACTTTCTCTAAGTCGTGAGTAAAAGTTTACATCATAATATGATGAAAGAGTACAAGTCGTTCTAACAAAATCACAAAAGGTTTTGGATTTTTGACAAAATTTTTGAATGTGCAATTTATTTTAATTTTAAACTAACCATAACAGTTTTACTTAAAACTTGCCACTTCCTTTAAATAAACATTAATTCAAGTAAAAAAAATGTTTAACTTCGTTTTTTTTTCTCACCTTAAAACTAGGATGATAACATTTAATAATGCATGCAATATAGCAGTGATAAAATGAGTATCACAAAGGCCAGTACCTGAAATCTTATTTCGTTGTCCCGTAGCAGACCAATTAAGGTCCTAATAACATTAGCAATAAACCAATTCCCTTCATAATATGTTTTTTGTTTCCGTTCATGAAATCCTTTATAGTCATTTGAAATTGTGAAAATAACACGATTGTATTCATACCTACATTCTTCATAATTATAATATTAATTTGGAACGCGTCTAAACTTTACGTCCAGTATTGAGACATAAGCTTTTGCAGATAAACTTTGCCGGTGTATACAACTAACGCCATCTGTGTCCAGCTCCAGAAAAGTAACAAATTAAGCACTAAGTTCGAAAACATTTTGTCACCAATTTACGCACACAATTATTTGAGGTATCTTTGGTATTTGCATAACAAAACATGACTAAGCAATCAATAATTTAGTTTCTTGTTTGCAGTGCAATTGGGTGTAACTCATTTAACTTAATTTAAAAAATATTAATTAAGTTAAATGTGTTACACGCAAAAAACATACTTAATTGCATTGCAAGCATGAAAAAATAACATTTTGAAGTCTTCAGACGGACTAAAACTTTACCACGTGCTATTTCATTGCGCATGACTAAATCGTAAGTAGTGATTTAAAGGTTATGGGCAGATGGCGCTGAGACCCGTCTATTATTGATCAAGTCTGGGAGAGCGGGTAAACAATATACTTGTTTATGAGGGAGGGGGGTTGGTTTCACTTTCATAAATGTCAATTCAATCGACACGTGGTGATGTATGCCGTTCTTTTCTTCCCTGTATGTCTCTCTCTGTTAAATAAAGCTAGACAGATTACTGAGTATTTGATAAGTCTATTGTTTTTTAAGCTCAGTCTCGCCGGTTCGGTAAACTCCGAGCAAAAATTGCGTTCGGTATTAGTCCACGTTGATTGTTACTCTGTACATTTTGCGACCTAGTTATTATAGAATCGCTACATTTACTGCATATGCTTACTGTGCAAAAAAATGCGGTAACGCTTCTGTAACAAAAAAATCAGTTTATAAGAAAACATAATGATTTATTACGTTAAAAAAACGTTTCAAAATTATTAACTAAGCAATTAAAAGTCTGATAAAAGGACAACCAAACATGTCAATCCTTTCTAGTAATTAGTTACTTAAAAATAGACGTATGTTTTAGGAAGGGCCTTTTTATTAGAATATCATTGAGTCCACTAAAGTACTTAAAAAGGATAGAAGGAACAATACTACGAAAAGATTTATTGTATTTCAAAATGCTAGTTTAGAAGGAACAAGATCCTGTATTTTAAATAGAAACTAGAAATCCGTATTATAAACAAGTAATAAATATTATGTTTACTGTATGTAAAGACGCAAATATGAAGAAAAACACTAGATAAAACTGAACTTCAAACAAAGCTTTAACTAAGTCAAATTAGATAAAATCTTGACATTGATCAACAACGACAAGATACACCAGAAAAATTTATTAACTATAAAAAAACTAAATAAAGCTCAATTGATTAAAATTATTCCTGAGCATCTAAACAAATTCGATATTTTTTAAACATTAGCGGAGCGTAGCGTGTCATACTGGTTATGTGCCTTTTCCAATCTGTTTCAGACTTGTACGATCTGCTCGAACGCTGCTAGCATATCATCTTCTGCATATATTTGCGGCCGTAGGCACTAGACCGCGAAGACAGAGAGGCAACAGAAGTAAATACTTCTGGCAAGCATTTGGTAGTATACCATTCAGCATTGATGCTAATTTGATTTCCTAAAGTTTATACCATATAGCCCGTTAAAGTGAAAACGCTTGCAATCAAAATCTACTCTGCGCTTTTTGATAGCTTTATTATGGTAGGTGTTTGTACATTTTGAAACATCAAAGCCATCAAATAATGCTTCATTTCTGGATCATATTGATGTATCCAAGATTCATCATTTGTAAGTAGTAAATATGCCAAGACGAGCCAGCTTTAAATTTGGCAATCATGTCACGGCACCATTTTACGTGGGCCTGCTCCTAAGTAACGATAAGATTATGCAGCACCCAGCACAAAACAGCACGAGGTGTTCGTATAGAATCTCATTAACGGTTTTTGATCCAATCTTCAATACGTAAGAATCTCTTCATAAGTAATTAATCTATTCTTTTAAAATATATTATATAATATATGTTTTCTTTAATTGCAGCCGTCAAAGAGCTTTTTTACTTTATCCCACAAAGTTAATCAGCCGCTTTTAAAATCATTAAACCAGCCGTACACAGTTGCCTTCGAAAGGGTTTTATTCAAAAATGCTATTCTCTCTTAAATGATTTCTTCGGTTCTAGGTGTTATTTGAAATCGTAAAATATCTATTTTTGAATGAGATTCATTATTTTAATTTAGCTCAAATAAAAAGATTTCGTTCGTATTTTATATTGTAAATATTTTTTAATTTAGTATAGTTATTTATCGGCGTATGGCGCAACGATCAACCAGTCGCCGATGACAGCTTGAAGTATCAGTAGAATCGAGCAGTCATCGATGATAGCGTCAAATGTCAACACAAGGTGGCTCTAGTGTACTTGCCGGCGCGCGCGCACTTTTGCTCCGGCTGCCATCGAGATAAAATCCGTTTGCGTCACGGCCCTATCTGATCTGTTTTTTTGTACTACATCGTTTGCAAGTAATTAAAAGAAACACTAAATTACTGTTGTGGGTTTTAGTTTGTGATTTCTGCGACGATGAACGAAGACGAAGATTCCGCCCCGGAGCACGTGGATGACGGGACCCCGTTATATTTTAATTGGCCAGTGTCACATACCTGAAAACTGTTTTTTATACAAGTTTCTGAGTAGGTATACTATTATCATAGTTTATATTTATATATATATATACTGTGCTATTATAGTGTATTGCAACTCTTTTTCTTATATGTTACTAGTGTGTATCCCGTCTTGTCAATTAGGAAACCAGACCATTAAAGAAAAAAAAACAGGAAAACAGACCCTCTGTTTTCCTGTTTTTTTTCCTTAATGGTACTGACACATATGCTCAATAGTGGCACGAAAGTTCACGCATTGCCAGTAATAAGCAAGCATGCTTAATTTGAGCATGCTCATAAATAAACTGTCGTCTGATTTTTGAGCAAGCTACCTGTTGTGCGTGTAGAAAGGGGAGTGCTTTGAGCACGTCGGAACACGTTTGCCTTTCTTCTTCTTATTATTCATCTGTACGGTTAATCCCGGTTGCGTCCAAAGCCATTGCTTTAAAGCCCAGGGTCCGCTTTATTTGATTTACTCCTCCACTTCGCATGGTCTTGAGCGTCTTTAGTTGTGAGATCATTGGCACGCATTTCAGCCCTTATAACGTCAAGCCAACATTTCTTGGGTCTACCTCTTTTGCCAGGACCTGGTGGTGGTGGCATGGCGAGACATTTGTTTCCTACGTAACTTGCCGGTTTCCGCAAAACATGGCCGTAACAGCGTAGTCAACACTCCTGCAGTTTGTCTGCAATATCACGGACACGAAGGCTACCGCGGATGCGCGAGTTCCTCACGCGGACCTTCCGCGTGACTCCGCACATCCACCGCAGCATATTCATCTCCGTGACAAGCAGTTCCTGCTTTTGTCGCTCAAGTAGCGGCCACGCTTTGCTGCCATATAAAAGGACAGGCCTAATGATGGATTTATGGATCTGTCCTTTCAGCTTAACCGGCATTCTGGGGTCACAAATGACACCAGTCACCTCTCGCCATTTGGCCCACGCAGCAGCAATGCGTGCTTTGACGTCGCAATCGATGTCTCCCGACGCGTGAAGTACAGATCCAAGGTTTAAAATTACTCAATAATACTCATTTATTTTGTACATAGGCCCTCTTCCGGGCACTTATACACGTGCCAAAATATAGCTTAGTCCTACCACCGCTTCGGGACTACATATTGGCTGGTGATGAGAAGAAACGGCGCAACAAACTTAGTCAAATTATTTTGTTGTTGGAAGAGGAAGGATGTTTCTTAATCAGTCATAGAGTTAAAATAATTAAAAAGTATAAAACTCTAAGGAGTTTTAACTATTATGTTTTGAATATAGCTGGGGCCTCGAGGAAATTAGTATTATAATACTCTTTAAACATAAGTAAAGGCAATTAATAAAAAGCTATACAAACACAAAGAGACCTCAACTTTACATGCTGTTTTATTGAACCCTAGTTATGTCTAAATACATTTGAGATGCAATACAGTTACTACGTAAAGCTTAGTTACAATATTTATTAAATTGTCAATAAGTTATATTCATGACACATTTTTAAAAACATTGTGTTAATTAAATTTTATATTTTAAATAACATGTATATCGTTAGACATAACATATTATGTATGTAATTGTTATATGTAGTTAAAACTATTCACTAAACATATTTATGAATTAAATAAAATTACAGACCACATTTTTGTCTTAAAACTATCTTTATAACTAAAATGACTGTTAGCTAAGGACCCAAGAAGGGTGCTGTGTAGGCAGCAGTTTAACTTAAAAATAGTAATCCCTGCTTAATGCATTTTAGTTTTAAAGTACATAGGTAACATACATTTGTATTTTTTAATTGAATACTGGTATTTGTTAAGCAATATCAATAGGCAAAACACATATGGCCATTGGAGGTTTTGACCTCTATCGCGCGAACAGCGCCATCTGCGCCTGGATAGACCTGCGTTACTATGGCCATGGGCCAATGCAGCGGCGGAACATTGTCTTGTCTGAGTATAACAAGAGATCCCTTTGTCACATTTGGAGTGAGAGACCTCCACTTTTGCAAAGTTAGACGATTTTGCAAAGTAGTAAGATACATGTTTTTCCAAAATTTCCAAAACTGTTGTTTAATGCTTGTACATATAGACCAAAACTTTAATGAGTTGGTAGGAGTATCACTGACATCTTGCTCAGGAAACGAGTTTAAAGGTGCCCCAGTAAGAAAATGACCGGGAGTTAGCATGAGAAGTCAGTTGGGTCAGCTGACATAGCACTTATTGGACGCGAGTTTAATACTGCTTCTATTTCGATAAGTACTGTATTGAGTTGTTCGTATGTCAGTAACGCTCTTCCCATGACATGTTTCAAATGATGTTTTACACTCTTAACAGAAGTCTCCCATAGGCTCAATACAGGGCAAATATAATGCATTTTTATACCGCGTTCCGAAGCAAAAGACTGTACTTATACTTGGTGACTTTTGTCCCCACCATAGAGTCTGTACAAGTCACCTAATCGGGTCCTTGCTCCCTTGAAGGTAGACGCGTTGTCGCAATAGACTTCACTGGGTAGATTTCGTCTGGCTATAAAGCGCTTGAAACATGCTAGGAACGTGTCAGTCGTCAAATCTGACGCTAGTTCTAGGTGGATGGCCTTGGTGACAAAGCATACTATTACAAGAATGTAACATTTTCCAATAACAGCTCTTCGTACTCGACTTTGTTTAACAGAAATCGGCCCAGCGAAGTCAATACCGACTTTCTCGAAGGGACGGCAAACGTTGACTCTATCGGCTGGCAAGGACCCCATTAGTTGTCTTGCAGAGACTGCTTTTAGCCTGAAACAGGTTACACATTTATGTATCACTTTTTTTACTGTTCTTAGACCATCAGTAATCCAATATTTTCAATTAATACTAATCTAACTAACTAATCTCTGACCAACATGTAAAAATCTGAGATGTTCGCGTCTGATCATCATTTCAGTGAAAGCAGAGTCTTTGGCTAAAATAATAGGATGTTTTTTAGTTGTGGTAGTTAGGAATGTTAGAGTCGTCCTCCTACTCGCAAGTTATCATCTTGATCAACAAATGGATACAATGGCTTCAGACTACCACTGACTTAATTTCCAGACTTTAAAGTACTTATCTCTTTACAATAATATTCTGCTTGGTCAGACTTTATTAACACTTATTTAACTCATCTGTAGATAGATAAGTTTCTTTACATTTTGTGGACATAGGTTTGGCATTGTTACAAAATCTAAGTACATAACTTAGGATTCTTATTATTCTGTTAAGGTCAGAATACTTTTGCTTAATTATTTTTAGAATACAACCATCATTGCTGACCGTAGTCACTGCAGTTAACACCGGCACACTAGGATCATTACGATCAGTGATTTTGAGTTCAGGAATGGTGAGAGGAGTTTCACTACATACATTTTCAAATAATTTTTTTTTATTGTGCAATGAAGTAGGCCCGTCCCACTATAATTTATGATCTTTTAAATCGTGTGATAATAAACCTCGGCTAATACAATCAGCTGGATTTTCCTTCGTATCTATGTACCCCCACTGACAGCAGCTACTAGGCGAAAGCTCCTGAACAACTCTGGCTCTATTAGCAACATAAGTATTCAGTTTTTAGACATCAGTATTTATTATTTAATCAGTGAAAAGTAGTGTACATTGTACAGCAAATTTGAATTTTAAAGTTTTTAATACTTTGTCAGCAAGTTTAGCGAGCAACAATGCGGCGTTCAGCTCCAATTTAGGTAAAGTTAATTTGTGCTTGTGAGAGTTAATTCTCGATTTGGAGCAAATAAGATACATGCTTACGTTACCGTCACCGTCAATAACTCGTAAATATAAACAGCAACCGTGCGCTATGAGCGATGTGTCAGCGAAACCTATCAATTGAACGTTAGACTCGTTAGCAAGTTTAATGCAACGTGGCACTTGTATAACAAACTCATCCCACTTCTGACAAATGCTTTGTGGCAGGACTTCATCCCAATCAATATTCTCAATCCACAAAGACTGCATGATCAATTTAGCTTGAACAAATATTGGACCCATAAGGCCTAGAAGATCGAAAAAACTTACTAATATAACTAAGAATCTCTCTCTTTGTGAATTGTGTGGTAGAGCATTGTTCAACTGTGTGTAATTTAAATGAATCTGAATCTGAATTATATCTTTTTGTGTTTCAATTAAATGCTGCTCTGAATGTTTATTAAAACAGACGCTGCTAAAGGCAGCTCTTTTTCATACTTTTTGGCCAACTCAATGAGGCATCTTGTGGCAGCATAAGAAGATGGTTTCAAGCCATACGTTACAGTCTGAAACTGGATACATTTAATGTCCTCATTGGGCTGGTCTCTCAACAAAATATTTTGAAGTGACCTTTGTAAAGGATCGAGCATGATAAATCTGAACATCATTTTAATGTCACAAAAGAAAAAATATTCACCAAGTCTAAATGAGACTAATATATCCAAAAGATCTTTTTGTACAGCCGGACCTTTGAGCAACATATCATTTAATGAAACTTTAAGGTTGGTTTTCATCGAGCCTTCAAATACAACTCTTAATTTCGTAGTTATACTCTCTTTCCTAATAACAGGGTGGTGTGGTAGGAAATACACGGGGTTTTTTTGAAATGTCATACTGATTTATGTCAATATACTTAGCATGACCTAATTCTATATATTGGTCAATAAAATGTTTATATTGCTAATAAAGATTACTATCATTTGATAATATTTTCTCTAAATTAAGAAACCTGCATAATGCTAAGGGAAAAAAGTCCCCTAATTCTGAATGAATTTGACCGAGAGGAACCTTAAGAGGTATTGTCACTTGGAATTGGTTATAATCTAAAACAACAGTGTTATGAAAATGTTTCTCAGTATACTCAAGCTCCGGTAAAATATCAGGGTAAACTTCACTTACTTGTTCAGCCTTCCAAAACCTTGACATAGACTCACTAATGTTGTTGTCACAATTTTGGCAAAATAAAGAAACCACTTGCTTTATGTCCTTAGCTAAAGGTGTGCGGCCTGCGATGACATACTCGAAGGATGTGTTGAGTAGCCTTAGCTGCTTGACATCACCAGGGCGAGCATTGGCATCATCAGTACTCGTATCAGGTTGTGGTAGTAGTATCTGAAAAAAGATATCAGCCCCTAAAAGCAGAGGCACATCACCAGGCTTATTGTAGCTTTCGTCAGCCAGTTTGCAGTTGGGAGGAAACTTTAATTGTGAAATATCAAATTGAGTCTGCGGCAGCATTGATGTTATTTGTGGCACCACATGACAATTCCCATTAGTCTTAAAAGGATAGACCATGGAATGGATTTAAACATTAATTGAGTGAGTAACAGTTTGGTGAGAATTAGTAATGCCAACTATGTTGCTATTGGTTAGGTTAGGAGTATTACCCATTAAAGATGCAAGCTTGTGAGTCATGAAGGATGCTTAGGAGTCACTGTCTAACAGCGCTCTGCATGTAATAATTGTGCCATTGTTAGAGACTTGATGCTGTGTGGAACTAGACATCAATGTCACTGTTGTCGGCTTAACAGTGTCATGCGCATGCTCATTATTGTGCAGAAGTGTATTGTGCGCTTCATTACAAACACCACACTTAAAATGGAAGCGACACTTCTTAGCATGCGGGTGGGCCTAAAAAAGTTGTGCACAATTTATTTTGTTTCACAAATTGTAGTCTCTTTACAATAGGTGCAAGTTTAAAAGTTGGACATTTAAATAATTTGTGGCCAGTCTTACAGAATAAACAGCTGGAAGTATCCTGAGAGGTTGTTCCACTCTTCTTGGCTACAATATGCAGTATTGGAGCCAATAGCCAATGGCTTGTGGCTTGTGCTATTTGTGTTCTCAAGTGCGAGAGCACGGTGTTCAAGAAAAGCTAAGTTGTTTTATTTTAATTTGATTTTGTTTTATTTTAATGTATAATTTATTATAATTTTTTTTTATTTGTGTTTTTTGTTTTAGTTTAATTCATTTTTAAATCGTAAACAAAATGATTTTAATTTTAATTTTGATTAATATTTAATGGTAATGATTTGACTTGAGTATTTTGATAATGTATCTATTTATTGTAATGGTTGAGAATATGGGACTATGTCCTGAAATAAATGTTTTATTTTTATTTTTATAAAAAAGCAGTTATTGTTGGCTTCTGGGTGGAATCCTGCTCTAGCTGATATGATCTGCTACAAATTAAGTCCAGTTTTTTGGACAACACACAAACAAGTATGCTGTCCCATTGCTCTACAAGCTCCCCGCGATTACGGAGTGCCGCAATTTGTTGCTTTAAATTAGCAACAAAAGTTCGCAGATTCGATGGTGTCGATTTAGAAATAGACTGCATGTCAAGCAAAATAATGATATGCTCGTTGACAGTCCTAAATTTACTGTCGTACCTCTGTTTGAGTAGAGTAATAGCTTCGTCATAGCTACTGCCAGTGAGAGGCAAGTTGCTTACCAACGCAAGAGGCTCGTCTGAAAGAAAGTTTTTTACATAATAAAGTTTTTGTATTGCTGGTTTACTTGGATCGGAACCTATGACGGATTGAAACATGTTAATGAATTCATAGAACTGTATATTTGTCAGTAAATTTAGGGATTTCAATGTGCGGGAGTTTGATAGATGAAATAGCACTGGAATGACTCGACTGAATATTAGGTTTGTTAGATTTAGACTCAATTATTCGATTCAATTTTAATAATAAATATATATAAAGGTCCTTAATCTCACCTGGATCCTCTGTGTCGGTGTCATCTAGCATTTTTACACTCAAACAGCGTTGGTTGTATACTTTAAATACCTCTCGTAGCTTATGTCGTTTTGTTTCAAAAACCTCGCCATCACTATCGACATTGGACGGATTGTCAAAAAAAGTTTTTAAACGTGTCATTGACGCTTTGGAATAGCCCCACGCGGCCCTCAATTCCTTTAGGTTTTGTATTGTAGGGTCCGCGTAATGGTCATTTTCTTATTCCGCCAATTTTAATTCGTACACAAAATTTTAACAAAGTTACACCTGTGCAAAGTGCACCTTATACACGAATACAAGCACTACTATGGCTTTACGTCAATGGAAAAAACTATAAATAAGGTTTTTCACACGAAATACAATAGATTCACAACATATTAAAGAAATTAAATTATTTACGAACTTTCCCTAATGAGTCCTTAGCTAACAGTGAAGTTTGTTGAAGAGTTTCGCTGTTGGTTGAGCGCGGCAAGCCCACAAAATGTCGGCGCACGGCGCTTTGTGATTGGCTGATTGGCTGCACGCGGCTTGGTCGAACTTCAGGCTTCCAAAATTGTTGCCACTCGTAGGACTTGGATTTGTATTTTGAAAAATCAAATTTGTACCTCGTAGTCGCCTCTTGGACTGGAAAATTGCTCGATGGGCCAAATGTAAAATGATACGATGGCTTGCAGTGGACTGCAATTTATTTCTTCCAATAAGACGATTATACAAATAAAATGTTTTACAATAGCGTGACGCTTTCGTGGCCGCTGCCGGAAGAGGAAGGATGTTTCTTAATCAGTCATAGAGTTAAAATAATTAAAAAGTATAAAACTCTAAGGAGTTTTAACTATTATGTTTTGAACAATGTCGTATATATTCCCATGAACTGCAAAAAACGCTATCGCCCAAATTGAAAGCACTTGTAAAAGAGTTATTTTGTTGATAAGAAATAGATGAGTAGATTAATATATTTTTGCAATACCAGAGTAGTTATAATAAAACACGTTTCAGTCCCACAGATACTTTAATGCCTTATGCGGTATTATGTCGAATATGTTGACAATTACTGGAAAAATAAATAATATATTTTAGTTTTATTCGTTTCACAGCTCTATTCAGCTTTGTTGAATATTTTTGCTCCGAATACGCTGTAGATAGATAATTGTACTTACAATTTTGGGACACATTCATGTAATAATACTTTTGTATATTACGGTCCATGTATCTTAGCATTCACGAGTGAATGTTATCATTATACAACAAGACTTGGTTAATTCTTAATGATATGAGTAATATTAGGACTACGATGTTAAAAAACAATATTTTATAAACAACCACATGTAACACTTATTCCGCGTTATTTTTTAATCCTGGCATTTAAACGGTATTTAATTTTGATATAATCGCAATATCAAATATCTGGAGAGGTAAACAGGCTTATCAAACTACTACAAATTGATTAAATTAATAGAATCAGGCGTTACTTTGCGGAAATCCATACATAAATAATTATGATGTGTAATTTTTATTTTGCTTACCTTTTCCGCTCAGTCACGCCGGCATAGGCACCCAAATCACACCACCTGCACACACACTCCATGAACAATCACAAGCAAAATGCAAAGAGCACCACCCGCCCTCCATAAATTGTATGCGAGACAGATGAATGCAAAAGTTAGTACCCAACACCGACATCAAAACCTCGAAGCATTTCGCCACTCCACGTGGCATCTTCAGGAGAGTAGTTGTCGCTTAAAAGGTTTTTCGTGAAATGTGATTGTTCACGAAGTGTTGGTGCAGGTGGTGTCATTAGGGTGCCTATGCCGGTGTAACTGAGCGGAAATTATAATCAAAATAACTACATTTCATAATTATTTACTACAAATTGTCAAATTTTTATAAATTAATATTTGTTTGTCTTTAAATTAAAAAAGGGCTAAGGACTTACTTTAAATCTTAACATTTACTAAACACTAAATATAGATAGTATTATACAGCATATAAAAAAATAAATATTTCTTAATAATAATACTCAAATGCAACAAAACTTTTCACCATTGCGAACGATGATTACGATATGAAGTGATTACATGCATTACATAGACTAATATATCATGCAAAAGGTTACATATCCAAAAAAAAATATACTAGTAGTACAACCTTTAATTTAATACTGTTTCATCAAGGGCACAATGGTGTTCCATAATATGTTATGTATATGTAACAGTATGTTGCTTAATCTAAAACAAGCTATGCTACGCCTGCGTTTAATTTGTTTCTTCGAGTAGGAAGCTAATTTCTATCTGGAGCATTCATTATAAACATTATTCGAATAACTTAGTAAAATCGGATGAGTAGAATCAGAGCTTACTTACTACATCCAATTCCATACAACTTTATTTAATGTATATCCGTGGGTAGTTCTCACGAAATCTCGAATTTCTTGTCCTGTTAATTTTTACAATAACCTAATAAATATATAGCGGTGACTGCTATTTCCTAGCAAAGTACCTTAATGAGGCTAAGAGTTTTAGTCATTCTTTTTGAATTATGTTATGTTAATAAAATAATACAATGTACAGTATGATGTCAAAATCATTCCCTCACTATGTCCCAAGCACCAGATTAATTTACTTATTTTTTTAATGAAAGGATCAATATCAGAAACGTATACAAGTTATATGACTAATCTATGATAAATTGGATTTGTGAATATATTATTATTTATTTAGGTAAAACTAAAAATGAATTCAGAAAATCATAATTTTCATGGTCCCCAGAAAATAAATCATTCCCTCACACTTCTACTAACAGTCAATTTATGAATACAGTTTCACCGAAGCTTAAAAGCTGCGGCTAGTTTTTGATAGTTGGCAGTATTGTCGTTATACCAATATGACAAATTTATTGCGTGCATGTTATAATTTTTGTTAAAAGAAGATTAAATTCGCAATTTTTTATTTTCACATTTGTGCTCGTCCTCACGTCGTGAGAGAAAAAAAGGTAATTACTTTAAAAATTATTATTTGTACAGTGAAGTAGGGTTTTGGAAGTAGTAAACCTACACAACAGAATCTTATGTTAAGTAAGCTTAAGCCACGATATTTTTTAAGTAAATGCTTTGATTCGTCATTACCTCATCGTCATTCCCTCATACAAATTAAAAGTGTTTATATAGTATGGAATGATTTTTAACTGGGTTGTCTTGGCTTTTAACTATGATTGCTTATTAAACACTTGTAACCGCTTCCATTTTGTTTTAGGTTAAAATAATGGTCATAAAAATTAAAATAAGTGCAGAAAAAACTAAATAAATATAAAAAATATGATAGGAAGCGCAGGCAAAAATAAAATGCAAGAAATTTCGTAAAAGATATCAAAGACAAATCAAAAAAGCTCAGATGATTCAGATCTCTTGAAAAACTTCCAAGTTCCTGAACTTGTTAAAAAAAGCTTCTGTTATTCCCTCAGTTCAATTATTTTTATAACCTCATAACTCCTATAAAATTCATTTATTTGGGGGACCAGTATATAATTAAAATTATGTATTATGACTACAAAAATCCTAATTCATATATATATTTTTTATAACTTACCATGACCGAATATCGGGTTTCGTGAGAACTACTCCCGTGTTTTATTGCTTAATAACTGTTCCCCGCGCCAAGAGAAGGCGTTGCTTGTACATTGGAATACAATAAAAATCGCGTCATTAAAAAAATGGAATTCAAATATATTCTATCAATTTATTATTGAGGTGCAGTACTATTTATGTTATCGATGTTATATAACTTAACCTATAAATATGTTTAAAACAACCTATTGTCTCAACCGTTTCCAATATTGCTGCAATATCTAATATAACATTAGAACATGAATGTGACCCATCACAATTATTATTCTTTTTCAAAAGTTTTATTACTTACATTTTTTATACCATTACGAGTTCGCGAATATCGTGTAGGTATTATTTACAGAAAAAAATGTCGCATTAAAGCGAATAACCACTACTGAGGGCCTGGAGTGAGTTTTATAGATAATCACATCGCATAAATCGATCGAAAAGTAAACGTGAATTCAATAGGTTTTGGGGTAGCACCCATGGCCCATGGCGTTATGTTCTCATCAAAAGCTATCGAATAAAACTTACACTAGGCCCACTGGTTACCTATCTACAAACATTGAAATCGCCGTTCGCCTAATACAAAGTTATGTACATACAACATTACTGATATAAATACCTACATTATGATTTTTTTTAAATAATATAATAACTGTTGATGTAATACTTACTCGTTAAAATCACATGAGTATGTAATCATTCTGTTAACAATTAGTATCTACAACCAAACTTTGTAGTAAGAAAGTATATTTAATTTAATATGATCATAATTACACCAGAATATAATAATATGATTAATTTCATATCACAGTGGTGGAGATTCTTGATATCACAAGTGATTAATATTTTCTGCATGAAGTTAATCTGCTAAATGCAGTTGGTTTAAACCCCCTGTGCACTTTCTTGAATATTATTGCGCTAATTCACTTTTTTTTATTAAGTACACCATGTCACTAAAACGACGTGTGTTTTTAACTGATTAAACTTTCATCAAAAATCAAGCATGACTGGCCTAACCATAAACTTTAAGGCAGTGCTGTTTGCAATAACACATTTCTTAGCTTCACTTGTATACTAACGAAATGTAATGTAATCAAGTTTTACCTCCTTCTAACAGTCGTATCGATTTGAAACTTTATAATAATTTTGTATCAATCTGCTCAGACTGATGATGGAGTTAGGAGGTAGATAGTGAAACTCAATAAAACCTTCATGTTTAGGCTTATTTCGTTTCGACGAGTCTCATACATTTTAAAGTTTGTGTTATAGTTTTTAAAACCATAATTTCAAAATTTTACGTTTACTCTACACAGAAAAACAAAACAAGGTTTAAGTTAAGTAATACTGTTCATGTCATAAGTTGATGGTTAGACCAGTGATACGATATCAATTCGTTTATTGTTTTTTTCAAAAATAATGAAATCTCTATCTAATCCTAATGTGTAATGCCGTACCTAAGGTATATTCGTATTTACAAGTTTCTATACAGGTGAATATTAAGTCGTGTATTTAAATAAAATTACGTAATTAGAGGCTGTTACACAACAACTTTACTATGAGGCTAACACTAGAATCGCAGGAAAAATTATTTTGCTTTATACATTATACTCGAGGTAGATAACAATTTTGAGATAAAAGGCGAAACATTTTCGCTCTCTCTCACTCTCGATGATGAACCCATATTAAATGTTGTCTAACAGATCATGTGGGCGAAAACCAAATCGTGTATTCCTTTGGAAGTCCAAGGAAATACGTAAGTAAATATGAGTATTCTTTTATGGCTATATAGCCATTGCATCCAGAATAAACAAAATTAAACAACATTAAATATTTGATTTTAATTTAAGATTTGTATCTCACTTTAGATTAGCCTTATAGTCTAAACAATTTATTGATTGCTAAAAAACTGATATATCAAGGCTTACATGTAATATTTCAACGTTTTAAAAGTACATGTGTATTTTTAGCATTATAATAGATATTTTACAATATTATAACGAATTGAAAAGGCGACATAGCATCGATAACGAGTTTATGAGAATCACTTATTGCGAATGCATACAGACACGCAATAAGAATTATTGTCAATGTTAGCTGGCCAGAGACAAAATAACTACATAATTTTCTATTTTGTTTCTGCCTAACTAATTTAATTATCCTTACAGTGACAATAATATAGACGTATCTGCTAACAATGGCTTCCCATTAGGTTTTATAGCCACTGAGCTTTACCTTGAAAGATCACATAAGATGTAGAAAATTAGGAAATTAATCATCTTTACACTAACAGCTTTAAAATAAATAAGCTCAATAGCTATAAGACGAAGAAGTAACTATAAAAAAGCTTATGGAATGTTTTTGTTTTATATTAGTTACCTATTTAAAGTTTTATTCTATGTAGATATCTTCAATGGGGTACGCCGTTTCTATGAACTTTTGATAGAATCTCTGGAAAGCTCTCCTGAAATAAACCATAAATAAATAAATTTGTGCCAGACGAAACGTCAATATTAACTGTCATAATCTCAAAGTTAGGAATATTTTTATGTTACGAATGAGATCTAGTACCTATTACACCGATGATGACATCATCACCTAGGTACTACATATTTCTTAGTACAATAAAGTTCAGTGTTGCTCGAGTGCAGTAGATAGACTTCCATAAGATCTAATAGAATCATAATCATACTCAACCCAATGTGGGTACATTTGTCTACTGCTGGACATACATATGTCTCTCCCAATGTACAATTAGATCAAATATGAAACTTTCACATATTCGGTTTACCACTTAAAGATATTAACGCTCAACCTTTGGGATCTTCAGCACTATGTTTTTATATATTCTAACCTATGTTCATAATCCAGATCCTGGATGTGTTCTGTGTGACTTTTAGGTGTAGCCTAATGTCGATACGTTACACAGTTTTTACCTACGTAGGTTATACTTAACTTTGTCAAATAGACTAGACGACCGTCCGGACTACAAAGTCAAGTGCAATATTTATTTTATCAGGATATTTTTGCAAGAAACAAGATTTTGAGTAATAAGTAACTACATGAGTTTTCTTAATTTTTTTTTATTACAATTTTCAAGCAGTAAACTGAACCACTAAACAGGTTTGCTGTGATCCGGATGTAGAGGCAAAACAGACATCGAATTGACTAAGTGTATTCTACTTAGACTTCATCATCAATTACCATCGCAGCGAAGTCGAACACTGCCTCAGTGGTTTAATAAAAAACGTATAAAGTATGAATTTGAAAAAACTCACCCTACAGCTTCAGCAACTGGCCTAGTAGATTCTTGACCCCGAAAAACGTGACACGCAAATCGCTGTAACGTTGGGTGCTTCGTGATAAAGCCTAAATACCGGTGGTCGCGAGGGTGAAAGGCGCAGAACGACACATTCTTCAGAGAGTAGAAGTAGTCGATGCAAGGCCCACTTCGACTTCTCTGTAATGATAAATAGTACAAAATTATTATGCGGAAATTTTATCCTCACAATTTCAAAAAGTTTTACTGTCGCGGTTTTAGTTCAGTTAATAGGTACAATTTAACAATATTTTTTAGTAATATTGTTTGAAAATAGAGGCAACTGTGTATTAAAGCAAACTACGAGAATAATTATGTAGCGAACTCACATCTGGCTTCGACCGGTCGACCATACGTAGGCCTTGGTCCGACACTTCCAATATACAGGGCTGAACAACAGGCTCTCCGCTACACTCACCGACAATTTTCTTCACCGCTTGACACACCACACCTGTACCTTTGTGGGCTAGGGTTTCCACTGACCCCATGTATCTGTAAAAAATTTGCGAAATTTGTTAGTTTATATGGCTCCATAAAAAAAAACTAAGACTTACTATCAAAAATTTTATAACAGTTAACGTGTATTTTTTAGTTTAAAAATACACTTAAAATATTACATACCCCAATAGATATCTCTCTCTTTTTACTTTAGCGTTTGCAGGATCAAAATCATTGTAGTCCATATCGACAGCATACGCTGATGGAAAAATTCCTTGTTGACCTGTTCTAAGATTTACGCCTACAAAAATTTGTTCAATATAATTAATTAAAAATAAATATGTTTTTTTACGGTAAGAATTTAAAATTTCAGAACGTTATTTACCTTCGCACCATAAATCGTCTGCTTCTTTTTGTACATAAATGGGATCACCAATTTCTACTTCAATCTCATCATGGTGTCTAGGATTGAACTTATGTAGGCCTCTGTGCGTAGCTTCGAGCATTTCTAGTTGGCTGTGTGGGACTGTCGTCATATTACCCGCAAAATTAATGCCACTGATACTGCAACTTGATGATGGAGATACTAAAAAAATACACATTGTATATTTTGGTGTTATTAACCCCTTAGCCTTAGGTATATTAGTGATTATTTATTAGTCAGAACTGAATTGCTACTGAGATTTTTGATACTTTCATATCATGTTTTATTTAATTACAATTAATGTTGCTTTTTTACTAACAAGCTATTCATGTTTAGGTTTATAAAGTACGACAGTGTGAAGATATTGTGAACTAAATAAAGTACAAAAAAAAAATACTGTAAGGAACCTGAAAAAATTTAAAGGTTAACTTAACTTTACTGCTACCATTTGAAATTATGTATACAGGGTTGAACCCGCAAGCCTTTCATTTACTGGAACTATATTTATGCTAGAAAATAGCAATTTATTATTTTTAAAAAAGGCAAACTGCATTTATAGTAGGTTAAAAAATAAGCCAAGAATAGGACAAAACTACACCCTCAATTTTATCATTAGGGACACATCTCAATTCAGCTCATCTTTCAACAAATGGAAATAGTCTTCCATATGATTGATAATTATTTTACAAAGGACGTAAATGCTAAAATCTTTACAGACTTTACAGTACAGCCAATAAAACAATGTTTGTAAAATCTCTTTTATTTTTGCAGCTATAAAAATGATTCCTAGAGAAAATAACTAAAAATTTAAATTAAAAAGTGTTTTATTTTCCAAACTTGTTATACATTGGTATATGAGACGTATAATTGTGTTGGAGCAAGCTTTAAATCGTAGTACTTTGTTTTCTGTTTTATAAATGACATTTTAGAAATCGAAATCATTCAATTTTATGTCTAGTTTGTTGGTACTACCATTGAAATAGTTATGGACATATTTCCGTTATTTATAGAAAATAAATATTAATTAAAATTGACCTGAACAACTCTTAGTTTTCCCCTACCAAACGGGGTAGGACAGTAACTACACCCTAAAAAATACAACTCGTGACTTTGGATAACATACTATTTAAAAAAATCAATACGAGAATATAACTAACCATTCTGTTGTAACGGCGTCGGTGATATACTCTTCGGGCCAGTATCGATAGGGGAATGTGCTGTACTGTGCCCACTGTCCACATCGCCCAAGCTTTGAAGCCTCTCTGAGTCAGGGCTTGAGTCTTCATCAAGAAGGTACCCGCATTTGAGCACCAATAGTGGTCGGCCATGGCACCCTGGTCTGATCAGAACCCCAGCAAGTGCTCCAAGCTCGTCAGCAAGAGAAGCGGGCTGACTGCATGCTAGTATAGAAGCTGGAATTTGTAAAGATTTTAACTCAGGGAATGGTTCACATAAAAGTAACAATTAGGTTTGTCTTTAGTTCTTACAATAATAGCTATTTGGATTTGGTATACTGTAGGTATATATTTTTTTAGTTTAATTAATTTTGTAGTTAAACAGGAACATAATTATTTCTAAACGAATTATATTATGCTTTAAAACTTTTTAAGTTTTGTAATTTTTACTCAATACTTTGTGTCAATTTGTATTTACTCATGTCTAGATTTTTAAAAAGATATCTTAAATGGTTTGATAGTACTTATGTAATGAGCTGTTAGATTAAATTAAGTTAAGTTATTTTAACCAAGAGAGCAACCACAAAAACGCGTACCAGGTGCTGCTTTTATGATTACAATTTTATAGGGAGCATCTGTTTTTTTTTCCTGATTTAAGTCCCTTAACATAGTAAACATTGCTTCTCAACCTAATACATAATGGAGTGTTATATAAAGAAAATACCCATACAATTTTATATTAAACCGTATTACACATTGAACACTGCTATTTTTGATCTAGGTAAGTGTTTCTTTTGTGTTAGGTTAGTTCTGTGACTTATACTTATCTATTTAAGCAAGTTTATAATTTACCCTATATAATGAAAAAACAGAAGTAATCAACTAAAATCATCGATCAAAACAACTGTAAAATGCAAAAGGTACGAGTAACTACCGTGATTCCTAATTTTCCTTAAAAGGTATTAAAATGTGAAAATAAAACTAGAAGTTGAATATTTTCTTTTGTTATTTTGCAAACAACCAGTCAGATGACATTAAGATAAAAAAAAAGTCTTAAAAATATTCAATATTGAATATTTTGGATGCTTTTTTAGGTGACACTTAATAGATTTCAAAATGTGTAAAAATTATATTTTATGTATTTATTATTACTATTTATTAAAAATAAAACAACGATAAACAAATAAATATTAGTAAAATATAAGATACTCAAATAATAAGTATAATTTAACATGTTTTTTTACACAAATGGGCTAGTTTCCTAAAAAATCTAATTAGTCCGTCAGTTGGATTAACAGAAAATATTGGACACGTATTTTTTCTTTTCTCAATCAAAGAAACAATGATGAAGATATAGCCCGTTAAAATTCCGCGTACGTCACGCCTAGCGACGCTTTTTAGCAAGGCGTGACGTCACGTGCTCACTTTGAGGCGCTTTATCTTCGTCATTTTTTGTTTAACTGACGGACTAAATGGAATCATCTTTTTTTGACCCAGGAAACTAGCCTATTGCATAAAATTAGGAATAATTTGTGTAAAGTGATTGTAATCGTGTATCTTAAAGTAAATAGATGATTATTACTGCTGAGCATTGTAGAATTTAAAAATAAACCCAAATTAGAAGAAAAAAAAAACGGTGATATTTCATGGAATTAGTGTATCTAAAATAAATTAGCAAACAAATTATAGGTGTATATTAATAAAGAAAGAGAAAATAACGAATTTTAATATAAATTTACTCCAAACTCTACATCTATGAGCAAAACATGTCATAGATCTTTATTTTGTGTAACATCTGTAATACCATGTTTGCAAACATTGCAAACAAAAAAATTATTGAACAAATATTACAATGGAATTAATGGAAATGAAAACGTCTAAATTTATAAGAATGAGTAATTATGATAATTATAACGTGCTATCCGTATATTTTTAATATAAAGGAAGCAGATAGGAAAAGAAAAAACCTAGAAGGTCATATGGACCAAGCAAAGAAAAAGTTGGTTGTTGTGTATATCAAAAGATGGCATAGAATATAATAACAATGGAAACACTTTGCCGACAAAAAGTACAGCTATTAATTTAATGACGATGAAATTTAATAAATATATACAAAATCTTTAGTTTTATTGATGGACAAACTCAGAAGTGTATGCTTGACTGGTCAGCTAAAAAGTTTTTTTTTTTATAAAATTAGATTTGAAGTAGGACGTTAAGTCCTACTTCAAATCGTATCGTATCGTATCGCAAAGTAAGCCCCCCTTATTTCTATAAAAGATAATTATTACTGTTTTTTTACGTTACTATAATTGTTTAATGTTTAAGGTATTAAACCCATATCGGTTTCTATTCATGTACTCGTACAATGATATTTATTTTTAAAATTAATCATAGTATCAACTCGAAACATTTTTCATGATATAAAGGTAATTTACGTGCAAAATGCAAAACTTGAAAAACAATGACTAAGACAATGGAACAAAGCGCTACGTTCTTTATTTTCTTTGATTAAACTACCCACCATCTTTAAATTGTATGTTTCATTGTAGATTTGTTTACTATTACTATTGGTGTATAGATATCTGAGTAAAATAATTACTTAATTATTGTTGATAACAACTGTTAAGAGACTATTCACACGAGGACGATTCGTGTTTTTTCCGTACCTATCTTATGTTTCACGTTTCGTGTTTTTCACTGTGGCAATGTTTTTTTCATTATTCATACTCGGAAAGTAAGTCTGAAGTTGCCTGAGGAGACTTTTTAGCCCTAGGGAGAATCGTTTTCAACTGAAAGTTGTCAAATTATTTTAAAAAACTAGTTCTATTTTTAACCGACTTCAAAAAAGGAGGAGGTTCTCAATTCGTCAAAACCTTTTTAAAAAAAAAAATATGTATATGTAGTTACTAAAACAAACGCAAAATATAAAGTAGTCTAAAATCTTATCGTAGATTCAGAGTATTACACTTTTTCCGACGTAAAAGTTGATAAATGCTACTCTGTTAGATACTTTATTATATTACTTGTCATCCCACTAATCAAAAAGCAGACAACGGGAAATAAAATACAACAAATGAAAATAACGGAAACCAATTGCTATTTGTTGACAAATTGACATGTGAGTATCGAACGAACAAATAATTATCAGAGAAACCCAACTGTTGTAAATAATAAAAAATACATGTTACAAAACATCTCTATCCAACAATATTATTTATTTTAAATATTTAATATTTTGATATCAATAGTAAGTTTTGTATTTGAATTTTATCAGCATTGGATATCAAATGCAATATTATGTAGATCAAGATCATAAGCAATAAATAATAAAAAATATTAAGTCATTTTAACAACTCAATTTCTACAGAACAGGCAGGCAATATGCCAGCCAACAAGACCTTAGTTACTACTTTTAAAAAATACGACGTCTTTACATATTCTACAGACTGTTAATCAGTTGCATTTTTTTTAATTAACTGTGTTATTGGCAGTTATTTAAAACGATACTGTATGTAGAAGTAACTGATATTAATTTCGCTACAGCAATAGGTGACACGATCACAGTAAATATACTTTGTCAGTCGCAAAAGCGCAGTTGCAGTTTATAAATAGGGATCCAAATGTGATCCAAACGCCAGCCTATATTTATCGACCGGCAACTTTTACCTTTGGTGCTAATAAATATAATACTAGTATTGATAAATAAACAGATGGTACTAACATCTCTTATCCTTTGGTATTTCTGGTAATTTTCTTCTTCGTCTTTGTCCATTTGTGAACGTTTGGTGACTGGGGCTCCGTTGTGTTTCAATTACATCGGGCTGGGAAGGCGGAGACACGATTTCTTCTTGTACTGTAGATGTCGTTTCATTGTCGCCCATACATCCTCGGTCCTCCTCTGGAGAGCCATCACTCTTTGAAGATGGTGATTCATCGTCCAATCCCACGTTTGGCACTAACCTGTATCGACCAATAATACACAAACGTTTCATACTAATTAAATACCATCTGTTGTTGGTCTTACAGGTCTCTCTTTTTAACAAATGATTAATAAATAGAAGACTTCGAATTTATTATCACTCACGTGACAAATGCAACCCAACTTTATTATTTATAAGACAACCCTTCGGCGCGGGGTATACACAATTTGGAATAAAGAAAAAAATTACTTACGAATAAAAAGGCGTTGGAGCTTTAATGTGCTGGGGTAATCTGTCGAATGCTCGACGAAATTCTTCAAACTCGCTATCAGCCATGTCGCTTTTACACCTGATTGTTGGGCCAGAGAGGGTACCGCATGCGCGAGTAGTGCCCCCGCAACTATATCGACCGTGGTCTATGGGACCAGATGAGTGCACTCGCACTGCGCATGTCAACCCTCCCTTGCACGCGCCGCGCTACAGCGCAGGCGTGTGCATACCCGTAACGTATGCATTGAACTTGATGCATCAGCGGGAAACCCCTTCGAAACTTTAATTAAGGTTGTCGAACGCTACGCCGCAGCAGACCTAGTAACCGACATTTACATTGACGTGTATTTATAACAGACTGAACTTTTTGTTTATATACAGATGCATCCACGTGCACTCTGAAATAGCTCTGTTTATTATTTTACTATCTCAACGTATTTCTAATACTACATTGTATGATGATGAATGAAATGTATGAGTGGTTAGGTTGTCAATTCTGTTTTGTTTTTATCCTATTTATTTATTTAGCATCGTTATTGTGTAAAGTATGATATTGTCAAAATAACGATTTTCCATCAGGCATACTTATAAGTGGGAAACTGAAAGTTTTGCAAAACTAAAAAAGTACGTTTTTTTAAAACTCGTCTAAACATAGCTTTATCATTCATGTTTCAAAACTAAACGAACGAAACGAATATTAATTCGAAAAACTTTTTCCCATTCTTTGAATACTTTTACCTTTCACCTCTTACGTCTTAGCGAATTTTTCGGCGATTTATTTTCTTAGAGCGGTTTTTGACACACTGCAAAATTAGGAAATAAGAATCGTTAACAAAATCAGCAAAAGTTTCATAGAATTTTTATTTTGTCATACTACGAGTATAAAAGCAAATCTTAAGAAAACTTTGTCGTTTCCAAGATAGCTTGTCCCTTACATTATAAATGGTTTATGCCTTACGCTACTCATTTTGCTTGTAAGCCGTGATGTAACAAGAAGATTAAAAATGACGTCAGTTTGCTGAAATTATTACGATATAAATATACCTATTCATATTATGGAATGATAATAATTTAAAACCTTATTAGTATCGAATTAATATGTTTTATTTATACTCATTTGAATAAGATTTTGATAAAACATGAAAATATTTTATCGTGATAAAGGTGATGGGCTAAAATGTACTAAAGTAAGGTATGGTTAACAAAATTGGTCATATTTTCCATTTTAAAATGCAAAAAAATCTGCTTATTTTTCTGAATCTAAGCCAAGGAATATAAAAACAAGATTATTATGAATGTGTAGGCTCCTTTTATCATCATTCCCGAATTTATTCAAACTTTTTCAAAAGGGAAGAAATACAAAACGTCAAATGTCACAAATGTCAACGGTAAAAAAATTTGTAATTGCGACAAATATAAATATTTCGCTACATCGGATTTCAGGTCTCTCTTCTTCTCAACCGCCTTACTAATGACCCCACCATATAAACTGTCAAGAGAATGGAGGTAAATACTGACGAAAACGCTTAGTACGCAGATAACGCTCTAAGGTAGAAAACATTGCGTCATCCGATGTATTTAAATAATGTCGCCGTGATGGCTGTAGAAACCGGCTATAAATGATTGACGCAGATAGATGAACAGTTCGCAATTTCGGGCATAAAGGCAGATTCCACAATGTTCTAAGTGTGTGCTAAATCATGTGTTAACGTTTCTGTAACAAACATCCGTTACAAGAGCTTATAAGCTAAAAATGTTATCATCATTTTGGTTTTGTTCTCTTAGTGTAGGGTCTTGATTATCTCTATTAATTGGTTAATATTATTGTTGTGTTAAAAGAAAATGCTGAATAGGAAATTGCTTAAGCATTGTAGAATTGACAAGAATTGTCTACATGACGTAACTCAAAAGTGTTCCTTTAATAAACGCTTCGTAAGTGAAGTTCCTGTTTGCTTGCTACCTACAGATGGGATACCATTAACGACTAGTAGGGTAAATGTATGAAGTTTACGGCTTTTAGTGTGTTCTTATCATTGATTTAATATATAAGTCAATGGTTCCTATTATAAACTATTTGAAACGTCAACCAGTTGACAAGGTTACCAGGCGTTTGTGATTTATTTACTGCCCGAAATCAATCGGTTTGCGTATTGTTTCCGTTTTTAACTCTTACACGGGCCCCATGCATCTAGATGTGCTATGTAAAATTTGAATACAGTTTCATGTTCGCGAAGCATTGTAGAATACAATACCAGCGAAAAAAATCTATTTATATATAAGAAAGTCGGGTTAGTTACACCATTTATAACTCAAGAACGGCGGGACTGATTTTTATGATCTTTGATTTGTTGAATTTGTACCCGTCCCGAATAGCAGAATAACTTTGAAACACGGAAATATTCAAGAAAAAAAAAATTATGTAGGGGCGGTACGAAGTTCGCCGGGACAGCTAGTTTATAAAAAAAAACATGTGGTTAAAATTTGCACTCTGCTTGTTTCGTTGATTTGTGTTATCTGAGAGTTTGTTTCCATTCCACCGCTTCATTGATTTTGAATTTTAGCTTACCGACTTTCGACACGCGTCCACCTTATGAATGGCGGAGTAAACGCGACAATTTTTTTTTTCAATTTAGGTTGCGTAAATCATAAAAAAAACACTATTTAAATATATATGAAATATGTTTAGTAATAAGAATTTATTATATCGTTTAAAATTAACAAAAACACAACTTTTAGTGAACTAAACAAAAAGTAAACAACAGCGTGAAATTCTCCATTTATAGGTCTGTAATTTTATTGAATAATTCACCACCACATACTTTACAGTACAAGTCATACAAAGCTACCTCGTCGTTAAAAAAATTGCATTTGATCCAGCATATCATTTAAACTACATGATACATTGATATTGCTAGAAATCTCATTGTCACTATTTTCATCTGAAGAGATTTCTCAAATTGTTTTCTATCTCGTCGTTTTCACTTTCGCTCATTGTCTCAAAACTTATAAACTATACACTTATTTTGTCTATGACACATATAAGACAATGCAAAATAAATAAATAATTCAGTATATAATTACAAAGCGCACTATAAAGGAGTGATGGATGACAGATTAATTATTAGCAATTGTTTATTACCGATAGACGTCAAATTCACATGCAAATAGTTTGCAGTACCTACTTATCTATGTACCGTGGAGATTATAATACACATTAAAGTGTAACATACTCGTACTACAACGATAGTAAAATTGATAGCTCTTCTAAAAATACTCAAAAATCAGCGTATAACAGGCCTGTGCTGCGTAGCAAAATATCCTAGATAAGTAGGTATAATGGAAACTGTTACTGTAACTTGCTACTCTTGACGGACAGAGTGCATATATTTACCACATATGTTAAGACATTATTTACCACAAAATCATAAACAGAAAAATAAAATGAAGATACGGAATGAAAGGTAGACATTCTAATAATAAAATAATATTTATTTCAGCTCAAAAATTAGAAGAGTTTTTCAGTAAATTCATTTTAATTATGTGGTTTTTAAATAGCCTCTGCCTTAGTAAGGGTTAACTATAAATCCTTTTTGAAACCTAATTATTATATTTGTGTTATGTATACAAATATTGCTAGATGGTGACTTTTATTTATATAATAATCTATGAATGGTCTGAATGACTGATGTATCACATTGGTAATATTTTTAATTTCATTAATTAAAAATTATGAAACTGCACCAGTTTTATTGGGCTGTTTCATGTTATATTATGGTAGCTGTTTGTAAAATTGCGAAAATAAAATAAGTTACGTAAAAAGTAATGCAATAAACTTTATTTTCAATAATATTTTTATTCAGGTATACATGCTGCATGCTGCTATTTGTAAAATATCAACAACCTCCAAGGGGCTGATTCTGGTGCTCAATTACAACAACTTTTTCTATGGGACCAACATTGAAATCTAAAAAAACAACTTTTACTGCTCTAAACAAACGGATGCCAGCTGGTCGGCGGCTTAGTATGGGGAAGTGAATTTAGGAACATCTTAAACCGCGCGTTACTTGTAACTCAAAAACGAGCGGTTGCTGATGTACTGACGTTTCGTTAAATAAAGAAACCGGGCCTCAGAAAATTTGCTTTTGGTTGTGGTATTCGACGTCAGTGGACATCAAAACAAAATAATATATCTCTATTGTCTTATTCTTAGTCTTATCTATATTTGACGACCTCCGTAGCCAAGAGGCGAGTATACCGGACTTGGTGTCGCTATCTCTGAGGTCCCGGGTTCGATTCCCGGTCGGTCAATGTAGAAAAATAACTTTTCTATATTGTCTCGGGTGATGTGGTACCGTCGTTGTTTCTGATTTCTGTAACACAAGTGCTTAAGCTACTTATCACAGGATCAGAGCAATGTATGTGATGTTGTCCAATATTTATTTATTATTTATTTATTGATTCGGCTAAAATGAGTCAAGTCAAGCCTTCGCGTTCCACTTACCCACGGTAGACCGGAAAAACAATGGAAAACAATAGGGAAACATTTTTGAAGCACGCAAAGGGTTAGTGTAATATTAGAAATTTCAATCGGAATTTTTTAAATTGAGCATGCACTACCTATTGTGTTTGTTAAAGCTTTATAAAAATCTAAACTTTTTAGATAGTTTTAGCTGGTCACATTCCTTTCTGTTATTGCTTTTGGTTTTGGTCGACGTTAGTGAAAGTCAAAACAAAATGATACATATCCGTTGTCTTATTCGGCTAAAATGAGAGTCGAGTCAAATAATATGTAAAATGAGCAATTTAAATCGGTATTTTTTAAATTGTAGCATGCACTACCTGTTGAGTTTGCTGAAGTTTTATAAAAATCGCAACTTTTTTAGATAGCTTTGGATCGTCACTTTCCTTTTTGTTGCGATTGCTTTTGGTTATGGTCGACGTCAGTAGACGTCAAAACGAAATAATACATCTCCATTATCTTATTCGGCTAAAGCGAGAGTAAAATAAATGTAAAATAAGCAATTTCAATCGGTACCTATTTTTTAATTTGCAGCATGCACTACCTGTTGAAGTTTGGTAAAGTTTTACAAAAATTTCAACTTTTTTTGAATAGGTTTGGCTGGTCAAGTCCATTTCTGTCCTCTCCTTCTCCTACGCGTTAGTGGGTAAAAAAGCGGAAATAATCTGATTTAACAAAGTATGGAACGCTGTAGGAATTTCATCAGCTGTGACAAGTTAATCGTCGTTCGAATCGCAAAAATGAACACCACGTTTTCTACCTTCCTACGTGGTGGAAGTTAAATATTTTGCGTTAATATTTTTTAAGTGTCTATATAATTTGCAAAAATGAACACCACATATTTTGTTTGTGTACCCTTACCCTACGCGATAGTGGGTAAAACGGCGGAGAATATCTTATTTTGTTTCATATCCACAATGGCACGTTACAGTAATTTTATGGGCTGTGGCGGGTAAATCGTCAGTCAAATTACAAAAATGAACTCCACATGTTTTGTTTGTGTGCCCTTACCCTATGCAATGGTGGTTAAATTAAAGCTAAGATGATATTAAATTTTGTATTTTTTTCTTAATTGGTTTTCAAGTGTCTTTAAATTTGAATCTGCAGTGACGGGTTAATCGTTGGCTATTTTAACAGCCTATATACGACAATTCCAAAAAAGTAGAAAGAAAAACTTTTTTAAGTGTTAGCGCCCCGTTAATTTTTTTTTTCAAAGTTTGTTTACATTTACTTACTACTGTACATATAAGGTCGTCTTTTATAAACTGGTGAAATTTAAAGACAATTACAAAAACATAAATAAATCAGTTTTGTTAATAAAAATTGTTAAATAAAAAATTTTATACGCTAGTTTTCGAGAAAAACGCCAAATTCTATTTTGATTTCAACGTAAACTAAAACACCCTGTGCTCCGTGCGTGCACCCCGAAGGAAGAGTGGGGCACGATTGAAATTAGAGAGACAGAGGCGATGACGTAGGGACGTTTCAGACTAGACAGGGTGCTCTTAATTTTTTCTTCTTTTTTTAGGAATAATAAAAATTTAAACGCCCATTTTTAAGAACGAAAATAATAGGGCCCGGTTTCTCTAAAATAATTAGAAGTTCTGTTAAAGTTTCATCAGATTATAAAATTCCATGCATCACCCACGTACGGCTATGCCGGGCCTCAGGCATATGAAATAAGGTGATCCAGTACACACAGGATCACCCCAAGGCTGGCAGACTGTGCAATGCGAGCATAGGGCCCCTTGACCCTTCACTCACTAGCCTGCTAGAGGGTTGAGATGACGGAGGGCGTATTGCCTCCGCCTTCTCCCCCTCCTTCGTCTACGGATCGGATCAGCATGAGGATCGTCCTCCCTGACCCGCTCCGCAGCCTCCTTTTGCGACACCACGTCCTAGAAAAAGGAGACCATACCCTCCCATGCCCTCTCGCTTCCCAACATAGCTCGCACTATGCTGGGAAGCGAGAGGTTATCCCCAACCACTGAGGTCAGAATGCGGCTCTGCTGGACCCATGCTGAGCACACCTGAAGGGTGTGGGCAACAGTGTCCTCCGCGGCACCGCATTCGTGACACTCAGGGGTCGGCTCTCTCCTCGCTATGTGATGCAGGTACCAACCAAAGCAACCATGCCCGGTTAGGACCTGCACCAGACGGAAAGTGAGAGAGCCATGACGCCTTGTCATCCAGTCCTCGAGCACCGGACGGATCGCACTAATCGTGCGGTCCGCCAGGCCCCCGAAATGACCGGACTCCAATCGAAGAGCCCAGCGCCGCATCCGATGCCGCTGAGCGCAGGTTCTGATGCGGGCTGATTCATCCGGGGCGGGCGTTCACCCGTCGTCCTCACTTCTTTTCGCCACCTGTACATAGTGGCCAGGATTTCGGCTTCGAGGTCCCACGGTGGTAGACCGGCGATGACCAATGCCACGTCAAGGGCCACCGTGTGATACGCTCTAATGGCACGCAGCGCAAGAATACGCTGCGGCCTATTGAGCAAGCTCCTTGCCTCCCCACGAAGTGGGTACCAAGTTGGGGCACCATACAAGGCCATACTCCTTGTCACCCCAGCATACAGCCTGCGACAGCTGATGCTGGGGCCACCGATGTTGGGCAGCAGGCGACTGAGGGCTGCTGCTGTTCGGGTCAGTCGGGGCTGCAGCTGCTCGAAGTGTGCAGCGAAATTCAATTTGCCGTCGAGAGTGAGACCCAGATATTTCATCTGGGTCCCAATCCCGACGGCAACTCCGTCTACCGAGATGCTGGCTCCAGGTGGCGGACCCTGTCGTGGGCCGTGTATGAGCAGGGCCTCGGTTTTCCCCACGGTGACTGTGAGCCCAAGGCGTCGGGTGGCGTCTACCACCGCCGAAACAGCAGCCTCGCTGCGACGACACACCTCTGCGAAGCTCCCCCCTCGAGCCACGACGAGGGTGTCATCTGCGTAGCAGATTACACGGGTGCGCAGGAGAGGCCGGTTCCTTAGAACAAAGTCGAACCCGATGTTCCACAGGGTCGGGCCTAGGACCGAACCCTGCGGGACACCGCATCGCATCGCTCTCCGCTCCAGCATCCCCCCCGCAACCGTGTACACCACCTCCCTCTGACTGAGATAGTCCTCCAGCAGCCTTCCCAAATACGGAGGCACTCCATGAAACCGAAGCGCCTCAACGAAGGTGGAAAAGGGAAGGCTGTTGAAGGCGTTGGCTATGTCTATGGACACAGCCAACACTCGGTCTCCATTTCCAACTGCCTCTTTGGCAAAAGTTTTCAGGGCCAGTACTGTGTCCGTTGTCGACCGACCAGTCCGGAATCCAAACTGGTTTTCCGACAGATTCGGACCACTCTCCCCCATGTGCCCGATGAGGCGGGACGCCAGGATTTTCTCCAGTAGCTTTCCCATCTCATCGAGCAGCACGATCGGCCGGTAGGCAGATGGAGAGTCCTGCGGTTTCCCCTCCTTGGGGATTAGGCAAAGCCGACCCACCTTCCAAGCCTTCAGGAACCTTCCGCACTGCAGGGACCTGTTAAAAATGTCCCGAAGCCGGCTCTCTAGGTGGTCGAGTGCAACGCGCAGGACACGACCAGGGATGCCGTCGGGTCCGGGGGCAGTTGTTTTGCCCTTTAGTCTGTCCCTAGCCATCTCCATCTCTCCATCGGTGATAGGGGGGACAGGAGACTCTGCTGGGATGTGAGGCGGCCTCATCCTCTCTGGCAGGTGTGGCTCACAATCGGGGAAGAGCGCACCAATGACCCTCTCGAGAAGAGGGGGATCGAGGGTTTCTGTGATGGGGGCGGTCATCGGACGAAACTTGTTTCGCACGGCTTTGTACGGCCGCCCCCACGGGTCCCTGTTCAACTCCTCGAGCATCTCTTCATGCGCTCTCTCCTTGGCTATGCCAATGGCCTTCTGGAAGGCTTTTTTGGCCTCTCTGTGGGCTGCGTAGAGCCAATCTTCTTCACCTGCGACGCGATTGCTCCGACGACGACATCTGACGAGAGCCCTGCGCGAGGCGTTACTGGTGGCTCGAAGAGCGGCAATCTCTTCGTTCCACCAATATACCTCTTTGCGCGGAGGGCGAGGCCGTGTCCGGGGCATCGATGCGTCGCAGACGTGTGACATCACGGCTTGCAGGCCTCCTCGTCTACGTCGCGTCCAGGTTCCGAGGGGTAGCTCCAGTCCTGGACCAGAGCCGCCTCCTCGGCCACATCCATGTCTAGCCGAGTGAGGGCCCAGCGCGGGAATAGGCGGTGACTAGCCTGGACCGGCTGGATTTGGGAGGAGGCAGACTCGAAGCGGATGTAGGTATGGTCCGAGAGTGTCTCCTCCCCCTCAAGTACCCTCCAGTCTCCAAGCCTGCGCGCGAGGGCAGGGGTGGCGAACGTAAAGTCCACCACGGATCCCCCCTGTCGACGCACGCAGGTCGGAACATTTCCTCTATTGCGGAGTATGAGTCCCCGCTCAGAAGCCCACTGCTCGAGGATCCCTCCACGAGCGTTCGGAGTCGGGCATCCCCAAGCTTGCGACTTCGCGTTGAAATCGCCCATAAGGACGACCTGGAGGGGCGAGAGTCTGCCGACGACAGGGCCCAGGGTCTCAAGAAAGGCCTCGAATTGGGGGAGGGGCAGGTTTGGGGAGAAATAAACTCCCACAAACGCGATGCCTCTCCACTTGGCCGCGATGAATCCCCGACCTCTCTCCAGGGTGACAAGGGGGGAGGATTGGGGACCGGGTAGTGTGACGATGGCCACAGTCTCGTCCGTAGAGCCAGCTCAGTTTGGCGGGACGTAATACGGCTCTGCCGCAACAGCCAAGTCGATATTCCTACGCCACCAGGTTTGCCAAGAACAAGTCCTGGGCCCTGGTGGCGTGATTTAGGTTAGTTTGGAGGAGAGAGATGGGGGACCTAGCTTGCATTGTGTTCCGCTACCTGCATCTCTTTCTCCAGCTGCCTGGGTTGGCTAATGGTCCTGGGTTGGGTGGCGGTCGGGTCCGTACGACCATGGCCTTGCCTCTGACCTGGGGGGGTCTGCAAGATTTCCCCCCCATTATATGGTCTGCCGCTTTGCCGGAGTCCGCGCACACGGCGCATCGCGGCTTCGCGGCGCAGGCTGTCGATTTGTGATCAGGCTGCCCACACCTGAAACACAGCTCGCCCCGTACTTTGGTGGAGGGGCACAACTGTTTGGCATGCCCCAAACTCATGCACTGAAAGCACCTCAGCGGGCGCGGCTCAAGCAGGGTGACCTTGGCCGACGACCAGCCGACCAGAAGTCGGCCAGCAATCAGAGCCTTGGCCACCGCTACAGGGCAGGAGGCAATAGCCGCGCCCACGCCTCTCGGCCCCGGGCAGATCTCTCCAACCCGGATTGAGTCCGGGATGCATCCACATTTTGCCGCAATGGCCGCCGCGACTTCAGCGCTGGATCATCCAGCTCGGTAACTCGTACGTCCGCGCGCTTCATGGGGCGAGCCACATTGGCTTCTCCATCAAGGACCTCTTTTAATTTGGCCGCTAGTGTGTCGGCTTTGGTGCTGTGCTCTGGGCCAGAAACCTCGAGCATCCTGGCTCCTGTAGCAGTCTTGCTACACCTAACGCCCTCTAGGCCAAGGGCGGGGAGGGAAAGAACCTCCTTCGCCTTTGTGAGGGCCTCGGTGTAGCTGACTGGTGGTGGTTGGTGGTGTTTTCTGGTGTTTTCAGCTGTAGCAGTTGGTTGCGATGGGGGCGCGGCTTTATTCGCCACCGGTTTGGGCTGTGGCTTAGCAGTTTTCTGCTTAGCCGCGACGGCAGCGAAGGTTTGCGGCGCCCTCGACGGGCCAGCTGCAGGTGTTAAGTTGGTGTTAGCCACCTTTTTCTTCTTGGCCTTGCCTGCCGTTCCATAGGTGCTCGGCATAGGAGCCGCCGTGCTGGGAGGGTTTAGGGTGGAGGCCAAGTTGGCGCGATCCAACCTTAGAGGTGGACGCGGTGCTGGTAGTGGATTGAGACGGTCGAGCCGTCCCTCGAGGCATGCAAATCGACTCTCGAGGCGAGAGTCGATAAGCGCCGCGATAGACCGCAGGAACGTCTCTTTTCCATGTGGGTCCATGAAGGTCATGTCCAGGGATGGGGTGGGCGCAGCGCAGGGTGCTCTCTCCGAGAACTCTCTCCGGAGGCTGCGGACCTCAGTCTTGAGGTTGGCTACCTCCTCTCTGAGGTTCTTGTTAGCAGCCGCGATGCGCCTGTGCTCCTCATTCATAGACCTGGTCGCCATTTCTGCGATCAGGCCTTTCAGGGTCTTCGTAGCGTCGTTCAAGGCCTTTTGCATGCGGCCTTGAAGATTTCCTGACTTCGACTTGACGGTCGTGACAGCGCCCAGGCATTGGTGGGCCATCTGCTTCATCTCCGTCATGTCGAGCAGTCCGAGGTCGTCAGGCAAGTCAGGGCATTTCAGGGGTTCGGAGACCGAGGGCTCTACGAAGAGAGTGGGCGACTTTGTCCTCTGCTTAAGGACGCGGTTGAAGTCCTCTTCGAAGGCTTCCTCCTCCTTGTCCCTTAGAAATTGCCTCGCATTAGTAGACACCGATTTTTGGTGTCTACTTCTCCCTCTTGTGGCGGTGCTGATGATTGGCACTAGTCGACCAAAACTAGCGCTTCACCGAGCCCGCCGCTGGCCCTGTCCCCCGAACCCCCCTCTAACCTAGGGCGAAGGTTAAGCCGTTCGCCCAAAGCCGATTGATCCTGATGCGGCTACACCAGGACCGCCCGTGTTACCAGAATTAGGGGCCAAAGGAGTGTGTTGCCTGGGTGGTCTGCCACAGGCTCAATGCCCAGGATCCCCCTCTCCCGGGATTACGGGTCCCCAAACACGGCAAGAACATGCGGCCCAGTTTTTTCGGGAAACTAGGAGAAAACCCATCGGGGGTTTTTTATTGAGGTTTTCCTTCCTCGCAGTCTGGGAAAATACCCCGACGACTCCCGGCCTGCCTCGGAGGGCAGGTAACGGTATGCGTGGGTTTTTTATTGAGGTGGTCCTTCCTCGCAGCCCGGGCAGATGCCCCGACGGCCCCCGGCCCCTCCGTTGGGGTAACGGGTTGCCCGGCGACCCGCCAGTCAGCGGCGGCTGACTAAAGGCGGGCACTGCCGCGCGTGGTAGTTTTTATAGAGGTTTCCGCCTCGTGGTCCAGCTAAACTGGACCCCCGGTCCGCCCTGAAAAGAGCAGATTACGGTGTGCTTCGTGAACACATCCTTGCGCCGCTATGCTAGTCATAGCAGCACAAGGAGCGACACTGGCAGAGTTTAGCCGTCGGCTAGCAATCCCCGAAGGAAATTACTAACCGCCGTTGCCCAGGATGCACCAGGACAGGATGCTATTTCTTACATCCGATCGTAACCGGATGTAACTAATAACATCCCGACGGTACCAACCTAGACCCACCCGAGACAATATATAAAAGTTATTTTTCTACATTCACCGACCGGAAATCGAACCCGGTAAGTACCTAAGATGACTGCTCAAAAGGCACAGTACAAATTTTCTAAAAATTTTGATAAAAATAGAAAATGAACTGTCAATCAGGATTCCTATTAAAGTGTATAATAGCGTTTTTACAAAACCAGTTCAATGTATGCATCGAAACAGAAAAAAAAAATGCAACGATATGGAGCGACGACATCATTTGACACGTTGAAATGTTGCAAGTAATTTCCAAGCAACGTAATGTGGCTGACGCTCTTGGCACTACTGAGCATCATAAGCTACTGGACAATTGTATCACCGAGCGACATTGAGGACGATCTCGCATCACCAATCGCAGAGGAGGAAAATACTGCTCGACAGAATCGTACTCAGACCGCAACGATGTCGGCTACAAGGCTCTACAGCTTTTTAGGCTTGCTGATAAGTGACCAAAGCATCAGCAACCGTTTACGTGAAGTGGGTCTGCGTTCCAAGAGGAAGGTTTACAATGGGCTTGGGAACACAGAAATTGGGAGAAAGAAGAATGGCGTTGTGTTGCTTTTTCGTAAATCTCGTTTCGGTATGAGGCCGGATTAAAGACGTACTCGAGTTTGGAGGACCTTTGGACGTCAAGAAGTTTAAAATTTTGACAGGAAGTTATTTATATGAAGGGGTAATAATAATTGGTTTGGGCCGGTTTTTGAATTGGTGGAAGAATCGAACTCATTTGGATCAGGAGAACCTCATTGCTCAGATTTCGGAGAGGATTGTTTCAGACGTTATCATCCCTTTGCAAAACCGGTTGGGTGATTCGTTTCGACTAATGCACAACAATACACGTCTACACACGGCTAGAGTCGTAGCACGCCGTCTCGCCGATGCTCGCATCAACGTTCTGCCATGCTGTGGTCTGCTCAATCGCCAGACCACAACCCGATGGGGAACCACACTGCTAAGTTGTCAAACATGTGTCAAAGTTGCGTCAAACACAATATTATAATATTAAATAAATAAAAACAAAAATATATCTCTGTTGATAAAGGTTCTTTGGTTATTTAAACAGCACAAAAAAAAACACTCATTGACATTAACGTGGAAACTGGTTGACAAGACCCTAACGTTGTGCTTACTTGATCAGTGACAAGGCCGAACAAGCTGGCGCCTGTGCTGCCCTCAATGGGTACACGCTTGGGATATGCTCCAAAATAGAGGTCTGCCAATATAGATGCCGTGCATACTCCACAACAACTTAAGAACGTTGGCAGCCATTCCTCAAAGTAATTTTGATGAACTGATTTTAAGCTTGCTAAATCGCTGTGATTGTGTGATTTGTGTCAATGGTGGCAACATAGATGACTATTTTTTTATCTTTGGATTTTTTTTAAATCTTCATGTTCACCTTTTTTGCCATTTAGTTGCCGTTTCTAAAAATTTACAAAAATTTTCTCTAAATTCACAAAATATAGGGATAAGTCGTTAACTTTATACACAGGAATTAAAATAAGAAGCCAGCCTAGACTTTGTTAATATTAATTTGTTATTTGTTTTGGTTAAAAATGTACTTGATCCCTAGAGACACTTCCTTTTGATGGGTGTAGTACTTTCTTAAATAAGGAAAAAATCGATAAAGTGAACTAAGTTTACTTCTAGTGCTATCCAAATAACATTGCGTCATCTGTGGTCGGTTTGAGGCTTAGAGTGTTGACTTTGCACTTGGACGTGCTCCGGCTACCCTGCACTGGATGAGGGCGAGAGCTCCATTCTAGCACAGTTATAGTTCAGTTTGTTTTAGGAATCTAATACTTTGGCAGATATAATATTTATCACACTCTCTTACTAACTCTCTTTAATGACTTCACAATTTAAATAATTTATGGTACTATGAGAAGAGACAAATAGTTAAGTACCCAACAACAAGCTGTCCATCATTTCTTTAAAACCTGCTAACTTTAAGACGACGTATTGGAAATTTTGGTGGCAGGATTATCTATTATTCTATGTAAAAACTTATGGTAATAATTGTTTAGTGATTTTTTACATCACGATAAAACCAGATACAATAGAAATCTGTTGTTATGGTGTAAAAGTGATGATTAACTAACTTAACCTGTTTAATAACTATGAAAACCGAGTAGTATTTGTTTTTTGGTGTATTTATTTATTTTCGTGTTAGATTACCGCTGTATAGTTTTTTTGTAGCTACAGTTTTATTAAATCTTGCTGTTTTAAAACAGTGACAAGTACGCAAAATACACTCCTTACTCTAAATCTTTGGAAAATAAAAATATTTTTGTTGATTTACCAGCATTTTTTTACTGTGAGCCAAAGAGTGTTAAGAATTCATAAAAGAGCTAAATTAAACCAATAAATATATATATAGGTGGGTACAGACAACAGCACGCAAACCTACCACAAAACATTAAATTTTCTCAATTGATATTGATCTCTATGTTTTGGACTTAAAGTTGAAAATCGGTTCAATGACCTTTGTCTTCTTGGGTAGGTTGACCTGCCGTTGTCTGTGCATACTCATCTCAAAATTAAAATAAACACCGACTAGACTGGACTTAAACCACATCTAGGACTTCAGTATAATACTGAATTCTGTTAGCTGGCTCCCTTCCAAATTGCTGCCGAGCATCTTTTAGTTGTGTTTTTTCTAATAGTGGTTCTAGTTACCGTTGGTAAGTTATAACACAAATTACTTCTAAATTGACTAACAGCCCGGTCAAGTTAGCTTCAAAAATAGGTTTAAGGTTATTAATTCGCATAAAGTTAAAAATTGGTATGGATGTTAGGAACATCATTACAAATAAAATGTCAAAAGAGCCAAGATATGTCGGATTGTGCAAAAAAAAAATCAAGGTCAAATGTTCCAAAAATCGCTTGCATTTTTCAGCTAAACGGTAAGTTTCATTATAAAAATATATGAGCTTAAAATTGTTTATCACGCAATTATCTATAAAATTGTTGTTACATTTTATTTTCCTCAGAATCACGATTTCGCAGATAAAGCGATGCAAAAAGTTGGAAAAGTTGTGTTCTTCATAATATGTCAACAGTTTTGAAATTGTTTGAGATACTTATATCTATATATTTAGTTGATTGTGCTAACGTTTTTTAAAAAAAATACCTTAAATCAACAAGCTAATCACGGAATTCGCTTCCTTCTTTCTGAATACGGAGCTACAAAAATAATTACGTGCTTAGAAGTTTCGATACTTTTTTTTGTAAAAAATACTCATAACAAAAAACGAGTAGTTTGTCTTCCTCCAACCTTTGTTAAGCTGCTTATTATAGGATCACAGAGCAATGTATGTGATGTTGTCCAACATTTATTTATCTATAAGAATAATAAAATGTTGGTCAACATCACATACCTAGCTTTGATCCTCCCCTTTTGCGAGCAAAATAGCTGTTTTAAAAAAGAAATTTGAATAAAATTACGACGAGTAACTATATATTATACTAGCTGTGCCTGTGAACTTCGTACCACCACCACATTTTGTTTTCGTTAATATATTTTTTCGGTGTTTTTTTAGTTGTTCTACTATTCGGGCGGATTCAAATTAAACATCATAAAAATCGGTCCACTCGTTCTTGATTTATAAATGGTGTAACTAACCTGACTTTGTTTTATATAATATAGAGATTACAAAAAAGTTAAAAGGAAGCTTATTACAGCAAGGTAGGCTTTACAAGTTACCGAGTTAATACACACTAAAACGGGCATTAACGCGATCATCAATAGGTACATATTTTACCTATTATTTGCCTAACATTTCATAGAGTTACACCGACCGTGGTCATAGGCTGACTGGAGCAGCGATGTCTTCACTCCGTAGGAGAGGTGGATTCTTCATCCACCCTCATGATATTATTTTCACACCACCTGCTCAACAATGCCTTATGATACTTAGACTGGCCATAAATACTGTTACAAATAAAAATAAACAAAACATTACATTTGAATTTGGAATCTGGCATTTTTATATGATTGTTCATTGGGTTTCCTCATTTTGGCGCCAATACATTTTACAATATTTTGCGATATTAAAGCGGAGTAGGGTGATAAAAAGAACCGAATCGCTGTGATTGCATTACACACAGTAGGTATGGAGCCAAATGCATTTTTTTAAACTCTCCATATGCTTGGTATTAGTAAAATATTTGTGTACCGGGCTATTAATAGATACAATGAGATCTCTTCTGTTTGTGACAGAAAAAGATCTGGCCATCCACGTAGTGTTCGTACGAAAAAGGTAGTCAAAGCAGTAAGGGAAAGAATTCGAAGAAATCCTGACAGAAAGCAAAAGATTTTATCTCGGGAGATGAATTTTAAATGATGACTTAGGACTTGCAGCTTATAACAGACGACTGGCCGTCGTCTAGTCCTGATCTTAATCCGCTGGATTATGATTTATAGTCCGTTTTAGAGAGTACGGCTTGCTCTAAACGCCATGATAAAACAATCCGTACGATTGGCAGTGAAGAATTTTCCCATAGAAAGAATGCGTGCATCTATTGATAACTGACCTCAATGTTTATAGGACTGTATTGCAGCCAATGGAGACCACTTCGAAAAAGCTGTTTATATTTAAATTGATTTATATTTATGTATTAAACTAACACACTGTAAAAGTAATAAATGTTATTTGCAATAGTTTTTTTTTTCTTTGTTTCAGTATTTATGGCAAGACTAGGTATATCATACAAACCTTACTCAAAGCAAATCATTATAGCCCTTGGCTTTAGCCGGGTTATAATGTTGTACTCATTTTTATTACATCCCGCTGGGTAATAATAAAATGGTCAGTTTTTATAGTTATAAACTTAAAGTTCAATTTCGTTAAAATTGTCCAGGTAAACCACGGGCCGCGCCAAGCTTAAATTTGCAAATTGAACTTATTTGAAAAACGAGTTGGCCGTGACACGCGAAATAGAAGAAAAAAAGCCGCGAGTGTTATAAGGCGTTGCAATATGCGTAGTAAATATAAAAATATAAAGATGAAACTCTATTCTTTGTAATTTACTATACCAATTATACCTACTTCTAATATGATTAGTACTGAAATAATATTAATTAAATGCTGTAACTAAGCCTTGCTTTTTATTGTGTCGCAAAAGGTGAGAAAAGTAGAGTATACTCCTCGGGGACAAAGCTGTTTTATCTTAGGCGCGCTTGAATCCCTGACTATACTCGGGACTCAGTCTCAATTCCCTCGCTTCGCTCAGGAATTAACTCGTAACACCCTCGCTATGCTCGGGAGTTACATCTGGAGTCCTTCATTGCGCTCAGTATTCAAATTCAAATTCAAATTCAAATCTTTATTAGTGACAACAAGGCCCAATTTGTTAGTAACAATAACTTAACCTATGTTAGTACTTAATTTCTAACAACGATTTGGTACGTTTGGCTAGAGCCCAGACAAGTGGGCTGTCTAGCCGATCGGCTATCGCACGCAGAATGATGTTGGGGCTGCCGCGCAACCTGCGCAAGAGTGAGCCAGATTTTTTTCGCCAAGTGGCGTCAAAACCATCTGTCCGGGCCTCGGCGAACATTGATGACGCGCTACAAAAGCGCGGCAGCCGCAACAACGCCCTGAATGCGTTGTTATATTGGACCCGCAGAGCATTGTAAGCCCTTTGGGTATATTTGAACCACAGAGACCCAGAATACAGTGACGTACAATACGCTTTGAACAGCGTTATCTTGACTGCTGCCGTGCATCGTGAGAACCTGTGGATCAGCATGTTTGCCCGGACTGACAAAGCTCTGCGTTCCCTCTCCATGTCTACATCATCTTTCAGATCGTCTGTTACCAAGTGTCCAAGATATTTGAAAGTGTGTACCCTGTTTATCGGCTTATTATTAAGTAAAAATGGTGGTATACTATAAGGGCACTTGGTACCCGCCCTGAAGACAATGTACTCCGTCTTTTTCACATTGTATACAAGGCCGTTTGACGCAGCATACAACTCGCACACCCCAAGCAACCTACGGAGTGCACAAACCGAAGGGGCCAGCAGCACTAAGTCGTCCGCGTAACTTATGTTGTTAAAAAATACACCGTCAACGAAGCACCCTGCACGCGTACCACTGAGTCCCTCGATCAATGCGTTCACATACAGGCTGAAGAGTATGGGCGAGGTCAGGCCCCCCTGCCTCACCCCGCACTCCGGCCTGCACGGATCCGAAAGCTTCCCCGCCCAGCGCACCCTGCTCTCCTGATTCAAGTACCAGTATCTAATGATGAATGCGAGCTCTGGCGGCACCGTAGTCTCCTTCAACTTTTTCCAAAGTATGTCGTAAGACACAAGGTCAAAGGCCCTGGACAAGTCCAAAAAACAAGCATAGATAGGTGTGTGCCTATCAGTGTAATACTTGACAGCGTGCTTTAACCCCAATATGGCCGCTTCAGTGGACAGCCCAGACCGGAAACCGAACTGAGCATCATGCAGTTTGACATGCCTGTTTAAATATGAGTTGAGCACGCCATCAAGCACCTTTGCTATGATGGTAGCTAGCGAGATCGGCCTATAGTTTGAACTGTCCGACACATCTCCGGTTTTGCATTTCACTATAGGTACCACCAGGGTCCGCATCAGTTCCGGAGGCAAGTATGAATGGCCAATACACAAGTTAAACAGAAGAGCCAGTGCACGGGGCAAGTGGGCTCCAGCATACCTCAGATGCTCGACGCTGAGCTCATCGTAACCGGGCGACTTGCCTCTTGTCATCTTCCTTAAAATGAGCTGGATATCTTTCGCTAGGACAACGGTTGATACTTTGGAACCCTGAGGCCCAGCGCCGAACATCCGGCATGAAGGCCCTAATGGAGACTTGACAGCAAATTGCTCCCTAAAACTATCAGCTATATCCTTAGGATCGGATACTCCGTCGACACTCACGGGAATGCCAGCTCTAGAATTCAGCCGGTTTGTGCTTTTCCAAAAGCTTTTAAAATTAGAGTTGGAATGATGTTTGGCTAAGGTATTTAAAATCGCGCCCTTGACATAACGCAGTGCTTTATCCCCTTGGTGTATAATCTACTATTTCACGCCAAGTACCGTAGCTTGAAAAATGTACTTCTAGAAGAAAATACCAAGATATTTTTAATTATGTAAAACTGGTAACAAATAAAATTGCGCTTGAAACGCGATTTGAATTTTGTTTAAATTGTTAAACAGAATGATTTACAGATGTAGAATTGGGATATATTGCTTCAAATGTTGACATAAACTAAATATATAATTAGAAATAATATATACTTAGGTCCATACTCTTTTAAGCAAATAAGAAAACAAGCCCATGCCATAATTGGTGAACCGCCTTCGCCTTCGCGCTATGCAGTTCTGGATTCAAATCCCGGCATGGCTGAGGTAGGCTTTTCAATGTAATAATTATGTTCCATAATCTCGTCCTCATTGTGTACAATGTAGTACGCACTTTTTGCTACTGCACTGATTACAATCTTCAAAGTTAGGCGCGTGATTGAACGCGTCAATAAACTAAAAAATAAATAACCGGAACGTGCCCGCACCGTCACCTGTCAATGTCATCTGTCACCTGTCAATGTCATTGTACTTTTTTGTACACAGCACTGAAGACATAAATATTTAGAATAAATTAGTTTTTTAACTAATTAGTGATTAACAGCTTACATACAAATGCAAAAAACCAAGAAGAAAATACGGTGATGTTTGTGTAAAAGTATGGTGGCTGGAAAACAAAACTTGTCAGTTGAATTTGTGAAATTGTTGGACCGATACCTCGGCTCAATTATTACGATTTCTATCCCACCACAGCACACTAAAACCACCATCACCATCATCTCAGCCTATTACAGCCTAACGCTAACAGCTGGACGTAAGGGAAGGACGCAAAGAGCGCCAAGGAGTACGATCTCCTGCTTTGATACAAATGTATCTAGCCATATTCCCGAGTTCGTCGGCCCATCGAGTTGAGAAGCGTCCTACACTACGTTCCCCGAGACGTGGCCTCCACTCCAACAACATAATCAGCCAGAAATTAATCATGAAAACAAGGAGTGTGTATGACAACTCTGTCACTAACAACAACAAATAACGCCACTCGGCGTTATTCTTCAGCCCGCAAACGAGACAGAATGAATGACATCGGAGCTTTCACGGGAGGTTGGCCGTGGTGATCATTAAGTTCATTCTAGTTGTCTCTCATGTCTCAGAATGAAAGACATCGGAGCCTTCACGGGAGGTTGGCCGTTGGTGATCAGTATGTTCATTCTAGTTGTCTGTCATGTCTCCGAATGACTCCACAGAAACTGCTCTGTACAGAAGCACTGGCCTTTACGATGGAGTGGCCAGTGGGTTTTTGTTCAGTTTGAAGCGTCTCCTCGAGGGATTCCTCCTGAGACGTAACATTATGGCTCTAATCTTCATGAAGAGTTGACCATGAGACCGATATAATGTTGCAACAGAAATATACTACAAAGGCTCTGTAATAGCATAAGGTAAGTTATTAATATTATAAATTTATTCTAGCGCATCATATGTACGGGGAGAACAATTATTCCTCTTGTCTGTCTCGCTGCAGAATTATAACACTTCCACTTGCTTTCACGAGGGGTTAGCCTGTGGCTTAAAATTTTTGTTATAATATTGCGGGTCTGCAAATCATCTTATTAGGTTGACCAGAGACCGACTTCATCAATTGAATTTGATAATATAGTTTAACACAAACGTATCAAGGCGATACATATCTTCGAATGCCAGAGGGAGAATATGGGTACCGAGACCGTGAGGTAATGCCCTCCGTCTTAGTAATTTTTTCAACTTAACACTGACTCTAAGGAGGCTATGAAAGAAGCTCCTTTGCCTGCTGATATTGAAGGCTTAAGGAATTCTGAGTACTTGTGTAAACAAGTCACATACTTACCTAGACAATTTCAGTCTGTTTATAAAGATTTTAAGTTTTTAATAATTTCATCAGTTTTTACTATTAAATTGGGCCTTTGGCAACCATTAATGGTACCAAGACAATCTGTCTGCTTGTCTTATTCTGCCCCATTTATATACATACAAGTCAATGATAAATAGCGCTTTTACAAATTATGGTTTATCTCGGTGTGGATTTCCACAAGTATATAACTGAGGTACTTCTTGATGTTGGCCCAAGAGGGCAAGACTTTATAAAGCATACCATAGAAAACAACCTGTTTACTCCAATAGTTCATGTAGTTATGACCATATTATTATTATTATAATTTTCTCTTATATTTTACTAAAAAGCTTAAATAAATTAATAAACATTACTTGAAATTGCTAATTCATATCTGTGACTTAAAGATCATTAGTCCACCTGATTCGTGAAGTGCCTTAACGTAAAAGGTCCCAGGTTCGATACTCTGTTCGAATGACCCTGGCAAGATACATTGTCTTGTACCTCGTAGTACAGGGAAGTTGACTCCTTGTTTGGAGACCATGACAAATTGATGTTGGCTGGTGCATGTGTGTATGTTCCTATACAACTGATATGGTATCCCATTTGTGTAACTTATAGTATTAGATCTGGTCACAACCGGGTAAACCTTAAATTCTCATAGTATCAAGCTTAATTCTCAAGATTCTTTAATAATCTATGAAAGCAATTAAAATTTAACACTGTTACTGACTTATGGTTATTATTCTAGCTGATCGCCATGGCTAGTTAGATTATTTCTAGTCTTCATCAAGTGTGAATAATTTCTCAGAAAATTTATAAATAAAGACACACTCAAGATGAGTTAAGATCACTGTTACAGATATGGAAAAATAATTTTCCTTGTTATCAACAAGATAAAAATTACCATAATTAAAAACTGTTTTAACTGTAACTATATGTTATATTCCAATATTTTCAGTCAGTAAAAACCCATGGAAAGATTTATGCAGCTTTATTTACAGGCAAAAATGTCGCACCATAATTATCCTTATGTACTTGTCATAAGGTCGAAAACCAATTATTTAAATTTTAAAGTAGGTACCTGCTACCTTTGGAAAAGTAAGAGAAATTCGAAACTAGACACAAAGTTCCAATGATAACTTGAATTTTCAAATCTGAACTAAATATATTTTTAATATATTTTTGTTATAAACCATATATTTCTAGAAATTCTATCATTTGTGAAAATATTTGATACCTAAAATTGAAGACAAAGATAAATAATCATCCAATCATTAAATTATCAAGATACTAAAGATAGTAAATAAACTGAATTACCCCAGGTGGATAACAAAGGTTCATATTTAAATAGATGATTATAATAAAATATGATTTGTTAAAAAATAATTAGAAAATTAAAATTGTATCCATGAAACTATAAACTTCATAAAAAATATACTACTGACTTAAAATTATTATTTAAATTAAGGCATGAATCTTACAATTATAATTGAAGATTGTCAAGTACCTATGTAAGTCTATGTATAAATAATTTTATTAGATATTAAATTACCAAGTAAAGCAAAAATGGAGATGATAAATAATGACAGAAAATTTCTAATGAATTTAATTGGATTTGATGACATGATAGAGGCATTGATCAGTGGCAACAATTAAGGCAATGCAGGCAATAAATGTTGCCTTACCTTGTTATTGGACTAAGGCTGTAAGGCTGCTACAAGTATTTTGAGCCGGAGTAAACTTTCTATCTTATCCGATGTGATGTATTGGTAAATTATTACTTATTTTTTATTTTTTATTTTTATTAGCTTTACAAGAATTGACCAGTTATTGAATCTAAATAAGTATTCAGACTGTTTCATTAACTTATTAATATACCCTACCAGGGATCCACACATAAAGTGCAGGAGTCTCATACTGATTTCCAGCCATATAAGTGGAACACATATAACGGTTTTCTAAGAAGATGAGTAAAAATCAATCTTTCTCAGTAAAATAATGTTGAAACTATTGTCAACAAAATAGGACCCTACTGGAACAATACTGGTAGTATTTGTATATAATTTCCTTATTTATAACATATAATTAATGAAAGATTTGCCATAGTAAACACCTATATTATTTATTTTAGTTTCCTTTACTTTGGAACTACACCTTGAACAGGAGTTATTAAGAATAAGACTAATTTATTTGCATAAAAAATTGTATTACAGACAATGATAACTTAAAAGGTTACTAGATTTTCTTATTATATAAAATAAAATAAATCTTTTCAGAAGAAATACTAGCTTAACTACCTACTTGCACATCGATAAATTTACCTTGTTAGGTAACCATGTACTAAGTATGTACTACATACTACTGGATAAATGAGACGGATATTAATAGTTCAAAGCATTGGCTCCATTTCCATGACAACTTATTAAACTAGCTGTTGCCCCGCGATTTAGTTTGCGTGATCTCTAGTTTATTCGTAAAGAATATACCTACTTAATAGCGAGGGGTATTTATTTAAAACTTTATTGCACAAACTTAAAAGTGTACAACAGGTGGATTATCAGTCTCAGTCCCAGCAAATCTATAAATTCATAAAGACTTACAGTTTAAAAAAGAGTATTGCAATTAAAGTAAAATTTGCTATTTTCGATTTTATAGAATTCCTACACATTTTTGTGTCATGAAATAGGTACAGGTTTGTGTCATCAAATGGGATGGGACTGTATCAATATACATGGTTGTATTAGCATACGGGGCTATATCATCATACAGGGTTGTATTATCATACAGGGTGTATCATCATACAGGGTGTATCATCACACAGGGTGTATCATCATACAGGATTGTATCGATATACAGGGTTGTATCGATATACAGGGTTGTATCGATATACAGGGTTGTATCGATATACAGGGTTGTATCGATATCCAGGGTTGTATCGATATACAGGGTTGTATCGATATACAGGGTTGGTTGATTAATTCCAATGAATTAATCAAACAACTATATCCTTGTTAGATAAAACTTGAATTAAGCATCTACCAATAGATAGTTAATAAAATAAAGTTTTATCATGTGCTAAGACTTTAGCAAATCATATAAATGATCATAATAAATGTTTATATTGCTTTGTCGACACAACTTTCCTCTTTGAACATCTACATTGTACACAATGAGGACAAGATTATGGAACATAATTTATATGATCGGACTAACTTACCTAGTGACGTCCGATCCTCAATTATGTGAAGTAATCTCGTCCTCATCCTATCCCCAGCCCGACCCAGTTAGTATGTATTTATCAATCCTTAAAGTACAAAAAAGATTATATGCTATAAATACCTACCTACTACTTAGTTTCCCTTCTTTTTGAAAGTTGTGTCCAATTATATCCTTTGAAATAATGACATTGACAGGTGACAGATGACATTGACAGGTGACGGTGCGGGCACGTTCCGGTTATTTATTTTTTAGTTTATTGACGCGTTCAAGCACGCGCCTAACTTTGAAGATTGTAATCAGTGCAGTAGCAAAAAGTGCGTACTACATTGTACACAATGAGGACGAGATTACTTCACATAATTGAGGATCGGACGTCACTAGGTAAGTTAGTCCGATCATATAAATTATTTTACGATACTTGCAAAGTAATTTGCGTAAAAGTAATACATAAATTACATACTATTTTTACTGGCTCATAACAAAAGGAAAACCTTTTCGATAACAAAATGTGAATCTTTTCAAATCATACATAATCGCGGTTTTCTTAAACATAAGGACAAGGACAGCAGTAGGTATATTTTTTATAAGTTTGTCGAACCCAAAAAATATGATATTTTAAAAAGCGGATGCTGACAGTTTTGTTGGGTTCAATCGGTTTGTAGTCCACTGAACAAGAGAGTTATAGAGTGCGTGTGCTGGGATTAAACGATTTCTTCAGAAAGTTGTTCAGGATGCTTGGAGAGTAAACATACTAAAAGTCCCCGCGTCTAGGAGGTGAGCTGGAGTGAGGAGGGGGATAATGGTTCCCACTTTTAAGTTTTTTACTAGTATCTTTAAAACGGTGCGTCGTACAGAAAGAGTATCTACTACGTAATGAAAGCTAATAAAACTTTCTTTTGTCATTTACACTTTTTTCTAAATTCTCATCAGTTTTCAAGCATCACGCTCCTCGATTTTGACTAAAATTAATTAATTTATCAAGGTTGTCAATAAAGTTTTAACCTTTTTCTGCGTGTTTGGAATTAGAACAATCAATACGTTTTACTCGATGATATAAGTGATTGCACAAGGCTCTGGTACGCTCAAAATAAGATATATTCTTTTACTCTAAGGATTTAACGCGCGATATTAGATCATTGAAAGAGGTAGTTACGCCAGCAATATCGGTGTCAGGTTCTGTGCCCCATTCACAGATATCAGAAGTAGGTTAGTTAGTTTAGCTGGGCTTTCTCCGCACTTAGCCTCATGATTAGGCCATTGTGCAGCACGTAGTAGTAAGTAGCACTACTTAGTCTTTCCTACTCCAACCATCCTATGTGATCCCAGAAGGTCAGCAGTCTTTTCAGACTGCTGCAGGCAGATTCCGGGAGCGAACATGGTGATTGGAGAATCCGTGCCCGTTGATCTGCCACGTTTCTGCATTCCAATAGCACGTGCTGTGGCGTTTCTTCTGCCTCCATGCATTTTCTGCATGTTTGGCTGTCTTATCACACCTATGTTAAACAGGTGCTTGTTAAGAGGACAGTGGCCGGTTATAACACCTATAACCTTGCGAATTTTGTCCATTGCCAGTATGATGAGGTTGCAGGCAAGCTTATTTGATGCCACCAGAACTGCATTTTTCGTTTGCCTGCATAAATTAAATAAAACTTATTTTAAAATTTATTTTCGTTGTTTTAATATATCTGGATAATTTTTTTTTAAGAAACAAATTCAAGGCCAGTTTTGCCTCCTTCCATGACACTCGATATTTTGATATGAAGCTGTAGAAGCAAATGTTTGAAACTTACAGAGCTGTTAGTCAACTAAGTAAGAAAGTTTTTAAGATACCTAACAGCGAATATTTATGCACATTATTTTTAACTAGAGCAGGTCTAATTTACAGATAAATTAGACTAGCACTAACCGTTTAGTCGTCACACGTGTTTTTCTGGATTAATTCGGAATTGGGTCAAAATCCATTCTAAACTAAATATCTCGAGAGTCGTCCATTTTCGCTGAACATACATTAGGGTACAATCGATAGGTATTAGTGCCCTCTATCACCTGACGCCCGCTGGTACTGTAACAATTCTCCCTTTCCCCTTTAATTATTTTAATCTTAATATTTATAATTAAATAAATACTTAACTAGTTATTTGGTTCTTTCTTTTAGAAGTCTAAATTGGCAGTGTGATCGTCTAGTTCAAATGGTAGGACCGTGCGTTGTGATTATAGTAGTGAACCAAATTCTTTTAGAGGTACGTGGATGCTTTAATTAAGTTTCTCTAGAGTTTCCTGGGTGTATGCGCATTCAAGGAAGAGGAAAGTGAAGCCCCGAAGGGCCCTGAAGAGCCCCACACCAAACGCTCATATTCAGGAGTGGTGACCATATGATAAACGTTATCCCAAAAGCAATCTGTCACCTCCATAAGAATAGGACCTACCTGAAAAACGCATTTAACGTAAATTATGCGCAAATAAGGGGAATAACTGAGCCTAAAGATATTTAATATAAAATACTAACTACTTAAACTTAAAATCTACCTGACTTCATGTAAAGTCAACCAAAGGTACGGGGTCCCTAAGATAATTACTTAACTGAAAATGTTAAATCCAAAATGATTCAAAGTTGATCCAACAACACCCATGACAACTCTTATAGATCTATCCTGAAGACTTCGACCTATGTGATGTCATCGGTATTACCACAACAACCCGCATCACCCGGAATCAACACTTTCAGTTATACTTTGATAATATACTAATGACCCTTTTATAATACAAGTCGATCCAAAGATACCCATGACTTCTTTATAGGGTGTTTGAGATGTGACCTAAAAAGCCATCGATATCCCTACATCAACACTCATTGCATGGATTTAAAACGTTCAGAATTACTTGACCCTTGGTAGTCTTCTCACGATAGTCGGAAGTAAGAGACAAAAATTATTTTAAAATATTTAAAATTTAACGTACAAAATTTATATTAAATTCTTTTCTCAGTTCTGTGGATATAGGAATATGGTATAAAGGATTTAATAAGGATGGAAGCCTAAAAATAGCCCATTCGCTAACTACCTACTTACTAATTACACCAAAAACCTAAATGAATGGAGCTACCTTTAGAATAAGGGATAAGACAGAGATTAGGATAGGATTAAGGGTTTCCCTACCTAACAGTACCTCCAGCTAAACTACATATTTACGAACCTAGAAATCTAAAAAAAACAATTTCAAAAATAAAACGTCACAAAATAATAAACGCTAAAATAGTAATCAAAACCGTACAGGTACCGGTAACCCGTAATCAAAACCGTCAAATAAAACAAATCAATGAATTTCAGTACGTAAAATACACTCAAGTGAGTACAATAAATAAATGTTAAAAAAGGTAAAACACAAGTAAAATTAACATGCATTCTATCAACAGAAAATGGAAATGAGTTCTTTTAAGCAAATACTATACTCGTAACCTAAAATGTACAAAATCTAATACAAACATACATAGAAAATGTTAAAACAACCAATTTATAGAATAAATCTCAATTAAATAATTAACTTACTAAACTGAGTTATATGTGGTTAAAGTTTAATATATTTATTACATTTATTGTTTAAAAGGTTTTCAAATATACCTCTTTCCATTTTCTAATGGTAAGTAAATAATAAAACTGTTAAAATCCTGTTGAAAGAAATGGTGTAAATAACAAAATCCATGAAAATTATGGTAATTCATTTTCAAAAGTATTATTAAATACAATTTTTACAACTTTGACTTCAGGTATTAATTAAATAACTTCTCAACAGGTATTCTAACGAATCAAACAAACTCATACGCTCTCTGCCGTCGTACACTCGCGTCACCCACCCATCAGGGTGTAATCGAATTCGAAACTCACGGTCAACTGTCCCGAGATCCAGCTGTTAAACCTATTTAACCATCATCTATCCCCCGCGTCCCATGTTTTAAAAGCTGACACCCGAACTCTCCTAATTTCCAGGGGTGCTCAACCTTCTATAATCTACGAGTCTGGCTTTAACATAACATGACATATTTTCAAACACTTATTAATTTTTCTAGATTCCTAATAATTCTCCTACCAATAACCAAAACAAGCATGAGTGACTGAAAGTTTAATTTTCTCTCTTTTCCCTCCATTTTATTTATTCTGTAAATGTTCTTTAATAACGTTAATTGATGTAAAGATATCCAACTTATTATAAATAACTAAATGCTCTCATATTCAAGGCCTACTTCACTAAATACAATATGAAAATTAAATATTATTAATTTTTGGAAAGTTTTATACATTCAAAGGTTGACCATATCTGACTTTGAGTGTTCTTGCTCGATTGTATGGTGTGCACGTGTGTTTGCCTTCAGAATTAGTAGTATAGCTATCTAGTATTCTTTTGTTTTATCAAAGTCAGGGTTCGCTGTAGGCAATTAACAGAGAAAGTATGGTCATTAGAAAATTCGTCATATAATTGTTATTTTCTAATAAGATGTATTTTTTTTTAAATAATATTTTATCTTTATACTTGATTTGCAAGGGTAGGGTTGGTACAATCGCCCCAAAATTTATACGTAGACGTACGTACGTAAGTAACTAGAGTATAAATTTTCAAAATTCAAGCAACCAAACCCTTCAAATCAATAAAACGTTTTTTTTTTTTATTTTTATATCCACAGTACCACTTTCCACTCCGTCTATGAAATCGAGCACCCATATATTAACCTGCGCTATGACGTCACGCTGGCCGCCGCTTATGACTTGCGAGATCACTCGATCGCTAACTACGCAAATACTTGTTTGTCACCCGTTCCGCATTTATATTTTGTGTTTCTTTATTTTTAGTTTTTATTCAATTAATTCTAAATTTTCTTAAGTAATGCTATTTCATTTCAACTCATTCTTCATATTATCGAATCTCGAAGACGACTCCCACAAACTAACCCTAAGTGTGACATAAGTCTTGCTATAAATCACCTAGCAACATTTAACACAAACCTAAACTATCAGTCTATACTATAAATACAGAACCTAAATAATATTGTCAATTGCAATGCAATCAAACGTAATTTTATTTAAATTAAAGATAGTGGTAAAGTGCGAGTTGAACCCATTATTACTATGAACTATGAATCTATAATAGCCCTTAAGCGTTTCTAAATTAAATAATCCTTTCAATCAGCCTCCCGGAGTCGGATCTTTGATTTATGTTATTTTCAACCACCGAACTCTTATCATAAAATTAAAACTACCTTATATCTAATTCATAATTAAGCAACCAGCTACTATGAGCTATAAATCTTAAAATACCCCTTAACCTTTTCTAAATTCAGTCATTTTTTAAATAACTAGTCACGGAATCGAACCTGTGACTTATGTTATCTTCAACCACCAATCTGTTATCACATAATTAGAACTATCTTATATCTAAATCATTATAAAACAAACACTTCTCTATGCCAAACATCCATTTGTTTATAGCCCCGGAATCGAACCAGAGACTATGTAAACTTTCCAACCACTAAGCTATGTATAGCTTTTATAATTACTCAATCACCTGTGATGACTTACAATTATCTGACCTTGTGCTTAACTCGTACCGCATCCCTTGATCAATATATACTGGAATCGAACCAGAGACTATGTTAACCTTTCAACCACTGGGCTATATATAACTTTTATTATTACTCAGTTACATCTACTGCCTTGTAATATATACTGGAATCGAACCAGAGACTATGTTAACTTTCCAACCATTAAGCTATGTATAGCTTTTATAATTACTCAATCACCTGTGATGACTTACAATTATCTGACCTTGTGCTTAACTCGTACCGCCTCCCTTGCTCAATATATGTATACTGGAATCGAACCAGAGACTATGTTAACCCTTCAACCACTGGCTATATATAACTTTTGTTATAACTCAGTTACATCTACTGCCTTACAAACTATCTGATCTTGTGCTAGAGTCGAACCAGCTTCATTGATCATTAAATAATACCGGAATCAAACCAGGGACTATGTTCTTCTCCCAACCACTGAGCTATATGTATAACTTTTATGACTACTAAATCGTTGGAAATAACTAACAACCATCTGACCTTAAGCTAGATTTAAACCAGTTACTTATTAAATATATTTCCGGAATTGAACCAGAAACCATGTCATTGTTCCAGAAATTGAGCAATATATAACTTTTCTAATTAATTATTCGCCCCCATAAATCTCAACTATTTAACCATATCCTGGAATCAAACCAGGGATTTAGTATGTCTTCCAACCACTGAGCTATTAGCATTATTTCGTGATAGCGAAATCTATATAACTCTGTCCGGAATCGAACCAGAACCTGTTATTCTCTCAGCTCCTAAGCTATATATTTTCTATATTTAATTAATTAAACGCCCCCATCAAAAAGACAACTATTTAAACATGGAATGGATTCGAACCAGGGACCAAATTTACTTTCAACCGATGAGCCATCTGTACAAAATCAAATATAAACGTCATTTAAATAATCAGTCGCCCCATGAAACACAGCTAATCTGCTGTTACCTATCTGCCCACGTAATCGAATTTGAGGCCATATTAGTATTCCAACCACTAAGTCATAGGATACTAAGTAGAGTTTATAATACCAATCGACTATAAATAGAACGGAATTCACGTGTGACTTTGGTTAGGTATTTTTATTTTATCTTAATGACTTATAATCTAATTTTCGTATGGCGGATTTAATGCTTCAACGCATTTGCTACCGATAAACCATTATACGGTCACTTATATCGTAATTAATCTTAATATTATTAAATTAGGAACTACTTATTTTCTAGCCACTAAGCTATAGGGTATTTTTTTATGTACCTAAACTAACTATTGACCTAAATAAAATTAATATTAGTAAGTTTACGTTAAATAGATCCGCTAGGAATGCCAATTTAGAATGACATTAAAATGAGCCCATTGTCATACAGACAAGTCCATAATTTATTATTAATTAATATTACCTACACACGTAAGAAATTAAAACACGTAATTACTGAATAGTCCTATTGTGATCAATCAATAATTTAACAAGCTATTATTAATAGTAAATTTAAAAAACAAATTTCTAAAAAACCTGTTACGCAATTAGCACATTTCACACTTGACAAACCCTAAACTGTAATTTATTACTTTTCAACGCAACATTTGGACTTATGGATGCACTTGAAATTCCAACACATTTGTCGCTAATGTTACAAAAGGTCTCCCACGTTCAAGATCTACTACGAAACGATAAAGCGAGTGTTGTTTAAGTTAAAGCTATCAAATTTTGCTTATGGACCAAGATTGTTATCTTTGTTTATCAAATACGCAGAGTGTTTATATGATAGCTCGAGCTAGCAAAACAAAGAATAGAAATATGAACTTAAGCTATTAACTGATTCGACAATCTTGAACAAAGAACTAAACTGTGATCTTGTTATGTTTATTTGACTGAAATGAAATGTGATATAACTAACAGAACACCTGCATTGATGTATACCAGTTATTCTCAAAGTGAGCGATAACGCCTCTTTGTGGGTGCCGAAGGCCTAAAGGGGCGGTAAGGAGCAAAATTAAAATCAAACACATCGATTTAATTATTTCGTATTTTCGCCCTGTTTGATTGTACAAAACTAATAATGTTTAACATAGGTTTCGTAGAATAGTTCAACACTATACTAAATTATTTGTGAAAACAAAACCATATCGGAAGCAAAGGGAAGAGATCGCAATATAATGTAGAATAAATTAAATATGGATTTAGTGAAAATACCATAAATCCATCTTCGCCTTTGTGCCTTCTTTGTCTAAAACCATTTCCGTTGGGCGTTGTAAAATTATTGATATTCAAAGTAGGCGGTAGACAAAATAAGTTTGAGAACCTCTGCTGTATACAATACGCATTCTTTGGCACTGGACTATTCTAAAAATAGCTTTACCTATTAGTATTTGGTGTGTTGTTTCATCAAATAAATTTGTGCCCTCTGTACATTTAATTTGCGTAAATTAGGTAATCAACATTCACATATTATGTTCCGTAGAACATATAAAATCCCTACAATTAAATAACAATTATAAATTAATAATATAACAATAGTCGCATAAAATTTAATTAAAATTGTAGTTCCTATATGACCTACGTAAGAACATGTTTGTACATTTAACTATCCAATATCGCCCCCATTACTTTGGCAACACGTACGGAACCTATTAAAATTGTATATCAAATTATGCTTTGAAAGCTGTATCGAATCTGTAACTTATACTTATTGTAATTTTTTTTTAAATCTCAACTTTAACCATACCGTAAAATAAACAGGACCTATGAGTGGGTCTATTTTCATTGATTTAAACTATTCGTTTCATGATCTCTACTCCCCTACTATGATTGTGACATTTTTACTAAACACCCCGCCCCCACTATTCCAAATTCCTCAAATACGTATCCCAACAAACTCAGATATCCTTGAATCAAACATCCACGTTTTCAACCTCTTTCCATTTCACAGACAACAATTGTAGGCTGATAAGCCTACTAAAAACATGAACCAGTGTTTTTTAAGATCCTGGGTCACGCGGCAACAATTGTAACAATTCTCCCTTTCCCCTTTAATTATTTTAATCTTAATATTTATAATTAAATAAATACTTAACTAGTTATTTGGTTCTTTCTTTTAGAAGTCTAAATTGGCAGTGTGATCGTCTAGTTCAAATGGTAGGACCGTGCGTTGTGATTATAGTAGTGAACCAAATTCTTTTAGAGGTACGTGGATGCTTTAATTAAGTTTCTCTAGAGTTTCCTGGGTGTATGCGCATTCAAGGAAGAGGAAAGTGAAGCCCCGAAGGGCCCTGAAGAGCCCCACACCAAACGCTCATATTCAGGAGTGGTGACCATATGATAAACGTTATCCCAAAAGCAATCTGTCACCTCCATAAGAATAGGACCTACCTGAAAAACGCATTTAACGTAAATTATGCGCAAATAAGGGGAATAACTGAGCCTAAAGATATTTAATATAAAATACTAACTACTTAAACTTAAAATCTACCTGACTTCATGTAAAGTCAACCAAAGGTACGGGGTCCCTAAGATAATTACTTAACTGAAAATGTTAAATCCAAAATGATTCAAAGTTGATCCAACAACACCCATGACAACTCTTATAGATCTATCCTGAAGACTTCGACCTATGTGATGTCATCGGTATTACCACAACAACCCGCATCACCCGGAATCAACACTTTCAGTTATACTTTGATAATATACTAATGACCCTTTTATAATACAAGTCGATCCAAAGATACCCATGACTTCTTTATAGGGTGTTTGAGATGTGACCTAAAAAGCCATCGATATCCCTACATCAACACTCATTGCATGGATTTAAAACGTTCAGAATTACTTGACCCTTGGTAGTCTTCTCACGATAGTCGGAAGTAAGAGACAAAAATTATTTTAAAATATTTAAAATTTAACGTACAAAATTTATATTAAATTCTTTTCTCAGTTCTGTGGATATAGGAATATGGTATAAAGGATTTAATAAGGATGGAAGCCTAAAAATAGCCCATTCGCTAACTACCTACTTACTAATTACACCAAAAACCTAAATGAATGGAGCTACCTTTAGAATAAGGGATAAGACAGAGATTAGGATAGGATTAAGGGTTTCCCTACCTAACAGTACCTCCAGCTAAACTACATATTTACGAACCTAGAAATCTAAAAAAAACAATTTCAAAAATAAAACGTCACAAAATAATAAACGCTAAAATAGTAATCAAAACCGTACAGGTACCGGTAACCCGTAATCAAAACCGTCAAATAAAACAAATCAATGAATTTCAGTACGTAAAATACACTCAAGTGAGTACAATAAATAAATGTTAAAAAAGGTAAAACACAAGTAAAATTAACATGCATTCTATCAACAGAAAATGGAAATGAGTTCTTTTAAGCAAATACTATACTCGTAACCTAAAATGTACAAAATCTAATACAAACATACATAGAAAATGTTAAAACAACCAATTTATAGAATAAATCTCAATTAAATAATTAACTTACTAAACTGAGTTATATGTGGTTAAAGTTTAATATATTTATTACATTTATTGTTTAAAAGGTTTTCAAATATACCTCTTTCCATTTTCTAATGGTAAGTAAATAATAAAACTGTTAAAATCCTGTTGAAAGAAATGGTGTAAATAACAAAATCCATGAAAATTATGGTAATTCATTTTCAAAAGTATTATTAAATACAATTTTTACAACTTTGACTTCAGGTATTAATTAAATAACTTCTCAACAGGTATTCTAACGAATCAAACAAACTCATACGCTCTCTGCCGTCGTACACTCGCGTCACCCACCCATCAGGGTGTAATCGAATTCGAAACTCACGGTCAACTGTCCCGAGATCCAGCTGTTAAACCTATTTAACCATCATCTATCCCCCGCGTCCCATGTTTTAAAAGCTGACACCCGAACTCTCCTAATTTCCAGGGGTGCTCAACCTTCTATAATCTACGAGTCTGGCTTTAACATAACATGACATATTTTCAAACACTTATTAATTTTTCTAGATTCCTAATAATTCTCCTACCAATAACCAAAACAAGCATGAGTGACTGAAAGTTTAATTTTCTCTCTTTTCCCTCCATTTTATTTATTCTGTAAATGTTCTTTAATAACGTTAATTGATGTAAAGATATCCAACTTATTATAAATAACTAAATGCTCTCATATTCAAGGCCTACTTCACTAAATACAATATGAAAATTAAATATTATTAATTTTTGGAAAGTTTTATACATTCAAAGGTTGACCATATCTGACTTTGAGTGTTCTTGCTCGATTGTATGGTGTGCACGTGTGTTTGCCTTCAGAATTAGTAGTATAGCTATCTAGTATTCTTTTGTTTTATCAAAGTCAGGGTTCGCTGTAGGCAATTAACAGAGAAAGTATGGTCATTAGAAAATTCGTCATATAATTGTTATTTTCTAATAAGATGTATTTTTTTTTAAATAATATTTTATCTTTATACTTGATTTGCAAGGGTAGGGTTGGTACAGTACACCCTTCTTGGGACAACCTGTATAGATTAACATTACCACACGTTGAACTTATTTTTTAGTAATATATATTTATTTAATTAAATACAACAGTTGATTACATTTCATAAACAACAAAAATAAACTAACGTAAAACTAAAATCTACTTAATAAAAAATAAAAGCGTGTCCATGAGACAACGAGGCGAGAATACTTGCAGCATTTCCTCGCTGAAGGGTTAAACTAAGGTTTTGAGCAAGGAACAAGCCAGAATTTATATTTTCCACTCGGTCCCTACGATCCAAATGTCTCAATGCCAAATGGAGCAAACACACAGGCATGCAAGTGATTCCTATTTGCGCCGCTTGGCAATTATTATTGTTAGTTATTGTTAAAAACATTGATCAAACCAATTCAATTGACAAGAAATCCTATCAATAAAATCGTAGTCATAGCAGCAGTCCATAGCGCCAAACAAACCGATTTTGCTCGGCATTGAAACCAGAGACATTTGCCACAGATTTTTAATCCTTCGTGAGGTTTAACCCTTAACCGGAACCGTGGGTCAGTTTGGACCCAACAGCAACAAAAAAACCGTTTAATTTCGAAACGCGCGCAGTCACAGTTGTACGGGCCAATCTAATCTCATTACGTCGCAAGGTGCAGCGGGTGCTGGACGCGCGGCGCTTAGAATTTACTGGAAGTGGAGGTAATGAGCCAACGCGGGTCCAGTTGGACCCACGATTCCAAGTACGTAACTTTTTTTCAAATTGTATTCTTATTAATATTGTGTTTTTTTAGATTGTGTTTTGGAAAAATGGCGCGTAATCTTACGGAAAAAGATATCCAAGAACTATTAGATGAAAATGACTCACATTCAGAAACATTGGAGTGATTTCAAACCATGTGAGGAGGAAAAAACAAGTGACAGTGAAAACCAGTAACAAATCCTCCTCTCATTCAACCGATTCTTCATCTGACCATGATGTCGAATCTAAGAGGGACGAAGAAGATATTTCAACGCCATCTAGCACTTGCAGTGGTTCCATCTGTAAGCTTTATGTACAAAAAACAATGTTGTATACCAAGTGCCATACATAAAATATATAAGACTGATAAGTGGTTTTTACGATTTGAAAATAGATTGTCTTTTTTTTTGTTTTTAATTGTAATAATAAAAAATCTCTATTTTTGTTAACGGGAAGATACCTAAAACCCTGCAGTATGATTTGATTTTAAATTTAGTTTTTTATTATTATAATTTAGCATGTCAAAGAGAACACTAAAAAAATTGTACCAAATTGGAGACCTAAGACATAAAGTTCAGTAAAACTGTTAATTCTAAGATGTTGATGAATTAAACTGGAATTATATAGTACACTAAACTTTTATTAATACACCTATAATCCATTTGTGTGTTAATTGTATCTTAATTACAAAAAAATATGTAAGTTATTTAAAGGGTCCATTTGGACCCGCGATACCAGTTATGTTGAACGAAATAGCGATTCCGGCTAAGGGTTAAGGTTTAAGTAATAAAGGAAATACTTTACTATGAAATTAACAAAACACATTCATTTGTTTCAAAATCACAGATAATATACTCATCCATTTTATTCGTTTTAAGTACAGGGTCCTTCATGAGCTCTTCTTACAGAATTACTTTAACCATGTATCGTTTTTTCTGAATAACGTAAAAACATCATTGATTAATCTGAACAGTGCGTTTAAGTCCCAGATCTAAATACTTACAATTTAGCACTCGTACGTAAACCAATAGTCATATCAGTCTTCATAAAAGAGAAGTTATGCTTTTAGTTGATGATTAAGTTAAATGTAGCTGTTAACTTGAGCCAAATAGGTCTTAAAAAGGAGTGTTGTTCGTAAATTGTAATAAATGTAAATCACAGAAAATCAGAAAGGGGCTTGGAGCCGTCTCCAAGGAAATAAGATTAAAAGCTCGACTCGCAGCGAGACGAGTCATATTATTATACACAAGTAGCTATCTTTGCTTGCTTAAGGCTACAATGTACATAATAAATATTATTATGTTTTTACTGTTTTTTAAATATATTTCAATAAAGCATATTTCAACACCACATTTATTAGTTATAAAAACTGTATCTATACTGTAGTGTGTGTCTGAGTAAGAATGATAAATAAATAAATATGCGCCACACAACACACCTATAGGGATGTCGACTAACTTTACTTAGATGTGACGTCACGAGACCCCACTCCCAAACTTTGACGCACTCTATCTTTGTAATTTTTTGGTTCATTGACAAAAGAAAAATAGTAGTCCATTTTTTTGATAATCAAATTGACGGACTAAATACAATTTCATTTTCATTACACAATCGTCATCCCTGTTGTCATGGTATCGAAATACGGAATTAAGGATATTTCTAGTTATCCTAGTCACCCAAGAAGTTCTAAACTTTACAGTCTGTCTCTTTTCTTTCAATCAGAAGAGTAAGAGAAAAAAAAACTTAATTAGACTGGGTTCCCGAAATCAAATATAATCTTTTTAGAAGCTTTTATTTTTATTGATCTATTTAAGATAGCAATTATTTGAATAAAAATTGTAACGTACGTGTAACGTCAAATTTTATCGTTTTTAGGTATACCTATACCTGACATAACGTAGGTATTATTATAATTACCCCCTAAAAAAATTCAAAACGTTGTTAACTGTTTAACAGTAAGTAGTCTTAATATTACATTATCTTTTTTTGATTAATTGACCTAGCTTTGCGACGTTAAAATGAAATTTTTAAAAACATGATAACTATTGAGTTCCCCCTAACACGAGTTTACTAAAATTTAATAATAATATCTGCTTGTCAAGGGCTCCTCTTTTTAAGGTGTCCACTGAAAATAAGAAATGTAAAACTGTGTATTGAATCCTTTTTTAGTGCCAAACAAACTTAATTTATTCATTTATTTAAAATTATACATTATTTTAAACAACAAACAAACATTGTATGAACCACATACATACGGATTGGGAAATAATCTACAATTAATTAATTAGTCAACAGGGTAAATTATGGATACAATATTAATCGTATGGTGTAACGAGGCGTGAATAGGAGAAGATAACATGTGACGTAATCCTTGAGCGTTTGTGATAGTCATAGCCATAGGGGTTGTATCAGATTTTGCTTGTGTCACACTCCCTGTACTACTAATACAATGAAGAAGATGTATGATAAATGTTCGCAACATTTGATGGAATTAATTTTAAACATAAGTTAACTAAGTTTTAGATAGGTATTAGATATGAAAAAATGCTGTGAAATAGGATACGGTAGGCCTAACAATAAATCATAATTCATAACAGAAAGGACTCCTTTTTCTATTAATTAAGAAATTATTATTTCTAATTTAATTCCCATTAATTCTGATTAACTGATTATGAAAAGTGTTACGATTTTTTTTGCCTATTCTATTGAACTGTGTTATTGAAGTGTACAAGGTACACTAAAAACTAGATTCCCGTAAATCTAATAAGTATAAAGATGCAAAAACTAGTACTTGTATTCTATGCCCTTAACTCTGTACAAAAGAACATCATCAGTTTTGGTTCAATCATACAATTTTTCATCGTAGACTCTTTGTCTAAATCTAATTAAAATCATGGTAAGGTCGGTTCATCTAGCTTCAAAAATAAAACATGCTTTTCGCTACGAGTATTGCGTAACTTGTAGCGCTACGAAGCAAGTATCTGAGCGCGTATTCAAATTTTGCGTGACCATGCCAAAATGTTAATGAAAAATTCGAAAACTTTTACTAGGAAGGGGATACAAATTATTCATGAGCTCTAGACTTTGATGACCTACTACAAGACAGAAAGAGAGAGAGAGAGAGAGACGACACCCTGCTAAGGAACAGGCTACGCGCAGATCTTATTATTTCGTTTTGTTTCTGGAATCGGATATTCTTTTTTTCTAAAGACAAAATGGGAGACGGGGAAGTATAAAATTTTTGAACAAAGCTTCGTTTTGTGCATCGAATAATAAGCCATGTGTTTAGTTAAAAATAGATAACGCGTTTTTGAAGAGGATTGTGAATCAGCAGTATTGTTAAAAATCAATTTCTCACGGTGCTTGTTATGGTTAAAAACTAAAAAAATAAATAAAGACTCAACAAACATAAACTGAATAAGAATGGTACAAGTAATTATAATTTTGAATTCGAGTTAAGCCAATCACTAAGCCTCAACCAATGAAAAACAAATACATGTAGATACCCATAGTTTATCGCTCAAGACCGCGCGAAGTGGAGGAGCAAATCAAGGAAAGCGGACCCTGGGCTCCAAAGCAATTTTTTGGACGCAACCGGGGTTGACCGTATAGATGATGATGATGATGACCCATGGTTTATCATCTTACTTATTCCCGTCCGACTACAAAATTATTATATTTACCTCTTTTAAAGCGAAGTTAGTGTTCGTGTTTTGTAATTTTGCCGTTGCCCTCATATCAAAAGTTGTTGTATATGAGCAGCTGATTACGTGGTTTTAAGAAGTATCTTTTTTTTCACCTATAGAAATACATGACTCAGTATACATGTAGTATATTGAGTTGTGCTCATAACAGAAAAGCTTAGTGTAGTGGGTACATTAACGAATTGTGAATCATCAATTTGGAAGATCGACGCAGGACTGCTTCAGTGCCTACTGGCTCAAATTAGAGCCGACATTATAAGTTTTTTTTAGTAAATAAAATATATTTCAAAGGGATAAAGAATTTTCATTTTGAATAAAAAATACTGAGTGCAAAAGTACGAGTCAAGAATAATATATTCGTGACATCTTGGCACATCACCGTTTTTTCTATAATTTAATTGAAAATTTATTTGATAAACAATATTTAAATAACAATAAACATAATAGAAAAAATGCAAACTAAAGTCGAAACTTAAATATTTTGCATATGATTCACAAACCCACGAAGGAGAATCAAATGACATAAAATACAGCACCTTTCTATTTTTACGCGGCAAAGGCACTGAATAAACGGCAGGGTTCTGCTTCGTAATGAATGATAGAGAATGCTCTTTCGCTAAATAATGGTAATAAATACAGTGACTATCGTTTAACACCCGTCAGGAGGCTGGGGCCGGACGTACATGAATGCATCGCTGTGTGGGTTTATTCCTCGTACACGATGTGTGGATGATGAAATTAAAAATCTGTATAAAAAGTATACAGATTTTTAATTTCGATGGAAAACTTTAAAGTATTAAACCATCCAAGTGTAAGTTAATCTCTCACTATTGATGCCGAACCGAACTATTTTTTGAGTATAAACTGGTTTCACTAAATGATATTCATTTATATTAAGTCCAACAAATTGTGGTGTGAAAGCACAATTTGTAAGTCAAACTTGCACTTAGATTAAATCTATATACATCTCTGTGTAATAAATTTTATTACACAGAGATGTATTTCTTTAAAGCTAACTATGAAGCTTTTATAAGACAAGACAATAGAATTAAGAGATAAAAGGAATCAGAGAATAATAATCTTTATTTATAATTATACTATTCGAAATTAAATTACAAATAAAAAAGTAATGCTTGGTCAATATTACAAAAAACGGAAAGAGAAGAAATTTACTTCCAATATCTTCAAGGGAAATTTACTGCTTACTTAAGAACAATCATAACTCAACATCTTTATTTTCTCCCAGGCAGCGAAAACCAGAGCGGTTTCGACTAGTATAATAAAATAAATAAATCTTGTACAAAGTGTGTCCGTGACTTAACGGAGTGAAAAGCGAACGTTTTCCAAGTTACTCCGAACACTTGATTCAGCCAATCAAATATACCCACCCTCCGGCGTCTCTCCCGCGCCTCTTCTCTTTATAAGGCGAGCACATCCCCTAGACAGCCACAGTATCTTTTAGTCCTTTATATCATCAACGCATCCTCTGACCACTCAAATTAGTCTTTACTCATATACTTCTGTTGATTTATCAAAATTGTATCCGTCATCTAGTAAACAATCTAATCATGAGTGGATCCGGGAAAGGCCTTCTGGGTCTCTGGTTATACAGAAACGGTTCTGATTGGCAAGTAAAGAATGAGGCACCGCATCACCCAAAACTTGGTGACCTGCAAGCACAAGTAGCCGCTCAGCAGCAGGCCCACGCTGAGGGCGAAAGGATTTCAGTGATTTTCACTTTGAAGAACCAGGTTGGTGGTCTGGTCCGAGCCTTATCTGTTTTTCAAGACCTCGGAATAAACGTTCTTCACATTGAATCAAGAAAGTCAATGACAGCCCTGTCTGCTGTAAGTTAAGCATTTTGAACAATTTATTTACTGTTTAATTTTTTAAACTGCACATTTTTAATTTGAAACGAAATTTAATTTAGGCTGATATTCTTGTGGACGTGGAATGTGATCCAAATAGAATGGAGCAGTTAAAGCGAATGCTAAAGCGTGAAGTTCAAGATTTTGAAGTGGTCCCACCTCAATCTGGTGAAGACTTCCCACCTCCAACTCCTCTCTCGGCTGCCGCTAGTTTTGGTATTTTTTTATTTTAAATTAAATAGATAGTAAACGATACGTCTCAGTCGCTTTATGTTAAAAAACAGTGTGAATGAATCTGTATATTGATTGAGGGTTTAAAAAATTGTTGCTTTGACAGTCGACAAAATATTCATGAGGTCATCTTTGGTTCGATTAGCAAGGTACTATCTACTCGTACAAAAAACCTTTCACAACATAATCTGAAATTAACTCAAAAGTCAACATTAGAACTTAGAAAAAAGTTAAGAATTAACAGAGCATAGTAAAATACTCTTTTTTATTAAAACTTCTTTTAGCCAATGTAAAACCGATGTTGGATTGGAGAAAAGCACTACCGATATAATAATCACTTAGCTGATTGGTACCGTGATCACAGTTTGTTGGAGTTTTCGAATTATATGTCTTTTATTAGACATTTGTAGCCAAAATGGTTATGTGTTTAAATGGATCTATAGGTGACTGATGACTTTAAAAGGATGCGCTCCACAGCGCCGAGAAACCTCCACCTAAAGGATTCCTTTGTTTTCCTTGCACTTGTAGTGACAACGCGTGACTTAAAAGTCAAAAGGCACAGACCAGATTAGCTTCACACTATTATCTCGTGCAGCTCCGCTTCATTAACAATCAAAGCGAGGCTAATTTACCTATAGCGCGTTATAAAAATAATACATAGAGTGGACTTGTTAACACACAGCTCCGTTCAGCTTTGGCGAAAAAAATCTCACGTTTTTGACAGGTCCACTACGCCACTTCATTCAGCGCATAGATTCCTCGCAAATCACTAGTGGTAGCCCGCTCTTAATATTGAAACTAAGTAGCTGTGGCTTTCCTGTTTCGCTAACATCAAAAGTGACCAAAGAATGTGTCTCGTCTCTCTGTCCATATATTTTAACATTCAAAATGTTTACTTATTTGTAAACATTTGCCATAAATTATTATGTGTAACGAGCAGATTTCGGCGAGATGCACTGGTTTCCGCGTAAAATTGCCGACCTGGACCGCGCTCAGAACGTTCTTATGTACGGTTCCGAGCTGGACGCAGACCACCCAGGTTTCAAGGATCCGGTATATCGCAAACGTCGTGAGCAATTCGCGGCCATTGCAAACAACTATAAATAGTAAGTGTTTTAAAACCAAAGTTATAGCACAGTGCCAAGTATGTACTTCGTTTCTGTTTATGAGCAATAAAAAAATTCAACCAATTACATGAACTAATCTTAGCATTTACGAGTACTAATACTCATTAATACTCATTTATTCAGTACATAGGCCCTTTTCTGGGCACTCATACACGTCCCAAAATATAGCTTAGTCCTACCACCGCTTCCTGACTACATATTGGCCGGCGATGAGAAGAAACGGCGCAACAAACTCAGTCACCTTTGTCGGCCTTTTATTACAGGAAATACAGTTACAAGACATATAGTAACTGCGAGCTAAGCAGGTTATGTTCATGCACTCTTTCATTTAAATAATCGTCTATTTTATAATATCAATTTTTCATAAGGATTTTTTAATGTGAATTTTGAATTCATGTACAGGTAGTTCAACAAGTTTGTGGTACTTTATTGAAAAATTTAATACATTTCCCTATGAATGAATTACCAACTTTGTGTAGTCCAAAGCTGGGAATGAATAACCTATCTTTAGTTTATTACGCGAACGAAGTTGCGGGCTACAGCTATTACTAATAAATACTTTGGATTACTTCAATAAATATTTTAACAGTAGCTTTTTGTGGCATTAAAGGATTGAAATTATGAATATGTAACGTATAATCGACTGCAGATAAAGCCAACTTGCCCACAAAATTTTAAATTTCCTTAATGTATTTTCGACTTATAGTTCATAGATGATAATTAATAAGTTTATATACATTACGAAAGACAGTATGTGGTATATTGAGCTGTTGACTGTACCACACTTACATTTAATTGTCATGTTCTAGTGGTCAACCTATTCCCAAGGTACAGTACACAGAGACCGAAATCAAGACGTGGTAAGTTTACTGAGTTGTCGATAAATTGTTATATTTTTATTTTGCCGTCTGCTGCTTGTTGGATGAATTATTATTTCTTCCTTGATTAAGTAAGGGTAGAGATGTTGTGTTTGTAAAAGTAAGTTGAGGCCAATGCGATTGTACAGTTGCTATAGCGAATTCGAAACACTTCGCGACCTATTAAAAACGATAATGTCAGAAATACAAAAATAAAAATATCAGTTTCTACACATTTAGGATCCATTCATAACATAACCCAGAGACTATATAGTCTCTAAACATAACCATACTATTTACGTCATTGTGGTTATAATACCTTAAAATTGAAATTGTTTTCCATAAATAATAAATTGCTTAATGTTTCATGATAATTTGTCGTCCAATCAGACAATCAATTAATAAGGAATAAATTCTGAACTACTTGTAAATCTTTCAAATTTATCTGAAACGGGCGAGTACTTAAATCAAATACAAAACAGGTTATAAAATAATTTGTCGATCTGAAAAAAAAATTAATTCGAAATCTTCACTTTTTTTTTACAAAATAACCAAACATCACCATTATACTCTCGTAATCCCAGTAATTATATCTTAAATAACCAAATATTGTATGTATGGGATCTAATACTCGCATAACTCTCGTCGCTAACTTGAATTGCCATTTACAGGGGTATTGTGTTTCGTGAGCTGCACAAACTTTATCAGAAACACGCCTGCGAGGAGTACCTGGAGAATTGGCCCCAGTTAGTCAAGTACTGTGGTTACAGGGAGGATAACTTGCCTCAGGTATTAATAGCTTTTGTTCCTTTATTAGATCGGATATCGTGGAAGTTTCTCAGCAAATGTAATATATGTATACATAACTGCGATAAACTATTTTATATTCTCTATAATATTTCTACTAACCAAACGACCTCTACATTACTAAAGTATTAATGGAATGCTTTATTTAAATTCAAATCAAATACTGTTACTGTCAATTGATTTTAGGAAAATTCAATCAAAACTGACTAACTGACTTTCAGGAAAGTTCTTTAGACGGCGAAAGATGAATCTTGTCTTAATAAATTGAAAATGCATAATTCGTATAGCTAAATCAATTAATCAAATTTCAGTTGGAAGACGTGAGTGCTTTTTTAAAAAGAAAAACTGGTTTTCAATTGCGGCCTGTTGCTGGATATTTGTCACCACGAGATTTTCTCTCTGGTTTGGCATTTAGGGTATTTCATTGCACCCAGTATATTCGTCATTCGTCGGATCCTTTCTACACGCCAGAACCGTAAGTATTGTTACTGTATCTCTGGCTGTTGTATACGATGAAGATGGGGTTTGAAACGTTTAGACAGGCCGCATATTATCCGAAGCTTCTAATAGAAACATTCTAGCGCAAACCTGAAGGCACTTCGGTGCATACATTTTGTACTAGACCCCGCATATTATCAGAAATTTCTGTCAGTTTGGCAGACGTCGCCGTATGTTGTACACGCGCTTCTTGTTGCAAAATGTCAAATATAAAAGTAGTGTTGCCAGAAGTTTACTTTTGTTAACCGACTACAAAAAAGGAGGAGGTTCTCAATTTTTTACCCTTACAACCAACATCAAAAAGGAAGAGGTTCAAACGGCTATACCAAGAGGGAGGTTAAAAAAGGGGGTGGTTTTGTCGATAGAAGGTTGGCGCAACAACTGGCGCCGGATCGCCGAACCGGATAATGTGCGGGGCTTGTGTCAGTTCGGTCCGGCGCGCGCTAGAAATGTTTCTTATAAGAAGCTTCTGATAATATGCGACCGGAATTAAATGGAATCAGAAATAAAAACAATTGCCAGTAATTGCTAATTGTCAACCGACTTCAAGAAGGAAGAGGTTTAAAACTCGACGCGTATACACTCTGTTTATCCTTACTTATTTAGTAAACAGTAATGGCGGACAGACGACTATAGGCATAGGCATGATGTTCGATAATTATTTACAAAGCAGGTTGTAGTACACCGGTCTTTAGATTTACAATGATGTTATTCGTTCACTTCTCCGGTCACATCCCTAAAATCCAAAGACAAACAGATTTGGTGTTGGTATTTCGATTTTGTGTAAAATCTTGTAGAAAATTAATGAATACATGGGGCACACTAAAAGTTTTGCACTTCTAGCTAATCGGAACTATTTGAATTTCGAATGTTATATTTTTTTAAACGTTGCAACCTTCTTAGTATGTAATTAAAAAAAACAATTGGAGGGAAATGATTTGTCAATTGTTTTTTATCACACATCAAAGTTCTACGTACGCAACGAAAATGGAATTAAGTCGAAAAGATTTTAGAGCGATGATTTTTTAAGATTTTAAAAGTCTATCTCTCTGCAAGACGTGCCGCTCGTCTTCAAAATGCTTTTGGGAGAGAAGCACCTTGTTTGAGCACCGTGAGGCGATGGCTTGCTGAATTTGAGAGAGGTCGAGTTTCTATACATGACGAATTTCGTGAAGGGCGGTCTTCAACTGCCGTCAACGAAAATAATGTGGCTACTGTTAAGCGGCTAATTGAAGAAAACCCGCGGATTACCTATGAGACAATTCAAGGACTATTGGGGATTGGTATGAACCAAATTCAGAAAATTTTACACGAAGAATTGAAAGTTCGGAAACTTTGCTGTCGTTGGATCCCTCATGAACTGACAGCGGAGCAGAAGCGGGCTCGCGTGGAATGGTGCTTACAGATGCTACTAAAGTACGACCACGGACACGGAGACGAAACGTGGATTTATTGTTTTGAACCCGAAAAAAAAACAGCAATCTTGTGAATGTGTGGGTGTTTGAAAATGAGAACAGGCCAACAAAAGTGAGGCAGGCGAGAAATGTTGGTAAAAAATGATCGCGTTATTTTTCTTAGCTACGGGTCCCATCTGTACAATTCCACTTGAAGATCAAAAGAGTGTTAATGCCGAGAGGTATTCTACCATTTGTTTACCCAGGGTGTTAGAAAAAGTTCGCGAAAGACGACCTAAAAGCCGCGTTCTCCTAATTCATGACAACGCTTCTTCACACACGGCCAACAAAACAAAGTCATTTTTAGCTCCCGAAAAAGTGCAACTCGTCACCACCCATCCTGCGCATAGCCCCGACCCAGCACCCTGTGATTTCTGTATTTTCCCCAAAATCAAAGATTTGATGAGAGGTTTTACTTTTACCATCTCCAAAAAGGCAGTGATAGCGTTCAATCAGCACGTGGAAAACATGCCTTCAGATCTGTGGTCCTACTGTTTTAAAAAATGGTTCGATCACATTAAAAAATGTATAAAATGTAAAGGAGAGTATTTTGAAAAGCAATAAACATAATATTTTGGTTATAACATGTACATTTTTTAAGTTACGCAAAACTTATAGTGTGGCCTACGTATTAGCAGTTTTCAGTGAAAAATGTATTGTACGTGTTTCTTTAATGATATAAAACATTTACAGAATTCATAGTAAGATCAAATCGGTAAGACGTGTTTTTGCTATGAGTGTTATTTGTTTACTAAATAGGACAATCAGGATAAACAGACTTAAATTGTTGCGGAAAGCCGCTAGATGCAGGCCGCTTTCAACCGGCACATCTGGAAGTCATTAAGGAAGGCTTATGTTCAGCAGTGGACGTCTTATGACTGAAATAATGATGAACGAAATGGGTCTACCTCTTATCGCAGAACATTTAATTTCATAATATTATTATGCATACCAGCAAATGGCATAAACTTCATTTCGCTGAAAATCATTTGGCATTCACTCATTTATTACTAGACACTCAAAACTCATAATTTCGTAAGCCAGAATCATTTTTAGGCATAAATTAAATATTTACAATAATAAAAAAGCAAAACCATCATACCACAGAAAGTTTTTAGTCAGAATCGTCTTTTGGCATACATTTCAAATCTATAGTCATTAAAAGGCAGAACCCTCATATCGCAGAAAGTTCACAGTCAGAATTGTCTTTTGGTATACATTGTTTATCAATAATTATTGCATGTTGCATTATAACTTAATAAAACAGTTAATTGTGAACATATAATATGTTTTTATTACATGTGTATCCCAAGCACTGCTATGCTAAGCAATACTAGCGTACACTATGCATGACAAGGCAAACATGCAGCGTACAAGTAAGCATACAGCATGCAAACAAGCATGCAACATGCAAGCAAGCATGCAACATACAGCATGCATACCCTAAAAACCACCTGCTCTTTAGCTTGCGGGCCGTCTTGCCCATCCGCGCCTACGCGGGTTTGAATTACACTCTAGAGGTAGGGCAGACAAGACTGTAATAGCTGTATAAGTCGGTTTTGCACCGATTCATTTCTGTCTGTAACACAACATATTGTCTTTCAAACACAATATCTTAATTAATTCAGGGTTAAAAATACTATTTTATAGAAATAGCATATGCCTAATGAAATGATTTCATATAAAATTCTACTATCTTCATTGCATGCTAAGTGAAATTGTACCAAATAATATTCTGCCATCTTAATAGTTTGCCAAATAAAATTGTACCAAATGAAATTTTGCCATCTTCGTAGTATGACAAGTAAAATTGTACCAAATAATCGTCGCACTTAATAAACGTTAAGCTTAAAGAAATTATGCAGAATTTTTTTGTACAAAACTATGAAATCAACTTTAACTAAAAAAATGTTAAAAATTTATGAAATACAGACCAAGTAATTATGAATGTTAGTAAACTATTGTATAAACGTGCTTTTAATAGTTTAATTAATAGTTAATATCTACATCTAAACTCGCTTGATAGATATTTTACTCACTTTTAGTTAAATGTTTTGATGATAGTTTTACGTACAATACCCAGTTATATTATTATTAACGTGCTTTTAATTAAAACACATATTTTAGCGATTGCTGCCATGAATTACTTGGTCATATGCCACTACTTGCAAATCCGAGCTTCGCCCAATTTTCTCAAGAGATCGGTCTTGCTTCTCTTGGAGCTTCGGATGAAGATATAGACAAACTGGCGACGGTAAGTTTCAATTTAAATAAAGGTTTATTAATTTTAATTAAAGTGGGCAAGAAAATCTTTAGGTATGTACCTAGCTATAAAATAATAATTAATTGTTACCACAATGTCACCAATTATCTAGCCCAAAACTAAGTAAAGCTTGTACAATGGCGACTAGGTAATGGATAAACATACTTAAATACTTATAAATATCTGTGATTTAGGAAAAGAAAATAATGCATTTCAACCGATTTAAAGTAATAATGAATAATAAATATAAGGTTTTTCTTTCACAAAAGATTAGTTATTAATTTTAGTTAATTACTGGATACATAATGCAGTATACACTAATCAACATTGTGAGACCTGGTGCTTATTGTAGATATTATAAAAATCTGTACTACAGTTCTGGTCACAGTTTGTTATTTGTCCTCTTTTGGGCAATAATATTTACCTGTACCTACTAGGTTATTTCGCTCTTCCTTATCTATGAATAAAAAAGAAAAACCAATCTGTTAACTTATGCTAGCTTATGTTTTACACTTTGTATAAAGTTATAATAAACGCATGTTTAATATTAACTTTGATCATTTCATGCTCGTGCTTATCACACAAACATTTTCCCCTTGTGGAATTCGATCTCACAACCGCCTGTCTTTGTAGTCCGGAGACGGAATCACTACACCCGATGGTAGTCTCATCGCAGTCGCTATGGCACTAAATTTAATAAACTTTGGCTGCACCAAAAAAAATCACTTACTTTTTAAAAGAGGTCAAGTTAGGCAACATTTATCATTTATTTATCCAATGAGTAACTGTTCCATAGATTTCCTCGCACTTATCATCAAGTAAAATCAAAATGGAACGCTTAATATCTTTCAAATAAAAATAACACTTCAGATTGGTATCAAGCAAGGATAGCCTTTTTTTTACAACTGGCAAATGCATTTCTGCCTGCCTGCCGCCTGTCGGGGGAAGCGACAGGTTATGTGGGACTCCCGCCCTGAGAAGCGCGTCCTACCCATCAAAAACCAGTTGGATCCCTCTGGTCGCGTAGAGACAGAGCAAACCTGGGTCTGCCCCACCGGAAGGCATTTTGGTACTCTCTAGGAGTGCTCCGACGCGACGGCCGCTGCCGGCCTCTTAAAGCGTACGATTTTGCCTCCACTCAAAAAGCGCGCAAAGATTCCGCGCGCGCCTCTTTGTCTCTCTTAGCACCTTGCACCTTCGTATCAGCGGGACAGGCTTTCGCTTTGTGTCCTGCTTGGTCGCAGCGGAAACAATTATCGCTGTGTTCCACAGTGGCTGCGCATTTGTAGGCTACATGGCCCGCCCGACCCCATTCAGCGGTAGCACCGTTTAGCCCTCGGTCTCATCAGGATAACCTGCACCGAAGACCAGCCAATAAGTAGCCGGCTCAAACCGGCCAGCTGCTTTGCGGCTTGGACTGGTGCTGCGCTGCATTAGTGTGCGTCCTCCGCCGGATATTTTGCCCACCGTTATAGAGTCGGATAGGGAATTTCTTTTTTTGGCAATTACCTCCTTAACTTCCTCCGCAGTCACGGATGCCAGTTTTGGTGGAAGCGGGCGGAGCTCTCTTACCGGTGGCGTAGTTTCCTTGGCACTCTTTCTCTTGTTGCGCCAAGCCGGCACAGGCTCTGCGACCGCCACGGTTTTGGCTAACAGAGCCGCTTTAGGCGCCGGTCCAGAGCCAGGCTGCACGCTTGAGGTAGATGCAGTAGGCCGTTTTGTCGTTGTCATTGTTGCTGTCTCAGTAGCAGGAAGATTCTCAATTGGAGAGTCGAGTTCAACCCTCTCAGCCCGATGGCTTGCCCTGGTCGACGGGCGATGACTTTTGGCAGGCAACAGGCGGCTGCTCCTTTCCAGCGAATCGAGCTTTTCGTCAAACATAAACCCAAATTGGGCTAAAAGGCTGGCGTGGCCCCTAGGAGCGCTGGAAGGGTGGGTCTCAGTAGTGGAGTTGTGAGGAGGGAACGAAGTAGCCTCTTCCCCTTGCGTAGATCGTGCTGACTTAAGGAGGGTAAATTCACTATGCAGGTCATCCAATTCCTCCTTCAGTCGCTTGTTAGTAGCGTGGAGCCGATGGACTTCAACGTCACAGGTCCTTTTTTGGATTCCTTCCGCTGAGCCGGCAATAAAATTGGCGGTATCTTTAACGCAATACGCAATGGAGGACGGCGTCAGTGGCATCGCGGATGTTATTCGCAATTTCGTCCACCGATAGGTCTTACCCTTGTATTGGGCTCTTTCTTGGGCCTTCTCTATTTTGCGCGTATAGTTCAGAGCGATCTCCTCGGCCTCCATAACTGAGGCTGACGCTGCCACTTCACGCAACATGTTCCTGGCGTCGCCTTGGCCCTTCGGGCGCCGACGTGTTCCCCAATAATGGGGGACGTCTACGACTTCGGGGACCACGGGACTTAATCTTCTTTGCTGGTATGGACGAGCAGCTGCTCAAGTCCTCGTCACTTTCGTCCCTGTCACGTTTGGAACAAGACTAAGATCGCGAGCGGGAAATCCTCGAACGTACTGACGTCGACAAATCATCAGAGTCGATCCGCTCGAGGAGGACCCGTGGTTGTCCTCTCATCAGCGCCAATGCGCTTGCCTCTGGCAGGATGACGTTCTCCACAATATGTACAGTATTTACACACTTACAACTAAGGGGAACATTTACAGTATTTCGAGCTCTTCTCACCCACCAAGGCCTCGAACGCGTCCGGTGACGACCGTTTCATGAAGGCACAAGTCAAGCAGGGTCCTGCCCCAGATACGTCAGGATTTCCGGCCCTTAAAAGGGCGGACCGGACCTTTCGCGACGTTACCGGCCTGGAGATTGAATTTACTTGTGCTTGTGTCCATGATTATCTCCGCTGCTTCCGGGCTAAGCTGCCTCCCCTTCCTCCCGCCACTTACTGTTCGGACAACCACCCCCGTCGTCCTCCCCTCCAGAAGCCGGAGCGGCCCGGACCGCCGTGGTCTCCAACGGCCCGGTCTTTAGGGATTTTTTAATTAAAACACTTTCTTAGTGTTTAGGATTGAAGAAGCACAATGCAAGCAAAAATCCCGGGATGCTAAGAGACTGCGGTGGTGCCAATCGGGGAAGACAAAATCTCCCAGACCCTGCTGGTCGGGTCTGGGAGATTTTGAAAAAGAGCCCACCCGGTTTCCCCACCGACCGCCGCACCCCACTGTTGCAAACACAAAACCCAAGAAAGCTTCAAAGAGGTTTATACCTCGTGGCCCCGCAAGGCCCCCGGCCCAACCTTGAGAGTGGGTTACGGTGTACAAAGGATTTTTATTGAGGTAGTCCTTCCTCGCGACCCGGGCAAACGCCTCGTTGACCCCCGGCGCCTCAATTGGGGTAACGGGTTTCCCGGCGGCCCGCCAGCCGGCGACGGCCGACTATTGGCGGGTACCGCCGCGCGTGGTAGTTTTTATAGAGGATTCCGCCTCGCAGTCCAGGTGAACTGGACCCCCGGTCCTTGTGGATTACGGTATGCCCCGAATTACCCCTCCCGGCGAGTATTCAGCCGGCAGCTAGTAATGTCCCTTTCGACCGATAGGGAGATTACTAGCCCCCGTTACCCGAGGAGAACCAGGACAGGTGTTACTCCTTACGGCTGAACGTGTACAGACGGAATCAGTAACAGCTTAGTCGCTCTTGGAGGTAATCCGCACTCACCCCAAGCAAGGATAGCCTAGCATAACTATAAGTTTATCAAATAATGAACAAACAAGAAATTACCTGGAATAATCTGCTGTTACATAAACTATGAGTACGGTATCATGTTGCTATGGCGTAAGTAGTTTTTCCGCAACATAGTCGTATGGTCTGTCGGGTCAGGTACAAAGAAAAAGTCTTGTTTCTTTCTTGGCGGTGATTTATTTACTAAAAATCTTTAAAATATTACAGTAATAGGTATCGTTTTTTCACTGCTTTTTCATCTGTCTCGTCAGTTTCATTTTTGTAAGTCCAAGTTTAAAGTTCCGTTTTGTCATCGCTGGCCAATCACCAGCATCCAAAAAAGTCCGTAACAAGTCTTTTGCATAATAATTTACTAGCGAGAGGTAAAAGTAGTAATGTTTTTCTATCATCGAATTGCATTCAGATTTCTCTATTTTTGGCCATTTCATTATTCCACATGCATCAAATACATTGACAGTTTGGCCGTAAGTAGCTAATCCAGCCTGTAGAGTCTTTACCTCTTTCCTTTCACTTCTGTCAGAACAAGAGTATTATATTCTGTACTAGTCAGTCAAATTAAGAAGTCTTCATCTTCTTGTGTCAAATTACACAAGAAGATGAAGACTGAAGTTCCATTAGTGTATGAGGGTTACGTATTCATACTTTTAAAAGTATGAATAGGTAACCCTCATACACTAATGGAACTGACTTGATTCAACTCTATAGAAAAAAAACATTTGAACATAAATTACCTACAATATCAAAATCTGATGTAATATATTATTGCTACGTTTAGTTTTACCTCAAATACCTAATAGGTTCTTTATGATGGCTATACGCAAAGATTTAAAAAAAGAAAGAAGTAACGGTAATCAAATTTTCAAAGATATATTTAGGATGGATAGAGGTACTTAAAAAACTTAAAAAACCGGCTAGTAGTAAGTACTTAAAAAACTTTAAAAACCTTCTAGTAATAAGTACTTAAAAACCGGCTCCGGAAGCCTCGGCCACGGCAGCGCCCTAAAAAACCACCTGCTCCTCAGCTCGCGGGCCGCCTCGCTCCTCCACGCCTACGGTGGCTTGAATTAAACTCTAGGGGTAGGGCAGACAAGACTGCGTGGAGACGGTTTTGCACCGATTCGTTTCCGTCACTGACTTTTGTAACATAACATATTGACTTTTTAGAACAATATCTTAATTCAATTTAAGATTAAAATAATAATTTATAGGAATAGCAATATGCCTAATGAATTTCGAATAAAATTCTGCCATCTCCATAGCATGACAAATGTAATTATACCAAATAATCGTCACATTAAATTAAAGCTATGCTTAATGAAATGATGCAGAATAAAATTTTGCTAAAGGTTATTATGCCTTATAAAATTCTGCTATCTTAAATGTATGCCATTGTGCATTCAAACATATAAACATGCGTCCAAACAATAATTATATGTTTTTTAAATATGCTTTACAAATATTCGTTTAACCCGTAGAAATAACGCTGTGCGTACAGAACTATATTTAATTATTACAAAACCTAGCCGAAATAAATTAAGTTATTAAACGATTTGAGACCTTAAATAAAAAAAAACTATTTTACAAATAATTATTTATTAGTTCGTGGTCGTTGTTAATCCCACCGAGGTCTTCGATTTGAATATTAAAATTAATGGTACCTTACAATATGTGTTGCTCCAAGCAGACACATGGTCTGAACAACAAATCGAAAATACCTTAAGGAATATTTAAAACATCTGGTTGATGGTGAAACCCGAAAGTCGGGTTCCCTTATAGTAGTAATATCACAAATTATACAACAATATGTACAACCTCATCTTACTTAGATAAAAACCAATAGCATATTCTTAACAGTTAACTTAACAGTCGTACAAAACAAATATTTAGCAAAACTCTTTTTCTTTCTTTAAATTTTTTTTTAAAGTGGCCATGATTGAAACAAGGTTGCATATCCATATCGACGCAAAAAGCAGAAACGTCGTAACCCGCACCCATGTCAATTTTTTTTATTGCAGATTTAGAATCAGAAAAAATTCTGCGTCGATTACTCCCGTGGCTCTACGAGCAATAGAAAGTTGTGTACAGCGTTTTAAATTCACCCAACTTTTTAGGGACCACCTAAACATTAGCTGTAAATAGCAATAAAAATGTCATTTTTCAATCATTTTACAGTTACTCCAATTCATCTTTTGCAAATTATTTATTCACGGTAGTTACAGCGCTGTTGAAATTATGAGCAGTGCAGCAAAAACGCTGTAACCCAGCGTTTTTGCATATAAGAAAATGGTAACGCACTACGTTTACAATATTTTTGAGGTAATTAATTATTAGTCGTCGTGGTTTACTACACTTTACACAAACATAGTATATAGACAGATAACAGTAGGTACTCCAATTTAAAAAGTTTTAATTTCTTAGAGTTTTGGCATTTACGCTCTAGGGCCCCTTATGCCAAATCCGTGCCATTCCAGAAGTTCGAAAGCGTCTTCCAATGCTCAGTAAACGGTTTTGGAGAAATACCATCTCCCTGCCCTACTATTACTGCTGCAGAAGAATCACCTTCGTGCTCTGCTCCTGTACTTGGACTAACGTGGTGGCGTTTTTATACAAACACTTCAGCACTCCGATGTAGCGATAGTCAATATGGCGCCGCTGAAGGGACTGCAGCACTGCCCAGGTTTTGATAGAAATCAAAGGCCTTCTAAAATATTTCACGAATGCTAATCATAGTGGCGTTATACTTCTCGGTCTTCTGTATAACTTGCCGCTGCGTCTGAATGTGGTCTATGGTACTAAAGCCTTTTCGGAAACCCGCTCGTTCGGGAGGCTGAAAGTCTTCGATTCGTGATGAATTTTGTAACAATGGCTAAAAAGCGAGATGAGTCAGAGCACCACCACACTTATGTTCCATGCCTACAGCGTTATTTACTCGACTAAGGCGGAGTTAAAGCGTCTTTGAAGGACTTTCAGTATCGGTGTTCCACCCGCATTCAGAACTTCTGAGGTGTGTCCGTCATCAATCGGTAATTTGTTCCAAAGCTGTTTGAGGGCCGAATTATCTTTTTTCAAATTCAAATTCAAATTCAAATATTTTTATTGCAGAATGTAGGTACATACAGAGATCTTAAAAATAGTTTTGGGTCAGCTACATCTTACCTTATAGGCATGCAACATTATTTAATACAACGAAATAGGTAGGTTACTAACATTATATTTTAACAATTCAAATAATAAAATACTACTTAATTAGTGTCACAGTTCTTTCATTTTTATAATACCTACTTAGTATACGTTATTACTATAAATTAGTCAATGTCAATATCATTTCATTTAGTGTCAGAATTGCTATATTTTTGTGATGTCAAGAAAAGAGAAAATTTGAGATAGTTAATAATCACATTAATTGAGGAAATCTGTCAATTGTTCCTGCAAAATAGCCATAGTATAGCCATAATCAATTAAATCTATCCAGGAGGAACTCGTTGATTGAGTAGTATGCTTTGTTACTCAAAAAGATATGAAGGGTTTTTTTAAAAGATAACACGTCTTCCTTATTTCTTATAATTTGTGGCAGCTTATTGTAGATTCGCGGTGCCATACCAAGTATATTTTTTTTAAAGAGTGCCGTTTTATGCAGCGTTGCGCAGATTTTATTTTTGTTTCGCATACTAATAAAAGAAGTAAATAAATTTAAGTTTTTCCTAACAAAGAGACACATTTCCTGTATATAGATTGATGGCAGCGTAAGAAGATTAAGCGATTTGAAATAAGGCTTACAGCTCTCAGTGGGTTTAGTTCCGCAAATAGCTCGTACGCATTTCTTTTGAGCCCTAAAAACTATTTCTCTATCCGTAGAATTGCCCCAAAATATTATACCATAGCGTATAGTCGACGAGACGTATGCATGATAGGCAACTAGTACTGCGGATCTGTTTACAACTTTGGACAGTTTATATAATGCATATGAAAACTGGTTTAGTTTTTTGCATACAGCATCAGTGTGAGCCTTCCAGGTCAAGTTTTTATCTAACCAGAGTCCTAAAAATTTCGTTACGTCAGTTTCTTGAATTTTAAAATTTTTAAATTGTATATCCATATGAGTCAGATTAGAATGATGCTTAAATGTCATAATATTCGTCTTATCTAAATTAATTTTAATATTATTTGATGTCAACCAGTTTATTACGTCTCTTAATGTGTTATTAATTTCTGATTCGTAAGTTCTAATATTTTTTCTAGTAAATAGTATAGTACTGTCGTCAGCAAACAAAGTCATGGGATATTGAGTGACTCTTGGCAAGTCGTTGGCATATACCAAAAATAACAATGGGCCGAGGATACTGCCTTGCGGAACTCCATACTTAACTTGCCTTCTTTTAGAAAAATAGCATCTGTCCGTTTTTGATTTATTACAAACTCTATTAATGCATGTCACTTGTTGTCTGTTAGTTATGTAGGATTCTATGAGATTTAGTACATTGCCTCTTATTCCACATGCGTACAACTTCTTTAACAGCAAGGTATGGTTTACATAGTCAAATGCTTTACTCATATCCATGTATAGCGCAGTTACGGGTATTTTATTGTCAGCGGATTCAAATATTTTTTTAACTAAGTTATAAATCGCCAGATTCACGTCTTTATTCTTCCTAAATCCAAATTGTTCTTTTGCTAAAATACTATTTTTTTCAAAAAACTGAGTGATATCGTTATGAATTACTTTTTCTATTATTTTGGAAAATATCGGGATCAGTGCCACGGGCCTATAGTTATTAATATTCATTCTATCGTCCTTTTTAAAAAGTGGTTTAATAATTGATACTTTTAGTTCATTAGGAAAGTAGCCATTTTCTATACATAGATTTATAATAAAGCTGAGTACAGGCGCAATTATTGGGGCTACAAACTTAATAGCCTCTGTAGTAATATCATCATACCCACAGCTGTATGTGTTTTTTAGAGACATTATTATCACGTATATGTCGTGAGCCACAGTAGGATTCATAAAAATTGACTGTATGCTAATGTTGTTATCGGCTAAATTGTAACCGCAACTTGTTTTTTGTAGGGGAATAACTTGATCTATAAAGTGGTCATTAAATGCTTTAGCTATATCGGTCGGCTTCGTGATCAATTTTCCATTGAATGCAATAGATGAAATATTTTCTTTTGGAAATTGTGTTTTTACTCTTTTTATCGTGTTCCATGTTGCCTTTGATTTATTTTTAGCGGTATTTATATAGTGATTATTTTGGGATTTTTTCGTTAATGATATAATTTTTTTTAATTTTCTCGAATACTGTTTAAATTTTGTTTTATTTTCTAAACTGGGCAATAACCGGTACTGCCACAACATGTCACGTTTCCGTTTGCAGCATGTCCGAATGCCATTTGAAATCCATTTAGGTTTTTTAACTATTGAAGTTTTTACTCTAATAATCGGAAAACATAGGTTATAGAATAGTTTAAATAAGTCGTAAAACTCTTTAAATGCTTTATTCGCATCAGTCCGTTCGTACACGTTACTAAAACTTAAACCTTGGAGACAACTCTGAATTTAATCAGGTTTTCTTTGCTGTAGTCTCTTTTTTCAGAAAACCAGTGAGTCATAGAACATGATTTTTTGACTGGACATTTAATAATTTGAGCTGTATGGTCGGATAGGGCGAATTCAATTACTTCTGCCTTACTTCCCCGGATATTGTGTGCAATGTTATCAATACATGTCCCGCTTTTTAAACGTGTAGGTTCACGCACGCTCATTTTTAAATTATAGCTTATTAATATATTTTGAAATTCAGTCGAATATTTACTGTTTTTTAAAATGTCAATATTAAAGTCACCGCATAGAATTACTTTTTTATCTGCCCTATGACAGTATTGTGTTAAGATGTCATTTATACAATTAAAAAAAGAGGTCATAGAATCTATACTAATCCTTGGCGATCGGTAGATACATATTATAACTATGTTATGAGCCAGTAATTCAATGCCACAGCATTCAATATTATTGTATCCGTTAAAGTCCCGAAAGTCGAGTTTCTTGAATGTATGTAAGTTTCTAGTCAGTATACAAGAGCCCCCATAACGATTATTTCTGCAGCAGCTAGCAGCAAGTGTATAATTTGGGATATTGATATGTTCGCAGTCACATTCCTTCATATTATGTTCAGTTATGCATAGCACGTCAATCGACTTATCCTCCCGGGCCATATCCCATAGGTGCGCACTTAGTAGATCTGATTTCCCAAGTAGTCCGTCTATGTTTTGATGCAATATTGAGATATTATATAAAATTGTCATTCATTTTGCACTTACTTTTAATAGATACGTCATTCGTTGTATTTGCTTGAGATTTGTGAGTTACGAAAAAAATCATCATCAGAGTCAAATGATGTTAGACAATCTGTTTGTGCATTTACATTAGCAGTTCCCTGTATATCTACGAACGTTTCAGTCTGTGTGTGGACATCGTTTGTTGACTTAAACTTATTCTGTGAGTTTTGTAATCTAGAAATATAATTAAGATATTTTTTTCTGTAATTAAGCTGTAGTATTGTTTTAAGTAGTATTTGACTAGCTTGTAATTTATTAACATAATTTGGGAAGTTACACTCGTGATATTGCAAATCCAGTGGGATAAAATACGAATTTATGCTATTATTACATATAAGTCTAATAGTGTTATTCAGCATTTCTAGATTAAGATATTTATTTTTATAGACTTTTCCGACCAATATATTTGTGTGTTTAATTTTATCTAACCCATAATGCAGAAATGATTGCAGTTTTAAAGGATCGTAATCGTTAGAGCCACCCAAGATTATTACAAAATCTAAGTTGGTAAAGTTTTTACATATTACTTCACATGAACATAATATTTCACTGATTGGGGCATTCGGTTTTATGACAGATGTTACAATAAAAGTGTCTCCTAGGATTCTTTGAAGTAGTTTTCTCATACCACGTCCATTCTGATCAGCAAATATCATAACTCTCTGTTTTGGTAAATCTTGATGAGGATTATCTGTGGTTAATGTTGATTTTATTTGTACGCCCTGGCCGGGTGTTACTTTTATTTCATGAGGTAGAATACTCTTAGCGCTGTCGGTTTCTACGGGTTTGTAATCTACTAAAGTCCCCATGTCTATCTGTTGGCGTTTATTTGGTGTACTGTGTGACCTTTCGTCCAAAGTATCGAGATGAGAATTATTTCTCTTACTAGTGGACTTTTCTGAAGGACTTCTAATATCAATTAGGCTTCTTTCAATTGCGCTTGCTGTTAACTCTCTTGAAGATGTTCTCGGTAATCCTATTTTAATAGCGGAGTACTTTAGGTGTTTTCGGTATTGTGGCGAGTAGAATTTTATTGGCGTTTGATTAGGAATAATGTTGGTATCGCCTATGCCCACAGATTTATAAAGTTCTATTTTTTGCTTATATCTAATAACTTCCTTTTTTAAATAGTTGTTTTCAGTGTTTAGATTGTCTATTTCTGTGTTAGCAATTTGAAGTTCTATGTTTAGTTTATTAATCTCTTCATTTATTAGCATTGTATTTTCTTCCCTATTCCCAATGCTATTAGGTAAGCTTTGATACAATATGTCCATTTCATATTCACTATTTATGAGTTTTGTGTTATTCAAATTTCGTCTTCTTTGTGTATTTACATTGTTCAAGCTATCCATTTCAGGTGATATAACTTTGAAGATAAAATTGTAAATGATTATTTAGAAAAAATAAATTCTTTTTGTGATGAAAGCCGTGATTTGAAGTCCCGACCCCTGAAGTCTCGACACCAAGTCCGTCGCTTTACCAAACGAGCCACGGTGATCGATGTGAAGAGGGCGAAATTTTAGTATGTATTCGGTTGCAATAGTTTACTCAGGTAGCCGTAAGCAAGGTGCTGCCACTACCACTGTTTTACCGGCTTTACGTAGCTTGGGTTACTTTTAGATAGATGGCATTAGTTTGTATGACAAGTATTATGTTCAAACAGAAAACGATTACACCCACAAATTGTTATCACAATGGTTTTGTACTTTGTTTTTGTTTTCAATGTCATAGTTTTGTTATTACAATAAATGTCCAAGTATGTATTCGCAATTCACAAACACTGTTAGAATGAAGAATTGTAGATATAAAGTCGTACAATGAGCCCACTTGCATAATGACACTTGCATATTATCGTCACTGTTTTTGGTAAGTTGTGCCGCATATTTTTACGGTATAACACTTTCACAGGTGAGTCAGATATCAGTGGTCGATTAAAAGTCAATTGTACACTTAAAAAACTATGCTTTATATTTTTAATTATTTAAGAATCACAGAGGTTAATGTTTACCATGACGACACTTTTTTTTTTTTTTTTTTTTTTTTTTTTTTTTTTTTTAATCTTCTAAGAGCAATTGCGTTTTCAAAAAATTTCACGTTTTATATTTGTTTTTATTTGAAGTACTAAAGCGTACAGATTTTATTAGATTTGATTATGTGGTTAAATAACATTTACTGCCTTAACATTGACCGAGGAGTATAACTTGCCACTATGTTTAGCGTTCGTGGACTATGAGAAGGCCTTTGATTCGATCGAGACCTGGGCAGTGCTACAGTCTCTCCAGCGGTGCCATATTGACTATCGGTACATCGAGGTGTTGAAGTGTTTATACAAAAACGCCACTATGTCGGTCCGAGTACAAGAGCAGAGCACGAAGGTGATTCTTCTGCAGCGAGGCTTAAGACAGGGAGATGTTATATCTCCGAAACTGTTCACCGCTGCATTGGAAGAAGCTTTCAAGCTCCTGGAATGGAAAGGATTTGGCATCAACATCAACGGCGAGTACATCACTCACCTTCGGTTTGCCGACGATATTGTGGTCATGGCAGAATCGCTTGACCTCAGCACAATACTCAATGACCTTACTCGAGTCTCCCAACAAGTAGGCCTGCGAATGAACATGGTCAAAACCAAGCTCATGTCGAATGCCCATGTTGCGCCCTACCCAGTATTTTTTAGAGTTGGGAGCTCTACTCTCGAAATTGTTGACAAATATGTCTACTTAGGACAAGTTATCCAGTTAGGTAGATCCAATTTTGAGAAGGAGGTCAATCGTCGAATCCAACTCGGCTGGGCAGCGTTCGGAAAACTACACCACGTCTTCTACAACCAGTGTGTGTCACCAGTGATGACATATGGAACTGAAACGTGGCCTCTCACTGTTGGCCTATTTTTGGTATATTTTTGTATCAATCACTTGATCCTGAATGGCGGTCGTGAAAAAAATTAAAGTTTAAGGGAACATTTTACCACTCTGCAACCATGCGTTCGACGCTGCTTTGTCAACATGTGGTTGGTGCAGATCGTGATAGTGTCATCCATGCAGAGACTTTTTCTTCCACATAGCCGCTTTTTCAGGATCAGGTGTGATGTATTCGATCTTTTGTGTGTTAGTGTCGTGTAAGTTGAGAGGTGTCAAATGTTTGTCTGATCGAGCAATAGATCTATGAAGTTTGGAGAGTTGTGCTTTTTCGAAAAAGAAATGTCTAAGATTTTTAATCTGTTTATTGTGTAAGTTATGTTCATTTCAGCCATAGGAAGTTCACTGCTGAACATAGGCCTCCCCCAATCACCTATCGTTGGGGGGAATTGCCAATACTCACCACGCTTGGCAGGCGGGTTGGCGAGCGCAGTTGTTTTAATAAGATTTCGCACGCAGACGCTGCTGCTTGTCTTGTGCTACAGGACCTAGTCGCCTCTTACGACACGTCTCCTGTTGGCGGTGGGGAAGTGTATTCTTTACGGCCGTCCCCACACGGCACCTTTACGGCCGTCCCCACACGGCACCTTTACGGCCGTCCCCACACGGTACGATCGATGTAACTTTCTATTGCTGAAAAAAGTTTTGAAATCGGGTAAGTAGCATTAGAGATCAGCGGTCCCCGCGTGATTCCTGTGTGCCATGAAAATTCCGGCAAAGGATATACTTTATGTAGGCTGTAGAGCGTGCCAGGATTATAAACAAACATACATACGCTCGAAAAACATAACCCTCCTTTGGCAGCAGAGTAAAAATAACAATGTACATTGGGTTAGTTTGCAACCATAAGCCAGGATAATATATTTGGTGATTATTAATTCGAAAAAAATGAATTTCAAATACAAAATGGTATCCCCCTTTTCACCCATTTAAGAGCTGAAATTCTAATACCACCATATAAGCCGCGTAAGTTTACCATAAAGTTAAATAATATGATAAATGATTTTTACTTTAAAAATGAAGGACTTTCAAGACACAACTTCATCTCCTTTTTCACCCGTTCGGGGACGGAATAATAAAAAACGCTGTAATTCACGAGTTTATTTTTAATCGTCACCCTAAATACAAAACTTGTAAATTCTTATTTCGAAACTGATGTGCTTTCATAAAACTTTTATCCCTTTACCCCCTTAGGGCTTGAATTTCCAAAAACCCTCCCTAATGGATGTCTACACTGTATAAAGTAAGGCTGTTCGTTTAAATATTTAAAAAATGTCAGGTTACTATTTTATTTAAATAGATAACTGAAATACAAAATTTCATCCCCCTTTTCACCTACTTAAGGGTTGAATTCAAGAATTTTCATGTTCACAATATTAAATTTCAAAATCGATGCCATTTTCGTAATTAATGTCCTAATAAACCATACAAACGACACCCATCAATATGGGTATATAATAAGACATTGAAACCCCATCGCACCCCCACAGGGCAGATAACATTTCACGTCCACCACGTTAAATTTTTAATCGTTGTTGTTTTCGTAATCAGCTTTGTTGTTCTTTAAGGGGTGAATTTTGAAAAATCCATTGTTAGTGCACCCTTAGACCTTTTAAGAGACCTACGTGCCTGATTTGGATTCTCTAAACCTAGCGGTTTGGGCTGTGCTTCGATAAGTCAGTCAGTCAGTTTCTTGTTTTATATTTTTAGATTTCAGTTAGAACTTCAGAGTCACATATATCTTTGGCACTATATATGTCGCAGCCGACTGGTTAAAATAGCCGTTTAATTGCACGGCTAGCCAATTTAATGAACAACACCATTCAACCACCGCCTAGTTTTATAGTTTTAAGTCATTGTGACATTTAAAACAATCAACATCACGGCTGACATAAAAGCCGCCTTAACATTGAATTAGTTTATTTCTCTGGCACGGCAGCGCTGTTTTGTTTTGTACACAAAATGGTGGCAACAGCTGGTGTTTTTTTATTGTTGTGAGTTGTTTTGTAGTAATAAAAATAACCACAATAGGTTCCCAATGTTATTTAGGCCCGATTAGACCAAACACAAAGTTTTTCACAAATAATTTCTTTTTGATAACTTCGTTTGCGTTTTTCCAACTTACTTCAGGAATACACTATTCTCAGTTTTATTTAATTGTGAATAATGAACGAATGGATAAACCTACTAAAATCCATGTAATCTAGTTTTTTCTAGGTTGTCATCAATTGCCACAACAATTAAATTTTGTAGAATAACAGAATGCCAATGGTAGATTTTGATGATGATTATACAACTTGTCAGTTTTTAGGTGACAAGATTGGATTTGACACGTGACAACTTTAAAATTTTCTTATTCTCTGTATAATTTAAACACTGTCAAAATCGCCCGTTTATATAATTTTCGTAGTTTAGTGGTTGGTAAAATTAATAATCTGCTTACTCTAGATTAAGCAGTAGTATACTCTCAAGTTAAAACTTACACCAGCTTGATCGAATCCGGTCTTAGAAGTACAAATAATAGAGTTACCTACAAGCGTCTCAAGTGCAATAAAGTTTATTGAAATTTTACCAGATAGCTGATTGTCGTCTAGCTGTACCAATGAACGTTGTAATACGGTGGGGGGTAGTCAAACGAAAAGCATGGTTGATCTATTTTAATGGTTGTTATTTATAATTTAATGAGCTTTAAAGTGCAAGTTTGGTGTAGTTTGTGTTTGGTGAAGTGAAAAAGATTTGAAATTATTGAAATATCATTGTATTCAACGCCGCAAGTCAAGTGTCAAGTGACTTATCTCAAGACAACTTGCTTTAGACCGGATAGCGTCTTGAAACCTGCTTCTACGGGAATTTCTAGTTCAATAACGTTATTCAATGAAAAAGTTAGACGTGCAATTAAATGTCTATTTTAACAAGTTGTCTGTGACATATATTTATTGACATGACATAAATGAATTATATCTATTGTAATAGATATAATTAATGTTTTTCTTTCATTTTCAACACTCAAAAATATTTCAATTTGGCATTCTTTATCAATGCTATGAGTATTTTCCATTATTTTAAATGTACTTGATTCGTGATCAATATTAGGTATGTACATTTGCTGTATTTTTTTTGTACGTCGTTATCGTTTATATCTTGACATGGCTTGACAAGAAATATTCTTAGGACGTAACTAATCCTGTTCATCAGTTTTTTTTTGCCTCCAATGATGTGCGCACTGCAAATCCTGTAATGTGGATTTGGATACCATGGCGATCCATCGGCACTGAAATAAAACAACAAATAAATTATAGCAACTTAACCATTGTAACGTGCACACTACAACATACAAAAAATCTAATATTAAAATTTTGATTTACATACTTTCTTTTTCCTCTTGACGACGATTATCCATTTCATTCGTTGTTTGTTTTTACTTAAAAGGCACGGCTACGTAAATTTAGCTAGTAAAAAGTCACAGTTGGTCTGCCGAAAGTTCCTTTTTTGGCCACGGTGCGCACTGCGATCAATTTGTGGTTTTTCCACCTCCCACTTCATACCCAGCGAATTTGCTTTCAAAGAGTACACTTAAAATAATGAAAAATAATATTAAAAATCCTTGCTAAGACAGGCTAGCTACCTTGTCTCAACAAGGTTTCACAAAAGGGTCGAGTTACTAGAATATCATCATTTACAAAAGTTCACGCTTGTCTGTTTAGTTAGTAAAAAAGTTCATAGTATCAGAAGATGAATTTGTTGCATTCAGGTTAGAGATAACATAGATAGATGGCAACAGTTTTGGTAAGGCGTATCTAATGTTTTGTCAAAAAGTGAAAAATTAGAAATCATTTTTAATTTTTCACTTTTTGGTTCACGCTCTAGACTTCAAAGCCAGGCGATTCTGGTTTCAAATCCCAATACCCAAGCCCCCAAACCTGATGGGAAGAGGAGCTTGGGTCCAGGTTTGATAGTCCAAATGGAGGTTTAGCACAGAGGAAATTGTTTTTTAATAAATTGTCTAATTAAGCAGTCAAACCTGACAATTTACAAAAATGGGAAGAGCAGACGCAATATGTAAATTTTAAAACAAAAAGACAATAGAGAACAATAATTGTGTGAATCATGTTAAATTTTATTTTTATATTTGAAGCTGTTATTCAAATTTTGAATAATTGAATTTTGATCAGTACAAGAGTCTGGTATAAATTCGTATTTGGAAAAATTCAAGTTTAAGCCAGCTTACATTAATTTTTTTTTTTTTTAATATTTAGTTTACTGTTTACTTTTTAGTTATACCAAATGTAACTGCTTCCTATTATTTTTTATATTTTTTTTATTTATAAAACAAACAATATTAATAAGTATATACAATTTACACGATATGACATAAGCTTTAGGGCTTTACCGCATACCGGTGCCGTTGCAGATAGATTAAAAAATAATGATAGATGTACACAACATATGACATAATAAAAAACATTGAAAAATAAAAATGACAATACACAGAACAATGTAATATTTTGCACGATCACGCCTCCCATGCATGCACGCCGAGCCGGTCGCCGAGCCCGCGCCCGACCAGCTTCCAGCACATACATACAGGGCGCTGCCAAATTATGTGCTTCTTTAGTTTTGTATTTATAGTATTTATATTTGTATGAATATTTAAATGCTTTCTAAAAAGTGTTTTTTTAGTTTATACTTAACCCTTAATTTGATTTTGCAACTTTTTTACTACAATCATTTTACAAAAATCCCTGACCTTAAACACAAATGTTTTTATAATACATTCGATTTAGTTTTGAATCTAAGTTTATATACAACACTTTGAAAAATACCGATTAAGTTTTTGACCACTGCACATCCCTATAAACGTCAAACTGCCGTCATGACGCGCAACAGGAGCAACAGAGCCGTAAGTTTTTATTAAAATTACCTAGTTAGCGTGGTTATTATGTCAATATTTTGGTTACATTTTATTTGTTATGGTACAAACTAACAATATAAACACAAATTTCATACAGAAATACGTTTACAAATGCATGTCAAGTTTTCTAACTAATATGTTGCTAAAAAGCATCATTGCCAAAGATCCAACAAAGCAGTGTATTTTATGATTGTTGCCTTAAAGCAACATTGCCAAAGATCCAACAAAGCAGTGTATTTTATTATTGTTACCTTAAAGCAATATTGCCAATGGTCCACAGAACATGCTTAGAGTGATTTCACATTAGGCGATTTAACATCGCGGCTGTCACACTGCTAAAACTGCAAACTTGTGTGGCTCGTGGCCATATAAAATTTCACAGCGCGACAGTTGCGCTGCTAATTTGCCTAGTGTAAAACGTTCTTACAGTACTTATCACGACAAATCCCAACGGATTTGGAATATTGGACTGGGTTTATTGCACCATGTTATATTTTTTTAAGTTTATGACACATGCATCTTTTGCTGCGAGATGGATTATAGTTGGTGCATTTACATGTTATGAACGTCGGTTTGGTTTTGTTTGCATATTCTGTTTTCTTGTTCATAGGTACTTCAACGTGCTAGATCTAACCGCATTTTAGCTTTAGTGCCTATTGCAAATGCGCGATCAGACGACGAAAGCAATGCATCGGACTGTGAAGAAGATCCTATTTTACCACCGCCAGATGACTTGGATCAAGATTGTTCCAGTTCTCCACCACCTTCAATTGACTCATCTTTGGAGCGCATGAATATCTTAGACGATAATTCAGATCAGGATATTCCTTTCACTCCTGTGCTACAAAGTGTATTTCCTTCTCTAAATCAAACTGACTACAATTCTATACCATCAATATCCTCCATTTCTCTTCTACCATCTCCAGTTGCACAATCACCTCTTAGTCCGCAAACTACTCCAACTACATTGCAAAGTCTGCTAAACAGAACCACTAGATTGACAAGGCGTGATAATAGTGGCCGTCCACGTCTCGTCGCAAAAAAGACTAAACGTTTACTACAAATAAAGTTCAACTGGAAAAAGACCGTTTTTGCGCACAGTGCTTCTGTTGAACCCATACCGTTTTCTGATCCACCCACCGAGGAGATGACACCACGTGATTACTTCAATCAGTTCTTTTCTGAAGATATAATTTGTGACATAGTAGAACAGACAAACATTTATTCAGTTGAAAAGTTGGGACGATCTATAAATATAACAAGGGAAGACATTAAAGATTTTATTGCTATTCACATCATCATGGGTGTAGTCAAAATGCCGTGCTATCTAGACTATTGGAGCTTGCAACTTAGATATACGCAAGTCGCTGATATAATGCCGCTAAAGAAATATCAACTAATCCGAAGATTTATTCACTTTTCAAACAATTCTGAGGAAACGACTGATAGATTTCAGAAGGTTCGGCCAGTCGTAGAAAAAGTCCGTTTGAATTGTTTGCGCGCTGCAGAGGAGGAAAATCAATTTAGTATCGATGAGATGACTTTACCTTATAAAGGCAAAAAATCGTCGCCAATATAATGCTAGGAAGCCTAAAAAGTGGGGATTCAAGGCATTCGTCAGATCTGGAGTGTCTGGATACATTTATGACTTCCATTTATACGGAGGTGAAGACACGTCACGCAACGTAGAATTCACTTCTGAAGAAGAAGCTTTGGGTTTTGGAGCCAAGCTCGTATTGGCACTTTGTCAATCGATCCAGAATAAGCCATGCTTCGTGTATTTCGATAACTACTATACCTCCCTTGAGCTAGTAGCGTACTTGCGCAATCAGCTAGGAATATTTAGCCTTGGTACTGTAAAAGCAAACCGTTTGCGTGGATGCCAGAACTTACTGGAGATCGACAAAGCCCTAAAAAAGAAAGGCCGTGGCTCACACTCTCAAATCGTCTGTAATAAAAATAAAATCGCAGCTGTCAAGTGGTATGACAACAAACCTGTAACTTTGGCAAGCTCTTTTGCTGATGCTCACCCTGTTGGCAAAGTGAAGCGGTTTTCAAAAGAGCATAAATCAAGAACTGACGTGACTTGCCCTCAAGTTTTAAAACATTATAACGCACACATGGGGGGCGTGGATTTATCAGATATGCTCATTGCATTATATAGAACTCCACTAAAAATCAAGAGGTGGTACATGGGGATATTTTATATTTAATCAAATATCTAAAAATCTATGAATAATTTTCCGATATAGTGAATGGAAGAATGATAGGAAGTAGGGGTCGCAATACCGGACCCTTTTCACAAAACCGGTATTTTCGGTAATACTGTTTCAACAGTACCGGTATTCCGGTATTTTCGGTATTTTCGATATTAAAAGAAAAATAACTAAAAAGTAGTAAAAGATTAATAAAATTTTCCTTACAGTGGTCGGTTTGCATCCTATTTAAGGCTTTCCAGATGGACAATGAAAATTTCCCAATTATAAATCAAAGTACTTCTTACTAGAAAATGTCTATCCCATCGGTTATCGGTTCTATAGCAAATGTACCAGCCCACTGCCAATTCTGTTTGGTTATTTATTGAGCTATATCGATTACTTCAGATTTCTGTCGGAGTACCTCATTTCAGATTTTATTCTTCATGGAAATCCTAGCTTCTCTCTCGAAGTTGTTTTTGTTACGTGACTGCAATGTTTGCACGAGGTAAACACACTTTTGAACAACCTCGAGAGCAACCCCGTTAACTATCAGGTCCGGAGTAACATGTTCATAAAACATAACCTTGGCTTTACTAGTTCTATCTATCTAAATTAGTTCTAAGTCATCATTGTTTTCATCTTTCTTTTATTGCCGCCAATCTCTAATGGGAATCGTGTTAAAGCTTCTCACAGGACAGGCATAGCCTAGTGTGAGAGGTTTTGTATTTTTCCCAAGCAAAATTTCGAATTATCTATGCAAACAAGTGACATAGGTACCTAAATGTAATTGCTTGTTGTAATTGTACTTTTCGGTAAATAACGATTTATTTATCTATTTATTTACTAAGGTTCACCCGGAGACCAATGCGTTAGGAAGATTCAGCTGAGCCGTCTAACATGTGTTGTAGGTCTTCAATCATTTCGGTCATAATGACGATATCATCTGCGAACCGAAAGTGTGAGATGTTATATTCTCGCCATAATATTAATGCCGTAACAGTTTAGGATCTTAAACATATCCTCCAGGGCATTCGTGAACAACTTGCTGTATTTATGCTGCCGAAGGACCATTTCAATTTCGTCTAAGTTGACTTCTGGCAGCTCTTCGGTGTATGATCCTCAACGATATGTTGGGGGGATGCTGATGCTTGTGAGGTAAATAGCCTTCCTTAAATAGTGAACCTTTACCGTAATTTTGAGCTGGTATAGACCTGGAATTAAATGGCCGGCTGATGGTATAGTTCGTGTGGGACGTGCCAAGTCTGATCGGTGATTTACCGCTGACAAACAGTTGGTGCCCCACTTGGTTTACAAAAGTAAATCATACCCAGAAGCTAGCCTGTTTGGTTTTAGAAGCATACACGTTGTTATTACTACAAAACCTTGTAGATTGGTACAATAAGGAGATAGTCCTGAACTTATTCGGGTCGTTCATTGGCTTTTCGGGCTTCAGTAGTATGACCAATTTTTCTAGCACCAATTAGTTGTTGCATTGTTCAAAAACTCTAAAGACCGGCGAAAAAAGGCTAAGACCTGTTTTCGCCTTTCAGAGTCGAGCATCTCCTCCATGCGGATCTAACCCTGATGGCAGACAAATTATCAGACAGGTTAAACGGTGCCATTTGCTTGCTGTAACAACTTTACAAATACAATCTATACTTAAATCAAACCACTTTCTTGCTATAACAACAAAGCGGCAAGTAGCAACCGCGTATACCGAAAATCCCGGTTTTCGTGAATCTAATCCCGGTATTTAAAAGTGTCTATTATGGTCCGGGATCCCGGTATTTTCGGGATCCGGGATCCCGGTTTGCGACCCCTAATAGGAAGGTCTTTAATAAAAAACAAGTAACATTTCGTGTTTTCGTTTTAAATAAAAATGTTAATCTTATAATTGCCTTGAAACATTAATATTATAAAATTTATATAATTTCATTTCTATAATTTTAATTTAAATTGAAAAAATAATGTAGAATCTAATTATTAATAATCAAAGATGCCACCTTTTACATTAAATTACACATCGACATCGATTCTTAATACTTAAAATAAAATTGTCAATGTCTTGCTGCGGGTATGAGGACCCATTTTCTTTGCAAGTGTTCGTAAAGTTGTTGTGCCGTCGTCAAATTCGGCAAGAAATCTCTTAAAGCTTTTCGTTGTAACATATTCCAGGCACATTTAAGTCGGGCGACTGAGCAGGCCAATCCAAGACATGAATATCGTGGCCTCGGTGAGCGGCCGTATGGGAAGGAGCATTTTCGTGCATGAGTACAAATTCCTGGCCCTTTTGGATTCTGTGCGGGACAATAATAGGCTCTACAACCTTCTCGTGGTATTTTTGTGTAGTCATGCTGCCTTGGATCCAAACGAGCTGGGTTTGTCCACCTTTTTTTTTTTTTTTTTTTAGGCGGGGGGAATGCATTGACGCACTGCCTGCGGCAGCTCGGGGGAGCTGGGGCCGCAGGACGGTGTGGGACTCGCCCTATCTAACGGGCCATACCCACTAAACCCACCCTCCGTGTACCTCTCGTGCTGCTCGTGACGGCCAAAGGCAGGCTCGTTTGAACTCTTCTCACAAACCGCCACGCAGCACTGCTCATCAGCTCTCTCTTAGGCAGTTGTTCTGCCCCTACCACTCATAGAGGCGCGTGGGTACACCGCACACGCGCCACTCAGACCAGTCAGCTGGAGGAGCCGGACGCCCCCGCGTCCGTTCCTCCTGGTCTCGAAGAGAGATGTATGGGACTACGTTCCCGTACTTCCGCGGCTCTCGCAGACGTCTCTCGTGCCCTCCGGGAGCCCTCACGTGCACGCGTACGTTCACGCTCGCTTCGCGTGTCAGGGTCCTCGACCGGGGGTTGTGTCTTGTCTCGCTTCTTCGGCTGGGGACAATCGCGTGATCCAAGCCGACGGTTGTCCTCCTTGCCGATGTTAGCACACAGGATGCAGCGGACCTGCTTCGTGCAACCGGCAGCTTTGTGGCCGTTTTCGCCGCATCGAAGGCACGTGTTGCTGCGGTCTTCAACCGCGGCGCACCTTACTCGGCCGTGGCCCTCTCCTAAGCACCGCGAGCAGCGCAGGGGTCTCGGCTTAAGCAAAACAGCTCTTGCTGAGATCCACCCCACGATTATCCGGCTGTTCGCCAGCTTCTTGGCTACCATGACCGGGCAGCGCACAATAACCGCGCCGCCCCAGTCACTCTTCGAAATTTGGCCCACTCGAACTTGCGCCGCATCACACTCGCCAGCCTTGGCCACTGCTTCGGCGACCTCCTCGGCTGTGACGGAACTGTCGAGGCCCGTCAGCCTAATGTCCGTAGACTTGACAGGTCTCGTGATCTTTATCATACCTGGCTGGTAGATTTCGGCAAGTTTAGCAGCGAAGACATCTGCTTTCTGGTTTGCCTCGTCCACATTCTGACCAGCCAGGGCGTCGATTTCCAGGATGCTGTTCCCGGTAGGAGTGGACACCTTAAAACGTAGGCGGTCACCTATGCCGAGATCCCACAGGTTGATTCTGGCCTTGGCTTCCCTGAGGAAGTTCTTGATGCTCAGTCCAGCAGCTAGGCCCTCCGGCCGCATTTCGAGGACTACCGCAGCTGATCGCGGAGCCCGTAGTCGGGAGGGATTCCCCAGTTTGGTTGAGGGCTTTTGCCCGCTGGACGTTGCGGGTTTGGCCTTCGCCGCGGTTTTCGGTGCAGAGGACGTTGGTGCTGGGGCACTCTGGGTCTTTATTTGCACCGTCTTCCTCTTCTTCGTGGGTTTGTCCACTATGGCGTGAGCAGGTTTGGGAACGGCTGGAACTGCTGCTGTGCTGGATCCCTTGTTGCGCTTCGTTCTTCGTTTGACTACTTCAGTCCATGCTTCGACCTGAGTAGTCGTCTCCATCGGGATGGCAGTTGGGGCAGGCGCAGGGGCAACCCCCGGATTGGAGGTTTTCCCTTTGCCTTTCCCTTTGCCCTTACTGGGTTGAGATGTCGGAGCAGTTGACTCCCTGACCGCGGGCTGGCGCATCTCCGGCTCCAGAGGAGGATGCATGCTCTGGGTAGGAGGGTTGCGCTTTGCATCATATGCCTCGAAACTCTCCTTTATCATTTGGCCCACATGGAGGAGGATGGAGCGAGTGAACTCCTCAACTCCACCGTCCTCCTTGGGGCATGTCGGAGCTAGGGTTGACGTCCGAGAAAGGGCGCGGAGGCCTCCCTGTTCTCGGATATGTTTGATCTCTGCCTTGAGTGTGCTGATTTCAGTCGAGAGATATTTGTTCTCGACTCTCATCGCTGCCATCTCTTTGCGAAGTCGCTCTTCTCTGCATCGGGTTGCGGTGAGTTGGTCGCGCACGTGGGCGAGCTCCATTTCCAGCGTGCAGTTCTCGCTGGTCACGGTGCGGTTTCGCAGAACGTATGCGGCGGACTCGATGTCGCTGGCGGCTTTCTTGAAGTCACGCACTACGGTGCCCTTGAGATTCTTTGAGCTCAGGGCTAGGTCCCGAACCCAGTCGCAGCAACCTTGTATTTTGAGATACAGGTCGCCGGTCAGATCGGGGGGACCCATCTCAGAGGGCATATCCTCCATGGCTTCTCTCCTTCTCCTGGTAGCCGACGGCGTGCGAGACGACGATGGTGGCTCCGGTGGCGGCATCAGAGCGGAGTCTCTGTCGCCACCACCGAGGCCCGGGAGTGTTGGAAGCACTTGGGTGTCGTCCGGTTTGTCTTGGCTTGGTTCAGGGGAGGGCGTGTACAATGCCAGCTCCTCTTTTGCCCGCTGTAGCTCCCACGCGTAGCGGCTCTCAGGGTCACTGAAACCCTGGGAGTCAAGTCTTCGGCGGGCTCTTCCTCGTCCTCCTCCAGACAGCTTTGTGGCCTTAGAGGTACCCGGCGCGCCACTGTCGATCAAGTTGCCGGCGGGTGATAGGACATCACCAATCGCTGGGTGTCTTCTCTTCGAACCGGGTCTGCTATCGCCAAAGTCTTCGCTGCATCCTGAGTAGAGCTCGTAGTCGTCATTTGCGAAGTACGTGTCTTCCCAGGTGGGCGTTTTGTTGGACTCGGCGCAATCTCCCGAATCTTTCTCCTTTTCCTTTTTCTTAGCTCCACCGCTAGAGCGGGAGCTGTCTCTACTCCTTGGTCTTTCCTTCTCTTTCAGCGTGTTGCTGCGTCCTCCTTCTTTCTTCGCTTCTTTGTCACTCTTCGGTCTGCCCTCATCTGCCTTTTCTCCGGCGCCAGGTTTACGAGAAATGCTCGCGCTAGGCTGAGTTTTGGGCTCTGTACTCTGTTTCGCAGCCTCGCTGCTCTTCTTCCCTGTCGTTTTGGGGATACCACCAAACATGCCCTTAAGGCGAGATTCGAAAGTGGGCTCCTGCCTCGTCTTCCCCCCTAATTTCCCCGAGTTTGAATTATCCATAGAATTCCCACGAGTCCGAGAGATAAAAATGGTCCATCCAGCCAGAGATCTCGGTATAACTGGATAACCCTACTTACTCCCGAGGAGGCGGGAAACCCCGGGGTGGCCGCTAGCCGGTTGATCCAACTCTGCCAACCACTCTGCAATCCAGAGACCCCGTCGCCACGCAGGGCCCCGTAGGGCGCCCCAACGACGGGAATTGGAGGATTTTTAAGAGCATTTGATGTCTAGGGCTGAAGGGGTACAGTAACGGTAAAGAGTCCTGGGATGCTAAGGGGCTGCAGCAGCATTGACAAGGGAGGTAGGACCTCACGAACCAAGCCAGCACCGAAGAAGCCGCGCACACCCCATTTCCCCACCGAGACTCCACCACAACAGACCCAGCCCCCAAATGCTCCCTTTGGGGTTTACTCCCCGCAGCCCTGGCAAGCAGGGCCCCCGCCCCGCCCTAAAAAGGGCAGAACGGTATGGTGCAAGGAAATCGACCGGTATGTAACCCTACCAGTCATACGCCCTGGAGGCCCCTTGCGAGACTCCAGAACTAGGGGGAGGTTTTATTGAGTTTACCATCCTCGCGGCCCCAAAAGGCCCCCGGCCCCGATTGGGGTAACGGTGTACAGGGGTTTTTTAGAGAGGTTTTCCTTCCTCGCGGTCCGGACAAAAGCCCCGCAACCCCCGGCCCGCCCGTGAAGGCGGGTTACGGTAAGCCTGGGTTTTTTATTGAGGTTTTCCTTCCTCTCGGCCCGGACGAAGTGCCCCCGACAGCCCTCGGCCCCCACGGGGTAACGAGTTGCCCGGCGACCCGCCAGTCAGCGACGGCTGACTATGGGCGGGCTGAGCCGCGCGTGGTAGTTTTTAAAGAGGGTTCCGCCTCGCAGTCCAGGTAAACTGGACCCCCGTCCCGTCGATAGCTCGAACGGATTACGGTGTGCTTCGTGCCACATCCTTGCACCGCTATGCTTAACATAGCGGTGCAAGGAGCGACACTGGCAGAGTTTAGCCGTCGGCTACCAATCCCCGAAGGAAATTGCTAACCGCCGTTGCCCGGGATGCACCAGGACAGGATGCTATTTCTTACATCCGATCGTAACCGGATGTAACCAATAACATCTCGTCGCTCTAGGAGGTGACTCCGCTGCATGCCCGGGTTTGTCCACCTAACTCAACTCAACTCAACCACGACTAACTCTCCTGGAGATCTCCAAACGCGTGTTCTTCGTGAATTCGGATAAAACCCAAACCATGGATAATGCTCCCGAGCCCAAGAACGCCGCCTACCGCGATTGTCACGTCGCAATGCTTGAACACATAGTGGTCTTTGAGCATGAAGAGTGACTTCAAGCAACCTCCTTTGCACGGTTTGGTCGCTTGTAAGCAGCTGGTGGTCCTCCTGAAGCCTTTGTACTAGTTGCATCGCTGTAATATTTACATACATCGCTTTTTTCGGCGGTAGGTGTGAAAAACGTTTAAAAGCTCTTCCAAAATTAATATTGTTTTTAATTGGAAAAAAACTAATTTTCTTAATAATTTCGGTCTTTATTGTCACATAAGAATACAATTGAATACCTACATACATTGTTGGGAACTTCATCCATGAAGATTTAGTGTAGTTCACTGCTTCCACCTGCCGGCCAGCTGTTTCACTATCACTAAAACCGTCAAGAACCACATACTGCTTATTATGGCTACTCTAGAGCAGATCACCGAGACACAACGTTCTTTGGAGAACACTCTGATGCAACGTATGGCAGAGTTTGAGTCGCAACTTCATGGACCAGCAACTTCACCCTCTCCGTCAGACAGCGCCGGCCTACTGCGAAAGGATTTCTATGCCTTTAAGGAGCTTGTTGGTAACATTCTTGGTCTACTGCGCCAACAGATTTCAGAGCTTTGCAAGAGTGTTGATATCATTGAGACTCGGCACCGCCGTAAGTTCTTAGTCATTAATGGAATACCAGAGTCAAGTAACAGTGATCCAAAAAGCCAGCTTATGGACATTCTTCATGTTCGCCTCCAGTTGAAGGACATCGGCCCCACTGACATCGTGTCATGCCACAGACTGGGTAACTTATCAGAAGGCCACAATCGTCCAATACTAGCTAAATTCACTGACATAAATACCAAGGCCCTGATCTGGCGCAAGAAAACATTGCTTCGAGGATCTTCTGTGGTGTTCAGTGAATTTCTGACGCGACTCCGACAAGCGGTTTTTATAGCCGCCCGGAAACATTTTGGTATGCGTAGTGTGTGGACAACAGATGGCATTATTTCTATTAAACTGCCAGACAACACTCGCCGACGTATCGCCAGCACTTCTGAGTTGGACGCTCTCATTGCCTCCCATCCTGGGGACCAGGGTAGCAGCCAGAAGAAAACAGACGCGGCGGCAGCGGCGTCGACTAGCAGAGCTGTTACTCCAACCAAATCAAAGTTGCAGCCCGGTAACAAATTACAAACCTCTGACCCTGCCAAAACTAAGCGGTCCACTAGAAAGTAGCATATTTTAATTGATAGATTTTTCGCTACATAATCTTTTTTTATTTTTGTGATATTACGGATAGTTGAAATGCAATATTATTGCCACTATTACCCTCTAGTAATAGGTAACTTCACTTTTTTACTTGTTTATTGTCTTTTAAAATTTGACATATGTCAAAAGTGTCATTTTTGGAACTACGGTCCGAATCAATAGGTGTTTGTAAATTGAAAAACAATTTAAAATTTTAAGCGTTTATTGTAAACAGTTGGCCGGCCGGAAAAGTCAGTTTTGTTGTTTTAACATATATTTTTTTAATTTATATTATTAATTTTGTTTATAATTATTTAAATTTGTATATATCATATAATTATTCCCTGGAAGTCTAGCGATGAGTGACGACGACGACTCATTTTATTCAGCCCACAACTCCAATAACTCTTTTTTTTCCACGTCTTGTAATAGTAGTATCGTTGATCATCAGGATACACTTGCAAACCGGATACATCACATATTTTCTAATAACAGTAGCAATGCTTTCAATGTTTGCCATATAAATGCTCAAAGCATACCTAGTCACTACGATGAACTTTTAGATTCCTTTCCTGACAGTAGTAACTTTCATGCAATTCTTGTTTCTGAAACCTGGCTGAAACCAAATTTATCTTCTACTAGTTATAGTTTACCTGGTTTTATAATTATTCGAAATGATCGCATAGGTAAGGGTGGCGGTGGTGTTGCCATCTACTTACGTAGTCATATCCCATACAAAATGTTGGCCGCATCGCCCTCACAATATTCTCATTCCATGAAATTTCTTTTTCTGGAGATCGTTCTGAAGGGTGTTAGGGCCGTTCTTGGAGTAATATACTGTCCTCCTACCGTAAATTTTCTTCCTTCACTCGAATCAGTACTGGAATCTGTCAGTACAGACTATTCCCATCATATAATAATGGGTGATTTTAACGTCAATCTTCTTAAAACTACACAACAATCGTCAAAACTTCGTTCTATAATCGAAGCAGTAAATTTATCTATACTACCTTTATTACCCACGCATCATAATCTCGATACTTCTGATTCTTTGATTGATTTGATGCTTACGTCTTCTGCTGATCTCATACTGCAACATGGCCAGATTTTTGCACCTGGCTTCTCCCGTCACGACCTTATTTATATGTGCTACAAAATAACTCCGCCGAAGCCCAAACCCACTATTGTGACTTTAAGAAATTTTTCTAAGATAGACCACGAAAAACTCATAGCTGACGCGTCTGCCATTGATTGGTCTCCAGTGTATTCAGCGCCTACAGTTGATGGCAAGGTTGCTCTGTTGAATTCTACTATTATAAAGTTATATGACGTACATGCTCCCTTGCGATCAGTCAGGGTAAGGCGACCTCCTGCACCCTGGATTACAACTGGTGTGCGGATGGCTATGTCGAGGCGCGATCGTTGTTTCAGGGCTTACAAACGCAACCGTTGCGAGGAAACTTGGGAGTCGTTCAAGACGGCCAGAAATTGTTGCAACCGGATTGTTAGAGCAGCTAAACGTCGCTACATCCATGTCAGTATTCAAAACTCCTCTCAAGCAGATACCTGGAAGTTTCTAAAATCTCTGGGTATAGGTAAAGTAGCTCCTGCCATGAACTGTGATCCGTTTTCTCTCAACGATATCAATTCTCATTTCTCTTCGTCTCCGATGTTGCATGGCAGTATCAAAACTTCCACGATCTCGTCTGTTTTATCTTTACCAAAACTTGATATTGATTCTTTCTCTCTTTCTCCGGTGTCAGAGGACGAGATCCGCAAGTCGATTACTGCAATCAAATCGAAGGCCGTGGGCTGTGACGATGTTAGTAGAACTATGATTTTTCTGGTGCTTGCTCAACTTATTCCAGTCATAACACACGTCATCAACATATCTTTAAGCACTGGGGTATTTCCCAACACTTGGCGTAAAGCCTACGTACTTCCTCTTCCTAAAGTCTCAAACCCTAGTCAGCTAAATCATTTTCGCCCTATTTCTATTCTTCCCTTTCTTTCTAAAGTCTTAGAGGCCGCTGTCCATAAACAGCTCTCTAGGTTTGTACTCAGTAATAACTTAATTAGCGAATTCCAGTCCGGCTTTCGTCCAGGTCACAGTACCGCGACTGCCTTGTTGAAGGTTACTGAGGACATTCGTGAGGGAATGGAGAAATCTATGGTCACTGTTTTGGTCCTGACAGACTTTTCGAATGCGTTTAATACAGTGAATCACGATGTACTTCTCTCAATCCTGTCTCACTTGCGGGTCTCGCCCGAAGCATTAGAATGGTTCAAATCTTACCTTCACGGACGCCAACAGTCTGTGCGTGTCGGCCGCCAGTTTTCCGTTTGGAACGATTTGGCGGCCGGTGTCCCCCAGGGTGGCATCCTTTCACCTCTTCTCTTTTCAGTTTTTATTAACCTTATAACCCCCAAACTTAAGTGCTCTCATCATTTGTATGCAGACGATCTGCAACTTTATACTCAAGCAAACGTGGAAAACCTGGACGCTGCTATATCTGCCCTGAATGGCGATCTTGCCTACATTGCTGAATGGTCTCGCAAATTCGGTATTTTATTAAACCCTACTAAATGCCAGGCTATAGTGGTGGGTAGCTCGAGGCAATTAGCCAAAATCAACTTCCCGGCGATTAACCCCGTATTATTTAATGACATAGTAGTTCCTTACAGTGATAGTGTCAAAAATCTCGGGTTAATCATAGACAACACTCTTTGCTGGAGTAAGCAGATCCTTGAGGTCAGCAGAAAGGTTACTGCAACGTTATGCGCCCTTTACAAGTTTAAAAACTTTCTTCCACCTCACACAAAGATCCTGCTAGTTCAAGCTCTCGTCCTATACATCTCGTCCTCATTGATTACGCCGATGTGTGCTGCTCAAACCTCTCTCAAGCCTATCTTGATAAGCTTGACCGCCTCCTTAATAATGCTATCCGCTTCATCTTCGGGCTTCGTAAATATGATCACGTCTCTTCTTTTCGTACCAAGCTAAAATGGTTACCCATCCGTCAACGGAGAGATCTAAGGACCCTAAGCACGCTCTTTGGCATCCTACATGACCCTAACTCCCCAAGTTATATGAAACAACGTTTCATCTACCTGGGTACCACCACTTCGCGCAATCTTCGCTCCTCTCACAACCTTTCTCTTTATACTCCCCTTCATAAATCCGGGTTCTTATCCGATTCTTTTACTATCTCAGCTATCCGTCTTTGGAATTCTCTCCCTCTCCGTATCAAACAATCGTCATCTAAATTTGTTTTCAAAAAATCACTTTTTGAGCATTATCTTAGTACCCTTCGGAACTGATCATTTTCATGTGTCTCCTGTTTTCTTTGTTTTTTTCTTTTTTTTCTTCTCTTGTTCTCTCTCTAGACCTTCACCCATCAATGTTAGACTTCCCCGTATGTATGTATTCTTATTATTATTTATGTATGTGTATTTAATATATATGTATATCTAGTTTTTTATAAAATATTTACTTATGTGTATTAGCATGTAATGTTTATTTTAATTAGAGTATTTTCTCATGTAATAAACATGTCAGTTACTTCATACTCCGCCACAAACTTCACTATCTGCACTACCTCAAAGTTGACTGGTAGAGAATGCTGTATAGCATTAAGTCCGCCAATTGTACCCACCTGTGCAATAAATTTTAAATAAATAAAATAAATAAATAAATATTGGGTTGTCTTCGGGCGGTCATTTGGACAAATCATTCTTGTCTCTGCGTAGTAACACGATATCTACCCTTGTGCCGCTCAGCCATAGCCCCAGTACTGCGATAACGTGAATACAACCTTGATATCACGATTTAGCTGGTGTGTAGGGCCTCAACAACGATGCGTAGAATAGCACCATTTTATAACATACTCAAGGCTCGTAACATTTCATCTCGACTCAAATGACGACTTAACCATGACTTACACGGCACATCAAATCACAACTTAAACATGACTTACACGGCACATCAAATTAAAAAAGAAAAACAATCTAATATTATCAATAAAAATATATTAATTTTCCTTGACGTAACAAATTACTATCAATTTTTCCGCCGTATTTTGTCCTATATTTTATATCCCTAGATTCTGTTTATGTGTGAAGTAGATGATTGTGACCGTAAAATTTTAAGTCAAATACATTTTGAAAGTTATTTTAAATGGCGCATTAGTACCTAAATAGTTTTTAAGAAACAAGAAGGAGAGTAAAAATTCTTATGTTTGTTGTTAAGTAAAATAATCATTCTTTTTCAGCTGTATTTTTTCACCGTCGAGTTCGGATTGTGTCGGCAGCCCGACGGTTCTCTCCGAGTGTACGGCGCAGGTCTACTGTCGTCAGTTGCTGAACTCCAGCACGCCCTTAACACCTCGGACAAGATCAAGCGCTTCGACCCTGACGTCACTGTCCACGAGGAGTGTATTATCACCTCGTATCAGAACGCGTACTATTATACTGACTCGTTTGAAGAAGCTAAGGAAAAAATGAGGTTATTAAACTTTCACTCATTGTACTATACACAGGGTGACATAGCAACTATTGCAAGTTAGTGCCAAAAAATATTTACCAATATTCTTTTTAAAAAACAAAATCCTTTTTTTATTATTCCTATCTGCTGTCTAAATGGAACTCTAGATTATTTAATGATTGGTAGATAAATTGCATTTTATGAGCACTGCATAAGGCCCTTGTTGCTTCAGCGTCGGCGTACGGCAGTGATCTTTGATGAATGACCAAGTCCGTTTTCTTTTTTTATCTGAAATGTTAAAGTATATTTTATTCTAAAAATACTTGTTAAGATTATAATTAATTACGTTAAAGTCGTTTTTTATATTGTTGTTTTACCTTATTTTTTAAATTTAGCACTACCTTGCAATGTGGCTTTGTATACCGCTTACTATTTTCATGACTTAAGCTGATAATGTAAAGTCAATATCAGTTAAGATATGATAATGTAAAGTCAATATCAGTTAAGATAATTTGTAATTTTACAAAAAAGATATATACAAATAAGATTGTGGACCTTTCTATGTAAAACATTTAAAAATAAAAGCAGTACCTTTATTATTTGAGGAAATTTCGACTACCTAAGTAGGTCCGTTATGTCGTTACGTTGTGTTTGTACTACACGCTCGTAAAATTACCCTCTCGAAACACAACATTCTGCAAAACACTCAAATTATCGCTGTTATTCAAACTGCTCTAATAATAGAATTTGGAATTTATATGTAAATACAGGTTGTCCCTTAACTGTAGGATAACCTTGTAACCATGTGGTTACTACTTGAAAATGTATTGACTTCCCACACAAAATTGTGTTTAACTGAATTTGTACAGAAAATAGTTCTCCATAATGTATAGAATCATGGGGAACAATTAAAATTTAAAATACGTATTCTTTACATCATCGAGAACAACTTTTGTTCTACGACTTTAAAAATACTCGTATGCATATATTTTTTTGTTTTTCTATACAAATCTAGTTAGCTGTTAGGTTATATTGCGTAGGTAGTCAATACATTTTCTAGCAAATGTGCTAATTTGCAAAAAGTCATAGAACAAAAGTCGTTTACCATGATGTATGTGTATATGAATATGTTACAAGGTTATCCTTGAGTTACGGGACACCCTGTATGTAACATTCCTTAGTTTAAAATAGTATTTCGATTACAATTTTAAAATATGCATCGAATAGAATACAAGTTTTCATCTACTAAAATTGATACACAAAATTTTAAAAATCGAGTTAAAATTACTAACTCCTCACCATCAGTCATATAAGAAGTCGCACAAATGGATTAAATATGTAAAAATGTTTTCGTTATAACAGGCTTTGAAAATTTAACATAATGTTTAAATAAAAACTAGCGACCGCAGCGCTGCACTTACGCTGTTTATAGTTAGATAGATTTACATAGCAGCGCGGCTGCAGCGCTGAATTCGCGGTACATCCGCGCGATACTATGCCGCAAACTGAAAGCGCATTTACTGTTAGTAATCTTGAGGTAACAAAAATAGGTAAGCAATAGGTGATCGTATTAAAGTACTTGCCCTATAAGTTAACTAGTTAGCCTGTTGGGTATGTAATATAAGAACCTGAAAAATTTACGGAGAGGTTGTTATCATGGGGTAATATATTTTTATTTTTTTCATTTTTCAGATGTTCTTTGCTAATTCAAAAGCATAATTAAAGCCTTGGCTAGTTACATTATAAGGTGAACAATCTGAAAACCTAAAGAAACGCGTTATTTCGCCGTTTATTTTTAAAGTTGACGTTAATGCAAAAGTTTAACTACAATGTTAAACTTTTACTTTTTAAAAACGGTACGTTTAAAAATGTTGTAATTATTTTGTGCAGATCAGTACCGTGAGGTTTATTGACTTCTCTCCAGTATTATCTGAAATTTCAAAAAAGGTATGAGTGAGTTTTATTGACTTGTCTCAAGTATTATCTGAAGTTTCAATTAAGGTCCGAGTCGCATTTATAGTGCACACCTACACATTAAAAGTTTTCTATCTTACACTGACTGTAATCCTGTTGTATGCCTGACTGTAATTATAAACACAATATGGCAGCTAAATGTACAGGTATATCAGCTGTCTAGCGCGTGGGTTGAAGGTTGTCTCGTTTAGTGGAAAATCCGTGTGTTAATCTTAGGATTAACACTAACTAGCAATATCTACTCATGAACAATATCTGCCAGTAGTTTTTCACTAAATGCCATATACTAATAAACTAGTCACTAATAATGGTAACTATAAGTAAGCAAAAATTAAGTAATGAGTGCTTTGTTTACTTTAACTCAACTATATGTTAACAGGCAAGTTGGAATAAACAAAGCAATATTTTTTGAGCCGGTCGGTCTGTTTAACCCTAATTCAGAATAATTCCAATCAAACATCAATCATGTAAAATTTAACTACAAAAAATTATAATACTTACCAATTATAATTCATAAAAATTTTACAACTTTTCCTCGGTCTTTGTATCTTTTCATTTGTGGTCAGTCTTTTTCTATTATTTTTGTATTGTTAATGTGCCTAATTTGCAATAGTTCTCTACCAGATGGCTGTAGGTAAATCTTGTCCTCTTTTCCGTCCGTCCGTTAGTAGAGTATGCAAATAAATTTAAAATAAATACATTTCTGCTCAGCGAATATTATAAGTTGTTTCTGAAATATGAGTGCTCAAATAAATTAATTTTACAGAGCCTTTGCTGAAAGCATACAACGTCCATTTGGGGTCCGATACAACCCATACACCCAAAGTGTCGAAGTGCTGAGCAACGCTCAGAAGATCACTGCACTCGTTAGAGAGCTTCGAGGAGACATTTGCATTGTCTCGTCTGCAATCAAGAAAATATCGGCCCAAGACTCCTCTCTCGATGTTGAGACCATAGCAAATATGCTTCATACTGGCTTACAGGTAAATTAAATAGTTACAGAATTAAATTATACTCTTCGAGCTCCGGACTACAAAGTTGTGGGTCGCGGGTTTTAATCCCGCAAATGGCAAATGTTTGGGTGATGAGCACGAGAATTTGTACCATGAAATTCTTGAATTTTATTAAATTAGGGAAAAAAATGTCATAAATTATAATTCGTAAAGTATTATAATATATATTAAGTATATCTGGTGCTGGGCCGCCATAGTACAAGTTCTGTTTAATGGGGCTAAATAATTTGTACGATTGTTGAAATTTATATATAATTAATAACTTAATATTTAATTGACGACCGTCTGGTGTAGTGGTTCGCGCTCCGGACTACAAAGCCAGCGCTTGCGGGTTTGAATCTCGCAAGGGGCAAATGTTTGTGTGATGAGCACGAGCATTTGTACCTTAGTCATGGATGTTTATAAAAGTATTTAAGTATGTTTACTTATCCGTTATCTAGTCGCCATAGTACAAGCTCTGCTTAGTTTGGGGATAAACAATTGGTGTGATAAACAATTGGTGTGATTGTTGAAATCATTTATTTATTACTATTTATTTATAGAAAGTGGTTTCCAGCAGGCCAATCTGGAAATCACTGGGTAGAGGCCTTGTTCAGCAGTGGATGTCCTGTGGCTTAAATGATGATGATGATGATGAATATAGATTTCAGAAATTGTGATCCCACACATGTTTAAAACATACATTTATCTATAATATTCCGAAAGAAGTTTTATGAAATTACGAGAGACGCAAAGGAGAAGATTAAATGTTAAAATTCTACTAATATTTTCTTAAACTATTCCATGAATGAAATACTCAAATTAACCTTTTTAAGTGAAGGCAATACAAACGAAATTGCAAAATACGGGTAAAATTTCCTTTTATTCATTCTACATTAAAGCGTTTGATATCGTATCAAAAGGAGAGCTAAACATTTAGTCTTTGATCGTCACTTCAAAGAAATATTGTAATTACGCCAACAGACATTACTTGCTATTTACGAGTCAATACTATTGGAAGTCATTTTTATATAAAGTAAATGTTAAAAGTATGAGTAAAAAAACTGATGGTTGGGTGACGTCTTTCAAAATTTATAATCCTTCAAAACTAAGTTTTTGGTTTCAGTCTGAATCAATTTTATAATCGCAGAACAAGCAAACTGTTGCTTAAGGTTAATGATATGTCATCATCGAGTATAGTTTCAATTGTCATCACGTAAATGTTTCCATTGATCCCGTTTGCTCTGCGTGCCGCAATGCAGAGTTTCTCCCAATTTCCGTCCGTGCGTCCGAAAATGATTGATTCGTAATTCCAAATTTATCTGAGAACTATTCAACGCACAGCTGACCTTTATTTCACGAACGGAATGGTTCGGTATGTAGGTACTAAGTAAAAGGTAGTGCCAGAAAAGCGTAAACTCAATGCCCGTTTTACTTGCTACATAATATTCACATTATACAGGGTGTAACAAAAATATTCTGTCATATCAATTTTCCAAAGAAAAATGAAAAAAAGGCTATCAATTAAAGCTGTCCGGTTAGCTAAACCATTTATTTATATGGCATCAATTATAATTTTTACATTTTACCCTATGTTTCTTTCGCAAAGTTGTTTATTTATTAGAAGGAGCACAAACATCCAGTCATAAGGCTGAATCTTTTTGTAACACTTTGTGCACTGCTGAACTTTTGCGTGTAATTAATCTAAACATAGGATCTCGATAATTTTAGTAGAATAAGCCTGAGATAATCATTCCTCGCAGTATGTGTTAATAATAAAAAATATCACGTCAGCCTCTAGACGTCCACTGCTCTCACTCACGTTAGTAATTATAATATAATAATATTAAATTATTTTTAGGTTAATGAAAAGAGCCCACAAAGTACATCTGGTGGCAGCACACCTAACTCTGACCGCGGAGCTTCTCCAAAACCCGACGCTTCTAAGTAATTCAACTCTTGATACTCAGACGCCATGATCGATCTAGATTATTAAGTGTAAACTAATATTTATTTATCTATGGTGACAATAAGTTTATTCACATGATAAATACAGTAGGTCTGTCGAATTACGCATAGACGCTTACGACACCTATAATAAAAAAATACCTAGATACACTATCGTCAAATTGAATCTTATGCACTAACATTAACACGTCCCGTCGCAGTCTCGAACCTACTCGCACTGTTCTCTTCATTTATCACCTTAATGATAAAATTACTATTAAAACCTTAAGTAAGCGTTTTTTGACAGACCTATTTTAGTTTGTTACTTGTGAAAACAATATGTATTTTATTAATCCTACTATTGATCGATAAAATCTGTCTTTGAAGTTTAACAATATTATGATTGTACTTAGTATAGTTACAAATATTATAACTAAATAATATACTTAAAATATATCATGTTTATCAAAAATATTTATAGTATTATAGTCTAGGAAATATAATTTCTTGATATGGATTATACACTAGCTCATTGTAGGATCTTCTTACCTTTTATCCAACCTTTTATAGTGTGAGCGAAACAAATCCTAACTGCTATAAATAAACTCAGTTAAATTATGTTTCCTGAAAAAATAAAAACCTTAGCACGAATAGGTTAATTAGATGTACTTTGGATGTCATTATACTAATATGATTAGTAATGTATCTCTATCTACTGTATAAGATTTCTTAAAGATGATAATTTAAAGCTAATAACTGATGTTTTAATCTACATACCTTTTAAATACCAAAAATAAAAATCGATTCGTGAATGTGTGCTATTGAATACAAACATGAAACTGACATCAAAGCGTTTGACTGATTCAGTGCCCACCTAGCCGGCTCAAAATATATCGATGACGAAGTAGCGCTCATTCAAACTCAAGAACAGGTCCACTAAACATAAACCGACATGTTATAAACCATACCTCTGGTTGTACCCGTAAACATTCCTTTACTGTCAGAGCCAAAATAGAAATGATTTAACGATCGCAATCTAACCCTAGACGATGTGGAATTAACGGGATAGTAAACCACAAATTTGGAGCATATCCAACAAAGATAAATTTAAGAAAATAACGAAACAGAAAAAGTGAGATGCATCGATTGTATCGTCATCGTGCGTGCCATAAGCCATCGAAAATCATCACAGTATACAAAATGTTTCTCTGACGGCTGCTTGCCGGTGCGGTTTGGGCACGCTGCCAAAATTATACCACCGTTATTTTTTAAATAAAAATGTTGAAACGCTCCAAAATGAGGTCGTGTATGGTGCCGTCGATCTATGAGTAAGAATGTAAATATTTTAAAAAATATTTGTCTAAACCGATCCTGGCCAAACACATAAACTAGAGTACGAGTAGATACGTACGTTTGAAATACGGAAGATAATGTGCCATCGTATATATTAAACAAAAGTCCTTGGCAATGTTTCTTGAATTTAATTATAATCTACTTACGTATCTGTCAAAATTGTATGAAAGTTGGCAAGTGAGCATCAAGAGTAGTGACAAAATTAGCATTTAACATTGAAAATTTTGATGTCATGTGATTGGTAATTTAGGTCCGGTAAAGGCAAAAATAACCTCGGTTAGATTGTTTTAGGACAATAGTATTTGTACCATACGTACGAGTAGATTGACTTGGTATCGAAGTAATTAAAGGAAAAGATATTGGCGTGGGTACGTTCATCGATAATTATAACATACAAACAAAGTTTCAAAGAATGACACGGGCGTAATGGTAACAAATACATCACGCGCAAGTCATTAATTCCTCTGAGCTTCCCAGGAGATCGCCTGCTGCGATGTGATTCGCGTGTATGGGCGGGGCACAGCACGTAGGTAGAACAGCCGGTGGGGCAGAAAGATTATAGAACGGAGACCACATTCCGGTTAGCGCAGCGTAAGACATCCACCCCTACAAGGTGGACAGCAGACCTGGTAATAGTTGCAGAAAGCCGCTGGGTGCAGGCTTCTTACCGGATACTATAGAAGTTATTGGGAAGGCCTATGTTAAGCAGTAGACGTCATATTATGGCTCAAATAATGGATGATGATGCGATTCGCTGTGAAACGGTTAAGTGAATGGAGTTATACGCGCCCAGTACGACTTTACCAATGTCATTAAATAAAACACTGAAAAGATAAAAATAATATTAACACATATGTACCTTATCAGTTACTTTTGGAGTCGGTGTCAGTCGATGAGAGTTTTAATGTTTTTGTTTGCACCTACTCCAAAAGTAAGTGATTAGTGTGTTAGTATTATTTTAGCTTTCAGTTTTTTGCAGTTGTTTTTTTTTTAATTTTCTTTTTTCATAAATTTTTGTGTTACATCCTGATCGAAACGAATCAGTGTGTGTGCAAACCAAAGTTAACTGCTGAACTCCAATTTCCCTACTTGCCCTATTTTGACAGCTCTAGGGGTGATTTTTTTCTGCCAATTTAAAAAATGCTTACTTGGAAGTTTAAGCTATTTACAATATTGGTTTACATTTGTTGAAGATATTGGGTTTCGTAGATACAAAAATCTGTTGCGTAGCATGATTTGATCGATGATTTTCTTATTGACCCCATCATCAGAACTTGCCTAAATTTATTTGGGAACATAGAAATCGATCAACAAACATACATAAAAAAAGATTCCGACGAAGGCAAATAATTGACTGTAGAAAGACAATTCATAGCAACTATAATTGAGTATGAACAATATTCTGAGATATTGTAACAGAAACATTTCAATAGTAAAGATATGTAATTTAATACATATACTATCTGCTATGGCTTAAATAATTTACCTAAAACGTTTAGATTTTGACCTAGACACATTCCACATAAGCTTAATTTTAACGTATGAGTTAAATTTGTGTTGCGTAAATATATCTTTGCACTCAGTGGTCTTTAAGCTTTTTATCCAGATAGTACCAGTGGCAGCAAGCGACAACAGAAGGTAACGCAGGATTACGCTGAACCTAAAATAATTTTGGTTTAATGCTTTAAGTCTATAGGACAGTTTTTGCCTATACAGGGTTATTATTAAAACCTCCTACGGGCTAATTCTGGTGCTCAAATACAAATTTTTCCATGGAAAAAACATCGGAGTGGAAAAAACAAAAATTCACTTCCCCATACTAAGCCGCCGGCGATTATGAAAGAAAAAGTTGTTGTATTTGAGCACCAGTCCCTAGTAGGTTTTTGATGTTTTAAAAATTACCCTGAATAATAGGACCAATGACAATGCTACTGCAAATGAAGGCTGGGCATCTATAACTACTAGCATACCTACTTGCATACTTAAATGTAGCCAATAATTTATATTTCCAAGTCCATGCCTGCCCACGCTGCGTCTTCCGGTCTGTCCGGTGTCTCGTTTTGCTGGGCTGAGGGGTTTAAGGTTGCCAATTGGTTGCAGGCCATTATGAATCGACCACGCTGCAGACTACTGATTGCAACTGTATGTTTAGTAACTTAATTCAAACAAGTCAAATAGATATAAAAAAATACATGAGCATGTATAATTTTAACAGTTCAATTAAATAACTACCTAAAGTCTGTTCATCTTTGGTTGCCAAATAGTGTAAACAATATTGGCGTGTCTTTTTTCAAAATATCAGAGCATAAAATTGATAAACTTATAGAATAAAAAGGTTTTGGTGTCAAATGATTATTTACAATTATAGAAGGTGGAAATCAATTTATTTTAATTATAAGTAAGTAATTTCGGAAATTTCAAGGTGTTTAAAATATTTTCCAAGCAAAGATAAACAAGTGTTACACTGATTTCACGGATTTGGATATAATTGGGCACAGGTCAATGATATTTAAAAAATACATTACTTTTTAAAACTGTACTTATTTGAGAAACGTGTACACCGTGGGCAAAGGAGAGTATTAATTCCAACTGATAATGTATAAATTAGATTTTAGGAAATTAAATTTCAATGTTACTTTGTCGTTTATTATTGAATTATTTAAATTCAGTACCAATTATTCCTGTAAATATATCCGTATACTTAAACGAATATTAAGGGGTCCTGACAAAAATAGGTCAGTAGGGCATTGCGGAACTGAGACTGGTCCACAATCAGATCTCTCAAGCGAGTTACTGAAAAACTTCCGATCAACTTGCCTTGAAATTGCATCTGCAACCTTTTCATCGAATGCTTATTTTGGACTTACAAGTTGTAGTTGTCAATGAGATGTGTATACTTGTTAATGTGTAGTAATTTGTTAATGATAATTTGGGGTAAATAACAGTTGGAGTATGACATACACGTCACGGCAGCCTCCAGCGGGAAAGCCCAAAGCGGCCGCAGTCGCGTCGAGCGCCCGACGCGTCACGACGCTGCCGGCCACTCCACCGCTTGCCGCCCGCCCACGCAAATCAATATCACTTTCGCACATGCATATTTTTATAGAAACATGTAATTGCTGTTTAAAAGTTTTATCTTGTGGATCAACAAAAATATAGTAAATCGCTTCCCTCCAAAAATTCGGCATTCTCGTCCCGTGACAGTTCCGCGTCGATGTAAACAATATGAAAATAAATTGGCGCAACAGCTGACTCGTCTGGACAGCTGATCATTCCTCTCGTAACGGATGAGCTTTTTTAAAGGTATTTTAACTAGATCCCAATATATTTGCAGAGCGAATGTAATTTGTAACTATTGTGACGTTAGATTAGCAAAGTGAGACGGTTGGATAGAACACAATGATTACGTGGATGGTTTTAGTACGTCAAAGCGTTTAATAGTGGGTGCGTATGGAGTGTGTGTCGCCAATAGATCGTGTGAAATATGCTCGCAATTAGAGAATATAAACGTGCGGGTTTGCGAAGGCCGCGGTTTGCGTCGACGCAACGTCGGTCTCCGTCTCCGGCTGGGGAAGTTGGCAGAGGCGCGCGCGCGTCTCTGCTCGATGCTACCGTGAGCGCGCAGTGACCGGTGCCCAGTACAACCTTGCACGCTCTGAGGACATGTCGGTGTTATGGATTACCAATGCGTCGTCGTTTATACTGTCATCAATATCGCGCCGCCCAGACTCACGGCCGCGGCGCAAGCAACAGAATTCTCCAACGGCTGTGTCACTTGGTTCAAAAATAAAATCAAGAGGTTAGTCAATTTTAACTATAAACAACCTACCAAATCATACACCTAATATTATGTATTTGAATGATTTTTTAAATTACCTATGTTGCATTGTCCAAACAAGCTTTTTTTAAATTCTACATTTTAGCAGATATTTTCTTAAAGTAGCCACAGCAAAAGTTTTTACTTTTTTTACCGTCGTACTAACTAATATAACTTTAAAAACACGTGCAGAACAGTTACAAACCTAATCTTAGTATAGTGCAGGCGCCAAAATAAGTTGATTGTGCAAAATATGTGGACCGCATTCTGTAAGCTGATTTAAGCTCAGAAAAGCATGGAGACTATAATGGGCTAGTTTCCTGGGTCAAAAAATGATTATTTAATTTAGTCCGTCAGTTAGATTATCAAAAAATATTGGACCCATATTTTGTCTTTTGTCAATCAAACTAAAAATTACGAAGATAAAGCAAATCAAAGTGAGCATGTGACGTCACGTCTTGCCAAAAAGTGTCGCAAGGCGTGACGTTACGCGGAACTTTAACGGGCTATATCTTCATAATTTTTTGTTTGATTCAAAAAAGAAAAAATACGTGTCCAATATTTTCCGTTAATCCAACTGACGGACTAATTAGATGTTTTTAGGAAACTAGCCCATTCTCGATGTTGCCGGAGAGTTTGTTGGTCCATTTTTTATGTACCCTACACCCACAAAAATAACAACTAAATCTGTAGTACAAATGTTTTTGAGACATTTTAATGATTATATTTTAGAGACAATATCTAATTTGGGCCTCCTATCCTATGGCTAAAATGATGATGATGTAATCTTCAAATACCTGGTATTGTCACTTTAAAAAAATAAAACACTTGAAATAAACCCTCAATTACAAAAAAAAATATATTATAATCAGCAAAGCTGCCGGTAACATCGGTTTTATATTTGTATGGTGTCTCAGGATAAAGAATTGAGGTTTGAGGCGTCTGTATCTGGATGGTCACTATCACTAAAATAATCATTACAATGGATCTGTTATATTTTTTTTAAAATGGTCCAATAATAATCTTCAGTTATAAAGGTTTTAAAGCGAGTCATAATTGCATTGACATCTAGTTGCTGGGTAAGCTACGTATGTAGGTAGGTAGGTTACATTTAATGAAGTTTCTAGTCTAATTAAATGAGAAATTAGTATACTATCAATTGCGAATTTAATACTGAGCTGACAAACAAACAATTCAAAATTTAAATATAAACTGACATACAGCGAATCGGTTTTGAAACGGATACTTATTGTAACCGCAAAAACTATGTACTTATGTATGTAACTATCTATGTATGATAAAACGTAAAGTAATAAATTTTAAATCTTCAAATTAAAAAAAAACATTTAATTATTTTTTCCAAAAATAACACCAATCATTTGCATTTATTACTTTTTGGCAAAATTCATGATTAAATAATTTTCAAGTCACCAGCTCCGGCTCATCACAGACTGATTTGTGCTATCCATTGCGAACCACTTAACTCGACCCATGTCGTGTTGATAAAGAAGTTTTCAAAAAAGAAATCTCATGGGGCTTCACCAGCATGTGAATAATGGGGTGATCTAGCTCCTCAATTTCACGAACATTGTAAGAAGCCATTAAAAAACAAAACCTTTTAACTTAGTTTCTTAATTGAAAATAGCTTTCATGCTATTTTTAAAGACTTGTGAATAATGTGTCTTTCCTTTTATAAGAGAAAATAAGAATAGTGTTATTGGATACGTACTTAGCTATAACTTATCAACGATGCTATCATTACTCATGGTCTCTTCTGGCTAGATTGTAATACTTACATTTTAAATTATAATTTAAACTTTAGACAGATATTACCTAATATTGGCTTTCCAATAACAAAAAAATAATAGAGCACAAACTCAGAGATCGTGTCAGTAGACAATTAGTAAGCACGTAGTTATATTAGCTGAAGTGCACTGATTAGCACATACCCTCATCGCAACACCATAATAATAGTAACTGCCTTGAATAATTATGGTCTTTTTGCGTATTTATGAACTTCATTTCGACGATGAGTTACTTTGTTTAATTATTGTGTTAGTTGACAAATTTTAGTATGACACATAAGACCCGTGACAGTGAGCCACTCTTTAATACGTTATCATTGGCTTCACATGTATTTAACTAACTAAGTGATCAATTCTTGGAGCTCGATCTTAATCTGCCGTATGGGGAAAAATGCTGGATGACAAAACAATAATTTGATACTACACTGGTCTGATATTGTAGTCATGAGTAAAATAGCGAAACTCTTTAAGGGTTTCGAGTTAAGGCTGAGGCTAATTCATTTAAAAGAGACCCATACACGTGTTTTGTTTTACTGTTTTCAAACTTTAATAAAAATTAGTATCACAAAAGTTGCAAAAGGTTAGTCATAACAACACATGGGTCTCGCGATTACATAAAATTCATTTATAAAAATTGTGCTCTTGCTAATTTCAGTATTTTAAGCTAATATTTAATACTTATTTTTAATAATATCTACTCAAATTATTAGGTCCTTATATATGAAATTGCCGATACTCTACTGGCAACTTTAACATCAAATATCTTGCGTTTGATTAGGAATTCCAAATTCAAATTTATTTCGAAATAAAGCCAGAAAAATATTATTTTAAAATTTGTATTTCATTTGTTTTCACATCATTTGTTTAAGCTTCAACGTTGCTATATGGACAACTATAGACAAATTGTTAAAGTCGCGGTATTTACGAATATGAGTTTCACCGTGGCACCAGTGCTGCAGAATCGACTCGAAGAATCAACGACGTGTACGGACCAGGCACCACTAACGAACGAACGGTTCGTTTTTGGTTTCAAGGTTTCCGTTCTGGAAATTTCAATTTACACAATGAGCCTCGTGACGACCTGATACTCAAGTGAATAACGAAGAATTGAAGGCGATAGTGAAAGCGGATCCATCTCAAACAACTTCTGAATTAGCAGTAGCCTTCGGCGTAAGTGACAAAACGATACTTATCCATTTGCGTCAAATCGGAAAAATACTGAGTAATCGTGACTTGTGATGAGAAATGGATCCTGTAAGACATGTTATTAAACACTGCACAGCAAACGGTCGCCAAGTTAGAGGAGCTGCGACTGGAACCTTTGCGTCACCCACCATACTCTAGAGATCTTGCCCAACCAAAATCTGATGAGGCAGTCAAAATCACCTTTAAACAGTTCTTAGACTCTCGCTCCCAGGATTTTTTTTCCAAAGGGATCAATGATCTGCCTATAAAACGGCGGTAGTGTATCCATAACAAAGGCGCATACTTCGATTGATTAAATAATAATTTCATTAAAAAAGTTGATTCACTTTTTTGATACTGAACGGCAATTTCATATGTAAGGGCCTAATATTATGTTATATCATTGGTATATTATATTATATTAATACTTACTTATTATTTGTCTTTTTATAAGTCAACAAAGTTATTTTAAAGATACTTGATAGAAATTATTTTTTCCGCAAAATACTTTATGCTAACGTTTAAATGATATTAAACTCAGAATGATACAATATTGGACTATTTGAATAAAAAAAAATTAGGACTCTAGTACTAACCGTTTAGTCGTCACACGTGTTTTTCTGGATCAATCAGGTCAAAATTCATTCTAAACTAAATATCTCCAGAATCCTTCATTTTCGCTGAACATACATGGGGGTCCAATCGATAGGTATTATAGTCCTTTCAAGATAAGAAGATACTTATGACACTTTGCATTTTCCATTTTACCCATACTATTTACAATAATATTTTATAAAATTTAATTTAATTTTTTAATTTATATAATTGCAAAAACACAACAATCTTTGCCTCTAAAAATCTAGGCAAAATTTGCAAACCAATAATATATCTTAATGATTTCACAATGGTTCGGTCGTCTTGTAAAAACCTATGCGTTGACGTCATAGTCATAGGGCTTAGCAAAATGAAACTGCATTTTATGCAGAAAGCAAGCCGCTTTACACAGCTGTACTAAGGACCAATACAAATGATTTCATTCGAGGAAACGGAAATTTCATCCACTGGAATTCAAGATGGCGGACATTGACCTAAATGGCGGCTACATAATTTTAAAAAAATATAGAATCAGAACGGCTGCTCCGATTTTAATGATTGGGGTGTCAATCAATGTATATTAACACTTATTATCAAAAGAAAAAAATACCATTTAATAAATTAAATATGATGGCTAAATATTTAACAAAATGTGTAATTTTTAAAATATTTTTTTCATTCTAGTGAAAATAACAACTAAATATCCTATGATATGGGTAACATATTTTTTATTTGCTTTTTATTGCTTAGTTTAGGTACCAACTTTATAATTATTAGATTAAACTAAATTACTTAAGTTTCATGTATTTATGCTAAGTTTTTACAGAGAAATAAATTTATCTTTATCTTTATTTAAATGAAACCTGATAATATTATTTACAAAGGATATGCTTGACAATCCATCGAGTAGTTTTTGAACTAAGTATAGGTATTACAAATAAAGCGAGTGGTTTTAAAAGCCTTCATTACACGTGATGTGATGCATCGTACAATCAAAACGAGTGCACTGATTTCAGTAATTTACGGACACAGAAGATTTGTCATGACATGACGTCTGTGAAAAAAGGTAAAGTGCGAGTTGGACTCGCGCTTACAGGGTGTACACACAACTGTTTACTTGTTTTGGTCACAACTTACTATAATGTCATTCTGAATCAAAGTTTTCAGTATTTGTATGCATTATGTGGCTTTTATTTTAAAGAAATCTCAAATCCCTACCTTTAGATTTTGAGATAGGCCCCCGTAACAAAAGACAACTTTGATGGCACCCATTTCATTATTTTTAACGTAAAAAATAACAAACATAACATAACATATTTTCACTAAGCTATTCCCATTCGGAGTGGCCAGAGGCAATCTCCGACAGCTTCCTTAGGGGCTACAGATATATGTATACTTATTATTATTTAAAAATAACTTGTTTTAAAAAAATATTTTAAAAAAACGTACGTACGTACTCTTTATCTTCTAATTCTTCTAGTCAGAAAAAAATAAATGGGACATTTTTAAGTTTCTGGGGCAAGCCTGCCTAAATGACTTTGAAGCTGCTAATGTAGTGACAAATCTTGCTAATCAATTGACGTCCTCAAACTACACTTAGCCCTAGCATTGGTGTGCATGAATATGAAACCGTTGCCAATAAAATGTGCTTAGGGCATCACGTGAGGCTCAAGACATTGTTCGATGCACTGATGATTGTTTAGTGCAGGCAGACGTGGCCCAGACACAAAGGCAAGTTCTGTCTCACCGTCGGCGCTGATTCCTCCCCAAACCGTCCACGAACCGCCACCATAGCTGACTTTTTCTTCAATGCAGAATTGTGCAAAGCATTCTCCATCTCTTCTGTAGACCTTGTTCCTTCCGTCGTTACTATACAGCATAATTTTATACTCATCAGAAAAGAGGACTTTGTTCCACTGGAGGTATGACCAATTTAGGTGCTCACGTGTAAAGTTAAGGCGTGCTCTTTGATCGATCGATAAGCATTAAGGCGTCGATTTCGTAAAGAAGTTGTTCCAATAAATCGATCATCTCGCTCAGAACTGACCCAATTCCTGCCAGATCCTGAACGGCGCGTGATCAAATCAGTCTCCCGATAGCGTTTGTAGACTCTAAGAACAGACGACAGACTTAGATGCAATCTTTCAGCTGAAACGCGCTGACTAAGTCCAGAATCCAGCAATGCCACCACTTAGGCGGCTTCTGCGGGCAAAGTATCCATATGTTTTAGAAAAAATACTTTTTCAGACATCCCAAAGTCACAGTACACACACAGTATATAGAACACAGAACAAAAAGTTTTAAGATAAGCGCTAATTTTTAGTTTTCAAATGTGAAATGGTGAAATGTACTCCAACTCTAAACACACATTTGTCTCAAAACAGTGAATCATTTCATTTATAGGATAAACAAATGAAATTCTGATTTTGAATTTTGAATTTTCGCTTATCACTGTATTTTTTTTTCATAGAATGAAAACCCCTTTGTGTTAAATTAGGACAGAAACTATGAAAAGGGAAGTGATTCGATTTTTTTGATGAGAAGTGTATAAAGAAAATATAAAGAACGATCCCTATGGAAGTACCAGTTGCAGCACCTTTTTCATAAAGGAGGGAAAAGAATCAAAGAAAACATCTTAATACTCGCCCTTGCCGTTAAGCATGTTGTATAAGTAGTAAGAATCTATCTATCTAGTAAGAATATGCCACTGTGATCCTCTAGGAGAATTACGACCGAGATTAGTTTTTACAAGTGGCTTATATAATAATTTAACTATAGCTTGCAGTCGTACTTTATATGGTACATTTGAATTTATACGCTCGAGAATATCGGAACATTTAATTTCGTGGTTAAGTGTTAGTTTAAAAGAACACTTACCACTTGAAACGTTTGGCATTGATACAATTACGATGACCCGATCGATTGGAACCGTGAAGCTTTACGACATCGAATGCAAATGATATCGTTGTAATGCTAAATTAAATTGCTATCTACTATCAATTTTGTTATAACAAAATCTAATTCAACTGTAGGTAGGTACTCCATGACACTACATAGTAGACTTTCATGATAAAAGTAATATACTTAGTTACTTTTATTACCGAAGTTTACTACTTGAAGTAGAGTGGTCATCTAAAAACACGCAATGAGGGTTTTTATTTTGATTAAAATCTAAATAAATAAACTTATAAAATTATTGATTTTCGTATAACTGATGTAAATGACTAAATAACTTGTTACGATGCCCTCTACCTAAAAAAAATACCTAAAAAATTTGGATCACTATAAATGAGCTGACAGACAAACAGAAGGACAAACAACAGTTTTGCCTTATAAATGACGCAGTGTAGTTTGTAAATTTAAATTAGGTTAATCAAAAATTAATCTTTAGCCGTAACTTTAGCTGTTCAAAAAACAGCATGAAGTAATGTACACAAATTTTAGTCCAATTTTTGTTGTTATTATCATACTGTTTAGTTACATCGTAAATAAAATGGTAATGCTATCCTAAATTACGTATGCAAAATCACTAGTTGATCCACTTCTTTTAAATTATTTTATTGTTGGTAACATACTTGTACATTATAGCCTTCAAATCCGACACAATTAATGCAAATTGTCAATTTGAATAATCATATATTTTTCCTATTCCAGGGCGGTAGCGGTATATTTACATTCGTTGAAGCTAACGCCCAACAATGGCTTCATACACGGAAACCTAGCATGTATATACTATAAACAAGGCCTAATTGACTTGGCAATAGACACTTACCGGCGCGCTATAGAGCTTCAGCCTAATTTTCCAGATGCATATTGCAATCTCGCTAATGCGCTGAAAGAAAAAGGCCTTGTTATAGAAGCGGAAGAGTGCTATAACGTGGCTCTTCGTTTGTGCCCCTCGCATGTTGATACGCTCAACAATCTCGGTAATGTTAAGAGAGAACAAGGCAAAATAGACGAAGCTACGAAATTATATATGAGAGCTTTGGAAGTGTTTCCTAACTTTGCCGCAACACATAGCAATTTGGCGTCGCTTTTGCAGCAGCAAGGTATGTAATTCAAATTACTGTAGACTTGCATCCAAAATAATATGTATAGTAGTGGTTCAGTATTATTTTTATTGTTATTTATTTATTTAGTCTATCAAAAGTACCTAAATATTAGATAGTAAAATATTGATTTGCATTTTGATTATTATTGATTGAATAACTGATACAGTTAATATTTTTTGCTCTTAATTATAAACTAGGTGAACTAAATGAAACTGACATCCACAGGAACTACCTAAAATATTTAACACAGCTTATTTAACCTAAAGGGTACTGCATTCATAGAGTTTACAGAAGTAGCAGGGAATCAATCTGACTCAAAAGTTATTCAATATTAGGTCAGGTATGATAAACAGTAGCAGCAGCTAACTTAACGTTTAAATTAAAAAAATAACAAAATCATAGTAACTTTTATTTTTGACTATTTTTGTCTTTCTGATTTTCAGTCTTGACAGTTCGGACTGCTAAATGTTTGTAATAAATCAATCTCATCTTTTTAAACTTTAAAAGTACGTATATCTTATTTCGATACGTCCGTAATATGGACCGGTGTATGATTTCATTTTTTTAAAAAATTTTTTTTTTCAAGTTGCTAATGACGAATTACTTCGTATACGATATTTGATAGTGAAGTGTATATATCCGACTATAGTGCTGGTAGGTTTTGTACTATGTTGATCGAAAAAACAACGTTTATTTGAAATATTTCATTTATTATAATGTAAATGTAGTTATCGATGGGCATGTAATGTAGGATGTAAATTTATTGGAATTTGTAATAAACTAAATAAAGTTGTATAAATTGACTTTTAAAATTCTATGTACGCAGCTTAACTTAAGTACTTTAAAAAAAATAGTCTTATAGTAAAATGTATAAGTATATTATTTATTTATAAGTATTCTCGTGGATGTAAGGGTCTACTCTACCTGGTATGTGTTATTTTAAACCGTAAATACAAATTACAGAAGGAAAAATTTTATAATTTAGTTTTGTATAATATTGTTACAGGCAAACTTCATGAGGCGCTAATGCATTACAGACAAGCTATAAATATACAACCAAAGTTTGCAGATGCTTACAGCAATATGGGAAACACTTTAAGGGAACTGCAAGATATGACTGGTGCGATAATATGTTTTAAAAAAGCTATACAAATTAATCCATTATTTGCTGATGCTCATTGTAATCTAGCAAGTATTTACAAAGACATGGGAAACATCACTGAAGCCATAGAATTCTATAGAAATGCTTTAGAATTAAAAACAGATTTTCCCGATGCTTACTGTAATTTGGCTCATTGTTTGCAAATAGTATGTGATTGGAACGAATACGAAAAGCGAATGAATAACATTGTTGCTATTGTAGAAGATCAATTGAAAAGTGATAAATTATCTTCTGTGCATCCCCACCATTCCGTTTTATACCCATTGTGTAACAAAACTAGAAAAGAAATTGCCATTAGGCATGCAAACCTGTATACTGAAAAAGTGAAAATGTTGGGTAAAGTAAGTTTTGCCTATAATAAACAAAAAAGTAATGGACGGTTGCGAATTGGCTACGTAAGTAGTGATTTTGGTAATCATCCAACGTCACATTTGATGCAATCTATTCCAGGATTGCACGATAGGTCAAAAGTGGAAGTTTTTTGCTACGCTTTAAACCCAGACGATGGTACAACATTCCGTAGTAAAATAGTAAAAGAGTCAGATCATTTTTACGATTTGTCAAAAATCACGTGTAATATTGCAGCTGCAAGGAAAATCAACAAAGACGGGATTCATATTTTAATAAATATGAATGGGTATACAAAAGGTGCTAGGAATGAAATATTTGCTTTAAAACCGTCACCAATACAAGTTTTGTGGCTTGGATACCCAGGTACCAGTGGTGCCGATTACATAGATTATTATATAACAGATGAAATATCATCACCTCCCGAGATGAAATCTGATTTTGCTGAAAAGTTAGCATACATGACGGAAACCTATTTCATTGGAGATCATCGGCGAATGTTTCCACATTTGAAAATGAACATAAAAGTAAATGCAAATGAAGATAACTCATACGATTTTAATAAAGCTTTAATTAATTCAGCTGAAAATATTAATATTAATAAAATACTATGTATAGATGAAACTAAAGTAATTGTTCAATATGAGCAACTACCTCCAATAGAAGAAATCGTAAAAAAAGTAAACATTCCAAATTATGTAGTAGAAATGACGATGAATTCTAGACAATTGCAGGTATTAGTTTTCGCACAGTACATTATTTTAAAATTTAAAGCTATTTAATAGTCATATTCTAATGAGTATGTATTTTTAGGTGCTAGTCAATGGAGTGACGATTGATAATGGTATCTCAATACATCATAGTAACAAAAAAGTTGCATCGGGTGAAGAGACATTTGACAATATGATAATATTTACTTCGAGGAAACAATATGGTCTTCCTAATGATGCAATTGTGTATTGTAACTTTAATCAATTATACAAAATAGATCCATCCGTTATGAAGATTTGGATAAACATTTTGAAATTAGTGCCAAACAGTGTTCTTTGGCTATTGAGTTTTCCGTCTGCTGGAGAGCCACATGTAAAAAGATATGCTCAAAATTCAGGTAATATATAAATCAACTTCGTGTGAGATTAACTACAGTATAAGTAGTCGTGGTTATGTAGGAACATAACTATATACTTACTCAATGAAAGATAAATTCTACGAACATAGATATAAACAATGTACTACATATACATATGTATATATATGTATACAGGGTAATAAAAAAGTACGAGCTTTTTGTGAGTGATTCAGAGTTCAATCAAAAATTACAATTGTGTACTGTACTGTACTGATAGAAGATTTCAATACGATTATTTTTAACTGACTTAAAAAAAACAAGGAGGTTCTCATTTCGTTTTATTATGTTTATTACCTCAGAACTCCCCCATTTATGAACCGATTTAAAAAAACGTTTTTTTAATTTATAAGGATATACTTCTAGAATGGGACCATTTAAAAAAACTGATGATGGATTCTATAAGAAATTTAGAGAACTCAAATACCATTTAAAATAATACATATAACGATTAAAGTATTTTCAGTTATAAGTAAAGCATTTGCTTACTGATAGTTTCATTTCGTAAGGTGAAACTGATAAAAAAGACCACATATGGCCACCAAAATCACAATAAATGCTTATTTCACGAGTGAAGATATCTTGATTATGATAGTTAATCTTTGTCAAAGTCAACAAATCAAATTTAAATAAATGATTCTGATGTAAACGGTACCATTGACTGATGACGAATGCGGAAGGTAGGCACCGGAATTTTGTAATAAAACAATGTATCCGAGCCGTGTTTGGACTAATTATAATCGTTATTTAGCCAAAATTTGTATTATGTAGACAAAATTGACATTCAAGATACTAGCATATAAAATGAGAAAAAAAAAACGCCAGTTAGATTGCAAAAATAAATAATGAAATCGGAATACAGCGAATATAATGTTTGCACACGTATTTTTTTATTAAAAAAATAACTGACTTCAAAAATCACCTAGCAATGACTCCAAAGTGGATTGGTATGTTTGCGTTTAGGTTATTTTTAGGTTTTTAGGGTTTTTGAAGTCGGTTGTTATTAAACTAATTATTACTAAAATAATTACAATGCATGGACATTTGGTATTTTTTTCTGTATGTACAAGATTCGTTTCGGAATGAAAAAATATTGTTTTTAACAATACATAAATTCAAACTATATTATTTGGTGTATTCTAGACTCGATTCTGAACTACCTCTTAAGGTTGACTCGTACTTTTTTACCACCATATATACATTACATTATACGTAGTTTATACAAGCTGGTGGCAGTTAAAACATTTACGGCAGTTTAAGATAATTGATTAAAAAATTTTTTCATATCTGCTAGATCTAATCTCTACCTTTATCACGGAATGTTGTCATAAACTACCTCCGGCAAGTGTTTTACTTATTGTCAACTATCTAGATTTATTTGAATAGGCTTCGTTTGACAAAACTCGTTGCAGGAAACTTCAACTCAAGTAGGTATACAAAAATGATTTAATATAGCATTCAGTAAGTTAGTAAAAGTCTGACGTAGGATTTTAGACAACTTTAGCACTTATTTTAGTCGGTTATTTTAATTTAATTATGTTTAACTAAGTTATTTATTGTTTGCAGGGTTATCACCTAATCGAATCATATTTTCTAGAATAGCGTGCAAAGAAGAACATGTTCGTAGAGGACAATTAGCTGATGTTTGTTTAGATACCCCTTTATGTAATGGCCATACTACGGCCATGGACGTGTTGTGGGCAGGAACTCCGCTTGTAACCCTCCCGGGAGAGACGTTGGCATCAAGGTACTACCTCCATTAAATATACAGTACAGACATTATACAATACGCTAAAAAAAGACATGCAACTGACCTCTCTCTAACAAATTGTAAACTTTCTCTAAAATATAATAGCGACATTGATGATTAAGATAAAACTGAATTGCTGAATTATGCTTATTACGGTAGAAAATATACAAATGCTTTGAAAAAAGACTAATAATTAAAGCAATATATATACATAAATAATTAGCAGAAAGGTTTAAGAATTAAAGCCACGGCAAGCGCAGCGTAAGAAGTCCACCCACAAGGTGGACAGACGATTTACTACAGATTTCAGGAAGCCGATGGATGCACGCCGCTTCGAACTGAAAAATATGGAAATCACTGGGGGAGGCCTATGTTCAGCAGCAGTGGACGTCCTATGGCTGAAATGATTATAATGAAGATGAATTTAAGCAAAGCCTATACGTGAAAACTATATATTTCAGAGTTGCTGCATCGCAACTGAACGCACTTAGATGTTCTGAGCTAATTGCCAAAAATGTACAAGAGTATCAAGATATTGCTGTCAAATTAGGACAGGACAGGCAATAGTAAGTAATAGTGAATAGTTTTTTAATTTTGCACACAACTGAAAAATATTTACATAGCCGAAGTCAGTTATGCATCTTTAAATTAAAATAAAAAATAAAAATTAAGAACCTCCAGCTTTTTAGTCAAGTAAAATGAGAAAACTGACGGATCAATGCATAGATAGAATAGCTGAACCTAGAAACTTATTTTACTTAAAAGTTTCCTAAATGTCGTAAGTGAGCATTATGGAAGGATCTTTGGAAGCTATTGGGGTTAAAGAGGGTGGAAGTTTTAAAGAAAATTCGTGCGTTCGTGAAAAGTTTGTGCTAACTGAATTAGTTATTCATAAGAAAACATATTTTAATAATTAATGTAGTTGCAGGTATATCCGAGCGAAGGTGTCAAGAGCTCGTTTGGAAAGCACGCTATTCGATTGCAAACATTATGCTCGCGGACTAGAAACACTTTACGAAAAAATGTGGAAACGATATGAAAACAGTGAAAATCCTGATCATATAAAGGCCTACTAATTATAACTATAGAGGACCCGAGAAAATAGGTACGTATATCTATCGTGTGCGTTTAACAAATCAAATACAAATTACATTAAGACCATTAGGTACGCTAATTATAACGTAATTGTGCAATGATTCGACTTGAACATAAAGGGGTCCCGTTTCTGGTTTAGGTCACTTTATAAACGATTTTATTTCTAAATTGTCTTTTATGGTTGTGTTGGGAGACGACCTTGAAAAAATTCGTTCTCTAGTACCTCGCAATACATGGGCATTAATTCCTTAGTTTAACAAGATGACAAGTGGTATTTTACCTAGCGCATATTTGTTAATTGTATGGTGTCTGATTGTATGGTGTCAATCAATGTGTTATGGTCCTAACAATGAAATGAAACTAGCGGACTGTATAAAAATAGGTGCTGTAATTCTCGCCACTTAATTACATAAATATTAAAAATACGGTGGGTGTCCCAAGGCGAGTGTCCGACCGCGGTCGCGATCAGTCGCGATGATCTCGCGATGACGTCAGTGTCCGCCGCCCGCACTCATCTTCCGCACATAGTGGTGTTCTCAACACAATGAAGCCATTAAAACGATCAAATCTCCCCTAAACTAGAGAAATTTGATTTATATTAATGTGTTTATCGATTGACATAATAAAGTACAGGCGTTTATTTTATGTGATTGTGTGATTTTATATTTTCACATTTTTGTGACTACTAATATTTATATTTTAATTTCTTATTTCAGATGTACTGGTGATTAAGAGCAAACTATCAACTGTTCCATAAATATTTACATAATTTAATAGGTTTCCGTCCATACGAAGTCCAGAAATAATAAAAAAATAGGTTTTATGTATAATAGTTGTATAAAAATTGTCCGACAGGGCTTCGATTCAGAATCCTTTGGTAATTTAACCGAATCAAAAGATTTGGTATCGTTTTCAAATCGAATATCGGATTTAGAGCTATTCAGAACAGCATTCGATTCGAATTAGAGTATGATATCGGTATCGGTTTGATTACAAGTTGCATTTACGAGCCTATTGTTATAAAATATTTAAATTTAATTTGAATTAAGAAAGACCAAATTTATACATTATAAAAAACCTTAAAACGAATAATTTATTTTTATCAATCAAATATTTAATAACAATACAATTTTTATCAGTAAAAAAGCTAAAAACACTAAAAAATATTTAACTTTAATCAAAAAGTATGGAACACTCATATACAGGGTTAAATTGCAAACAGGTGCCAAATTTCAAAGATAAGATCTAGGAAACAATATAAAGAAGCGTCTTAATCGTTATAATTTTTAATAATCGTATGTTATGAAAAAAAATTACTTTAAAATATCCGAAAATAAAGTCAAAAGAGAGACTACGAGGCGTAGGTACGGCGAGCCAACAAGGACCTTATGCAGTGCACACACCATTTTTTCATGAATGAGTTCAATTAACCACGCATACGATTTTTAACAGCGGATAGAAATAATTTAATGTGAAAAAATCATTCTTGTTCTTTGCATAGTTCGATTGTTACTGATTTGATCCACTCCTAAAAAATTGGCATCTCTTTGCAATGTAACCCTGTATAGACAGTGCCACTGGATTGTCACTATTGACGTGCCAATTTCAATGTTTATTAATTTTTAATTTAAAATAACATCCAGTTTTTCCTAGAGGCAGACCTTAAAATGGATTTGATGTATCTTACAGAAACCTAAAAATGCGTATCTAGTACTCAAAAATATATTTTTGACAATATTATTAAGATATTGGGTGCTTAATACCACTCGACAATTTACTGACAAATATCGATTGGTATCTGTGTTGTGAAAAGTGCTGATACGCGCTTTTCTTTGCGTGTCGAGAAGTACGAGTAATAGGGTAAAAATCTGTCTGTCTGTAAAATAAGTCAAGTAGATCGACGATAAGGTTATTGTGAATTGAAATTATATACAATCAACCGCTATCTAACCGAATCCGTCGATAACAGAGTTATCGAAAAGTTCTGAATCGAGGTGCTGGTGTACAGAGAGCCAAATCAATAAGTTCTGAATAAAACTACCCTAAATTATTGATAACAAAAATGTTACTCAAAGAATGAAAATAATATTGGTTTTTCTGATGCCAATCGACAAAGCCAACATTATAAATAAGTATAATCAAATATCTTTAAAATATTACTGTCATTTTTTTATGATTCTTTGCGGGTCGAGAAGTACGAGTATTCGCACGTGTGTAACGTCTTTTCGAGTCGGTATGGAATAAGTCAAGTTCACCGAATGTATTATAAAATATCTTAAATAAAGTGTGTAATAACTATACTTGATGATATTTTCAACTGATGAACACTAGGCCCGCAATGTGAAGTGCGGTCTAAGTCTACTAATTGATTACAAATTAAGCGATACACAGCCTTCCAATTATCGTTGACCAGTACCTTCGTAATAAATAATGTAATAATGTTACAATACGTTTGGTTTGTTAGTTTTATAAAGAAAAAAAAATAGTTACAAATTTCAAAAAATAATGTACCTATTTACACATAGTCCGATATATTATTTTAATTAATGTGAGGTCCATGCCTGAAAGAAATAGTCAAACTTTGAAACTGACTTACTTTTTACTTACATAACACATGACTACATTTAGCCATTTTTTGAAAATCAGCTCCAAACACAAACACAAATCTCCTTTGCTCTGTCTATGGTACAATGTTTATTATACTAGTTTAATCTATACTATTGAAGGTGTTTTATTGCTTTATTATAGTTGAATGTAGATATAATAATTATACAAAATAATTTACGTAATTTTTTAAAACTCGCTCGCATTTCCTTCTAGCTTCAATAATGGTGGTGTTGGAAATGTCAAGCTTGCCATGTTCAATGATTTAGTTTAACTTCCTACTAGCACGCAAAAGAAAACCATTTTCCCCCTAATTTGTGATTACCGTTGGCCCTATAGCGGACCATTACGACGTATTTTTTTTTAGGTGAAATAAAATAAATCTTGGTTAGAAGAAGGTCCTGGCAATCAATCTCAGTCTTTAGCAGAATAGGCTAAGTCAGTCAGCTATTTAGCGTCCATTGATTTAGTGTAGTAAAACAAGTTACAAACCTCATGCTTTAAATTATTAACGAAGTTTTTCACGTTAACAATAATCTTGTGCTTAAGGTTAAAGGTATGCAACGACTCCTTTATAATATTGGTTTTCATTTCGTATACAAACAAAGGCGGAACAATCTTGGCTTTCCGTGCATCTCCATCTAGATGATCCTTTCAAATTTATTATGTGTATTTCTTGTGAAGAAGCAATTCTTTGATTCTTTGTGTTTTCCGTCATTTTTCTAGAAGTAATAGAATGAATTTTAGTTTTTCACCGTAATTACCTAGTCTTGCCATAAATACTGAAACAAAGAAAAAAAAACTATTGCAAATAACATTTATTACTTTTACAGTGTGTTAGCATAAATATAAATCAATTTAAAATATAAAAAGCTTATTCGAAGTTGTCTCCATTGGCTGCAATACAGCCTTTAAACGTTGAGGCCAGTTATCAATATAAGCACGCACTCCTTCTTCACTGCCAATCGTACGGATTGTTTTAGAGACTCCAAATTATCATGGCGTTCAGAGCAAGCCGTACTCTCTAAAACTGACCATAAATTATAATCCAGCGGATTATGATCAGGACTAAACGTAGGCCAGTCTTCAGCTCTGATGAAGTCCGAAACGTTCGTTTCCAACCAAGACTGCGTAGACCGAGCTTTATGACCCGGCGCCGAGTCTTGCTGGAAGGACCATTCTTGGTTATTGAACATGGTGTTATTATGGGGCTTTATTAGGTAATGCACAAGTGTATCACCGATGTTTTGATACCTTTTTCACAAAAGTATGGCTCAGTCACTCCTTCATAGCTAATACCCCACCAAACCATCACTGAAGTCGGATAGTGCCCACGTTGCACTCTGTCGACTGATTGGGAAGCTTCTTTAGAGCTTTGAGCAAAAATACGATCATTTTTTTTGTTAAAATGTTGCTCAATTGTAAAAAAAATATCATCCGTATACAAAAAAATTCTGTGACCTCCCTTTGCCACAGTTTACTTCAGTAGTTGTTTCGATTTTACCACCCTATTCTTTATTAAATTATCAGTTAAGAAATGACCAGTACGTCTCTTAAAGGCTGCAAATCCTAAGTCATCTTTTAAATACGCGACATGGTTCTAGGTGCTATCTTCATCTTTTCATATTTTGCTTTCGGACAGGATTTCTTCAGGAACACTACGTGGACGGCCAGATCTTTTTCTGCCACAAACAGAGAACGTCTCATTGTACCTATTAATAGCCCGGTACACAATCATTTTACTAATATCAAGCGTATGGAGAGTTTAAAAAATTGCATTTGGCTCCATATCTACTTTGTGTAATGCAATCAGCGATTCGGTTATATTTATCACCCCACTCCATTTTAATATCGCAAAATATTGTACAATGTATTGGCGCTAAAATGAAAAAACTCAATAAACAGTCTTAAAAACTGACAGATTCCAAATTCAAATGTAATATTTTATTTATTTCTAAATCTTAACAGTTTTTATGGCCAGACTAAGTATAATATGAGTGTAGTTTTATTCAATTAAAATAATATTTTATTATCATGTGCGTGTGTGTATCATTGATATTTTTTGGGTTGGAGTACTGTGTTATTAAAAGAGTTTTGGTGTAAATTAACTGTTGTGGTCTAGATTTTAAGTACGTAGGTATGTATTATCTGAAGTCAGAATCTTTCTCGTTATCCATGTGTCGTGAGTTAGTATCCCAGCACGAACTTCTAAATTTTTTGAATATTTATATGCGGTTTTATACTACCGGCAGTAAGGAAAACAGCGAGAATGATCTTGCGCATTTAGATAAATCTGGATGTAAATCCAAGGTCAAAAATTGATTGGTTCCCCTGCCTCAAGGTTACGGAGGTCTCATGGCAATTGTTGCTAGCAACACAAGTTGTCTGTGATAGTATATATAATCTGTTTTAAAAAGCTTTTTTGTCTTTGTATCGTTCATTAGCTCTCTTTCTCATACACTGTGATAGCTAAAACATTGTGTCCGTATTAAATGTAATTAATAAATAGTATTGACTGTGCCAAGTCTGGACTCTTTGTTTACAAAACGACCTAAAACAGTCCACACATTCGAAGAGTTATCACCAATCGCTCCAAGTGTAATAACTTAGCCGCATCTAGGTCCTAGGTTTATGATCAGGTATACTTTTCATCTAAGTATCCCCCTTAGATGAAAAGTAAGTATAATATTCATCTAGGGCTTATTGATTTGACTTAGCATGTAAACAACAAAATCTTTTTTTAAATTATGTAAGAGCACACATCAGTACTTATTTTATTGCATGATTAAAGAAAAGACGAATTTTGTTGTATGTAAATTTATTCATCGGTCATCATCATCATCATCTTATATATTTGAATGTTTTAAAGTCAAACATTGTCATTGAGGCATATTTCAGAATTATTACCTAACACTAGTTATAAAACTTGCATGCATGAGTGTTTGTGTGCCGTGTCAAAATTTTATTCCATTATTAAAAATCTTTTGCGTTTGTATGTAATGTGTTTTATTTCTCTGCCTTATTACACTTAATTACAGATAGATTATAAAATTAGGTGATGCAACCACGATAGGAATTACAACACACAGGATTTTTATTAACTTTAAATTATGAGCTCTAGCGTCAGAATAGATTTTTGTGTTACCAATTCGCAGATAGTATTCCAGATACAATAGAAGTATTTTTTTATATAGTAGAGTTAAGCTACTCGTTTTTAACTCCATAGAGCCACTGGTACTGAATTCCCTTACTATCGATGGGGCTAGAAGTAATCGTGAGTGGTCAGCTAAGGGTGGTGGCTTAATGTCGAAAAAAGGGTATCCAGGAATACACATTAATTTAAGTCAAGAATTATACTGCAGTCGTACCGAAAAAGGTTTTTTTAAAGTGCCCTTTTGCGTTACAATGACAGGATAACCATTTCATGAAGAGCTGCATTTACTTTAGCGATTTAAGGCATATACAGTAAATACTAGCCTAATCGTCATGGGATGAATTTGTTGTCAGTTTGTCAAAACTCTTTTTCAGATTAAAATTAATAATATCAAATACTAAAATCTGCACGCATTGAGATGTAAAAATTCATGCTTTGAAGTCAACCCAATCAATGTGACTCGAGATGACAGGTTTGTATGTAAATAAACATATAAATATAAATAATTTTACATTAATCTCGCAATAATGATCACTGAAATAAAACGAACGAAAATATGTGGCATATAGATGGTTGTGAGTAACTCTTAGTGCGCGAGTCTGACTCGCACTTAGCTAGTATTTTTTAATAAATAAAAATACAGTTTTATTTGAAAAATGATTTATTTTTTCTTTTCTTCTTTACTTAATACAATCATTAGTACTCGCGTTACTATAGTGTAGCTAATAATTACAATATAAAACCGATTCGCGAAATATCTTTTTGATAAGTTTGAACTTCTTTTTCATAAATTTCAAACATCTAAACCGTTTTCAAAATGATAAGTAAGATTTTCACAGTGGTAAAGTCATATTGTTAATATTTATACTTATTAAACTACGTAATAATAAAGCGTATATATATTAAATTGTTCATGGGCTATTAAAATTTTGATAAAGTGCTACGTTATTGCTTCATGTTTTGTCAAAGTGTCCCTTTAATCATATAAATCTATTAAATCAATTTAGATGACACCAACCCATTCGACACATAGAAGTTGAATATGGTTTTTTTGAGCTACATCCTACAATATATTCACCAGTAAGGATTAAACAATCGTATTATTTAGATATTAAGGTTACCTAGAACCAGACTTCGTGTAATAAGGGAAAATCCGTTAGTTCATGTAAAAAGCGTTAATATTTTATAGAATAAAAATTCCATGAAACATTGATCGCAAGTCATGTAGAAATAAATAATACGTTTGCAAAACACAACAAGAGTTGAAACTATTTTAGGATGTAATGAAAAACTCACAAAAACTATTTTATGCGATGCCTATTTGTCAAAAGGTGCAGAACAGCCTTAATAAGCGCAATTGAGTACATTCATTATTAATTTTAACGGTCAGAATTTTATCTATTCTTTCCACCAATTATAAATCAGATGATTTAGTCATTTTTGTAGTATCGTTGTTTATATTCTATAACAGATCTATTTTTACCTTCTACAACTACATAATTACAGTAAACCTATGCATTTTTCTTTATTCATACATTAATAATTATTATATTATTATTTACGCTTCTTAAAAGGTGGTGCTTTCCCATGGATTCTTGTAGACGTTTGTTTTAGCTGACAAATTATTATCTTTATCACTAATTGAACAATTTATCATTGTTCCAAATGCCGTCTTGAGCGTTTTGTTCCGTGTTACATAAAATAGGAATGTTTCTTATAAAAACATTGATATCGTGCACATTTAGATTGTATGGTAGTGGTAAAGACATGTCATTATAAACATCATACTTAATACATACTTGATTAATAACGTAAGTGAGCAATATAATGTCAAAATCTATGCTACTTTATTGTAGTTACTCGTAGCAAAATGACTCAAATACACGTGCGAAGTTAAGTTTTTTAGGTGAAGAGTTTACATATTCATTTAGTTACATATTCTTCATCATTGGTTCAATAAGATAAAAGGCTAGATCTATTAATTACATAATAATATGCTACGTCACACTTGATGCAGGTATAGGTTTTTGTTACACGCTCTGATAGTAAAGGTAGTAATTACACATAATTAATAAATAATAATAAATAAATAAATATTGGACGACATCACATATATTGCTCTGATCCTATGATAAGTAGCTTAAGCACTTGTGTTATAGAAATCAGAAACAACGACGGTATCACAACACCCAGACCCGAGACAATATAGAAAAGTTGTTTTTCTACATTGACCGATATTGATTGATAGTTAGATTCGGTTAGATACGGTATTTTTACTATACTGGAACTAACTATCAATTAAAATTGAAGTAGGTAACATAGATAATAGTTAATAACATTTGCATTCACAACAGAACGAAAAACAATTAAATATTTAAAACTTAACGAAGGTAATATTTTAAATTTAACACTTTTAAATTGTTACAATGGGAAACCACACTGCATAATCAGGAGATAGTTGTCGCATTGTGTTTAATCATGCTCGTTGTGATTATTTGATTACTGATTCTGTCACTGATTACATAATATCCATGTTATGGGTTCTGCTAAAATTGCGTCAAACACATTACGAAATTAAATCAATAAACACAATAATTATATCTCTGTTTAAAACGATACCTCTGTGTATTGTTAGTCATTAGCAAATACATTTTTATTTAACGAGCACAAAAAATCACTTAGTGACATTATCGTAGACATTGATTGATGAGACCCTAACGCAGTGGTTACTCAATCAGTGACAAGGCCAAACACGCTGGCGCCATCTGAGATTTGCTTTGCCTTTCCCATTGAATAATATTCTAAATCCATCTATATTTATCTTTATTACATAAAAAATAAGAGTTAAATAAAGTTTATCCGAAATCAGTTTATTCATCGCAGTATGATCAAGACCAAAAATAAATATTATACAATATCACGGGTTTAGATTTAGGTAGTTACAATAATAAAATTTAAAAATAAATAAGATAACTACACAAATAAGGACACTACGATCAATACATATACAGGGTGTCCCAAGAAGGGTGTACCAGCGGGCGCCAGGTGATAGAGGACACTAATACCTATCGATTGGACCCCCATGTATGTTCAGCGAAAATGAACGATTCTCGAATTGATCCAGAAAAACTCGTGTGGCGACTAAACGGTTAGTGCTAGTCACAAGTTTTTTTAGTAAAACAGCCCAATAATGTACTTTTCTGAATACAATATCATTTAAACATTAGCATTAAACAGTTTGGAAAAAAAAAAACATTTTATAATTTATCTGTAACGTAGTCTCGCTCTAGTTTAAAAAAATGCACAAAAATATTTTATATAAGAAGTATTTTCTTAGCTTTGCTAACTTCAAATTATAATATTAACCCGGTCAAAATAGACATTCAAGGTTACATTAATTCGCATAAAGCTGAAAATTGGCATGAATGTTGAAAACACTATTACAAACAATTTATCAAAAGTCCCCATCGATACGTGTGCAAAAAAAAATCTAGATCAAATGTTGCAAAAATCAGTTTTTTGCATTTTTCAGCTAAGAAGAGAGTATGGTTGAAGTTCCATTAGATGATTAACAATCAGACGAATAATTTTTCCAAATTACTCATTACTTACACTGCTTTCGTCATTTCTCCAGTAGTACTATTTTAAATTTGATACAATATTTTTAACTCAACAGGTCTACAATAAATCGTGGTATAGGCCTACCGGGGAAACCACGTTAAAAAAACGCGCCAAGTACACTATCTCATTTTCATCACTAACTTTTTCAACTTTTTGCATCGCTATATCTCCGAAATGGTGATTCTTAGGAGAAAAAAATGTATGAACAAGTTTTGTGTCACCTATTTTTATGATAAAACTTACTGCTTAGATAAAAAATGTAACAAACCGATTTTTTGTAACATTTGACTTTAAATAATTTTTTTCGCACACGTCGGATCGATGGGAGCTTTTGACAATGTATTTGTTATAGTGTTTCTAATAGTCATACCAATTTTCAGTTTTATGCGAATTAATGTAACTTAACTCTATTTTTAAGCTATCTTGACCGGGTTATATCCTTAGTAATATTGAGCAAGAAAATAAATGCGTAGTCACAAAATCAAATCGAGTAATCTAACTATGAAAATTAATAGGTCACTTATTCGAAGATAATTACCTAAAATTTGATTATTAATATTAATACATCTATGAGGAGTGCTCTTGACTTAATCTTTTAAATATTGAAATCTAGCGGTTTGTTATTAAGACACTGTGAATGTGTTATTTAAGGCGAATTATTTCATAAAAGATTGTATTAAAATTAGTTTATTAATATTGCACGTTTATCCTTTTAATCTGCTAACGAATTTTAATCTAATCTTAATATGCTTGGCAGTTAAGAAACTCCGTTATTATTATTCTCACATTTGGCTATATAATTTAATAACAGTAAAATATCGTTCAACTTATACTCATTTGAGATATACCTACTAAGGCATCTTTATCAAAATGTACTTCGGATTTATTTATTGTTTTTATATTTCAGGCTCAACCATCGTCAAGCTGTCATTTAATTAAAATTAATCGCCATTAACGTTCTAGTTAGTTATTTTATTATCTACCTAACAACACTCATAAACACATTATTCAAAAGGCTATTAAACAAAAAAGGTATGAGTTTAACTTAGTCAACGAACTATGACATTTATATACATACATTAAAAATAAAACGGGCGGGGCACATAGCACGTAGAACGTCAGTTCGGCCGTCAGGCCGATGGGGCAGAAAGGTTCCAGAATGGAGGCCGCGTACCGGCAGCGCAGCGTAGGACGTCCACTCACAAGGTGGACAGACGACCTGGTTAAGGTCGCAGGAAGACGCTGGATGCAGGCCGCTTCCAACCGGCCAATGTGGAAGTCAATGCGGGAGGCCTAATTCAGCAGTGGACGTCCTATGGCTGAAATCATGATGATAATTAAAAATAATAAACGTTTCTAATAGGAATAATCCATAGGGGTACAACTACAAAATCTTAAAGTACTTCAAGTATAATTTAAAAATTTTCGAGTATGAAATCTTATGGTAGGTCATTCTCAACTTACTAAATGTGCATTTACAATTCAAATATTATCTATTTACTTATTTCTTACGGTTTCGTACTTATTTGCTAATCACTAAACAATTTTTAGAATTTCGTTTCGGAAAGACGAAGCTGAAGCTACGTCATGCATCATGATGCCTACGTTAATATTCCTCATTCTAGCAGCAAACCTAAATCTTTAGTCTATCAATATTCTAGTGAGTAGTTTAAAATATAAATTGGAATCAAAAAAGGTGATTACACATATTATAGAGTGCCATTATATTTGAGTGCATTTCAATATAATGAGGTACAGAATAAATATTTTTTTAATTAAATATGTATTTACCATGTCTTAAACTTACATTTCTACTCATTAAATTAGGTATCATTTCTCACTTTTCTACTAAGGTAATATATACTAGAACGTTTTGACGTTAAGGAGAACGGGCATTTATTTCATTTATAGAAATGAAAAAGACTAGGCGCAAACAAAATGCATCTTAAAAAAACTACCTTTTCAAGAAAATAAAATATACCCCAGTTACTTGAGGTACTAGTTTAAAGTAAGATTTTGTTATTAGATTAGGTTAGACTAAGGAGTCATCCGAAGGATTATCATCTTATGATAGATCTTTTCCTTGTGTGAGTCGCACATAGCATACTGTCTCCCACAGGACAGATTTTGTGTGTAAGTATAGGAACCTGTTGTAAAAAAAGATTAAGCTAGCCATTCTAGCCAGTCATCGTTCGTTGTTTGTCAGTCTTTAGTCACTGTCGTCGGTCTTCAGTCGTCAGTCGCCAGTCGTAGTTCGTGAAGCTTTTGTCGTTGATTTTTAGTTATCGATTACCTGTTTTCACCAGTCTTCTGTAAACGGTCATCACACATCTGTGGTCTGTTTTCAGTCGTTAATTGTGCTAATTTTTGAGCTACATTTTATTTGCTCCGTGGCTAGGTTTAATGTCCATTCTCCTTTGCCATAATCATATTATTAACTTGACTAATTTTCTTATTCTGACTACAACTTTTATAATGTTCTGCAATAAAATTTATTTCTGTAACTTTCTTACATATAGGTATTTTAATGTATAATATAACTTATGATTTTGTTAACAATGTCAATATAAAAATTAAAAATCGTACAATATGGTAATAAATTATATAAACTATTATTTAAATGTTTATTATGCTAGCGTAATGTTATCTAGCGTTCTGATTATGTATGTTTATGAATATATGATTTTGTTTGGTGTTTTTCCTAGGTAGCACGAATATTTTACTTATAACGTTATACTATATTGATTAGTAATTGTCCAGATATCACTTAATTATTATTTGTTAGATATCTCAACATAGCTGCAACATTTATTATATAAACAGGGTTCCATAAGGTACCTACATTATTCTGACTCTTGTTAAATAGTTTCTTTATTACACCTATTATTATTTATAAACACAAAAATGACTTAAGATTAATATTATGTTTCGTATTGCTTTATTTGGTGTTTGTTTACACGGCAGTGGTAACGTCTGAACTAGAAATACTATGTTCAGTTTGATTATTATTATCGTATCTATGTACGAGTATAAATGAATAACACTCAACATCAATTTAATTTGTACATTATCTCTTGCTTACCAACCTTAAGGAACCCGCTATCAACAGGAGCTGTCGTAGCTGAAGATAGGAGCCCTGCTTGTCAGATAATCGAGGGCAACCCAAACGTTGTAGAGGTAGGAACATTCGTTTTATTTCTTTCACATCCATGTATACGCAGATATCAAATATGTGACGAAACTTTTCAAACGGACTTCCAACTTCGACAACTATTTCCAATGCTCAATGTTATACTTTTCACTACTAGAGCGATGGTAAACATTCTGAGCGAGCAAAACAAGCTATTTGTCTAGTCAATCTAATGTAGGAAAGCATTGCATAGTATATGGTGCGGCTAATCTAATATTCGGAAGGTAAATGAGTAATGACGTTTTTTTGTTCAATACTGTCAGTATTTTACTTGAATTTTAATAGAATTTACTAGCATTTCAAAAATATTAATTAGAAATAGCATTATGATGCGTGATTGTAAACATCGATGTTTATTTTTAGTTAATTCGGTTCATGCGGTGATCAGCGTTGACGATTGGCCAAGTTTACGAGACACTATTGCAAGTACGAAGAATTTAAAAAAAACATATTTTATGTTAACATTCACTGATGTCAACTAAAACCAACTACAAGCTTGTTATTTCGGGCTTCCAACTAATTATTCTCTGTACTTTCTTTTTATATGGCTTAGTACTTATTCTTATGAGGTAATATGATTGTGATAAATATTAAATACATAAAAGCTACGAAGCTATGAAATCTTCTGCATCTACTCATGCCTGAACTCAATAAAAATCCAGCACCTTTCGACCGTAGGGTAACTAATATCTATTTTTTTTACTTTATATTCCATTTAACTTATTCGTATGTAAGTAAGATTAATAATGACTGAATTTATATTAAGTTAAACATAAACAACATTTAACTAATAAACCATTCATTTAAACTAGACTAATAAACTAAAAGCGTTGTAAGGGGTTTTTAAATGTTAAAGTAACAATTAATCATTTTAAGTGATGGAGTAATGACAAACTAAAATTGCATATCAAGAGCGCAATTTTGCTATTATATAACACGAAAAAAACAAATTATAAGCTATTACATATTATATTAATTGTACTATGATTGTAAGATACGTATAATATGTACCTACATGCTGGACCGGAATCTTATTTACCATATTAAATTTTGCGCATGCCTTTAATACAGATTTGGTTGAATTCAGATTGTCTAAATAAGACAATAGGTATAATAACAGGCACGTTAATGTCACCTAAAGAGACACTAATTCTGTTGACTAATAGATAATAACTACTGGATTGAAACTTAAAACACATACACGAGTATCATAAAATACGTTTAAATAGACTAGTTTAACTTAATCTCAAAGATTCAGCATGCATTATTATGATTAAAAGCAAATTCATTTTCCCATAACATTCATTACTTTACAAATACCAACACAAAGTTAAATACAATATCAAAGAAAAAATATCCGGAGGTTATTTGTTTTACTAAGACAAAATAAAAATCTAATAATGTAATCAACAATGTACAACGTCAGCAAAGAATAAATGAGTATCTTACTTATTAACTAACATACATACGAAAAATCTACAAAAAAAAAACTAGTAGTCAAGCAAAAACATGTTGAGCATCAGATTTTTTAATGTAGGTAGGTACGAACGAGTACCACTTATTTTACCACAAAATAATAATTTGAAACTTTTTTACGGTGACTAATTGATTCTCTTTTGGTTAAAATACTGCCAAAAGTCAATATTTAGGAACTTCTTATACATTTTCAACACATGCCCAATAAAATAAATAAAAAATAAATCCCAATCTTTTTGCAAAGTTCATTTTCGCATTATCATCACCATTGGTATGTATGATCGCTAAAAACCATTTTTTTTACCGACTAACAATAAAATAGTGAAATAATTAATCTAAGCTATACATAAATCCGTTATCCGTAAAAAAGTACGCCTTTATGACATGTTCTCAGTCGTTTTAGTTTCTACCTCAGACTCAAGAAAAGAGATGACTTATATTATGACGTACGCAGTTTACTCGTATCATTCAAGTCGTATATATTTACAAGATTTTTAGGGTTATTTTAGCATCTATAATAGTTAACATCTAGTAATTACGGTTAATACCTACATAATATTCACTTTTTTCAATTAGGTTCGGTATTTCATAAGATCTACAAATTTTTTCAATGCTATATTCTCACTAAATCGATACACCGATTATTATCTTGTCCTATGGCCTATCTACTACGCGCGTGATTCATATAAATGACGTATGTTTCAAATTATTATTATTTGAGCTACGGCGTAGAAGTGGAAAAATAAGTGGATTTTACAATACGCCCTCTATTTATCCTCTTCCAGAAGAACCAGATCATCAGCCACGACGTCCGAAACGTGAAGGTAAATGATCCAATACATGAGATTAAAGCATACGAAGCAGACGGGGAACACGATGCGCGAATACTTGTCGATGTCAGATGGAGTCATGCCCAGTAGTTTGCTTATATCCTGGAACCAGACAACGTTTTGATGTTTACAAAATGGAATCACCATAAATATTTGAATATCGCCAGCAATCGAACTGTATCCAAAAAATTGTAGATAATAAAACGCACAGCTTTAATAAAAATAAATATCGCTAGCTTTTTCGCCGAGCTATTTAAAAACATACACTAATTATTATGTTTACCTTTCCGGGGTGAAGAATATGGGGAGGAGGGCCAGGATTTTCTTCTTCTGTGCCGCTTCTGCCACCGTTGATAGTGTTTTCAAGAGTTCCTCCTTTTGAGTGCGCCTTTGGATCGTGAACTTTAAACCGGACCTCCTGGAAATTTTGTTCAAAATACTTGCAACAACCGATAGATATTATTTTTGATTAAGTAACGCAATAAAAAAGTAGCAAATGAAATTACCGAGCAGCTTACCGAAGGCCTACCCGGAGGACACCGGCCGAGAGTCCCCATTTTGGATAGCGTGTGATCTCCAACGGGAGGACAGTCAACGGGAGGCATTTTTTTTTCGGATGCTATTTTCTGGATCGCCACAAACCTTTGTTTTCTCATTTGTATTCGTTTAGCCATATATCCGACCGTTGCATATTCTGGAAAGATGAAAAACACCTGTCTGACTTTAAAGCATCCTGTGACTGCTAAAGTTTTACATTCGCTGAGCTTATAAGTAGGCATCTAAGTTAATAGAGATCGCATTTCGCTTAGCATATTTAAAAGCTACAATATATCGCATTGCAAATGAGATTTTAAAAAAATAGGAAAAATATATTACCTAATAGACTAGCGAAGACCATCACGAAGCAGGTGCCCAAGTAGACGTCTATAGACTTGACATATGAGATTTTAGGTAAAGCTGCATTTGTAGATGACATAAGGGTGGTCATGGTCAACACAGTAGTTACTCCTAGCGCCACTCGGGCCGGAGTTGCATTTCGATTTAACCAGAATGATACCCAAGATATGATTACAATTAGACCAGATGGAATGTAAATTTGGATGAGGTAGTATCCCATGGAACGAACAAACTGAATCTCACACGCCAACCTCGAATAATTTCCTGTAATATGTTAACCACATAATTAATACATTGCATAAAATTTACCTTATATTACACGAAAAAATAATTTTGTTAAATTGAAATCCAATAATGCTCAATGATGAAAATTAGACAAAGTTCACAATTAAACCATAGTACTGAAGTATCTCAGATAAATAAGACTAATGTCTCTAAAGAGTCTCATTTTAATAATAAACATAAAAGACAATCTTGACAACACTAGATCACACCACTCATAGTGTTTTTGTGCAACAATACAAAAGCAGGACGTGAAAAGAATCGTGGCTGTTTTTGTCCAGTGTTCCACTTTGTGGTGTATTTTACTTTTTGTCGTATAACCCCCGCGAACTCAAGTACCTGTGGTAAGGGAGATCTCCATGGCTCGCTGGCGATGGCCCAGCACCTTGAACTGCGGCAGCGACACCTCGCTCGATACACCGACAGAGTTGGGGCCCTCGTTCCATTTGTATCTGATGTCCCGCATCGTGTAGCCGACTGTGCGCAGCGGACACAAAAATGAAATAACCCCAGGCCCATCGCAATGGGTTTTACATCGAGTCGTCATTCGGTCGGGGTAAGAGCAAGGGAGTCGCGAGCTCATTTTCGCGCGTTTCGTCGTGCGATTGTCGTGTTGTGTTTAGCATGTGTGCGTGTGTCGCGGTATCGATTATCTGCACACGGGCTGAGGGAGACGGGGTCGGTGGCAAAGCGATGGACGGATAGTGCTGGGACAATGGAAATCGCGACATGTTACTTACCTGTTGTCAGAGTAACCACGGTAGCTCGTTGGCGGTGGCCCAACACTCGAAACTGCGGTAGCTGCACCTCATTGCTCATCCCAACACTTGATAGCCCATCTTTCCAATGGTATCGAATGTCTCTCATTGTGTACCCGACTCCGGAGACATGCCAAACACACAAAACGCTATCACTTACGCTGCGTAGCATCGCGGAGGTCTCACGAGCCGCGGCAGCGACGAGGATGGGACTCGCGGGCACAAATTAGTGAGACTTAAACGAGCGGTACTGAGTGAATCCGCAGGATTCTATTGAAACGTCGCTCGGTTTAGCTCAATATGGATGATAGAAAAATATAAATCTACTAAATTCTATGTTCTAGGGTGCAAAAAGGCCAAAATAAAGTAGAAAATCACATCGCTAATTGATAAATAGATGTAAACATTTAGTATGCGGGACGTTTAGAGTAGACGATTTACATACTTATACTGGGTTACATTGCAAAAGGGTGTCAAATCTTTAGGAGAGGCTCAGAATCAGTAACTTAATCTAACTATGCAAAGAACAAAAAAAAACATTTCTATCCGCTGTTAAAAATCGTACGCGTGGATAATTTAACTCATTCATGAAAAATTGCACCGTATGTGCACTGAGTAAGGTCCTTGTAGGCTCGCCGTACCTACGCCTCTGATGAATGACCGCGCGGCTTTCGTAATCTCTCTATTGACTTTATTTTTGGATATTTTAAAGTAATATATTTTCGTAACATACGATTATTTAAACTAATAACGATTAAGTCGCGTCTTTATATTGTTCCCAAGAACTTATTTTTTAAATTTGGCACTCCTTTGCTATGTAACCCTATATATAGTGTATGAGTATAGAACCAAGCAAGTGAGTAAGTAGTTCATGCAAATGCATCGGTGCAATCGATGAGAGTAAGCACAGCGGTAGTGCGAGGGTGTGTGTGTGGTGTGAGCGCGCCGGGCGCGTGCAGTGCCGTCTGGAGCACGCCTCGTCACGTAGAGCCCGCAGGCGCCACCGTCCCCGCCTCCTTTGGCCCGCTCGGCTAACGCAGCGTCGATGTCTCAGAATCAGTTCTTTCGCTTGATGCTCGTGTGAACAAAGGCTTACTATTTTACAGTCTGCCTTCTGCGGGTGCTGTATGCGAGAAGGAGACATCCAACTTATGAAAACACGAGGGAATCACAGCACGTGTCGACGATTAACTTATACGCTTGTGCTCACAGGATATCCCTGAGTAGCATCTGTGATACAAAAAAGTGGTCACAACACAATATCTGTAAGCCTAGTGATAAACTTGCATTGTGGTAGATTTAAATCAATGATAGCTTTAGGTGAGCGCAACACACGTATGTTTTCAAATAACCTACGTTAATAATTATTTTTCTATCATCAATACGAATGTCAAGTGCCTCGCACTGCTTTGTTTATTTTATTTATCAAACTAACACACATAATTTGTGGAACAGTTAAAAAATTATTCATATTACAAAAGTCATTGACTCTTGAAACACAAAGAGCGTTCCTGTTTTATATTTCACTGTTCAAAAACAATCATATTGTTAAAAAAAAACGATTATATTTTAGCAAAGTGAAAATCATACAGTTACTAACACACATTGTTAACACTTGTTAGTGATATGGCCACGGGAACCATAGTCAAGATACTTACAACTCTCTATTTCTATATGGCATAGTTGTCTGTCCATTGGGAAGTATTGCAGATTCATAGGGCAGGAAGCTGTGATTGTTAGCCTGTAATTTTTAACCGTGAATGAACGATTAGATTTAATTTTAAATACAATGATAACACATAGAAATGACATTATGTTATTATTCTTTTAAAATACCTGATGCTTCTCGTGATAGATCCTGAGTAGTGTATACGTATGAATTCGTTGCTAGTTGTAGCTATATGAAAATACGATTGCTTTTCATTTACGAAGAAAGTATCAGGCACCCATATGTTTTTAATAAATTCAGAACCCACTGATAAAGTTTCAACTCCAGTTCTTTTCTTATAAGCTAATCGGGGGTCCGTCCAGAATTGTCTGAAGTAAAAATCCAAAGTGAAGTCCTGAGAAAAACGAAGTAACATATAAAGATCATTTCTAAAAGTAAGGACTATAAAAAATGAAATGAATGTTTAATGAACATCGAGATAACATAATTGCAATTGGAGCATAAGCATAGCTCTTACAGAACTTTCAAAATTATAAAATATTTATTTGTTATTTATACGAGTATTCATTATTAACAGTTATGTAAGAACCATCGACATTTAGACGATAATCTCAGTATAGATGCTGCTTTTTTTACAAAATACACTGTAAAATATACTAGTATACAAACATCTAACATCTGCATGCTGATCTCAGAAACGACTTCATCCTACACAATGTTTGATGCACTGCGATAGATATAGGATACGGTTAAATACGAAGTCAGGTTTTTTGTTATAAGTGACACCTTTTAGAATAATATAGACACTGCACTACACCAATTGAGCAGTAAGCTTAAAACGATTATTAAAATTAAACAAATAAATGTGCAGAGTGTGGGTAAATGAAGCCTACAAAACACAGGTGAGGACTAAGAATGAATAAGTAGGTAGGTGCTCTAAGTGGAGTTGAGGGCAAGGTGAGTGTGGGTGGTGGCGCAGGCGGGCACCCACGGCTCGATTAAGGCAGTCCTCTCGGTTAATTGAAGCCAACAAGCCGGCACGGTAGACAAGTTGCCACGAATAAAGTTCGGACCGCGTTTGTAGAACAAATTAACGTTCGTTAATGAGCTCGAATCGCAAGTTTGTGACTTGTAAATTTGGCAACCTCCCCTCCCTGGGCCATGGGTCACGTCTCACTGTGACCTTCCCAACCTTGATTTGGTTTCCACTTTGGGGTCCTTCACCCAAATATACGCCTACCAAACTCACAGTTGGTTACTTTGGAAAACCGAACGTTGACCTCGATCCGCTATTGTATTTTCACAAATATTCTTTCATATTATGCGCAAAGTTTACGAGCTAAAGTCACGAAGCTATTTCAAAATGTAATAAGTAAAAAGATTAACGGAGGGCCAATTTTATCGATGTTCCAAGTTAAAAGAGAAAATAGAATTTACGGTTATGTTTGCAAATTCTGAAGATACACATATACGTACATACACAACAAACTACAAAATGAATCACGATAAGATTTGAACAGTCGTCGCAAATCCATAGAGCGCATAAAAAAAATCAACACCAAAATAAAATTCAAAAATTGTGTACAGGTTGAGTTTTTTAGAAGGGTAGGTGACTTAATTTATAACCAAGAAGTTGCAAGCTTGATTCAGATTTTTAAAAAAAACATTTGTTTAGCTAGAGATTTGCAAAAAAATAACCTACCCTGTGCTAATGTACCGATCGAAAGTTTTGCTAATTAAACTTAAGTGTACAACGTAAAGTATATTATACAATATTTTATTTACATTATCATACAACAGTCTAATAGCAAAATTGGCTTAAACACCTACTAAAACACACAAATTAATTTCATTTAGATGTGAATTGATTCGTTCAATTATCTTATGCTGTCAATATTTTGGCCAAATCACAGTTTAATTTCTAGTTAAAACATGAAAAAAAAATCTAGTCTTGATTTTTGCTAAAATCGAGCTCATAACTCCTTGGGGTTAAAACCATTTTTCTCTTTAACTCTTGGTTACAGATTTGGCCATCTACTCCGATTTGATAAACTCACTCTGTATGAATCGGTATTTTGATACTGGTTTTTACAACATAAATACAAAACAAAATGAATGAACACATCATGAAAAACACAAGTGATGAGTATCTGTTGGTCAAGTATAAATGTTACTTTAAAATAAATCATGATTATTTTTAATGAGAAGTTTTATAAAAATGTTAAAAATCAAGCCGTTGTAATATGGCATCGGGCGATATCATTTCCCATGAGTAAAATAAAATATAACATTATTATGCTCTTTTTAATGCTCTCTATTATCAATGCGAGTTCATAATCTTTGCTAATATAAATGTTTACATGTCGAAACTAACAGACGTCATCACTTAATTTCCACGTAGCAGCACCTTTGGAATTACGAGTACTGCTGGACACACAACTGGAAAATTCAAGGGTATTGCTTTTCTTATTATGATGTCTTGGTTTAGTTTTATATTAAGTATACAATATAACAGAGCACATAATAAGAAAGCAAGTGGGCGGATATAGGGCGATCTGCTCCACCAAAACGCGGGCATGCTCGCAGCCTCGTGTCTGGGGCTGCTCGGTCGCGGCGGCACAGCCGAGCCGAGGCGACCGAGACAAGCGTGAGGTGACAGTGGCGAGTACCATGAGCACTTCGGAGACGGAGCTGATAGAGAGCACATACATGGTGACGCCCACCTCCACTGGCGGACCTGCAATCAAGCCCAATCGTGAGTTGCGCGCGCGCCTCGCGCCGTGAAAACCAAACCAGAGGACGGTGACGTGCCCCATCGCCTTCGGGCGAGTAGAGCGGAGGGGTCGAGAGGCGCGGGGTGCGTGCGGGTGGCGGGTGTAGCCGGTATGGAGGCTGGTGCGCGGGCGCCGAGCACTGAGTGGCGGGGCGACTCGGCCAGGCTTTCGGCGCGGCGCCCACATCCGCGCGAGCCACGCGACCCTCGATGCAGGCGCAAAAAAACGCGACGCGCCTACATGCGATCGAACCGTGGACACGGGTGCTACGATGAACGGTTTAATGCTGGTGAATATACTAAGGGACTTATTCTTGCTATGTATGCGCTGTGTCTTTAATGAATTGCTTGGAAAAGGTACCATTTTCACTTCAGACAGTGAGCTGATGGAGAGCACGTACATGGTAACCCCTACTTCCACGGGTGGTCCTGAAAACGACGCAATACAACACATGACAAGTGTAAGAATTCAAATATAAAGTATTATAATTTTATAAACTAACTAGCTGTGCCCGCGACTTTGTTCGCGGAGACTACAGGATGTTTGGTATGTCTCATATTAATTCAACGCAGATGAACCACTTTTATCAAGAAGAGAGTTTTTGACTTTAGATTTGAAATTGTAGAGGTTGCATCTATCAGAAGACAGTAACTCAGGTAGAGTTCTTTTGCGATTCGCACAATAAATTAATGTTAAAGCAAAGTGCTTTGTGTAAGTCTTTTGAATTTTCGACTGTAAAACAGTGCCTTTTTGCCGAGGTTTTGGTGGTGAAAGAAAGAAATTTTAGATTGTGCCCGAAATGTATCCGGTAAAAAAAGATTCCGACTGTAAAAAACTGATAGTTTAGACAAAATCAGACAGATTGCAGTGAGGTTGCAGGTTATAGATTTAAAGTTTTATCTTAGAAAAGCAAGCTTTTCTCTCTTGAGCCTCTTGCCTCGTTGCATCATATTTAGATCCATAGTCTCTAGCTGGTTGTTAGTGGATACATTCTAAAGCACTCCAGTAGTTTAATGTCTTTTTCGTAGATGCCTATGAATAAAAACCGTATATTGAGTAAGATTGCAACAAAATGTCAAAGAATTATGTATCAGGAAAGGGTATGCTAAACCAAAAGGTGTTCATACCCAGATTCTCCACTCCTGTCAGCGAGAAAGTTTAGAATAGAAGGAATAGAAGTGCGTAGGTGCGTACATTGCATATTAGAGCATTGTATATTATGGAGCAAAAGTGGCAGTGGGCTGGCCATATATGTCGCAGAACCGATGAAAGGTGGAGTAAATGGGTTCTCGAGTGGAGACCCCATCTTGGCAAACGTGGTGTAGGACGCCCCCCAGCTCGATGGACGGATGACCTTAGAAAGGTGGCTGGCAGTGGATGGATGAAAAAAGCGGGAGATCGTGTTTTTTTTGCGCTCTTTGGAGAAGGCTTACGTCCAGCAGTGGACTGCAATGGGCTGACATGATGATAATGATGATATTATGGATAATATTGTTTGGAAATATCTGACTACTCTGAAGTGGTCTAAATTTGACAACAGGACTATCCATTTTAAGCCTATATGGAAAAGTGTACATGCTAGCTTAAGATGAGCCGTACGTTCAAAAGTTTCTGTGTTGGACCTAGTATTGCCGGTTGTGATGTCTGTAATTTCTGAACTAACAACTCACAGAATATCTAAGGCGGGCGCGGCTTGAAATATTTATGGGCGTAAAATCCATTAAAAACCTTATATTTCTTAATTTGTCGACTATTTGAAAAAAAAAAAGCTTCATCCTAAATGTATGAATGTTATAAATAACTAAACCAACTTCGAAGCTAAACAAAAACGTAGGACTATTTAAGATAAACATTTCTATTGTACATTAAATACTTGTAACTCTAACGGTTTTTGCAGCGCACGCCAGAATAGCTTGCATTTGATCAGAATTTTTTCCTACTTACTTGACACGTATCGTTATATTTTTGACAATTCACACAATATCTCTATAAATGATAGCTTATTTGTTATTCTGATGTATAAGCTATATTATTGTAGTTTCATTAAAATCCACTAAGTAGTTTTTGCGTGTTTTTCCATACATCCTCACAAACTTTCGCATATATAATATTAGTAGGATATGTAGGTATTCTTACGTATATACTCATAACTTTGTGTTCTACCTTCTTTTACTAATAGGTATTCAATAAAGCACTACGCTTTGGCTCTAGTATGAATCATAAAAAATATTTTATATATATAGATGTTCGTGTTTGTTAAAAATAAGCAGGTCTATACCGGATCAGGCAATCAATTCCTCTCCACATTGAAGAAGCAACTTTACAACTGCAACTATATGAAATAGCTGCAAGTTCTAAAAGGGAGAGCACACTATTTGACACGCCAGTCCTCGAATGAATGTATTTTCTAAGCTTTTCAGTGAATCTTTTCAATATTTTCAACTCCTCCAGTTAAAACTAACAGTACTATGTTAGATTCAACTGGGGGTTACCTATTTAAGTATTAATACTATTTGTGTATTATCGGGTATGTTGTGTTAGTACCAGAACATTAAAAGAAAAACAACAAAAAATGTTTTGCGTTTTACAGCATACAAGAATAAATAGTTATGGAGTCTATAATATCTATCTAAAAATAATATAATATGTATATAAAACAAAGTCCGGTTAGTTACACTATTTATAAATCAAGAACGGCTATACCGATTTTTGTGATCATTGATTTGTTGAACTTGTGTCCGCCCCGAATAGCAGAATATCTACAAAAAACACGAAAAAATTCATGAAAAGAAAATTAAGAAGAGGCGGTACGAAGTTACGATTACAACTACACTGATATCTTGTTACTTTTATGGTAACTTTGATCAATACAATGTTCAGATGTGAATTTGGTAACGCTACCAATAAACTGAGTTTAGCTAGCGCTTAACTAAATTCTACACAGTTTGTGAACCTATGTTAAATTAGGATACAATTTTACCTAAAAACTCTAAATAAATACTCCTTATTAGTAAGGAGAAATTACCGTTTAATTAAGTGATCTTATTTAGCACATTTTTTTTTGCAATTTATAAAACTGTAAAGGACATTACAACGTTTCATAATAAAAAAAACAAAATACTAACTTTAAAAGATCCTCTTAGATGTGAAAAATCACTACCATTTTCAGTGAAAAGCGCTACGGCCGAGCTTTGCTTCATTTTAGCCTTGCATAAAATATTCACAGCTCATTTTATTTTCATTTGGGCATGGACAACAACGATTATTCTTTAATGAACTTCATAATAATAACTGTTGGCAAACCGGTGCCACTATAAAAGTGTAATAGGCTGTTAAGTCAATATTAATGACATAAGAATATTGATAAACTTTTTTATTCACCAAATGGTTAAATAAACCAAATGGTTGATTGGATTACCTGTGACCAAAAAATTATTTAATTAACATCATAATGTTTAGTTGTGAGTAAAAGCACTGGACTGACATGGGCTGATAATGAAAATGAATATCTGGTTTCACGCGATAGATTATTTTAATTACTTTTTTGTGCCATGAACGCAACTATTGTTCTTGTACAGACAAACAAAAGACATTCATGGCACAAAATCTCATGATGTATTAATATTTCATGCGTCAATTCGTTTTGCCAATTTTTAAATTAGTATAATTCGGCCAGTTATCATTATTTTTTTCATGGTCATTAAATTATGATAAATTAATAACTATGACTGATACACTTGTGTTTCGTTACATGAGATGAATCATTTACGCGAATCAAAACAGAGGTGGTCTAAGGAAGGATACTGCTCTAGGCCACACCATATCTATTTGCCTTTAACTTAGACTTAGGTTGTTGTATTACTACGAGGTAAGAGCAATATCAACCTGATTGCGGTACGATTTTATCCATTTTAGAGTTCTACCTTTTATTTCACTAGTTTTATTCTGATTAACAAAGGGCTAGTTTCCTAAAAAATCTGATTAGTTCGTCAGTTGGATTAACAGAAAATATTGGACACGTATTTTTTCTTTTCTCGAAGAAACAAAAAATGATAAAGATAGCCCGTAAAAGTTCTGCGTAACGTCACGCCTTGCGACACTTTTTAGCAAGGCGTGACGTCACGTGCTTACTTTGATGCACTTTATATTCGTCATTTTTGTTTGATTGACAAAAGACAAAATATGGGTCCAATATTTTTTGATAATCTAACTGACGAACTAAATAAAATAAACTTTTTTTTGACCCAGGAAACTAGCCTATTGAGTATGTGATACAAAATCAATTACTTTCGATACCTTAAAAAAAATTGTAAATATCTGGTCAATTCATGTATTATTTATTAAATTAAAAGCAGCATGTGTGGTAGACTTGCATTTAGAAAACCGTATTCATAATCTTTTAACACTCTAAACCTTTTAAAAACAACATAATATTGCGAAGTACCATTATTTATATAATTAAGAATTAAAATGTGATGTCGTAATATTTGATTAGCAATAAGTTACACTTTTTAACACACTTCTATTATATTCACTTGTAACTAACTAACTATGTAATCAAATCATGGAGGTCGTCTTAACCTACTTCTACGAGTAACTGACGTATCGATTTAAAACATTGTAATTGTTTGACATTCGAATGACAAAACAATAATTTGATATCATCGTGCTGATCTGTCAGGAGGTAGTTGTAGAACTTTTCAATTACTATTATTAAAACCATCGTGTTTGGGGATCATTTTGACGAGATGTGTTTTGACGAGTCTAGTACATTACGAGTGTGTTTTGTAGTTTTTTAAACTATGATATCAATTAAAAAGTGACTTTACTGTTGATAGTTTTAAATAATCAGGGAAGGTCTCCGTATCCATGAACAAGCTTATTCAGATAGCTAATATTAAAGTTTGCTGTTAGTCTAGGCTTTAGAGTAGGAAGTAAGGTAGAAAAAGTACTTTAAAAAATTGGTGAGCGAAGGTAAAATACACTTACTACTACTTTTACAATAAAATGAGAATCGGAGCTTTACAGATTCGATACTATACGTTTCTGCATTCGAATATTCAAATAAAAAAATAATTATTAATATGCACTAGACACCATAGTATTCATGGTTTCGAAGTAATGAATTAAAATCCTTGTGTTACGAGATACAACTAGTTTTTTTCCGAAACGTCATGTCAGCACAACCAAAATCGAGCTTATTTAAAAAATAACTTTTTGACCTAGACCCAAACTGGGAACCGAACCCGGGACCTTTGCGTGTTAAAGCAGTGCAATGTATCACTATGCTCATCGGGTCTTTATTATATTTTCGTCATCATAGGTTTATTTTATTTAATTTTCACTCATAGCTTGCTAGTTAATAGCTTAATAAACAGTCTAGTTTCGCTTTAGTGCCGCTATTGATTATATCACAAATAACTTATTGAGTGTTTCTATTAAATGTGAATCAATCATGGTTAATTTATTTATAACTTAATAATGGGTAATGATGTAAACATTATGTTACTAACCTCCATAGTTGGGCCTTACTCTTTTATCGTAACTTATACTAAACGAATCCAAAATTGCTGATATATTGACGTCGCCGAACATGCCACCCCCACCGGCACCTCTGAAAAGAAAATTAAATAAATTAATAGAAAATAGAAAACACATACACCTTAATTAAGGTAGAAATGCGACGACTGTCGGAATATTATAAAATTATATCCCATAAAGGCCTGCGCAGACGAAGGAGTTTAGTCCGCGGACTTTTTTGTCTGCCAAAATAGATCGCTTACAATTGCATCGAGTACCGCACTCGAGGGATTAAAAGTACCGCGTAAAAAAAGTCCCCCGAATAACTGTGGACGCCAAGTGATCGGACTAGAAAAAAGTTCGGGGAGTCCCCGAAAAAAATAGAACTCATGTAACTAAGCGCAGCAACGCACACAGCGAACTTTAGTCTGCGTTGCGCGCTCGAGAGTGACGCTCGTATGCACGATGATCAGGCAATAAATGATCGCACACCGTGTGCGTTGAGTCCGTGGAAAGTTCTCGGCGGACATTTTTTTCACGATACAGGGGTTTTTGTCCTCTACGGACAAAAGTCCCTCGTTTGCGCAGACCTTAATTATGCGAGGCGTGTTGTAAGAGGCGACTAAGGCGAGTGCGAAATCGCGTGACCTGACCTGACCTCTATACGGAAATCCCCCCACTGAAAGTCATTAAGGGAGGCCTATGTTCAGCAGTGGACGTCTTATGGCTGAAATGATGATGATAATATCCTATAATTTTCTCTGAGATTGGAGATTCTTGTCACTTTAATCCAACAGCAGTATGAATATAATAGACAATACAACATCTGCTTTGGTGAAATCATTGAATCAATGTAATTTAAATTAAAGTATTACTAATAATAAATTATCCCCAAAATAATTCCAATCATCATCGTCTTTCCCTAAACTAAGCACTGTTTAAGGAGTTTAAGGAACTACACGGTTCTCAGATAACTTGTATTGCAGAAAGATTACCTATATTGAATATAGTCGTTTTTAATTTTTTTGACGAAATTAATTAAAAATGAATGAGGGATGTAATTTTAGAGATTAAAGGGGAGGGGAGTGCAGAAGGCTCAAGACAGTTTAAAATGCTGTGCTATAGGAGGACCTACACTCAAAATTTTGGCTTTTTATGTACGAAAATAAAAAATTACCGTAGAAAGTGCTACACGTGTATTTTAATAAATCTCCGATCAATTAAACAAAAAAACAATATAACGTTCACCAAACATAATTTTTATTTGACTAAACACTTATTTTTAACCGACTTCAAAAAAGGAGGAGGTTTTAATTTGTCGGAATCATTTTCAATTTTTTAAATTATGTTTATTAATATAACTACTCATTTTACCAACAAAAAAGTACTAAATATCTACCGTGAAATGGACAACTGCTAACAAAATAACCAACTTATTGACTAAAAAAATTCAAAAATAAATAGTAGGTAAATTAAAAATAATTAGACTCTAGAAACGGACGACTGCGCCAAGTGGGTCGTTTGCACTAACTTATTAATGATATTGCATATTGATTTTCGACGATATTACGATGACGCGTAACGTCTGGTATTTGGTTTACTAAGTTATAATTCTATATAATAATATTTAGTGTTTATTCATATCTTAATCCGCTAAGCATTTCAGGTTGGGTTAAAAAAGCAATAATTTATTTTAAAAACAGCTTATAGATCTTTATCTATACACTACTATATCTAAACACTAAAACATGTTATGCAATTATTTTGCGAAAACTACCAGGCTATCATGATATTTTGGGTATTGATATTCTGATTTTATTTTATCCCGGCCGGTAATTTTTTAAAACAAGAGAAGTAACAAAAAGTAAAAATCTTATTTGCTAGCAGCACCAGTAGTTTCCTTTTTTTTCGTCTTCCTCCTCCTCCATAGTCGGTCCCTTAGTGATTGAGGTTGAGGATCGTGACCCGTCTACTTAGTTCCCTCGATAAGGAGCCGTCTCCAGTCATTACGATTCCTGCGTCTGACTGTCTCTTCTAGAGTCTTCACAAGTAGGTCCGATGAGGATAGCCTTCTCGAGGTTTTCAGGCAGCTTTCGCGCAAGGCCCAGAGTATCGTAGGTATCGCTAGTGCACGATAATTATAAGGCATTCCTTGATCCGAGTTATTTTAGGATCGATTCATTTGTACGGAAAGTGGTCCAAGGTATACAAAGCATCTAGCAGCAATAGCACCAAATTTCAAAAGCGTTTATTTTGTCCATGTCCGCAGCTTTTAATGTCCATGTCCGCAGCATTAAATGTCCACGTCTCTGGACCGTACAGGAAGATTGCGAAGATTAGTGTACGTACTAGTGAATTTTTTTTTGAGTTTAATGTTGCTATTCTTCCAGATCTTTTGCAGATGCGTCATAGTACTCTTCAACGTTGCGATTTTTTGTCTGATTTTAGGTTTTAAGTAGGCGTTTGCTCTTAGTTAGACCCAAGATAGTTGAACTCCTAAACTTTTTCAAAATGCGATAAGAAGTCAGTTTTCAAACACGAATTGAACCTTTGCTGGCCGGTCATGTCATGAATTAATTCTTCCAAATAGTATTATAGACGACAACTATTATCTCTTTGTTTATTGAATGTGGACTTATCACCGGATCCTGATCACCATCTTTCATCCAATTGCTTATCGAGACGAATCTAAAAAATAAGGTTCAGGCTCTATTATTAAACCCTCACCACCACCTGTCAGCCAATTTCCACTTCAGTGAGATCTTAATTTTAAAACAAAGTAATTTGAGAAGTAATCGCAATCATGCAAATATGATTAAGGAAGCAGCTATATTTTCTTTCAATATTTTAAAGAAATCGTGCAGACAAAATATGATGATGTCGACTCTATTTTGCAATCGCAATAAAACCGAATTATACATTATTAACCTTGGAGCCCTTGACCCTAACTGCAACACCAATTCCAAATGCTATACAATGCTATTAACTATATAATAGTCCCGTACGTGTACAAACAATACTAGCTGTAGTTCTTAATCAGAGATATTAAGTATATCTTGATACCAGTAGTGAATGCATTTACAAAATGGCAAGTCAGTAACTATTGAGGAGTACCATTGTACAAAAACTATTCAGGCTGCAGCACTAAATAAAGAATTCACCATCAAGATGCACTTACATATTACATGGTACGGTATACTAGTACATAGCCAATAAATAAACAAGCAAGAAAAGTATGCAAGTTTAAATAGAAAGCACCGGTTTCGGAGGAAAATTGCTTGTTAATTGTGTTTTCTCTTTTTGACTCAATGTTACCAGTACTAAGCTTATGTTCTGATCCTAGACGTGGTCTATTTATTGATATTTCCAACTCAAAGGTAGCTTAGAAACCTTTGAACATCAAGCAAGTCCATTCAATCAAATGCTGACTTCACGGAACTGACCTTGCTATTGTATTACGGCACCAAGTTTTGCAGCAATCTGTTGAAACAGACCGTTTAATTTTACCTAAATTTGCCTACCCGTTGCAACGGATTCTACAAATTCAATCGAAACCCGAACATTTCTCCCGGTATTGGGATACCTTGGAAATACTATTGGTAGTAGCTGTAAAATATCTTCTATCTATATTTTGGCTTTAGAATTTCAATAAATAAACGTGACTATCTATAAATCTTTGTATACAAAGATTTGTGATTTAACAGGTTTAATTATTGTTTTGTAATCATCTAGACTAAGACATAATTTCACTGCTAGGAAAGGGCCTTTATAAGGTCAGGACATAAAAAGAGGAAATAAAGGCCCTTTCCTAGCAGTGAAATTATTATGTCTTAGTGCGATTTTTTCAATTATATTTTTTTTGGAGTATAGCGCTGCAGGCAGCTATCACTAAAAATGATTCATTGCTTCAATCATATTACGTTTTGCTGTAAGGTTTGTCGTACCTACCACGTCTTTTGTAGATACACGCACAATTGCTTGTACTTGATGAGCTTGCCTTGTTATGTGTATTGCTTGTTCGCGGTAGGTGTATTGCACATACCGCGAATATGGCAAGCTCAGTTCTATACCTTACAGGCAGTAGTAACTACGAGCGATCATGTTGGTTATTTTTGTTTTTATGCGCAATGACAAGTTAAGTCCCTGAACACCAAGTAAAAACAACCTTTTGTTTAGTTTTATGATTACTATATTTTAAATGTTTTTTTAAATTGTTATTATATTTTAGTCGTCTTTATCTAGCGACTGCGTTCCAGGCTAAAAAACCAAGCGGTTTTAGATTCTAATCGCCCAAAGTGCAAATGTTTGATCAATGAACATAAGCATGTCTACCTTAGTCATGGAATGTTATGTATTTAAGAATGTTTATTCGTTATCTAGTCCATATAGACCATCCCAAATTGTAAAGCGAGTAAGTGTTGAAAGATTTTTTATTTTATTTAAATAAATAGACTTGCAGGAGTATTGTAGTGAGCAGTAAAAAAATATTACAATGATAACATTTTGGTAAGTTACGGTATAACGAGGTACGAGGTCTCCGGCTAAGCACTATTTGTGGGCTTGTGACAGCAAGAGGCATGCCAACATTGATACTATGCAGTAGCCATGGGCACATTCGTTAAATCTCTCACTCTAATTGGCCAAAAGGGTGTAGGTAAGTGGTTTCATTGATTTATCTTGTAGGCAAAACTTGTAATTGTGAATAACCTTCCCTTCTGCTGTTGCCAAGTCGCCGTCCAGCGCCTACCGGACATCAGCGTACAAGGGCGTTGATCTTTAAGACTTTTTACCGTTCGGTTGTCAATTGCGAACCTACTGCTACCTGAGCTATTTTTCTTCTTCTTAGGGTGCCTTCCCCTGCCCGAGGTTGGCGATCGTCATGGCAATTTTTACTTTGTCCACTGCTGCCCTGAACAGGGACCTGGTGCTAAGTCCGAACCACTGTCTAAGATTCTTGAGCCAAGAGGTCTTACGTCTGCCTGGTTTCCGGCGTCCTTGAATCTTCCCCTGGATGATCAGTTGAAGAAATTCATACTTGTTGTTGCGCATTATGTGGCCAAGATATTTTTATATTTTTACTTTAATTAATCATGTATCTATAATTTTAAACTCATCTTATTATTTTCTACCCTATTTGTAACCACCTTAGCTAAAAGCGTAAAAACCTAAAATAGCGTAAAAACCTTTAATAAAGATGATAAAGTAATTTTATCAGAAATTAAAAGTCAACCTATCATTTGTAATATAATTGTATGTATATATCCTTGATAAAACATAATATACATTTATACTTACTCATTAAATCTGTAATTTTAGTGTGTACTTATATTAATATAAGGTACCAACCTCATCTACCTATTTTAAACTTGTTCTTTTTTTTTGCTGCACTGCCTCTGTTTAATTCTCTGTTTAACCACTGGTTGACTGATAGAGAATGCTTCTTGGCATTAAGTCCGTCATTTTTTCAATTATTTTTAAATGTGCAATAAAGTATAAATAAATAGTCTTATTCAAAATATTTGAATACAGGAATTTGGTACTTTGTACAACCAGTTTTTGGCCAGCTCAGCTGTGACGAAAGGTATTCCACAATTGGTTCAAATAAATAATAGAATAAAAATAAAATACCTAATTATATGCAAACATTCTAAAACTAAACTCTTTATACAAAGTCAGATATTTTATTCTTATGAAAGATCCTATAAATAAAATATCAGACTGAGATTACAGTTCAAAGGAAAGGTGCCCCCCAAAAGGCTGAAACATAACAAAAACAATTAAAATTAATGTTAATAAAAAAAAATTATTACACAATAAACGAATACTTAAATGACAATAATCTAAAACAATAAATAAAATCCAAAGATAAATAAATATTTAAATGCCTAAAAATACTATTTATATTCAATATATTATCCAATAATTATCATATGATTTCTTAATGTATTTTAATTCTTTACAACTTCTTAAAATAAACAAATTGATCTAATTATGCATGGCGTCATCCTCTCTGCCCACAATACCTATCTTATGCCCTACAGGGTCTATTAATAATAATTATCTGTTTTATGTACCTATTTATAACACTTAACATTATAGAATGCAATAAATACATTGAATTGAATTGAACTGGCAACATTACCACGCTGGATAGCTAGGCTAACCCGTTGGTCTAGGTATAAGCTAGCCTTTGGATCGTGAACTGTCTCAACCAAACGCTTAGACAACTCACGCTACAGCTTGTTGGCACACGGTCCCTATGGTCCCAAAGTTTCCACCCCAAATGGTTCAATATGTAAGTTTCGCCAAGACTTTCATATTTGCGCCTTTTTAGGGCCTCTTCAGAAGCCACTGCGGAACCAGCTCGGTTGCCAGTCGATGGAAGATGGGAAGGGGCCAGACGCAAGTTGCGTCCCACACTAAGGGCCTACCTATCTTCCATTGAACGAGGGTTTTGCCAAAAAAAATTTGTTTAACATGATGTGTTTAACTTATCAGAAATAATACGCAACCTAGATGTTGATAAACATTAATATTAGAAGGACACTGTTTTAATTGTATCAGAGCTTTTTGAAGAAAACGACAGAAAGAGTTGAAGCAGAAAATTTTTGTTGTGTTTTTGCTACAGACATAAAAAAATAACAAGATTAGAAAATTTCATCAGTGAACGGATCCCCGCCTGATCAGCATGCCAATTTCTCGCAGTGTACCGTGCGGTTTGGCAACGCGCCAGGCGAACCATTGTGAAGCTTTATCGACGCCGGGGTAGTATCCAAGGATTGTGCGAACATTAAACGAAACTAACTCAACGCGCGCACATTGAGCTACCGTGGGAGGTGCTTCAGCAATCTATCATACGCGGATAAAATATTCCTATCTTTAAGATTTCCATGCTTCTGCATGGTTGAGCCACTGAAGTTTGTCTGCCTTAAACTATTGCGGGTACAAAGAAAAAAACCGTACAAAGAAATAAAACATTAGGAAGGTATTGTTTTTTTTGTAGTTAATGTTTTTGCATGACCAAGACGCTTTACAAGTAAAATAGTACGTTTATTATAAATAGCTCTCGCATAGCTCTCAACACTGTTTAGCTTATTGCATTATTTTTGACTGGAGCTTGCCTGTAACTAGTACGAGCTTCACGCCCTCACGCTGGCAACCTGTATGCATATATTATACTAAATGTTTGCTTTTCTCTGAGTAAGTTGTGTAAGTTTGAAATGTATTGTGATAACTTGTAAAATAAAATTAAAACTGGGTTTTAGCTATTTAATAAATAGTTTACAACGGTAGCATGTAAAATACATTTTAAACTACCAGATACGAAATGCGGACCCAATCAAAATAAATTAAAAGATAAGTAAGTTTTTATGAATGGTTCAAAAATTAACGAATAAAATTTTAAAATAAACACGCGTTTTAACTGACTTCAAAAAGAAGGATGTTCTCAATTAGACTTTTTTTTTCATCGGTGCCAGCATTGCCAGCCGATGAGAGTGTAAACGTTTTCGTTAGCACTGTCACTTTAAATGTAACTGATTTGGTACTTAAGTGTTAATATTATTTTTAGCTTTTTGGTTTTTTGAAGTCGCTTTTATTTTTTTATCTTTATTCTGAGTTATAATATGACACGTTATTTGTATTATTTCAAAATTTTCTATTTGACACATATTTTAACATTATTTTTACGTTCCCTAAATTTTAAGTAAGTAAAAAGTAAAAGTATATGGTCTTCACAGTAATAATACCCAATTATAATTCCACGCAAACGCTTTTCGACGCTATCTTTATATAAAACATATTACAAATCTAATTCGTTCAACTTGCCTACACTAATACTATGACGACAGTGGCAAAGCAAATTTTGTTAGAAAAACCTTCACAGCAATTGCAGGTTTAACCCTTGTCCACTCACATTTTTAGTGTCGTTATTATTAGCAATTCAAATCTAACCGTATTTTGTAACACTGTATTTCCTATCGACCACGACTGTACGTACTGATTTAAAAACAAGAACGGTCAAATCAAATGTAAAAGTTAATGCACAAAAATAGTAATAAATAGATCACATGCCTGAATAAAATGTTTTTATTGATTATTTACCTCACCGTACCAAAAACAAAAGGCCTTTTTAATTATCTGTATAGAAATAATTTTACTCAGTACCGACTTGAGCTATGTTAAAATCAAATACCTACTAAATTTTGTGACCTCATACTGATGTGATTCAAGTGATTGGTTGTAAACGTTATCAATTGTTTGAAAAAAGTTTTGAAATTTAACCACAATTTTCGGTGAGATCACATGTTCAAAAGCAACAGTTTTTAGCAATTGGTTTGCTAAATTAAACCAAGGACAGTCTTTATGGATGAGCAGAAGATAGTTTGGCCGCGAACCGCAGTTCAGAGGAAAATTGTTTTTAATATTCTGACAAATAATAAAATATGACTTAATACTATAATCCTGAAAAAAGTGAAAAGATTTTTTGAAAAATACTCTAATGAAATGTTGCCGTGCACGAAGCACACAAAAATAAATGGTTGCTTCTTATTTCTGCAACACTGCTAAGGGATCTATAAGGATAGCTAATCCTGATTGGTATACAATAGTTTGTTTCTCTTTATTTATTGTCAGAAGCTTGCCTTACAAGCGGTCAGGATTCCAGCATTGTTCTGGCATCATGACAACGCCGCTCAGCGGTCTTTTGCCTCGCTCGGTAGGTGAAGCACTTAACGATGCACATGCTGCTTATATACTAACTTTGGTGTAATGGTGTAGAAGTCTTTGGTATTTGCCAAAGGTTAAAAGGTTTAGTTTCAATTGGAGACTCCTCGCATGCGGTATGGTAACCAATGAAACGGTCGGTCGTAAAGCGTAGAATGCTTTTAATTTAATTGCCAATAATGTCTTCCTCAGTGAATTATAAACAATGTCGATCCATGACATATTGTGCGTCTCTCGAGTAGTTTTTTAAAAAAAATGCGTAACAATGATATCAAATGAGGTCCAGGTTCAGGGTACACTGCACACAGACCCTATTAATATTTACCAATGAAAATGGTTATCTGCATGAGGGCCCTATGACATATTGATTCTTTTGGCATCATCATCATCAGCCTCTAGAAGTCCACTGATAGACATAGGCCTCCCCTATAGAACGCTACAGCGAGCGGCTTTGGGCCGTTTGCATCCGGCGGCTGCCCGCAACCTTGACAAGGTCGTCAGTCCACCACGTGGGACGCCTGCCCACGCTGCGTTTTCCAGTTCGTGTTTGCCACTCGAGAACCTCCTTTGGCATAACTATCGATAATTCAACTGTTTCCAAGCATGAAGACAAATACAATAGCATATATTCTGATAAATAATTTAATAATGATAAAAACGAAATTATAGACACAATACGTAGGTTGCTGAAACTTTATATAAAATTAAAAGCTTGAAGTGAAGAATAAAAAGATGAACGAAACATTCGTCGCGACACCGGTCACTAAATGGATTACGCTCAGCTTAACCGCTTTAGGGCCTTTTTCCTCGATAAAGTGTTTTATTACTGCCAAAGCCTCGACAATTTCCTAAATTGATGAGTTTATTCAATACAAAATGCAGCGAAATATACTTTTATGCAGTTTGATATTATGTGTATTATTAAATCAGTTAAAGTATTCTCAAACTCGATATTATTCGATATCTCATTAATAAAGTAAAACGTTGGTAAGTATGAAATATAATATGTCATATTAAAGAAGTCATGATTTTCTTTTAACAGCTTTTGTGGTGTCAGTAGGTACTTCTAATAAAATACTTCTTATCTTAAGACTTAAGTTTCAAATGTAACGTCAAAAAATTATGATCGCCATCAACGCACATTGCAGCAAAGTACCACAGAGTCACAAATAAAGCCATGCCTTAAAGTTTCGTTACAAACAAAATATTCATCCAGTGCAGACCCACTTTTTTTCTTTATTATTATTCAGAACCTGCCGGGTTAGGAAAAAGCAATCCAAGATTTTTAAGTGACCTTTGTCCTATTCCCCATGGTGACTAGTGGTCTGGTATTGTACCAATGTTGGCATGTCGGTCTTAAATATTCGTTCCAGAACATGTAAGTAACAAGGTATGCAGTTATCTCAAAACTAGCCAGTTTAGTTGCAATCTAATCATTTTTAGTTTGTTGTTGAAAATAAAAGCCTCATTTTTTATTTATCGCCAGCGAGAGAAAGTTGAACGTTACATTGTAACCAATATATGCAGTTATAAACTTTTGTTTGCAGTGGAAATCGTTGTCTGAGCGTAGGTATTTCGGGAAAACAGTATAGGAACTTCCTGTTACAACGTTTTAAATCTGATACCTCTTTACTGAAGATTAGCCGACCTATTTATATTTTATGTCACCAGTCCAAAATTCCGTCAGTGACAGTAATCGTGCTAGGCTCTTGGCAGTTTCTTGTAAGGAATCCGGCCACTGGCTTAACGCTCTTCCATCAAAAAACCTAGGCACTCTCCTTAACAACGAATCATTCCGGGTGTGTGTGGGCTTGCGCCTTGGGGCTCCAGTTTGCGAGCCACACCCGTGTCCCTATGGCAAAGAGGTAGACAGACTCGGTCTACACGGTCTTTGTTGTCAGCAAAGCGCTGGGCGGTTCGCTCGCCATGCTGCGCTCAATGACGCCATCAAGAGAGCTCTTGCCAGCATCTGCGTTCCCTCCTCGCTGGAACCTCGTGGATTGGTGCGTGATGATGGCAAGAGACCGGATGGCCTTACGTTCGTTCCCTGGGAGCAGGGACGGGCTTTAGTATGGGATGCGACTTGCGTCGCTACTTTGCCCCGCCCCTTCTCATCTTAGGGAATCAGCTGTAAAAGCTGGAGCTGCAGCGGAGTCCGCAGAAAATGCCAAGCGGCGCAAATACGAGTCCCTTGCAAGTGATTACATGTTTGCGCCATTTGGCGTTGAGACTTGGACCGTGGGGATTGAGTTAAAAATTACTTTTTGGAAAAATTGCTCCAAAATTAGTTTCGATTACAGAAAATAAAAATGCTGGCTCGTTCCTCGCTCAAAAGCTTAGTTTAGCCATTCAGCGTGGGAACTCTGCTAGCATTCTCGCCTCTTTGCCTCATGGACACGCTTTTATTTTTGAGTAGGTAGCTTTTAGTTTTAGGTTAGTTTATTTTTGTGTTATTAGAATTTTAATTCTTACAAAACATTTACATTTACATTGTGTTTTCATGTTATAATATATTCAAGCTTTGACGAGTTAAATATTTATATCTTATTCAAATTATATGTTTTCAGTCTACTAGATCTTGACTAATAGTCTTTGATGACTATTCAGACTTAAAATACTCTTTCCATTATCGACACATGTCTTATTTATCAACATTTAAAATTGGTTTGATATTCTTTAGTGATGCTTATTTTATAATAATAAACAAGCTAGTTACTTGATTTGAAAGGTATTAAGGTTTATATAATTTGTTCGTAGACTCTTAATAAAGATTATGGTATGCAATACTGATTTACTACTACGTACATTTTGCACTAGACGCAGGCAAATATTTACTTAATTACTAACAAGATCACATACAATAAAAATGAAATTTCGAAATATAAAATTACGTTGGTTTAGTTACACCATACATAAATCAAGAACAGCTGGATCGATTCGTATAATTTTCGATTTGTTAGATTTGTTTCCGGCCTGATTACCAGAATAATTATAAAAACATCTGAGAAATTCACGAAAAAGACAGAGGCAAATTTTATCTTTTAGCTCAACTATCTTCTTTTCAGTCCTCAACGTGCCTACGTTGTATGTTAGAAGGGCCAGACGTCGTCAGAGGTGGTAGACAATCCGCCTTCAGGGATTCTCTATAAATGTATCTCATGATGCAACACATACTTCATAGTAAAAAACAACCTTAAGAGTACCTGCTTTGTTAGTTACTGTTTAAACATTTCAATATATAAAGTGTGTTAGAAATGTGTTTTTTGAATGAATTAAAATATATTTTTTATTGAAGCTTGTGTTATAGGTATAAGCAATCGCTCGGGACATAGGAATAGCAGGGGCGTGTGGCGGGTGCGGCGATCCGGCGTGCGGTACGTGACACCCACCACCAGCTTGTCGCTATCAATTTGAAAGTTAAGAATGTTGTAATGAAAGCACTGTCACTGTATAAAATATAACGCCTCTCCTTGAGAGCCAAAAGATTATGATGATTCCACCAAGTAAAACTGTAATGCCAATGTCAATCTATTCTTTTAATATACATCAATATTATTTGAGTTTTGATCACTAATTAATGGCTAGTAAATGGTTTTCTGCTTTTTATTTATGTTCAGCAGTGGACGTTCTATGGCTGAAATGATGATGATAAAGACGTAAAGCTTAAAAGAGAGTTTTTTTTGTTGAAAATTTTACGTTTTAGGTAAGTTTGACGAGCTGTTGTCTGTACAATAAAATACAGTAAACTTAACCTGTAAAAGTAAGAGCTCATTTCAACACTGATGGCCACATGGATGCAAGTGACTTTTCTAAAATCTGCTATCGGTATTTCGAACAAAGAAAGTGTAGGTATTAATATTAAAAAATCTTTAAGTCAAGCGTCTGAGTCTCTTCAAATAATAGTAAAGTTATGTTAAAAACTAAGTTTGTATGTAGTCTAGCCTGAATTCTCTTCATCCATTTTATAGCATCATATGAATTTACTGCTTTTATACACAATTAATAAGTTAAAATCAAATCAGAATCGGGTGTTGATATTAAACATTATCTGTCTTGTACTCGCCCTCAATGCGAAAAGAGCTAAGAAAATCGTCTACTCTAGCTTATGGGATACGAAGCTTTACCAGCCAAAATATAAGGGTAAAATTTGGAACACCAACCTGCCCTAAGCCTGCCCTGCGCATTAGCGCCCCTACCTCCGGGATAATGTCTATTTTTAGCAGCTGAAAAAGGCGTCAATTGCTTAAAAAATTAAATTTCGTACCTACTCTCTATAATAACTGCTTGGGTAAGAAAAGTAAAGTAAAAGTTTATTCAGTTTAAAACTTTAATATACATTCATTGATATTGATTGTATAAAAACATTATATTTACAAAATAAAAAATGTGCTGATAACACTAGACAATGCTTACGCTACTAATTATATTAATATCTACTACGCAAGGTGTATGCTTACAAGTCATAATAATAGTAAGTTATTATGACATAGGCATATAGGTCAGGTTGGTGATTTTAGATATCTTAACTAAGTAAATAATTACTTGTATCTCATCTCAGGCATCTTATTTGAACTTATTGTAGAATACATTGCTTAAACATGAGTATTTAAATAACGATTTAAATGAGGAGCAAGACCAAACAACTAACTAGTTCACACTTATACTATGGCCTTAAATTATTTAACTATTTTTAATAGTTCTTCTGTTTCCTCATTCGACCTATGCTTTAGGCAGGCTTGAAAAGTTTTTTTTCTGAATGTTTTGTTCATAGAATGCATCTGTAAGTGGCGGTTTAATTTATTGTACAGGTGCGGTTCGAGGAAACAGAAAAATCTGTGCAAGTGCTCTGTGTGAATCATTTCGGTGCGGCAGACAAGGTCAGCTCGTCTATGACAAGTTTGGTGTGATGGATCATAGGGAGTTTGGGAGTACTTTTGTATTACAAATTGCAGGATGAATAATTGGCGGACGGAGAGAACATCACAGTCAGCTAGGAGTTGCCTGGTTGGGTAGCGGAAAGGTTTGAAGGTGCTAACTTTAAGTACGGCTCTTTGTGCCCTTTCTAATTCTATCATAGTAGTTTTTTGCGTACCTCCCCAGGATGTAATGCAATTCACTAACAGAGATTGGCACAAAGTGAGATATACTGTTTTTAGCAAAGAGCCGCTTGCAGTAGGCCTCAGATTTTTAAACACAAAAATCAGCTTTCGAACTCTAGAAGTAAGTGCTTCTACATGTGCCCTAAATTTGAGATGACAGTTTATTATGATACCCAAATATGATAATGTAGCTGTATTTTAAGTTTTGGACAGCTGTAGATGTTTGAATTCCGTAATGAGCAAAGGTGAGCTGTTATTGAAAACTCATCATCTGCAGGTCGGGTAGAAAAATTGTAGGAGAAGGTCATGTATTTTGTTTTGTCTGTGTTAAGTGTTAATGCATTTGCTGTAAGCCACTGCATTACGGAGTCGAAGCCTAGTTGAGCCTGTCTGAAGACATCATTCCAGTTGTTTACGCTAAAGAATAAGGCTGTGTCGTCAGCGTATGAAATGATTTTACCATTGCAGATGGGATGGAGTAGTAGGTCATTTATATATAGTACAAGAAATAAGATAGGGCCCAATATACTGCCTTCGGGCACACCGGACTCAATTGGAAGTTCGTCACTTATAATTGTGTCGATTTGGACACGTTGTGTCCTATCAGAAAGATACTCTCTAAACAGGTATAGCTGTTGTCCTCTGATTCCTATTTTTTCTAATTTATTAAGAAGAGTTGGTATATTCACAGTATCAAAAGCTTTTGCAGTATTTTAAAATATTGCTCAGTATTTTTTACTGGCGTCCATCTGCCTCACAATGTGATCAGTGAGCTGATAAATTACATCATTAGTGGAGAGCCCCGATCTAAAGTCGTATGGAGTAGTCGCGAGAAGGTGATTGTTTTTCAAGTACTGCACTAGCCTTTTGTAGATAATCCTTCCAGGATTTTGGAAAGAGATGGTAGTATAGCTATAGGGCGGTAATTGTTTACACAACTCTTGTCGCCACCTTTGTGAATAGGTTTAATAAGGGCTGATTTTAGCACTTTCGGGAAGAATCCTACGGAGAGACAGAGGTTAAAAATATAGGTCAGGTGTGGAGTTAGATTTTTTTTGTGACATCTGATGAACGCGCAAGAAATGTTATCTATACCAGTGGCACAATTATTTCTCAAGGTCATGATAATGTTTCGACTTCCTTTTTGTCCGTAGCAACTAGAGCAAAAGAGAGTAACTGTTACGTAGGCATGAGAAGTGATTAAGATATTGTTTGTTGATTGTTTTGTTGTGTGTAATTTTTTGTGTAATTTTTTTCTGCGAGAGTTTTTCCTATATATACATAAATGCTATTCGCTGAATTTGCAGACTGCACAGGTTGTGTCGAGTTCACAATAAGTGGCTGGGCAGACAATTTGGCGTTAGTTATTTTTGTTATGTTTTTGATGACTTTCCATAACCGCCCTTTATCGTGACCTGCGTTTTGTAATTCGGTCAGTTCGTGTTGCCGTTTCAGTTTCTTAATAAGCTGTTACAAAAATTACGATATCTGTAATAGGTCGTTTTGAGTGTTAAATTTGCAGGGTGATTGCTCATATTTTGATGTAATTTATCTCGATTTCTAATACAGCGCAATAGTCCGGGGGTTATCCACGGTTTAATGAACATTTTGCGCCGAGGAAATAATGTGATTTTGGTATTGTTTTTTAATATCCGGGTTAGTGATGATGTACGGTATTCTATGACATTTGGGTCTGTTGAGGTGTAAAAAGGGGTCATGTCTAAATTTTTTAAGTCATGCAGGACGGCCTTGTTATTTAGTTTATTATGAGTACTGATTGCGTAAAGTCTGTGTATACATTTTTACAGACAAAGCAAAAGTGTGCGGTGATCGGTAATTGTAGTATTTAATACTATGGTTTTTATGGGTAGAATAGTTTTAGCTAGGATGTGGTCTAGACCATTTAGGTCTCTTGTCGGGAGAAAATGGGTCGGAAAGTACCCAAGGTAAGAGACAAGGTTTAGGTATTCAGGTGAATTACGGTCTTGATTACCTGTTTTTATATCGATATTTATGTCGCCCATTACAAAATCGTTTTTGAACCTTGTTAATTCGCTTAATATTTTACTTAAAGATGCTAAAAAGTTTGTAATATTTTTAATTGAGGGAGAGTGATATATTGCCAGCAACTATAGCGGTGTAGGCTTCGATCTGTAGTATTAAACAGTTTGCATCGATGAATTCGGGCTCCTCTATTATAGTGTCAGTTATGTCGTTTTTGATATAAAAAGCTACACCATAATTATGCAGACCATTTGTTTTATTGATATTGTATGACTGATAGCTGTCTAACTGAGGGATAAATGGTGGAAAAGGTGTTCCGCATTCTGTTAATACAATGATATCGGCCTCCAAGTTCATTTGAGTAATGGTGGTTAAAAGGCCGTCACAATTAATGCTTCTGATGTTCTATAGGATTATTTTAAGGTTTAGTTCAGGCTTAGGAATTAGTGATAAACACGTTAAGACGTCACAGGCAAGAAATTCAAAAAAATCAGTGTCAATGTCTTTTCCTAAATCTTTAGCTACGTTAACCATTATGTGCGCGTTGAATTAGTCGAGGTGCGGCGCTCTAGGCGCCTACATAGTCGATGGTACTTAAGTATCTTTGATGTATATGAAGGTATATCTATATTCAAAATACAACGTCAAAATGTAAAACTGTCTAAACCGCCAAACCAGTAATAATCGAGCTTCCACGCACATCGGTTGTTTTACTTGCTTCTGACATAACACTAGCGACGAGTGGACCTACCCACGAGCTGAGTGAAAAGAAAATGTCGTTCATCGGAAATATTTCTGTGTTCGATTATAAAAGCCAAGATTGGCAGATTTTCTACAACCGATCGGTTCAATTTATAGAATTGAATGAGATTGATGAGAAGAAACAAAGGGCCGTTTTGCTCACTCATTTGTCCGATGAATCCTACCGCTTGAATAAGAATTTATTCCAACCGCAAAAGTTAGAGGAGACATCGTTCAAAGGTCTGGTGAAAAGGCTTAATGATCATTTTACGCCAAAGAGATCGACGTTTACCGATAAAGAAAAGTTCTACGGAGCTATCAGATCAGACATGGAAACTATCGAAGAATGGAGCGCGCGACTCAGGGTACTCACGGTCCATTGTGAGTTCGGTGGAGAATTGGACACATTGCTGCGAGATAGATTCGTACTTGGCCTAAACGCAGGCCCTGAACGTGATCGGCTGTTCGAACAGGATTCCAGCACTCTGACCTTTTCCAAAGCGCTGGAGATCGCTCAGCAGGCAGCGTGTGCGCGGGCGGCGTGGGCCGCCGGCGGAGGTTTTCCCGATATTATTAAGCAGGAGCCCGAGTATCGAGTTAGCGAAAATCGCAGATCAACGACGTCAATGCAGCGAGAAACGTCACGTGAATCCAGAGCATGACCCTGTTCAGTGTGCGGTTTGAAATATCACGATTCATCTAAGTGCCGGATTAAAGATTATAGGTGTAATAATTGCGGCCAAAAGGTACATTTGAAAAAAGTGTGCAGTGTTCAAAAATCTGAAAAAACGCGCTTAAATAACATAACCTGTGACAACAGCGAGTGCAATAAATGCGAAGTTTTTAACCTTAGGTATGTAAATTATGAACCTATAACACTGGATGTACTAATTAATCAAATTAAATTAAGCATGGAATTAGATACAGGGTCTGGTACTAGTGTAATCTCAAATATAGAGTATTTAAACTATTTCCGACAGAGTAAAAAGTGACCTAACTATGTGTTTGTATAACGGTCATAAAGTCTCATATAAGAATAAAATTAACGAATTAAAATTATATGTTCTTAAAAATGGTGGGCCAACTTTGTTAGGTCGTGACTTTATGACGTTATTCGATATAAGGTTCACTGCTTGTAATAACAAAATCAGTAAAATTTTATTAATAGTGCAGATATCGAAGTACAAGAATTTTTAAATCACTTTTCTGGCCTTTGGAGACACGTTAAAGAGAATTCCATTCCTAAATTTTTTAAACCGCGTTCTGTACCTTTTGCCCTAAAAGACAAGGTTGATGAGGAGCTAAATAGGCTTGTTAAGTTAGGTATATTGGTACCGGTTAGTTTTTTTTTACTATGCCACACCGATAGTGCCCGTTCTTAAAGAAAACGGTAAAGTTAAGATAGCCGGTGACTATTCATGCACCTTAAACAAAGATTTACATTTACTGTTGTACATTTTTAAGTTTGTGCAATAAAGTTTTAAATAATAATAATAATAATTTAAAAATAGATAAATACCCTTGGCCGCGAATTGAAGACGTATTTGCTAAAATAGGGGATGGAGAACATTATTCCAAAATTTATTTAAGTAATGCCTACAATCAATTTTTGCTAAGCGATTCGTCTCAAGATCTTACAACTATTAATACAACCAAGGGCCTATTTAAATACACCCGGTTAGTGTACGGTCTCGCTAATGCACCGGCTATTTTCCAACGCGCAATGGAAACCTTATTGTCAGGTATAGGAGTGTCGTGCTGGTTGGACGATGTCTGCTGTACGGGCCCAGACAGGAAAACCCGACGACGACCCGACGACGAAACGACTGAAGGAAGTACTAGACCGATTACATAATGCCGGGTTAATGTTACAAAATTTTTATCAAGACAATGTGACGTATTTAGGATTTGTAATAGATAAAAACGGCCTTAAAACTAGCTCGAATAAGGTTGACGCCATACTAAAGTCCCCAGCTCCACTAATGTTTTAGGTGTGACAAGATTTGTCGGTGATATAAACTATTGTCGCAATTTTATTCCGCATGCGTCATCATTACTAGAGCCGTTGCATGAATTACTCCGAGGCGGTGGGAAGTGGGAGTGGGGCGAGCGGCAGGCTCGCGCGTTCGACAGGGTCAAGCGGGAGCTGGGCTCGGAGCGCGTGCTGGCGCACTTCAAGCCGGGCGCCCCGCTCGTGCTGGCCGTGGACGTGGGGTCGGCCGGCCTCGGCGCCGTGCTTGCGCATCAGCAAGCGGACGGTACAGAAAGGCCTATCGCATTCGCATTTAGGTCACTAGGGGTAAGCGAAAAAAATTACAGCCAAATCCAAAAAGAAGCCACGGCGATAATAATCGGTGTGAAGCATTTCCACCAGTGTTTGTATGGCCGTCAGGATCGTGTTAAAAACAGATCATAAACCGTTGCTATCGATATTTGGAAATAAAAATGGCATACTCGTATCCGTAACGTCAGCTTCTCGTTTACAACGTTACGCACTTATACTCTCAGCATATAATTATACAGTAAAATACATACCTAGCGAAAGTAATTTGATTGCCGATTATTTTTCTCGCGCGCCGTTGCCTATTTCAAACGATTGTAAACAAGATGATGGTATACAAGGCTATACATACCTAAAGTTCTTAGATGCAAACATTAAACCGGTTACGTTTACTGACATAAGAAAAGCTATTTGTAACGATAAAATTCCTAGAACGGTACTGAATTATGTTCCATAATCTCGTCCTCATTGTGTACAATGTAGTACGCACTTTTTGCTACTGCACTGATTACAATCTTCAAAGTTAGGCGCGTGCATGAACGCGTCAATAAACTAAAAAATAAATAACCGGAACGTGCCCGCACCGTCACCTATCAATGTCATCTGTCACCTGTCAATGTCATTGTACTTTTTTGTACACAGCACTGAAGACATAAATATTTAGAATAAATTAGTTTTTAAACTAATTAGTGATTTACAGCTTACATACAAATGCAAAAAACCAAGAAGAAAATACGGTGATGTTTGTGTAAAAGTATGGTGGCTGGAAAACAAAACTTGTCAGTTGAATTTGTGAAATTGTTGGACCGATACCTCGGCTCAAATATTACGATTACTACGATTTCTATCACCACCACAGCACACTAACTTTAGTGTTATTATATTTATAATATCATCACCATCACCATCATCTCAGCCTATTACAGCCCACTGCTGGACGTACGGGAAGGACGCAAAAAGCGCCAAGGAGTACGATCTCCTGCTTTGATACAAATGTATCTAGCCATGTTCCCGAGTTCGTCGGCCCATCGAGTTGAGAAGCGTCCTACACTACGTTCGCCGAGACGTGGCCTCCACTCCAACAACATAATCAGCCAGAAATTAATCATGAAAACAAGGAGTGTGTGTGACAGAGTTGCGTTATTCTTCAGCCCGCAAACGAGACAGAATGAATGACATCGGAGCTTTCACGGGAGGTTGGCCGTGGTGATCATTAAGTTCATTCTAGTTGTCTCTCATGTCTCAGAATGAATGACATCGGAGCCTTCACGGGAGGTTGGCCGTTGGTGATCAATATGTTCATTCTAGTTGTCTGTCATGTCTCCGAATGACTCCACAGAAACTGCTCTGTACAGAAGCACTGGCCTTTACGATGGAGTGGCCAGTGGGTTTTTGTTCAGTCTGAAGCGTCTCCTCGAGGGATTCCTCCTGAGACGTAACATTATGGCTCTAGTCTTCATGAAGAGTTGACCATGAGACCGATACAATGTTGCACCAGAAATATACTACAAAGGATCTGTAATAGCATAAGGTAAGTTATTAATATTATAAAATTCTTCTAGCGCATCATATGTACCGAGAGAACAATTATTCCTCTTTTCTGTCTCGCAGCAGAATTATAACACTTCCACTTGCTTTCACGAGGGGTTAGCCTGTGGCTTAAAATTTTTGTTATAATATTGCGGGTCTGCAAATCTTATAAGGTTGACCAGAGACCGACTTCATTAATTGAAGTTGAAAATATAGTCGAACACAAAAGTATCAAGACGATACATATCTTCGAATGCCACTGAAGAAAAAAAGAGAGGAGGGAGAATATGGGTACCGAGACCATGAGGTAATGCCCTCCGTCTTAGTAATTTTTTCAACTTAACACTTTGACTCTAAGGAGGCTATGAAAGAAGCTCCTTTGCCTGCTGATATTGAAGGCTTAAGGAATTCTGAGTCTTGTGTAAACAAGTCATATACTTACCTAGACAATTTCAGTCTTTTTATAAAGATTTTAAGTTTTTAATAATTTCATCAGTTGTTACTATCAAATTGGGCCTTTGGCAACCATTAATGGTACCAAGACAATCTGTTGGTCTCAGATCTGCTTGTCTTATTCTGCCCCATTTATATACATACAAGTCAATGATAAATAGCGCTTTTACAAATTATGGTTTATCTCGGTGTGGATTTCCACAAGTTTTTTACCACAAGTAATTGAGATACTTCTTGATGTTGGCCCAAGAGGGCAAGACTTTATAAAGCATACCATAGAAAACAACCTGTTTACTCCAATAGTTCATGTAGTTATGACCATATTAAGTTTTTTTTTTTTTCTCTTATATTTTACTAAAAAGCTTAAATAAATAAATAAACATTACTTGACATTGCTAATTGATATCTGTGACTTAAAGATCATTAGTCCACTTGATTCGTGAAGTGCCTTAACGTAAAAGGTCCCAGGTTCGATACTCTGGTCGAATGACCCTGGCGAGATACATTGTCTTGTACCTCATAATACAGGGAAGTTGACTCCCTGTTTGGAGACCATGACAAATTGATGCTGGCTGCTGCATGTTTGTATGTTCCTATACAGCTGATATGGTATCCCAATTGTGTAACTTATAATATTAGATCTGGTTACAACCGGGTAAACCTTAAATTCTCATAGTATCAAGCTTAATTCTCAAGATTCTATTATAATCTATGAAAGCAATTAAAATTTAACACTGTTACTGACTTAAGGTTATTATTCTAGCTGATCGCCATGGCTAGTTAGATTATTTCTAGTCTTCATCAAGTGAAATAAAGACACACTCAAGATGAGTGTTACTTACAAATAATGTGAGTGAAGATCACTGTTACAGAAATGGAAAAATAATTCTCCTTGTTATCAACAAGATAAAAATTACCATAATTAAAAACTTTTTTAACTGTAACTGTATGTTATATTCCAATATTTTCAGTCAGTAAAAACCCATGGAAAGATTTATGCAGCTTTATTTACAGACAAAAATGTCGCACCATAATTGATCCTTATGTACTTGTCATAAGGTCGAAAACCAATTATTTTAATTTTTAAGTAGGTACCTGCTACCTTTGGAAAAGTAAGAGAAATTCAAAACTAGACACAAAGTTCCAATGATAACTTGAATTTTCAAATCTGACCTAAATATATTTTTAATATATTTTTGTTATAAACCATATATTTCTAGACATTTTATTATTTGTGAAAATGTTTGATACCAAAAATTGAAGACAAAGATAAATAATCATCCAATCATTAAATTATCAAGATACTAAAGATAGTAAATAAACTGAATTATCCCAGGTGGATAACAAAGGTTCATATCTAAATAGATGATTATAATAAAATATGATTTATTAAAACATAATTTAAAAAATTAAAATTGTATCCATGAAACTATAAACTTCATAAAAAATATACTACTGACTTAAAATTATTATTTAAATTAAGGCATGAATCTTACAATTATAATTGAAGATTGTCAAGTACCTATGTAAGTCTATGTATAAATAATTTTATTAGATATTAAATTACCATGTAAAGCAAAAATGGAGATGATAAATAATGACAGAAAATTTCTAAATTAACTTAAATGAAAAAAAAAAAAAAATTGATCAGACGATAGAGGCATTGATCAGTGGCAATAATTAAGGCAATGCAGGCAATAAATGTTGCCTTACCTTGTTATTGGCCTAAGGCTGTAAGGCTGCTACAAGTATTTTGAGCCGGAGTAAACTTTCTATCTTATCCGATGTGATGTATTGGTAAATTATTACTTATTTAATTATTATTTTTTATTAGCTTACAAGAATTGACCAGTCATTGAATCTTTTTATAAATAAGTATTCAGACTGTTTCATTAACTTATTAATATCCCTTACCAGGGATCCACACATAAAGTGCAGGAAGTCTCATACTGATTTCCAGCCATACAAGTGTAACACATATAACGGTTTTCTAAGAAGATGAGTAAAAATCAATCTTTCTCAGTAAAATAATGTTGAAACTATTGTCAACAAAATAGGATCCCTACTGGAACAATACTAGTAGTATTTGTATATAATTTCCTTATTTATAACATATAATTAATGAAAAATTTGCGATAGTAAACATCCATATTATTTTTTTTAGTTTCCTTTACTTTGGAACTACACCTTGAACAGGAGTTATTAAGAATACCTAAGACTAATTTATTTGCATAAAAAATTGTATTACAGACAATGATAACTTAAAAGGTTACTAGATTTTCTTACATTATATAAAATAAAATAAGTCTTTTCAGAAGAAATACTAGCTTAACTACCTACTTGCACATCGATAAATTTACCTTGTTAGGTAACCATATACTAAGTATGTACTACATACTACTGGATAAATGAGACGGATATTAATAGTTCAAAGCATTGGCTCCATTTCCATGACAACTTATTAAACTAGCTGTTGCCCCGCGATTTCGTTTGCGTGATCTCTAGTTTATTCGTAAAGAATATACCTACTTAATAGCGCGGGGTATATATTTAAAACTTTATTGCACAAACTTAAAAGTGTACAACAGGTGGATTATCAGTCTCAGTCCCAGCAAATCTATAAATTCATAAAGACTTACAGTTTTAACAAAAATAAAAGAGTATTGCAATTAAAGTAAAATTTGCTATTTTCGATTTTATAGAATTCCTACACATTTTTTGGCCCACCTGTATGGTATAAAATAGGTACAGGTTTGTGTCATCAAATGGGATGGGACTGTATCAATATACATGGTTGTATTAGCATACGGGGTTATATCATCATACAGGGTTGTATTATCATACAGGGTGTATCATCATACAGGGTGTATCATCACACAAGGTGTATCATCATACAGGATTGTATCGATATACAGGGTTGTATCGATATACAGGGTTGTATCGATATACAGGGTTGTATCGATATACAGGGTTGGTTGATTAATTCCAATGAATTAATCAAACAACTATATCCTTGTTAGATAAAACTTGAATTAAGCATCTACCAATAGATAGTTAATAAAATAAAGTTTTATCATGTGCGAAGACTTTAGCAAATCATATAAATGATCATAATAAATGTTTATATTGCTTTGTCGACACAACTTTCCTCTTTGAACATCTACATTGTACACAATGAGGACGAGATTATGGAACATAATTTATATGATCGGACTAACTTACCTAGTGACGTCCGATCCTCAATTATGTGAAGTAATCTCGTCCTCATCCTATCCCCAGCCCGACCCAGTTAGTATGTATTTATCAATCCTTAAAGTACAAAAAAGATTATATGCTATAAATACCTACATACTACTTAGTTTCCCTTCTTTTTGAAAGTTGTCCAGTTTTATCCTTTGAAATAATGACATTGACAGGTGACAGATGACATTGATAGGTGACGGTGCGGGCACGTTCCGGTTATTTATTTTTTAGTTTATTGACGCGTTCATGCACGCGCCTAACTTTGAAGATTGTAATCAGTGCAGTAGCAAAAAGTGCGTACTACATTGTACACAATGAGGACGAGATTACTTCACATAATTGAGGATCGGACGTCACTAGGTAAGTTAGTCCGATCATATAAATTATATGCACCACGGCTGGCCTAAAAAAATTAAATGCAAAAATATTTTGCCTTTATTTCAATGTAAGGCGGATCTCGAGGAGAATGATGGTTGTTTATTTCGTTGCCACAGGATTGTAATCCCATCAGTGTTTCGAGAACGAATGTTAGAAGAATTACATTCGGCACATTTTGGAATTGTAAAATGTTAAAATGTATTTTAAATAATAATTTATCTCAGTTGGCTATTAAAGAAAAATTTATGGGGTTTCTCTTTGATTATCGCAATACTATTCATTATACAACCGGTTTGACTCCTGCAAAATTAATGTTAGGTAGAGACTTAAAGTCGAGACTAGACCTTGTTTGTCCGGGAAATAATCGTGAAACACTAGTATTATCGGATAAACTACCACACCACCGATATTTCAAAATAGGTGAAACTGTTTGGGCAAAATGGTACATTGCGCGCAAGTCAATGTGGTCAGTAGGTAAAATTGTGAAAGTAGTAGGTAACAGAATATACAGTTTGATGTACAGTTTCTGCAATATTATGTAATACATAGGCGTCATCTTGATCAAATTATAAAACATAAGGGGCATAATGAAAATGATGTTGTAGAACCTAAAAACGATTATGACGGCAACAATCATTATGATGTTGCAAGTGCATCATTTTGTTCCGATTCCTCATCACGGTAGAGGTGCCTTCGACGCATGAGGTGACGTCAGCGTTAGGGACGGACGAGTCCGCGTGGCCGCGAGCAAGACGGGCGCGGGCGCACTCGAGCCGCCCGGGTCGGAGGCGTCTGCACCGGTCGCGCCTGTTCTCGGTCAATTACATGACGATAACCAAAATATGGAGGAAGATGATGATGGTGATGAGGATGAAGACTTTGTCGAAGCCCAAGAAGAAAATAATTCTGAATGTAATGAGTTCGAGCGGCCTACGGCCAATTCTATTCCTACCGTTAGTTCTCCAATAAAAACTGGAAATCTGATAAACAGTAACTTAAATATGTAGGAGAGGTCACACAAACAACGGTCTAAGAGACCAAGAAAGAAAATAGACTATAAGAAATTTCTATTATTTATATTTAAAAATGTGTTGTGTTGTTTATTATTTAAGTTTTTATTAGGTATTGTTAAATTGTTATTTTACTTGTCACCAGGTTTGCTTCTAAGTAATGATGGAGGGATGATGTATATGAAGGTATATCTATATTCAAAATACAACGTCAAAATGTAAAACTGTCAAAATCGCCAAACCAGTAATAAACGAGCTTCCACGCACATCGGTTGTTTTACTCGCTTCGGACATAACAATCTTGCTTCGGCGGTTTTGTTCGCAGGGCATTGTTTATCTCCAGTTTTGTGGTTGCTGGGTTTTTTAAAACGTTGACAGGTAGCGCATTTCGCAGGTTCCATCCTCTTAGAACAGTCCTTTATGGAATGGTCTACGCATCCATAGTGTCCACACGTGGAGTCTGTTTCCCGACAGTATTTAGCCGAATGACCATACTGCTGGCATTTGTAACACCTAGTTACGACGTTATAGTCCCTTAAGGGACATGATGTCCAATTTATGAAGACGCGTTCTTGTGAAATGAGTACTCTTCTTAGATCCGCACTTACTTCTAATGTATAGTTGCATGTTGAGTCATCCTTTTTGCCAGATTTATGGCTAAGCTTGATGGAGTTCATGAAGAGTTCCTGGTCCATGCTGGTGTGCTTATCAGCAATGTTTTGCTCATAATGGCATTTGCTCAAAAAGCCTCTTTTTCAGTTATACTACATGGAACTCCTAATAGAATTATTTTCGGTCTACGTTTGGAGGTCTCCTCAAGTACAAGTCCAGATGTTGCAAGTTGTTCCGATTGCTTTACCTTTTTTAGGTCATCTTTTCTTTCTGCGCTAATTATTATTCCGCCGTTTTTCATCTTTCTCATACCACGAATGTGTAGCTTCAATTTCTCGGGCTTAATTATATTTTGGACCAATTTTCTTGTGTCTTCGCTAGATTGCACCTTATTTGTAGGATAAATAGCAATACTGCTATCGCAATAGAAAAACTGGCAGATGTACTCTTAGCTGAGCTGCCTACGCGTTTTATTACCTCTTGGAGCTGGTCTGACAGATCTTGTTTCTCTGATAAGTGCTGAATCGTAGAGTGAGCAGATATATTTTTGCTTCAGAGACTGATAGTAGATAGCCATCTGCGAAGCACTATTGGAAACGTTTCTGTTTATACTGCTTATTTTGAGCTTTTGTTTGGTGTTTTGCTTGTCGTCACCAGAAGTAATACAGATCTCATTTAATAATAATTGTTTGTCAATAAATGAGAGCCATTTCTGGATTTCAAGGGTAGTAATTGCTTCCATCGTGCGGGCTGTAGTTGTTGGTGCAGACGTTTCCTCTTGGCTTCTTTATGGCTGCGAGAGGTCTTCAGACTTCTATTAAATGGATTATCAATTTCAAATGTGCTGGAGGTTTGTTAAATCATTCCGTATGCACAATAATCGACACAAAACAAAATAACTAAGTTAGTTAAATGCGCTGACACAAGTTTGACACACTTGACAATTTTATATTGTTATTATTATTTTGTTCTATAATAATTCGTTGAAAACGCGTCCGTTGTTACGAGCGGATCACTCAATTTCTTAATAATAATATTATCTAGTGTTTATAAATGGAAACATACTGGTATGGTAGCACATCATGTATATATTTTAAAGCAATTTAATTATGTAAGAATAGATAGTTAAGAATAAACATTTTCAAATAAGCTTATCAGAGTCTGATCTCTAAATTCTGTCAGCCAACAAATTTTTTAAACCTATCTAAAGAGTGCAAACACCGGTGAGTTTTCATTATCTACAATGAAAATCCTGTACATGTAATACAATGAACAAGATGCCATACTAGTGGCATTGAGTGGGTGGCAAAAGTTAATCTAATAGTAGTTTATGAAGTTAAATAATAGAACATTATATCTTAACTACACACAAATACAAAAAAGTAGAAAATAATTTCTCAAAAAGTCATCTTAATTAAATTGGCTTTCATCTTTTAATCGGTCACTTAAATACAAGAAATTCAAGAGACTACAGAACATTTTAGAAATTGTATTTGATGTAAGTATCGTTGAACCTTGCTTTAAAACGAGAAGTTCTCTTATTAATAAATGCTGTATGGTCTACGTACTCCGTGCACCCACTGCCACTTTAGCTTGCTAATCCGTTGAGCTATGTCAGCGACTTTTGTTTGTTTACAGATCCCTTAATTTTTGATTCGACATCGCAAAAAAAAGCGTAGGACACCCACTGACAAGGTCCATGGACAAACGACCTGGTAAGGGTAGCAGGAATCTGATAGATGCAGGCCGCTTCCAACCGGCCAATCTGGAAATTACTGTGGGAGGCCGATGTTCAGCTGTAAACGTCATATGGCGTTTGTTATCCAATCAGAAGCCTGTTTATAAATTTACCTGAGGGTATAAATGCAATTTAAATATCTTTACACACTCAGGTATATCCTCGTACAGTACTATTTACTCGTAATTCTTATCTTAATATCTTTTTTATAGCCGTTAGCAGCGTGTTAAAATACGACAAAAGATAATTGAAAAAGAGTGAAGCACACTCGCGAATAAGTGTTTTATCGAAAACGGTTGAAGCGTCATCGACTTTTAAAAACTCTCGGGAAATTATGCCGCTTTTTGCACGTTTGTTTAACCATTTAGCGCTATGGTTTTCTCTGACTAAAATACAACTCAAGTTGTTGTAATTGTTTCAATTTACAGAATAGTTTAATATGCGCTTTATTATCAAGGATACTGCGTGCATTCTATCTATAGAATGCACGCAGTATCCTTTGCAGTTTGTTAATACAAATAGTATTAACAAACACTGTATGTATGAATTAATGTATGTATGTATAAGTTGCACGTTTTCACTCTTGCTGCTTATAAATATAATTATTGCTATTTTATTGTTGTTTAATTTGTTCAGATCTGCTCACCAGCGACATATCTACTACTTTTCTTTGTAATTGGTCGTGGTCAACTCTGATTAGCTGTGATAACTTTCGAGTGATATAAATAAAACAGAAATAATTAAGCGTATAAAAATGCAGTACAGTGTACGTGACAGCGCCGATAAGCTCCAAGAAAACCGGCTGCGATGGCGTACCATCGATGTACTTAGGTGGCCTTCTTTCAATATGTCCGTAGACATATTGAAAGAAGGCCACCTAAGTACATCGGCAATAAATCGCTCAACTTTAAGTTACCTGGTAGTAGGCGAAGAGGGCGGCCAAAACTGCGATGGTTGAGTGTTGTCAATAAAGACATGGAGAGCTGCAATCTCACAGAAGAAGATGCCAAGGAAAGAGCTAAGTGGAGGCAAAAGAGCAGGAAACCGGACCCTGTCACAAGATGGGACATACGCTAGGAAGAAGAAGAAGATAAAAGTGCAGTACTATAATATTTAATAAGTTTGAGTATTTTAGTATATTTCTTGTGAATTAACTTGCTTTAAACTGACACAATGGTTTATTATTGTAAGTGAAGTGTGGCATTTTGGTGTATAGAAGACGACGTCTATGAAAAAAACTGAGCTTAATACTTGGTGTAACTGAAATATTAAACCAACGTTACGGAACATAGTATTATGTTATTTATGTTAAAATTTCCCAAATTTGTTATCCCTATGAGTGAGAAAGTTTCGACATAGACTGTGACTGACATCAGCTTTGCTTCTATCAGAGACAATAACGCGTTGATCTAAAAGAATCAACAATGTCTCCAATATCGTACCAAGTTAGAAGCCAGTAGTTAGTAGCTGCAAAGCGAGTCTCGCTTGTCTCATTCAAGGAAAGGTACACTGGAGCTACTAAGTTTGTCATCCTCGAGGAATGCTAAATGGATAGTCGTTAGTCGCTGTTTATTTGACACAAATTCGCACTGATTTAGTCACGTTTTTACAGTATGGAAACTTGTGTTAATAGTAACCACACACTTTGTAAAGCTGCAGTAAATGCTAAATAATTCAAATTCAAATTCAAATCGTTTATTGCATGTCACATTAAGTAAATATTAGTTTAGGTGGAAGGTACAGACTAGGTATACATGTGACGCCCTGCAAGGGCATAGCAATTTGTGAGGGCTAAATCGTCAATTTGATATCACAGATAATATTTAACAAATTTAAAAAGAAAAAATAAACTTTAGCTCAAAAAGTATCACAAAACGTTTAAACTACTTTTAATGCTACGGGGCTGACTCGAAGTAAAAAAATACCAAGCCTACCCGGTGTTGATTGTACATGGGGCACACTAAAGTTTTGCACTTCTAGCTAATCGGAACTATTTCAATTTCGAATGTTTTATTTTTTTAAACGTTGCAACCTTCTTAGTAATAAAAAAAACAATTGGCGGGAAATTATTTGTCAATTGTTTTTATCACACATCAAAGTTCTACGTACGCAACGAAAATGGAATTAAGTCGAAAAGATTTTAGAGCGATGATTTTTTATTATTTTAAAAGTTCTCTCTCTCTCCGCAAGACTGTGCCGCTCGTCTTCAAAATGCTTTTGGGAGAGAAGCACCTTGTTTGAGCACCGTGAGGCAATGGTTTGCTGAATTTAAGAGAGGTCGAGTTACTTTACATGACGAATTTCGTGAAGGGCGGCCTTCAACTGCCATCAACGAAAATAATGTGGCTACTATTAAGCGGCTAGTTGAAGAAAACCCGCGGATTACCTATGAGACAATTCGAGGACTATTGGCGATTGGTATAAACCAAATTCAGAAAATTTTACACGTAGAATTGAAAGTTTGGAAACTTTGCTGTAGTTGGATCCCTCATGAACTGACAGCGGAGCAGAAGCGGGCTTGCGTTGAATGGTGCGCACAGATTCTACTGAAGTACGACCACGGACATTCTAATGCTGTTTATGACATTGTCACAGGAGACGAAACGTGGATTTATTGTTTTGAACCCGAAAAAAAAACAGCAATCTTGTGAATGTGTGGGTGTTTGAAAATGAGAACAGGCCAATAAAAGTGAGGCAGGCGAGAAACGTTAGTAAAAAAAAAATCCCTTTTTTTATCTCAGCTACGGGTCCCATCTGTACAATTTCACTTGAAGATCAAAAGACACAGATTAAAAATCATACAAAAGGTGGACTTAATGCCATGAGGCTTTCTCTACCAGTTGACCATTAGGCTAAACAGAGACGTTTAGTGGGTGGTGCGATATATTTATGTGTATTTGTAAGCCCTTACGAACACATTGACTTAGCCATTTAGTAAGTGTATTTAAAGTTATTAAATGGAACGATTTGCTGATTTTGTTTTTATTTGTAGAGCTATTAAAAAGTGGATTTATCCAAAGTTTTTCAAAGAGGATCATATCACAGTCAATTGTGATTATTTTAATGCTACTGTGGGAATAATTCCTTGACGTGACGATGATTACGCTCGGCACAATAAACACTGCTTTTTGTTTCGGGGAATTGGTTTCAGCTTAAAGCGACACTCCAGTAATCTGAAGTCGGCACCATTTTAAAGCTTTGACAACAAGGATCAAAACATTTTTAATTATTTAAATAAATTCAACGCAACTTGAAGAAAATCTCTTTGATGAGACGATAAATACGCTACTTTGGGCACAACAAACACTGCGTTACCGTGTTTCGGGGAACTGAACTAAGCTTTAAGCGAAATTCCAAGAATGTAGAGTCGGCGCTATTTTATATGGATTTGACAACATGGTTAAAAACATAATTTTATTTTTTTAAATTTATCAATCACTTTCCAACACAAATACACAGCCTTATGTTTAACATTTTGTGTAAGTAATATTTTTAATGATATATTTTTTCTAATAAATCAATAGATGTTTTTCTGACAACTTACAGTATCGATGGTCATATATTGAAAGGGGTGGAGTCTATTTGGGATCTGGGTGTGATCCTGGATAGATAGTAATGCTTGCATAAACATATTGAACAAACAGTTAACAGAGGTTTTCAGTTGTTGGGGTTTGTGCTGCGTACGTAACGGTAAAGAAATTTAAAAGGTTTAACAAAAATTACCTTGTAGAGTTCTCTGGTCTAATCTGTTCTCGAACTGCTGCCAGGTTTGGTCTTCGCACTATAACGTTTACCTACAACGTATAGAGCGCATCCAGAAACACGTGTTTTCGGCATCTTTTGCACCAAACGTATAAAGCAAGGGAGTGCTAACCTCATACAAGGAATGACAAATTTTAATTTGAATAGTCTACAGGAGCGAAGATTTTAGCTAGACTTCATGTTTCTACAAACTCTTCTCTTTTAACTTTGTTTAATCAACTTAAATGTACCGCTTACCCTGGCCCGTTTCAGCAGGTGTGCCCACTTTTCAATAAAACGCAGTAGGACCACGCCACGCTTATCATTGCTGATAAGCAGCAAAGATTCAGGCGTAAAATTTTGCAGTCCTTTGTACAGTATGATCATCAGTCTCCACGCACAAAGGACCAAATTAGAGTCTAATTGCGGAAAAGGGAGTGCACTATCATTCTCATACAGTATGATCATCAGCCGTAAAAAAAAATGTGTTTTGTTTTAAAGATAAAATGTAAAGAAATGTGTTTTTATAGTAGAAGTCTATATCAATTTAAACTTATAGGGCCTTATTACAAAAAAGATAAACTAGGTTCAAACACTGCCTAAAGATTAGCCAACCAATTAAAAAGTATGGTCACATAACCGAGACATTTATGTGATGTGTCAATATTCCAAATTGTATGGCTATTCTTTAGACATGGTTTAAACCTAGTCTATCTTTTTCGTAGTAAGGCCAATAGTGTTAAGTAATCATTCTGTAGTTAGTAGGTAGTTCACATTGTCATTGTATGCCGTGGCAGCCTGTAATAAGACGACACTTATTAGTGTTTGTCCTAATCAATAAATAAGTTAAATAATATTAAAATCGAGACTAATGAAAAACATCATCACTAAATTAACCGCCATACAAACCAACCACCTAATTATGTTATTTAGGGTAATATAACAAAATAATAAAATTGTGCATCTATAATTTTTTTGCAGAACGATGTTACGTTTTTTATCGTTTTGTTACTTAGTTGAAGTGGCTTCTTCTTTTGTTTCATGGCCACGACTATACCTATTGCAACTTGGCACATCTCAGATAAGATTTCTGCCTTATCATAGTCAGAGAACCCTTCAATGTTAATAAATTGACACACAACGCTGATTTCAAGAGTTGCCTACTACCTATGCCACAAGTGGCATAGCCTTAGCCTTCCTATTTATGTAATATTGTATGGAAAGAATGAGTCAACCGGCAAATCTGAAAGTCAATGGGGGAGGCCTGTGTTCAGCAGTGAACGTTAATGGCTGTAATGATGATAATAATGATATTGTTGGTGTACCTATTTAAATAAATAAAAATTGTAAAATCTAATCTTGTCATAAACAAAAACAAATCATGTTTTTCTAGTTTTATTTATTAAGTTATTGTATATAAGTGAAGTTTTTAGTTCCCGACTAGCCTATATATGTATCAGTGAGTTAGTTAGAAATTTGCACTGTATTTGATGTTAAACGACAGACACGGTGATTGATTATAAAGCGTTATTTTTAAACCATACAAAAGTTGAAACGATTTTTATTTGCTAAATCCGTTTTGTTAACTTTCAACCTTATTGTATAATTATAATCGCTTTCATGGCCATAAAAGTCCGAAAAATGTAGGTACGTACATTTATTGTTATTATCATCATCTTCGTCATTTCAGCCATAGGATGTCCACTGCTGAACATAGGTCTCTCCCAATGACTTCCAGATTGGCCGGTTGGAAGCGGCCTGCATCCAGCAGCTTCCTGCTCTCTTGGACGTTCACGCTGCGCTTGCCGGTACGTGGCCTCCATTCTAGAACCTTCCTTGCCTTCAACCAGTTCTACGTGCTGTGTGCTCCGCCCATTGCCAATTTAAGCTTGCTAATCCATCGGGCTATGTCAGCGGCTTTTGATCGATTACGGATCTCCTTATTTCTGATTTGATCTCGCAGTAAAACACCGTGCCTTTTCCAAAGCACGCCATTTAAATACCACCATACTATACATAGTATGATGTATATATGTTATAATTTGGTCACATAATAACACAATGCAGTTAAAAGAGCAACACGATTTCCAAGTACGAGTAAAAAGCTGAATGACTGGGCTCAACTCAATCATCTGAGTGGTAGGCCAATTTCAATCCGCGCGATGTGTAATAATGCCCTGCCCGATTCTAAAACGCCCTATCATAACTCTTTCCACTTGAGAAATTGGTTTTTATGCCTAGGGTTAGAAACTTACAGCTAAGTGGGACTTCGCGTGATCGCATGCCTCCCCCCCACTTGCGTGATTCCGTTACGATTCTATAGATCGTGTATGTGTCGATGGCAAACTGTATAATTACTCTGTATACAAACAGTGTCGTTAGTTTACAAAATTTATACGTTTTACAGATTCTCGATTTTAGATGAATCCCATTGTTTTAATTTTGACATAAGTGTCGTTTTCATTAACAACTGACTACAAAAAAGAGGAGGTTTAGAATCTCTCATTCATTAGTTATCTTGGCAAATTTTATCAAGTGATTTTGCTGTATTGTTTCATCTAATTTTTGAATTATCATCATCATAATCAGCCCACGATAGTCCACAACTGGACATAGGTCTCTCCCAATGCACGCCACTGAGCCAGATCTTCGGCTATTCGTTTCCATCTAATGCCAGAGATTTGCGTTTATTACCGCTCCACCTTGTAGGAGGGCATCGATTCAGCTTGATATTAGTGTGTTTCTTTCTGTTATCTGCCCTCCAACATGCCAAAGAAATATTAATGCAAATATTTAACAAGCATATATGCTTGTTAAAAATCTTATAAGACGGAACGGATTTATAAATTTTTAATTTTAATTCTCATAAATTTCATAGTAGTAACTAGCTAATTCGTAGCTTAGATGGAAAAGTAGTCACCCGGATAGTGGAAGGTCGTGGTTTCAAATCCCATCGGTTATTTTTGTTTTTTTAAGTAAAATACCTTTTTTTTTGTATAGTGTTACTCAAAACTTTTACCATACTTGATTTAGACATTCAACTATAAGAACGGTCTTAGAACCAAGCACTTTACCTATCAGCAGTACCTAAGTCACATTCGATTTTTAAATTTTTGTCAGTGTCTACAATACAGCAATGTTCTCGTACTTTACAGCAATTGTGGAGCTTAACGACACTCATTTAAACACACCTAAGTATTGTGATATTGCTTTAATGTCCAACGGATGACATCGTTACTTTTTATCCATTTTCATTTGTTTCAACTTTACACGTAATTTTGCGCGAATTTCTATTTTTACCTAACTTCGGTTAAACTAAACGGTGGTTATGGTACTAAGTAACTATGCAAGTAGGGTGTGATAACAATAAATAAATTGTTTTTACAATCACACCTATGATTTAGATAATAAAGATAGCCCCAAAATAAGAAAAGTTGTCGTATGGCAACTAGATAACGGATAAACATACTTAAATACGTCTATAAACATCCATGACTTAAGACAATACTTGAGCAATAGACACAGGTCCGTCAAGCAGCGCGCAGCAGCGCGCCTCGGCGATCACTGTCGAATTCAGTAGGAGTGACAGAGAAGGTGCTGCTTGGAATGAAAGGGCCTAAGTGCCAAACCACAAAATACACGATTAAAATAAAAATAACTACTTTATTGAAAATCAAAAGTGGCCAATTGCTTAAGTAATATAAAAGCCATAATTTTGTCTAAACATCATAATCATCAACATTACTTCTCCTGAGTGAAACTGTAGTATATTTACAACATAGAAAGAAAAAAATCCTACGTCACCAACTAACAAAATTTGTTCAAACTTTTACTTCTATTGGAAGGACAAAATATCTATCCGCCATACTGAGTGACGATTGGCTGAAGAATTAATTGGCTTAGATTTTTTAAAATGTTTATTTCACGTGGACGATCGCTTCGGTACCGGGATCGCGCGGTAAGCTTTTTTTTTTATCAAATACTATGTTTTTTGTGAAGATTTTAGTAGTTATTTGTTTGTTTTGATGCACTCATTCTAATAACAGTATTCCTTTGTTTCAACAAACAAAAACTGAGAAATCAAAAATAAAAGGTTTATATTGTACTGATAATACATTGGTTCTCAACAACTTGTATGTACACAGCATGTCCAGTGTAGTAACTGTACAACATAAGACATTTACACTTGTTTTACTATCTATACCTTACATTTTAAAAAAAAATAAAGATATTTATAAAATACATATTTTTATTTTATATTTATTTGTAAGATAAAAAGGACCCAACAGAAGAGGTGCAATTAGTGCGAAATGATGATAGCAGTGACTCTGACCCTAGTTTTTTGTGCTCTTTTTTGAACTCAGAAGATAGAATCCGTCCAGAATCTGAACATTCTTTGTGTTCTTTTATTGCTGTTACCTACAGTAGTCGTTACAGAACAAGAAGCGGGCCCCATACGCGTGGTGGTGGATCTAGAGGCCATGCAAGAACCAGAGGTTGTCGAGGATAAAGCACAACATCTTAACCATCATCATCATCAGCAGGCAACTGCTAATATTACTTGGACTGGTAATTTCTCTCTCTTAGATAAACATATTTATCAGCCAAGATAATAAAATATGTTACTGAATACGGATTCATTGAAAGATGAAGAATTTTTCAAACAATATGTATAAAATTTATAACTGTCTGAATTCGTAGTTTGTAAAAGACTTTTAAGACTAAAATTAGTAAATAAATTTCTAGTTACTTGATTTTATAGTTATGTATTACTATGCATTAAAATATTTATATAACAAATGTCAAGATATGATATAAAATATTTTATATATTGTAAATATAGTACATTTTACACATTAGGTGTACAGAAATGATGTTGTTTAAATACTACATTGAGTAAATCTAGACTTTCAAACAGATTTTTTTTTCCATTTTTTGAGTTACTTATTAAATCGATCCAAAAAGTTTTTAAATAAATTTCTGTAAAACAAAAATTGTGGCTTTCAGTAGACTATGTACAGGTGAGAAAAATTTAAATGTAGGTTATTTCAGTGAGTTTATTAAGTGAAGTTTGTGAAATCGTATTTTAAAAACGATCATTAGATTCAAGGGTTCAAATAACACTAGAGGCAGTTGAAAAAGTTTTTCAAGTAAAATTATTTTCCTTAAAACGATTATTAGGTCAAAAATACGATCTACTATAACTGCTTTGCCTTTCAAAAATGATATGACCTATAGATTTTACACAAAACCTTCTTTTGTTAGTAAAATTTGGCTACATTCAGCATTTTAAAAACAAATGCTCTTATATATCTGTTCCATTGTATCTCCTTTAATAAAAGATGTGATTCAGTAATTACAACATGTTTTAATGTAACGTAGTTATATTTTATTTCAAGAACATATTTCACTTGAAATATTTTTTAACTGGAATTAGGGCTTTCGTGATCTTTCGTGAATTGTGAATGCAAAAATTTAAAATAGAAATTATATTTTATTGTATTGTAGAAAAATAAAAACAATGAAAAAAGGTTACTTTGGTAAGTCAAATTAAGGACTGCATCTAATACAAAATATCAGGCCTCTTTACAGTATCCATATTACGCCTTTTACTTGAAAAAAAATATTTAAGTATCTCCTGTTTGAAAATAGAGCTTTTTTTAACTACGGAGTTTAGACATTATTTAAACTATCGATAGGATTACATTTTGGAAACTAAAAGTCAAATCATTATAATTTTTTTTACTAATAAGCGTTACTTTTACATAGTCGGAAACAATTATTAAAACCTTTATATTTTATAGTTGTAGCGCAGGCATCAAAATGCTAAGTATGGTCTTTTCTTAAAAAATCCTTTTATCATCCTATAACTACGTCTCCCATTCACAGCTACTATAAACATAAGACCAATATAGTTTCCTTTGCTCATAAATGGATAACACATTGTAGAATCATAATTTTGTTAGAGTTTTAATGATCAGTCAGTCAGTCAGTGAGTGAGTGGCAAAATTAGAAGAAGATGAAGAAGAAGAAGCAAAGATATATATTATACTTTGGACATCACACACAAATAGTACAAAAGACAAATAACACAAACACATTATTTAAATTTAAACAAGAAAAAAAACATTTACAAGACATTGCTAAAACAATTATAAAAAAACGAGAATTAAAATAAAGAACCAAGCGGTGCCATTATGTGCCTGTGATGTCCAGGATAATGGGATCTCGCTCAGTTTCAGCAACGGCCTGAGTAGGCCGCAACGCTGAGTAGTAGTTTCAGTAGGCCCCTAAATTAGGAAACTGTCTAGTTATAATTCTTAAACTACAGGTTCAAATTTAATGAAATTTGAAATATACCGTGTTTAACAATGTATGCTCGGTTACTGAAAATTCAGGCTTCTAGTTTTATCCACAACGAAGTTATATCCGGGGTCAAAAATAGCCTGAACTGCTGTGAGCAAAGGATGGTACGGCCGTGCCGCTTTTTTGCTATTGGGACGGATATTTCAGATTCCCAGTAAACTTCTGGGTTTGGAGTGACTTTCCCCGTTTTAATAAAATTTTTAGTATTGTTTTGTTTAATAATAAATCACTATCGATTAGTTGTTACATTTTCTGTTTCAGTTTTATGTCTGCGTATATTTCCTTATTCTTACCGATACAATTCCTAGGAAATGATACGGCTTTCCCCTTGGTTTTTTAAAATTGGTTTCAGAACGTCGTTAAAAACTTTTTTTGTTTGTTTGTATAACAAAAAATCACGTTTCATTGTACGATTCCTTTATAAATAAATCCCTGCTCTAAAGGTCTGTACAGTTCGTGGTTATTCACATTTTAAACGCGTCGATTTTTCAGAATAAAGAATAAATGCTGTAATTGTACTCTCAAAATGTGCTCTCGAATAAATAATTTCAATTATATGATTCACACCATGCAATTGCATTTCTTTGAAATTCAAGTAAGCCAAATACAACGTTAAATTAAAGAGCCTCCAATTCCAATATTTTCATCGCTAATGAACACCGCACGCTGAATTGTGTGGATGTTGAAACATCAATACCAAGCGATGATTGGATGTGAAAGAGATTGGTTTGGTGGCTCATCCCTTTGCGTTTCATGTAACTGGTTCAGTTTTCAGTTTTAGGTGACCTGTGAATATCAAAGTTTTTTTTTCTTCTTTTACGCTTTATATCGTAGACACCTATTGCCTATGCATCGTCAACTCAAAATAGATAATATTCTATTTAAATGATATGTTTTCATAAGTTTTTGGTGCTCTTGGATTAGGTATATTTGATATCAGTCTTCGGGTAAACTAACGATCTAATTAAGTTGCGATTTCAGTCTTTCATAGAAATAAGCGACAGTAAATTAAAATAGTTAAAACTTTTTGTCAAACGATAAAGGAGTATACATATCTATTTTCCTTAAATACATTTTCATTAAAACGCCTAAAAAAACTTTCAAATTTTCTTACCTTGCCTTAATCATATGTTTAATTAGCAAGTGCAGTAACTTCGAGCCACATCATTAAAAGCGAGAACTTTACTTAATAACATTCTGAACGTCATAATATTAAATGAATGCTTCACACATCTTTTCACATTAAAATTTCGGGGCACGTATAAACCAACCAGCTACTAATTTTCAAATTTGAAGGAAATACCTTAAATACTCTTCACATGATGCACTAGAGAGATTTTTTATGTGTTATTAGTTATGATGATACTTTATAAATATACTCTTCAAAGTAATAAGAAAACACGTTTTATTAATTTTACAAATTTACCTATACAGGTGTTGAAAAGTGATGAAACATCACACCACAGCGAATTTTTTTTACATCGCCTATTCGCAAGCTCGTTAAGAGTAACAAGATTTAAGGTGAAATCTGTTGCCAATCCCTATACGAGTAATAGACTTCACTTAACAAGTTTGTTTGGAAAGTAAAGAATAAAAAGTATTACTGGCGAACTTCAACGGTCAACCAGAACGAGGGATGAGCGGTAAAAAAAAAGTTTTTAACTAATGAGATGAGACTTACAATTAGTAAGTATTTAAAATACTTGAAAACTACTAATTTGATAATAGTAACATATTATCAGTCCCCTTATTCATTTTACGTTTGCAAACACAATGTCAAAAAAATATCATTCTATTTAGTCCGTCAGTTAGATTATCAAAAAATATTGGACCCATATTTTGTCTTTTGTCAATCAAACAAAAATTTACAAAGATAAATCGCATCAGTTTGTGAGTGACGTCACGCCTTGATAAAAAGTATCGCAAGGCGTGACGTTTCGCGGAACGCTAACGGGCTATATCTTCATCATTTTTTGTTTGATTGAGAAAAGGAAAAATACGTGTCCAATTTTTTGTGTTAATCCAACTGACGGACTAATTAGTTTTTTTAATGAAACTAGCCTATTATATTATTTTGCCATGCTAAAACAATAATACTTTTTTTTAAATATTAGTTTATTCAACTACAAGAATACAACTAATTAATAAATACATTAAATGACATATTAATAACTAAGCACATAAGTACTTCCGCTTACAATTGTGCAGTTTCTTTCAAATATACCACAATGAAAATAAATACTGAAGGTAAATTAAATACAAGCACATTATTAAAACGGTTGGTGTAACGCTGCTTTCTAGCAGTTTAAAATCGAATATCCTTAAACAGTGATAGACTCGAGCGAAAGATCATGAATGAGTAAAACAGCACCCGTAGATTTAAAAGTTTAAAAAATACCTATACTATATCTATAGTATATTAGCAATGATTTAGTTTAAGAACGAATCTGTCAATTTCTACTTACTATTGCCCTATTTTGTAAGCGACGGTAAGACTGAACATGATAAAGTGTGCATTATCTAAACACGTTTTTATGAATAAAAGGGTAATTTTTACCAAATCTACTAGACAATTAATTAATTTTTCTTCTTAATGATTCCTTTAAAAAAGTCACGAGGAAAGCTGTACGTAAATGGAAGTTTTCAGGGACTTTTTCCATAGACTTTTTCATTTATAAGCAAAGATAATATCGAAAACGAAGGTGTAGCATGTTGTAATATAAACGCGATTTTATTTTATTTTGTTGACTAAATTTATTTGATAGAGTGGATCGTATCACGAACGCTAAGTGTCGTACACAAATACAGTAGCCTACCAGGTTACTGTGCGTCGAGCGTTCCTATTCATAGACCTACAGCAGTGATGCCAGATTGGATATTTTTCACGCAATTTTGGGTAAAAATTTTGATCTTGGAGAAATTTTGGAGAAATCGAATTTTTGGAGAAGTTTGGAGAAAAAAAAATACTATGGAGAATGTTGGGGAACTATTAATTAAGTATCTTTGAATAGTTTCAAAGTATTTTTTAAATAATTATTAATAATTTTATAGTGGCCAAACATTTTATATAAATCAGCCGATCAGCTGTTGTAAATTATGGGTATAGGAATAAACATTACCCTTTTTTATTTCGATGTTTTTCCAAAACTTATTGTTTAAATAATGAGCAGTAGAATAGCTTCCTAAAAGGAAGTTTTAACTAATAAAAAAGGACCTTATCTTTAGGCCTTCTACACATAAACCTGTTTTATTTGTCAGACAAGCAATTAAGTTAGATTTTTTTTATTTCAAGCGGTTCAGAACTAATTTTTTAAACACGTTAATTTGAACTATGTTTTTTTTCTTTTCGTAACAACTGACTACTAGTAAAAATACGCCGTTAGACCACGGGCAAAAAACTAATCTGAGCCTTTGGGTATAGTAATAATAATATCGTTTTGAGAAAAATAATTTCAAATTTGGGGAGAAATAGAAAATAATTTCTGGCAACCCTGCCTACAGGTTGGTAGGTGAGACGGCGTGTTATGCGCAGTTCAAATAGCCCGTTAATACTGGTCAACCTGCTGTGGTGAACCCTTTGAGAGCTAATCGCCTTATCTCGATTGAACAATGCTCACATCTCTACACATCAGTACTGAAAAGGCTGGTGATTAATAAGAATGTGGTGTTCAACTCGATTAATTTGTTTCATCTATTTTGTTAGTTGTAATATACAGCTTCCGATTTTAAGTGAAAACTTGAAAATATTGACCATTACAATTTGATACTCTGAACATTCCGATGTTTACTTTTGCGTTAATAGAGCCGATTTAAATGGAAAGTAGGTTTAGTTTATCAGGAATTGAGGAAATTCAAATTGAGAATGATGTTGCTAAACACAGGCCAGCACAGAAAATGAGAAAGGTAAGACTACTTACAGTTAATAATGTTATAATAATTAACAGAGCGACTCATGCCGCGATGCGGGAAACCTCGCCAATGAAATTCAAAAATAAGTTCAAAATAAACCTGAAATCTAGAACAATTAGCTCCTTTACATATTTCGTTAAATACGAGTATACTTAAACCTTTGAGATTAAAAAAAGCACCTTTACGAGTAAGATAAGCGTTATGTACTACTAGTAATTTTATTCTTCCAGAATCTTAAGGCTACTAAAGATATAAAATATATCTATAAATATAGTAGACTAGTAAATTATTATTTTAAAATTAAACAAAACAGATGTCACTTGGTCTAGTATGTTTTGTATCGTGTGCAATACATAACGTCTATTTGTATACATATGTTTTGTAGTAAATAAACAATTTGCGTCGAGTATGACATTATCTATAGTTAAAACCTAAGTAGCGAAATAACCGGGCCCAAACAGTTACGGATTTCTGTATACCCACACAACGCAGGGCACCCATGTATCTTTAATGTCTTGAACGTACTGAGTCTACTACTTTTCGGCTAAGTGTTATGTACCCAAAAATACACATACCTACGTTAGAACCTGTTACCTGAATTCAGAAATCTAAGTTGTTATGTTTAATATTATCCAAGAAGTCGTAAATTAAATAATTTTAATAACCAATCATCTAGCCCACAACTATGCAGAGCTTTTACTATCGACTAGATAACAAACATTCATGACTCAGGTACAAATGTTCGTGCTCATCACACAAACATTTTGTTTATTGCAGGACTTGGAGCCACAATCGCTGGTTATAAGCTTTGCTTTGCTAACAACAAAGTTCTTTATGTACATTTTTATCTAATCTATTTAATTACAAGCATCAGCAATTACAACAAGACATTTTCCGTGAACTAGAATCATAATTAAGTTAAATATTACATGTGAATTCAAATGTAATTTAATTACTATTGACTTGTTTGCGCGGATAAATTTATTTTCTGCTATCTTGTTACAAGTTAAATTATTATATCCTGGCTGCTTGAGCTTGTTTCGGTAAACTATATGACATTACAAATAATAATAATTAAGGATTAAAAGCACGGACTTGTTTCTTTAATTTTTTGTTAGTATCCTTTTTCAAATTCCTTTAATCAATCAGCGAGTGTAATTCATATGATTTAAGCTCTAAAAATATATTGGTATACTATGGGATTGCAAAATTTGTTCTTTGTTTGTCTGTAAACCACCAGATAACGATTGAAATGGTATTTTAACTTGTTCAAATTAAGACGTCACATAAGAGAGCTGTATATAACAAATCTCTAAAAAAAGCCTCCTACTTCAAAACGTATTATAAAGGATAAATCTTAGTCTAGTCTAACTAAAGAATTCAACGCGATACTTTATCATTTAGTGAGTAACATTTACAATTGACTTATTAATATACCATTTTTCACATGAATCTTGAAGGTCATATCGACCGTAAGTCTAGTATATCAAATTTAAATAAAATAGTACAGCATATTTGGATTATATTGTAATCTCACATCATTCCAAACCACAAAAGTACAAAAATCCAGTCGTGCAAAAAATAACTGTTCAGTAATTAATAAATTGCAATTCGTGTGATGAAAAAGCGTGTTATATGTGAAATTCCAGGAAACTTTCAGAATAACGTGTGTGGAGTAAACTACGACCGTCAGCGGAGTTATTATAAATAGAAGATAAAAAACTAACGTCGCCCATCGTAAATCTAATGCATTCAGCTTTACTGCCCAGATTTACGATCGTCTCAGCTTATCGAAGAACAGTAAACTTAGATCGCTAGGTCGACGATTGGGCGTGCTGATTACTCACGCGACATGGTTGGCTTGCGGTAAGAATGCGGCGGCCAGCGCGAGTAGCAGCGGCGCGCTGCGGGGGCGGGCGCCGCTCATGGCGCGAGCGGTGGGCGCATGAGAGACGCGTTTTTGCCGGCCAGTTCGCGCGCTCGCCGCCGACGTCGCGCGGCGGACTACTTGATGCGTGTGGTGCTGCCGCCTGCCGCGCGCTGTGCTCGCTCGGCGGGTTCTTTCGTCGTCCGACGCGCCGCACCGCCGCTATCGATCGAGCAAGCGTGACCCGGGACGGCACCGCCTGTCGCTCTAGCTATCGACCGTCGTGCCGCCGCACCATGCGACGCGTACACCTCCTAATTACTACACTACCGGACTTGTTCGCATTAAAACTTCAAACCTGCGCGCGACACCGCGGAAAATAAATCCCGATTTCCAAGTTAATTTTCAACTTTAAATACCGGTGCAGCGCAACATATAAACTGCATAATTATAAACTCCGGAGAACGTCTCTCGTACATTTGCTTTATATGAAATCACTGTGGAAAGTTACACTGAACCATTCATCTAGTTCCGGGAAATGCGAGGGATATTCTCGGAACAGTTGCGCAGTCTATTTTGCTAGTAATAGGTGTATGGATGGTTACAAATTCAACTTTCGCTTTCACTGTCTATCAGCTGATTTTATCACGTTGGTAAAACTCATTCATATCGCAACGAGTTTATTTAATGCGTGAGGGTATTATTTAGATACGTAATATACGTGTCTCTAAAATGATTACATATGAAAGGCAAACGAGGTTATAGGGGTTATTGAATGAGTATCATAATATCAGTCAGCGTAGGCTGCGGTTAAAACAGATTGTCATTTTTAATTATTTTCGTATTCATATTAGTTATTATTCAATTGGATATATTATTATTATAATTCAGCGAGAACCAGTTCAACCACACCTTGGTGTATTTGAAGTTACTGAAGCTACTGATTTTGAAGAACTATTCGTACAAACCTTGTCTTGTAAATTATTACAAACACAATCAAACAAATTGTGTTATTTTCCTATGCAAAATCTTTTAAAAAAAATCAATAATCCGATTGCAGCGCCACCTTTTGGGTTGAATTGTAAATTTAAACCAAACAGCGACCATACTCAAACAAATTCAACTATAGTAAAAAATAAGTACCTGGAACCCGATTGAGTATCATGCATCGGGTCTAATTGTGAATCTAATCTATCCAAGGACCTACTTAAATACACACAATTAAAAAGTTTGAAAAATCTTGAACCCGAATGCAGCGCCTCCTACCAGGTCTAATTGTGTTTTTAAACCATCTAAAACCTATTAAAGTATACATACAAAATGTTATTCAAATCGGTCCAGCCGTTAGGTGTAAAACACAAGTACAGAAGAAATAAATATATTAAAGATACATATGTACTATTTAAACATAATGAGTATTGGTAGAGTTATAAATTAAACTGGGCCGTAACTTGAACTCTAAATCTAGACAGAGTTGTGTTTACGTCTAGATAGAAAAAAAATACAAAACAAGTAATAACACTAAGAGGTCATGGTTAACCTTTCTAGCTAACACCTAGATAACCACAAAAACAATGATATTTTTCAGGATTGATTTTAAATTTTCGAAAAAGTAAATAATAAATTCAGGGTTTTATTTCTAACAATAGTTTCTACCCACTGTTGATCAGCACTTCTTAAGGTCTCGTACCCAAAGGGTGCCGATGGGACCCTATTACTAGGGCTCTGATGTCTGTCACAAGCTCGTATATTTTAAACCGTAATAGACACATTTTTTTAAAATAAAATGTGTACTTACACTGTAATATTATGTACGTAGAACGTAGCACGTAGAACTGATGGCTAAATGGCAGATAGGTTTTAGAATTGAGGTCACGTACCGCGCAGCGTAGGACGTCCACCCACAAGGTGGATAAACGAACTGGTAGAGCTCGCAGGAAGCCGCTGGGCAGGCCGCTTCCAACCAGCCAATCTGGAAGTCACTGTGACAGGCCTTTGTTCAGCAGTGGACGTCCTATGGCTGAAATAATAATGGTGACTATGTTATTAACAAAAACAATAAAAAAGAAATTCGGACGTCTAACTAGTATGACTATAATGCATCTCTTAAGTAAAACAACAACAAATAAAAACCGGCAAAGTATTAGTCTGACTCGCCCTAAGTCTACTAAACAATTTTAAAAATAATATCATCATCATATCAGCCATTTGCAGTTCACTGACGTAAGACGTAAATCTCCCCTCAAAAGCGCCAAGGAGGGCCAAAGAGCACGATTTTTTCATCCGTCTACTGCCAGCTCTCTTCCTTAGGTCGTCGGTACATCGAGCTGGGGGACGTCCTACACTACGTTTGTCAAGACGTGGTCTTCACTCGAGAACCCGTTTACTCTACCTTTCATCGGTTCTGCGACTGATATGACGCCCCACTGCCGTTTTAGCTTGCCACATTTTAGAACTATGTCCATTACTTTGATCTTTTGCCTTAAAATATATGTAGTGTTAAATACTGTACGGTGGTACAGAACCTTTCGTGTTCAAGTCCGACTCGCACTTTGCCGGTTTTTTAACCGACTTCAAAAAAAGGAGGTTCTCATTTTTTTTTAAATGTTTGTTACCTCAGATCTCCGCCATTAATGAACCGATTTGAAAAATTCTTTTTTCAATTGAAAGGGTATAACTACAGATTGGTCCCATTTTTTTCAAAATTCAATTCTGATGATGGGATCCATGAGGAATTGATGGAACTCTTAAAATATTATAGGTATACATATAGCGATTTTAGTATATTTAACAACAAGTCAAGCATTTGCATTCAGAAAGTATCATTTGCTAAGGTGGAACTGATAAAGGAGACCATAGTTGGCCACAATAGTCTTCCACGAGTAAGGTACGCACGCCCCACCCACGCGATAAGATATTTTCATTAAGACAGTTAAGCCTTGCTATAGTCGACAAATCAAATTTTAATAAATAATTCTGGTGAGAATGATACCATCAAACTGATCTGATGAAGAAGGCGGAAGGTAAGCACCGGAACTCTAATAAAACAACGTATCATAGCCGTGTTTGGACTTATTTGAATCGTCATGAGAAGCAATTTAACTAAATTACATCACAGATCGCCATTTAGAATGTAAAAAAACACTAAAAAACAGACAAATAAATAAATAACCAACTTTTAAAACACTAAAAAGCTAAAAATAACTCTTAAACAATCATACCTAACAGTTATTATAGGAGTCGGTGCCATCCGTGGAAAGTTTGAATATGGTTGTTTGCACCGACTCCAAAAATAACTATTTGGTATGATTGTTTAAAAGTTATTTTTAGTGTTTTTGAAGTCGGTTATTTTTCTTAATAAAAATATGTTTTTATCTTAAGACCTTAGAAGTTCGAAATCGTCTTTATCACTTAAAAATGGCATACCTGGCTGAAATTATAATCCATAGTAAATTAGAACGCTAGGTACTACTAGAGGTGGAGTGCTATAAAAAGAGTGCCACTCTTCTTTGTACCGACCTAAAATTAGCCTTTGATGGCTAAGACATCCCTGCCCCCGAAATGTGTAAGAAATTGCTAAAAAAAATGCCACTAATTTGCACACCAATTTAATCTAGTTAATAAAAAATATTTGACAGTGTGTAAATATTTTATTCGAAATGTTATTTTAGTCTTGCATGTGTTTGTTTCAATTATATGATAAAAACAACAAGAATAGGTACTAAATAAACAATAGCAGAATAAAACGTTTTAAGATCAAGCTCGTCGAGCTTATAAGCTTGACTTATGCTTGAGGCTTGGTTTTACTTATACCATTGCCGCTTTTCCCTTGGTAATAGTGGGGTAAATAATCGGAAGTGTAAAGGTTTATGTCTCATTTGTTTAAGTATGCCTAAGTATTTGTGTAAATTAAAATCATCATCATCATCATTTCAGCCATAGGACGTCCACTGCTGAACATAGGCCTCCCCCATTGACTTCCAGATTGGCCGGTTGGAAGCGGCCTGCATCCAGCGTCTTCCTGCGACCTTTACCAGGTCGTCTGACCACCTTGTGAGTGGACGTCCTGCGCTGCGCTTGCCGGTACGCGGCCTCCATTCTAGAACCTTTCTGCCCCATCGGCCATCAGTTCTACGTGCTATGTGCCCCGCCCACTACCACTTCAGCTTGCTAATCCGTTGGGCTATGTCAGCGACTTTTGTTCGTTTACGGATCTCTTCATTTCTGATTCGATCTCGCAAGGAAACACCAAGCATAGCCCTTTCCATAGCACGCTGTGCGACCTTGAGCTTTCTTATGAGGCCCATAGTGAGAGGCCACGTTTCAGTTCCATATGTCATCACTGGTAACACACACTGGTTGTAGACTTTCGTCTTGAGGCACTGAGGTATTTTGGACGAGAAGACGTGGTGTAGTTTCCCGAACGCTGCCCAGCCGAGTTGGATTCGACGATTGACCTCCTTCTCAAAATTGGATTTACCCAACTGGATAACTTGTCCTAAGTAGACATATTTGTCAACAATTTCGAGAGTAGAGCTCCCAACGGATACTGGGTAGGGCGCAACATGGGCATTCGACATGAGCTTGGTTTTGTCCATGTTCATTCGCAAGCCTACTTGTTGGGAGACTCGAGTAAGGTCATCGAGCATTGTGCTGAGGTCTTCAAGCGATTCTACCATGACCACAATATCGTCGGCAAACCGAAGGTGAGTGATGTACTCGCCGTTGATGTTGATGCCAAATCCTTTCCATTCCAAGAGCTTGAGCGTCTTCCAATGCAGCGGTGAACAGTTTCGGAGATATAACATCTTCCTGTCTTACGCCTCGCTGCAGAGGAATCGCCCTCGTGCTCTGCTCCTGTACTCGGACCGACATGGTGGTGTTTTTGTATAAACACTTCAACACCTCGATGTACCGATAGTCAATATGGCACCGCTGGAGAGACTGTAGCACTGCCCAGGTTCCGATCGAATCAAAGGCCTTCTCATAGTCCACGAACGCTAACCATAGTAGCAAGTTATACTCCTCGGTCTTCTGTATAATTTGCCGCAGCGTATGGCTCGTCATTTGGGGGGTATTGCCAATACTCGCCACGCTTGGCAGGCGGGTTGGCGAGCGCAGTTTTTTATAATATTTCGCACGAAGGCGCGCGCTGCTGCCCGTCTTGTACTGCAGGAATTAGTCGCCTTTTATGACACGCCTCCTGTTGGCGGTGAGGAAATGTATTCTTTACGGCCGTCCCCACACGACACGTAAATAAAAATGAATAGTTTTAATTTTAATATTTCTATATTATATAGAAGTTAAGAAATAAAATTCTTTTGGTTTGGTAGCTGGTATAATATCGACTGTTCTAGCTAAATCCTCAGCCTTCCATGATGACTTTGGGCTTATTTTAATGTAATTGTGGCTAGTTTCGCTTGCTTTTTAACCGACTTCAAAAAAGGAGGAGGTTCTCAATTCGATTTTTTATTTTTATGTATGTTCAGCGATCATTCGTTACCAGGTTTTCCAATTTCGATGTTATTATTTTTTGTTTGAAAGGGAATACTTTCGGAATGGTCCCATATAAATTTGATGTAGTTCTGATAATGGGATCTATAAGAAAGTCATCAAACATTGCATGAACTCCATACCGCGCCAACTGAATTTTGTATCTATGTTGCCTAATATCTTCGGCATTTGTTAACCGATTTTGAATAGCTTATACTTATGTACAATGAAAAAAAAAATTAAAATTCACCTCTAAGGTCAGAAAAATAAGGAATGAAATCGGTGTTAAGCAGTTAACTTTTGTTTGTACTCATATGATTCGTTTTATTGAGGATGTATCACTAAAAAAAGATGAAATAAGTAAATTTTATAAAAAAAAACGACTTCACAAAACTAAAAAGCTAAAAATAATATAAACACATAAGTACCTAATCAGTTACTTTTGGAGTCTTTATATTATTTTACGTTTTTTGAAGTCGGTTTTGGATATTTTTTTATAATCGAAGAATAACCTTGCACTACCCTTTTAAGATAATCGGCCTACTCTGTGTCTACTTGTTTCACTGTCCGTCATTGACCTTCAAATAGATAACTTAATTTCTTATTTAGTTTTAAAAAACTTAAATCATGGTAAATTTACCGTCACTTATTACACCAATCGTAGAGAAGTTAAAGCAAATATGCGACACTTAAAGCGCAAACAGTCCTCGAGTTATCACTTACACAACTGACTTCAAAAAGGCATGCAGCCAGTCCATTGCAACCCGCCGACGGAAATTCTCGGAAATTCAATCTGAAAGTTTCGCCATGAACGTGTTGGGAACTTAAGGAGTGAAACTTTGTTAGCCGCATTCAAACTTAATAGTCTTATTTCATTTGCACTATAAATTGTTACATTGCCGCTTTTCACATGTTACTAAAAAAGGAGCTTTTAATTCTGTTCTCCATCGCTATTCTTGTGAAAAGGTGGTTGGTCAGTTTGTTTACTACGGTCTTTCATGCTGTAAAGTACCACCAGAAGAATTCCTCGTCATGCCAGTTTAAACTATATTTCGTATTTTAGGCGTTCTGGAACTCACGTAGCGATAGCAAGCGTTACTCTCGTTCCTTGGAAAATAGGTAGGTCCTTAGTGTGGGTCGCCACTATCGTTGACATTTTAGTGCCCACTCATCTTCCGTCGATTGGCAACACGGCCTGATCAGTTGCAGAAGCGCAGAGTTTCTCAAACGGCGCAGATATGAAAATCGTTGTACGTCTATTTGAACGGGTTACCTATCTTATGTTCGAAAGATTGTTTACCGAATTTTATTTCACCGAAAACTTTACGACAAATTTCGTTTCGCCTTTTTTTATTTCATCAAAATGACCTTTGCCACTGAATCAGTTGACCTAATATCAAATCGTTTATTATTGTTACCCCGACGTTTCATTTGTTCTAAAAACTTATTACCGAACTTGGCTTGGCCGAAATATAATTTGTTCGAAGTATAATGTTTCAAATATGTATTAAGTATTTTATTATGTTACATACAACATTTGCCAAAGCTATTAATGTTAGATAATTCAGTTTCCAGCCAAATGCTTCCAATATTATAATAGTTAATCCTTCATCCTTATCCTTATAATTTATCCTTAGTTTTTAAGCTGTGTATGGTCACTGTTCTAACCTAACCTAACCATGCTGCAAAATTGCGTGCAATTCTGCGCGCATGACTGGATGCATGCATACAAACAAGCAAGCAATGCATGCATGCAAACAAGCAAGCAATGCATGCATGCGAACAAGCATGCAAGCAAACAATGCATGCATGCGAACAAGCATGCAAGCAAACAATGCGTGCATGAAATCAATGCATGCATGCATACAAACAAGCGCTTTTTAAGCGCTCGGCGGCCGCTACCTCAGCACGCTCGCCTTCACGCTGTGTGTGGTCACTGTTCTAACCTAACCAATTTAGTCCTATTTTATATGCAGTATTCTGGTAAATGAAAAAGGTTCAAAAGAGACTTCGGCCAACAGTAAAAAGTTATTCTGAAAATCGATGAAACGATTCGATAAAATGATACTTATGTCAAGAGATATTTCGATGGACTAAAAATATGTCAAATGATACTTAAAGCAAAAGAAATGTCGGTCTATAATTTTCGGCCAACTGAAATTCTGTCAAGTAAATTACGGACAAGTAATCGGTTACCATTTGAACGATATAGTGGCGTAACTCTGAACACGTGGTGACGAAATACCTACCTATAAACTATCATCAGGTGTCTAACCAATTGGTTAAGACACCCAATGATACAAAGGCTCAAAGGCTGGTCTGTACCTGAGCCATAAATTTAGCCATTTGCACTTTTCTTCAAAACAACAAGTTTAATCAGACAAGTATTTCGTAGTAGGAAGTTTTTCACAAATAAAATACCAGAATATTTGTGAGATATAAAAAACAACAAGGCAATCAAACCATAAATAAACAGAAAGTGCAATTGTGTCACCATCGATTATAAACTCCTTTTTAGGGTTTTGTTGACAAAATAAAGGTTCGCCATGATCGTCGGTCTGCCTGTCTGTCCGCGGCTTAGCTCAGAGACTCTTAGTACTAAAAAGCCGAAAACACGCCTATAATGTGGTAGAGTTAAATCTTTAAAAAATATTTTAGGGTACCTTCTCTACACGTACAGTAGGAATGTTTTTTTCTCATCTATAGCATGGTGTTTTTGTAAAATGTACATAGAGAAGGAAATTACTTACATGTTGTTAATAATGTTAAAAATGTTCTTCTTCTTCATCTATACGGTCAATCCCGGTTGCGTCCAAAGCCATTGCTTTGGAGCCCAGGGTCCGCTTTCCTTGATATACTCCTCCACTTCGCGCGGTCTTGAGCATCTCTAGTTGTGAGATCATTGGCACGCATGTCAGCCCTCATGACATCAAGGCAGCATTTTTTGGGTCTGCCCCTTTTAGCCAGGACCTGGCGGTGGCGGCATGGCCAGACATTTGTTTCCTACGTAGCTTGCCGGTTTCCGCGAAACATGGCCGTACCAGCGAAGGCGACTCTCCTGCAGTTTGCCTGCAATATCACAAGTAGATCCCAGCCGAACCTCTGAACAGAACCTCTTTTACAACTTGCTGATAAGTTCCAGATAACCTATCTGGCACTTTTTGACAGATAATTGCATGGGTTATCTGTCAAAACAAGTGCCAGATAGATTATCCGGAACTTATCAACAAGAGGTGAAAGTGGCTCTTACTGTTCATAAAAATATTTAAAACAGAAACTGATTGGGAGCCTCCTATTTTAAAGACATTTTAGGATTTCATGTAACCAAGTAATCTTTGTATAACTCCCGGTAAGAGTGATCAAAAGTCGGTACAGACCGCAAACTGCCGTGCTAATATGCACACGGGAGTATGTTAATTAAATTTGTAAGCTTACTGTACGGCATTGCGGAACGCAGACCAAACTACAATGCCGCAAATTAACACCATCAACTAAATCGCTATCACTTTTTGATAATTGAAGTAGATCAATATCAATTTAGTGAAATAGCTGCCCGAACATATTAAAGTAACATTAATATTGTCAAGGTGATCTTTGCGCCCCTGATTGTCTAATTTCTATGATTTTTTATTTATTGCATTATAAGTAAAATCATGGTATGTATATTTCAATTCACAATAAATTAATAACGTTTACATAGCATTTAGGACATAATTTATAATCTGGTAATTCTGTGTTTTTCAGACCAACAAATTAATGAAGTTTTGAAACTTGTGTGGCATGATACCTTTGGGTGTGGTGTTCAAAACTCACAACTTCCCCCTCCCCTCCACCTGACGCTACACCCCCCTCGCCGTGAAATGTGTCCCATTTATCGTTTTTTTTTCTAATTTTTTTGAAAACTACAATAGATACAAAAAAGTGTTAAAAGTAAAAATCATCCTCATTAAATTGTAAACAAAATATGTTATTTTATTTATTTTGATAGGCTAGTGGGTTTTCAAGCTGTAGCTAGTTAAAAAATTAAAATAAAATGTATCCAATGTTTAGTCATTATTATTGGAATGTAGTGAATAAAATGCTGTAAGTGGAATCATTAAAACCATTTTAATATTTTAAAAATCTAAATAGGATAAAAAAAACATTAATCTACAGTCCCTTTATCTTGATCAAGCTCTCCGCAATCTTGATTTTTATTAAAACAGCTTAGACTCCGGCAACTATTACACATTGTAGTGCAGCGCAGGCCAATTTTAACGCAACTGAATCTTTTTTCGCAGCCTTGCTTACAAGCACACGATATCAGTATAAGTATTGAAGCCGGAGCTGGTGCTTGTTTTGTGGGTATAGGATTCAAGAAAGCGTCGGTTTTAGGTCTAGCCCCATTCTTCTGGATTTAACATATTGCAAATAGACCCGCCTTGAATGCTGATGTGCCGCAGATGAGGTAGGCGGCAGTTTTGATAGTAGTACTGTGTTTTTTGCTTACCCAACAACTTTATTGAATAATATAAACCTGTGTTCGTCAAGGCTATTTTCTGATGGCTTTGTGCCGTATAACGCTAGAATGAACTTTTTGCTAGCAGTATCGATTTGCTCATGTAAATTGCGTTTTTGTAGTTGAAGATACCGATAAGGTCCTGCAGATCTTTTTTTTGTTGAATAACTGAACAGCTTGTATCTTGCCTTTTCTAAAAAATTAAGAAGTTGTATAACATCCAGTCATAGCGTGAAAGAAGAGAATAGATTCTTCTTATATTTAAATCAATCCTGAATCAGAAAGGCTTGAACTGTACAGTCTGCTTTAATCTGTACCTTGACTCTCTTTCAAAAGGTAAATATTTTATTCAGCGGGAGTCAACTAGCTATAGCTCGAATACCATTAAGCCTATAAGAATATGTACTTAATCTGGCCATAAATACTGTTACAACTAAAAATAAACAAAATATTACATTTGAATTTAGAATCTGTCTTTTTTATATTATTGTTCATTGAGTTTTCTCATTTTGGCGCCAATACATTGTACAATATTTTGCGATATTAAAATGGAGAGGGGTGATAAAGAGATCCGAATCGCTGTGATTGCATTACACAAAGTAGGTATGGAGCCAATGCAATTTTTAAAACTCTTCATACGCTTGGTATTGGTAAATGTTTGTGTACCGGGCTATTAATAGGTACAATGAGACCTCCTCTATTTATGACAGAAAAAGATGTCGCCGTCTACGTAGTGTTCGCATGAAAAAGGTGGTCAAAGCAGTAAGGGAAAGAATTCGAGGAAATCCTGTCCAAAACAAAAGATTTTATCTCGGGAGATGAAGATAGCACCAAGCACCATTTCGCGCATTTTAAAAGATGACTTAGGACTTGCAGCCTATAAGAGACGTACTGGTCATACCTTAACTGATAATAAAAAATAAAAAATCGGGTGTTAAAGAAAATGCTTATAAGAAAGCTCAAGACTGCACAGCGTGCTATGGAAAGGGCTATGCTCGGCGTTGCTTTGCGAGATCGAATCAGGAATGAGGAGATTCGTAAACGATCAAAAGTTAATATACATACACATAGCCCAACGGATAAGCAAGCTGAAGTGGCAGTGGGCGGGGCACATAGCACGTAGAACTGACGGCCGATGGGGCAGAAAGGTTCTGGAATGGAGGCCACGTACCGGCAAGCGCAGCGTAGGACGTCCACGTACAAGGTGGACAGACGACCTGGTAAAGGTTGCAGGAAGGAAGTTTTTTCAAAATACTCTCCTTTACATTTTAATCATTTTTCATGCCATCGAACCATCTTTTAAAACAGGAGGACCACAGATCTAAAGGTATGTTTTCTACGTGCTGATTGAACGCTGTCACTGCCTCTTCGGAGTTGGTAAAAGTAAAACCTCTCATCAACTTTGATTTTGGGGTAAATACAGAAATCACAGGGTGCTAGGTCGGGGCTATGCGTAGGATGGGTGACGAGTTGTACTTTTTCGGAAGCTAAAAATGACTTTGTTTTGTTGGCCGTGTGTGAAGTAGCGTTGTCATAATGTAGGAGAATGCGGCTTTTGGGTCGTCTTTCGCGAACTTTTTCTTACACCCAGGGTAAACAAATGGTAGAATATCACTCAGCATTAACACTCTTTTGATCTTCAAGTGGAATTGTACAGTTGGGACCCGTAGCTGAGAAAAAAAACGCGATAATTTTTTTTATCAACGTTTCTCGCCTGCCTCACTTTTGTTGGCCTGTTCTCATTTTAAAATTCCCATTCACAAGATTGCTGTTTTTTTTCGGGTTCAAAACAATAAATCCACATTTTGTCTCCTGTGAAAATGTCATAATCAGCATTAGAATGTCCGTGGTCATACTTCAGTAGCATCTGCACTAGCATCTAGCACCACTCCACGCGAGCCCGCTTCTGCTCCGCTGTCAGTTCATGAGGGATGCAACGACAGCAAAGTTTCCAAACTTTCAATTCTTTGTGTAAAGTTTTCTTAATTGGTTCATACCAATCCCCAATAGTCCTCGAATCGTCTCATAGGTAATCCGCGGGTTTTCTTTAATTAGCCGCTTAACAGTAGCCACATTATTTTCGTTGACGGCAGTTGAAGGCCGCCCTTCACAAAATTCGTCATGTAAAGAAACTCGACCTCTCTAAAATTCAGCAAACCATCGCCTCACGGTGCGCAAACAAGGTGTTTCTCTCCCAAAAGCATTTTGAAGACAAGCGGCACAGTCTTGCGGAGAGAGAGAACTTTTAAAATCATGAAAAATCATCGCTCTAAAATCTTTTCGACTTAATTCCATTTTCGTTGCGTACGTAGAACTTTGATGAGTGATAAAAAACAATTGACAAATCATTTCCCGCCAATTGTTTTTTTTTATTACTAAGAAGGTTGCAACGTTTAAAAAAATATAACATTCGAAATTCAAATAGTTCCGATTAGCTAGAAGTGTAAAACTTTTAGTGCGCCCCATGTGTTCTTGAAATACGACCTTTTGGCCAGATACCTTGTCGGAGGTTTCCGTCAGCTATAAGAACAAGATCTCCAGGCTGGAATTTTTTTGTAGGACTAACTCCGGAACGAGGCACCAAACTCGGAAGATACTCGCGAACCCAGCGCGTCGAAAAATGGTCTACAAGTCGCTGAGCTTTTCTCCAGTGCACTCGGTGAACTAAGTCTGCGACTGTACATTCAGCCAGGGGGGTATGAGGAGAAGAGAATCCCAGAATAAAATGAAATGGGTTTATCGCCTTTAGACCTTGGATCTACTAAAATGTGAGTAAGGGGACGGGAGTTCACAATACCTTCCACCAAAAGTGTATAGAGAATTTCCTCATGCGGGTGCGCTCCTTCAGCGTGACTTTAAGCGCAGTCATGTCTGACCTAACCATCCGCTCATTCTCCCATGAATTGTGCGGCCGGTGGGTTGAACTTCCTATTAATTCGTTGATTTAAAACATATTCGTGGACAGGCTGAGTGTAGAACACGGACAGTTCCTTATTTGCCCCCACAAACGCCGTTCCATTGTCTGAAAAAAGGGTTGAGGACATCCACGCCTGGCAATAAAACAGCGGAAAGCCATAATTGACGAATCTGATGTCAAGCTTCCTACAATTTCAAGGTGGATGGCGCGCACTGTCAAACAGGTAAATAAGGCGATCCAACGTTTCTCTGTGCGTTTTCCTACTGTTACAGTAACTGATCGGAGTAACTGGTAATTAAGGCCCACGCAGTTAAAAGGTCGTGTATGGTGGGCCAATCGTTCGGGAGGTAGGTCACCCATGATTGGTGTTGAGGGAGCGGTTTTATGAATTCGACAAATTAGACAAAAATTCGCCACCTTCTTCACCGCTGGCCGCAATCCGAAAATAAAATACGCTTGACGGAGCTCATTAACGACAAGCTCATTGTTTGAATGAGCAGCCTTCTCGTGATGATGACCGATTAGAAGTCTGACAATGGAGTGTTTTCCGTCGAGCACGATCGGGTTGTTAGACACTGATTCTCTTATTGCGCTAATCCTGCCCGAGAGGCGGAGCAAACCAAAATCGTCTAAAAATAGTGAAAAATTATGAAGACGACTTTGTTTTGGCAGTGGTTTATCACCACGCAAATACGAGTGTTCAACTTTAAAGGCGTGAGAAACAAACGGTTTGAAACTGCAAGCATCGCTTCTCAGCCATTTCAAGACCTTGAGGCTATCAGACCAGTAAAAAACGTTGGAAGGTTTGCGCCTATGTGCCTCAAGGATATAGGAAGCAAAGCGAGCCGCAATAAGGCCTGCTTGCATTTCTAATCTCGGAATAGACGAGCCTTGCCTCCTATTAAGGCCGTTTGCACAGTCTCGTTAAAACATTCGAAGCGCCAGCAGGCCACACAGCCATATGAAAGTTCGCTTGCGTCGGCAAAAATATGGAGCTAACAGTCTACTATTACCTTGTGGGAAAAATAATAGCGGGGAATGGAACCTGAAAGTAATTTGGACAATTCGCTAAACCACGAGTTCCACTTAGAAATAAGGAAAATGGGTAGCTCGTCATCCCAAAGTATCCCCAATTTTCATGTTTGTTGGAAAATTACGCGCCTTTGCATTATAATAGGCGTCAAAAATCCTAACGGGTCATAAACCCGCATCAAGTGCGATAAAACATCACGTTTTGTTAATTTTGCAGGTAAATCAGCCAAATTATCCCGAGAAAAACAAAGAGTATCATCGCTGACGTTCCAGGCCACTCCTAAGATACGAACACTAACTGCAGTCGCATCGGGCGTGCAAACATCTGCTAAAAGTGATGATAGACCTTCCTTCGAGTTCGATACCCATGACCTCATGTCAAGGCCGGCCTGTGCGTGGACATGTACTTTCCCAGAGGCTAGACGGGCTGCAGCCTCCGGGGAATCTAGACTACCAAGATAATCGTCCATGTAATGGTCTCCAATGATGGCATCTGCGGCAGCTGGGTATCGTTCTCGATGCTCCTCTGCATTATAATTTTTTGAATACAAGGCCGTAAATAGAGGTGGCCCCGAAAGTCATCGACGAAATTCGATATTTTTTTAAGGGTTTAGTGGGGCTATAGCGAATAGGACCTTGTTGAACAAAAGCTGGAGTTGTTTAAGAACGGGTTTTCCACTGAATTTTGTGTTAAAATCGCCAATGACAATGGTGTAAAAGCAGGGGTGCTCATCTAGTGCCTTATAGATGTCACCATAGAAAATATCAATGTCCTTAACAGGTTGTGTTGATGTTGGAGCGTATACTTGCACGACGTTTATTAAGTACCGCTGATTCAGTTGAAAGGTAGAGTATATCACTCGTGGCGATAATGCGTTGATACTTTGCAATTTACCGACCACTGATGTGTTTATTACCATTCCAACTCCTCCCTGACTTGTCGTCATAGCCTTTGTAGTAAAAGAGTAGCCCCGATGAAAGTTTGATGAGCTCCCCTCCTCTGCGCCTCGTTTCACATATTCCTATGATGTCCCATTACATTTTGTTCTACATTTCCGATTTCCAGTTCCTGATAGCGTCCATTCGGTAGACATACCTTATGACAAATAAAAGCAACAAGGAAATTTTGGATATTCCCACAAAACTAACAAACTTATTACAGAAAGCTGTATTATTAAATACCTGCCGCATCACTCCAAAATTTATATCCTCAGAAATTTCAGCATTCAGCGCTGTTATGCTTGGTTAAGGCCCACATAACAGATGTAATTACCTTCCTTTACAGGTGGAAAATAATTTATAAACGTCATAATAATAAATCCCTTATTTTCTCCACAATTTTATCGTAAGATTCACTATGTAAGGGTGAAAATATATTAGATTGGGGAAGCTGGCATCTGAACTGGGCGTAACCTGTATTTTAGAGCACCATTGATCTCCTCTCTTCTCTGCTTTTATTTTAATTAATACCGCAACCTGTACCACTAACCAACTAAACACATCGGTTTAGTTAGTAAGTGTCACAGGTTTTCAGTATCAATTAAAATAAAAGCAGAAAAACTAAGAAAAAAGTGATACAGAAACGAATGTGTGAGTGTGATCCTGTTCAACACAATGAATATTTCTTAGTGAGAATCCTGTGCCAGATCGTGGTAATCTTAGACTGATGCTGCAGCTTCACCTGGAATCTGCAGGATACTCAACTCCTCTCAAACTTACAGCAGAAGTATCGAATTAAAAACTTTAGGATAAAACTAAAATTAAATAAAACAAAAAAACCACGACACCAAATATACCCGTAAAAGGTGTAAAATAATTAAATTATACTTAAAAGCTTCTGGGGCCACCTTATGGTTATAGGATCTACCTTCTTTAGATGTATTTTTATATATTTGTGTTTTATGACATCACTTCTTGCCAAATTTTATAATTCTGGGTAGGGTTTTGATTCCCTTGTGTCAAAATAAGTGGCATAAATATTTTTTTCGCAGCATCAAGGGATTGCCTCAGGCATAAGGAATGGGTGATCCTGTACTCACGGGGTCACCCCAGGCTGGCAGACTGTGCAATGCGAGCATGGGGCCCCCGACCCGCGCTTACCTACTAGTCCGCTGGAGGGGGGAAGGTGAACTCGGCGTAACGCCGTCTCCTTCTCCCTCTTTGACGTAGGATCGGGTCAGCACGAGGATTGTCTTCCTTGATCCGTTTCGCGGCCTCTTTTTGTGACATGATGTCGTCGCAAAAGGCGGTTATAATTGCCCCCAAGTTACCTCGCTGCCCAATATAGATCTCACTATGTTGGGAAGCGGTCCTCTCCTACCACCGAGGTCAGAGTGAGGCGCTGCTGGACCCATGCTGAGCACTCTCAAAGGGTATGATCAGCTGTATACTCCACAGCACCACACTTATGGCACTCGGGGATGCGCTCCCTACCCGCTATGTGATACAGATACCAACCAAAGGAACGATGCCCGGTTAGGATCTGCATCATAAGGTAATAGAGCCGTGAGATTTTGCCCCTCTGGACCACCTGTACCATTAGACAGTACCATTCGTGGTACAAATGGTACTGATTTATCCCATTAGTACCAGAGAAATAAATACAACCGTGACATTCGACATTACTTCAATAAAAAATGTGATGGTACAATTGGCACTTTATTAGTAACCTATATTTTAGTGTCTTAATTTTTCCAAGAATAGCGGGACGTTTATATCGCCTACAATGAGTTACATTTGCACATGGTGTATGTAAGTGTTTCTGTGCAGTACAGATGATTTCCGTTTCTCTTGAATTTTGGGTACTACGGTTCGAAATTCGGAATCGTTTTTAATTACTTTAAGGAAGGCAAAAAGAGTTGTGGGTCATTTTTTAAAACTGCCGTTGTACTGGGCATTCCAGCCTTCGCAAGTATTTGTAGTTCGATGTCTTTTTGTAAAGCATGACCATGTGTTACATTTTGGCATCCAAAACGTTTTAAAATAATTCATGTTTTTTTTTTAGTTTTGGGCTATCCAATATTATTTCATTTTGAATATACTTCCACCCTTCGTGTGTGTTTAGATGAAGGTAGCAGTGGCAATGTATTGCAGAGTTTTTTTTGAGTACTATCTGCTAATCCTAATTTCTTTGCTTTCCTACGCAACTTTTCACATAAATGGTAATAACAACCGTGATAATTATTTTTTGGAAATATTGTCTTGATTGCACCTATTGTGGCCTGCTCGAAGTCTGTGACAAAATTACTGGGTGTCCATTCTGGAATTTGTTTCTTAATCATCTTCAACATACAGTAAGTTGTTTTCTTTTTGTCTATCAAAAGTGCATAATTAAAACTGGTACAACTTTATTAACATCCTCACTGCTGCCAACGTCACAGAATATTACATGAAGCTGTAAAAAGGGTTTGGGACATTTTTTGAATGTTCCATCACTTAAAAAATCTTTTCCTGTTTTTATTATATTCCGACCATCTTCAGTGCAGAAAATGCTCTGAAAATGATGATCTTTAAAGTCCGTCAGTATTAAATTTTTATAGTCAGGCGGTATCACAACATCTCTCGCGGCAGTAAATGCCATTTTGTTTACTGCTGCCCTCTTGAATATGATGGTAAATCGTGAACTAAGAGTACAAGTCAACACTGCCGATTTATATATAGCAGGAATTGTTTCCTCAATATGAGCATTTTCAAATGTATTTGCGATTATTTTATTTATTTCTGATTTATTTACGTTAGGTAAACAGAATACGAAATGTTCTTTAAACTTGATCACCTAATCCGGACTCTAAAATTACAAAAAAAAATGTATTCATTATTTTGTAAAACAAAAGGAGTAAGAGCATTAGAAAAAATGGCTAAGTATGCACCTTAGTAGACAAAGCTAAATAAAGATACTTAAAATAAAAATATGATATTAGTATATCTTTTTTACCTGGTTGATAGTTATAGTGCCACAACATTTTTTTGTTTTGTAGTTCATGCATCTCCTTATGCTGTTTCGGTATGTTTGATATGTCACATGATGGTAATACTCGAATCCATTGTGAAATAAAACTTTACCTCTATTTTAATTTAAATATAAATATTTTACATGCCATACATGGCGAGACATGTCGGACTACTTTTATATTTGTTACTATTTCGATGTAACCGTGTTTCTAGTGAATAAATGAATTTGAATTTGAATTTTATCACTAAGTAGGATATTGTTTTACAGTCGTACTAGTGGGATAAATCAGTGCCATTTGTACCATCAAATGGCACTGACTAATGGTACAGGTGGTCCACCGGGATATTTTGGTATCATTTGTACAATCAATTGTACTAGTGCGATAAATCAGTACCATTTGTACTACCAATGGTACTGTCTAATAATACAGGTGGTCCGGAGGGGATCGTGCAATCCAGTCATCGAGGTCCGGGCGAAGGGCATTGACAATGCCGTTCACCGTGCCTCTGTAATGACTGGATTCCAGCCTGCGAGACCAAGCTCGCATCAAGTGCTCCTGAGAGCGGGATTTGATGCAAACCGCCTCCTTTAACGACGGGCGATCACTCTCCAATCTACGTTTTTGCCGCCAGGAGTACATGGCGGCGAAAATACCGGCCTCAAGGTCCCAAGAGAGGAGTCACGCAAGGATAAAAGCCGCGTCGTGCACTACTAACTAATCCGGTTTAAAACATAATTTTGTCTCTCTCCACTTGATGTTGAATAATGTTTTAAACCAAGCTTAGGTCTAATTCTAAAATGTGTGCTGATCCTGTGCAAATACCCCTTAGTTATTAATTTGTAGTGATATAACAATCCTAGGTGAGCATTGGAATCAACACTAAAATCCAACATTACGTTACTGAAGTACAATTTACGACTCTCCGGGGCTCTGGCACGTTCGCTACGGCTACTACGATATGCACCGCATTGCGACTTTTAAATCGAAGAGGAACTATTTCTATCTACACTGTGGCTTTTGCTGTTTAAATGGACATCGTTATGTGGTTTTGTATTGTAAAAAAAAAGGTTGGCTTGCTAACAACATACGTTTGTACTTAACCATTGATTAACTAAACAACAAACCGCATAGAGTTTCTGACTGCAAAAGCTCTATACGTTTGGATTTGTTTTTTAATTCTTTGTCTTCTTTTATAGGTTAACTTGCATATATCAAGTCTGTAGTGTAAATAAACACGCAAAAGTGTTTAATAATGAGCTCTGTGTTGTAATTTATTACTATAGGCCTAGAATTATTATACTTATCAATTTTAAAAAATCTTCCATAGATCGTAATTCTTTTCCTATTGCATGTAAAAATTCAAAATAAAGGCGTCAAACTTAACATCCACATATTTAAAAACAATGCTGAACATCACTGTGTAAATATGACGAACCACAAGAATTCAATAATCTAAAATTGACAGTCTTTTTATTCATTCGTAAGAGAAATATCAGAAATTACATCTTAGTTAAGATGACTATAAGAGAGCCTACAGATAATCAATTAGTTTAATATAAACCTATGCAGTCTGCTGCCAACCAGTCAATCATGAAGTCATTGGGGGAGGCCTAAGTTCATCACTGGACGTGTCAATCTCGCAGTAAAGGAAGGTGTAACTCTTAGGTCTACTATCGCATCTCAGAATTACATATTTAATCCAGAATTATCCACTAACACCATAATTCATCACTATGGTATTATGCCTAATTTATTAGTTGACTTCCTTCTAAGATATTCGGTAATTCTAAAACTAAAATCCAGAATCTTTACTTTATTCATCCAAAACGTGGTAGATTTATAAATGTTGAAAATAAGTATACAGAATTATGCGAATGTTTCGCTAAAATTATTAAATGATTATAGCATGTTTAATTTGAAATTATCCTATAAAATCATAAAAAACAACAATAAATAGGTACTTCTATTAAATTATTGACGAAATAAAATTGACAAAACAAACGAAAATCGTTACCGATAGGAATAAAATAAATAAATAAATGATTAGGAACCTTAATAGCTGCCAGTTTGAATTATGTCACTATCTCTTTAAACGTCATAAAACTGACAGCTTAGGAATGATGCTTATTACCGTGTTAGGCGTAGGCGCCTACCTCGCGGTGTGGCGCCAGCGCGTCGTTCCTTTCGTATTTCATACAAAATGTATAGAAGTGGACGTCGTAGGCAGAAAAGGTGGACAGACGACCTGATAAAGGTCGCAGGAACCCGCTGGATTCAAGCATCATCACTCTCTCCAAGATTTTCCCAGTGGATGGCTTCTAAATCTGAAGTAAGTTGGTCAACTAGGATATTTTTTAATGGCCTATGTGTCTTCCAGGTAGGGGTGGGCCTAGCTTTTTTTACTTTAAATTCAGCGAAGGCGTGTGTTTGACTGTCATTTTTAATGATTTAATGTCAGTACAGATCACATCAATTAAGGTACTGCTGTGGTCAGTAAAGTGCGTTGGCTCTGTGACGATTTGAGACAGGTTCAGGCTGCGTGTGAATTGCGTAAATGCTTTATATTGACTACTGCCAGCAACAAGAAGATTTATGTTAAAATCACCTACCAATATTAGCCAATCAGCATTGCTAAATGATGCCACCGATTCAGTAATACTGTCAAGAAACGTGTCCATATCCAGCCAATGTGGCCTGTAAGCAGTCCCAATGACTATGACCTGGTTGTGCAGCCTTAAAGTGACCCACATTTGCTCTACCGGAGCCATGGTGTTAGGGTGTGGACAAAGCTTTATATTCAAACCCCCACGATAGTAAAATCCCACCCCGTCTCCCCATCTCCTACCAGTGCAGGCGGGTCTCGGGGTATGCATCAGGCGATAGCCAGTCAGCCTAGGTGCCCCATTCTCCTCCCCCGGCCGCAACCAGGTCTCATTTATAGCCAAGATATCTGGCGCCAAACTCTCCACAGCTGCAATAAATTCCTCCTGCTTTGTACATAGTGAACCTGCATTAAACAGACCAACTAATAAGTTTCTTGACGGCTAATAGGGAGATAAATATTATGAAATATTAATTTTACGTATACTTTTTTGAAGTAATTTTGTCAGACTATAGTAATATGTTTTGCAATTCGGTTCTTTTAGAAAATTCTGATATTAAGCTACGTGTACGACCTCAACGGCTGTACTTTATTCAGGCACACTTTTAAAATTTTAACCTTATAAAAGCCATGAATTTGAGATTTCCAGGTCGATCATATGGAAATATTCGTTTTGCCTTTTAAAGCAGACGATTAGCCATATCGACCCCACCCAGTTCAGAGTTATATTGCATGATAATTTCTGGTCTAACAACTTGTTTAAACTGCAAATCATTTTATTTTTATAGGTGCAGCATATTTAAAGGTCGTATTTATGCGGCTGTGGCGTGGCGTGCGTAAAAAGTGCAGCCCTTAACGGATCAGAAAAAATACCACATGCAACAACGACCTAAAAATGTATCAGCAATCTAACTTTGCAAACTTTTTGTGTCACGCAAACTTTAATTATAAGAAACAATGCCACTGTGCTATTAATATAAAACACCATATTTTTGTAACTGAGGAATTTTATGCCACGTTTCATTTGTTGCAAAGGTGAAATTACCTACACTTTATGTGAGTAATTATGATCAACTAATATAATTTTAGTATATAATTAATAAATAAATAAATATTGAACAATATCAAAAATCCTGAATCAGCCTAAATACGAAACAAAGCAACTTGGGCACCCACACACCCTGGAAATCCCGGTTATGAAAATATCGAAAATTTCCAGGACTTTTTATAATCTCTAGCATCAGTGCTTCTTCTTCTTCATCTATACGGGCAATCCCGGTTGCGTCCAAAGCCATTGCTTTGGAGCCCAGGGTCTGCTTTCCTTGATTTACTCCTCCATTTCACACGGTCTTGAGCGTCTCTAGTTGTGAAATCATTGGCACGCATGTAACAGGTGGTGGCATGGCCAGATTTATTTCCTACGTAGCATGCCGGTTTCCGTTTAACATGGCCGTACCAGCGTAGGCGACACTGCTGCAGTTTGTCTGCAATATCACGGACACGAAGGCTACCGCGGATGTGCTAGTTCCACACGCGGTCCTTCCGCGTGACTCCGCACTTCCACCGCAGCATACATGGGGCACACTAAAAGTTTTGCACTTCTAGCTAATCGGAACTATTTGAATTTCGAATGTTATATTTTTTGAAACGTTGCAACCTTCTTAGTAATAAAAAAAAACAATTGGCGGGAAATGATTTGTCAATGTTTTTTATCACACATCAAAGTTCTACGTACGCAACGAAAATGGAATTAAGTCGAAAAGATTTTAGAGCGATGATTTTTTATTATTTTAAAAGTTCTCTCTCTCTCTGAAAGACTGTGCCGCTCGTCTTCAAAATGCGTTTGGGAGAAAAACACCTTGTTTGAGCACCGTGAAGCGATGGTTTGCTGAATTTGAGAGAGGTCGAGTTTCTTTACATGACGAATTTCGTGAAGGGCGGCCTTCAACTGCTGTCAACGAAAATAATATGGCTACTGTTAAGCGGCTAATTGAAGAAAACCCGCGGATTACCTATGAGACAATTTGAGGACTATTGGGGATTGGTATGAGCCAAATTCAGAAAATTTTACACGAAGAATTGAAAGTTCGGAAACTTTGCTGTCGTTGGATCCCTCATGAACTGACAGCGGAGCAGAAGCAGGCTCGTGTGGAATGGTGCTCACAGATGCTACTGAAGTACGACCACGGACATTCTAATGCTGTTTATGACATTGTCACAGGAGACGAAACGTGGATTTATTGTTTTGAACCCGAAAAAAAACAGCAATCCAATCTTGTGAATGGGTGTTTGAAAATGAGAACAGGCCAACAAAAGTGAGGCAGGCGAGAAACGTTGGTAAAAAATGATTGCGTTTTTGTTCTCGAAAGACGACCCAAAAATTGCGTTCTCCTACATCATGCCAACGCTTCTTCACACACGGATAACAAAACAAAGTCATTTTAGCTTCCGAAAAAGTACAACTCGTCACCCATCCTGCGCATAGCCCCGACCTAGCACCCTGTGATTTCTGTATTTTCCCCAAAATCAAAGATTTGATGAGAGGTTTTACTTTACCAACTCCGAAGAGGCAGTGACAGCGTTCAATCAGCACGTAGAAAACATGCCATCAGATCTGTGGTCCTCCTGTTTTGAAAAATGGTTCACTCGCATGAAAAAATGTTTAAAATGTAAAGAAGAGTATTTTGAAAAGCAATAAACATAATATTTTGGTTTTAGCATGTTGTTTTTTTAAGTTACGCAAAACTTATAGTGTGACCTACGTATTCATCTATGTGACACGCAGCTCCTGCTTGCTGCTCTAGTATAAGTGCTTATGAAATAAATTCCACTTAAGCCAATTTAATTTGGTATATTATTATGTAATAACTACCCACCCCTAGGTATCTTATTTTATTGTTACGGAAGTGAGTACGGGATTGAAAGGAAACAACGTTACTTCCGGAAAGCTTCCGCTTTATTTTCTCTTGCCACAAGCCTCACAGACGCAGTCTCGATCAGTGACAAAGTTCCGACGTAGCACTAACGTGGTTTCTTTGTCTGACGCAATCTACTTGATAGACGGCACCGACTTGGTCCTCTTGACGGACGTTAACCATACTATACTGCGCTGTACTGTTTACTACTTTCACGTTTCCTCCTTTTTCTTCGTTCTTCCTCTTGTTTCCTCTTCACTAGACTTTTACTAACTGCCCGTAGTGCGGCTTGCTGCCCTTTATATACCCCTAAACGAACCTTCTAGACCATAACTTCAATAGTAATTTCGTTTGTCATTTCGTTTATCTTCTTTTTAGTCGGTTCCTGTATTTACTAGAATATTCCCAATTTTCATCGAAACATTTAAATACAAGTTTAATTTTCTAGAAGAATCTAAAAACGCTAACAAAACTGTTTTTTTTCATTCTTTTCGTCAGCTGGGTTTGTACTCGCGGCCCGCGGATTATAGTTCGTCATTCGTAACCGCTCGTCCAACGGTACTTATTAATGGCTTGATACTTGCGGTGACGTAAGAGGCAGAGACGTCACATAATTAACTTTGGTCAGGTTAAAGCAAGTTAATCCACGACAGCATCCCCATTACATGGATAAACGTGGATGTAAACGTTCTTGGTCAATAACCAATTATTGTCTTACTAAAGCAAAAGTACTTGTTTTAGCAATATTTACTATAGTATACTGTTTTCTATTCACGCTGTGACTTTTTCAATCCTCTCACAGCTGATTCGGTAACCGCTTGCTAGCTGGTATTATGTAACAGTAGAACCGTATCATCTGCAACCATACAAATGGTACCATTCTCAAGGTCAATTTTACCTACAAATAATAAGCATTGATGTAAACCAGAAATAGAGTTGGTCCTAGCGTACTGCCTTGTAACCTCACCTCATAGCAACAAGAGGAACACCCACAGAGACAATTTCCGGCTCGGATTTTTTATTGATGCTATCCTTAGAAAAGGGCACTATATTGAGAATATCTAAAACTAAGAAAAAAAACAACAAAAACAGGGTATATTTATGTAAAGAAGTCAGGCACCAGTTTGTTAAAGCTAGAAAGATAGCAGAACTCTATATTATGTGGGTAACCCTATTATTTCATATTGTGTGGGTAATTGCGTCAGGATTCACTAAAATTATACAAGAAACTAATGTAAAGTAGCTGCCAGTAGTCAACATTGAGTAAAAGTAGCTAAAGAGCCATAGAATACATGGTGTGTGAATGTGCTACGATGAGTCTTCTGGAATTGGCGTACTATGCTTGGAAGACCACTAAGGTGTGTGGTGCGGATATTAGCAAACGAATCTTTAAAAATATTGTTTTCTTCTGTGCTTAAGACGTTCCAGTCCCAGCCCTGTTTCACACGCTGCCTCTTCTTTAACGAAGAATAGCGTCAAGCTCCACTTGACACTGTGGATAACACAACACGACGACGACCTTTATCAGTCTTTATCAAACATGGAAATTAACCTAATTGGACTGAGATGTTTGATTTATCCAATTGATCAAAGCATGCATTGTCTTAAAATGTTGACGATCCATATCAAACGGAAATGCATTTGGTTTCCTCTCGGTATCTAGAATGACTTTTTGGGATTTTTTTTTAACTTTTTGGGAATTACAGTGGGTTCCTCATTCCTTATGATTAGTCAATGTCGTTCAAACTCACTTCTATCTTCATCAAAATCTGTTGGAGATTGAATATTGTCATAAACCTCATACTCATTTTTTTGCTCCCTATTCGCTACCGATAGCCATATCAGAAAACCATACCAGAAACACCGCTCAATAGTCTTGAGATAGTCTAATCCATAATGGGCGGTCCAATTACCTCCGATTCTTCAACCGCTCTTATCAACGTTGCCCCTAGAGCTTGTTTGTTAGGAGGGCTTCAAGTCTCAATTTCCTTGCGATGTTTTTGTTCATGGTTGCAGTATCAGAATTTGTACAAAGTGAACTATGTATAAAGTCGACAAATTAACGATTATTAAAATAAACGTTCTTTGTTGAGAGTACCATACACCGGCACATTTAGGGGAACGCGCAAAAAGCGTAGATTTTTTAAACTAATGTATGTTCTTTTATTTTTTCTTAACTCTAAAATAATTAGTTGGACTTAAACTAACTAAAATACATGCTAAAGTAACTAATACAACATTTTTTAAAAATAATTAAACCAAAATAACAGAAAATGCAAATTGACCCTTTTTTACTTAAAACTTAAATCTGTTTAATTTTTTAACAAACACAAAAATAAAAAATAATAATACCATGTATTGCCGCCGCGGGCTCCTCTTAAAGCGTGTATACGATTTCGCATGCTTTTAATTACGTTGTCAATAATTTCTTGGGATAAGTGGGACTCTTCCACCAAGGCCAATTTCGGCTCTTGGACATTATTAGGGGCTGCATTTCTTTGTTGAACTCTTCTTCCTAGGCAGCTAGTCCCAGACATGTTCTATTGGATTTATGTCCGGTGATCGCGCAGGCCAGTTCATTTAAGGGATACCTACCTCATTAAGGAAGCCACTCACTATGCGCGCAGTGTGTGTGTGTGAGTGCGTTATCATGCATGAAAATGAAATTTTCGCCTATGAATGAGGCAAAAGGCATGCCTTTTGCCTCATTCATGCCATGGCATGGCATGGCATGGGGTTCTAAGATGTCTGTCACATACCGTTGAGCAGTGAGCGATCCATTAGCGATGATAACTAGCTCCGTGCGAGCTTCCGAACATATGCCACCTCATACCAACACTGACCCAACCATACGATACAGTTTCAGTGAAATTTGCTTGGTGATAACGTACATCGTTTATCTCCATATTCTTTCTCTCCTATCTACGAAATTTACGCAAAAACGGCTCTCGTCACTGCACAAAACATGACTCCACTCATTTGTCCAATCTCGATGCTCTCAAGCGAATGCTAATCTTGGTAGAGCTACCCCGAGTTTTAGGGCCTTTGCTAGCACGTAAGATTTTAAGCCAACTTAATTCAACCGTCTTCTAACTGTCCTTTCACTGACATTGACGTTACGGACTTCTTCTAAACGATTTCGGGTCTGAACAGCTTTTTGACGACGATTCCGTAAAGTTTGCATGACCATAAAACGGTCTTCTAAGACGTTAAGTATCAGCTAATTCTTAAACAGCCATTATTCTTACTAAAATACTTTAAGATACGTAGGGTGTATTTAAAACAATCTGTTAGTAGGGTATAATATAATGTTCTATTGCTTTTGCATAGACACTCGCTAGGACTGTGGTGGTGCCAATTGTGAAGTATAAAATAGGTGACATATGTGATAAGGACAATTATCGACCTATTTCTCTCCTATCTACGAATGTGTAAACCTGGCTAGTGACACATTCAAAAAACAGAGTTCCTGGATTTGCCCGTTCTGTATAAGCCAGCGCCCAAAAGGGGATAATAGCAACACCCCAATTAAGGCTATCGAACCTAGTACAGTTGATGATATTACGGATCGATCAAATGTCACTATTAGAAAGCCCAGTACATCAACGGCATCATCCGAGGCACCCCGTATAGATGATGGAGGGATGCGACCTGCTGTTAGGAATGTGATTCACCAAGAGCTTTCTACTATCGTCCGTGACCTTTTCAGCAAAGAGTTTCAGACCTTTAAAGACCAACTGACCAGTTTGGAGACCTGCGTTAAGTTTATCAGTTCACAATACGAAGACCTTAAAAACTTATTGACTAGTAACTCTAAGGAACTCAAAAGTTTAAGGGATGAAAACAAGTCGCTGCGTGAGGATCATCACTCCCTCGAGGCCAGAGTAAAACAACTCGAAAATGAGAATATGCGTCAACAACAATGGACGCGCCTGCAAAACATTGAGTTGGTAGGAGTGCCGGAGTGCAAAGACGAAGACACGCCGAGCATCGTTCAAAAAGTCGCTACTCATGTCGGTGTCAATATGGACCTGAGTGAGGTTGAATTCGCCCACCGCGTACAGCCGCGCCGTGCTGGCAGCACGACTCATCCTCGAAGTATTATTGTGAGACTTAGGCAGCGATCAACGAAGGACGCCATAGTGGCTGGGGCCCGTAAACTACGCGGCATGACTGCGGGGGATGTTGGGCTACGAGGCGACCAAAATAAAAACAATAAAATTTACATTAATGAACACTTGACTAAAGAAAACAAACAACTTTTTAAAGAATGTAAACTAAGATGTAAAGAAGCTAATTACGATTTTGTCTGGACAAAAAACTGTCGCATATATGTTCGCCGCAACCCAATGTCCCCAGCTTTTGTAATAAATTCGGTATCAGATGTCAAAAAAATTACCTAGCTATTCCTATTTTTCTTTTCCTTTTTCATTTTAATCTTTTTTCATACTTGCTATTGTCTGCAATGTGCATACCTAACAACGAAATAATTTCTCGTTACACACTCAAACAGTTCAAATTATTCACACCATCACATACAGTTTTCAAATCGTTCTTCATATCATTTGTTCCAACAATTAACAAATGCACTCACCCACTCTCACTCACCCTACCTACAATACAACCCGATATTAAAACTAATACATTGCGCGTGCGCATTATATCTGGCACAAATAATGTTAAAATTAAAGCCATAGGACCATTTATCCAATTACTCACATATAGCTACGACAGCTATTTCTATATAAAAAAAATAATTAATCGAATACAATTATTCCAGTCAACTACGCTCTCACTGAGTCATCTAATCCTAGAATACCTAACACATAAATTAATCTATAGTAAGGTACATTCAGTCACGCCACCAACTAACACTTTACTAGTACCACTCATAATTACTGTTTTACACTTTTCACTGTACAGAGCTAAGCCAGGATAAGTTACGTCTTTACTATCAAAATGTCCGCGGTCTTCGAACCAAAACAAATATATTCTATCAAAATATCCTTGCATCCGATTTTGACATAGGGTTGTTTACTGAGACTTGGCTCTGTGACGGCATACTAGATTCAGAACTATGCGATGGTAACTTAGACGTGTTCCGACGCGACCGCGGGTCGCTCGGCGGTGGAGTGATGGCGCTTTGTGCATCGAGACTGCAAGCGCGGCCGCGCCCGGAGTGGGGACGCGTTGGCCTTGAATGCATATGGTTGACGATTCCTGCGCGTGCGCTCGGTTCCGTTCGCGAACAACGAGACTTACACCTTTGCCTAGCATACTTACCGCCAAATCAAACGATCCCATTTCGCTTAGAACAATTAATGGATTCGCTTACCGAAATCTTGGATGCACACCCGAATGACTACATCGTAATTAGCGGCGATTTTAACTTACCAAATATTGAATGGGTATCCGGCAGACCTGTGTTTCTTAAAAAGGGCGGTGTTGAAATTCAATCCACTGCCATAAATTTTATTCAAATGACATCTTATCATAATTTAAAACAGTTTAATACACTAGTAAACTCACATAACAATACATTAGATTTGATATTCTCTAACTTCCCACTAGATATTCAGGTTTCCTATTGCCCAATTGTCAAAGAAGACAAGTTTCACCCCGCTATTGATATTAAGGCTTGCGATATTACTTTATCTCCATTAAAGGAATCGCCTACCGTAAAATACCTATTTGCCAAAGCTGATTACGTATCTATTAACGAGCAACTGTCCGAAATTAATTGGGATTCGGTATTGCAAAACGGTAACATGGAAGACTCGATTAACAATTTTTACTCTCTTCTTAGCAAGTTAATATAGAGCACGTTCCTCGTGTCTCTATAGTTGGTTCAATGCGATATCCTGTGTGGTACAATAAAGCGTTAATCAAATTAATCAAAGAAAAGAATAAGACGCATAAACAATGGAAACGTCACAAAAACCCTATTGACTACTTATCCTTCTCAACTTTAAGACGAAGGCAAAAAGAACTACAGAACAGGTGTTATAAATGGTATTTAAATAATTCTCAAATAAACATAAAAAAGAACCCAAAATTATTTTGGAAATATATTAAATCAAAAAGAAAAGCTACATCAGACTATCCCAATGCCATGAATTATGAGGGCGCTGCACTAAAAGGTGAGGAGGAAATCTGTGCGGCCTTCAGCAGCTTCTTTCACAAAAATTTCAGCCAGCCAATGAATGGTTATCCAGCTCCGATTCCAAACGGCACTAATCTCAGTACATTAAATAACATTGAGGTTAACAGATCTTACGTCCTAAGAATTTTAAATCATCTGGATACCACAAAGGGGCCTGGTAGCGACAGTATCCCACCTTTATTCTTTAAATGCTGTGCGGAGTCTTTGGCTACCCCTCTAACCTATATCTTTAACCGCAGCCTACAAGAGGGTATTTGCCCAAACATATGGAAAATAGCACTCATAGTTCCTATACATAAAAAAGGATCAAAAATTTCAATCAATAATTATCGCCCTATATCAATATTAAATACTTTGAGTAAAATCTTAGAAAGAGTTGTTCATGATCACGTATATCCGGTAGTCTGTCGCTCTGTGCCGTCGCAACAGCATGGTTTCATTAGGGGTCGCTCCACCACCACAAACTTGGCAATTTTCACTAACGACGTACTGCGAGGTATGGACGGTGGTGGCCAAGTTGACTCTGTGTACACAGATTTCGAAAAGGCATTCGATCGCGTAGACCACATCATACTACTAAGAAAGCTTTATGATCTTGGTATTGGTGGTAGTTTGCTGAGATGGACAGAGTCTTATTTACGAAATCGAAGTCAGATGGTTGTCATTGGAGGGCATAGGTCTGTTTTTGTCACAATTCCCTCGGGTGTTCCTCAAGGGTCGATACTTGGCCCGCTGTTATATGTTGCATATCTATATGATATAGATCAATGTTTAAAACATGCAAAATTTCTTATGTACGCTGATGACACCAAAATTTACATGACTATAAAATCACCAGATGACTGTCTGAAACTACAAGAGGACTTAACCAGACTTGACTGTTATTATAAGCACAATAGAATTGACATTAATACAAATAAATGTGTAGTGGTAACTTTTACGAGAAAAAACAAACATGTAACATTTGAATATAGTTTAAACAATGACAAATTGAAGCGTGACGTTATGACAAAGGATCTCGGTATTTACCTAGATTCTAAACTAACATTCTCCAACCACATAACATATGTGATAAACAAGGCCTATAAGAACTTGGGTTTCGTTCTTCGCGCAAGCAAACCCTTCTCAGACACACACTGTTTACGGGTTCTATATTATGCTTACGTACGTAGTGTACTCGAATACTGTAGTGTCATCTGGAGTCCGCAATACGTAACGTACACGCAGGGCATAGAGTCTTTACAAGGTATATTTGTTAAACATTTAAACTACCGACAACATAAACAATTTAACGTATACGAGGACTCATGTACCTTTCACAAACTTCAAACTCTCGAAAACAGACGTAAACTTCTGGAAATGTCCTTTCTGTATGACATATGCTGTGGATCTATAGACTCTAGCGACCTGATAACTTTAGTCTTGAGCTTGAATGCCCCGTCTACCCGCACTAGACATACGGCGACTACCTTATTTCATGTCCCTAGCACCCGAACGAATTATGCCCAAAACTCTGTTGTATGTCGCATATCGCGATCATATAACAAACACTTTCATACCGTTGATCCTTTTTGTTCGAGTAAACAGTTATTTAAGAAAGGCATTTTGGGTGTGATAGGAAAAATAAATAAATAAATAAATATTAATACTAGACATACACACACACACACACACACACACACACACACACACACACACACACACACACACACACACACACACACACACACACACACACACACACCACACCCACATATTATGCACATATTATGCACATTGTTGATTGTATGGTGTAAGTTCACGTTCCCCTTTTTAACACGTATTGTATAAAATGTAACAAAATGTAAATCCAATACTGGCTGTCTGCTTTGTCACCAAGAAAATGTATTCTGTACTTATGAGCTGTGGATTTTGTAAAAAATAAAATAAAAAAAATAAAATAAAATTTCACTCACTACTGTTATATCAAAGGTGCTTGACGGTCCTGCGAATGCTCAACTTGAGAAAAATGTAAGAATACATGGGTTTGTCTACTGAAACTGCCATTTTGAGCGTGAAGCAGACAATGAGGTACTATACGGATCGTAGTACTCCCGTTTATGCCTGTTTTCTCGACCTATCGACGAAAGCGTTTGGCCTGGTTTGTTACGACATCTTATGGCAGAAACTTGAAAACACTTCAATATCACGTGATCTGGTCGTTATTCACAAATGTTGGTACCAGGCGTAGTTCGGTGGTCAGGAGAGTATTCGGATCCGTACAGGTTGGAGTGTGGAGTGAGGCAAGGAGTGTTGACCTCGCCCATACTCTTTAACCTATATGTGAACGCACTGATAGAGGAGCTCTGCAGCACACGTGTAATCTGCCACATTGACGGTGTTTGTCTTAGACCAGATTCGACCAAGCTGGTGTAAGTTTTAACTTGAGAGTATACCACTACGTAATCTAGAGTAAGCTGATTTTTCATTCTACCAACTTCTTCATTTTGACAGTGTATAAATTAAACTGAGAATAAGTAAATGTCAAAGTTGTCACTTGTCAAATCCACTCATGTCACCTAGAAACTGCCAAGTTGTTTAATCTACCATTGGTATTCTGTTATCCTACAAAATTTAATTGTTGTGGCAATTGGTGACAACCTAGAAGAAATAGATTACATGGATTTTAGTAGGTTTATCCATTCGTTCATCATTCACGATAAAATAAAACTGAGTATAGTGTATTCCTGAAGTAAGTTGGAAAAACGCAAACGCAGTTATTTAAAAAGTAAATTCAAGAAATAAAGTTATTTCTGTTATAGTTAAACTGGTTTAATTTTGTGTTTGGTCGAATCGGGCCTTAATAATATAAGTTATGCGGATGACATGGTCCTGCTGAGTGCTTCTGTCGGTGGGTTGTCGAAACTTATTTCCATTTGCGAACGGTATGCTTAAAGTCATGGTTTAATGTACAACGCAAAGAAAAATGAGTCTATGGTATTTTGGACCAGGGGAAGGTGTCCAGATAATTCTCCATCTATTAAACTCAACGGTACGCCTTTGAGAAAGGTAGAACAATTTAAATATCTTGGTCACCTGGTCACCGCTGATCTGAGGGACGATGCGGACATTGAAAGGGAGCGCAGGGCACTGTCTGTTAGAGTTAACATGATTGCTCGTAGGTTTGCACGCTGCTCGGAGGGTGTCAAAGTCACTCTCTTTAGAGCGTATTGTACATCCTTCTACGATTACACGAGCAGCCTATGGATAAACTACACTAAAAAACAGTACAGTGCCTTGCGGGTCCAATTCAACAATGCCTTTAGGGTGCTGCTGGGGCTGCCTCGGTTCTGCAGCGCAGCGGGGATGTTTGCCGAATACCGCGTGGACTGTTTCTACACCACCATGCGGAGGCGGTGCGCGTCCCTGGTGCGCAGGATCCGTGCGAGCCCGAATAGTATCTTGAGGCTATTTTCGGAACGTTTTGACCGCCAGTACATGAACCACTGCTGTATGATTCATATACTGCTTAATCATGTGTGACAATTTTGTAATGATTTTTACTTGATTTTTGTTTTATTCTAATTATTTTATATGATTAATTAAACTGTTATTTATTTGAAAAATTTGACATTGGATTTAAAATTTATGTAATTATGGACTTGTGCTGAAATAAATATGTTATTAATAATTAATAATAATAAACACTTAAACAAAAACCACTTGTCAAAATACCTGGCATTTTTTTAAAAATCTTTTGCGTTCCCCTAAATATGCCGGTGTGTGTATGTAGTAAAACTTTTTACTATCCGTCCAGGTATCTCATCGCCTATGCCATGCTTCTACACTAATTTTTTTATAGCTTTTTGGAAAAAAAAACAGATATCGATGTTTAGTATGTCTTCCGGAGACAGTAAAAAGCTTCAATACAAAGCAGCGCAGCTAGGAAAGTTATTGCAAATGGTCTGCTTAGGCCAATATTTTGAATCTTTCTCTTTAAGTACATTCGAACCTAGATAGAATAAGCTACCGGGTTCGAATTGTACTAGAAAGTATAAACGTTACTTCCTTTGCTATTTTTAATTTAATATAATTTATTATAAACGTTTCGTCAATAAAATGAACTAAATATGTCTTTCAATCTGTGGTATTTGATACTATGAGATTTTGCACTAAAAAGCCAGTTGATTTTTTTTTTCGCAATAGCAAGAAATGTAGGTACTCCGAAACCACGTAGTACATTAATTAAAATGTTAATGATTTAAACCTGTTCAAAAAGATGATTGCTGTGGATTTTAGTTCTATTCACAATAATCGGTCATTTTGAGCCCTACGTAGCTTTAAAATCTAGTATTTAAAAAAAAGTAAAGCTGATTCAATCATTGCTGCTACGTTCGAAGTTAAATATTACAAAAAAGATACACTAGGTTTAAATACTGCCTAAAGATTAGCCAACCAATTAAAAAGTACGGTAACATAACCGAGACATGTGTGATGTGCCAATATTCCAAATTGTATGGCTATTCTTTAGACATGGTTTAAACCTAGTCTATCTTTTATTGCTTTTGCGCATTTCTCGCATATAGTTTTAGAAGTGGAAATAAAGACGAATCTAAAGCAATACTGTGGTTGTGTGTTTGATATTTACATACTTGCATGCTCGTAAATACCTTGTCAGCAACAAAGTGTTGTGAAGTAGGTATTCCTTTGTTCGGCTTGTCTGAAACTTAATCCGTACTACAGCACCTCCATGGCAAAGCTTAGTAGGAAATTTAAAGTTTCACGTTTGTGATATAAGTTATCCATACTTTTTACGATAGCGTAGCCAAAAAGCAAAAACGTATCTTTTTAATTTTATCTGTCTTTCAGTATGTCATAGCCATTTTAAATAAATCTTATCAAAGCTAGTAACTAAACATTACCATGATTAAGTATAGAAATCTATAGATTTCTATACTTAATACTTATTAATACTTAATACTTTATACTTATAGAAATCTATAGATTTCTATACTTAATCATGGTAATGTTTACCATGTAATACACGAACAAAGTTAGGAATTAAGGCTTTTTTTAAACTTCTATCACGGTACTTCACCCATATCTTATCTTATCAAACTTTAAATCCCTCCAAAATGCAATGTCAAAATTGTAAAATGATCATTGCCGATAAAAGGTCTAAATAACAAATCGTCTAAGTCATGCGACGTCTAAATGTTGAACCGTCCTAATCGTTGAATGTCTAAGTTGCAAACCATCTAATTTCCGATTAAGTCCTCATGCATCCTAATCGTGGATTGTTCAAGTCATATAATGTCTAGTTTTTAATAACGTCTAGCATCTAAGTTAATTCAAAGCTTGAGGCACTGAAGTATGATAACAGTATAAGCAATATCACCCCAAGCTTTTAAAAAATATACGCGCAATGTGTAATTTTAAACATTTTAAGGACGTGTACAGAATAGACGACCTCCGTAGCAGAGACGCGAGCATACCGGACTTGGTGTCGCTATCTCTGAAGTTCCGGGTTCGATTCCTGGTCGGTCAATGTAGTTTCTGATTCCTGTAACACAGGTGCTTCAGCAACTTATCATAGGATCAGAGCCATGTATGTGATGTTGTCAAATATTATTTTTTATTTATTTCGCGCGTACTAATTTTTGTTTGCGCATCGTCTGCCTGCACTTGATTTTTTTTATTTAATTTACTAATACTAACAAACAAGTAAAATGGGCAAGGCGTGGTACATGGGCGAAGATACAAGCGACCAGCGCTTGGAACATCACAAGAATCCACCGTCCACCACGGGACGACCGTAAAGAATACACTTCCCTACCGCCAAAAGGAGGCGTGTCGTAAGAGTCGACTAATTCCTGTAGCACGAGACGGGCAGCAGCGTCTTCGTGCGAAATCTTATAAAAAAAACTGCGCTCACCTACCCGTCTGCCAAGCGTGGCGAGTATTGGCAATCCCTCCCCGATGATAAGTCATTGGGGGAGGCCTTTGTTCAGCAGTGGACCTCTTATGGCTGGAATGATGATGAGTGCTTTAACACACTCAAGCCTAGAAGAGTGTCCTGAGTAGCTCTGATTCTCCGACTGATCTGTTCATCAAAAGCAAGGTCAATATCAACTCATTAGATATGAGCTTTTATCGGGGATGGTGTCTCCACAGTGCCAGAGATTTTCATTTATTTATTTAACCGTGGTATTCAAGGTTTACAATGCTTGGTTGGCTCGTTAATCTGGTATTCCTTATTTCATTTTTTATGTATTTGTGTACATTTTGTAAATATTATATAGTTCTTTTGTTATAAGTTTTAAGGTGTATATTTAATTGTATACATGTCTTTAAAATTAAACAAAATATTCATCGAAAAAACCCAACGTAAATAGTAATTGTAAAAAGTAGTGCGCTTAATAATCTATAAATGGTACTCCTAATCGTAGCAGTATCTGCTAAATACAAGGTGGACATTTAAGAACTATACAACTTGTTTTTTAAAATAATTTTACTACGTATAAACATTTTAGATAATTCTCTAAAAGTACTTTATTCGGGCTGGGCAATTACGTGTAGAATAAAACATCTAGGAGTGGGCGATATGAATCGTATCGGATTTTTGAAACTATATATCGTAGCAATATCGTGTATCAGATATTCGTCCAAATCGAAACTATATATTTCCAAAACACGATATTGTGCTGTACGCGGCGATTCGGGATATCGTATCCGAATTCCGATATCGTGTGAGTAAATCGCGTAGCGCCGAGTATTGTATAAGACTTCGTACCGATTTCAACAAAAAGACAAAAAGTGACTTGAATTATAAGTATATTTGCATATGTTTCCTCTCCTTCTAACCTCTGATTGCTCGAAATATGGATTTTGGAATTTGAATCTTTTACCTATGAATTTAGCAATAATAATTATTCTATTAAAAAAAGTAAGTTAATCAATGTAACCAGTGCTAAACCAGGTTCGTGTAAACGGAAGTTTTTAGAACGAAGAGGCGCCCGAGTCTACACTCGAACCTCGGCTAAGACCGTCGTCCAAAGGTGGATAGGGAAAACGGCCAGGCACATGTCTGTGTCAGCTAAAATGATAGAGCTTCAAAATATTACTTTGACTTGTGCTGGGTTAGGTACGACTATGTATTTAAATTTCTTATAAATTATCATGTTGATTAAACTCAGTCTATCAAACCTACAAGCTTCAACAAAAATCAATGAGTATTATTAAGAAGACACAAAAAAGTGAACAAATTTGATATGATTATTTATTATTCCACAACATAGATAATATTAAGAATTGTATAAATATAATCTTAGAAACCTAAATTAATCGGTGATATAGTTACAGACAAATTTTTGTAAATAAATTGATGTATATTTAGTAATGAGAACAAGTCAACAATAAATACCTAACCTAACCTAGTTTCATAGCAGCGTCGGCTGAACCTCTTTTCATTTTGTCTTTTCTTGTATGTTTTTTTTTTGTGTGATCATAACCAAAATACCTTTTAAAATGTAAAATGTTTCTGGAAAAGACCATAAATGTTTAAGTAATGTTATTATGGATGCACTCTCATGCTTAATGCTATTAATACGGCCATAACAAAGTTATTTTGCACATAGGGGAATAAATAATAATAACATTATCATGACCAAAAGTTGATGGTTATATTTTTTTATTTAATTAAATACTAACAGAAGTTTATATTTATTTGTAAGTCGAAATTACAGGGTACGTATAAGAAGAAAAACAACATTATAAAAACTATTCTGTCTTAATTCTTTGAATTCGCAAACACTACTTATGTAAAAACAACTAAAGCCACTAGATTTTTGATAGAAGCGAAGTAATGCAAAGTCTATTTTTTGCTTGGTTTAACACTTAATAAGTTTGCAGCAGCAGTTTTATTGCGTTTATGCCGTTCCGTCTTCCGCAATGTTGCTTTATACACCGTGACTTTTAGAAATACGCAAGAAAATTTAAATTTGCTTTTGTAATTTTATGTACTGCTTTCATATAAAAATAAAAAGATTTAGGTCTTTACCATCTTCGTAGTATTTGTTAACTAACTATTAACAGGCATGCACGATTCATTTATATGTTTGGCAACATCACGCACAATGTAACGTAAACAACTTAACCCGAGTAGCGTGATGGTCAAGATAGCGAAGTGATGGTGGAGGTTGAGATTTTTCTACTAACATGACGTTACATGACGTGTTGATGTAAAACTGAGTTCTGTTCTGTCTGTCCCTTCATACTTTTCAACTTACTTTTCAACCGACTTCAATAAAGGAGGAGGTTCTCAATTTGTCGGAATCTTTTTTTTTTTAATGTATGTTCAGCGATCATTCGTTATTACGTTGACCGATTTCGATAATTATTTTTTTGTTTGAAAGGTAATACTTTCAGAATAGTCCCATATAAGTTTGGTAAAAGTCTGATGATAGGATCTATAAGAAAATCATCAAACATTGCATGAACTCCGTACCACACCAACTGAGTTTAGTATCGGGGGGCACGGCAGTGCCCCCGCCAAGTCGAGCGCGAAGCAAACACTGCCGTACCATCCTTTACTGGAACTATTTCGCCGCATTTTCAGGCCCCTATTTGAGAACCTCTGGATAAGACCAGAACGTAGAAATTTTCGTCATCCAGTAAGCTATAATCACATACTTAAAATCCAAAATTTCAAGTCTGTAGGTCATTAACTTCCGAAGTTAAGCGAAAGCAAAGTTTCGCATTTATGACACTCACTCACTCTCTCACTCATGATCATCAGAATAGACTCAGAGAGCTAAAATTTGGTACAGAGTTAGGGTTTAATAGCCACATATAGGGAAAACTACTAAAACTAGGATAATCGAAGATCTGGAGTACCTGGTGACCCTGATTAGAAAACACAAGAGCCCAACCAAACTATTAGAAGAGATCGACATACCGCCTTTACAAAAAATATTCAACTTGGTGGACCGCTTCATTTGATGTCAAAAATCGAAGGTCTGAAGTATCTGATGAAGAACCTTCAGCTGGTTTCAGCTGTATTAGAGATATGGTAATGCCCCCTTCTACTATTGGTACATCAAAAAATCGACTGTCATTGCATAAATCCAGCGTAGTGGGATACATCTTCTAATTTAATCTAGCCCACTACTGGGCGAATGCCTCCCCTTCTGTTAAAAAGTTGTAAAGGCACGTTAAAAGTTGATCCCGGCTAATATCTCTTGATACTAGTCGTAAAGCCTAGTCGGAGTCCTTAAGGCGGCTTGAATAAATAAGTCAGTAAGGTTTAGTCACTGGCTTTGTAAACCCCTCTGCCAATCCGCACCAGGCCCACGTGGTGATGTATGGCCCAAACTACCTCATAGTTGAGGTGAAGTCTATGCCCTACAATGGAACGTAGATACTCTACTTGTTACTTATTTCATTTTTATTTTGAACCTTGAATTTTAAGAGGGCCCTCAGTTGTCCTTAATGTATTATACTTAATGTCACTACTTAAGTAATTCTAAATAAAACTACACAATATATGCAACAAAAATATGATATACGTACCTTATATACATACAAATAGATATACATGTAGGTATAAAGGAAATGCTAGTTTTCAACGATACTTAGTTTATTCAAGCTTTGCAGAAGCACACCAAGAACATCTCTGACTTTAAAACCTTCATTAAAACAATAGAAAAACGTCATCACATTCAAATCCGCATTCGTCTCTCCTCTCGCTCACTCCGTCTCTCACACAACCTACGTTCCATTACACACATCCCACACTTAGACTAGGAAAACATCTTAATTACATATTTACAACCAATCTGTAAACAAAACATCTTAACTACTTACTCTAAAACTCAATCAACAAAACAAACCATAAAATTAAAAACATCTTACTAAATATTAACTAATCCTAACAATATCTTTGACCTACATAGGCAGATAACAACAAATAACAAAAATTAACAAAAAAACATCGTTAAAAACTCTCAAACAATCAAGTTAAATCGTTCCTTTTCTTTCTTTCTGACATAATTTCTTACATATTCGTAAATTTTACATATCTGCTGCCAACCCCAACTCTTAACACTTCTCTTCCTTGTGTATAGTTACTTCCATCTTTTGGCAATAACAAGTCATAAAGGGGATCCCTCCGTCGCTGCATATCATATAAGCAAAACATGATGTTTGCAAAATATCTTAAAATGGCAAAATATGCCATTCCAACAATATTTTCCTAATAAACATGTTGTAGACTGTACAATAATTACTAGCAATATTAAGACAAATAAAACGAGTCCAAATAATATCGTAAACAACTATATTTATTTACAAGCAATGACATTTTTATTATTAACTTAAAATAATATTCAACAGCGTAACTTAAAACTGTTTTTTTTTAAATTAGACTATTCTCCTGACTCCGTAGTGTCTGAATTTAATTGTATCTTAGTGCCAATAACCCTTTTAGGCAATTTAGATTAATTATTTTATTTTTTACGCAATCTTCAACAAGTCTATCAATTTGTTTGTTCTTTGCTATTATTTTTCTATTTCTTTTTGTATCTAAACAATGCAAAGCATTCTTTTGTAATTTAACTTTTTGGATTTTGGCTCCTTTTTTTAGTAACGATATAAATAGGAATAATGGTGGTGTAGATTGTATTTTAATACTAGATAAATCGAAACTTAGATATTTTATCATCAGAAAACATAATATTTGTATGACATCACCTTTAAACATAATAGTGCTCACAGTGAGAACGAATGCACGACGCTACAAAGTTTTATCGGACATTCGTACGGTAAATATGGCGTCGCTTCGTTTAATTGACAAGGACGATAAAAAAATATTAAAGTAGTGTAAATAATTATCAAATTTACGATTTACCGGTGAAATGTAATATCAGAATTATTTTTGGTGAACTTTCTGTCGTAATTGACACAATTCTTAAAAGAACATCCCGACATATTATTTTTTCTTAGGACACCGGCTCCCGATGACAGCCGACCATTGACTACGTCACTTCAGCCCTAGGTAGGGTCAGAGTTAGGGCATGCACCGGGTATTTTGAGCTTTGGCTAGGACCGGTTTTGAAGAATCAAAACCGGATTTACCCGGTTTTAGATGAGGCAACATAGAATGTGTTTATATTTCGTTACACAAAACTAGAATAATTAGGCATATTATATGCCCATACTCGTATTTAAACTATATTTAGAGCAAGTATTGCAAATTTACAATATTTTGCCTTTCAGATAGTTAGAAACAGATGATTTACATACTTTGTTTTTATCAATCTAAATACATTACTTATTATAAATGACACTCTCTACTTAATTAGTCTAATTTGTAAAGATTAATGTAGTGTCCAGTTTTTTGCCCTTAATAGTAAAGTAAATTACAAAATTAAGTCATGTTTTCCGAACTGGCAAACTGGTAACGTCGCTCGCCAGCTACCGCGGCCCGCGCGCCTCTGCCGAAGCCGCCACTTCACGTTGCCATTCATGTCATGTTTCGTCTCCTTCCTACCCGCTGACCGCACCGTTGCGCGCGTATGCTGTTTCACCCACACTCACACAAACAGTATTAAAGAGGCAATAGAACGTAACCAAACCAAAGTTTTCGCAAGAGTCTTGTTGGGCAAAGCCAGCTGACGAAGCTGTAGACGGATCGAGACGATATCAAGGATCGAAACCGGTTAACATTTACTTTAGAATGTATAAGACTCATTTCCAATATTTTATAGTAGTTGTAAAGATTTGACCATAAAACTAAATTTTCCATAGTTTTTAAGTCGGTAGTTAGAGTATGTGAAAAACCTGGCTAAAAACCGGGTTTCAAAATTAGAAATCTAGACCGGGCTTTGCATGCCCTAGTCAGAGTAGGGCTCGATTATAGGCCGGTGCAGTCCGCCCTGTCCTTACGAAGTAATATATAAGTCAATGGTTTTGATGCTGTTGTGGATGATAATGCGTAGGTATTTATTTGAGGTTGTTGCTCTTCGTCTTTTCCTTAATCGTCTCATAGATGCGTAGTTTTTCCTTCAGTTTAGCATATGTAGTGACACCATACAGCATCACCTTACAGAACTTATAGTCCATGATGCCGTCGACTATATACTTTATCGCGACGTAATCTGGCATCTAGCCGCGTTTGCCCAGCTCCTTCATTACAAACATGTAGTCAATACACTGTTCGTCCTTCCGCTTTTTCGTGGCACTCATCATCTCGTGGATGGTCTTTGCGTCGACAGTGTCAGGGAACTCCATATCGTCGTTGTCGTCTTCACCTCGTATCGAACCCAAAATTTGTAGGTATAAAGGAAATGCTGGTTTTCAACGATACTAAGTTTATTCAAGTTTTGCAGAAGCACACCAAGAACATCTCTGACTCCACAACCTTCATTAAAACGATAGAAAAACGTCCGTCATTACATTCAAATCCGTCTTCCTTTTCACTCACACAACATACGTTCCATTACACACATCCCACATACATTACACTGGTATACACACTTTTACACGTACTTCTTTAGAAATAAGAAGTCAATAAATTACACAAGTTTACTCCTACAGGCACGGAAAAAACTCGCAACAGTTTTCAATGACTCATCTAATGACAAAATCTTTTTTTCGATGTGTAAAAACGTGGAATTTAGAACCCAAGACTACCAATATAGAACCCAATAAAAAATAGTTTAAACTTTCAAATTTACAAAGCCTAAAGGCACCTCGACCCCCTTATTACGTAAAAATAATCAATCAGCAATACTCGTAGTTGCGCGACAGACGCGCGATTGATCGCTTAGCGTCAAAAAAAACCGTATTACGTACGTGGTCGCTGGCTCACCGCTTGCTGGTGGTTTGAATTAGTGTTGCACAATACTAGCAATTAAACTATTAATAGTATCGATTAGTAAATTACAGGAATAGTATTAACTAGCAAAAAGCACCGCTTTGCGAGGGCTCGCGAACATTGTTTACCTAGTAATAATTTAGAGGACCATGTATTTAATAGGGTTATCTTTTAATGTATGGATTATTAATATTATTTTATAAATAATTAACACGATTAATATTATTTTATCATATTGCGAAATTCCTCATATAGATTTCTTCTCGTTTCCTACAATGTAACATGCATGAGTTTTTAATATTGCTTAATCTATCTTAGGGAAAGATTTTGTTTTTACTCCTGAAAACGCGCATATCTAATGTTAAACCAATAGAAATTAAACCAATACTTAGGGCAGCGTTGTAGGCCGCGGCTGCTGGCGGTGCCGAGTGGGAGAACCCACTTGCTAATACACTAAAACAACACTAACAAATAGGCAATGTATTACAATGTCTAAGTGGTCTCTTAACGGTAATGCGGTAACTATGATTAATTTCGATTACTCGTATAGTTGAATTCGATTGTATCGATGATTGTTTGACTTACATAATACAGGAAACAAATAGAAATTGATCTCTGGCAACACTTAGGTCATTATTGTCGAAAAAAATCAATTTAAAAACTTATATGTTTTAATTATTTTACTAAAGTTCCAGAGAAATAATAAATACGGAATAATTAATTAACGAATATTTCAGTGTTCTATGATATTGACAAATCTTTATGCATTCTTAGGGCAGTCGTTTAGCCATCTCCTTTGTAGTAAATATTATAAATAGTTCAGGAATCGAGTTTCGCATTTTAGTTACAAATTATTCACAAAATTTAATTACAAAGGTATAAGTAATTTTCAGATTTTCCCCCATAGATGTAGTATAAGGCTCGGACTAAATGCATCCGGAATTTTTCAGAACCCCATACAAAACGAATTAAATCCGGGCTTGTCCTGAGCCGTTTTGTATGGAGTTCTGAAATATTCCAAATGCATGTAGTCCGAGCCTAAGACGACAGTACCCTATAAATTTTGATTCCTTTGAGTATCGAAGTATACTTTTTTGGCTGAATACACGGCCGTTATGTAATCAAAGTATATGGTTTTAATTTCAACTCGATACTTACACGCGTTCTCGAGATAAAGTGTCTTGACAGACATACGGATAGACAGATGGACAACATAGTGATCTTTGAGTTCTGTTTTTTTCCCTTTTAAGGCACGGAACCCTAAAAATGTACTACTTAATACCTGGTAGTGAACTGTATGACGTGGATTAAGGTGGTCACTGGGTATGAAATCCCAGACGCAGATGAATTTCAAGGCTTCTTTAATGAAGGTTTATACGAGTCGCAGTAGAGTAGTTTAGTTATTGATTGCGTTTATATAGTATTTATTATATATAGTTTAGTTATAAGGCACCCTACCAAGCGGCGAACCCGCTAGTGGTGGCGCCGACGGGACCGGAACTGCCGAAACAGGCCGGACTGCTGTCGGGCTCCTTTCTAGCGGGCCAAATCTGGAGGTGAGTCGGACTCGGGCCTCAAGAGCGCCTCTGTAGGCTTAAATCTCGGCTTGGGCCGTCGTCCGTAGGGTGGACAGGGGAAAAACGGCTAGGCACATGTCTGTGTCGGCCATCGACATCAGGTGTCATACGTCTACATCATACCAGCGTCTCCGCCGAACTGTGAAACTGTTCTGTCCTACTGCGGTCGTATTTATATTTTACATCTTTGTAGGTAGTCTATTATTTATTAATATTTATTCACCTCATTTATTTCGTGTATTTCTATGGTGTGTGTGATAAAAATATAGTTTTGTCTCATTCTTACAACTGATCTAGTTTTATATAAACGTAGGTCATTCTCTAAATAAAAATTCATTACTGTTTGAAACTCCTTTTACTCAACATCGCCACATACCACGGAGAACCCTCTCAATATGTAGTACTTGAAGTGCTTAAGGCGGTGTTAGCTGTTGATCTATACACGGTTTAAAAATCATCCAGGTCGTCCAGATCGTGCCGGGGCTGACGGAATCGGAATGCGACATCCTCCTGGGGCGTGTACGTGGCTGGCGGTTTTGACTATCAACGGATTGGAGTGGTTTATCGCCTTATCGAAGAAGCGCCGGGACACTTCTTTTCTATATTGAGCGATTAAGAGCATGTCAAAATCTCGATGGAGATTCTGACGGCGCATGAACCACGGTTGATCCGAGGTTCTACGTAAGAATTTATTATGAAGAATTTGCATACCCTCTAAAGTGTAACGGGAAGCGTGAGCAAACACCGGACTGGCGTATGTCAACACGGGACAGATGGAACTAGCTTTGTAAATTGTCAGCTTATTCCTAGCGACACTTTACTCTTGCTATTGACAAGGTAGTATAGTCGGTAGAGATAGAACCTCGCTGTCTTTAGAACGCGCTCAATGTGGGGTGCAAACGATAATTGTTGGTCGAGAGTGACACCTAGATATTTGACCTGCTTCACCCAAGGGATTAGCCGGTCGAATAAGATGACGTGGGAGCGGTTTTTTTTTGCGGCGGAGGTGTACGGAAGGCCGCACTACGAAGTGACCTCGAGTAAAGTACACGGCGGCACTTTTCTCGGGGTTCACCTCTATATGCCACTTCCTAAACCACTCGCCGAGAGCATCGGCGGCGCGTTGTAGCGCTGGAATAGCATAATTGCGATTATTTCCTGAGCGGTAGAGTGCGGTATCGTCCGCGAAAAGAGCTAACTCAGCGTCCGGCGTCTTGGGTATGGCATTGACAAAGATCTAGAAGAGTAACGGCGATAACACCGAACCCTGCGGGACACCGGCGCGGATTGGGCGGGGAACGAGAGGGTGCCATCGACGCGGTAGCGGAAAGTACGATTTGATAAAAATTCTCGCAAGATGAGTACGAACCTATCTGGCACACCGAAGTTGGTATAGCTTGTAAATCAAACCATTGTGCCAGCCTTTACGAACGCTTTCGCCACATCAAAGAATAGTGCTCCCATCCCGATGGGGTGGGTTCTGTAGCGGTGCACCTGATGGACGCAAGAATGAGTGGCCCTGAAGCCAAACTGCTCCTTAATTAAGAAATTATTAGAAATAATATAATCTCTTAGTCGGGAAACTAATACTCGTTCGTATAATTTTCCCATGGTCTTTAGGAGACTGATGGGCCTGTAATTAGTGGGGTCTAACGGGTTCTTACCCGGTTTGGGCATCCCGCCTATGACCTCTGCCGCCTTTCACGCAGCGGGAAAGACGCCTGTGACAGACGGACAGACCGAGTGATCCTATAAGGGTTTCGTTTTGTCATTTGGACTTACGGAACTCTAAAAACGGTCATTTATACTTTTTTATTTATTAAGTTCACCAACAGTGTTTTACATTATTAATTTTATGTTTATTGTAGGTTTATGATTGCATAATACTGTTCATGCGGCTTACGTTTACGTCAGTATACGAGTAATTAATAACAGTTTGTTTGTACAAATATGCGTCTTGCCGTGTATGTTAAATTATTAGCTGCTTAAATTCCGTCGTTCGCTTCAATGTACACGTATTAGCTGATATCGATGTTACGTACTTGCGGTTTCCAATTTCCAAGATGATTACTTGGTATGTGATGCGATCAACTATCACCCGTCTTTGATTAACCAAGCCACACGGGAAATCTCGTTAATATTGACATGATAAACTGAATTTATTTAAAATATTTTATTTGAAATTACTTTTAAGGCGTCATTTTAATTGGGGGTTTTAAAACTCAGCTCACAAAGAATTAAATAGTCAGTTGCATGATTCCTTTAAAACAGATCAAAAAACGGTGACAAAGTCAAGTAGAATACTACCAAAAAATTAATGGACATGCATTCAATTAAATGATTTAATTTTACTGCTGCACTAAGAGACGTCACTTAACTTTACTAAAGTCGATACGAATAAAGACAATTATTTAATGAAACTAATAAAATAGAAACCTATTTAAAACTAATCTACAAATTAATTTAACACTAACCATCTAAATTTAAGTAATATTTACAATTAAAACAAACTTAATAAATATAAGTATATTATACTAACTGTCCGACGAACTTTGTACCACCTCAACATTCATGAAAAAAAATGTTCCATTCAATAAATATGAGATTAAAAAAAATATATACGTAAAAGTTATTCTGCTATTCGGCACGGAGGCAAATCCAACAGATCAAAGATCATGTAACTATAAATGGTGAAACTAACCCGACTTTGTTTTTAAGATTCACTGTGTTGCACCCTAAAATTTGCACGGACAAATCCATTGAACTGTTCTCTCGAACCTTCGGGTCAGCGCGGCTGTGACAATGCATCGCGCCTGCTTAATTATAATATAACACGACATTCACTTTTGAGCTCGGCTCCTGTGCATGTTCAATTATTTTGTATCACTAGTGCATGTTCAATTATTTTGCATATGTAATTGGAGATTGTGACGGTCATTTATTGTCAATCCTAGTTTTCTTTCTACGAACTATTTAGAATTAAACCAGTTTTTGTAGTGCTTCACCTTTTACTTATTATCTAATCTTGGATCAAAACTCGGATCGCGGGAACTCTGATGCGGAAGATTACACCGGCACAGTCAACGGCCAGCCTGTCATTTTCAATCTTCACCACCACAGGGAGTTCGGATCTGCGCAAGTGCCTATTAGTTGGTCCTAGTAAACCTATATTTACCAATGTTAAATAATTTATACAATACTTCACTACACTTCGAAACGCATAAATCGTGGCCGTGAGCCAGGCCGTGGGGCGAGCTCGGCGCTATTTTTATTGGTGCATCATACCGAATCGCAAGAAAAATTTAAAATAGTTGCGACTCACGCCATGCTGACGCGAAGCCACGCCGGGGGTGCCTCCTCCCAGTTTAGACTGGGGGGAGGCACTAATCCCCTCTAAGCCGGGTGGCCCTCACTAGTAAGCCACAGCCGAGCTGGGACTGCGGAGCATGCCTGTGGTCTGAGGCCTAGGGCGAAACCCGTCAGTCCCGACTCATAAGGCACCGGAGGAACGCAATCTGGTTTTTAGTGGCTAGGTGGGCTCCTTCTGAGCCCGGACTCCCACACACACCTCCAGCCGTCCCCACGCGCGCGTCCCCACGATAGTGCGCGACGAAATTTCCAGACGCAAAAAAAAACAAAAAAAAGACTGAAAGCAGGATGATGCCTAACTTGTACGTTTTTCGCCTTCAAAAACTCATTTGTCTGTCTGGCCGTGTGGGAACTTGCATTGTCGTGGTGCAAGATGAGACGTTAGCGGATTTTATCACTATTTTCACGAAGTTTGTCAATAATTTCTCGTAAACAATGGTCGTGTACCAGTCACTATTCACGGTACGACGATTTTCTAAAGCAGTAGTAAAAAAAAAGAAGCAATCATCCGCTTCGAGGCACTTTTCACACGCGCACTATTTTGTTTGGTTTCGGCTCATCTTGAAAGACCCATACGATCGATTGCTGCTTTGTTTTGGGATCATAGCTATAAATCCATGTTTCCTTACATGTTACTATGTCTCACACCAAATTTGAAGCCCTTCCGTTGTACTTGGCAAGTATAACTCGGCACCAAGTGATGCGGTCTGTTTTTTGAGCATCAGTCAAATTGTGTGGAAATTATCGAGAATCAGCTTTCTCACACCCAAATGTTTGTATAGTATTGACTGTATTTGACTCATGCCTATATCCAAAGATCTCATGGTAGGTCACATGCCTGTCGGTTTCAATCATACGGCGCACAGCATTAATGTTTTTATTGTTCACAGCGGTGCACGGGCAACCTTTACGAATTTCATCATGGAGATTGACACGACTACGTTTAAATTTTGCAAACTAGCTATAAATAGTCGTCTTGCATGTTGTTTCTTCGCCAAAAGCAGATTGAAGCCAAACGAGGTTATGCTGAGCTGTCAAATTACACTTGAAATCGTTAAAAATCATGCAATGAAAAAAAAGAAAAAAATCTGTACGCTATTGCCTAGAAATAATCTATATTATATTCTTTTCAATTTGAAGTTGAATTAAACTTAGTCCGAGAAAATTAAAAAAATGGTACCTACTGGTGATCTGGTTAGGTACCTTGAGGTGTCTAGATGAAAGTCCTCAGTGTGAACTCAAGGTGGGGGCTGTGCTAAGGGCGGGGGGTTCAAGGTCATCTTTCAGGTTTTTGCTCATATATCAAATATCTATAAGAATAGGATTACAAACAATTCTGACAAAAGATGTTGGTTATGCTATTATATATTTTTTTATGAATACTTTTTTATTCTTATTTTCCTGTAGCATATTATATCCACTGATAATCATCGCTTTAGAAAACTTCACGATGATAATAATAATAATGATTAAACAGTTTCTGAAATGAAGCATATTTGGTGCATAATTATGTTTGTTTTAAGCTTATTGAGTCAAATTTAAAACGTCAATGTTTAAAATAGTGATCCTAGAGTTATTTAAGTTAGTTGCAATAACCGGATAGTTGCAATTAGAGCACTCCACCTTATTCAATTTATTATATATACAATATACTCGTACATATTAAGCGAACTTCTGCTTGCTGTCATCATCACGCAATTTTTGCAAAAATGTTTCTTTTCTGGTTTTTAAAGTTAATGTTTTCTTTGCATAATTATTAGATTAAACGAACTTACCTTAAGTGAAGTTCTATCTTAATTATACGAAGCTCCTTGTCCGAAATAATTTACATGTAGTAGCGCTGAATGTCCAGCGCCAAGTCACTGATTTCAAAGCCTAAAAAAAAAAACTTTGACATTTCTCTCTTATGACAGCTGTCTGACATGTCATTTCGTTTAAAGTTAATTAATTTTATGAACAACCCATAACTGGGATGATACTTTTATGTATTACAGGGGGGGGAGGGATTGTCATCTCGGACAAGGAGCTTCGTATAATTAAGATAGAACTTCACTTAAGGTAAGTTCGTTTAATCTAATAATTATACTCTGCTCCTTGTCCGAAATAATTTACATGTAGCTGTTTAAAGCTAGGGTTGTGAATAAAATTCTGAAATTTTTAGTAATAAGTAATATAACTTTTATTATAAAAGTACAAAACTAATAAAATAAACAAATTATGAAACTTTTCTTACATTATGTTAACATCAATCAATATAAAATTAAAATATATTTACAGATTTTTTCGTGATCTTAATCAACAGTGCTACATATAGCATCACTAAAACTTGTTGGGTTTTGTGTAACTGGTCTATTATAATGCCTTGCAAATGTCAAAGAGTTATTTGACCATCCCGCAGTTTTTTGAATTTGGTCTATACTTATGCCAGATCTGAAAGCCGCAGATGTAGAGGCGTGTCTGGTGCTATGCGCTGTAAAGATATTAGTGTCTATTCCAGCATCCTTTAATGTTTGTTTTATCCAACGACTTATGGTTTGGGAGGATGCTGGGTAGTGGGGTTTTTTGTGTGACAATATTAGTTTATTCTGATTTTTTCTTATGGATTTTGTTATTTTAATATAAGATTTTAGGGTAGTAACTGGACAAATTTCTACTTTTTCATCAAACTTTTTTAAATAAAGTGTTGGCTGAAGACTTCCCTTTTTTGAAGTTTTAATTATATTCGGTATAAATATTTGGGCGACTTGGTTATGAAAAGATATATTATTTAAGGTAATAAGTGACAGAGTTTGCACTCTGTGACCCGTGGCTAGAGCCATAATCGTGACTAATTTTTTAGTAATTTTTTCTAAGGGAACATCTACCATTGGATAGGTGGCCAAATGGTTTAACACTACTCCGGGGTCCCAGGTTACATTGTATTTTGGAGTCGGAGGTTTCGATCGAAACACACCCTTCATAAATCTTTTTATTCTATCATCGGCTCCTATTCTTGGCCCTATTATTAAGAATAGTGCTGATCTTGTTGTGTTTAATGTGCCATAAGATGCTCCTTTCTCAAAGCACTCACTCAAAAAATTAAGAATGAATGGTACTGAAGCTTGATAGGTATCTATCTTGTGTTTTACACAAAATTCCCACCATAATTTTAGGGACGAGTCATACTGTTTTATAGAGTTGTTTGAGAGGGAGTTTTCCAGTAAATTAAGAGCAGAAGACGGAGTTCCTCGTCTCACATAGGCTTCCCGGATAACAACCCTGCCGCCAGGGTAAGCTGACGGTGGAGAGGGTGGCTCTTCCTGAAAGGGGAGGACAGTAAATCTTTGTTAGGTTCGAATATTAAAAGCTCTCCAATCACAAGAGACTTCAGCTGGGGAAACCATGGCTGGGACGGCCAGTAGGGAAACACTAATATACCCGTGGCTTTATGTATTCGAATTTTATGTATACATTTTAACACAAGGGAAAAGGGAGGGAAGGCGTAAAAGAACATGTGTTCCCAATTAAGTGTGAAAGCGTCGATTGCAAAGGCCTCTGGATCGCATTTCCACGATACAAATCTTTGACATTTATTATTAATTCTTGAGGCAAACAAGTCAATGTCAGGGGAGCCGAATTTTTTTACTATTTTAGCATATGCTTTGTTGTTAAGTTCCCATTCTATATTTACCCTTCTAGACTCTTTGTCTGCCTCAAAATTGTCTTTTGTGTTAATATATGAAGCGAAGACCCATATGTTTTGATTTTCACACCAATTCCAAATATCTCTAGTAATACTATTGAGATGTGGAAATTGAATGCCTCCCATTTTATTTATGTAAGCTACTGCTGTTGTGTTGTCTATCCTCAATAGAATCTCACAATTGCTCATGGATTTAGCGAAACATTTAAGTCCTAAGAAGGCAGCTTTTAGCTCTAAATAGTTAATGTGATATTTTGTCTCTGTTTGTGACCATGAGCCCGAGGTTCTTTCATTTTGACAGACAGCACCCCAACCAGTGAGTGAAGCATCTGTGTGAATTTCTAGGTCAAAGACATTTAATTTGATGTGGTTGGGTTTGTAAAGGTTTTTACACCACCAATCAAGCTCGGGTTTTATGGCATTGGGTAGGGACATTATTTCATTGTAATTTTCATGTGATCTTAACAATGCCAAGTACTTATATCTTTCTAGTATCTTCGTGTATACCAAACCATATGGGACTGCTGGGCAAATAGAATTTAGTAAGCCTAACAGTTGGGAGAATTCTCTAATACTGCAGTGAGTTTTTTGTTTAATAATATTAATTTTTTCCTTTATAGATATTTGTTTAGATTCTGGGACTGACAAGGCCAGGTTTGTTGAATTTAGTATGAAGCCTAAATATTTACAAGTTCTACTCGGTGACAGTATACACTTTGCAAAATTAATTATGAACCCCAAGTTTTGTAATAATTTACAAGCCAGTTCAACATATTCCTTACATTGAGTTTCAGAATCTGCAAAATACAAACTGTCATCGAGATAACATGTTAAGGTCACATCATGGCTTCGAAGATATGTGCTAACTGGTTTAATAAGTTTAGTAAACACGAAGGGGGCTGAACAAAGACCATAAGGAAGAGCGTTAAACTGAAATAATTGATCGTTAAAAATGAATCTAAGGTATTTTTTTGAATTTTCTGACATAGGAACAGAATAGTATGCTTCCTTTAAGTCAATTTTTGCCATGTAACAATCTTTATACATTAGTTTACATGCTGTTCTAATGTCTTCTAGTTTAAAATGTTCTGTTTTAATGTACTGATTTAGTTTTTTCAGGTTTAAAATAAATCTATTAGTGCCATTAGGTTTAGGTACAAGAAAAATTGGAGATGTGAATTGACCTGGACAGTATGAGCAGGCAGAAATTGCACCCAAAGCTAACAACTTTTGTATTTCTAATGTTATTATTTCAGAGTCATGTTTGGACCAATGTTGGGTTGCAGTTTGGAATGGTGGGGGTGTTTGAGCAAAAGGGATTTCATATCCTTGTATCCAATTTAGAATTACCTGATCATTGGTAATTTCTTGCCAGTTATTTAAGAATAATTTAAGCCTACCAGCATGTACCTGTGAGTCTAGCGGCGGTAGTTGGTTCTGAATCGGGTTGGGCGGTTCTGCTCCCTCTGATACTGGTGAGGCTGACCATATGGTTTCCTCGGTTGCTGGTGATGCCCGCCGCGGCCTCGACGGTTTTGTTGGTTTTGCTGTGGCGGGCCCCTCCAGTTTCCCGATCTTTTAACAGGTGCTTGTTGTGGCTTCGTGGGAGCTTTTGTTGACGTGTCCGTGCTTTTTATCTGAGAGCCTGTCTTCTGGATGGCTTCTGCAGTCTTAATTTTTTCTGCACAATTTTTTCCAAACAACAATCCATCAGGTTTTTCAAATCTGACTGCCTCCTTTACAGTCTGCTTTGCTCCAGCCAGAGCAAAGAATTTTCTGGATGCCGAGTCTTGGTAAAAAGTTTCTGCTGCTAACTTAGCTGCATCATTTATTTCTTCAATTAGGATTTTTGAATTTATGTCTCCTTTTAGGAGGCTTGTTAAGGCCTTGCCTAAACAGGTTATCAGTTTACCTGTGACATTTTGTCTGGCCATAATTCTTTTGTCACGCTTCACCGTAGGTTCTGTCAGTGAACAAAGTATTTCAGGGTTCATCAGTGGTGCAACGGCATCAGGCAAATTTTCCGGAATCGGGTACTTTTGAGATATTTGGTCTTTGGCATCTTTACCCAGTCCACTGGTTAAAATTCTTGACCATCGCAAGGCGAGTTCAGGTCTTATTGGGTCTCCGGTTTCTTTTTTTTCTTCACCTTCACTTCCGAGTGCCAGAAGGAATTCTTCTGGAAGTATATCCTCGTCTGGAATGAGCATAATGAGCATTAGGGTGTATAAAATTGTATATATATGTCTTAAATAAGCCTGTCTGTCATATAAATGATAGCTCTAAGGCTAGCGGGGCAAGGTCTATCAAAATTATGATAGCTCTAACTTGCTAAGGGTTTGTAAAAAGGGAGCCCGGTCTGAGTTGTTATTATAACTCTACTTGCTTAGGATCAAAGGGGCAAGGTCAGTCCTCAATGAGAAAGCTCTAACTTGCCTACACTGGCTTAAACCCAGTATTTTATCCCATGGAATAACCCAGGCGTTCAAAGTTCTATTTCAGTTATTTAAGGTTTTAAAAAAAAAAAAAAAAAGGAACCCATACCCATTTGTATTTGCTCCAAATCGGGGAGCGTTTGTGAAGGGCCTGGCTGGATTTCCCCCTGGTTTTGAGGTTGCTGTGGTTGCGGCGTGGAACCCGAATTGTCGCTGTCCAGTTCCACTGGTTTTTCTGGTATCTTATTCAACTTTTTTTCCAGTTTTCGAATCTTCCGTCTGAGACGTTGTTCTTCGTCTTCATCTTTGTGTCTTCTCTTCCCCATGATTTCAATTTTTATACCACTATTCTAGTCCGAAACTCTGATTGTTGTGAAAAAACCGAATGTTCTGGGGCGCAATAAGTTTGAACCGTTTTTTCCGTAAGTTTAAATTAGAGAGAAAAAAAAAAAATTTTTCATAGATCAGACTATTCCCGAAAAAAAAGAAAATATCAAGTGATATCGCAAAATAACAGGTGATTAGCAGAGTATCATATTTCCGATATCAAACCGGAAGTTGTTTATCTACGTACAAAAAAAAAAAAAACTAAAACATAACCTTTTTGTCGTTGCCAATTGAAGGTCAATCAAATAATTGTAAAAAACGTGTTGACTCGTATAACTTTTCAATTGTAACTAAATAATATATCAATTACATACCATAAATCCCGTGATGTATCCTTCAGAATGCATGAAGGGTAATTTGATGTTCCAACAAACCTAATTTGTTATTGCCGGTGCTGGTTCCGCGCGTGAAGATGATTTCCTTTCCAAACCACACGTATGAGGTGGCGACACCACCTTCTCACTTTAAAACACTTCACTATCATAGTTAACACGTGCATTTTATAGTAAAAGACAAGATATTTAGTCGTATTTAAATAAATAATCGAGAGATCGCAGTGACCGGCGCGTGCACTGAAAGCGTAATGGCATGTCAGACAGCTGTCATAAGAGAGAAATGTCAAAGTTTTTTTTTTTAGGCTTTGAAATCAGTGACTTGGCGCTGGACATTCAGCGCTACTACATGTAAATTATTTCGGACAAGGAGCAGAGTATAATATTTGATTTAGCCCTTGACTACAGTAAATACTAACGCATTCATAGTCGTGGATCCGTTGGGCCATTGTATTTTGAAATGGCCAAGCGGAATCGAATAGGAGGTCCCAACACTTGAAGAAATTTCTAAGTGGCCAGACGCTTATCTTCTGCTGCTTCTGCACGAAAATTCCCCTGTGCATACTGCTTATACTGCCAAGGCTGCTATTCACAAACCTAGGTTGGCAATTATTAGGCAACCACCACAAAGTCCAGACTTGCCTTCGAGCACAACTTACTACAGATAATTGAAGCAACTATGAACAATCAAAACAAAATTATACATTTCGAAAAAACTACGAACTCAATCAATGAAAAAATACAACACAGCAACGAGCAACGAATTCGCATTGTCAGCTTTTATTGCACTCAACCTATTATTAAACCTTAGCAACATACAGGAATATTTACTTTATACTGTAGTTAACTTATATTACTGATTATTTAAAATTCATCTAATAGAATGGGTTGCCAGGTGTGATTTTCTATTTCTCCCCAAATTTGAAATTATTTTAATCCAAAATGATACTATTTTTTTTAGTTTTACCCAAAAGTCCAGATTTGTTTTTTGTCTGTGGTCCAACAACGTAATTTGATTGGTAGTCAGAGTTGTTACGAAAATAATATTGTGTAATAGTTGTGTAGTTTAAAACTATTTTCTTAAATATAAAAAAAAATTGTTTTAAAGAAATAAAATAAATACTTGGGTTGACAAATCAAACAGGTTCATACGTAGAAAGTAAAAATAGAGTTAGTAAAAATGTTTATACATATCCCCTATATAAGTTTTTGGAAAAAAACAAGATCAAAAAAGCGAACGGTCTTACAGACTGTTTTTGTTTTAATAAGGAAAAGATTATTTGTATTTATGTCCGATTTCCACAAAGATTTGAACCACTGTGATTAATAGTGTGTTTACTTAACATTTTCAACTGACAACTTGCACCAGTAAAGGACAATGACCAAAACCGGGCCCAGATTGCGTCTTCGTAATTTATGTTTCAAAAATCATTTCTCGAATTATAATAGCACTGGTATTTTTGTAAGTATCATATGAATAGGGGTTTAGAAGATAGAACTAAATAGTTGTAATTTGCATCACGCATTCATATCCAGTTTATGCAAATAATTACATTTCCGGTGTAGTATTACACGGGAAATTAATGAATTTCGGAACAATTTTGATTCAAATTCAAATTCAAATATTTTTATTGCAGAATGTAGGTACATACAGAGATCTTAAAAATAGTTTTGGGTCAGCTACATCTTACCTTATAGGCATGCAACATTATTTAATACAACGAAATAGGTTATTAACATTATATTTTAACAATTCAAATAATAAAATTAACTACTTAATTAGTGTCACAGTTCTTTCATTTTTATAATACCTACTTAGTATACGTTATTACTATAAATTAGTCAATGTCAATATCATTTCATTATAATTAGTGTCAGAATTGCTATATTTTTGTGATGTCAAGAAAAGAGAAAATTTGAGATAATTAATAATCACATCAATTGAGGAAATCTGTCAATTGTTCCTGCAAAACAGCCATAGTATAGCCATAATCAATGAAATCTATCCAGGAGGAACTCGTTGATTGAGTAGTATGCTTTGTCACTCAAAAAGCTATGAAGGGTTTTTTTTAAAAGATAACACGTCTTCCTTATTTCTTTTAATTTGTGGCAGCTTATTGTAGATTCGCGGTGCCATACCAAGTATTTTTTTTTAAAGAGTGCCGTTTTATGCAGCGTTGCGCAGATTTTATTTTTGTTTCGCATACTATTAAAAGAAGTAAATAAACTTAAGTTTTTCCTAACAAAGAGACACATTTCCTGTATATAGATTGATGGCAGCGTAAGAAGATTAAGCCATTTGAAATAAGGTTTACAGCTCTCAGTGGGTTTAGTTCCGCAAGTAGCTCGTACGCATTTCTTTTGAGCCCTAAAAACTATTTCTCTATCCGTAGAATTGCCCCAAAATATTATACCATAGCGTATAGTCGACGAGACGTATGCATGATAGGCAACTAGTACTGCGGATCTGTTTACAACTTTGGACAGTTTATATAATGCATATGAAAACTGGTTTAGTTTTTTGCATACAGCATCAATGTGAGCATTCCAGGTCAAGTTTTTATCTAACCAGAGTCCTAAAAATTTCGTTACGTCAGATTCTTGAATTTTTAAATTGTATATCCATATGAGTCAGATTAGAATGATGCTTAAATGTCATAATATTCGTCTTATCTAAATTAATTTTAATATTATTTGATGTCAACCAGTTTATTACGTCTCTTAATGTGTTATTAATTTCTGATTCTTAAGTTCTAATATTTTTTCTAGTAAATAGTATAGTACTGTCGTCGGCAAACAAAGTCTTGGGATATTGAGCACGCCAAAATCGATTTTGGTTCAATTTGAAACTAAGTGCCATCTATCTCGATCTGTCATCTATCTGTCTGACAGTTAGTCATTCATATATTAATTTGAGCAGTCATTCAAATTATTTATATTTCTGCCTCCTATTTTTGTTTTGCTTCGTCGAATTTCGAGTCGCATACAGCCTTTTCGTTTAGTTCGTGTATTCTATTATGTATTTACTGTTTTCTTATTGATCTAACGTCAGAGTCTATAATTTCTCCGTTGACTAACTTCGGAAGAAAACTACGTGTTACCAAGCAATACCAAGACTGAGACAGGAATTGTGTTTAAACTAATTAAAATGTTTTTACAAATGCGTGGCGTGATGTTACGCCGGTGTACAAACTGCTCTTTCGTAGTACCATGCTAACAACGAGTACATTGCAATGCTCAATGTTTTAAGCTCATGGATGCACCTGGTTCAGTAAGTATTGAATTACTATACTAAAATATTATAATTACCCTCTGAATGTGTCAAAAGTAGAATCCTTGGGCCATAATTTCAAACTAGTACAATATTTTTCTAATAATACCTACTGTTCTTTGTTACAGGTAACGGTGATGGGGGTATCATATACCTTGAATGTTTTACAATAATTCAAGCTAGTGGAACTCTTAAAGAGATACCTCACCTCAATATGGACATCATCAAGTTTGTTCATCATCATCATCAAGTTGTTTGTGACTCTTCAATATTTTAGATCTTGTTCATACAGAATTCCTGATTGTCAAGAAAGAGCTATCATAGTTAGATGGGCTCCAGTTCACCAGGTACTTTTTATAAATATTAATAACAGACTTAGTAACTTAAAATAGATTCTGGTTTAGTAAGGCTTTAAAACTATTTTGTCTTATGTTGTTATCTATGTTTTTAAGGAGTTATTATTTCAATTTGTTATGTCAAAAGTGCACATTAAGGTTACAATGTGTGAGATCTCACTTTGGACTTTGTAACAGATAATTATCTGTCATGTAACATAAAAGTGATACTCATAATTTAAACAAAACCCTAAACAATTTAAGGCAGATATAAATAATTTGAATGACTGCACAAATTAATATATGAATGACTAACTGTCAGATAGATAGATGACAGATCGAGATAGATGGCACTTAGTTAGAAATTGAACCAAAATCGATTTTGGCGTGCTCAAAATTGTTCCGAAATTCATATTTCCCGTGTATGGGCATGGTAATCTCGATTTTCGCTTATTTCGGAATACTACACCGGAAATGCAATTAATTGCATAAACTGGATATGAATGCGAGATGCAAGTTACAACTATTTAGTTCTATCTTCTAAACCCCTGTTCGTATGATACTTACAAAAATACCAGTGCTATTATAATTCGAGAAATGATTTTTGAAACATAAATTATTAAGACGCAATCTGGGCCCGGTTTTGGTCATTGTCCTTTACTAGTGCAAGTTGTCAGTTGAAAGTGGTAAGTAAACACACTAAAATTAATCACAGTGGTTCAAATCTTTGTGAAAATCAGACATAAATACAAATAATCTTTTCCTCATTAAAACAAAAACAGTCTGTAAGAACGTACGCTCATTTGATCTTGTTTTTTCCAAAAACTCATATAGGGGATATGTATAGACATTTTTACTAACTCAATAGGCTATTTGACTGTTTTCTGAAATAGAGTTATTATTGTTGGTAATATTCAAATAAAGCGTCAACAATTTTATTTCATTTTTTAAAACCTTGAGAATAATAAAAAATTGCATTTTATTCTTTACGTTTTTAAAAGCCTGTGAAAACGCCGTCAGCTATAATGTACTTGTTCGTGACGTCACGAACCTTTAAATATCCATTGAGTTATAAAATACTAGAACAGGCATGTTAAATACCTTTGTCGACGGTCACACTACTCATACTTTGTGCGAGCGTTGCGCAAAATCTCGCTTTGGGATGTCAGTTCTAGTACAAAGTTAGTCAATGGTGACGTGCCTGTCATTGTTACCGGCGTTTTTGACAATGTAAAATACCGACAAAAATATAACATTTGAAAATGATTTTTTTACAGTATTCATTTATAATTTTTAATAACTATTGAAATGTTTCGGTTCCATATGGTGCAAACTATTAAACTAAATTATTAGATAAGTCAATTTTGGTACAAGGCAAATAGCCTATTTATTACATATGAGTAGTTGTTTTCAATTTTCAGATTTAATCAAGGACAGGATGGTTAACGCGTTGAAAATAAAAATCTTGCATTCAGAGCTCAGAAACGATGCATACAAGTGAGCAATGTACTGCTTGAAGTAAACAGATTCGTGAAACTGTTTTTGTAAAGCTTAAATCTTGACCGTGTCATTTTTGTACATTATATTACATACAGTGTAATTTTTGTTATGACAAATATGGATTTGTATCAATTTAAAACACGGAAGCGCCATTAACATTAACTGTGTACAATAGCGAGTAGGAAAGCTTTGCTTCGCCAAAGTATCTTCACCTCATATCTTCAGCAAAATTCCAGAGTCAATTCGTAATTATTTATTATCAAGCATCAGATGAGGTATCTGATAGCTGCCGATCCCTGGTAGTCTCCATTAAGTTGTAGATATATTAAAGGAACATTTATATTTGTATATTTTGTCCACATTGACTTTTGTATATTGTCCACTAATACATAATATTATATTGCAGGTTTCAAGACTAAAGAGTATGCGCTATTTTTTGGTGATCAGCTAATAGAGAAGCACAAAGACAAATAGATTGTTGCGCACATGTAATGACAGTGGTTTAGTACTTAAGTTGGGGTCGCTTAATGACATTCAGCTCCTGCTCCATTTTAAGAATACATATTTCACGAGGAAAATAATTTGATCAAATAGTAGGGTTATACTCGTATACTAAAATAAATATATTTTGAAAAACTAGACACCATCTGTTTTACTTCCACTGTCATAAGTATACTCTTGATAAAGTATACTTGGTAAAGTATAGCTTGCAGCTTCCTGTGTCAGCAGGACAGAGTTATACATTGGTCAAACTTAGAATATTAATCGATTAGTCTGCTCAATTAAGAAATGTATATAGCTCTTCCCGCGCCGCATCGTGCCACCCCCTCCCTTGCTTGGGCCAAACCCGTGCCACCGCATTTGTCATACACCGGAAATGCACACTTCCGGTTTTTCTAGTTAAAAATTATGGAGTTTTTGCTATAGTGGCAAGTGCCACTTGCCACTATAGCAAAAACTCCTGCCGTTATAAGTATAACACCATATATTTTTAGATTTGTCAAGATTTCTTCTATTTTATGGCCAATTTAAAAAAAACTGATTTATTTATTTAAAAAATACAGCAAAATTATGAATACGCAAAGTCAGTCAGTCAGTCAGTTTACTAAAGTTCTAGCTAATTATACGTTTCAAACACCTCATAATGTTTATAAATTAAGTTAGTACAAACATATCCATTGTTTGATAGCGAAATCTAAACAATTATCCACTTATATCAGACACACAACGATCTCAAAGACGGCCGACTGATGAGTCATCGCGGCGCCTTTGTTTACAAATGCTCGAAACCTGATGCCTGACGCGTTTTTTAATCAAATTTTAGTTTGGCAAGTCTGTCTCAATCTCCCTTTTACCTAATTTAACGCAGCAAACAAAGATAGGTATAGAAACCGGCTTGTGCGAACCCATTAAAAAAACACTTAACTGCATTTTAAGTGCATGCCCGTGGCGGGTATGTGGCGCTGTATATGTTTGTAAAAATACCCACAGCGGGTGTGTCGGTCGGGGAAGGGCTAAGTAATATGTACCATTGCACATATCTGTCACAAGAATCAAGCTTTCACGAGGTATTTATATCTTAGGTCCCGGGTTCGATTCTCGGTCAGTCAATGTAGAAAAATAACTTGTACAAAGTCTCGGGTCTGGGTGTTGTGGACCGTGTTGTTTAGATTTCTATAACACGAGTGCTTCGATTGTTATTATTTCGTTTTAGTGAATTACACAATTTGAATAAATATTTTCTTTAAACTTTATTAAAAATAGAAAATGAACTGTCAATCAGAATTCCTACAACAGTAAGTAATAGCGTTTTTACAAAACCATTAAAATTGCTGCAGGGAACTAAAAATATTTTCTGGTTCCAGGCGACGTACTGTGGCTGTCGGTCTTGGCACTACACAGAGCGTCATAAGCCGTCTCTGGACATGATATCGCACCATGGGCATCGTGGAGTGATATGAAGGACAATCTCGCATCACCACTTGCAGAAAGGACCTGTACATCCAAAATACTGCTCGCCGAAATCGTATCATGACCGCCATGTTGGTTATGAGGCTCCACAGCTCTTCATGCTTTCTGATAAGCGACTCCGAAATCGTTTACGTGAAGTGGTTCTCCTGAATGCTCCTGTAGGCCGCTGAGAGTTTCACATATAGCACCCCGGAATCGTAGGGCCCATTAACCGTTTACAATGCAATATGGAGAAGGAACAATAATGGTTCAATAATACCGACCGTTTTCGTATCGGTAGAAGACAAAATGAGATTTTGCAACGTATTTGAGATTTTTGATACAGGAAAAACCTTGATTGAGCTGGGATAGACTAGACTTAAGATTGGAGATATTATGGTCCTCATCTAGTGTGAGGCTAAGACAATTAATTGGCCTCTAGCGATCATTTTGGAATTTATTCCTGAAGTGGAGGGTGAAGAGCGCATTGCGCGTTCGAAGACGGAACATGGAGAGCTGATACATCTGTTGCAAGGCCTTTTCCCTTTTGAGGTTTATTCTACATTACCTGAGGAGTTGGCTTCACTTGTCACCCAAACGCAATTCGGACAGGTCGTATACTTTCCTGCTCATTTAGATTTTTAGCTAGTGCTTTTTTACGAGTCGTAGTTGCGCAAGTGCTAGGGGGGAGTAGCAATTGTTTTAGAAAAATATTATTTTACGGAATTAACTTTCAACGAAATTAAAAGGATACAAAATAAGTGAAAAATAATTTTTACTTTAACGGTATCTAGATCCTAGTACCTAATCTGGTTAATTGATTGACCTTAATTAAAAAAGCAGCTTTTGTCGCGTAGAACAGTTTATGACCTAATGAAGGAAGAGACGGCGTTATCGTGGATCTATAAAAAATATTCGTCTGGTACCCTGTAATGCAAAGTTAATTTTTATTTCGAGGCTATGACAATTGGTGTGTTCATGTATTGTCTGGCGCATTACTCGTAAGTCAAATATGTATAACGTGATAGAAAGCAATAAACTTTGTCAAAATATAAAAATTTTGCTAAATAAATACTTGTATTTGAAAAAAAACGCTTACTTTGTTACTGATGATAGTATTGCTTTGTGTGGAGAAAGTTACATGTGAATAAAAAACTCAGTCATACATTTAAATGCTTATTTATTTACACGCTTTTAAATTTTATCAAACGGAAAAAAATGAATAATGTAGTTCAGATAGTAAACAGATTCTTTTAAATCTGAATAATTCAGTAGTTCGAAAAACTTTTTACAATTACATTTATTACGAATTAATGTCAGAACATTTTTCTAGCAAAAGTTACTGTTTGGATTGCAATTATTATCACAGTACCACAAGGCTACAAATTCATTGTACTCGACTCATTGCAACCTTTTTTAAGCAATCCGTAAAAAATTATATGAAGCAAGCTTTTCTTGGTCGCTCGCTATTAAACCAGACGCTCGAAAGCAATTTAATTTGCTACTATATTATTCTTTTTCTGTTGTCGTCGGACAATGCAGTCGGACAGAATGAACTAATTTACCTTTTTTTTTTCTCAAAGCAACAATACGACTTGTTTTTTTAAATTTTTTATTCGAATAGAAGTACTCCACTTTTATACCTATATAAACATTTTACTAATCCTACTATGTGAAACGAGGAATATTTTGCATTTGCAAAACAAGTTTAGCACTATATCTATCTTGTTTCCGCACAACTTCAAGTGCTAGAAGATTGATAAATCGTTATAGATTTTAATGATGTTAATTAGATAATAATTAGTGCACGCAATGATTGCTAAATGCGGCCGTTAGTAATTAGGTAAATGATAAAATTGGAACTTTGTATGTAAGTTCGTAAAGCTGATTTGAAACTGTGATCCTGTTTTCCTCAATCCATTTCGAACCTGAGTATGCCTCAAAGTGTTTATTTAACTTTGCGTCTCTCTTTTAATGATAGAAGAAAGTTAATTTTATTAAGGTATAAAGACAGTATTTCAATTTAAACAGAAGCAAACCTGCTTCTGTGTCAAGGTTAAACTTAAGGTGACAAGTCTATGAATAACAATAAATAAAAAAAACTTTAAACAGCACAACTGAAGCTAAGTCAATAAAGACGTGAAGCTATCTACCTATATACCTAGTCTTGCCATAAATACATAAACAATGAAAAAACAATTTTCTATTGCAAATATCATTGATTACTTTTACAGTGTGTTAGTTTAATACATAAATATAAAACAATTTAAAATATAAAAAGCTTATTCGAAGTGGTCGCGTTTTTTTTTTCACTTTTTGGACCCACTTGGTTATTGTTATCTTAAATATTTACATAAACAGTAATTTAAAGTAAGTAATTTTATAAGATTTAATTTACAAAATAAAGACTCCGGTTTCTATGTTTTTTAGCGAAGTGAAGTGAAACAACCTTGTTATTTACATACAAAAGGCAGATTAACAATGATAGGACTTCGAGGGACTTGATTTCCTGGTGGTCCTACTAGTAGAAACAGATTAACAATAATAGGACCACGAGGATCTAGACTTCCTGGTAGTCCTACTAGTAGGACAAATTAGTAAGACCACGAGAAAACAGCTAATTTTAGTCGTATTTGAACTTGCAATGTCTTGGGTGCGGACAGACAGACAGACGGACAGACTAGCAAATAAGTTTGATGCATCCCGCTAAGACCTAAAAATACATAAATACATAGTTGTTAAATATCTTGGAATAAAAGAGTTGTGTTATGTAAAAACATAAGTAAACATTTACATGAATAAGGAAATCACAGCAGTCGTAAGAAACTGGCAGCAAATCAGGCAGCAGGAAGGATTTAATAATTAAAACGCACTACTCTAACTTATGTATCAAACAATCCAATACCTAACTTATTGCCTTGATACTTGATATTATCGGATGCTTGACACTACTCGAAAAGGCATTGAACCTAATTGGCATACCTCAAGTTGCAAGTAACCTTTAATAGCGTTATTTTGGTGTACACCTATGAAACATACGTTAATCGATAGAGAATATAATTACAAATATAATTTACAACATTTTGTCTAAGAGTATTGTTGTTTGTAATCATTTTCTCTTTCGATTAACGTATGTTTCATAGAAGTACACCAAAGTAAAGTTATATAAGGTTTTCTGCAACTTGAGGTATGCCCGGCTCAAAAAAGTTCGAAGTCTTTTACTGTTAGGAAGCAATCGGACGTTAGGAAAGTCTTGTCCGATATCTGTTTGTGAACAGCGTTGATATTCATTGCGGGTCGAGAAGTACGATTAATCATACGTATGTGTGTCATTTCGATTCGGTACGGAAAATGCCAGGTTGATAGGCGATACGGTTATTGTGAATTGAATTTTTAGAAATCAACCGATATCTAAATTAATCTTTATAATAATAATAATAAATTCTTTATTTGCATAAAAACATAATATTTGCGGATGAAATAATAAAATAAGTTTCGCTTAAAGTTAGCACGCAAATTTAAAGTTACATCAGAAAATACTAATTATCAATTATATACAATTAAGTTGTCAGATTAAAAAAAAAAATGACAATAAATATCAGATTAATATGTCACGTCATACAGTAAGATTCAATTAATTATTAAAGTTTAATGTCAATAAATTCCTTAATGTCATACACTTTTAGTTCAATGAGCCATTTATAAAGTCTTGACTTAAATAAATTCATTTTGAGGTTTTTAATGTCATTGGGAATCTTATTATATATTTTAACACACATTGCTACTGTTGCTGAATTTAGCAGATCTGGATATGACACTAAATACTAGTCTATCCGGAATTTTTTTCAGTCTAGAGTTTACATCTCTAGCTTTCTGGAAGAGGTCGGTATGACGTTTTACAAAGCAACTCATCCCAAAAATGTACAGTGCTGGCAACGGAAGCAAGCCCAGACTCCAAAAGGACGTTCTGCAGGACTCGCCCGGTGGGATGGCACATGGCTCTGATGCATTTCTTTTGTGCTATGAATGCCCTTTGGCTATCTGTACTATTGTCTTTCGTCAACAGATTTATCGTAACTTTCTGAATCGAAGTGCTGATTGCTGTAGCGCTTGAAATAGACATTAATTTGCGCTGAGTCGGCTCTGGCCGTGCATATTCGACTTAATTGATTTTTAGGTATTTAAACTTGTAAAAGTTTGACAATATGTTGTTTTTGTTTCAAGTCTCATTTGATCAATGATCTTTTTTCTCATGTTTGCTATCAATATTCCAGTTTTCTGTAGTTATCATTTTTATAGAAATAAAATATATATATAAATATATATTTTATTTCCAGAGAAAAAGTTAAAGGTATTCTCAGTCTTAGTTTAAACGCTTTAGCTCCATACTAAGTAAAGCTTGATAGCAAATAGATAACGGATAAACATACTTTAATACATTTATTAATATTAATGACTTAAGTACAAATATTTGTATTTAAACCTAAACATTTTCTTTTTGCATTTTCTTCTTGAACCCTTTTGTCTCAGCTTTATTCTGTTTCTTAAAGTACCTTTATGCAAGTTTAAATGTGTCTAAAATTGAAATCAGTATCCATATTATAAATAATATATATAATTAACCTTTGAAGGATAGTATTCTAAAGTTCTTCTTTGGAGAGCTCAAGCACCAACAACTAGTTTAGCTTCACGCTCGTCGGAAATGTTGAAACCTAGTGAATCTGGGTTATTCATTTACATACGTAGTCAACCTAACTTTGCACTCAATTAATTGATTTAACTCAATAATATTTTACTGGTATATAATGAACATATTTGTTGTGCTCAAAAGAAAGTACTTTAAGGAGGCAAAAAAATTATTTGAAAATTATTTTTGTATCTGATAAATAGGTCACACTAAAAATTTCCGCAATTGGCAACTTACATGAACAATATTTAAAAAGTTATTAGTTACTTCATTTGAAAATGGAACTCTTTAGCAGTAGAATACAATTTGTTTCACCTGACTGTTGTTGTTGTGATTGTTTGTATAATGTAGCGTCATTTGAAAAATTGCGTGATTACAATAAAATGGATTTAACTCGGGAAAATGTTCTTTCTTAGCTTAGCAGAGCCTTGTTCGGCTTTAATCTGCTTTTGGCGAAGAAGCACCATGCAAAACGATTATTTATAGCTTGTTTGCAGAATTCAAACGCGGTCTTATCAATCTCCATGATGAAATTTGTGCACCGCTGTGAACAACAAAAACATTGATGCTGTGCACCGTATGATCGAAACAGACAGGCATGTGACCTACAATAAAATTTCGAGATGATCCGAAACCAATCAAAAGGCGCGCGTGAAAAGTGCCTCGAAGCGGATGATTGCTTCTTTTTTATATAAAACTGGACACGTGGTTACTATTGCCTTACAATATCGTCGTACTGTGTAATAGTGTGGTATAGTACACGACTATTTATATATGTTATTTTTGAAATTATTGACAAACTCCGTGAAAATAACGGTAAACGGCGTATCATCTTACACCACGACAATGTAAGTTCTCACACGGCCAGACAAACAAATGAGTTTTTGAAGGCAAAAAACGTACAATTTATGAGTTATCCTGCATGCAGTCCTGACCTGGCACCGTGTGACTTTTTTCTGTTCCCAAAAATCAAAAACCGATCAACGGTTCTCATCACCAGAAGAGGCTGTCGAAGAGTATCAAAAACGCAAAGGATTGACGCAAAGGGAGAATATTTTGAGAAACAATAAATTAATTTTTGACCATTTATAGTATTTTTTTATTATTGATTCCGGAAACTTTTAGTGCGCCTCATGTATTACATTAGTTTGTATTGTTGTTATTTATTTGAATTGGTAAATTTAAAATAAATTTTTACATTTTGTTTAAAAGTAAAAAGAAATAGAAAAAGGATAAAAAAAATAAAAAGTAATTAAATAGAAATAATATTTTATATAATAGAAATTTAAAGGGTATTCTCGTTATTGTGGTTGTGTAAACACTATTTTTCGATAAGAGATCCGTTTGCGTAATTTTAAGCTTTAAAGTGTTTTTTTTTATTACAGTCAAGTGCTCTTAATCAAGTCAAGTATGTCAGCATTGCCAGCGTAATGGTGGCATTAATAATAATAATCATCATCATCATCATTTCAGCCATAGGACGTCCACTGCTGAACATAGGCCTGGACCATTGACTTCCAGATTGGCCGGTTGGAAGCGGCCTGCGGTCAGCGACTTTTGTTCGTTTACGGATCTCTTCATTTCTGATTCGATCTCGCAAGGAAACACCAAGCATAGCCCTTTCCATAGCACGCTGTGCGACCTTGAGCTTTCTTATGAGGCCCATAGTGAGAGGCCACGTTTCAGTTCCATATGTCATCACTGGTAACACACACTGGTTGTAGACTTTCGTCTTGAGGCACTGAGGTATTTTGGACGAGAAGACGTGGTGTAGTTTCCCGAACGCTGCCCAGCCGAGTTGGATTTGACGATTGACCTCCTTCTCAAAATTGGATTTACCCAGCTGGATAACTTGTCCTAAGTAGACATATTTGTCAACAATTTCGAGAGTAGAGCTCCCAACGGATACTGGGTAGGGCGCAACATGGGCATTCGACATGAGCTTGGTTTTGTCCATGTTCATTCGCAGGCCTACTTGTTGGGAGACTCGAGTAAGGTCATCGAGCATCGTGCTGAGGTCTTCAAGCGATTCTGCCATGACCACAATATCGTCGGCAAACCGAAGGTGAGTGATGTACTCGCCGTTGATGTTGATGCCAAATCCTTTCCATTCCAGGAGCTTGAAAGCGTCTTCCAATGCAGCGGTGAACAGTTTCGGAGATATAACATCTCCCTGTCTTACGCCTCGCTGCAGAGGAATCGCCTTTGTGCTCTGCTCCTGTACTCGGACCGACATGGTGGCGTTTTTGTATAAACACTTCAACACCTCGATGTACCGATAGTCAATATGGCACCGCTGGAGAGACTGTAGCACTGCCCAGGTCTCGATCGAATCAAAGGCCTTCTCATAGTCCACGAACGCTAAGCATAGTGGCAAGTTATACTCCTCGGTCTTCTGTATAATTTGCCGCAGCGTATGGATGTGGTCTATGGTACTAAAGCCTTTTACGAAACCGGCTTGTTCGGGAGGCTGGAAGTCATCGAACCTACGCGCGAGACGATTCGTGATGACTCTCGAAAACAGCTTGTAGACATGACTTAGAAGTGAGATGGGTCTGTAATTCTTCAATAAGGTTTTATCTCCATTAATAAATGTATAATAAATTACGACATCAGTATAATATTATAACAAAATTAAAAGAAAAACTATCACAGTTTGATAGGCTTTACAAATTACGAAGTTAACGTGTAAAATTTCAATGTAAAATCCCATTAAGTGACGGGAAACTATCCTACATTGCGCGTGGCCCGACACGCACTTGGCCGGTTTATTTTGCACGATAGGCTTAAATAAAATGAGCATTAAAAGTATATGACACTAACTAATACTTCGTCAAAAATTAAAATTTTATCCTGTCTTAACTCTAGTTAGGATACTTGTAGAGGCCTCTAGCGGAAAATCACACGAAGCTTTTGATAAACGTTACCCTTGCTAATGAAACATAAAACTGAAAGCTTCAGAACTATTTTAGTTAAAACATCTGAATACAAAGTGTAGGCAGAGTTGACTAGTAATTCAAAATGAATCCACTAGGTGGCGTTTTCAGAGTCGTAAAAAATACTAAAGATCTTTGAGACCAAATGATCAAAACTGATCAAAACATACAATAATATTAAAAAATATTGTCAGTTTATTCATTTAGCTAACATATTTTATAATGATTACCGTATCGTACATTGTCATAGTTGTTGCCAAAGCTTTTGTACATTTGGATTATTTTGTACGCTGGAGTAAATTTATTTTAGAGATTTTGACATTAGTTCCTTAAACTTGTAGATAATCATTTTCTAAAACCGATGGAAATTCCTGTATCATTATTTAACGTGGACAAATGCAGATTCCAATAAACTACTTAATTTTTACTCATTATCTATGAGCACATCATTGAAAAAACGCAAAACATTACAGAAAATAGGTGGATCGTCTGTCAGATTAAGCTCAACGTTTGTTAATAAGTAGGTATTATTTAAAAAAAAACCTACCTATAGGCACAAAATATATAATAGCTTTAAGTTTCAAAATATAAACATTTTGTTTAGGGTACATTTTGAGTTTATAATAAATAATATTTTGCTGAGTATAAGTACAAGAAGATTCAATGTCGCAGCCGACTGGATAAAATAGCCGTTTAATTGCACGGCTAGCCAATTCATTGAACAAAGCCATTCAACCAGACTAGTTCTATAGTAAAACGTAAAACATTCAACATCACGGCTGACTTAATAACATTGAATTAGTTTATTTCTTCGCCACCGGGGCGCTGTTTCGTTTTGTTTACAAGATGAGGCCAACAGAAAGTGTATTTTGATCGTTGTGGGTTGTTTTGGGGTGAGAAAAATAAGCAAAATAATAAATAAAATAAGAATAGTTCCCAATGAGTACAAATAGTGGAGTTACCTACCAGCGTTTTAAGTGAAATAAAATTTATTGACATTTAACCAGCTAGCTGAGTATCGTCTAGCTGTACTGTTGAACGTTGTGTTCAGCCATTCAGCTACTTGACATCTAAGCGTGTGGTTGAATGACGTTGTTCAACGAAAGGCGTAGCCGTGTAATTAAACGGCTATTTTAACAAGTTGGCTGCCACACATATACCGTATGGCCACGTACGAGGCTAATCTACAGAACTAGTAGACGTGTTCAGTAAATTATTCCGTACCTACTAATCTACAGAGCGGCTCGTCCCACTGTCTTTCTGAAGTCACCGACGAAGGCAAATTTTCAGCGCATAATAATTGTCTTCAAAAGTCGATGGCTTCAGTTTGGTAGACAATTGCTAGGATTCCAAATGACTGACGATTATTATTGACGTTCATAGGTGGCAATTTTCTGTCCTAAATTAAATAAATTATTTTTGACTTTGTCTTTGACTAACTTAGTATTTTAGTAACCAGCTCTTAGGTGATTTGAACGGAGTACAAGAAAGCTAGCCTAATTCATTGCCTCATAACTTGATAAGAAGGGGGGCGTAGGTATAGGTTCAACACTCCAAAGACACGGTTCGGCACAGAGGAAATTATGTTTTAACAGTGTCGTATTTTGCAGCCAAACCTGGATATTTAAAAAAAACGCAGAAGAATTTATTAATTTATTTTAATGTATTTTTATTTTTATTGATTTTTCACATAACATAAAACATACCTAATACTTGTTTTCTAAAAGACTTAAGGTAAAAAGTTTGCCTTTGTACTCTTGTTACACAAGCAAAACAGTTTGTCTACCACTTGGTTGTGTTTCTTGCAACGTAGCCGTTATTAGTGACCATTAAAGTGTTTTAGGGTAACTTAAATAAAGATTTTTAAGTTAAGTAGATGAGGATTCTAATTTTTCAAATTAGATTATAGGTACTAAGGAGAAAAATTAAGTAACGAGTACACTACTAAAGTGCTGCGCCCCTAACCGTTCATTAATGATTGAATTTTACTTATTTTGTTAAAAACATGAGAAAGAAGATGTCCCAAAATGTTTGGAACCTGGACCAGCCATGTACAGAGTACCCAAAAATTGGTAAGGATGTGAGGAACAGTTACTATCCAATTTCTCTAAAATTGCTTAGTTTTTTGGCAGAAACAAAAACTTTAAAAATTAAATTGCAACACACAACAAATAAATACATCATAGCGGATGAAGACATTTAGGCGCTGCGCGTACGACGGACCGGGGCAGGTCGGCGTGGGCTAGACGATTTTGCCGCGAACGATAGAACAAAGGGAATCGTATACTGCAACGCACGCGTCGGTTAAAAAAACGACGGCGGCGCGGGGTATCGTAGGGTGGGGCGGCGCGGAATGTCCGTGGCTGCCCGCTATGGATCGCACAAACCAGTTTCTTTACACTAACGCAGACGGCGGCGCGGGTGGCTAGCTTAGTCTGCGCCGCGCGTTCTACTAGAATGGTCGTTCTGGACTGACCGTCGTTTGCGTTAAGTACGCGGCGCGGGCAGCCGCGGGCATCGACGGGCAGACGCGGTGTTAATTGCTTCGCGGTCAAAAAGACCGCCCCGCCCCGTTTGTTTTGTCCATCAGGTCAATTCAATCCAAAACTTGAACGCCAGGAACAAACTAAAAAGTAACTACGAATGACGACTCGGAATGACATTGACAATTGTTTTTTCTCGCCTTTTGCCTTATAAAAGTAATAAAAACTGACTTGTTTTTATTTCTTTAAACTATGTAATTAGATAAAATTATTGTATTTTTCCAAAATTAGTACAATTTTCTCCATTGTTTAAGATAGATAGAGCAGGCCTAGTATACAACATTTTCTTTATTGTTGGATTTTGGTTGGATACAGCGTATTATAAAAGATAAGATACGAGGATATTTGGGAATTGGAATGAGCTAATTAGATAACATTGCATCAAAAATTTTAAGTTACAAAATTTTGACTCTGTTATTTATTTTATTTTAATTATTTATTTTCCCAAAAACCTATGATTTAATTAGAGGTTTACCATTTACGAGACCAAAAGAGACCTGATTAGGCGGCGGAACTGATTAGGTACTTATGTGTTAATATTATTTTTATCTTTTTAGTTTTTGAACCCGGATTTTAAAAAAAAAAAAATTTACTTATTTTATCTATTTTTAGTAATACATCTTCAATAAAACAAATCATAAAAGTGCAAACAAAAGTTAACTGCTGAACACCGATTTCATCCCTTAGAGGTGATATTTTTTTCGAAATGTTATATATCATTTTTGAAGTATCAGCTATTTAATAAAGAAAGAATCATCAAAATCGGTTTTCTTTTGCCGAAGGTAACATAGATAAAAAAACAGTTGGCGCGGTATGGATTTTATGCAGTATTTGATGATTTTCTTATAGATCCCGTTATCAGACTTTGACCAAATTTATAAGGTACCATTCCGAAAGTATTCTCTTTCGTACAAAAAAAAAAGGATCGAAATCGGTTTACGTGGTAACGAATGATCGCAAAACATATATTTTTTTTAAAGAATACGAATTGAGAACCTCCTCCTTTTTAGAAGTCGGTTAAAAACATCCTTTTAATCCAGTACCTAGTCTTCATTTTTCAAAAATGTACCTAATGAAGGATACTTTGAAAAACCCGTAAATAAATTGTTTTATTTAGGCAAAACTTTCTGTTTTCCCCACGTTTCCCATAGGCCTCCTCCATAGAACAACGAAGTTAGTGGCGCTATTACATCCAGTGCTTTGGCCTGCCACCGCTGCAACTTCCTGTTTGTGGTTAATACCTACTCGATAACCTACATGTATATAATATAATTTGGTATGATAAGTAAATTATTAGGAGCTAAGGTAGGTATGTTATTTTCAGATTATATCTTATTAAGCAGCTAACGAAGGAAGGAGGTTTGATACGTAAAATAAAAACAATTAAAATACAATTCGTGTACCATACAATATTTATTAATAAAGATTTGATTAAACACCATATTAATAAATACAAAACAATTATGTAAATGGATATGTTTAACTACTGGCAGCAAACTTCACAGCAGAATATTTATCTTACAGTATCTTATTTTAGTAAACTGTCTATTGTTTTTGACTTAAATACTAAATTAGATAATATGTAAAAAGTTATCAGAAAACACATTTTGAGTTGTAAAATTAGTTATTATTATTGCAATGAACACATTTAAAAGTGTTTTTATCTGTTTTATTTTTAATAAAATACATTCATAATTTTGCTCAACATAGTTACAATTATGTGACAGTGTCTATTTAAAAAAACCGGCCAAGTGCGAGTCGGACTCGCGCTTCGAGGGTTCCGTACAAACCTATAGGTATATAAGTAAAAGTTCACCCATCACGATAATCGAGTCATAGTGCAAGTTTGAAAATTTGCTGCTTAAATTGCTGTTTCTTTTGATTGCGTTGACATAGAAGTTTGATTTTGTTACAGCTTAAAGGTATTATAGACCTGACTATTTAATATGAATTTCAATTAAATACCTTTACGCGTTCATGAGGAAAGGGGTAGTAAGTTTAAATTTTAAAAAAATATTGTTATTATGATGTAACTTAAAAATTTACGGTTTTCGCAATTTTTCATTTATCTGTGCTATGAGACGTTGGTTCGTACCAAATTTCAAGATTCTGAGTTCACGGGAAGTACCCTGTAGGTTTTGATTATCTTGCGAGTGTCGAAAATTTGCTGAAATTTGCAGCATAAACGGCTGTATCTTTTGATTGTGTTGGCTCAGAAGTTTGATTTTTTCACAGCTCCAAGGGACAATAGACCAGAGTATTTGATATAAATTCCAGCTTGATACCTTCACGCGTTCTTGAGAAAAAGGGTCTTGACAGACAGACAGACGGACGGACGGACAACAAATCGATCCTTGGGTTCCGTTTTTTCATTTCGAGGTACGGAACCCTAAAAATTAACCTGTTAAGGGTAAGACAATTTTTTAACTGAAAACGTAAAATATTTAAGATATTACTGCAACATTTTTTGTTATGAAAATATTGGATATGGTAAATTATAAAAACAATGAATAAACAATTTCAATTTACTTATCTAAGCATTATTAAGTATTTGTAATACAACTTGTCATACTTATTTAATTATTAAAATACATATTACCGTTATTACAGCTATGGCAGTTATTGTACCGAGTGGAACAGAACGAATGACTTAAATTATTATTACTGATGCGCAACAGTAAAGTATGTAACCATTAGGTTAACGACCTTAACTTTCCATATGTGTTTTATAAATTTGTATCACATGTCAACTCTAACCTAATAATGACATTGGTAATCTTAAAACTTCTGCATAGCAGTTACGTAGATTATTGACCTAATAACCTGATAAGAATATTAAAAACCTGCGTAAATCAATAAATGCGTTTAACTTTGACTAACTGTTACTTACAAAATAATATGGACGTAGTTCCTTGAGATGTTTTTGTAACTAAAGCAAAAGAGCTTTAATTTTTAGTGATAGTCGGTCGTTGTGTCCCTCTCTGTATAATTATTATATTATTTACCATGGCCGGCATGGCATGGCTAGTGTTAATTGTTTAACCTTTAAAAAATATGGTTTGTTCTTAGAGAACAATTTAAATTATTGCTTTTTGGATTGGTGTGCGCGTTGACATAGGAAGACAAAATTGTTTACTTATTTAATGTGAAACTATTTAAAATTACCTATGAATAAGAGATAAAAATACCAGGAAAAAGAGCCCCAGGACGTCAAAGACGTAAATGGTTGACGATATAAATTGGACAGGCCTCTGCTACCGCAAAATCTAAAATATGATAATGGAGGTCGGTTCACGTAAGTCTAGGTAAGCTTTGCAGTAGATTTGGATAACAATAAAAAATATAAATAATGTTTTGGATAGTGTTTATTGAATCCACTAGCTGAATAGCTGTCTCACACACATACCTACTCTAACTGAAAAGTATTAGTAGCTGTTGCCCGCGATTCTGTTCGGATGGTTTTTAGTTTATTTATAAGGGATTTTCTGCGAAACTTTCTTTTTTTTCCGTACGAACCTTTACAAAGTATTAGAAATCTTAAAAAAAAAGAAGGATAAAATCGATTTGCCAACTGAACAGCGATATCTAATGGTACAAAGCTCCATCTATAATGACAATTACATTGCATGCCTCGGGAAAACTATATTTTTTTTCGGGATAAAAGCAACCTATCTGCTGTCCCAGGCTATAAATTAATTGATTGGTCAGTTCTTAGCATTGTTTCAGTTTGAAGAAATCTTTGCTGCTAAATAAATAACGATATAACAATATCTGTGACAAGTATTATCCGTAATAAGTATTATGTAAAAACTGTATATTGTCGATTAGTATATATCACCTTTCTAGCAAGCGACTAACTGTGGAGTTATAAGGGTATAAATTTATTATTAATACCTACTCTACTTATTAGTTATGAGTAACTATGAGTATCTCGCACGTATCATAAAGAATTAAAACTTTGTCATATTTTGATTACAAATTAAGTTTTATAAAGTTACACTAGAAGAATAGGTTGATATTCCCGATCGTTAATTCTCTTAAATTAGTTAAATGGAACTGGGTGGGTGGGTTTTGTATTATTATATATATGTATTTATATATTCTCCTATCCTTTTAGTCAAACTTTATTACTAATCATTCTTGATTATACATTATCAATGCATTATGAAACTAGCGTAACTATCACCGACTTAGCGGTTTAGTATAAGTTTTAAAACTACATGAGGTATAAAATGGCAAATGCTTAATATTGCGTTTGATTCATTCGTCATCATCTTAATATAATGAACTAACATAACCTTTTGAACTACAGATTACTCGTATTATTATCATGTTATTTTACAACTAATATATAATAATGTGACGACTATTATTTATTCATAGTGCAATAACAATTTAAAGTGGTGCAGTTAAAATTTTACAAAATCTTACTTTTTATTATTGCATAATTCCACGAGTATTAGCAAAGTACCGAGTGTCATCAAATAAATTCATTCAAAACCAAAAAAGTTAAGCACACAGAAACTAAATTTAATATTTTTATGACGACCTTTGATGTATCATATTTTTTTCTGGTCATTTGACTCCTGTATAATTTACCCAAGAGGCGAGTAGTAAGTTTATATCTCGTAGTCGATTCGTTAGCGATAGAAACGAATTAATTTCTTCCGATTACCATGCAGCTTCATGTTACGATATTATTATACAATTATAAATGAATGATCGAAGTTCGAAGAACAACTTTCATTTCGTGTTTTGTTTTTCGTAAGACACTTTCAGAGTCCTGATAAGGAGAACTGTAATGGGTGCAAACACGAAGCCCCGTACAGAGTAGTTAAACATTATAATAAAAACAGCCAATTCCCGGACATCAGTGGACGTCATGTGGCTGAAATGATGATGATAATGATAAATTACACTAATTATCAGTAGTTTAAACTTAGTATATTCATATTGTTATTAGATTGTTCATATTCATTTACCTTAAGTTCTTATTTCACCTATGTATTTGCATGTTTCATATAGAATATACCTACTAACAACCCTGGGGCAAATTTCACAGGGTCACATGGTTTCATAAATTAACTTTCCAACTATACCTACTACTACAAAAGAAATCTATCCTATACATCAAAACCGTTACTCTTTGTTAAACATTTACAGTAAACACATTAAAAAATGACATCCTTAAAGAATTTGGTATATTCTTGAATGTTTTTGTATCTTGGGAAAAGATTACTTGAGTACAGACGCATACATATAGATTTGTTTTGTGATCAAATAAATGTGATTGACACAGATGTAATCAATATTGCCTACATTTATGATTCCCATCTACTTAAATGATTATACAGGTTGTCCCGTAACCCAAGGATTCTCTATCTCTAACTCTTGTTCTATGACTTTTAAAAAGTATGCATTTTTTTGTCTGTCTGTACAAATTCAATCGACTGTTTGATAATTTTGTATGGAATTAAGTCATTATTTTTTTATGCAAATTTGCAAAGGTCATAGAACAAATGTGTTTAGCATGATTGATATAGAATATGTGGTTACAAGATTATCCTTGTTAAGCGACAACTTGTATAAAAAAAAATGGAGACTGAATAAATTCGAATTTAAGCAAAAAATATTAAAGTTGGTAAAGATCTACGTTGTTAGGCTGTTTGCTGATGGACGTCCGGCGCACATTGACGCCGCCGCCCTTCTCCGAGGATCAGACGTGAGTGAAGTTGGCATGAATCGCATCCTCTTGGGAGATCTGGGTTCCAGCCGTGAAGTACTAAAACATAAACAAAGTTACTTAATTTCTCATAGCGCAAAATTCCAGGGCCGCCAGACCGCACTTATTTTCTTAATTACAAAATGTATCGGATTGAGTAGTGTTGCAGTATGTACTGAGAACGCGTGCATACTTGCTAGCTTGTGCCGACAGCCAATTTTTACGTGTGCACGTTCACAGTACATACTAATACTACACGATTCGACACATTTTGTTACTAAAAATAAGTAAGGTCTGGCAGCCCTGGGATCTTGGACTATGATCTAATTAACTATGAAATAAGCAAGTAATTTGATGGCATAATCATTATATACCATAATAAACATTAAAATTTATCATTTTCAAAATATAACAAAATTTGGTAGCACTCGAAACGCCACAAATGGTATAAAGACAGGAAAAGGGAAATTAAAAAAATAAAAACTATTCATGGTAGCAGCAAACAATGTCCAACATTCAAAATCCATTAGGAATAACCGGATCATCTCACAGTAAGGGCCAAACATGGGATAAAACTTCAACTTACGTCCTATATTTTATTACATCTTGCGCTGAAAGTGTCCCAATACGTTTCTCCCAAGTAGGAAGTCATTAGACTAAAGATAAAATTAAAAATAAATTAATAAAAATGGCGGTACAATTTTATTGCAGAATAAAGTAAAAATTAACAGACTAATGTCAAGGCTTACGACGTAAAACTTAACTTTAACAGATGAATCAGATGATGAGTGTTTTAGTGTTATATCGTCAAGTTTTTTTTTGAGAATTGCAGAATTCGAGACATAACTAGCGATTTAATCAAATCCCTTCGATTTAAATCAATACTATTTTGTTTTTATCAGGTCTGGTTTATTTTAGGCTACTTATGCCTGTATGAGATTTTTTCTTTACTAAAAAAACTAACTACTTATCCCTTACAAAGTAACTAATGAACTTTAACGATTTGTATGGGTTTTTTTGTTGAGATTTCGATGTTAGTCCTATAGAACAAGTTGTTGTATTTATGCAGCAGAGTCTGACTTTGATGGCATCAAAACCAATAAAAATGTATTTATGTTTAAACAAGGAGTCGATGGAAACATCTCTCGTACTAAATAATTTTAGAAAATATTTTCCTTTGTGTGCTTGCTATGCCTATTGGTACTTTTAGTATAATAGGTGGATATAGAGGGTGGCCAGAAAAGACACATCCAATATTTTTTTTATGTGCCTCGTGTTGAAAGCTATCTGAATCACCCCTATGCATGTTTCACGATTTTTCGTAGTTTTCGAGTTACCATTTTTTTATGATTTTGAAATTTGCAAAATTACGTTTAAAAAATTTAAAAAAAAAAGAAGTTTTCTTCGATTTATTTTCTTGCAGCTCAACGTCTCTGAACTGTGTATTTATGCATAAAATAAACAGCCTCATAACTTTATTGTAAGTTACTACAAAATTGACCTAAAGTTGAAAATGTATGTTCATTTATGAGAAAGAAATTATCAGTTTAGATTTTTAATTTTAAGTTGAAAATTTAAATGATAACTAACTTAACCGCAGAAAGTCAGACAGACGGACGGATATGGCAAAGCTTTATGGGTTTCGTTGCATACGGAACCCTAGAAGCATGTTTTAGATTTGTCAAAACAAATCAAATGAAAACTTTTTACAAGTAGACATTAAAGAGTATCACTATCCATTATCCATATCCTGGCTCCAGAATCGAATCAGCTCGATGCCACCAAATATTGTCATCCAAATGTCACATAACTTACAGAGTTACAAATCGATATGACAGTAAGAAGTTGGTTTAATTAAACGACTTCTAAGATTTTATTGCAAGTCATTTTCGTTCGATTCAAATGCATGCATGTTATGAGTTAGCTACTAAATACTAACCCCAGCAAAAGCAGCGCCATTCCAGCCTAGACGATCATGGTCCCGCTGTGGTGTGCGTTGTATCGGCGTCTTGCGGTCTGTGCGCGAGGCCATTCTTGCCTTAGCCCGCAGAGCCGCGCTCAACGGCACGTTAGCTCGTGCAGCCTCGGCACGACCGTGTTGGCAGAATTCGAGTAGCGCCACCGCTAAAGCAAGTGCCAAGCCGCCGACCAGCACGTAAAATATACCCGCTACCTGACTGAGTGTCATTTCCGTAATCGTAGTCTCCTGGAAACCCATTAAAGGATTATTGCAACAATTTTGATGTTTATGTCGTAAAGTAAATAAACTTAATACAATAAAGACGAGAGTAAATAATCAAGGTATTCAAAAGGTATAAGGCCAAAACAGTTTCTACTACATATCAGATAAATTTTGATTATTAAAAAAATAACAGAGCGAATAAGTACGTAGTTTCGGTTCAAGACTCTTTGTAACTAAAAGTACTTTTAGATACATGACATTAAATTAGGTAATAAAATTTGTTGTCATAAAACCATTGTCAATGCTAAATCTTGGTATCCTAAGAACATCGAAAAGTTATTTGAGTAGTTTTGCTTTATACAACCATGAGATTTATTATTTATTATTTATTCGTTCCGCCAATTCGTTTGACAGGTACGAACAGTTTGTATAGGAAAATAACATAGTTGTTTTACTACTTTCGTTTAAACCTTCCCTGAGCTTGATATATAGAAGATTATTTATTATGTATCAAAATATACATTGTTAAATTCAGATTAAGGTTCTTGGAGCTAGTAGCTGGCCTGTTATTATTTATTAGTAACAATCACCCGTATTTTTGTTAAAAAATAATTATATTTTATAATAATAATTTAATTCTAACAATCTAAAAGTGAAACTCACTTCATCTTTCACTACTTCACAATCGGACTGTTTTGCGTTCAATACCCATTTGCGCCAAAGCTTCGTTATGACTCCTTCTTTCTTCAAATTTACAATGGCCAAGTTGATTCCTTCTCTGGAAATATACGGTATGATTTTCAAAGATTTAATATTAAATAAAAACAGCTAACACTTTAAAAAATGAAATGAGTTCGAGCCACGTTGAAAATTGCTATTGATAAAAAATTATTATGCATTGCATTTTATTTTACACATAGTTCGATTTTTTCGTTTTTATAAAATGAAAACTAAAGTAGAATACAATTTAACCTTTAATTCGGTTGGCGCACCACAAACGATTTTGGATTCGGTTCACCATAGTCTGCTATTTTCATTTTGCGCTTTGTGAAAATTCCCATAGGTATGCGTGCACGCTTAGAAGGCGTGAAAATTGATGATCCAATAGTTTTTACACGGCTGCCCAAAAAAGGAAACTAATATTTTTAGGGTTTGTGTATGTTATGTATACGTTCTTAATTCTACAATAACGACTAAACAATTTTCATTACTTGTTATTTCATTGTTATTTCATTACTTGGGGGCCACCCTTTCTTTCTGTTAACATTATTTGTTTACCGTATTTCGCTTAATAGTTGACGTATTGCCGTGCCTACGTGTACTACTATGCCTCTCGGATCGTCATTGGTATTATTTATTTATTTTTTATTTTTTTTATTGATCCCATGAAATATGCTGATTTACAACAAAAATATTAGTACTCAAGTAATTAAGTGCGTGTAACTACATAAAGACACCGTACTTAAGTACGACACAACCACGCAATTAGTAGTTAGAGGGTTAATAGGTCTCATAGTCACGATTTGTCGCGGCATATCATAAAGCTACGTCTGTACCATATAAAATGTAAGTTGTTAAAATCACGTTCATGTATCTACGCACCATAAAAATGGGGTGTATAAATCCGAAATGCAAAGAGCGCCGACTTCCCTACTGACGGGGTCCATGTAAATTTACGACTTTTCAGTATTCAACAGGGAATTACCGCATAGAGGCGAGATTTCAGCTTGATAGTGGAAGCTCTATAGGCGAAATTTACGCTTGAGTCTGTGCTCAGCTCATCCTTCGATATACGACTATGGAGTAGGTTTCGCAGACGAGTTCTTTTATTTTCGTTCGGACGTCCTGCACTCCTGCCTCTAAAAATGTTTTAAACTAGCCAATGCATTTTCTATTTTGATACTTCGTCATCATCATCATCATTTCAGGACGTTTACTGCTGAACATAGGCCTCTCTCAGTGACTTCCAGATTTGCCGGTTGGAAGCGGATATACTTACTTTATTGCAAATGACTTTTCTGAAAACATACCAATAACTTTTCAATGTTGAATAAATTGCAATTTCAGACCTTATTTTAATAATATAACGCTAAATCCAGCACAGAGATGTACGAGGGTTTTTCAACACAATGCGTTACGGTGCGTTTCTAAACGCATTATCCTTTGCTGATTCAATTGGCATTTGAGATTGCTTGTAGGTAATTCACAAAAAAAATATTGAAAACATCATGACTGTGTTCTACAACCATTTACAAATAATTGGTTTATTTATCTTTATTATTAGCTATGCATTTGTCTTGAAATGCGAAAAAAAGGGACTATACATCGTAATCCTATAACTTTAAAGCCAGTTTCGTTTTACGTGTGATACTCGTATTTTCCAAAGATATTTTCGTGTGAACTCGTCGGTCGCTGCGTTCAATATCGCTCGGTTGACCGATCAAAGCACACGCGTTCACTAGTATCGCTTTTTGCGCCTTATACTCCGCTTTACATTTAATGCATCATCGAGACAAAAATAGAACTGCCATTGATGTAATAATATTACTACATCAATAAATAAATATTATTACATGATGGCATAGTGTCGTCAGAGTAATTCCAAATTAGCTAGGTAGATACAAAATAGTACTGGCATCGTTTTACCTAATAAAAAACCTTTTTATTAATATCTCTCTCTATGGCCCGCTCCGCGATCTCCTTCTGTTTCATGACCTTTTCGCAGAAGGAGACCACTGACTCCCAAGCCCTTCTGTTCCCAAGCATCGGCCTCACCAAGCTTGGGAGGGAGAAGTCCTCACCAACCACTGAGGTCAGAGCGCGACGCTGCTCGACCCAGGCCGGGCATACCTCAAGGGTATGCTGGGCTGAGCCTTCCACCTCGTCGCACTCATGGCACTCAGGGTTCGGCTCCCTTCCCGCGATCTGGAGCAGGTACCAACAAAAGCAGCCGTAGTCGGTTAGCACCTGCACCAGCCGGAAGGTGCTGGAGTTAACCTATGTTAACCTATGCCAACATAAATTATTGTTGAGATGTTGCAATGGCATAGTACAGAAAAGAATGCTTATTTTGTCTAATAATTATCTCGCTCAGAACTATGTTTTCGGGCGACTAACATTGGTATTATCGTAAATGCAATATTTAAAAAATCTTTTACATACGATTACACGACGATTGTCACCAAAAACATTACGTTACACTAATCCGTGAGAATCAAGTTATACAATTCCTAAAAACTAAATGCTAGTGGTTAATGCGCCTTCGTGAACTAGGTTAAGTTAGAACTATTCGCCTTTTCGAGCGTTGTCGATCTTCATGCAAATAATTACGTATGGATTGGTCACTGAAAACAGTACCCACAGTTTCGCATAATATGCAATTCCGTAGGTAGAGCAACGCTGTGAAATTCCGTTCATACTAGGTTGAATACTCTTCTCTCTAGGCGGTTGTAAAATGAACTTTTGCTGAGCTATGACGATTAAACAATACCATTCCCATATAACGCAATAGTTTAACAAGTATGTACTAACCTACGAAATATTCAGTTATTAATTTTGTTGAGTAATAATAACGGACTATGTTGTTCAACAGTGGACGTCCTATGGCTGAAATGATGATAGTGAATACCGGACTGAACATACAGTTTATATCCGGTGGATTTATTCAACTTTTTTATTACATCTAAAACAAACCAAATATTGTTGCGATATTTTTTATTAGTAACCAACCTTAGAGGCGATCCCTTCGCCGTGACAACGGCGAAATTAATATGCTTATAATGACAAACACGAGACAGCGCGTCGCAGGCGATCGGGCCCTCTTTATTCCCTGGATATGCGGACATAATGTTTTCTTCAATTACCATAGAATCCTTTACTAAATTGCTCCACGATAGCACATGGCTCTAAAATAAATAAAATATTATTATACTGCGGAAGAAGAAAGTTAGTAGGTTTTAAACACTGCTAGGATATTAACGAGATAAGTATTATATTTTTACTGGTTAAAAGTATTTTATGTACAAAAAATCTAAACAAAACTATAGGTGACTATTATTATGAATTTGCAAATGGCTTTTTAAGCAACTGATTAAACATTAACTGCAGAAGATTTGATAAGAAATCTCACGGACTAATTTTATTTACAGAAAATAAAAAGTTTTAACCATTAAATAATTAAATAACCTTGTTGTTATTTTTTCCCTTGGATTAAGAACTTTATCTAAGAATTCGTTTCTTCCTTAGGGGAACCCTACTAAGGGTACCAACATTATTAAGCTTACGATAGATATTTTAAATAACAGCAAGCAGGGAATCCCACTCCTAAGCTGAGCGCATTGTAATTATTTAATAGGTACGAGTAAGTTTCTTGTACGAATGGTAAATTAATTCTTCTTTAGTTCGTAGTTTTTGATGTAGGAATAGCAAATGGTATAATATCTAAAATCCAATCACTTTAATTAAATCAAAAATATGATACTATCGACTGTTTTCTCGGCATCATTAGCACAATAATATAGTTAAAATATAAACTAAAACCTTCTAATTAGAGCTAAAATTGTATTAAAATAAAAAAGAAACGGGTCCATTTGTGGGTAAGTAATGTAATAAGTCTTTCATTTAAAAAAGGCAGTCAAATATAACCAAAAATTACGTGAATGTTAAAGTAGCTGGTGTCACATATTCAATTTACGGCACTCGCTGTAGCATTATCGCTTCGTATACGAGCTATTGTTACCTGTATCTTTTAAAATGGGATGTCTCTTACTTCTGAATGCGCTATATTTGACGGATAGCTGAGGGTCTGTGCTGGCTCGGCTATGCGCTCGACAATGAGGTACGCGGCTAGATTGGCCGTGTATGAACATACCAAGATGAGTGCAAAGAACCACCATACCGTGCCCACTATTCTTCCTGATAATGACCTGAGATTATTAACACAGATATCAAGATTATTGAAAATTATAACATGAAGTCGCTGGTTGTCGTACTGAAAAGAATGCGCTATAGATAAAACATTGTGGTGGCAATTGAATAGGGTCCAAATGAAGGTTTGTTTTTTACTAAATAACACTAAATAAGCTTAAGCCTGTGACTACGAATACGATAACAAACGACATAAAATTAAAAGTATATTTTGTGTCATAAAGATTACAAGTTAAGCTGAAGTTAACATAGTACAAATCACCACATTTAGTATGGTGTTATAAATAAATACATTAGTACTAAATATTGTGTCCGGTACAACTTTTTTCTAACTTTTTTCCAAATTTGAAACTAAATAAAAAATAATCAAATTTACTTCTTTTTGACAAAACCAATTTTCTCATAAATGTAATTGTAAATACAAATGCCATCTCTTGGTAAAATGCGGTTAGGACTTTGTCATTTACTCCTCGCGCGAGTAGGAATATAAGTAATTTTATCACGAGCAGTATCTCGCATTGGTAGACATAACAAGGTGATTATCGTGCCTCCGGCTTACCCAATATTCACTTACGTATATAATAATATATTATGCTGTAGGCAGTCGTATTTTCTGAGGCGCGCGCGATTTAACACAAGGCATGGAATTTAATCTAGAGTGCCATAGCCACTGTCGCCGCGAATATTGACCGCATTTCTTAAAACGGCCCAGACGTAGCCACATTGTTGTCCTTTTCTAGAAAAAGTATTTGTTGAAGACCCCTCCAATGTACTGTTACACAAAAACATACCTCGGCACAACGTCGCTGCCTTGCTGCATAAAAGATCCAAGAGAAAACCAAAACGAGTTCCAAATGCTGAATTCATTGTGAAGAATTATCTGAAAATAACATTATTTGTAAGTAATAAAATAAAACCGATTGTTCGATTTGTAACTCACTAGCACTAACCTCATTAGTACTGCTAATAGGATGGTCTAACTGTGTTTCTGAGATAGAGACAGATCGCCATTCGTGAGGTGAAAATCTTGATACCAAAAATAGTACGATGCTTACTGCAAAAAAGCTAAAAAGGACGCACAACTGTGGACGAAAATGTTATTATCAGTTTAAATATACATAATAAAATATTTTATTTACTTCAAGTTGAAGAACTACTATTTATTTATGTGTGCATATCGGTTTATGGTGTAGTACATGACTTCAAATACCTATCTCTTGCGAAAAAATCTTGTAAAATTCACGTTAGTAGGTACCTATCAATCACGCCGGTTTTCTAGCCCCAAATTGAGCAAAGACTAAGTAGATCGAATGTACATACTCATACATATTATATGACATTCATGACTCGGGCACGAATGTTCGTGCACGACACAAATTCACTTGCACCTTGCGGGATTTGAAACCGCGACCGGGTTATGTAGGTCGGAGAGCAAACCATTAAACCAAAACTGTTGAAGAAAATACTTAGGCCGTGTAACTCTAACCTCACGTCATAATATTTACAAAAGTTTCACTTAAGCGTCAAGAAAAAATCTTACCCATATTTCTTTAGATAGTGGTTTGAGGAAGCTGAACGTATCAGATAATTGTTTAGGCACTTTTTTATGTGTAACAGGGGTGTCGATTGATAAGAATGGTTCACTGAAATCAACTACTCTTTCCCGGTCCGCTGTTATAGCTAGGGGCGCTATCGCTACATCAGATTCCTGAAAGTAAAACAACACATATTATTTGCGGCCCATGCAAAGAACACTAAATGTTTAGGCGAAGAATGACTGCGGGCAAACCTACTAAAATAACACATAAAATATTCTTTTTTAAATATTTTTCAAAGTCGATTTCAATTTTTCTAACAGAATATAAATACAAAGAGTTTTAAAACAAAGAGATTAAAAGGGAACCTTCGCTGGATATTAGATTTACCGTCAAATTTCTTCAGAAAGTTAAAGTAAACGAGTGTCCAACGGCCGGGGGTGAGCAAACTACAATAATACGCCTCAAACTCAATAAACAAGGACCTTCAAGGGAGCGAGCCGCTCGTCCCCTGGAAGATTGAACGGCGATAAACTATAAAGTATTAGAAGTTGACCTCGACCCCAAATCTCTATTATGTGGTCTAAAACTTGAATGTAACAATACCTTTTTAGCGTGTTTGAAGAGACAAACCAAGTAAAGACATGTCGGATTGGTTTTTCAATATGTGTTAGGACCTCATAAAAATAACATGTGTAAACTGTAATTAACTAATTTAGATAACTATATATTTGTATCTAAATAATTTATAAAAAACACTAGATACTCGTATACTATATTCCTTTAGAGAACTATGGGACTAAACGTGTTTAATAATGAATATCGTAAGCCGGTGATATCACAGAATATTTAAAAACGAATATACCACTAGTATTTAATCAACTGTCTTTCAAACCTCCTAAGTGAACGAAAACACTGAGAATAAAGTAACAAGAGAGTGTCTCAAGTAAAGTCAATTATTATCAAACAAGTATTACCGAGAGGATTACGGTTGAATAAATAAAGTTAGATAGTGTCCCCGGTTTCGAAGTGTGATCCCAGTTGCCACAACGAGGGGTAAGTTGCGCACTTCTGTTACCTACAGAAGGTTATTCATTGTTGGAAACAAAATGCCCCGGAAATCTACTGCCATTTAGGACCAATTAAGGCGGTTCTAAAGTTTCGTAACCAAATAGCAATAAAATGGCGTAGTAGATAACGTTAGCAAAGTTATTTAAAATAACATAATACTTCGCTAATTATCATACCTCAGGAATACTGCACACGATCGGGTTGATTAAGAGCAGTGCTATCAGTGCCTACATTGTTTCTGATCCTGATTTAAAATCCTATTCTCAAGATGTTCAAAGATTTTCACATTTTCTATAATTGTCGATCATTTAAAAATCTATTCAGCCGTAAGCAAAGAAGATTGTAAGTTAGCGAGATGTTGAGACGGTGCTTGAATGGACTCTAGAACAAATACTTAAATTTATCGAAGAGAAATATCATCGATAGTTCTCTAGGCTTTATGGCACGATGCTACCTACTACTGTTATGCCTTTGAAGGCTGGGTACTTGAAAGAGAAAAATTAGACAATTAGGGTTATAATACTAGACTAGATTTTCACAAGCACATTTTAACAATTTTTTTGGGTGCTACCAAATGGGTAAATGTCAACGACATTACAGTTTTTGGAATATTTGCTATGCTGGACAAACACAAGTTAGAGTAAGAGTAAAGGGCATAAATCTAGTCTTCTTGAGAATAAAAATACTCCGAAATGCGTTATGATTGATAAACTACAAAGATTTGGTAGGTTACTTTATAAAGTAGGTAATAATTTCTTTCTTCTTTCTATTACCCATGTAATAATATATCTTGTGTAGTTGTCTCGATACCTATTTCAGAACGTAGGGGTAAATTATTTGTAACATTTCAATGCTATTTACTTACTGTTGTGTAGAAAAATAGGCAATAGCTCGTACCACAGTGCGTAGTATATTTTGACACAGACTTTCATATCTAGGTTTTTTTATTTACTCCAATGTTTTTTTTTATATAGCGTTCAAGCAATGTACTTGACCCTCAATTGAGTAAATACAAAGTATAGGCTTCTGTTAAAAAATAATGTTATTGTTCCGATCTAGTAGTTGCTTCTTGCAAACTTTACTCATACTCCACTGTGATTGTATCGGGGCAAAATATATAAGTATACTTAGGACGCTGACATAGGACGTTTCTTTTAGTAACATTGAAGTAGCAAAAAACTGCATTATTTTATCTTGCAGACTAAATCCTGTTAAAGAAAGTTCAGACTTTGTAGTGCAGTGGTTAATGGAATAGAGATTTACTTGTTCCGTACGTGCTTCGGCTATCTTAAAACTTAAATCTCTCATTTTTCTTAATAGACGCATATTACCACGATTTACATTAAACTTTTGTAATGCAAACCCTTTTTGAGATTTGAATGTATGTGATATACCACACACAAACCAGCAGTCACACAAAGTAGGTAATTAATTATTATGCTACGATAATTATTTAAGTGTATGAATTTAAAATAATATATTACTTTTTAATTTATTTAGGCACCAAACATAAAAGCAAATTACATTACTGATGAATTACTATGTGCCAAAAAGGGGTCCTCCGCTTAGCATTAGTCAAGGCATCTAGAAAGAGCTGCCACGACACGAGTATTCTGCGGGGGCCCTGGGCACTAAAAACAATTTAAATAAAATTATCAAATTATATTTACTCAATAAATCAAATAATAAGATTAACATTCATTCATACTTATTAATTAAATTCTGTCTCATCATCATCATCATTTCAGCCATAGGACGTCTACTGCTGAATATAGGCCTCCCCCATTGACTTCCAGATTGGCCGGTTGGAATCGGCCTGCATCCAGCGTCTTCCTGCGACCCTTAACAGGTCGTCTGACCACCTTGTGAGTGGACGTCCGACGCTGCGCTTGCCGGTACGCGGCTTCCATTCTAGGACCTTTCTGCCCCCCTTTAATTACTGCTACTTTGATGTTATTATTTTATTACAATAAAGTCATTTATAAGTTTACACTTCTAGAAATAAAAAGATGTAAAACGATTGATATAATAATTAATAAATTAGATATTAAGGTTAGTGAAATTTGGTTGTGAAACGACATAAAACAAAAAAAGTATGAATATTTTTCATTTTTATAGGGCTAAACTGATTGGTTAGAACCTTTTTCATTTAAATTTCAAATTTATTTGTTTTAATATTCCGGCCAATAGTTTTTTCACTGTTTTGAGTTGAATGATGCTTGTAAATTTAGATTAATTTTATGTAAAAGTGTTATTTTTTCCTTTGATTTCGTCGTGCGGGCGTTTTGTTGGATACAAACGTTTATCATGCCCGATTTAACACTGTCAGAAATAATAAGGGCAGATGAAATAAGAAGAATTTTTTGGACAAAACTAAGGCAAACGATGTATTAAGCTTAATACACTGTCTTTTATAAAATATTTGGATGCAAAATATTAAAATTACATCCAATGGCAAAAGCGTTTACAAGATAGGAATTTGCTATTATACTCAATTACGATAATCCCCTAATACCGTCGTGGACTATTAAGCACCGTACCGCATTGAGCCTCTTAACTCTTTTGCCCGTATATTACAAAGCGGATACGGGAAGATCCTGTGTGAGAAGCTCAATTTAAGGAAAATCGTTATCTATGAAACCTTTTTTTGGTACATTCTTGCAATAAATACGTATTTAGTAAGTAGGTATCTCATTTCTATTCATTTATTATCCATATAGCACTCTTATGTATTAAGTATTAGGCTCTTAAATTGCTGATACTTAATACTGTTACCTTTAACATCAAATATCTTGCGTTTGATTGAGAATTCCAAATTCAAATTTATTTCGTAATAAAGCCAGAAAAATATTGTTTTAAAATTCGTATTTCATTTGTTTTCACATCATTTGTTTAAGCTTCAACATTGCTATAACAACAACTATGGATACATCGAAAATTCGCGGTATTTAAGAATACGAGTTCTACCGTGGCACCACTGCTGCAGAAAATACTCGAAGAATTAAAGACGTGTACGGAGCAGGCACCGCTAACGACCGAACGGTGCGTTTTTAGTTTCGACGTTTCCGTTCTTGATATTTCGATTTACACGATGAGCCTCGTGGACGACCTGATACTCAAGTGAAAAACGAAGAATTGAAGGCGGTATTGGAAGTGGATCTATCTCTAACCACCAATTAGCAGCAGCCTTCGGCGTAAGTGACAAAATGATACTTATCCATTTGCGCCTAATCGGAAAAGTCAAAAAATTCGAAAAGTGGGTACCGCACGAATTGATTGAAGCAAACCAACAAACACGCGTCGCTTGCTGCGTTTCTTTGCTCAATCGTCACAATAATGAAGGGATTTTGAACCGTATCGTAACTTGTGATAAGAAATGGATCCTGAACGACAATCGGAAGCAATCATCACAATGGCTTAACCCTGGAGAACCGGCAAAACCTTGCCCTAAGCGAAAACTGACCAAAAAGAAGTACTGGTTAGTGTTTGGTGGGCCAGTGCTGGTGTTATCCACTACAGCTTCTTGAGATCAGGCCAGACGACTACTGCAGACTTGTATTACCAACGATTGCAAACAATAATGGAAAAGCTTGCCATTAAACACCCGAGACTGGTGAATTGCTCTAGCCCACTGCTCTTTCAGGATACCGCTAGACCACACACTGCACATCAAACGGTCGCCAAGGCCAAGCCCAAACCTTTGCGTCACCCACCATACTCTTTAGATCTTGCCTCAACCGATTACCACGTTTTTCAAAATTTAGATTAACTATTTACAAGGAAAAAAATTCAAATCTGACGAGGCAGTCAAAACAGCCTTCAAACAGTTATAGACTCTCGCTCCTAGGATTTTTTTCCAATGGGATGAATGATCTGCCTATACAATGGCAGAAGTGTATCGATAACAACGGCGCATACTTCAATTGATTAAATATTAATTTCATTAAAAAAGTTGATTCACTTTTTTTAATACTGAACGGCAATTACATATGTAAGGATCTAATATGTCGGAGATAAGATGAAAATAAAGACTTTATTTCAAGATTATAAGATCTCATGACTTGTGTCGCCATGTAGTAGTACAATTGATAATTGTTTCTGACGGAAATGCAGAGACAGTCTCTGTAGCGCACTGGTTTGTTTGATCAAAGATAGTCTCTGGACAAGGTGCTCCACTCTCTAGTATGTGGATTTGAAAGAGGGCATGGTTTACTAAATCAGAAAAAGAGGATTGTAGAAAACATAGTGGCAAGATCAATGTTCTGTTTGTTTTTGTAAAATCATTGCTTTAGTTATTGGCATTTGGTCAGACTTGTAGAAGAGAGAAACTTGTCTATTTAAGTCAAGAAAGACGAGAAATGGAAATCAGGAAAGTAAATCTTCATTGCTTGAGGAACCCTAGAAATAGCTATAAGATGAGCGGATGAGATAAGCAGCCCACAATATCGTTGCTTGACCATCCATTCGGCGTCAAGAATTTATTGAAAAAAATGCAATTATACGCACCTTTCTTACAATTTCGCCCACAAGTCCAGACCATCCTCCAGTAGGACTTTCGCTTCCATATTTTCCATCTTTCACAAGTCTCAGCTCATCTAAAATAAAATAAATTTTAATGCATGGTACTAATATAATTTGTGTTAAATGCGCTTATTTTATTGATTTTTCTTTGGACTTCATTGAAAATATGCTTAAAAATGTTCAGAGAAGAGTTTTAAGAAATTCTTTATTATTGTGGTATCACCTACAATTGTCATTATCTTAATGTATCCCTACTTTAACTTTAGTAAAAATATACAGTTTTTTTTTTTAAGTGCCTCGTGTAGAGAGGTATCTGAATCACCCGTATGTATGTTTTCAAAAAGATACGTCACTTACACTTGATCCCCATTTTCTTTGCAATGAGATCAGCAAGGTCTTTGCAGAATCCGTGCAGCGGTTCTTCCTTGTGCATATTATAATCTGTTGTCTTTTGCATCATGTACGGTTCCTGAATTATTGTTGTGACTATGTAGGTTTTATTCGTGTCGTAAGAAGCTGGAGACCGAAGTTGCACGTACTTTGGTTGAACCATTGTAAGACCATGTGTATCTGACCATGTGGCTACCTGTGGTGTAGATTTCTATTGAAACTATGTTAACCTGGGGTATTACCATGAACGCTAAACACGATAAACAGAACATAAGCAGTATCGTATTTACGTAAAAAAAACTACCGCAAAAACAGAACATGGTTGAAGTGATAACTATTCAGAAAGATCATCATAATTAAAGTTTCTAATACCCAATACCAAGAAATTGTCATCTTGTTGGACAAATCATGAGAATAGTATGTTGCATACATCAAACTTTTTTCATAAAATGTACAGATGATAATTGCAAGGTATTTATTTGAATATACAATGCATTGTTTGTTCTTGCTCCTTCCGCATCGATAGGTTGTAGTAACTTTACAGACATTAATTAAATTTGTAACATTCAAACATAAACTTGTAAACGATTCATACCTGCAGCATAGCGCTTTGAACAGTCATTTCTACAACTTGTAAGGAGAAATTGTGCCGGTGGCCTTCTTCATTAAACGAGATATTACCAGTTAACCCTTCAATGTCAGTCTAAAAACAAAACTAATATTAACCTTATTTATGCGTGTAAACCAAATGATAAATTCTTTATAAGACTAAACTTGTTAAAATTTGTATTAGCCTCTTAATTAAGTTAAAATAATGGTAAATTTACCAAAACACTGGATGTCATTTGAAATGTAAGGCCCCGTCGGAAACTCGATCAAAATACACACATCAAATGTATATAGGAATCAAACGAGTTTAGAGAATTGCTGCAAGTACTAGTCTTATCTGGATATTTTTTGGCTCCTATTTTTTATTTTGAATAAATATTATTACTTAAAAGTAAATTTTCTTGAGTAGAGGGTCAAAATAAATTTAACCCGTGATACAAACGATGTAGTAAAATATTTTTCTGATTCTCTATCAGCAAGAAGAAACACCTATTATAAATTTTGAATTTTCGACGTGAGAGTAATTTAAGCCCTTAGAGTTGTCACATTGTATTTGGTCAGCCCATAGTGAAAATTTGATCGGTGGTTCTGCCATTGATCAAATATTACTATAAATATAATTATAATCACTTAGTCACTTAGGTTTGCAAAGATGTCAAACTCATGTCAGACTTGCGTCCAACATACAATATTGTGTAAATAAACAAAATACCTAATTGTAATTAGAAATTATACATTTTGTGTTAATCTAGTAATCACAAAAAAAAACATTGATATTTACGTAGGCATTGGCTGACAATGTGTTGACAATAGATGAAAAGACCAAACACCTTATTAGCTTTATATTAGATAAGCTTTGACTGTGCGTGTTACATTCAAATAAAAGATTTTTTTTTAAAAAGACGAACAACATTAACAGTAAATTATTCAAGGAGTTTAATAAATTAATGAGCATGCGTTTGCTGTATCTGACAGTTTTTGCGCAGCAAAAAATAATTTCAGACACGGATTTCCATGACTCCTTGGAGTTGTAAAAATTCAGACTTTGCAGTCAACGCAATCAAAAGGTTACATATTTTTCGCAAACTTGTCCATGAAAACCTAAATGGCATGTGCCCTTCGCTTTTAATCCTGTAATAACGATATCTCACTACATGATGTAAAAGAATAAAGAATAAAAATCTTTAATTTTCAGTTGTATTATATCAAAAAATTATATTCAAATGTAAACTGTGCATTTTACCATGGTTACTAAGTCTACATATAAGGGTTAAACTAGGTGTAATAAGGCTTTCTTGTTCAAGAAATACAGTCAATATTGATTTAGAAGTAGTAAGAATTTAATAAATTAATTATTTCTAAAGATACAAGTGGTTGTAATAAATTACCTTTTTGATAAGCCTGGAGATTTTGTCTCCATGTTCAAAAGGCACCACCCAGCTTTTACCAGGATTGCAGTCTATTACTTTGGTAGAATTTGCTTGACCGGCGGCTCTCCGCAGGGCGCTTCTAAATGCATCCGGCTTTTTTCGCCAAAGCCTGCCCAATGCATCCATCAAAACTTGAACCCCGTCGTACATGAGTGCGGTCTGTGCCTGTTACACGAATAGTACTCGTATGTACAATATATTAGTACATTATTTAGTATGTAGATAAATTCCTATGATAAAGCAACTTTTTAGTTAGCGGCTTTGGTTTTTAACTGTTAAATTTTTAACGACAAAAATCTAGATATCAATTCATCATGAGCCGTGACTGTTGGCACTTGAGTTAATAATATATTATTGTGATGAGTTAACTTTACTCCGAAACAGTTCCCTTGAGTATGCGCAGACGAAGTGAAAAAGCCTAAGTGTATTTACTCAAGAGTAGGGAGATCATATGGAATAATAATTTATGCAGGGGTAGGGTACTCAGGGTTTCATTAGGGCGTACGTGAGTTAGTGAAATCTACATAAACGCGTTATTACTTTACTCGGAATTTTCTTCGTAAGACGTCAATTTTGCCACCTTGCGCGGTGCTTAACGTTTTCTGTAGGGCTGTCATAAAATTAAAGAAATAATAAAGAAATACTTATTGTATTATGAGAGAAAAATAATAACTTGTCGTCTCAAAGTTTTTCTTAATGTGTAAGTTTTTTTAGGCTTTAAAACTTTACTTCTACTGAACAGTAAATACCTTCCCAATGTCTTTCCAATTTTATATAGGAACACATTTTATAGGTGTACTTAGCGAATAGTCTAATAGGTATTTTTGTAGGTCTAAAAAATAGGCATATTTTTTAAAATCTCAAAATTATGTTTAAAGCCATCTCATCATAATTCCTCTAACATTTTATTTAACAGGATAGTTACTTAGTAGTAATAATCACGCCAATTAAATTACAGTACTAACAACTCCGAGCGATAGTGTGAAATTGTATAATTAATATTCTAACAACGTTACCACCTAACGACCTCTTTGTTGTTCTAAAATACATTATGTGTTATACATTTGCAACTTACCTGAACTAGTAGAGTAATTTATACAATATTATAATATGGGAAACAAGTAAGATTTATTATATTCTTTACACAGGTGATAAAAATATCTTGGGTAGGTTGATGATTTAGAGTATTATCTTATGCGTTTATTAAAATGTATTGATGTGTAAATTAACACAAAGTAATTTAAAAAAGTAAAATTTCTAAGCTGCGGATCTAGACTGCATTTGTGTTGTCATGGTGGGAACGTGTTGTGGGAATTGTCCTTCTACAGATAGTAAATGTTGAGACTATTTACTGTGACGATATTTTTGTTTCTGACATACCTTACATAAAGAATTTTTAAAAAAACTGTTACGAGTAATACTCGTATAGTGAACAAAACTGAAACTGATAAGGCATACCTACTTAATTAGAATTTATTATTTAGTTGAGTCATCTTATTTTATTGCAACTTGGATCACTTATTCCAAATTGGATGTCACAAAATTAATCTCAGGATGTAGTTTAATGAAAGTTAACCTCTTACCGATATGGTCCCCTTGAACCGTGGGTCCATTCGTCGCAAACCATCCATGAAATCGCGTACAATCTTGCGCGAGTGGTCGACGATGCGAAACCCTGTTATATTGACTGCCCCATACTCCGTAACTTCGTTTTCCCAGTGATCGTCCATAACCTGTTAATAAATGTTAGAACATTTTCAAAAGCTATAATAAATTGTATATCATAAATGGGGTACTTATGATTATCGTTGTCATCTATTTTGTGCCTTGCTCTGATTTTACATTTCGATTTACACTTTATTTTTAATGCGCAGTCGTAATAGATTTTGTACAAAAAAAAATATTTACCTACCACTACGTTAACTACTTACGTGTAAGCTGAACACTATACATAGTTTTTTTTTTTCTAATAAATAAGCTAAACTTCAAAATAAAAATATATTTATTTAATTATTTCTTAATGTTACGTTATTGTGACGTTAGAAATTGCATTAGTATATTTACCAAAAATCATTAACCTAATAACATTTGTTTACCATATTACTTTCTACCTTTGGTAATCCTAATTTCATATCTGTTCAGAATTAGGTACCGACCCCCAAACTTGTCTATACGATTTTTACTTTGTGTTGTGTGGTAGCCCTCAAACCAAACAGTAATATCGCAATACGTACCAGTCCACTGAGCATGTAGTGGTAGGTACGCCGTCCCAATTGTACTTTTCGGACGTGACCTAGCAGGATACTTTTGGCGTTTTTTGTGTTGCAATCCAGTACTATACGTTTGTTACCCCAGCGATCGTGTTGTTCCAAAGCCAACAAGAATTCCATAGCGTCTGATGCGTTATTGATTCGCTTCACGAGTGAGATTCGAAACGCAGTGCTACCAGGCTGCATAGATTGGTACAGCTGTTGCAAGCGCAGTAACCCTGAGAGTGAAAATTTTTCATTAAATCCTTTATCAAAGCCATGGCACAAGATCATTTAATGTGTGTTGTTGATTTTTACATATTCACTCTGGCTATTTCAAATTCGTAAATCGCTTTCTATTTATGTACCAATACGAATTCAACGTGGCTCATTCAGTTTTCTTTTCTTTAAGCGAAGTGTAAGAAAATTAATTATTCTAATATTCTAAATCATATTTAAAAAACGTTATGCTTTTATTTTTTCGTGGAATTAAATTAAGAAAAGAAAGGTATTTCCGGTGAAATATACAAAAATAATAACAATGACTATGTCAGGAGCATTTATATGCTGGTCTATTTTCCAGTTCCCCTAAACCAATTCGAGTCCACACGAATTTTATCGAATTAAACGCCCCATATAAAACAAGCGAAACGAAAAAGGGACAAACGCGTGCTCCAAAGAGGCAAAAAATAAAACTCTTTCGCCCTGCGACTGCGGAAGAGGCCGACGCGAGAAGATATGTATTATAATAATTTATACCGAACGATTTATTTGTATTAGAGAAACGAAAAGCTATAAAAACATCCAACAAATTTTTGTGCCAACACGTTATGATTTCAAATGAAACGGTAATCTATTGTCTTTTGTGTGTGCTTTTTGATTCATCAGAGATTAATCTGTAGAAATATAATTATTACAACCTATGGCTTATTTCCTACAAGTATATATTGTTTGGAATAGGATAGGACGGGGTGAGGCTTTAAACCTTAAAAACTAACCTAAGTATTATAAGGTTACTTCTACTTGTTAAGTCAGTAACATTAGATTCTGTCTGTAAGATAGTGATAGAAACGAGATTAGCTACATCCCATTAGGTTTGGATCAATCCAAACGTAGGTTAAGTTAGATTTGAGTGACTATTAAATGCTATTCCAGGATTCAGATTAAGATAATATTCTTAGGAAGACATACTGAAATTGAATTTGCTTGGTTTAATGAAAATGATTGGTAATAAGATCAAAGAGAATGTTTAAATTAATCGGACGCACTGTTTTTACTGTAACATTTTTGTAGCGATATCTCTACATTCGGTGCATTGGCAATAAAAGGTTGTTTAAGGATGTCACCGTCGTAGTAAGTCATATGTCGTAGATAGTGACTCAACTGAATCTATAACTAGCACACGCTAATAACATTCTGTGAATTTTTGTTCACTCTATAAATTTCAAATTTCATCAATATCGTCATCTCAGCCTTCCACTGCTGGACGTAAGCCAAGGGACGTAAGAAAGCCAATGAGCACTATCTCCCACTTTTTTATCCAGCCACTGCCAGCCATCCTTCTAAGGTCGTCGGTCCATCAAGCTGGGAAGTCCTATACTACTTTTGCCGTGACGTAGTCTCCACTCGAGAATCCGTTTACTCCACTTTTCATTTGTTTTGCGACATAGGTGGCCGGCCCACTACCACCACTTAAGCTTGGTACATTTTTAGGCTATGTCCTTTACTATGGTCACAGAATTCCATATCTTGAGTCTTTTGCCGGATACCCTTATTCTGGATTTTATCACCTAACTAGATCCCAAGCATCTATCTTTCCATAGGTCACTGAGTGAAATGATGTCGAAGGGTAGCTTTACTGCCATGCTCTATATTTCGGCTGCGTAGGTCATCACTAAAAGGACGCACTGATTGAATAACTAGCTCTTTAGGCAACAATGCCACTGCCTCAAGGGAATGGCGACGAGAAGATATGACATTGACAACAACATCTCCAACGCTGCTCAGACAAGCTGCACTCTCCTACAGACTTCCTGCTCAAAGCTGTCTCTACCTCACTGTAGCACTTGTCTAAGATAGAGACACTCCTTGAAAACTTTGAGCGCCATTCTTTTAAAAGAAACCGGTCCGAGGAGGATTGGTCATTTAACATGACTTTTGACTTGGCTAGTTTCATTGCTAGGCTCAAACGTCGTGAGGCATCGTTGTTTTCATACAATTTGAAGTAAATGCTTCGTAATCTTCGATGTAACAGCTATGAAGCAAAATAAATGATGTTATCGATACATAATAAAAAACAGACAAATTTGAAATGAGATTGCGCTAAAAATCCTAAACGAAACAAAAATAGTACTCTCGGTGTGCGAGTTGGGCTCGCACTTGGCCCGTTTTATATTGTTGTTAGGGTATATTGATTCATCACCTGTTTTATAAACTCCAATTAGGCATTTCTTTCTACGAGTATAGTATAAGATAAATTTATTAAAATATTTTTTAACAATCAAAACAAAATTTTCTTTGCCCGGTCTATCTGACTGATGTTACAACTAGGTTTTCCTATGAGAAAATAGTGACGTTGAGCGAGGTTATATCTGGATAAAAATGATCATATAAAGTAGCCTTGATTGACACATTATTCCGCCTAAGATCATGTTTTATGATTTTTAGAAAGACACATTAAATGCTTTGAAAAATGTATATTATAAATATTATATAAGTACGAACTTTTCTTTTTAATTCTTTTCTACGTATTTTAGCTACATTATAACGATCCCCAATGGATTGGGGAGACCTTTCTAGGCTTGTGAAAACAAACGAATACCCAAAACAGTTTCACTGGTAGGAGATAAATGTGCGGGGAGAGATGCGGAGAAAGTTCCCGCACCCGGACTATTCACACCATGTGTCGCGTCTGAACTCGTCATGACCCTTGAGGTTTTCTACTGTCATCGACCGACTAATGGCTTGTGATGTCAGCTGCGACTGTAGTCTATCTATTATAAACTTGTCGAATCTCATATAAAAAGTTGCAAATCTCATATAAAAAGTTATGAAGTAATAATAATTTAGAACTAGCTTATTGATGAGCACTAAAGTCCTCAAAACCCAATTTCAATTCAAAAACCTAAAAAGGCTTACAAAACATTTTTATTTATACAATATGATAATTATCACTTAGACAGGAAGAATTCAACGCTCTTGAATATCTTGAAAATGTCGTTCTGCGGTTACTCTAGCCTTTTGTTGAATTGAATCGAAATGTCTCGTTTGAAGTGCGACGATTATGTCGACAATAATTTCTAACTTTAACCAACTTTGCCACTCTGCACTTTCACAATTGTTATGCTACTTGCACAATATGCCCTTTAATTACTGCGCACCTGTTGTACATCTAGTCTTATTTATCATTTTGCTAAGTTGTTATCATCATCATTATCAATCAGAACGTTTTTTAGCTTCTCAAAAGAATCTAAAATCTTGTATCATACAGTTTTAGGAAGTAATTTATTAGAGATTAAAATGTATATAAGTATAATGATTTGCGTTAATACATAAAAAATAACTAATTTAATATACATATATCTTTAAACCTAAACTATGCAATCCAATATTGCCACGCTGGGTTGCTAGGCTAATCCTTTGGCCTAGGTATAGCCAAGTCTTTTGATCGTGAGATACCTCAAGCTTATGGGCACCGACACTTTCCCTTTTGCACCGTTTTTGGGACCTCTGAAAACGCGACTGCAACCTACTCTGTTGCCGGTCAATGAAAGATGGAAAGGAGCCAAGGTATCGAGGTACGTCTCGACCGACTTTGAGGGCTTACTCATCCTCCAAAAAACAAGGGTCATGCCTATAGGACTCTTGCCATCGCTTCGTGTGAGGCCGTTTGAACTGGCACGATAAAAGATTATGCCAGCTTTTCTGCCACGAGAGACTGTGGTGAGCAAGCTGATCGATAACCTTTCTATAGGAGCAGAAATAAGGTACAAAGCAGAAAGCTCTTAACTGGAGGCTTATGGCCACTTTAAATGAGACATTATCAATTAGAATTTCCAGGGCCGGGGACGGAAGAGCTTTGAGACAAAGCCCGGATTCCCACTCGGTTACGGCAAGGAGACGAGCATGATCTGCAAAATTTGCAGTCGTTTAAAGTAAGTTGTTAAGCACAACTCTGCAGAACTTGGACTTTAATTTAGTAATAATAAAATAAATCATCATCATCATCATTATTTCAGCCATAGGACGTTCACTGCTAAACATAGGCCTCCCCCATTGACTTCCAGTTTGGCCGGTTGGAAGCGGCCTGCATCCAACGTCTTCCTGCGACCCTTACCAGGTCGTCTGACCACCTTGTGAGTGGACGTCCGAAAATAAATGGCCAGGCTAAAATTTTAAACTACCGTACCCGTAACTCTAGCGAAAAGAAGTCATAAAAAGTAAAAATAGTTTATGTAATCATATTCCCCAATTTACTCTCCACAGAAAATCTACCAGCTTTGATAGGTTATCTTGCTCCTATGCCCTATATCTGTTCTGTATTTTTAATGTATTTTCAGGAAGTGCAGCCTCAACCATAGACAGGAGGATCGTACTCGCCTTTTGTGACACCAAGTGTATTATGATGATGATGCAACGAATTTCGATAGGGTTTTCACTATAACTTTTAAAAAAATGCTTCCGGGTTTATACATATTATATTTGTATAAAGTACAGAAAAGTCGATTTTTTGACATCTAGTCGTAAAAATATATATGAGATGCATTAAAATAATTTAATACGGCGTTTAAAGTCAAAGGCGAATCGCATATTTTCTGTATGTTACTCTTTCAAGTTAAAACTACAAAAACAACTACTAACCTAGTCAAAACTTTTAATATTTTCTAACATTGTGACACCAAATTGCTCCAGCATAACCTAACTTATTTTTAGTAAGTTAGTTTTTCTCTGTGTAATTTGTCTACAAAACTTTTTTAGCAGTATCATTAAACAACAATTAGTCACATAAACCTAAAATGTATGTAGGTACTAATATAATGTACTTGTTAACGCAAAAATATCTATTATGAAGCTTATTTCGTTTTATCCTCAATGCGTATTTTGCTGAAGCATAATGTGTTTTAGGTTGGAGGAAGCCCTGTACGTTTTTTGATCGATCGAATCAGCCCCCACATGAGTCTTGCCAATGTTTTGCGGTGCGTCACTCTTGTTTCTTTACCAATTTTGTTTAAGAGGATCTTTTTATTATTTTTTTTTCTTCTCAATCCCATATTCATATAACCTTACTAATAGGTTACAAATTGTATTAAAAAATGCGATCTAGTGTCAGACTTAATTAGAAAATGTTTTACTTACAATATTAATGAGTAATGGAGAGAGACAGGAAAAGATAGATAGACAGAAAGTTTTTATTAGACACACACAACAATACAACATTTAAATAAAAAGCACAACACTAACAGAAAAAATCGATCATCTTTAAAAAGAAAGAAAAGTAAAACAAAATAAGATTACATATTAAATCAAATCATTGGTCAGCGTATCCATGGTGTGTCTAATAGAAACCAGCTCAGCGTAAGATGCAGAAAACTGCGTAGAGAATATTATTATAATGTAGGCATAGAATGTTAAATCTCCAGCACTTTAATTGTCAAAAATTATGTTGCCAGAATATTACAGATCGCTTAGGACACTTTTTAGTTAGGTACATATATTAAATTGTAAATTAAATAATTGTAGTTAACTCTAAGAGTTAAAAATTGTTTTAATCCACATTAAGTCGACTCTTGACGATACTTACATATTAATATACTTACGCTATATAACATTCTTTATGGATGCCTCCAGTTTTATAAATTTAGTTTTTGAGCCGAGAAAAACGAATTGGAAATTGAAAAATTTCATTTGGAGAAAGGCTGAAAAACTGGTGAGATACACACAATAGGTATTCTATTACAAACCGAGGACGTTTCGAATGTGATAATAAGGAAAGCTCTCGGTTTTGCGACGCATCGGAATTCAATTTATTCAATATCGTTCGGAGACGTGGGAATAGGTCGCTCGAACACCAGCGCGCTCAAATTAATGCATATTATAGTTTGTAGTTATTAGATCACGTTATTGTTGTGTGAACTATTACGGGAACTATAACTTGCGATAACACTCGATACTACAAATTTTGTAGATACTCGTATAGGAAAGCAAATAGGTAAATTTGTTTTGGGATTTAGTTATTCTAAAACAATATAAGTTCCATATAAGTAATTCACCGCTTCCAACCGGCCAATCTGGAAGTCAATGGCCTATGTTCAGTAGTGGACGTCCTATGGCTGAAATGATGATGATGATGATGATAAGTTATTGATAATATAATAAAAGTAGTTTTATGACAGTACTAACAAACACACCATTTCATAACCATTCTATAGTATAACTTTCCACAAACCTTCTGATCAAAATTAAATATATTTATACAAATATTATAGATAGTTTGTTGCACAAAAATGTAAAGATACATAGTTTATTGCAGAAAATAATAAAAGGGTCTAACAAGACGTAATTATTCAGATAACCTGGAGACGTTCTAGATTATTTTTAACTGACTTCAAAAAAGGAAGAAGTTCACCTTAATTTTTGTCAATTATTTTAAAAAAAAACTTTTTTTGTTTGAAAAACACAAAAAAAATACAGGGAAATACTCAAAAATGATAGGCATTTAGAGTGTGTTTGTAAGTTTTAAACAACTTATTGAGGTGTTTGCGTCTAGTAGTCATCATAATTATCATACTCCTTAGCTGATGATAAAAGCTACAGAACTATATAACCATTAGCAGTTAGTGGTTATCCAGTATTGTTACTGTGATTTATCGATAGAACAAAATTAGTAGTGTGTTGGGCAGACGTGGCGCTTATGAAGTACCACATAGTAATTTTATTTAAAGAAATAGAAATATAGAAATAGAAACGTTTATTTGACAAACATGAAAAAAATAAACACAAAACAAAACAATCAAGGAAATTTACTGGGGACATAACCCCGAACACCCAGAGACAAACCAAATTTGATTAATCGTTTCTCAATCGAACTTAAGTATCAATTTGTAAGAAAAAATAAAGAAAGTTGCGCATAAAATTTCTTATGACTAAACTAAAGAACACGCGAAGACGAACAGCTAGTTCTTTATATTTTATATACTATACTAGCTGTCCCGGACTTCGTACCGCCGCAGTTTTTTTTTTAATTCCGTGATATTTTATGTTTTATTCTGCTATTGGGGCTGAGACAAATTCAACAAATCAAAGATCATAAAAATCGGTCCAGCCGTTCTCGATTTATAAATGGTGTAACTAACCCGACTTTGTTTTATATATATAGATAGATTTTTTTCTAATTATAAATCAAAGCAGCGTTTCTGTCATATTCAGTTCTTGAGATGAGGGGGTGAGGCTCGTTCATTTCAAGCTTGTATTGGCAAACAATGCCCAATGTTCATTCATGCCTGACTCCGTAATGCCTCTTTATTTCAACTGTATTCCTCTACCCGTGTTCGAGAAAAAGGGTCATTATAGACAGACAGACAGACCGGACGGGCTGGAAGTTTTTTTTTCTTTTTAACCGTCTTTAAATATAATAATAATATAATGATATAATCTTTATTGCAGGCATAAAAAACCCATATAAAATTTACAATTTTAAAATAAAAAAATTAAAAGTACCGAGTAAAAAAGGAGAAGGTTCTCAATTTGGCTGTATGTTTTTTTAATGTATTATCATCATAATTTCAGCCATATGACGTCCACTGCTGAACATAGGTCTTTAGCCCAGTGACTTTCATCGGCCAGTTGCGATTGGCCGGTTGAAAGCGGCCCGCATCCAGCAGCTCCCTGAAACCTTTACCAGGTCGTCTGTCCACCTTGTAGGTGGAAGATTTACGCTGCGCTTGCCGGTACGTGGCCTCCATTCCAGAAGCTTTCTGCCCCATCGGCCGTCAGTTCTACGTGCTATGTGCCCCGCCCACTGCCCCTTAGCTTGCTAATCTGTTGGGCTATGTCAGTGATTTTTTTCGTTTACAAATTTCCTCATTCCTGATTCGACCTCGCAAAGAAACATGGAGCATAGCCCTTTCCATAGCACGCTGTGCAATCTTGATCTTTCTTACGAGGCCCACAGTGAGAGGCCACTTTTCAGTTTCATATGTTATCACTGGTAACACACACTGCTTGTACACTTTCGTCGTTTAATGTATGTTACCTCAGAACTCCGCAATCAATGAACTGATTTGAAGAATTATTGTTTTTAATTGAAGGGTATACATTCAATTAGTCCCTTAGAAAATAAAAATAATTCCTGATGATGATGATGATCTATGAGGAATAGAGGTACCTCCAGAAATATTATCGGCATACATATAGCGATTTTAGTATACTCTAGTGTTGCCACTCGATAGCCCATTATCGACAGACCTTACGATAGTATCAAGGAAAGCCAAATTATCGATATCCTATAGGATAGGCCTGGCCTATCAATCAAAAATCAAAATCATATTTTTTGCAAATAGGCCATTTACAGCACTTTTACATGTCCCAATATTATTTTTTTAACCTACCATTGCTTCGGGACAATTTGTGAGCTTACAGACAATTGTATTTATTAAGTAATAATAGTATCGGGTTTAATCAATACCATTGCTGTAATTTCTTATGGATACTATAAAGTATTGCTGCATGTCAATAGTATTGGTATATTTTAAGTAATTGATCTGGGCTGGTCTGGGCAGCTTTAGGATAGTTAAATAACTTCTTGAGTCAAGACCGCGACTAGGCAAGCGCTGCGTGGGGCGCCCTCCAACAAGGTAGAACGACGATATACGCAAGGCTGCTGGCAATGGATGGAAAAGAATAGCCGAGAATCGGGCTCAGTAGCGTGCATTGGGACAGGCCTATGTCCAGCTGTGGACTAATGTAGGCTGTTTGTAATGATAATGTATATAACTTGTCAAATAATACAGTACAATGCCGGCAAATTTTGTGTTTTAACTAATTTACTCAAAAATAAATGAAACAAATGAAAATCGTTTAAAAAATCTGAATTTTTTCTACATGAAGTTACATGATTTTTATTTTGATATTTTTTTTTACTAAAAAAACATAATGCCGACTATTTTAGCTGGCGTTATAGAAATCAAACTAATGCAGGATTTGATTTTACACATTTTACTTATGTCAGTTTGATCCCTAACTTAGATTGTTTTTTGTCAGTTTTTCTTTTTGGAAATAAAGTGATGTGTCCTTAGTACACTATTAAAAATGAAAGACGATAGTAAGTAACGATCGTTCCGTAGCTAAAACATTTATACTGTGCCTATAACTATACTAACGTGAGTTTCGTTTGAACAGCTTTTCGCGTATATGATCAGAGGGTACGGTCCGCTAGTAACCTACAGTTAAACACTATGTTTGTGTCTGTCTATATGAAATATCTATACCTACCTTTGACAACACCTATGCCTTGGGTTTATCATAAAAAAAACAGACAAGTGTAAGTTCACCCACCGAGGGTTCCGTACAAATCGGTAGGTACATATTTAAATAGTTTAGGAATCGAGTCTCGCAATTTAATTACAAATTTATTTCAAAATGTAATTACAAATGTAGTTTTCAGATTTTTTCCCTGTACTTTTAGGAAAAGACTATATTACTACTTGCAATTTCATATTTCTAGGCCATTGAAAAGTATCCTATAAATTTTTATTCCCTTGAGAGTGTTGAAATATACGTTTTTTGCGGCATAAACAGTCGTATCTTTTTTTTCCCTTTTTTTTACGTTAACTTAGTTTGATTTTATTATAGGTTCAAGTGACTGTACACTTAGTAAATGGTTTTAATTTGAACTCGATACCTCGACGCGTTCTCGAGATAAAGGATCTTGACAGACAGATGTACAGACAGACAGACGGACAACAAAATGATCCTTTAAGGGTTTCGTTTTTTCTTTTGAGGTGCGGAATCCTAAAAACATTGCTATTACTTAAGCTGGAAGTAGTAGTAGGTTACTATTAGTAAAATAATAATAATAGTCTAATAGGATAGTATCAGCATACGATCACGGACAGAAAATATGTACTATTTCTGAATCGATTAATATTTTTCACACATAATGACCAAAATAATATTATCAAGGTAGAGTTCTTAACCTTTTAAAAGTTGTGAAGCATTGATTCCAACGAAATTTTACAATATTTCTTAATTTAAAGTTTGCCACATCAGTGTGTGAAGCGAACCTCCCTCCTTGATTGAATAGAAATAGTTCTTCCTGTTTTCTGATAATTTTAATGAAGTCTTTAAAGATAATTATTGGATAGGTAATTAATTTGCTTGCTGTTTTAATTTTATTTTACGCAAAAAAGCGTGAATGCGATGGCTGGCGGTGAGTTGCCTCAATATTAGTGATGTTAATGTAGTTCCATAAGCGACCCTTAACAGCATGTGTCAAATATTTTGTCAAAGTGATATTTATTATATTAGTTTAATTCATAATAAAGTATGCCTATGCACCCCATTGCAAAGAAAGTTTTTCGACTCGTTTCAAGCTATATTAGAACGGACCAACTTTTAACGTGCCTTTGAAAGCACTGAGACTCTTGTAGTAAATGTCACTATATATACCTATATATATGGACGGAATGATCACCCATCTCATGACCGCGGCGTAGATTGCTTAACTTTCGTAATAATTTCCTAAGCGCTGCCGCCTCTGAGCTACAAGCACCTCAATACCTTATGCACCTCAAAATATATTAATTATATCTAAGTAATATACTCGTATTATAAAAAGGACACCACGCTTTGACAGCTAAATAGAATTAGCAGTTAACTGAAATTTGGCACACATATCTATAATGACATAGCTTTTTTTTTGTTAATACCGTGGGATGGTTATTCGTTTCCCTTTGGCTTAATTCTGAACTCTACGGAGATGAACTTGCAGGCAAAAGCTAGTATATAAAATGTTTGTGAACAAAGGAACGCGCTACACGACTAGCCGCGTTACGAACAGTTGCGCGGTTGACAAATATGTATATGTGAAATTCATTCGGAAAGCCGCATCGCAGTGCGTTTGAAAACAGTTTTCGGTGAATTTTTCTACTTTTTTTAAAATTTTATTTTTTTAAATTATTGTTTTACATAGTATTAGTAATTTTAAAAATAGTTTTTCATTTATAAAACAATTATGGGTGTGTAATGTTTCAAATAAATATTATAACTATAACGATTTAATGATATAATTTCATTTAATGTAATATATTTTCTTATAGGAACTCACTTAATTTAATAAACGTGCCTATATTCTATAATATCGTTTAAGATAACAATCATAACTTGTAACACTCACTTGTTATAACAATTAAAAGTTATAAAGCCCATTAAAAATAACATTAGTTTAATTTATTTACATTCCTTAAAAACGCAAGTTTATAATGATAATTAGAATCCAGCGTTCACCGGCCACTCCCACCAATTATCTAGCCCCAAACTAAGCGAAGCTTGTATTATGGCGCCTAGATAATGGATAAACAAACTAAAATACTTTTATAAACATCAATGACTTAGGTACAAATGCTCGTGCTCATCACACAAATATTTGCCCCTTGCGAGATTCAAACCCGCAACCGCTGGCTTTGTAGTCCGGAGTGCGAACCACTACATCTGACGGTCGTCTACGTTTCGCAGCTTCATTCTTTGCGATTTAGGTTTAACATAGTGTAGGATGTTTAAGGCAATGATTATAAAATGAATAATAAACAATGTGAAGGATGTACTTCAACATTGTTTTAAGTATGTAATCGTGATTAAGTAAAACATTTTACTATCTCGAACTGTAATAATTTAAAGCATATAATTATTTACAAATCATTGTAATTTTTACAAGAATCAAGTTGCGATTCAGCGAACTGATTTATCAGTTATAACATTTTTATTTTAAAATCAAGCAAAAGCGGATGATAAGTCAGACCATTCAGCAGTCTTTTTATCTCCTCTATACTAAAACCTTATTTGTTTGCTTTTAATGTACTCGCATGACGTGTATGAGCACTGAATATTAATGTATCTATCTATGCCACTTTCTTGGAGAGTGTCTTTTAATCAGATAGTCTGAGAACTAATTTTGGATAGTGGCTTCTTAACACTGACAAGTAGATTACTAGTATTATTGTTTTTGCGTAATATTATCTTATATATTTTAAATAGGTTTGTAAGCATCCGGCCGGGCAGATTTCTGAACGACAATCATTAATTTTGTTGTTTTTATTATATCGGGTTTTTTGATAACAATTTATTTTGAATTTGTAAATATGTTGTTAATTTTAATCAATGATTAGGTCTGTACACGATGTGCAGTTACTATTGCAAGTAAAGTTACAGTACTATTAGTGTCTTCAAATCAAGGCTCTCATTAGGCCATTTACTCATGGGCCAAGAAACCTAATACAACGCTTGGGTCCCACGTTAAATTAAACTTTTAATTTGTTGGCCTCAATTTGAAGACACCTTTCATGAAACGTTAAGTCTTTTATCATCAAGACTATTTCCTAATAATAGAGACAAAGTGGATTTATATGAGTTGATTGACCCATACTTGGCACACTAGTCAAATATTTTTTGTTAGAAAATGAATTATTATCGGTATAGATCCACATGTGTAATCATAATTATGTATGGAATAGTAATTCATCCAGGCTTTTATACAGCCGTTATATTGTTTGTAAGTATTATTTTACAAGGATGACAGCATTATCTCTACAGACCGTAGTGGCAAAAAAAATCTTAGTAAAGTTTGACTGATAATCTTGCGGCAACCAATGTTACACTGCAATGAAGGCTGTGGATCGATTTGTAAGGAGATTTTAACAAGTTACTACTAGGTAAAAACAGATCACTTCTCATTCACATATTCTACTTATTGACACAAACGATACCCTTCGCTCTGTCAGATATGATTTTTTGAATTGTTTTTAAAACCATTGAGAATGGTGAAAAGGCGTAAAAATTTAAATTTGCCCATGAAATCGTAAAAGCATCAATGTTAATTCTTCGCGGTAAAGAATAAATTGCATTTAGAATTAAAACGACTGGCGAATAAATCGATATTTCGTGTACCCAAATTTTTGTTGCATGGTTGCACAGCTCCCACTTCGTATCCTTGATTTTTTCCCTCGATAGTATGTCAGTCTCTGGATTGTGCTTTGTGTTAATATATGATGCAAAAACTATAATGCGACTTTCACACCATTCCCAAAGATCTCGAGCCTCATTATTAAGATGAGGGTATTTGACACTGCCCATTCTGTTTATGCATGAGATCGCTGTAACATTGTCGATTCTCAATAACAATTTACAATCGTAACAAACACTTTAAGTCCGTAAAAAGCAGCTTTTATATCTAATTGGTTTATATGCAGCTTAGTTTCATGTTCTTTCTAATGACCATATACCTCATTACCATTACAATATGCACCCCAATAAAATGAGGCGTCGGTGTTATTTTAAGTAATGATTCGCTTTAGGGGAGCACCAATAAAGATATTTCCTAATAAAATCAGGAAATTAAATTATTTGATTATAACTATCGTTTTTTAACATCGTTCTAAATTTAAGCTGTTCAAGTAGATTAGTACGCATCCATGAATATTGTACCGCAGGGCAGGCAGACACTAGGAGACCAAATACTGTGGCAAAGTCACGTAATTTACATTTCCGAGTATCTAAATAGCATAAACATAGCATTTTATTTTCTCTTTTTTATCCGTAGGTAATTCTAAGATCATCTTTTGAGAGTCAAAGATGAGACCCAGAAATTTACACCGACTACTCGAAATTAATCAACTCTTTTCTTTATTTATTTTCTTTAGCTGTCCCGGCGAACTTCGTACCGCCTCTTAATTTTTTTGTAAGTTTTTCTAATATTATATTTATATTATACATATTTATTCTGCTATTCGGGACAGAGACAATTCTAACACACCAAAGATCATCAAAATCGGTCCAGCCGCTCTTGACTTATAAATGGTGTAACTAACCCGACTTTGTTTTATATATATGTAATAAACATGTTTTTTATAAATTGTTATTGCAATCGTAAGTTAAGTTAAGGTAAGATCTCTTCCGATACAGAAAATATCGTCCAAATATATCATATTTTGATATCGTAGGTATTCCATTACAGGTTTTAATAATTTGGTGAAGACGTATGGAGCTGTGCTTAAACGGTAAACAATTAAATTCATTAAGAGTGCTGTTATAATCATCATCATCATTTCAGCCATGGACGTCCACTGCTGAACACAGGCCTCCCCCAATGACGTTTATTGGTGGGGATTGCCAATACTCGCCACGCTTGGCAGGCGGGCTGGCGAGCGCAGTTTTTTCTAACATTTCGCACGCAGACGCTGCTCCCCGTCTAGTGCTACAGGAATTAGTCGCCTCTTACGACACGCCTCCTGTTGGCGGTGAGGAAGTGTATTCTTTACGGCCGTCCCCACACGGTACTATGCTGAGTGCTGCTATAATCAAAATGTAAATATTTCCTGTGTATTTTAGCAATATTATAAAAACAATAATATGCGTCTTTCAGGTCATCTGAAGCCATATAGCATTCCCTGTTTATTAATTTAATAGCTGTCGGTAATCTTCCATTTTAAAGTGATTAGTTTGTATGAATTTATTTAATTGTTTTAAATTTAAAATAAAGCATTTCCGCCATTTGGCTTAGGCACTTTGGTACAGTACATGGACTTCTAGAACAAGTAGAAGTAGAAATAAATGGAATTTTATATATTCCTTGACCCATGACAATATAATTTTGTCATTAGTTATTTGAGACCATTGTAAGTCGTAATATTGCAAACGGCCAGCGTATCACATTATCTGCGTATTCGCAAGCATGCTGCGTCGAGTTTTTGTTTCAAGGTTGTGTGTGTATTTCAATATTCAATATAGCGCGGCTAATGCAACCCCAATCTGATTTTGCTTTTGCATTATGGTGGTGTCCCTTTTGGCTAGAATATCTGGAACGGCAGCTTTAGCTTCGGGTTCAATATAGGTGTCACAAGAAAATTACAGTTAGCCGGTATGAGGTATTTTTCGTGATCGAATCTTTCACTTCTTTAGACAGACCCATGAGCAATATAGCGATGTCTTTATGGATATTTTTTCCCATTACGTCTGGCGGTAGGGCTTCGCCCAAGGTTTGTAACATGTCTTTATCTAGTTCAGTCTCTTCCTCTTGATTTGAGGCGTTTGTAGTGCTGATATCTGGAACAGTAGAGAGTCCAGGCTCTGCCAAAGCAAGGTCCATTATCTCAGTAGATTCCTTGGGGTCGTTATCACGTGACGAGGTTCGTGGTATAGGAGAAATCAAACAAGGCATATCTAAGACTATCTCTTAGGAAAGCTCTTTGCATAGTTGCCGGGATGGTGTCAGCGAAGGCAAAACTTGCCTCTCGATTTCTGAATCTGCATAACAAACATATTGCATGTTATTTTGGAGCTTAAAAAGGTCGAAACTCTACCTAAATACAACATTACCGCCAACAACGGTAGCTGTTTTACTTACAGAAAATATGATCCGCCAACGACGGTTATATTTTAATTAAAATTGTCAACAACAACATTAATTAGAAATCACTGATTTTTAGTATACAGATTTGTCAACGACAGTCATGATTTAAGACAATTTAATATGATCATATGATATGGAGGCCTTTGTTCAGCAGTGGACCCGGGTATGGTTGAAATGATGATGATGATGATGAATCAGCACCTACCGTCATCTTTCCAACTTTTTTATTTTCTTTGCGATCCTAGCTTCTTTCTCTCTTGGTTTTTTTGTTTCTTTTTTACTTCACTTTTATTTTTAATTAACTCCTAAAATTAATACGAGGGTGTAGATTGCGTGCGCAGGCTACGGGCAAGATAACACAGAATGGCGATCGTGAAAGTCGGAGCGTCTCACCACGGCTATAGTGGAGGGGCCACAGTGGGGGTTACTTATGTTGCCATAGTAAAAAAAACTTAACTGCAAATGTATGTGCCTGTATGTATGGTAGATGGCGCTACTACATCATGTTAAACCTAAATCGCAAAGAATAAAGCTGCGAAACATAGATAGATAGATAGATACTCTTTATTGTACACCATACAAAGAAGTTACAATTTGTGTTTACAGAAAGATGCACAATTTAGGCGGTCTTATCGCTAAAAGCGATCTCTTCTAGACAACCTTCAGGTAGAGGACAGATAAGAAGAAAGGGGAAAGTGGAGGACATAATGATTCTCTTAGAGTAAACGTTGTCAATAAGCTGCTGATCACGTACATCAAGGAACATATGCACAACAACTTATTATGTAAGGATTATACCGATATTTTAGTGCCTACATAATTCTTAAAAACACGTACAAACTAAGGTTCGGTTATAATACAAAGTTCAACACATTAATAATTTGGAGATAGCTTGGTCAACGTTTATCATAATAATATAAGTAGGTACGTCCATGATTAAAAGTTATTTGTTTTGAAAGTTCAATACTTGAATTTCAGTAAAGGCTCATTTTCCATGCGAAGAGTAGACGCCATTAATATTCATTATTGTTTATGAGTTAAAATTAATATAACTTACTTATTCAATAGCCTTCAAGTTCGCGTGGGCTATGGGCTCTTCAGGCAGCTTGCTTAACCGACTTAGTTCATAATAACTGAACGTATGGAAAAGGAATGTACAAAACACGTATGTACAATGGACAAATATTTGATACTTATTGACAAAAAGATGATTAAAAATCCTAGTGATGTAACCACATGCTTTGATCATTAATATCATGCATTAATATCGGGTCGTGAGACCATATACTTATTTTCTATGTAACAAAACATTACGAACGTAACTTTAGCTCTTGCTTTTTTTTACAAAACACACAATTGCTTAATTTTCTATAAGTAAGGGCCAATTTCACTAACCTCAGTTAAAAATTATCCGACGATTAAAATATAAAAGGCCTAAATCAAGAACGCCATTGTCTATTTTTCTTACATTTATAATAAATGGTATTTAATAACCAATCGCATTATATTTTAATCGTCGAATAAGAGCTACTTGACGAATGTTAAATAGGCCGTGTTTACGTGTATGTTCTTTAGAATATTGTTAAAAATGTATTATCAACACTGCCAGATGCCGTCAGCGGAGATTTTTACCAGACGCTTTAAAGCACGCAAAAAATTACTTTATCTTACATAGTATGAGTCTTGGTTATATTATATTTTATTAATGGAGCTATTTTAATTTATTAATTTTTGTAAGCAGCCAGATCAAACATAAGGACCTAACATCCTCCTGACACGGTTAATATGTCACTTTGAGTATGAGTGCAAAGACGCCAGCTTACGCCGGTGACACAAGTTAGACAAGATTATAAACTATATTTTTATATGCTCTAATTAATACATTTATATATGAAATAAACTCTAGCAAAATTATCTCTTCAAGTTACGGAAACCAGAACAATCTATATATATTATTATAAAACAAAGTCCGGTTAGTTACACCATTTATAAAACGAGAACGGCTGGAGCGATTTTTATGATGTTTGATCTGTTGGATTTATCTCCGCCCCAAACATATTAAAACATCGGAAAAATTTCAGAAAAAAGATGAATGAAGAGGCGGTACGAAGTACGCTGAGTCAGCTAGTTAATTTGGAAGTCATTGGGGATACAGCTGTGGACTTCCTATGGCTGAAATGATGATGATGATGAATTCTTGATGCGGAAGTTGTTCCCGTTACCACTTTCTTGATGGCGTGTAGTACCCACGGACATAATATAAGTGTTTAAGCCTGTTAAGACCATGAGTTGCGCCTTGTTTATTTTAGCGGCGCTTACCAAACCAACCACTCAAGTCAAGGTTTCTCTTCGCCGCAATTTACGACAGTGCATAAATATCAATTTCTCTGTTAATACGCAATAAATTCACATTTTGATATTGCGGGACGGAGTGAACCGACTCGACACAATATTCTCTTTACCTCCCGGTATTAAAGGAGAAGTGGTGCTTGGAACGTAATTGTGTGTAGATGTAATTTTGTTTTAAAAATATTTTTTATCGTTCTTGTTTTAAGCCAAATGAGATTTTATTTTACTAAAGGAAAAATCATGCTCACAATTTCCATTTTGCTTGATTACCGTTTTAACGTTCTATTTTGACTACAGATCTCTTAATAGTCTTATATTTTGCATTGTCCGTCCATCCGTCCGTCCATCTATCTGTCCGCGTTTAGCTCAGAGACTTTTAGTACTAGAAAGCCGTAATTTCGCAAGGATACACATATTAATCCCGCCACAGACAAAGTGGTACGATAAAATCTTGATAAAATATTTTTGGTGTTAGTCCTCTACATGTACAACCTGGATGAATTCTTATCTATTGCATGGTCTGTGTCATTAGATAGGTTTAAAAAGATTTATTATCATCATTTTAGCCATTGGACGTCCACTGCTTAACATAGGCCTCCCCCAGTGACTTCCAGATTGGTCGGTTGGAAGCAGCCCGCATCCAGCGGCTTCCTGCAACCTTTACCAGGTCGTCTATCCACCTTGTAGGTGGACGTCCTACGCTGCGCTTGCCGGTATGTGGCCTTCGTTCCAGAACCTTTCTGCCCCATCGGCCGTCAGTTCTACGTGCTATCTGCCCCGCCCACTGCCACTTCAGCTTGCTTATCCGTTGGGCTATATCTGTGACTTTTGTTCGTTTACGAATCTCCTCATTTTTGATTCGAACTTGCAAAGCAACACCGAGCATAGCCCCTTCCATAGCACGCTGTGCAACCTTGAGCTTCCTTAAGAGGCCCATAGTGAGAGGCCACGTTTCAGTTCCATATGTTATCACTGGTAACACACACTGGTTGTAGACTTTCAGCTTTAGGCACTGAGGTATTTTGGACGAGAAGACGTTGCGTAGTTTTCCGAACGCTGCCCAGCCGAGATGGATTCGACGATTGACCTCCTTCCTAAAATTTGACCTACCCCACTGGATCACTTGTCCCAGGTAGATTTAAAAAGATTGTAGGCAAACATCATTTCTCGATTCTTGGAGAAGAAAATTACTTAAAAGATAATGTTAATTATGTAAAATAGTACGCAAATACTGAATATTGTGACTGGAAACTACGGAACCCAACCCGGCCCAACCCGGCACTAGGCCGGTTTTTCGTTTCGTACATTGATATATGGTGTCTATTATTAGAAAAAACCTATTGATATTTAAGTTATTCTATTGACATAGCCTTTATGTGGCTCGCCACAGTAAAATATTAGATCATGGCGAGATACCTCGCGTCGGTAGCAATAACGATCACTACGGAGGAGACTCGGACGCTGTAAGCTCTAGATAAGATTATAAGTTCCCAGACGGTATTCTAAAGTGTTCATAAGAAAAAGTAGCATATTAGGTACCCAATGCGCTTAACGGAACTGAAGTATTGTTAGAAAAAAATATTGTTATCAATTTACCCTTTATGTAAAAAAATATATAATTTGAAAAATACAGTAGTTTTATAAACGGTCCCCTGCGACTTATTTCAAATTTATAGGAGTATACGAGTTGCATAGTATTGAAGTGTCTTTTTTTTTACAATCACACCAATTAGCTAGCCCCGAACTAAGCAAAGCTTGTACTATGGCGACCAGATAACGGATAAACATACTTAAATACTTTTATAAACATCCGTGACTTAGGTACAAATGCTCGTGCTCATCAAACAAACATTTGCCCCTTGCCTTTAAAACTTTACTTTCCGTTTTCAACGGTTTGTAGTTTTAATAAAAAAAAGCGTTAGGGTCACAACTTTTGGTTAATAACACAGTATACTTTCGTTGGTTTTGAAGCCACATAAATTACATTCTATTCCTCTCAAATTATTCGCAAACAAAAAAAAAATAGCAAACCGCCCGACCAGCTGACATTAGTTTATACGGGGAAGTGTAGTTTATTTGATTGAGATTTCGATACAACTTTACTCTGGCACTAGCATAAAGGAAAAGGATCTGATAATTGCAATTCTAAAACTATTGGAAAAACACCGTGCATAGTGGAAAGTAGCATCTCGAAAAACCTAGAACACGATGAATGAAAAATTTGTACCCCAATTTTACACCACTAGGTGATGAAACCGTTACTGTTACCGATGAAAATGTTACTCGTATATACGTAGATTTTTGAGAATTTAAAATGACATTTTATGTAATCCTTCATTTGAACGAACATGGTTGAAACAAAACAATTTGCCTATTTAAAATAATTTAAATAAAACATGTTTTCAAAGCGGTTCACATTTGCAGATATAATATTGAGTAATATGCTTCTAGACTTCCCGGAATGATAGTTGTGTATGCATATACTGCTGCGTGGCTTGTCCATGGCATGTGACTAGCCGCCTGCGGTGCGCCGCGGCTCGCCTTGAATAAATTGAATAATGATATTATCTTATTCGTATGTAGATTTCTATTACACGTGTCTGAATTTATCAGCGAAATTCCCGTTACTAAATTTCATTTGTCGTTTCTGACGTTCACTCCTTAATAACTCGATGAAAATTTGAATTTGTTTATCTTTATATTCAGTCACCCTCTTGCAAACAAGTATCACGAATAAATAAATTAGAAAGATGAGATTATCTGTAAATATTGACGATATGATTATTGTTAACATAAGAACGTTTTACTATACTCGTACTTATACGTTTTACTTAATTATTTTTATTGTAACATTCATTCTCATTATTTTGCCATGAAACCTTTAAGGTTATTTGATTTCGTATTAGAAATTTTAACAAGGCTTATGATTAAATTTTAAAAATGTTATATCTATGTAATCCACTATCCTATTTGCGCCGCACTGTCGAAATCTAATAATGTAAGCAGCGCGTACATTTAGGAACGTCATTGAAATGTCCTACACTATTCTTCGAGTTTAATAAAATGCTCGGTTAGAAATTGCTCAGACCTTTAAACCTCTAGAGAAAAGAAGTGGCCCTATTGAGGAGCTTTCTTGAGATTGTAATCTGGTACGCACGTAAAGCAAGGACTCGCATATTTAGCGAAGAGCTAATTTTCTGATCGTGTGTCTCAAGCATGCAAAACGGTTTGTTCTTTAAGAAAACATATTATTTAAGGTAGCCTAAAATTTAAAGAATTACTAACTTAAATGGACACTACTATTGATTTCAAGGTAAGATCATAATTTTCAACTTTGATTTAAACAAGTCCATCTAATGTGTAAAATTAAAGTCTAGGATACCTATTAATAAGTTAAACATAAATTCAGAATAATGGTAAATTTAACATGACATCAGTAGATCGGCAGGTGTCAAAAGCAGTCATGATTCTTCAATCTCTGAAACTAACACGTTTCAAATAGGTCTTCAAAATTTCTAAATTTACGCTCTAATTATAATGGTTAATTGAAAATGCAACTATTTAGTTATTAAAGTAGCTTAGATATATAATTCCCGCCATAAATATAAAATACTTTAGGGACTCCAAATTATCATGGCGTTTAGAGCAAGCCGTACTCTCTAAAACTGACCATAAATCATAATCCAGCGGATTAAGATCGGGACTAGACGACGGCCAGTCTTCAGTTCTGATGAAGTCCGAAACTTTCTTTTACAACCAAGACTGCGTAGACCGAGCTTTATGACCCGGCGCCGAGTCTTGCTGGAAGGACCATTCGTGGTTATTGACCATGGTGTTGTTAAGGGGCTTTACTACCTTCTCATGAATGGTATCTTGATACACTTGTGCAGATGTTTTGATACCTTTTTTTACAAAAGTATGGCTCAGTCCGTCATAGCCAATACCCCACCAAACTATCACTGAAGTCGGATAGTGCCCACGTTGCACTCTGTCGACTGATTGGGAAGCTTCCTTAGAGCTTTAAGCATAAATACGGTCATTTTGTTTGTTAAAATATTGCTCAATAGTTTAAAAAATCTCATCCGTAAACAAAATTTTTCTGTGACCTCCCTTTGCGTACCGCTGCAGTAGTTGTTTCGATTTACCACCCTATTCTTTTTTAAATTATCAGTTAAGAAATGACCAGTACGTCTCTTATAGACTGCAAGTCCTAAGTCATCTTTTAAAATTCTCGACATAGTTCTAGGTGCATCTTCATCTCCCGAGATAAAATATTTTGCTTTCGGATAGGATTTCTTCGAATTCTTTCCCTTACTGCTATGACCACCTTTTTACCTATTAATAGCCCGGTATACAAACATTTTATTAATACCAAGCGTATGGAGAGTTTTAAAAATTGCATATGACTCCATACTTACTTTGTGTAATGCAATCACAGCGAATCGGTTCTCTTTATCACCTCACTCCATTTTAATATCGCAAAATATTGTACAATGTATTGGCGTCAAAATAGGAAAATAACAGTAGGAAAACAATCATATAAAAATGTCAGATTCCAAATTAAAATGTAATATTTCGTTTATTTTTAATTGTAACAGTATTTATGGCCAGACTAAGTAATTGTAACACTCAAATGTAATATTATTAAGGTGCTTTTTATATAGTATTGGAAATAGTATTTTAGATATAGTAGTGGCTAAATCAGTAATCACAAAATATACATGATGTCCAGGTACAGGATGTTCCAGTGGGCGACAGGTAAATAAGATAAATTATCGAAGTTAAGAAATTATCAGATGAATATTTATTTTTCCGCAAAATATTGTATGCTAACGTTTAAATAATATTTTATTTAGGAAGGTACATTACTAGAAAATTTTAATTAAAAAAATTGTGACCCTAGCACTAACCGTTTAGACGTCACACGTGTTTTTCTGGATCAATTCGCAATCAGGTCAAAATCCATTCTAAACTAAATATCTCGAGAATCGTTCATTTTCGCTGAACATACATGGGTGTCCAATCGATAGGTATTAATGTCCTCTATCATCTGACGCCCGCTGGTACACCCTTCATGGCACACCCTGTATAAGGAAAACCGGACAAATGCGAGTCGGACTCACCCACTTAGGGTTCCGTACAAATTTTCAGGTATATATTATAAATAGTTCAGGAATCGAGTCACGCAGTTAAATTACAAATTAATTACAAAAAATACAAGCATGTAGTTTTTAGATTTTTCCATGTACTTACGTGTACTACTATTACTACTATATGACGATATTACTTGCCAAATTATATAGTTCTAGGTCAACCAAAGGTATTATTCCATTTATGATTATCTTAAGAATGTCGAAATATACGTTTTTTGCGGCGTAAACGGCTTTATTTTTTTTACGTTAACTTAAAAGTTAATTTTTTTTACAGCTTCGAGGCTACTTGCTAAATCTACTTTAGTATATCGTTTTAATTTCAACTTAATACCTCTACGCGTTCCCGAGATTAACGGTCTTGACGACATACGGACAGACAGACAGACAATGTGATCTTACAAGGATTCCGTTATCTCTTATTGAGGCACGGAACCCTAAAAATGGACTAAAGTGATTAACGGTAAATTTTTGATAAGATCAAGAAAACTTAAATTCAATTGATTCAACACATATTTTGATACATGTATTTTATGTATCAAAATTGTACTACCACGCATGCTTACACAGTCGAAGCTTGAATGTTTAATTCACAAAACAGAGTAACTTTACCACAAACAACCTCGTATCCCGAGAAAGGTTTCGATCGATCTCTAGCTTTGAACCTATATACCCAAGAAATACTCGTAGAAACCTAAAAAGTCAACAAGCCCTGGCTTTAGGTTTTTTCAACCACAAATATATACATATCTATATAAGTAGAATACGAGTATTTGAGTCTATACACGCATCTAGAAATTGTCTTCTAGGTTTCTGCGCAGCTAATTCTAATTGAACCACGATTGATTTGGACCACAGTCCTGTCAATTCAATCAAGTAAAATAATCTTAAAAATACAAAGTTAGACAGTTTCATTAAAGGTTTAACCTTAAGCTCCTGGAAACAAGACAATAAAATTAAATTGTTACGCCCACGAATCTGTCCTTTTTACAAGTCTAATAATTAATTATATGAAAGCATTTTAAACATCTCAGAGTAAAGAAGATAAATTTATCATATCGTCATTTAAAGTACCTATACGTAGTAGTAGTATAGAAATAATGCAAAAATTAAATTAAATAACAAAAATATACATTGTTTTTATTATTAATTGTTGACAGTATCGATAGCATCCGCCAATAAACATGAATGAAAATATAACTCTAGGATTTTAGTAATAGGAAAAATTATAGACTCCTAAATAAAAGTGCCCTACTATGAAAGTAGTAAATAAATGACTTTACTAAATGATTTTTATATTACAGTGCAGTATTTAGTTTTTTTTCCCCGTCATTCTCAAAAGCAAGCCTAATCTGTTTAATTCCATTTCTAATTTCGATTAGCTAGCAACGAGTAAAACAAACTGGTGCAATGGGAAAGAAAGACCCAGTACTGTCATTATGTGCACAATCCAGGCTGCGCGTAAAACTTTACGGCAAAACCGGTCAACGCGGCGCAATAATCGAATGAAATGAATGTACCGCTCGAGCAATCTGTTGTCACCATAAAAAAATAAATTCGGCACATGCATAGAAGGATTTATCAGGATGTATTATATATCACTACATCAAAAATAAGAAGGTAAGTGTAAATCTAGGTTAATATAACGAAAATGAATCGATATTGCTGTTACTAATTTTTAAATTTAAACCGAGTAAGAGTATTAGGTAGCCTGAGCGTATTGTAAGGTCACAACTCAAATAGTGAATGTAGGTATATTAGATTGTTATACCTGTGCTTACTTGTGGTATCAATATCAAAGGGTGCCGTGAAAAAACGCTGCCTGCAAACTCTGTTCCATCAATGTTCGCAAAATGAAAATTCTTCAAGAGGAAACTTTTGTGTGGGTATCAAGCAAAGTTGATCAGTTTTCGGTACATGTACATTATGTTATGTTGCTTTTCGTTTATAAATCCGTACGAGTTTCATAACTTGTAGCCCTCTCGAATGAGGTGTTCAGCTCTTGTACTATAAATATTATTTATTGCCTCGCGCGAAAGCCCAGGGAATTTGAAATAAAGATGAAATATCCGAGTAGCTGGTTTAGCGATTTTTAAAATACGTCTGTACTAATATTACAAGGGGCTTACATTTTGTTTGTCTGAAATAGAGAATATAGGGTACAAAACATTTCTGTATAACTGCAACTTCTTACTTTTAGTGTTTTTTAAATTGTTTTGATTATCTGATAGGTGTAAAATAAATTGGCTTGTTACGAGTACTTTTAGCTTATTAACAAAAAATATAAAACAGTATTTGTAATCTCATACGTACATTTGTAAAGCATTATTAGTAAAATTAAAAAACAGAAAAAAGTAATCACACTTGGTGGTTCCAGAAAATGTTTAACTGTCACTAAATGTTTCCCGCGACTTTGTTCACTTGGTTTTAAATCAATTCAAAAATACTCTCGGTGTCAGAAGAAGAGCGTAAGTATGATGAAACTTACTCACAATCTAATCAATAGTACCTACGCTAAGAAGAAAAACATACAACAAATATTCCTTATTTTTATAGATACATAAATTAGTACACAACAATGTGCATATTCGTATTAACCGATGTACGTGTATCATTATACCATTTGATATGTGTGGTAGTTTCCTCCGATGCTTTAGCTAGATACATACTTTGCTTTGATAAGCGTCAATCTAAAAAATACGCTTCAAATGAAATACTCCAGAGAAAGGCATTATATTTGAAGGGCCTATTTTACAGCGTAATTCGGATTTAATAAACTAGATCTTTGTCAGCTACTTTTTGGCCTGATATAATACATTTATTTTTCATTAAAATTGGTAGTCGGTTCTTCATCTTCTAAGGCAGGTGAGAATAGTTTTTTTTCACCAGACTGCATTGGTATAGAGATATTATACCTACATATTTTTTTACTCGAAATATAAAACATGAAACCTTTTCCATTGATAAAGAAATGATACACTTGCTTTTAGAATGAAAATAATATTGCTCCGGTTTTGTAATGCGTTAAGACTGTCACTAAACATCACTGATTTATGAACAAAAACTACGATACGATACGATACGAGGTGCTTGCCCAGCCTGGATCAAAGCCGCTCCGGTCAAACCGGCATACCAGGTAGCACATTTTATAAGGAGGGACACGTTCTGGGATGGGAAAGGACGGCCGACCAGCCAACACGGCTACGTGATTTATGAACAAAAACTAAGAAAAAAATTGTTTTAAATAATGTTGTCAGATAAATACACGAAATCGCTCATCACACGAAAATTACAACACTAAGTTAGGGTTTCTATCTTAATGCTGTTGCACAAACACAACCTTGAGCCGATGGCTGTGGCGTGTTTTCGATCATTTAAAAAGAAACAAGATTTTGTTTTATTCTTAAAAATGCGCATTTGAGAATCTTAATTGAAAAGAGAAAATTAATAAACCTATAATGTGGGCAAGTAAACACTTTTAATATAACAATACTTATGACAGATTTTTATTAACTGACGTAAAATGCATATGGGTATGATGCATCTAAAAAATCTTTCAATAATATATCATTTAGTTTTTAGGGATCTATCATCAATACGGAACCTTTGTGGTCTGTCTGTCTGTCTGTCCGTGCAGACAGCAGTGAGCTAGTACTAGAAAGCCGCAATTTTGAAAGGGCATTTATATTACTCATGCCGATGCAAAATAAAATCATGTTTTTTTTTATTGGTGCCTCCCCTTAACCCATAGTGGGGATGTTTTTTTTCTACCGCATGGTGTATGTTGTCATTCTATAGTTCGTTTAAAAATATTGTAGGTGTGCAAGCACCATTTTTAGACATCTACCGACATGGTGGACACACCCTGGTAAATAAATAAAATAAAGGTTGCAGGAAACAGTTTGATGCAGGGCGCTTCTTACCGTCCAATTGGATGTCATTAAGAGAGGCCTACAGAGGGGCTGAAATGATTACACTGTTCAAAATAGGCCTCCACCACTGAAGATGAAGCTTTAAAGTGTTTTTTTTTGTTATGTATAATAATAATATCCATATTCCATCAAATTTGTTCAACCGCGGATGCAAAAATTAAGTAATCTTACTTTTGTGAATAGAGAGTAAAAAGTAGATATACTAATTTTGAAATTCGATAAACATATCTTTTTAGTTTATGTACACAATTTTTTATCATACAATGATCGCAGATGATAATCGCTATAAAAAAAGATCATAAAAATTAAGGGAAGTTACTTCATTGGTGATAGGCACCCCATTTAACCGCTGCAGCGACTATTAGCCGCAGTTCCAGTCGCAATCTCTTTCGTGTCGACATTTTATTATCGGTAGAGTCAGCTCCTTGTAATCCCCAGCCAGCGGTACAATTTACGATTTATAAAACCGCCATTTCTGTTGTAAAGCAAAACGATAAAGAGAATAGTAAGCCCCGACCTCCTCGCCCGGCTCACTCCGTTCCGTTATCTTAATATTCACTGATATTAAAAAGTTAATCCGAAAAAACAACAGTCTCCACCTCCGTTACTGTTTGTTATCTTAGAAGAAAAAGCACCGTAACTGTCGCATTTGGAGGCTTGTTGTTGAGGTAATCTACGAGTATGAAAATTAAGTGGTAAGATACTGTGAATTGTTTTCGTTTGCAAATAAAAAAGAATGTTAGTGCAAGTTTGTTTGACATGAGTTTTTTCATTATAAATCTTGTTTTTTAATGATTTGGATTATAGTAGTATATCTTATTTAGTAGGCATAAGAATAAATGTTTATACTTACCATCATGGGAATCGTAAATGTAGATAATATCCTTCCATCCATAATGCACAATTGTATCCACAATTGCTTTATGATAATCTGGTCTCATACTCACAGCATGGTCGATCAAGCCAGATGAAGGTGGTATTACCTAAAAAAAAAAAAATGACAATATTTGTTTATAATTTAAGCACAGATAAAAAAAATATGTAGTAACTGACATGTTTGCAATCAAAATTTCATTGTTGTAAGCGAACCATGCAGTAATTTAATAATTACAAAAATAATAAGGTACGCTATGTAATGTACATTGGACAGCAAAAATAGCCTACGTTAAAATTGTGTTAATTTTCGAGCCAAATGTTTCGTTTGGACCTTTTTCCTTGATTGATATAAATGGTCTTTGCAACTCGACTGCCAAGGAGTGTTGGATTTAGCTGTCACTCATTACTTTAATTCAATTTCTAAGTTCCTTTGAAAACGATTTGTTAAGATTAGAGATATCAAAATGTAGATATCATACTGTGGGTATACTATATTTTTTAAATAAACTAAGTATTCAGTTAAAGACGTGAAAAATAAAAATACGTTACACATAAGTATTTAAAAGTATTTATAAAAACAACTACGAAAACTAAAATTAGATGTAAATTGACGACCGTCTGGTGTAGTGGTTTGCGCAGCGGACAACAAAGCCGCAAGATCGTTTTTTCAAAAACCGACAACGCATGACTCGCGGTCGAGCGGCGCTCAGCCGAGGCAATGTGCGGCCAAGGCAGCCCGAGCCACGTCCATACCCGCCGATGCATTGGCGCGTGAGGCTGCCTCGGGAACCGTGCTCGGTCCGTCTGGACGTGGCTAGTAATGGATCTTTTTAAACGCATTTAAGGCCGTACCTCCACAAAACTCATTTTTTCTAACTTTTTGCAGCATTTTTACTCCTAATTTAATGTATATAAAAATAATTAAAAGACAAACAAGAATCTTTTTTTTAGTTTTATCTGTAAAATTTTTATTTACTCTATTCTAATTTAAGAAAACAGGCTTTTAAACTACGTCGATAAAAATGATTTTATGCATCTCCTCCGTAAGTAATCTTTATCTTAATTTTTGGCTTTGCCTAATCAATAGAAAATTTAATATACTTTAAATTGACCGAAAGAAATGTTGGAATTGGTCCATTATTGATTATTTTTGACAATAATTCATGATTTATGTACTTCTGTATCTCTGGCGGGCCAGCACTCTGCTCAAGGAACCGCCTTAAGTAAGTTTATTTATTATCTAGTAGCTATAATACAAGCTTTGCTTAGTTTGGAGCTACATAATTGGCATGATTGTAGAAAGAATTAGTTTATTTATTATATTGATATCCGCATAACTACAAGTACTTTATCATTACAGCCATGGGAGGTATGCTGCTGTATTTACCTTATACTTTATAATATGCTAAATTTCAATCCTAAAAAGTATTTTTTTAATTCGTTGCCCAACGAGCTTTTTTACCGCATGAACATGTCGGTGAATAAAATTTTCTTTAACCTTAGTAACAAAATTAACTTTAAATGGGTAACAATTTGTAACAAGTGAGTGAGTGATAGGTACTGCTCTGTTGAAGGTGAAGCCAGAACTACGTTACAATAGCCGCTATCGATCAAAAAAATAACAAAATACTCTTTCCTTGCAACTGCGTTCCGATCACAATCAACCATAACAGCTAAGCTGACAGTTGAAAGATGGAACTTTTGTCATTATGTACGCGAACTTATTAAGGGGAATGTGACCAGAACGAAGTCTTAAAGCCATAACTGTACCGTTTCTATTGAGTTAGCAATCTATCCACGAAGAAGATAACAGGTGCGGTTGTGTAGTTTTATGCCGTATGCTCTTCTCTGTCGGTCTCTTATTAAAATACTCGCGTCATAACACATAGCACCCTAATTAACAGCAGGATTATGTTTCGAGTGATAAGGATCGATAGGAAAGGACATGCCATCTGAACAAGCTTGCTTAGACAGCGCACGCATGAACTCGTAGACTTATTACCCGTCAGCCCGATTTGAGACCGGATCCACTGCAGTTTAACTTGTTTGTTGTTTGCTAATAGTTGCCGAATAGTTCTCAGTATATCATAGGCAATCGATAGACCTCACGCTGTCGAAGTACATCGTTGCACCTTACCAGCATGAGGTGGGCCAAATGTTGCAACGATCTTGAATCGACGTATTTGTCATATTCCAATGTAATAACATAAAATATTGCTTTTGCAAAAGCTTTAAGTTTCTGCATGCATAATTAAATACTTCGTCCCAATTTTAAAATAAATAGAGCAAGTTGAAGTACATATAGTATCTAAAAATGCAGCTTCTATCTTGTCTTACTTACTTTGTAAACTTTACTAAATAATTATAATTTATTTTACAAACCTTTTCTGGAAACCACGGAGTGACGAAAGGCATTTGGAAGGTGTTGGTATAGGAGTGAAGAGTGTCGAATGATTCTGGAGTGACGGCGCCCAACATCGCGAACACACCTCGAGCGAATTGGTTGCAAACTGTGTTAAGAAAAATAAAAACTTAAAACATGTTTTTTTAATAGAATAAAAAATAGAGCACTTCAACAATTATTACTGTCCCCTTCTTATGTAGGTTTGAGATTATACCTATCAATCTTTTTTCAGATTGGCTTCTAGGTTTCCAAACCAGTAAACCGTAATAGCATATATTATTATTTATCCTTACGGATCATCAGTAGTAAAACCTATCATTTGGTACGAAAATAGAGATCTATAATAAACTCTAACAAAGATAAAGTTATGCATCATGTGTTACCTCACACAGTGTAATAATTTAATACAGAATACAGTATACTAGGTCGCCTTTTATAAACTGGTAAAACTTTAACAGAACTTCTAATTATTTTAGAGAAACCGGGCTTTTTTTCGTTTCTAAAAACGGGAACGAAAACCATTATTATTCATAACAAAAAAAATATTAAGAGCATCTTGTCTAGTCTGAAACGTCCCTACGTCATTGCCTCTGTCTATCTCATTTCAATCGTGCCCCACTCTTCCCTCGGGGTGCACCCACGGGGCACGGGGTGTTTTATTTTACGTTGAAATCAAAATAGTTTTTGGCGTTTTTCTCCAAACTAGCATATAACAATTTTATTTTTTTAACAAAAATGATTCATTTATGTTTTTGTAATTGCTCTTTAAATTTCACCAGTTTATAAAAGGTGACCTTATTTATTAAACATACAGAATTCATAAACACAAAATTAAATATTATTCAATGTACAATATATCATCATCATCATCATGTCAGCCATAGGAGGTCCACTGCTGAACATAGGTCTCCCCCAATGACTTTCATTGGGGATTGCCAATACTCACCACATACAATATATATTGGTAACTAAATATAATATTTTTTTAATATGTTTGATGAGTCTCAAAGCGAAGTTTTAATTCGGTTATCAAGGGTGAGATGGAAAAAATTCAGAAGGCGAAGACGGATTAAATAAGACAATTCACTTTATTTTCAAGTTCATTAAATTTAGCTCTTGTGACAGGCTTTTAAGGTAATTGCCTTAAGGTGTAGTCATAATGTGCCATCTTACTTGGTAGTCCTTTTAAAAAATAACGTTTAAATTTTGTAAAAATTTTCCTTACTCAATTATTTTGTTTATTAAAAAATCTGGTTTCAAAAACGTCTTTTTTGTATAGTACATAGCGAAATTTAATTTTATCTAGTTTGAACCTGTTTTTTGTTATAGATTGATTCATTTTGATGCTTTGACGACATCAGTCATAAATTAAACAAAAATCTTAAAACAAGTCGAGTCACCGGGTAATAATTCTGAAGGTAGGCTATAGATAAGTACAAAATAAGTAAATCGATGAAAAAATTATATCAAAATACATGGTTCAACATCGTGCAAGACAAATATTTATCTACCAATTTTAATTAACAATTTTAAATAAAAAAAAAGATTGATTTTTCAAACAGAATAACTATGTGAATTCGGCTTTAGGGACTGGACCAACGAAATTCCCTACAATGATACAGCGACCGTCTCAGGTCGCATAATGCCACCTGCCCCCACTAAGGAATCTAATAATTTAATAACTTGTAATTTAGGGTTCCAACGCGAAATTAAACTTCTCTAAGACATTGAGTTGTCGGTCTGGTATACTAATACAACATAATCTAATATCTTCAAAGCTTTGTTCATTCATTAAACCTCATAATACAAAGGCTTATTACTTTATCCGTTTTCTACAATATAATTTAAAACCTCAAAACCTGTTTTATTTAGGAATAATCTTTTTTTAGTAATTAATGTATTCCAATGAGTTTTTTTTATTAAAAAAACAGTTTATGTTTAAAAAGACTAAGGTTTTGTTTCGAAAACACAATATAAAAATTATTTTATTCTCAGACTTGAGAAGCCCTGACTCGGTTACGTAACAACAAATGTATGTACCTAATAGTGAAAATTATATAATTTTCAAGTCTATTTGAATAATTATGATGTAGCAATTTTTTTTATGACCTCCGTAGTCGAGAGGCGAGCATAGCGGACTTGGTATCGCTATATCTGAGGATTGATTCCCGGTCAGCCAATGTAGAAAAATAACTTTTCTATATTGTCTCGGGTCTGGGTGTTGTGGTACTGTCGTTATTTCTGATTTCTGTAACGCAAGTGCTTAGGCTATTTACCATAGGATCAAAATGTATGTATGTGATGTTGTCCAATATTATATTAATATTAGCAAAAAAAGAAAATATCAGGTCATTTACATTTTTTTATAAAACTCTTACTCATAGTACTTATTCATAAGCCATAACAAGTCCATGTAAAATCATGTAGAATAACATTTTATAAACGATTATAAAAGCACGATTCCCTAGGTAAAAGCGTCTGTAGATTCCGGAAAGAAGGCGTCGTTAGAGGGAAATATTGTACTTCAAGTGTCGATATCGAGAGTTTGTCGATGAAGTGGATAGCTTTACAGGTTTTAGTAGGTTTCAAGTGCTGGAACTACCTAGTTTTGCCATAAATACTGAAACAAAGAAAAAAAAATACTATTGCAATTAACATTTATTACTTTTACCGAGTTTTAGTTTAATACATAAATATAAAACATTTAAAAATATAAAAGCTTATTCAAAGTGCTGCCATTGCTGCCAGAGCCATTGGCTGCAATACAGTCCTTTAAACGTTGAGGCCAGTTATCAACAGAAGCACGCACTCTTTCCATGGGAAAATTCTTCACTGCCAATCGTACGGATCGTTTTAGGGACTTTAAATTATCATGGCGTTTAGAGCAAGCCATACTCTCTAAAACTGACCAATAATTATAATACAGCGGATTAAGATCGGGAATGGACGACGGCCAGTCTTCAGCTCTGATGAAGTCCGAAACGTTCGTTTCCAACCAAGACTGCGTAGACCGAGCTTTATGACCCGGCGCCGAGTCTTGCTGGAACGACCATTCTTGGTTATTGAACATGGTGTTGTTAAGGGGCTTCACTATCTTCTCAAGAATGGTATCTTCATACACTTGTGCCGATGTTTTGATACCTTTTTCACAAAAGTATGGCTTAGTCACTCCTTCATAGCTAATACCCCACCAAACAATTACTGAAGTCGGATAGTGTCTACGTTGCACTCTGTTGTCTAATAGGGCAGCTTCCCTAGAGCTTTGAGCATAAATACGGTAATTTTGTTTGTTAAAATAATGCTCAATTGTAAAAAAATCTCATCCGTAAACAAAAAAATTCTGTGACCTCCCTTTGCGTACCGCTTCAGTAGTTATTTCGATTTTACCATCCTATTCTTTTTCAAATTGTCAGTTAAGAAATGACCAGTACGTCTTTTATAGGCTGCAAGTCCTAAGTCATCTTTTAAAATACGCGACATGGTTTTAGGTGCTATCTTCATCTCCCGAGATAAAATCTTTTGCTTTCGGACAGGATTTCTTCGAATTCTTTTCCTTACCGCTTTGACCACCTTTTTCGTAGAAACACTACGTGGACGGTCAGATCTTTTCTGTCACAAACAGAGGAGGTCTCATTGTATCTATTAATAACCCGGTACACAAAAAAAACTCTAATACCAAGCGTATGAAGAGTTTTAAAAATTGCATTTGGCTCCATACCTACTCGTACTTTGTGTAATGCAATTACAGCGATTCGGTTCACATTATCTTTATCGCAAAATATTGTACAATATATTGGCGCCAAAATGAAAAAACTCAATGAACAATCATATAAAAATGACAGATTACAAATTAAAATGTAATATTTTGTTTATTTTTAATTGTAACAGTATTTATGGCCAGACTAAGTACATGAATGATTTAGATTATAAATGTGAAATGTTTGTTATTCAATAATCAAAAATGAAAATGTGTGTTTGGCACGCTACAATGCTACTTGATTAATGCCATATCTAAGACAATACTCATCTTTTACTGTAGCTTGGTGAAGTTCCTAGAAATTTATTAAAAATAATAGAAAATATGTACTACTAGCGACTTCGTACGCGTATAGTTAGTTATTTGCACATAATTTTTAATTATATTCAAACTTTGAAAAGTTACTATTGAAAAAAATTACTGCAGTCTTTTTTATCTACCTAATAGAATAAAGAAAGTACTTATTATTTAATTAGATAGCTACCTACCTGAAAGGAAAACAGGATAAATTGTACTATATCGTGCGACAACGACATCTGCCCTCACGTGGGCAGACCCGCTCGGGTCAGTATATCTAGCGATGTGCACTTCCCACCTTACCGCCGCATGCGACTCAGTCCGCACCGTCCACCCTAAAATACTTTTTATTGGTTTAATAAAACATCCCTCTTTATAATAGTAACTAAAAAAAGTAACTGTTTTTAATAATTTTTGATTTCTAAAAATACATTATTAGTGGTGTACTAATAATATCTATAGAGCATACATTTTAAATTTCAGATCTCTTACTTTAAAAACATAGAACTTTCATACAAACTTCATACCCCCGTTTTACCCCCTTAGGGGTAGAGTTTCATAAAATCCGTTCTTAGCGGATGTCTACACCTTATAAGGAACTTACTTGCAAAATTTCAAGTTTGTAGGTGTTATAGTTTCTGTGATTTCGTGATTAATCAGTGAATGGTATTTCGCTTTTATATATTATATAGATTTAGTGAATAATCTTCTTAACGATAAGTTAATATTTTAATGGAATTTACTGTTTTGTTGCTATAAGTGTTATTAAATATCGACTATCGACATCTACTTAAAAAAATAAATAAAATGAAATATTTCTGTAATAGTGTATCGACAGTCATGTCTAAAGATTGACGACACTAGAGCGAAATAGGCGCGAGAGTCTGCGGCCGGCGCTTTTTCTGTTTCACGGGTAATTTGCTTTTGTTTCTCCTTTTAATTTCCTCGTCAGTATTTTTGTATTGTTCTCATTTTCCAAGGGACTCGAAAATATGCTATTATTGTTATCTATTGTACCTTTTCCACAAAAAAAGTCATCTACATTAGGTTACAGTAGTTTTGGTGATGTTTGATGGTTGATACAGTAAGATAAAAGCTTTTTTTTATTTATTAAACTATCATGTACTCTTAGGGTTGGTACACATATAAGCGGGCCGACATTAATCGGTAAAGCCGGTAAAATCGAATATTATGTAGATGAATATTAGGGAATCACAAACCGCTCGGCTGCCGCACATAATCTTATAATAATAACTACCCGATCGGCACAAGCCGAATGAAGCCGAAAGTAATGTAGTAGTGGCTTTTTCGTACTACAAATACTGTCGAATCAAATGACGTGTCGACCCGAATAAAGTACCCTATCGGCACAAACCGATCAAAGTCGAACAAATGCATTAATTGCTTTGTGTCGGCTTTGTTGTTCGAGAAATACTACCAATTTGATAATGACGGCATGCATATGTAAATGAAAGTTTTAACGCTATAAGGCTACTCAATGCCATATCTAAAGAAATTGACATTTTTCTCTGTAGCCGGGCGAAGTTCACAGAAGTGTCAATAAGCTTTGTTGAAAACATTTCCTAGTTTGTACGTTATTTAAAATGTTTAATTGTTTTCCTTGCAATGTTGTTTTGGAATTTACCGTCATGACGTAAGTGTTTTAATAAATAAATAAAATAAAAATAAATAAATAAACAAAAAAAAAAACCATCGAAATCAACGTCAACGTGGTTACGAAAATCGCTAAACATACTTAAAAAACGGATTTCAACTAATCCATTTTTATAGAAGAAGATTCGAATGCAACCGGCATAAAAGACTACAAATAAAAGTAATGTGCTGTTCTACTTAATTTAAGCAATATTTAGTATTTAAAAAAAGAATATTATAAAAATATTTTTAACGGTTTTTTATAGTAAAAAAATCTAGTGTAACAAAATATATTAAGGAACAGAAGAGGCTATACTGTAAATTCTGTATTTAAATGTTAACTCTATAAATAGTTCTCTGGCACAGTTTCGTTTGAATATAAGATTAAATTAAACAAAAACAACACGCGTTGTTATGTTTCTGAATTTTTATTTCGGTAACGGTTAACGTATTTTTTACAATCACTATGAAAAAAACCGGTCAAGCGGGACACGCTCAATGTAGGGTTCCGTAGTTTCCTGTTACAATATGCGGCATTGCTACCTGCTTTACATAATTAACAACATCGACTAAGTATTTTCTTCTCCAGCTACATTTAACACGTTAACTCGATTACTTGTGTGATAGTTTTCCTTTTAACTTCGTTAGACATACTACAGTCGTAGTTTTTTTCACACTTAAAATATAACTTCTATATTGTCTTGGCGAATGTTGTGGTACCGTCTTTATTTCTGATTTATGTTACACAAGTGTTTTGTGGCAAAAGAGGTGCACTTGACTCTTAACGAACGAAATATTTAAAAGCTTAATATTACGGACATGGATCCCTGAATCGAAAAAGTGTGTTTGCACAGCCACAATGTTTAAACGACCATTCCAATGATACCTCACGCTACGCGATAGACAAGTTTTTTTTAATTCTTTTTAATTCTAGTTGTAGGTACCTAAAGACAAAGTAGCCTAAAAATACCCAGTTTGTCGGCTTGATTATTTAATCAATACATAGTATACATTTGTATACCCATAAAAAATTACGGCTTTTTAGTACTCAGTCCCTAAACTAGGCTGCGGACGGACAGACAGACAGACGCCGAACGGACATGACAAAACTAATGGATTACGTTTTGACTAGTGAACCCTAAAAATATGTAATTCTTATTTAGACTTCGGATTTATTATTTTTACATATTTTTTGCTTCGTAAAACGAAATGAGTCAGACATCTCAGGATAACTTGCTATTGGCCTCTCTAAATATTAATTATATTAGGGCTTCAAATCAAATGCTGGTAGCTCACAATGATGGGTCATTCTGTTTAGAAGGCATCCTTCTTGGTAACAATATCATTAGGTGTGAAGTGGCAATATTAGAGAACTTACTCGGCTGGTAAAAATTGCTTAGTTAACACATCTGTAACCAGCCAATGCTTTGAGTTAGAGAAAAGTGATGCATATCATATATAATATATTATATTCTGTTTATATTGAGCTTCTTTGTAGTGCAAGCTGGAATGTTTAATATAAAAGATAATCAAATTCTTCGGTCCCTTATGCTTTCAGTGATGGATGAATGTCGATATTTGGGGATATCACCTGATATGAATATATTCATAGAAAAATATTGTGATATCTTAGAGCTGAGCAAAATATCGTATCTTGGTTCGGCTGGGTGGGTAATGTGTGCATTCAATCTTTTAAGAATGAATCGTTTTATGGAGATACTAATGATAAAAAACCTATTTTTGTCTTTACCAATATGTTTAATATTATTTTATTTAATCGTACATCTGAGTATTATCAATTTCAGTTTTTAGTACACTTTTTAAAATCACTAGTTTAGTATGTTTCAGCCTTTACCTTATTTTATAGTACACACTGCCAGCGTAAAGGAACCAAGAAGTTTAATTTCCGCCTCTTCGCGCTATTTACAAAGTGTGCTTGATTGAATCACAAAAGACGTCGTCTAAAGTTGCCCTTTTAGACTAACATGCATCTTACACCACCGCCTGCTTTTCACAAATAATTACAACACACTGTTGTATTTTCCAGAGTTTTGAATATTTATTATTTATTGATTATGACCTCAATTTTTTTGCAATTAAATTGTCGACAAAACGACAAGTTTGTGAACCAAAAAAATAAAATAATTGCAACTAATTATTTTAATATTGCTAAATCAAATAATAATTTTCAAGTGCAGTTGGTTTCTACAACAAAATAAAATTATGGTAAAACAACAAAATGTGTAGGCATTGAAACCTTAAATACTTCCATTAGATTTCTGAAGATAGACTTGGAATCATAAAGTTTACATCATCCAAGAAAACTCATTAGCGATAAATGTTTTATGAGAAAATTTTATGCGGCCTACACTTTATTCGGAGTACAAGGTCATAGTTAAGTATAAGAAATTGAAAGATATCCATACTTAAAGTTTCCGGAATTGGCCACTTACATAAATAATATTTAAAAAGTTATTAGGTACTACACAAAATGGATCTCTTTAACGGTGAAATACAATTTGTTTCATCTGACTGTCAATTGTTTTCACATTGTGGCGTCATTTTAAAAATAGTGTGATTACCTGTAATGAAATGGATTTAACTCGGGGAAATTTTCATTACATTTTTTTTTACGATTTTAAGTCTAATTTGACAGCTCTAAAGCTTCGTTTGGCTTCAATCTGCTTTTGGCAAAGAAGCACCATGTAATATGACTATGATGACTATCTATAGCTGATTTGTAGAATTCAAACGCGGTCGTGTCAATCTTCATGAGAAAATTCTTGAAGGTCGCTTGTGCACCGCTGTGAACAACAAAAAACATTGATGCTGTGTGCCGTATGGTTGAAACAGAGAGTCAAAAACAGTCAATCCTACTCAAACATTTGGGTGCGAGAAAGCTGTGTCCTCGATGGATCCCACACAATTTGACTGATGCTCAAACGGACCGCATCACTTGGTGCCATGCTTTGCTTGCCAGATACAACGAAGGGGCTTAAATTTAGTGTGGAACATAGTCACAGGTGACGAAATATGGATTTATAGCTACGATCCCAAAACAAAGCAGCAATTGAGCGTATGGGTCTTTTGAGATGAGCCGAAACCAACCAAAGTGGCGCGCGTGAAAAGTGCCTCGAAGCGGATGATTGCTTCTTTTTTAGGGTTTCGTATCCAAAGGATAAAAACGGGACCCTATTAATAAGATTCCGATGTCCGTCTATCTGTCTGTCTGTCACCAGGCTGTATCTCATAAACCATAATAGCTAGGCAGTTGAAACTTTGACATGTGATGTATTTCTTTTGTGTTATCGTAAAAAAAAACCTATATTTTGCTGCTAGACCAAAAAAAAATAAAAACATAATAAAATTATTATTTCATTGAGCCTTCCACAGAACAAACGTGGTTTTTTTGCCGTTTTATGCTTGATATTAATAATGGCAACAGGTAGATGCTTGTAATATTCTCAGAATATTATAGATAATGGTACGGAATCCTCCATGGGTCCATCTCGGTCGTTTTTTTAAATTAAAACTTGATACGGAACTGTTGCTTTAAAAATTGGTCGTACCGTAAATAGTGACTGGTACACGACCATTTTGTTACCGGAATTTATTGACAAACTCCATGAAAATTACTATAAATCGGCCGTATCATCATGCACCACGACAATACAAGTTTTCACACGGCCAGACAGACAAATGAGTTTTCAGGCGAAAAACTTACAACTTATGAGTCATCCTGCCTACAGTTCTATGGCATACAATAAATTCATTTTTTATATTTGATAGTTTTTTTTTAAATTATTAATTCCGCAAACTTTTAGTGCTCCTCACGTATAATTATGTACTAAGTAACAAGAACTAGATGGTTAGCCCTTAAACATGCAGCATAGATCTCTTAAAGCAGCATTTCTATTCTATTCTGTTTTATATGAATAGAGTTTGACGTAAAAAAACAAGATTTTACGTCAAACTCTTAGAGAGCAATGTTGTTTTTTCGTCAAACTGCCATGCCAAACCTAAAACTACCTAAATCTTAGAGTTCATGGATACGCTCAAGAGTTTAGTTAGAAGTCGCAATTGATCTAATCTAAAAAAAATATACAATATGTTAATTTTACACTTGATCAAACGAAATGTGCGGATACTAGATAAAAAATTAAAAAAAAAAAATTAAAAAAAAAAAATTTTTATGTAAACCATTTAAAAAATAAAGGCATTTTAAATTTTTTTTGGTAAAATTCTCATCTTTCGGTTTTAAATTATTTTCTCTTTAAGTAAACGGTGTAATTTTATTTGAAAGCTAGAAAAATTAACTAGCAATAAAAATTAAAATGGACCTACAATTCAAAGCAGGAAAATTGTTAAAAAAATTTTTTAAAAAAAAATTGTTAAAAAAATGCTTTTTTTTAAATTTTTGGTCTGTAACTTCAAAACTAGCACATTGAGGTAACTTTTTTAGCATGTTTTATTAAACTGCATGATTTACTCTACAAGTTCTTCAAAATAAGATAGAACCCATGTTGGGTTCTATCTCTAGTAAAGGTGTGTACTTATTGTTTATTTTGAGGTGACAAAGGACTTGATATTATGTGCACATGTGTATCATATTATATAACGTCATTGTCACAGATCAATTTTATGTTTGTATGTACCAAAAAACCTGTAGGTACCTTTTTTTCGAGTCACGCATCAAAAAGAAAAATATATATCAGTTGAATACTCACTGAGACGTGATAACTTGAATGCGTCGGCAGTGTTGATAACATCGACATAAGCCTGTAGCTCCAGCCGTCGACTGCTTATATTCTGGTTGTGAACTGTCATCGCGTATCGAAATACATTCTGTATTTCCTCAGTGTTCTGATCGAAGATCGCTCCTGAAATAAAATATAATATTATGAATTGTCCTCAGTTTTGTTTCAAAACTAGTAATCAAGTCAAATTAGACAACAGTATTTTGTTTTAAGGAAAAATACGACACGTCTCATATGAATAACTAATAAAAAGCACTTGTTTTTTAAATGAAATAAGTATTCACTTTAAACTTAAACTATATACACGTGGCCGGTTTTCGATTTGATACATTTACATTTTAAAATGTTGAGAACTGTTCAATTAATCTATTAATGATGTAAATAATAAAGTTCAGTGATGAATTATATGCTTGATTTTATATTCACAATATAGATCACTTCTCTGAACATTAATTAGTAAGGTAAGATTTTAATCTGAAAATCGAAGACAGAATAATTGAATGATCAAACGAACTTATCTAAAGCGAAGTTCGATTTTAGCTTTGTTGTCTTCGCCAAAGAGATTTAAGGTCCCTCCCATTCCTTCAGATTTAGATTTTCTTCTGTAGTCTGGATCTGTGTTGCTAGTTTACTGTTAAAGTAATAAAGTTAAGCGCTATATCATGTCGGAATTAGGGTTTGAAAGGGAAGTTTTCTTTTATATTAACTGTAAAAGCTTCCGCAGTATGCTTGGCTTATAGCATGTTACTATGTTGAAGTAAAAATAAAATATTTTTTATGAAAACATTATATTTTCATTACTCCAGGTGAGTTTGTTTAATCATTCAATTTTTTTTTACAGCACGTCTGTTATAAAATTGTATCTACAAAAAGTCATTAAAACTATAAAACCATAAATGAAAAATGTTTAGCCCAGATAATAAGGTATTTAACCGAAATTATGAGTTAAAAGTTGTCAAGCTCCCGTTGCAAATAGTTATACAGAATCATAATTTATTATGTCTTAAAGAATATAAATGAATAAAAAATCTTTCACAATATCTATTAACCTCGGTTGAGCTAGTTTCAAACTTACACGAAGAAATTCTATGATGACTAACTTAATAAGAGAAAGTCTGTATATTTCAAAGAAACTTGTTTCAAAGCTGATTACAACATGCCACAGCCGCTGAGCAACAACAAATATGGAACATGAAAATTGTAAATTGAAAGCTCTTGAAAAACCTTTACTAAAAACAGAAATCGCTTTGATTTTAAACAAAGATAAAAATGGGACTCCGTCCTTGAGTAATAAATAACAGTAAAATTCACTAAAACAAGTTCCAATATGATAAATGTTAAAGCTCGGACACAAGAAAAGAGAATTATTTCCACTGAAAAGCATCCAAAACAAGCACCGGAACACTTCATTGGACAACTTTATCGGTCATATAGTGAAAAAGCGAGCGCACCCGTATTCTGGGGAGCGTCATCGGCTTGATATATGAATGCTGACCGAACGTTTATCTGAATCACTGAAGCCGCACTCCGTTGCTCCGTGCCTCCTTTAATACTCGCAGACCCACAAGACCGCCTTACTTCTGTGGACGCGCACTATCGCTATGTCTTTTTTCACTTCAGCCGGTCGGACATTATGTCCAAAGAGCCATTTTGAGGCACCATTTCTAGCAATATTTCTTCCATTTGCAACGTCATTTCTTTCTATATTACGTCGAAAAGTTACGCCGCCGATCTTTTTAGAGTGTGCTCTAGTGTAATGGTAACATTTTTCATTTGTTTCCTTAAATGATTTAAGAGGTTGTGCATTTTTTTTCAGGCGTAAACTATTGGAAAATAGACAGAAGTAGGTTAAAAAAGGTTAATGATGGTAGTACAAGGTAACGGTTTTTTCGGTAAATAAGATTTTTGCTATCACCAAGCCTGATTTTTTCTACGAAAATTTGTAAATTTTCTTGTTATTTGGTTAAAGAAATGTGGTTCTAAAGGTAAATTAAGAAGTAAATAATATCTCTTTTCCTTACTACATTAGGAGTTCAACGAGTTTGCAGTAGCGATTGACTAACAAAAATATTTTTGTTATACAAGTATAATTATTGTAAGCTTGGTAAAATTAGATTTTAAAAAACTTAGCGATATGAAAGTTTTTCAACTGTTGGCGCTAGTTTTTTTTTTTCAATAACACCAATTTATTACTGCAAATAAGCCTAAGTTAAGGATCTTTAACGCGTCAATTTTTTTTACTGATTGGGATAATATTGTAGGATTGATAGGATTCCTAGACGAGAATCCAGAGTCAGCACTTATGAGGTTTTTATTTATTTAATTTACACTGTGTTTAATTAATAAAAAATAATTGGATTTCAAAATTTCTTTTTTTGTTTCAACGTGTACTCCTGAAGTGGTCGTTTTAACATATTTAGGATCTGATGATGGAATCTTGGGGAAATCAATAAAAATTTAGGAACGTAGAGTGTGTTTTCTAACTTTTAATAACTTATTCAGGTATTTGCGACTTGGAATCATGATATCATACTACTAAGCTGATAATGTAAGCTGGAGAACTCCTTAATGATTAGGAGTTTGTGGATACCTAATACTGCGATTTTTCGTCGACAAAACGTATTTAGTAGTGTCTTGGGCAGACATGGCGGTTACAAGGTATTTGACATAGGTATTATACACGAGATCTTATCTCATGGTTACGGCACCAGATTAAAGCAGGCTACTTTCAACTGGACCCGGCTATACATTTATTAATAATAATAAAAAAATAATAGATCCTCAATTGGACACAAAATGATTCTTAGGACACTACTAAAATAGTGAAATTAATTAAAGTTTTGTAAAAACTAAAAATTTACTTTGACATTGATATTCTCCATAGCTAGCACCGACTTCTAACTGATTTGGTTTATTTTGATAAATAATAATTTTTCGTTTTCTTAAGTCGATTCCAAACTTTAGGAACACGAACTTATATTTAAATTGTAATCCACATTTTATACCTTTTTCTGATTTTTTGAAATTAAACCCTTTTCGGAAAATACGGCATTATTCCTTGTTGTGTCTATTATTAAAGGAACCTCTGTGCAAAGCTTTCAAGTCCAAGGGTTTGATAAGTCCTTGGAGTCAGTGAATAAGTGAGTCAGAACTTGTATTTTTATTTAAATATATTAAGCTATGTAGTGGTAAGTAACAAAATTAACTGTACTATTTCATAGGTTTTAGCAGCAACACTTTGCAGCAAATTAAACTGGGGTAATTTTTATACTTCATCATCACTGTTAGTTTCTTACCGTAGAAGCTGGCTGCCAGCCAGCAGCTTTTTTACGTAATTACATTTTAAGTCACATTAAGAGCTAAACTGTTAAAACCTCGTTGTAAAAAGAGTCCACGTATTAGCACTCTGTAATAATTGTACATGTCGTAATAATTCCAAACGATCCACTTAAGGCGACGGGTAAGGCAAGTGACCTTAAGCATTTAGCTTTGACTAATGCGACTTCTATTACGTGCCTAAGATAATACAAATGCTTCTCGCAGACTAAACATCCATCTGTTGCGCTCCTGTGCGAATAGATTATCATTGCGAGCAAAATATCCGCTCATGGAAAAGTAGGCGCTAAGAGTAAAATCCATTAAAAATCCTTTTATTTCTCAATTTGTTGACTATTTGAAAAAAAAAAACTTCATCCTAAAGACATGAATGTTATAAATAACTAAATAAACCAACTTTGAATCTAAACAAAAACGTCGTTTAAAATATAAATGTGTACAAACTTGCAATATTTGCGGTACTTTCAATTTTTTTTGTGGTTATAAGAAATAATAACTAGTATTTAGTTACAACAGGAACTTCAACATATATGTTACATGATATGTTAATTTCCACATCCTATATTTTAGCCAGAAAAGTTGTCCAAAAACTGCTCTTTTACGTGTATTCTCCTTACCCGGAGCCTTAATTAAGGGGTTATATTCAGGTCTAGCGACATGTGGATTTTACGCTGCTTGTCCTTAACGCTTTTCGTCATTGATGCTGTTGAGGATCGTGAGGATATGAAAACAAGTTTATGCTGTTTGGACCGTATTTATTGTGCGAGGGAAAATTACATTTTTGTTACATAAAATGTCAATACATTTTTTATTTTCATATCTCTAAGACTTGATTCTCAAGATTACTAAAAAGTACGGTGGTGATGGTCATCAACAAACTCATTATATCACGATACGATAATGGGGAATCACACTGCATATTAATTCCGATAGGTGTCGCACTGTGTTTCGTCTTGCCTGTAGTGATTATTCGATCAATGGTTCTGACATCACATAATTAATACAATAATCGATAAATTGTCAAACATGAGTCAAATTTGCATCATACTAGCAAGCAGAGACAAAAAACGAACATGACATTCGGATGGAAATTAGTAAATAACGGTTGACAAGACCAAACACGCTAGCGTCATCTAAGATAAGCTTTGCCTGTGCTTCCCCATTAACACAAAGTTAGTCAATGACCCAAACAAAATCATAAATGCGATTTGTCACACACGCAATTTGCCACAAACGCATTTCGCCAGACACACCGTTGGTCGCGAGTGCGGTTTATCATAAATGCAATTTTTCACATGCTATTATTCTCCTTAGAAATGGATGTGACTCCACTTAGTTTCCTATTTCGACCAATTGACTTTTGGCTACTATGGTAACTGAAGTTGAATACTAGTTGTCAATAATAATTATAATAGTTTAAAAAACTATGTTACACACCTATTACTTATTACAAAAAAGTTTTTGTCTCTGTTGCGTCGCGTCTCCAAAGAGGAGTGCGCGCACGAAGGAGACAGTGACAAAACTTTATTTTTAATTCGAAGCGTCTTTCGCCTAGAAGTGTGTAGAATACGTGTTTATATGGATTTTAAAGAAACGGTCGTTGTCTGTGAACTTATGAGACTCAGGAGAGAAAAAAAGCGAAAAGAATACTGGGTACACCCCCTTTGGAGTGACAGGCTATTAAGTGGAAAGTTCTACACTATGTTTTCTAAATTACGAGAATATCCAAAGATTTTTTTTCAATATTTTCGAATGAGTGTTAGACGTTTTGATGAATTAATTCGCACTTTAGATCCTGCACTAACATACAAAAATACGAACATGAGAATTATCTGTCCCAGCTGCAGAAAGACTTGTTGTAACTGAGGTAAGTAAAAGAATAAATAATATAAATGTTTTTTTAAATTGAAGAATAATTTAATGATTATCTAGACTGATATCGCACTCTTGACAAATGTCATATTTCGGAATCTTCATTAGAGTCAGGTGCAAACTGTGAAACATAGGATTTAATACTATTCGAGGCTGAGGAGTCTTCAGAATGTATCGGGTTTTGATTAGAAGTTACTGATAGTGGAAATGAACTTGACTGAGTGTATGTATCCAAGTGAAGTTGGTTTTGGGGATTCGTCGATGGCGTTGGTAAAGAGACAGAATATTTGGGTTTAATTTGAAAATTTTGTGGACTTGTAGATGTAACATATACAGGATGTCCCATAAAGAGCTGTACCTACTGAGCTGATAGAGCATAAAAAGCTGTATCTCCTGTCCAAAAATAGTCCTATTCAAAGTCGCACCGTTTTTGAGCATATTGTGATTTTCTGAAAATAATTGCTAAGGAAAACAACTCGAAATCGCAATTTGTGCAAAAATGGTCTAATTTTGGATAGGAGATCGAGCCTTTTTGCTCTATCAATGGTTTTCGTTTAGTACGCTCTTTACGGGACCTATACGGGTGTATAGGAGAAGGAGATGAATTCGACTGAGTGTTTGTAGCTATTTGAAGTTAGTTTTGGGGACTCGGCGATGGCGGTGGTATTCGCTATGTGCAAAGTTGGTTGGTGGCGTCAAATCGATCGCAGCACGCTATTTGGCAGAAATGCAAAATAACTCTGGACTGTCTAGTGTCAAATTGCTATTATTCCATAGAAATCCATACTAACGTTATTAAGTATTTTTAAGTAAAAACTTAAAAATTCGCAATAAAATAAAAATAAAAACAACACATTATGTGACCCACACATAATGTGTTGTTTTTATTTTTATTTTTTATTTATTTAGAAAACCAACAGCGTATACAATAGGTACTTTATAAATAATAGTAATTAGACTAATAGTATGGCCAATAACAGGTTTCCCTAATTACTTAAAAGTAAAAAGTGTTGTTGGAAGAAAAATATATTTTGCAAATGTACATCAATTTAGAAATTTTGAATAAAATAAAACTAACAAACAAACAATGGAAAAGTAATTCAGTTCCAAGCCCCAAAACACTTACGTTTTGGGGTGTTTTAAGTCCAAGTGCAAGTGTTATATGAGTAATTGTATTATATTTCTACCATACTATTTAACATACTTATAAGTTCATTAATTTAAGCACAGCATAAAAAATAAATAATAGTAATCATACTACAGCGCAAGTGATTTTATAGGTTTTACAAAAGACATAATATATATATATATATATAATTGAATGAATAGATAAATAGGCGAGGTGATTTTTGCTTCAAACACCTAGGAACAATAATTAGAGATTCCTAAGCGCTGACGTGATTTCTTTTTAGGGTTCCGTAGCCAAATGGCAAAAAACGGAACCCTTATAGATTCGTCATGTCTGTCTGTCTGTCTGTCCGTCTGTCCGTCCGTCCGTATGTCACAGCCACTTTTTTCCGAAACTATAAGAACTATACTGTTGAAACTTGGTAAGTAGATGCATTCTGTAAACCGCATTAAGATTTTCACAAAAAAATTGAAAAATAATAATAAATTTTGGGGGCTCCCCATACTTAGAACTAAAACTCGAAATTTTTTTTTTCGTCAAACCCATACGTGTGGGGTATCAATGGATAGGTCTTTAAAAATAATATTGAGATTTCTAATATCATTTTTTTCTAAACTGAATAGTTTGCGTGTGAGACGCTTCCAAAGTGGTAAAATGTGTGTCCCCCCCTGTAACTTCTAAAATAAGAGAATGATAAATCTAAAAAAAATATATAATGTACATTACCATAAAAACTACCAGCGAAAATTGGTTTAAACGAGATCAAGTAATTAGTTTATTTTTAAGACGTCATAAATCGTAAACCGCAATTTAACTTTCGTAATGTTATGGATTTCATTTTGCAATAAAAATACCATAACTATGACTCGATTGTCGTGATGGGTGAACTTTTACTCATAACGGTACCTACAGGTTTGTACGGAACCCTCGGTGCGCGAGTCCGACTCGCACTTGGCCGGTTTTTAAACGTAGCCTTAGATTCAGCAAATAGATCGATGTGTCCAAACTATTTATTATATGTGTTAGCAAGTCGTGAAAGAACTGAGTTTTGGTGGTAATTTGTATGGTGCTGTGGAGTCTGTAATAAGGCTGTGTTGCGAGTACGGTATTTTGGAGTGCGAAAAGTGATTCTTTGGACATGATTTGGACAGTCAATTCTACTGTTTATTATGTCATACAACAGAGACATGTCCAACATAATACGCCTGTGTTCTAGAGATAAGAGATCGTGCTCAGTGCAACTGTCTGTGTAAGTATCGATGCTATTACGACAGCGAAAGTTAAGGTGGTTGATAAAAGTTTTTGGTATTCGCTCAAGACGGTTCATGTAAACATTGTACTGTGGAGACCATACAGAGCTAGCATACTCCAAAACACTTCTGACATACGCAAAGTACACCATTTTAATTGCACCAATACCCGAGAATGGCTTACAAATGCAAAGAACAAAACCAAGATTTTTATAGGCTTTGTTGATAACAAAATCAATGTGTTCGGATAGCGTCATTTTATGATCGAAATATAACCCCAGATCCCACACACCCAGTTTTCGGTTAATTTCTACTTCTCCAAAGTGGTATTTATGTAAAATTTGCTTAGGTTTTCGAGTGAATGTAATGCATTCACACTTTAACTGCGTTAACAGTTATTTCATTTTTCTTATAGTATTCATGCAGCCGGTTCAAGTCAATTTGTATCGATAGACAGTCATGTAGTGTGGCAATTTTAAGGAAAATCTTTTTGTCATCTGCATACATAAGATAACTAGTATGTTCCATGCAAGATCCTATGTCATACAGATAGGCATTGTAAAAAAGTGGACCTAAGTGAGAGCCCTGGGGAACCCCTGTAGGTATGTTTACGTAACTCGAGCGGTAACCACCTATTACGACTGCCTGTGATCGATTGTTGAGATACGATTCAGTCCATCGAAGCAAATCACCATGGATTCCGAGTGTTTGTAACTTATTGAGCAGGATCACGTGATCCACACGATCGAAAGCTTTTTTCAAAGTCAGTGTAGATCACATCAACCTGCCCACCATGATCCATATTCTCAAGTACAAAAGTAGAAAAACTTGCCAAGTTAGTAGTATTGGAACGCCTCTGCAAAAAACCATGTTGTTGCTCGGGGATGCAACGTGACAGCGTAGAATAAATTACATCATATACCACTCGTTCGAGGATTTTTGCTGCAGTGTTCAAAATGGAAATGCCTCTATAATTTTTTATATCGATTCGCGATCCCTTCTTGTACACAGGGGCTATGAATATCAGTACACATTGTGTAGGGGGGGGTGTTATAAAGTGTAAAAATAATGGGGAAAAACAGTTCGTACATATTTTATTCGTTTCCAACATCAAGATAATAATTGGAGCATAGAAATAAAGGGATAGCTGCTGTGAAAAAAAAAAATTGTAGGGGGTTTGTATCACAGACGTTTGTCATATGATCACAGCTCTTATTGAGTAGCTTTGACCGTTAGTTCTAAGTTCTTCACGGCTCTCACAAGCTGTGCTAATACCAATTCTTACCCTTTTTGCACAGTTTGAGGTTGGAAAGTTATATCATGATGTATCGATTTAAATCCCATACGTATTATAACATTTATATTTTAGTTCGCAAAATCACTTATTATAATATGCAAAAACTTTTTAGATATTTTCATCTAATTTTGAAGAAAAACAATCCTAAAATCATTCTAAAACCATCCAGTTGCCATAATTTGAGAGATCATAGTCCACACTAATTGTGGTCACTAGGGGCGCTGTCATCGCGCACACAGCGAATAGAGACAGAATATTTGGGTTTGATTTGAAAATTTTGAGGTCTAGTAGATGGAATATACATAGCAGAAGAAGATAAATTCGGCTGAGTGTTAGTTGCTATGGGAAGTTGGTTTTGGGGACTCGGCGATGGCGGTGGTATAGAGACAGAATATTTGGGTTGGATTTTAAAATTTTGAGGTCTTGCAGATGGAATATACATAGGAGAAGAAGATAAATTCGGCTGAGTGTTAGTTGCTATGGAAAGTTGGTTTTAGGGACTCGGCCGTAATAGAGTGACAGAATATTTGGGTATGACTTAGAAATTTTTAAGACTTCCTATGTGACTTGTAGGTGGACTATTAATTGGTTTTTGAACGTCTTGAAATTTTTTTAAATTTTTTATCTGTACTTCTAATTTATTCTCCTCCGGGGCTGCTTTTAACAATGGCACCAAGGATAGCGCAAAATGCTTTTCCCTGTCACAGTCATCACAAATACTTTTATTGTTCCTCATAGCCTCAATAAACTTACTATCGTCAACACTTTTTTTATCTAAAATCCCTAGAAGCCTTTCTTCGTAAGATATTTTATTCGTATTTTTCTTTCGGGGATATTCGCTTCGCTGTGGTAAATCTTCATCAGTATTCTTAATATCTTCTTCGCAATCAATAAGATTGAAATCCTCTACAGAAGATGTCTCTCGAGTGTCCATGCTTGGGATAAGGAATAAAAGTTGGTCAAAATGTTTGTACTTTCTTTTTTTTTAGCGGCCTGACCAGATTTTTGTTCACGTAGTTCACGCACAAAACTAGCCCTTAAATTTCTCCACCTTTTTTGTGCAAGTTTGCCTGAAAATAAATGTTTCTAAAAGTAAGTTTATAAGAGTTAAGTTTTTGTGTATGTTCGTGTTTAGGAGTAAAATACATATTAAATAAGGCCGTGTTCTGGACGACAGCGGGCAGCGGAGTGGTAGCGGCAATCAATAGATTTTGTATGGATGCGTTCGCCGCCACCGCCGCCGCCGCCGCTCCGCTGCCCACTATCGTCCAAACCGCGGCCTAAGTAATGCGGTATTTTCGTCAATCAAACAAAAAATTACGAAGATAAAGCGCATCAAAGTTTGGGAATGGGCGCATGTGACATCACGCCTTGCTAAAAAGTGCACGGCGTGACGTTACGCGGAACTTTAACGGGCTATATTTTCATCATTTTTTGTTTGATTGAGAAAAGAAAAAATACGTGTCCAATCTTTTCTGGTAATCCAACTGACGGACTAATTAGATTTTTTTAGGAAACTAGCCAATTAAATGAAATTTGAAATATACCGTGTTTATACAATGCCTGCTTGGTTACTGAAAATTCAGGCTTTTACTTTTATCCACAACGAAGTTGAACGAAGGGTCGAAAATTGCCTGAACTGCTTTGAGAAAAGGATATTACGGTCGTGCCGCTTTTTTGATCGACTTGGCGGGGGCACTGCCGTGCCCCCAGATAATTGTAAAATATATGTTTACAAATTACAAAGGTAAAGTTTGTTTCGACCAGGGATACACCAAAAGAAAATGCTACTCTGAAGAGGCCTAGAGCTTCTCAGGATTTCTTTACCAGGGCTACGCCGATAAATATACAACCTACGAGTATTTACAATAGGATAATGTCAGACTGAAGTTCGAAACACATTGTTTATAAAAAAAAGGCAAAAACTTTAAAGGTTTTTTATCAAGCATAACATTAAAGAGTTGGTCAAAAACAACAACCCTCTTAATTATTAATGAAAACAATTTAATCTACATTGGAATCAATGCATGTAGAGTACCTACCTATTTTAGTATGATTTTACTGGATTTTAATTAAAAAGTAACTATAGACCGAGGTTTTATTATAATATAATATTGTTTCTACAACTATTCGACCCTAGCTAAAGGTAGGTTTAGAAATAAGACCGCCTGTTTGTACACATAAGGTAGGTGCACTATGGAAGGCCACTATAACAAATAAACCGTTATTATTCGTTTATTTCCAAAATAAATTAAACAAACGGATCCGCCGCTGCGTCTGTGGCCGTGAGTTCAATGGGTATGCTGCAGCTCCTCGACCTTAAAATTTTCCCTACTAACTTCTTCGGATTTAAGTATGAGTAGAAATTGTTTGTCATCACATAGCAATAACTACGATTTTTTTAGCTACGGCCGTCAAATGAGCATGGCCTTCTATGGTCCACATTATAATAAGAAGTTCTTTGTTTCTTTTTTGTAAAATACTTCTATTATTTTGTGCAATCAAGTGTCTATCTATCCACAGGATCTGCTAGCAATGTAGTGAAATACAAAGCAAGGCTAATTACACATGGATTTAATCAATTAACAGGTATTGATTATTAAGAGACTTATGCCCCTGTTGTGAGACATTCTACATTGCGGACTTAACATAATAATGCAGCTTTACATGTTAACAGGGGCGTGCATTGGTTTCAGATGGGGGTAGGCTGTAAGTGAAAATTTAGTAAGTTTGCGTGAAACAGTAGGCGATCTCGTGGCAGCCTGACATTGGTTAAATTGCACAGAAACGATCTAAGTTGCGCGCTTTAGTAAGGAATAAGTACAGGTAGACGACAAAATGGTTGAAGAATATTTATTGTTTATTGTTGAATACGTAATTAAAAATTATGGTTAGCTGTCGGTTTTTTATGAAGGTAGGCTCTGCATAATAGCCTATATGGAATGCACGCCCCTGCATGTTAAAGATCTAAAAATGCGTCTTGAAGACGTAAATACTGAATTCCTCAATAGAAACCTACAAAAAAAGGTTTATTTAAAGATTCTGAGTCAAAGATCAAGAAAACAAGGTTTGTATTTAATAAAAATCCTTGTGTAGACTTGAATAAGCTCCACGAGCACGGAACGACAAATTGAATGACTGTCTGTCTTTAATTGGTTTTAATAAAACTTCTTCGGGGCCATGTAAAAACAAAACTTTTTGGTTCCGAACTAGTCATACTGGCCGTTTTTGTAGTTATCTGTAATTTTTTTTTAATGGCTACGCTCATGCACATAAGGAAGAAAAAAAAAATTTTTTTAATTTCAAATTCTTTTGAAAATGTCAAAACAGATTTTAAAACAATATTCATTTTAGAAGATTTAGTTTTTTGACAAACCTATTTAAAAATGATTATCGTCGATAGTAAAAATACGGTAAAATAAACCAACTGACATTGTATTTCTTATGAAGGAACTTCAAACGGAAAATCTAAAAACTTGTCCCAGTCTATTAAATGAAAACTTGAGGTTAGTACTACTTATGAACAGTCGTTGTATCCGTTCTAAGAACTTATTGGATGTCTAATGTATTTAAATGTAAATACTCGACTAGATATTGCCTATGCTATGGTTTATCTAATACAATAAGACCTACTATAGACCTCATGAAAACTCAACTTTAATATTGCTATGTTTTTTATACTTAGTAATGTGTTATTTCCTTTGAATTTATTTTAATACCTGTTGCCTGAGACTTTATTTGTTTGTTTATTTGTAAGAAAACCAACAGCGATAACATAAATATTAAACTAAAGTCTATTAACATACAATAAGGCCAATAACAGGCTTTCCTTAAGTTACAAAACCACATGTTGTCGGTAGGTTGCAAGTGAACATGATTTATTATATTAGGTACAGTAGAAGTTAAAGGTAAACGTCAGGCAAATCAAAAATGATTAGGATTCAGACAAATTGCTCACTATAAAGATATAAATATATCCAAGATACAATAATACAATTAAATATCACACAACTAACATTACACATGTGAAAGTTGGATTTGGTTGAGGTTGGTTGTGACGATGTATGTATCCACATCTGAAGAGCGCATGAGATATAGATATATCCATTGTAAGAATGGACGGTAATAGCGGATTCTGTATAAAATTTCTTAAATTTACATTTTACATTTTATTTTACACTTAACTTTTTTTGTTTATATTTTACATTTTACCAACAGTAATGCTTTCAAGTAATACGTTCCTTAAGAATATCGCAAACATCGCTTTTGAACTTACATCTTTTCATACAGAAAAGATCGATGTCGCTAAAGGCAGAATTGTATGTACGTGCTAGTCGAGTCATAACAGAGTTATTCGAGTATTTAGTGTGATGTCTAGAAGGTTTTAATAATGATGTATAGCGTGTACGGCATTTCGGAGTATTGTACATTATTCTACTAACCAGATCAGTGCAATCTATATTGTTATTAACAATGTCAAAGAGCAACGACATGTCGAATGAAGTTCGCCTAAGCTCAAGGGGAAGAAGACCATCTTTACAGCTCAATTCGTATGAGCCAAACGTTTTGCGATCGCGGTAATTAAGGTGATTGATGAACTTTTTTTGAACTTTGTTTGCGTTCAATTTTGCAAATAATTTGATATTATAATTTGATATTCTATTGGAACGGAGACAAATTAAAAAAGAGCATTAAAATCAGTGAACATTGCTTCATATGACTTCTTCTAGATATAGCCAGTTCTGGATTTGACCACATTTTGTATGGATTCTAATTTAGACCATTTCTGGATTTGACCACTTCGTTATGTGTCCACCTTTGGTACAGCTCACAAAAAAAACAAGTATACAATCTGTTAAAATTAAAATAGTTTAATTTCATTTACATTAACACAATTTTCTTCTATAACTTAAACCTTTAAATTAAAAAAAACTTGACTTTTTACTCTAGTATGAATAAAATAATAATCTTGATAAATTTAATATCCATCCACCTTCTGTTTTTTTTAAGATCAACTATTTTTTTTTACGTAATCGTAATAAGTAGCTTCTTTCTTCATATATTACACGAATACGTTTTTTTTTAGAAATTCTGGCTTTTAATCTCCGGTGCCATTTCTCTAAAGGATTAGTTATCCGGTGCAATTGGTAAGCACAACTCAATATTTTTGGGTTTAATTTGATCCATTGCCTTTCGAAATATTTTGTAACTTAATCACTTCTGTTTTTGGTGATAAATTCAATATTAAATACCAAGTGTTGTTACTCGAATAGCCTGCATAATCTAATAACTTAGTTGTTCATTGTTAAAAAAAATGCGATTTGATCCATTGCCTTTCGAAATATTTTGTAACTTAATCACTTCTGTTTTTGGTGATAAATTAAATATTAAACAGGTACCAAGTGTTTTTACTCGAATAGCCTGCATAATCTAATAACTTAGTTGTTCATTGTTAAAAAAAAATGCGGTAGTCTTTATTTTATCTTTTTCCAGTAAAATTAAAGTGCACGCAATCATTTTAAGACCATTGTATTAGTTTTGATTTGCAATAATTTGTTCGCCAAATGGTTGTGTTGTTTTAACTAACTCGATGTAGCTAAGTATCAAATATCTCCTCACCAACTGGAAACCTAAATGTACAGTTAACGGAAGGTCAACCTACCCCAAAAGTTAAAGGTAATTGAATTTTCAACTTTATGTCTGAAATGTAGAGATTCAAATTCAAATTCAAATTCAAACCTTTATTGCATGTCACATTACAATTTTGCGGTGTTAGAAAAATAAAGGTATACATGTGACGCCCTGCAAGGGCATAGCAAACAAGAGAGTGACATATGTACATATTTTTAAATTTCATAAGTAATAAGTTATAATAAGATTAGTGTACATTTCAAGCATTATACAATTATAGATTTATAGATAATAAATTAAATTAAATTAACTTGAATTGTGCCACCGAAGAATAGTATCAGTTAAATTTCATATTTATCATTGAAAAATTCTGCTAAGTTATAGTAACTTTTATTTATTAGGAATGTTTTTAACCGTTTATAAAAAATTAACGGTTTTTCTAAGTTTTTAATGTAATTTGGAATGTGATTGTAAATTTTGATCAACAGTGTGGGTAGATGAAACTATTTTTAATTTTGTACTCTTAGCTTATTTAGATTTCTATTATTGCGTTTTATACTTTTTAGGCTGGTTAGGTTCAGAGATCAATATCAATTGAGAAAATTTGCCGTTTTGTGGTAGGTTGACGTGCTGTTGTCTATACTTAAAATTAAGATACGTATTACGAATATTATACATTAGACTTACTTGTAATTTTACATATTTTAAATTAATAATAACGTAAATATTTAACTGACACAAACACAAAAATAACATCCTACATTTCCATTGCCTACTTCTCTACTGCACATGGTCCATGCAAACACGTTGGTTTTACAAGTGTAATATTTTTTTTATATCTTCCTATAAATAATTGTATTGCAATATTTTCTGACGTGCAATTTTTTGTGACGAATTTTAATATTAGTAAAAGCTAGTCAAATGTAATATTTAACTGTCAGATACGTGACTATAATATGAGGTTCCTAGTCAATGATAGTTTTAAATAATTATAACTATATATTATTTATGTTTAATCCTTACGTTCATCTGTTTCCCTATCTGTTCATCAACACAATATTTGGCTTGCTTTTGCTTCACAGCGACGAGCACCAAATTCTCAGTTGGAGTAGGTACATAAATTTCAATGTTTTTTGTCTTTTGTGCGGATAGTGCCTCGCACTGGCACAGGTGTCGCATGGTCTACGCGAGCATGAAACAGACTATTTCAAGCAGGCAATTAAGGTGTAACTTCCTCCAAACAGTCTGCCAGAGTTAAAATGGGGCCAGTTTTATTAGATGATTCGTAGTATAATTTTTTTTTTGGTAATAATCTACCTAACTTTTTAAGAATCAATAATGTTTTGGTCTTTTATACTTTCTTAGAGATAGGAAATAATCTGCACTCGAGCGCCATTAATAAGGCTTGCATATCTTTAGTCTAGTATTTATAATTTTTTTATTTTGAAAAACACGATTTTTTGTTGGCATGTTTTTATATACAATATTGCATCGTTAATTATTTTCCAAAACAGTGACGATTTGTTTCTTTAAATCTGTTATTAAATTCATGTTTTTGGGTCTTAAACACAATGATAATAGACCTTAACAATCAAATACTTTTGTTTATTAGAATTGTATAAGATGTTTTAATGGATGTTTCAGAATATACTTGTAAATTTTTCTTCCCTTATTAATAAGTTATTGTAAATTGTAAATTGTGTCAAAGAATGGCATATTTTGAGACGGAAAAATCAAACACAACTTGTTCTTAAAATAAGAGTAGAATCTCAGAAAAATACACAAGACGTGGTCTACAAAATTTAGTTTTGGTTTACATTTGAAATAAATGGGAAATAATAAGCCCATGGAACTTGTAGCGCCATCTATTAGTCCAGATGATAGTTGTTCAAAACGGAGAAATTTGCTAGACAAAGCCCAATCTAGTTTACGGCTTGACCGGTAATTTTGTGAAAAGAAAATAATGAAACCGTTTTGTATTTTGGTCGATTGTTGTTTATAATAAGAATTGGATTATGAATTAAGAGAGAGGAATTAATTCATGGTATTTGGTCATTCTCTCTTTCTCTATAAAGTAGCTCAGTTAGAATTTTTTTATTGGAAGCCGGTGACAATAAACGAATATTTTTATTGCCTCAGGACTGCTCTATGACCTAAATTAAACGTATATTTATTTTTAAGTTAGATGTACATTTAATTCATTCAATCATTTTTTTAATTATAAATAAATTATACATTGTTTTCACAATCACACCAATTGTAATATTGTAATACAATAATGGATAAGTATACTTCATATAAACATCCATGACTTAGCTATGTAAGTTAATACTCTATAGTATTGAAGGTAAAGTTAAAAATTGTAAGGTCATTTGTCTCTATGTGGTATATTGCTAAGCTGTTGACTGTACAATCTTGGTAGTATTTTTTTAATTACTTTTTTTAGTTGATTTGTTTTATAATCGTCAGCCAAGTTCGTTACTTACATCACTTAACTTAAAGTTCCAAGTGAAATTGAAATGAAAAATATTATTTCATGGAGGGTTAACAGTTACATTTAAGGTTTTTTATCGGCTTTAGTGTGTTATAAACTACAGTTGCAGTATATTAAATGAATTTTTGGTGTATGTATATTCATGAGCTTAATAGTGCGCGATTATGAGTATAACTAAAAAGATTTGTCTAGGTACTATAATTATTTCGTTGTTCCTGGGCTGGTAAAAATAAATCTTAAAGTATTTTGTAAAAATTCAATATTTCAATTTTTTTGTTTAAACATTTAAGGTCCTAAATGTTTTATCAAAATAATATACGATAATGGATACCTACAATGTGGTACTTGCATGATCTCATTTTTACGATCTAACGTTTCACACTAAAAAAATATTACTCTGACTGTAAAAATAAAAAATCATTACGCTACTTTACGGATGTGAGTGCCTTTCTACATACAAGCAATACGAGTAGTATCTTGCGGACATTGAGAGCGAAAGAGGTGGGCGCATAGCGTAGGAAAGAGAAAGCAAGTTTCACAGCCAGTGGAAGCTGCGCGCATCGTGTCCCGATGATGGGGTGAGGGAAACAAACACTGAGATGAAATTAGATTTTAAGAAGCTAGAAATATATTTTCTGCCAAAATTATCTGCCAAAATGTTTTCAGTCTTATTTGTTACATAAATTTTAGGCATAATCTACTAGCGATTGTGCAAACAAGAGTCAAGTAGTCATAAAATAACCTAAAAACGTAAATTTAATAGTAAAAAAAAACTACCAAAACTGACACGGAGCACACATTTTAGAATTAGTTTTCGTTATACTTACCAACAGCAATTTTTTCGATGGGTAATGGCTGCGCTAACACCGCACTTGTATATAACAATAACAAATTCACACTGACAGTAACTAAATGTTTTTGTGGCATTTTTACTTGATTTATAAGTTGTTTACTTTTAAAAAATGATGCACACGAGTTTCACATGCTCAGAAAGTATTCAATGAAAGTTTTAGTAGAGTATTGTGTGTGGAAATCTCGATAAAGAGTAGAGATGCTGTGTGCAAACCTGAGACGTAGGGGCGACTGATGGCGCTCAGACGTGGCATGGGCGCGGGGGTAAGCACCCCCGCCGCCCCGCACTTTACTCACTCGATTGTGTCGTTGTTAGGCGATTACTAGTATTATAAAATATTATAAAATACCGTGTACGATATCTATGGCTATATTTTTTATTTTAAAACAATATTCAGCAAAAGACTATAAAAATCCAGATTTACAGATTACTACATTAAATGTACTTGTACATTTTGAAATAAAAACTCGACTTTTAACGGAAAAAGCGATTCATTTACGCAAAGGAAAACATTAGGTGCTAATGTGTGTGTTACAAAATTTGTTTTATTAAATAACTTACCAGGCAAGTGTTAGTCTAGGTTCATAGCATTATAGCTAATGTATGAAGTAGATGTTTCGTATATTAGATGTATGATGAAATGATTAGCGTTATTATGATGAAAGACCACATTGTTAATCAATTCCAGCCGTTTTTTCACAATTTCTTGCTTGTGTCTTATCAGCATCTGGCAGTGGAGATCCAAATTGATGATTTTACCCAGCGGTAAAAGCTTTTAACGTAGTAATACCTTTTTAATTCCATTATGCACATCATCGCCTTATTGCGTTTTTATTCTGCGTATTGATTCGGGTTTCGATACAGTCTGTGGACTTTGACCGACTTTTGAACATAATCTTTTTCGCACGTTCGTGGCATAGATGATCGACTTTTTATCACTGTTGATTAATCTCTTCAAAAGAAATTTAGTTTCACTACGTTTTGATATGAGTTTACATGGTTCGTTAGGTTTCTTTCAGAAAGCTCGTGTGTCAACAAAATATATATACGAGTAGTATGTATGAACTGAGTCAAAACATATTTGTGATTATTCCGGCCCCATCTACTTTCCTTTTAGCTACATTTATAACCAAGACCTCCTACAGCTCCGCCTTCTTGGTTTTTATTACATAAAATTACACTTACAGTTAAAAATACATTTTGCATCCGGTGTTGTTCACCTTAAATGAATTGTGCATTATTGTAACAATTGCTGCTAAAACAAATAAAAAAATAGATAAACAAAAAAACCGCGACGACAGAAAAGTGCTGTTAGAGTCAGTATACTCAACTCCTGCTGAAGAAAGTATTAGCCCTGACCCCTAAAAGTACTTGTTTACATGTTTGTATGCTCGTTGGTGCAGCCATACGTAGACAAACCATCAGCTAATAAGGTGATCGGATGCACTGGTAACGGCAAACACTAAAGCCAGAACCAGAAGAGTGCGCGCGACATGAAAAATAATAAAACAACAAGTTTAGTTACGCAAAACAAAAACAAGTTAGTGCTAGATCAGGCATAAAAGTGGCACGAACTCTTTCAGTAGCATCAAAGATAAAAGCGAACTACTAAACAAATGTTTGAGTCTCTATAACATGTTGGAGTGCTGAGATCAAAAACTGGATGCCAAAATAAGAAAGGATGAACTAATTAAAAAACGTAAATTTATAACAATTCACATCACAGCTTAGACAGTCATCTGTGTCGACTTATAATGTTTTATGTTTATCAAATTCATGAGTTATGAAATAAAATATTAAGTAAATCCGCGCAACAGACTTCTGCTAGGCGACAGTTGGATAACTTTTGGAATTACTGTGAATGTCAACCGATTACAAACCGTTTCAGTGAGCGCATTTATTCATACTTGTTGTAATTAAAAGAGCGATCAAATCCTCGGCTGAGTAGAAAGTCTGTAGTGTGCCTCGGGGCTCTGTCTGAGCCAATGTTGACGCCTTGCATGTGTGCAAATAATGGATAGACCTCTTTCGTCTGTCCGCATGAAAAATAAAACTATATTGACATCTATAAAACCAATAATGTATCTTATGTCTTCTTTTTTCTTAATATAGAAATCTGTACCATTATCAAAATCTAGTATTTAGCTAGATTTGTGAAGGCGTATAAAAGATAGGACCAGCTAAAGTAATGTGCTGTGGTAAGTTTAATGGCTCATAGTTTACTTCTGTAGTTGGCAACAACGTTACAAGTTAACGGTTTCTGCATAGTTGCTTATCAAAGACGATATAATGACATCGCAGCGTTTATTAACACTTGACCTAATGTCGAGGTTGAGTGGGTCAACAAATTAAGTTTCGAACATAGACTTTCAGTAATTAAACTAGATGTAGGTACTTCCGTTATCTAGTAATGCACGGATCGTATATTTTTTGCCATTGCGGTCAGTGACCTGAACTAAGGCTGTAGATAAAAGAACGCAAGTATTTTGAACAGCTGATAATGTCACATTGCATGAAGACTCCCCGCTTTTTGAAGATTGAGCTTGAGATTCCAGTTGCGATACGGATAGCGCCGACGGCGCCGTCGGCGGCGGTGTAGGAGAGTCAGAATGCAACAGAGTGTTGTGCAGCTTATGACATAAACGACAAGGGCCTAATCAAACATAGTTTAAGCATTCTAGCTTTATTTATTTTGTTATCTAAATCAAATCAAATCAAATTTGCATGAATACAACACAGTATCGATGTTACAGTTAAGGTATGAGGTCATAGTATTCAGCCTGGTTACAAGCGTGCAAATCTTAATTACTAGGTTATAAATATTGAATCATTAATTTATACATTGCTACACAGTCCATCATAAAGATATGAAAGCAGATTTGAACCGTGAATGCAACATTATTAACTATCCTTTAAAATCCATGTATTCTTGAACATTGTAAAAGCACCTCTCATTCAACCATTTCTTTAGACTATTCCTGAATTCATTATAATTTAATAGTTTTAAATGTGTAGGTAGCTTATTGTATATTTGTATACACATATTGTACGCATTTTTCCTATAAATTACTGACAATGATCTATATTTAGGACAATGATAGATTGCATGATTGCCTTGACATAATGGGCTAACATAACCTGATTTTAAGGGAGGCGATCGTGACTCGACTATTAACGATTTATGTCTATTATAAGTGACGTCACTGCATCTACGCTTAATGCTATAAGCTTCCTCCATTGTATCTAGTAAATCAGGTCGGTTTTTTAAGAAAGTATTAAAGTCAGCAAGCGTGAGCAACTCCTTTAAAGTTTTACGGCAAGTTTCCCATTCGCGGCTTGTTGTTACATCAAATTTACCCGAGATGATGTGTATAATGAGTATGTCCCAATGCTCTGTACGAAGCTTAAGAGTCTTTAAAGCCCTAAGATTTCGATTAACGGTGTCTATAATGTTACGTAATGTCTTAGGTAACTCAGGTAGGTTCAATATTGAAAATAGCTTGAAGATGATTTTTAACTATAAATCTGTTTAACGAACCCATGTTATAACATCATTTTCTGCAGAAAAAGAACAGATAAGTAATGCAGCGTTGTCCTTTAAGGAGGCACGAAAATAATGAAATTTGTTAATATTCGGGATTAACAAATTATCTAGATATTTATGTGAGTCAAACGTATCATGAAACTCGATCCAATCTTCATACCGACCCGAAAAGGTAGGTAAATTGATAGTAGGCAATTTAAGTTCTGGCCCGCCTCTAAAAGCAGCAGTTGAACCTGTAACCGTGGAGTGGCTCGCGTTAAAGAGAGAGAGAGAGATTACGAACACAATCAAAAAAATTTTTGTTTGTAAAAACCGGCCGTTTGTAAAAAGTGCGAGTCAAGCGAAAATGTAAATAATTAATAAAATCCTTTTTTTGTGATATAACTACTATTTCGGATTTTTCAAGACATTTTTCGTGCTAAATTTTATGATTCTAGCTAGGTTAACGGGAGGAATCTTCTTAAGTTTTAATTCTTTGCGAGTGTCAAAATATGCGTCATAAAGGGGCCGTATCTTTTGAATGCGATGATTTAGAAGTTTGTCTTTTTCACAGCTTCAAGTGATTGCAGACTTGAGTACTTAGCTCAAATTGAAAGTTACCGATTTCTCATAAATAAGACCAAATATTTGACTAACGATATACTAGTCATGGATGTTTATAAAAGTATTTTAGTATGTTTATCCGTTATCTAGTCGTCATAGTACAAGCTTGGCATAGTTTGGGGCTAGATAATTGGTATGACTGTGTAAACAATTTTATTTATTTATTTATTATTATTATTATTTATTTACTATTTTTGTAAGTAGATCCCTTCACAATTTCTAATTGTTTGCATTTGCTGGAACTATTGTAAAAATCAGTTGGACCAGTCTTCCTTGGGACGAGGGACCTCTTTGATGGCTTGAACGCATTTACCGCTAATTCAGGGCTCGTAAAACGTGTGCCTCTAAGTTTTTATTTATAAGAAACAAAAAGTAACAGGGTGCGAGGTCTGGGCTGTATGGTAGATGCGTCATTAGTTCTACATTTGATACGCTCGTTAACTTATCAGAATGCTAGAACGCGTTATCGTGTTGAATGACGACATTGCCTTGAGGACGCTCATCAGGAACTTTTTCTAAGACTCTGGGTAAGCAAGTGTTGATTTACCAATCTGCCGTCACTGTCCTTTGATTTTTAAGCAACATTGTTGTGTAATGTTTTGATTTGCCATCCATTTTCTTACACATGCTTCGAATTTTCTTCACTTTTGACGGCAAGTCTTCAAAAGGCAAGAGCCATTCTGCCAACTGGCTTTTGGCTCTTTCCGGTCCAAAGCAGTACACCCAGGTGTCATCACCTGTCTGTTTCATCCTGTCTGTCTGTCATTATAGACAGCCAGTGACTGTCCACCATTAAACTTTTTTATCATTTTATGGCACAACTTTTTTGTTTTACACATGTTTCAGGTATTCCGTAACATCATTTGCGGTATCTATCAAGTGAAAAGCTTCGAAACCGTCAGATGCACATGTATATATTTTGCACTTGGCTCGTTCTAATGCCTAACACAGTACAAATTTGCTGTCAAGTATTTTTTCAATCAGTTGTCGAACCGGTATTAATATTGGATTCCATAACCGCAGTTGCCGGCCAAGTTTTACGTACATCGTAATGGAGATAAACACGTCCACGTCTAAAATCTCCAAACCGTGAAAACACAGAGCTACGACTTGGGGCTTCATCACCAAATGCCCATTAAAGTATCTGGTACAGCAAAAATCGTTAAAAACACTAAGTAAGTAAGTTTGTGTCAAATCCAGTACCATGTCCATAGTCAATAATCTCTTCTCTTTCTCCCCGACCAAAAAGCAAAATATCACATATGGCGGTGTACTTTAGATTTTTTAGAAAGAGAAGAGAAAGATTTTAATGAAGAAGACGAGTAACATAATAAGAAGAGACTGATTAGTTTTTTCTATCTCTTAAATTTTTTTTTTACTCTCTGGTAACGTAAACACCCCGTAGCTCGTATTTATTTTCGAATAAAAATATAAAGAACGAATATTGTAGGAAATTTTATGTAGAATCTTATGTCAGGAGTATGCATAATGCTATTTTAACAGATATCAGATATATATATAGTATGTCCATCTAGATTCTATTAAATCACGTTTTTTACTTTAAAGGGTTGGATCTCTGAACCCTAAGTTTTTTAAATGAAAACGAAAAAGATTTTTGTGATTTCGTAGATTGCCCTATCAAGCCTAATGGAGAAACTTTGAAATCATTATGTGTAACAAACATAAAAAAGAAGGGTGTAGTAAATATTAATTAGACCATGTTCAAACACTTGGAAAACTTTTGGTTGCAATTCATTAAATATTCAAATCTTTATTTCAAAGTCAATGTTATTTCCAAGTAAAAATGTCCTTAAGATAACTTTAAGGGCAACTGGCTACGAAGTTTAATATCCTTAAGCAGTTGGCGGCCTGAGGTCCTTCAAACATTGAAAGCTCAAAGGGAAAATAAAAAGACATTTCCATTGCAAATTTGAGCAAGTTTGATTTTGATCGCTACTTTGGGTGGAAGCCTGTGAGAAACAAGGTTCGGAATCCGAAGTCCTACCACTCTAATCCAATCGATGCCACGATAAATCTCTCGCTGTCCTTTTCTAACTCGTATTAGTGCTAAAAGGACAGATGATCTAGCAAAGAAATGCCCACGTACAGTAGTTGTGAATGAATGATCTATTCTAGCCTGAAGTACGTAATATGCAAATGTCTGAGAACTTGAGATGATAACTATACAGGGTTACATTGCAAAGGGGTGCCAAATTTCAAAAATAAGATCTAGAGAATAATATAAAGAAACGTCTTAATCATTAATATTTTTAGTAATCGTATGTTACGAACAAAAATTACTTTAAAATATCCGAAAATACTCGTAAATTCAACAGAGAGACTACGAAAGCCGCGCGGTCATTCATCAGAGGCAGTGCACATACAGTGCAATTTTTTCATATAATGGATAAATCGAATAGATGCACTGATATTATACGTTTAGTGATAAATTAGATTGTTAGCAGATTGAATGTATTTCTTAAATCTCTATAATGAGGTTTCTACTGGTACCAAAAACGCTGCCCTTGTGGCGGAGTATTAATCACACAAAAACGCATCGTTGATTTCAACACGAGGAGAAGAGGAGATCTAGTTTAGACGTAAAATATACAAGACTTATTGTTTTGATGGCCTCTCAATACATATTTGATAATATCATGTACGTACGCAAAAATTTAGATCTTTTTATAAAAAAAAGTGTTATTCATTCATATAACACAAGAAACAAAAACAAACTTGTAGTCCCAAACTTTAGATTGGCCAAAACAAGTAATTCATTCTTGGGAAATTGTATTAAATTTTTCATTAATATACCTTACAATGTTATTGAACTTCCTATTAATAAATTTAAGTCACATGTCTAAGGGGTATTATAAAATGTCTACACTAATGTCTAAGGGGTATTATAAAATTCAAGACTATCTTGATGACAAGAATGTATGGTCAGTCCAGCCTGCACTAAATTGATGTACCTACCGGTTTACTTTGATTTATATTTTTTGTGTGGCAGCTAGTGGTGACTGAGTTTGTTCCGGCGTTTCTTCTCAGCGCTTGCCAGATTGTCTGTGTCTTGTCTCGAAGCGCTAGTAGGGCCCAAAAAATAAGGAGACTTGTTCTGGCCCCATTTATGGGCCTATAATGTTATTATTGACGTTCATAAGTGGCAATTTTGTCCTAAATTGAATAAATGATTTTTGACTTTGATTTTGATGTATTTTGACGCATACTTATACTGTATCCCAATATATTAAATTAGTAAATTCTATTATTTGTGTGTGTGTGTATTAAGGCACCAATTAACAGGGGCATGATTTGTCAAACGAACGTTTTTTAAATCCCATAAAATCTTAAATATTTAAAAGTTAATGATTTATCATAAAAATTGCAGAAGAATACTTACAATAGTTAGTCGCCTATCATTCTAAGAAAAAAAGAAGCTGACTACTTAGGGCATTCCAAATAGTGTCGTATATTTGTTTCAACAAAGGCCTCTTACAAAATATAGATTTACTATTCTGCTTATTGAAGCAGAATAGTAAATCTATATTTTGACACTATTGAGTGAAATGAAGTTTTTATAAATGCTATATTTTCGTACTTTGTGTGACAGAACTCAGCAAGCGCTTCTGTAGAGCTCGTAAAATATAAAAGCAATAAATGTCAAGCGCAAACAGCCAAGTTTCACAACATAAAAGTTCTTAGCGGTCGTAGAGGCCGCCCGCGACCAAGTGGCTATTCAGCATTTTTCTATAATATTGTTTAGTAGCCCGTCTATGGCATCACATTGTACAAATGTACCTGTGTAGGCTATGTTCAATGTTCGTATTATTATATAAAAAGTTAATTTAACAAACCAAAAAACCCGACTGACTCTAAAAAAGAACTAAAAAGATGTAAACTAGGTGTCAATATTTGTAACAAACTGACAAAGTATAACTAACTGACAATCGGAGGCTAATACCGACATTTTTTAGTCAGTCGGTTTTTTGGCTTATTAAATTAACTTTTTTATTTGCAGCTTTTTAGTTTATTATATTCTAGCTGTTGCCATCAAAATAATTTAGAAACCTTTTTCGGCGTACACTCAACAACTCTAACCATCATTTTATCACAATAGGATAAATGTCTTAAAAATGAATATGGGGCAAACAAACAATTTTTTCACAAATAAGTTAGTCTTTGGCTGCGGCTTAGTCTGCGTAATGTCATTGATGCTGTCGTTAGTCATAACAATCAACTATAGTTTAGTCATCAACTCTCATGCAAATGTAAGAAGGACACAAAAGGGCAGGACTGTATGTGGTACATACTCGTAAATTTTGGAACTGCACCACAGTCATATCAACTTTGTCACATTAACTCGCTCCTCAAACCACACTTTATTTTTAGCTTAAAGAGTTTAATCTCTGTTCAAAGACGGTGTACCTATCGCCATAACAATAGCAGCGTGGTAAAACATCTCTGAGTTCAAAATTTCTAATTGATGGTATGCGTCTCCCAGTAAATTCCATAAACCGTTTCACCGTCTTTGGGATTCCAACCAACTCTCATAAATGTAAAGCATTCGCGGCATCAGTTAAAATATACATTTTACACTGGTACAGCATGCGCAACAGTAACCGTTGCACAACTTGCATGAAGCGGCTTAAGCATGCATGAAAAATGCAAAAAACTGCAAAATCTATATTGTGTATGGCTTATATTTTTTTCAAACATTGAAAAAAAATTGTGAGCATACCGCCCTATGTCGGTCAGGCAGGCAATTAATTGAAATTAGGTCCCTGTTCACTTACACAAACGCTCACTTGGTAGGTAGGTACTGCATTTGGCTGAGGTCACTATTTCAGTCAGTCCTTTCGGTCCACTGGTCCATTAAATTCTACGTTCTAACCTTATTATATTTTATTTAAATATCAAACAATCTGTGAATAAGTTAGCAGTTGCCATCCATTTATCGTGACGTCTACTTTATATGAAACTTTATAGGGATGAGAGTTCAAGCAGTATCACTTGTCATACTTAGCCAATAACCGTTTGATGCACCCCAGATTTTAAGTCAGAGTTTGTACTTTTAAGCAGTAAAAATTAATTCAAAATCGGCTTAGTAGTTCCGAGTCTATAGGTAACATAAATATATTAAATAAATTGTAAAAACTATATTTTTTTACTCCATCAACTTTAAACATGACCTAGGAAGTATTTTTTCTTTATTCAAATCGATGTGCAGAAAACAGCTTTTTACAGTTTACGTCTACTCTATGGGTTTTGTGCTGACGTCATATGCCCTACAACACTCCGGGGAAGAATATCGAATGACACCTTACTCGTCAAAATCGGTCAAGCCGTTTAGGCTATAGGAGGTCACAATGGAACAACATACAAACATACATACATTCACTCGAAAAACATTACCCTCTTTCTGGGTCAGTCGGGTAATTAGGTTAGGTTAGGTATAAAAGTCGGTAGGTAAGTTATCTTGATGAGATTGTCTAACTCTAGGTTAAACAATGGGAGACCAAAAAAATGTCTGATGAACACCGCTAGCTTTGGCCCTAAATGTTTTACTGTTACAATATTTTTTTATTATAGCCTTTTTATTCAGATAAGTTTACATAATTTTGCGTTAAATTTAACATGTCAGATTTTAATATTAAACTTACAGAATACATTTAATTAAAATTCGTCAATTCTAAATTTCAATAAATTATACATTAATAAATAGTCAAGTTATTGAATATAATTCGATTTATAATGGTTTGATTTTGTTGTTGACAGTATCTTTTTCCGTGTCTGTTAGCTCTTTAGCAAAGGCCTCCTCAAACTCCCTCCATTAACATCTATCTCTTGCTACCCTCGTCCACGTCCTTGCAACCAACAGTGTAGCCAATAGAGCCTGTAAAGCAATAATTTTCTTGGTAAGACTACAGAGTAAGTGTTTCGTTAGGGTACCATTCGCTTTGGAATCTAAGAATTTAGACATGTCCCAATTCAGGTGCAAGGGTTTTAATATAAACACTCTCTTATAGAACCTTAGAAACCTCTTGATTCTGTCGTCTGCAGATATATTAAATGAGCAAGCGCACCCATGTAACTATTTAGTGTACCATATTGAGCTCCAGATTAGTTAAGAAAAATATTATTATCGAAATTGATCCCTCAAAGATATCTCGGTTGTATTAGAGACAAAAACTATGCCATCGCTTTAGGCAGACATTGTATTGTTTGATAGAGTTGTTACTTAGTGATGACAACATGATTTCTATGGATGACGGCGGTATCAGCTCAGCAACGCTGTTCGCATAATTCTAGCAGCCAGGGTAAGGTTTGTTAGAATCTTACCTTTGTTGGAATGTGAAATGATCAAATTTTCGTAAGTCTTAAATATGAACAATTCAGATATTAGGAGACATCTAAGTCAGGCTGGCTATCGGAATCGGTTTACGTGTAGGAACCAATTTGTTCCAATTGTACCAGAATTTTCCTTAACATCAAAAGCATGGTTTAGCAGGCACAATATTTTTTCTAAAAAACGATAAATTTTATTTAAAAAATAAAACCGATTTTATTTTTTGTAATAATATTTATTTATTTCATCTATATTTAGTAATAAATCCTAGTCTAACTGCTAAACACCGATTTCATCCTCTTTTTTTCCACCCTTAGAGGTACAATTTTTTCGGAAAATTATTACCATAGTATCTTTGAAGCAAGGACCGGAAAACCCCTTTTTTTGATTAATCCGATTGTTAGGGAAACCCTATTAAAAGGTTACCCAAAGATAGGGTTACCCTATCGATAAGCTACTCCAGTGTTAGCCTTTCGTTACGGAAACCTTTTTGAATAAGGTTAACTCCTTTCAATGCGGTTACCGAATCAAATAGGGTATTGGTAACTTCAATATTTAAGCACTTACCCACTAAAAGGGTTACCCTATTGTCTATCTCTTTTTCGCGCATTCTGGTGATGTGTCTTAACCTGTCTGTGTATTAAGTTCGGATTGCGGGAACTAGAGATGGGTCGGATTAGGTAAAATCGATACCTAATATTTAAAAATACCTAATCCAAATACCTGTTCCGAATATTTATGCAGTGTCGCCGATCCAATACTTACGACGATACGATATTGTGTGTATTCAATGTAGATTAGGTATGAATTGGATTTGGATTGAATATCTATTATCAAAATAACATGTACTCTCTGTTGTTTTCTATACTACGTAAATTAAATATATTATTTTTATATTGTTGTTCTTAGCGATCCTCGTACTATTTATTTACTGCAATTTATTATTATAGCACGAAAATTTGTGAGGCTGGATAAAAGTATGTTACGCTTTCAAACAAAAAAGGCTGAACGGATTTAGATGACATCAAATTTAGCACACAGTTATAACAGTGTCACTTTTAAAAAGTAGAAAAGTATTTGTTATGTATTTCAGGACAAGAGAAATAGGATTTCAAGACTAGATAGCGTTTGTTGCAAGTTTTCTTTTTTGCATTTAAATATTTTATGATATACCTAATACTTGAAAAAAAATTACGTCTCGGATTAGGTATGGACTAGTATCGGTAAATACCCATTCCAAATACCTAATCCGATATTTATGCCTCACTTCTAGCAGGAACAGACTGTTCACGAGGAACATGCACATGAACCCTAAAAACTGCTTTAATGAACTTAAGGCCCTTATTAAGAAATATGAATATAAGCAAATAAAACGAAATAAATGTTTTTGTTTAAATTTGCAATGATTTTTATTTATACAATAAATCACATTACACTATTAATACAATTGGTAACAATTACACCACACACAATCTACGTGATTTGACAAGACTGAAGATAATAAACCTGAAATCGTAGCAACTGTTACTGCTAACACAATAATCTTTGTAAATTACTCTGAACACAAAATCAGTCTCATTAGATAATTAAGAATAAAATAAATAATTTATAACTTTGGACGCAACCGGGATTGATTGATAAATTATTTATTTTCTTCATCTAGATGAAGAAACAAATAATTTATAAAGATCGGACAACATCACATACATTGCCGTGATTCTAAGATAAGTAGCTAAAAGTAAGTAAGATAAGTAAGAAAAGTAGCACTTGTGTTATACAGGGTTACATTGCAAAGGGGTGCCAATTTTTTAGGAGTGGCACAGAATCAGTAACTTAATCGAACTATGCAAAAAAAACTGTTAAAAATCAAAAATGTTGTGGATAATTTTACTCATTTATGAAAAAAATGCAGCGTATGTGCACTGCATCAGGTCCTTGTTGGCTCGCCGTTCCTTCGCCTCTGATGAATGACCGCGAAGCTTTCGTATTCTCTCTATTGACTTTATTTTCGGATATTTTAAGTTTTTTTTTTTATTTTGTAACATACATACATACATTATTAAAATAACAACGATTAAGGCGCTTTATAATATTGTTCCCTAGATCTTATTTTTAAAATTTGGCTCCCCTTTGCAATGTAACCTTGTAGAAATCATACCCAGACAACATAGAAAAGTTGGTTTCCTATATGACCCGACCGAGAATCGAACCCGGGACCTCAGAGATACACCAGGCCCGGTATGCTTGCCTCTTAGCTACGGAGGCCGTCAACCATACCATACCACAAATTACTATGATATTGCGTAACAATTGTAAACATTAAACATATTTTCATTATTTTGATGACAACATCTGCATCAGTCTCATTAAATATTTAACCATAATTACTATAATAATGAGGAACAATTGTAAACACTAAAACATACTTTCATTATTTTGATCACAACATCAGTCTCATTGAATAATTAACCATAAGTTACTATGATAATAAGTAACAAATGTAAACACTAAAACATGTTTTCATTATTTTGATCACAAAATCAGTCTCATTAAATAATTAACCACAAATTATCATAATAATGAGTAAGAATTAAAAAACACTTAAACATATTGTCATTATTTTGATCACAACAGTAGTATTATAACAAAATTAACCTTATATTATTATGGGTGGTTACCCATTTTAACACTAATATATAAATATTAATTATTTGGATCACAATACCAGTCTTATTAAATTATTTTACCTTACATTATTATATTTATGAGTAACAATTTTAACACTAAGTTAATTATTATGATCACAACAAGAAATGGACTCTCCTATCGAACTTTTAAAGGCTATAAAACTAATGTAAGTTATCAAACTAAAAAATTGCGCATTGTCCTTTGTTTATGTATTTTTGTTATAATATTAAATATTTTTTTTAGAATATTTCGCACTCGATATCATCACTCCCTTGATTACTTTATTCCAAAACGATATATTTAGTACGTACATGCTTAAAAAAAAGGCGTACCTAAATGATGAAAAATATGTTTCATGTTGTTATTAAAATAATTTAGCTTTTTGTATAATCACAGTTTTATGGAACACTTTTTAATCTAAAATGTCTGTAAGCTTGCTATACTTTTTACTTCGGTTTTTGGCAGAGCAGTAAAATAATAATCTTACATATAACAAAAGTCAAAAAATAACATGAAACAATTTAGATCACAAATCAAACCAAAAAGTAAGTAATAATTTACCTAGGTACTTAAGTATAAACAGAAAACAAACATTTACAATAGGTCTTTGTTTTCTCTAACGAGCATTATATTTTTTAAAAACATAGAACTAATGTTACTTCTTAAAGGATGTAGCACGAATTTCAATGAGGAGAACAGACGCTCCACTGACACTTGAGTTGCTGGTGCTCCTAGTACAATGTTAGCTATGGTAGCCATTTCCGAAAAAACGACGGCTTTGTTTTGCCAATGGTTAATAATATTTTCATTTAAATTAATTCGCGGGGCTACGCTAAGTTCTTGCAAACAAATATCAAATGATGTAGTTTGCGTGATATTTCCTCGCGCTCTTTCGCTATTTTGTAGCATAGCCTCAACCGTAGAAAAATTCGTGCCAGTACTGGTACTAGGTATTGGCTCGTCTTCAGTACTATTAGTTTCACTCAAATTAGTGTCAACTTGCCGTGTTGTGTATTTTTCTTTTAAGTTTTTACTTTGTTGGTATACTTCCTTTAAAAGTTTCCGTGCCTTTTGACACTGCTCTATCGACAAAAGAACATTAAGGCGACTATCTAAATACACGGCCTCCAGAACTACATCATTTTGCATAAGTTTTGCTTCACGGTCTGCCATAGCATTGCGCAGGGCAACTGCAAAACTGTGATCGATAGCTGCGATATTATTTTTGCAGTTTAGCCACGTGATATAAAAATCACCAATCGTCAGTTGTTCTTTTTGTAGAATTAATGTGGCTTCATTTGCGGGCTGTAAACATTTTGATAATTCTTCCACTTCATTCCAAAATTCATCCGATACCAAATCACTTATTTCAGGTGAATCAACACAAAAACTTTTAAGATCTATTAAACGAACCAACATGTTATATGTTGAGGTCCACCTGGTAGCACAATCTTTGATGGGTTTTCTTAAATTCGCGCGCCTTAAGCGGTTCGCATTGTTTGGCTTGCGTAAGATGTTAACAATATGTTTTGCCATCCCTATTGTTGATTGTACTCCGACATCCGTGTTAATCGCATTTTTGACAGCTAATTGCAGGGTATGTGCCGCGCACAACATCCCTCGCACTTTAAATGTTCTATCATTATTGATAAAATTCTCAATGTCTATGTTATAAGAGTTAAAAATGTCATCAATGTGTTCCTGTTCATAGTTTTCTTCTTCGCTGTCACTCTCGTCCGTGACTTCTTCGTCTTGTTCACTGAGGCTGTAATAACCTTCAGAAATATAAGATCCTCCCATCAATTTAACCATCTTTATCATATTGCTACCGTTGTCGGTGCAAATACAGTATATTTGATCTGGATCAATCATAAATTCCGTCAAAATCTGTTCTATTGTGTCTTTCAAGAAAGACGATGTTTGTCTGTCGTGCACTTCTAGAACGGCTAGATTTCTTACAATAATTTTAGCATTTAATATATATTGTATATTTACTCCAATAAATTTGCGTTCTAGACATGTTGCGGCATCCAACTTTAGACTAATCATTTGATTTTTTACCTCAACAGAAATTTTTTTTCGGATTTCATTAGCTTCTTCATAAATTTTATTTTTTATTGCCTTCACATTTATATTTTTACTCGCAGAATCAGTGGCAGCAGCAATATTTATAATATCTTGAAAGGCCTCATCTCCCATCATAGACAAAGGCCGTCCGTGAACAGTAACGAGTCGAACACAAAGTTTCTTTAAGTTTTCAATTTTAGTATTTGTTTTGCTTTCATTTGAAGTCGACTTGTGGACCCTTTTGTTGTTCAAATCACTAACGATTTGATACTCATTACTATGTTTAGTTGCTAGATGACTTTTTAAATTCGTTGTATGTTTTCCCTGAAATAAAAGAAGCTGGTAACTACATATTTATCACACAAGTGTAGGTGTACAAATTAAGAAGTAATAAATTATGTAAAACAGCAAATATTGGTTGTGACAGGAAACTACGGAACCATAGATTGTGCGTGGCCTGACACGCTCTCAGTTCGTTTTTTTTATACGGCGCTAAGAAAATCAGCCCCAGAGGAAGAACAACAATTAAGGCGCTGACTAGAGCAAATGACCTTAAGCAATAGACATGCCCATTTAATGTTCGTTACAGCAGAGCCACCTATTATGTCAAACTCAGTAGGAGTGACAGAGAAGGTGCTGCTTGGAATGAGCTTATGTGCCTAACCACAAAAACTTTATTTAATACTCATTAATACTCATTTATTCAGTATATAGGCCCTCTTCCGGGCAAAATCAAAAGCAGCCAATTGCTTTAGTAATATAAAAGTAATATTTTGTCTAAGATTATTAACATTACTATAAGTACAAGTGAGAAAAATTGGAATATAGGTATTTTCAGAGGCAAATTAATTTATGTTTTCCATCGAGTGAAGTTTGTGGAATCATGTTTTGGAAATGAGCATTAGGTCAGAAATACGAACAATTATAAAACCTTCTTTTGTTAGCATAATTTGGCTACATTCAGCCTCTTACCAACACATCACGCTTTTGACCAAAATTACCTAGAGACAATTTAATCGGAGAGTACAGAGACAGTTTAGATATATTCTATACAGTATAGAAACTAGGCCTATATCTTGAGACATGTCAGTGGCATGCATGTCAGTGTTAGGGTTGTAAAAAAAGCACTTTCGGAGCTCTATTTTAAAAATTTCTTATTTACTTACCTTTAATTTATTCTTGCATAATTCACATATGCTCGTGTTGGACGTTTTGTCGTATTTAAAGTACCGATGGATGGCGTCCTTTATTGCTGGAGCCATATTATGTCATTTGATTTTATACGCACTTCACTTCACGGCTTGCAAGAGTTGCAAGTGAAATAATAAAAACAAACAAACACTCTCCACCGTCGCACGCGCCGGCAAGTGCGAACGAAGGGTCGGAACTGACTGACACGTCACACGAAAATGAATCTTAGTGCAAATGACTTATGATTTGTTATTATCTGACGTAGCGATAATGTGCAGCGCGCTCGCCCGAGGCGATAGCCACACACAATAAACGGTAATGCAATAATGAGTCGAATGGCGTGCATGTAGAGATTTAAATTGCTTGAGCGCTTTCAAAACCCTTTCATAGGGTAAGCCTCGATAGGGTTTTCGGATACGGTTAGTGCTCACCCAAATTAACTGTATTCATTTGCTTAGCCTTTCGTTGGAGTAAGTCGATGATATGCTTACCGAATTGATAGGGTTTGTAGAAACAAGTCTATGAAATACCCAATTAAAAACCCTTTTATTGGTAAGCGGTTCCGGTCCTTGCTTTGAAGTATTCGATTTCAATAAATTTTTTTTAATTAAAATCGGTGTAAATTTTTCGATTATATTGGGTAACAGATACAAGAATCACGAACGAAAACATTATCTGGGTATATATTTTGTTATTTTCTCAAACTGCTAAATCAATTACTTTTACCTACCTAATTACCTACTATAAGCCATTGGCGACTTTCAGCGATATTATTTGTTATTGGAGGTGGATTATCCCTTCCCGCGCCGCATCGTGCCCTTGCTTGGACCAAACCCGTGCCACCGCATTTGTCATACACCGGAAGTGTACACTTCCGGTTTTTTAGTTAAAATTTATGAAGTTTTTGCTACAGTGGCACTTGTAACACGATATATATTTAGATTTGTTCTATTTTATGGCCAATTTTAAGAAACGAATTTATTTATTTAAAAAATACAGCAAAATTATGAAAACGCAATGTCAGGATCGACGACATTATCAAAATTTTATTAAAGTTCTAGCGAACTATACGTTTCAAACACCTCATAATGTTTATAAATAAAGTTAACACAAACATGTTCATTGTTTGATAGCGAAATCTAAACAATCATCCACTTATATCACAAACACAACGATCTTAAAGACGGCCGACCGATGAGACATCGCGGCGCCTTTGTTTACAAATGCTCGAAACCTGATGCCTGACGCGTTCTTTGTTTAAATTTTAGTGTGGTAAGTCTGTCTCAATACGCAGCAAACAAAGTTATGTATAGAAACCGGCTGGTGCAACCCCATTGAAAAAACACTTAAGTGCATTTTAAGCAGCGGGTGTGTCGGCCCGGGAAGGGTTCAAACACCGCAAACACTGGTTTTCAGTGAGTTTGTTCATTTAATGCTTTACCAATAATTAAAGCAATAATCAAAATAAAAACCATGCCGCGTCAATTTTGGCTTATTAACCGACCCAATTCGAATGAGCATTAAAAAGCGGCCGCACGATAGTCCAGTTTGGACTTTCTCATTTGACGGAATTGTTATGTAACTTTGGTTTGTACAGTTGCGTACATAATAGTTAAGTAGGACAATATTTTATATTAAAAAGATTTATCCAGTAACATAAATTAGTAAAAATCTGTAATATTAATTTGTCTTCACTAGTTCTACGATATAATACCAGTAGATTAGTACCGACAATTAATGGCGGAATTAATACATAATGACTCTTTTGGTGTAAAACTTTATTGTTTAAGCCTAATAATACTTCCACTGACAGTCATCAGTAGGTGTGTTACCTACATACAGGTGAAAAAAATAGTAATGTAAAATGCAATAAAAAATAATTGCTGGTAAATGACATTTACTTTTTGGTTTACTTTTTGTCATTAGGCGTCTGACGTCATCGGCTCGGAGCGGGCCACATTGCCAACGCACGATATTTCTAACCTGCAATGTATAGCGCGCACGCAACAGACTATGCCTCACGAACGTGTGTGAGTGTGCGCTACGTAGCGAGCGCGTATGGTGGCGCATGCACACAAGGACAGCGTAGGTGGTTGTGTGCGTGGGCACGATTCCGTGCGGCCTGTGCTCTTAGACCACGTGAACAAAGTCACGGGAAACAGCTGTTTTGTAATAATGAATAAAAATAATGAATTTACTCTATTCAAGTTGTTTTCTTTGTTAATCTTTAATATAAAAAGTTTTTATTTAAAAATAAATATAGTTTAAAACAACACTGCGATATAATGCCCAGAAGAAAAGAAAGAATAATGCATTATTGTTTATTTGCAATGTGTCATCGTGCATGTTAAAAGTACACAGTGTACTTATAAAAAAGGATGGTGTCAGACGAAACTGTAAAAAGTTTTTCCGTCATGGTACTTCGCAAGTTTCGCGATCGCGATCTACAACTGCCCCTCTAGCGACCACTAACACGATATGACATGATATAGCGAAACACATCCGTTAACGTGAATGAAGAGAGATCAGATGTCAATTTGATAGAGAGAAAAGTTTATTTATTTTAAATGTTATAGACCCGAAAATTTATGAAAGTAGTTATATTAATTTTGATATTGCCTCCAGTGACTGGGTTCTGCATCACAAATTAGCGGAAATCTAACTACGTTTCCTGAGGCTGTTTGCGTAATTTTCAATTTAATTCAAAAAGCATCGTCATTGTGGCCACAGCAACTCACGATTTCATCAAATCGGGTGAACTGAATCAAATTAAGTTTAACGACATTTGTCGTAGAACCAATAACCTATGGAGTAAACGTGTTCTTAAGTGGAGACCACGACTTATTTTAACCACGATTTAATAACAGTTTTTAGCAAAATTGACATGTTGTCATAGAACATTAAATTTTTTTGGCTAAGACCTCACCAAACACAGCTCTTGTATAATAGCCATATCTGTCCGCCAAAAGCGAATCTCCAACGCACGAATTACTACGTCTGGAGTTTTTGCAGTTACCAGTTTGTCAATTACTACTTGCGCGGTGCGGTACCCAGTGACGCATGACCGAGGCGAGTCAAGCTATGGGTTTATGAATATGAAGACTCTGTGTCCTGAAACACTCTTTTTTGTTTAACTGCAGTAGGGATGTTTGCGTTTAGCTTAGCTTGTGGATATTGATTATTATCGTCTACCAAATCTATCTCTTTCTGTAATTATTACGAGGACTGACGCTAGCTCCACTAAGTCGTCTGCTCCGTCAACAGTTGTCGTCAATATCAGCCATCTTTGCTGCATAATTCTTTTTAACCGCTTAAATTTTTGCGCTAACCGACGTACAAAGAGCGCTTCTTTTGCAAGTTTTTGAGCACGTATCGTTACTGAAGAGAGGTGGATTGACATACTATGAGCACTTACTGGGTTCAGAGGTGCGGTGTACACTAGTGCATCTGCTGCAGCATACGTATCACGTAGCGCGCTCTCCGCCGGTACTGACGCTGACAACCTGTTTGCTGCTTAAGGGTTTTCCGAAACTAATACACGACCTGGCCGTGTCTCCATTGCTTAAGTCACAATATTTCCATAAAACGAAAAAAATATTTTGCATGTATATTTTGTTATTTGATTTTCAGTTTGCATTAAGGAAGGGTTTATTTCAAAGCAAAGATAGGCCACCTTTTTTATGGCGAGTTAAAATATGTACATCTTAAAATCCAAATCAAAGACAAAATTCAAAAACAAAAAAAAATGTAAAGTCGTACAAAAAAGGTGCATTATGCACACATATAATAAAGGGTAAATAAATTAACAAATCCTAATATGAAATATAAATAACTCACTAGACTAGTTTTGGAAAAAATCCTACACAATAACCTGCATATGTGGCTGGGCTATAAATAATACTATACCGTCTCTTTTAGAATTATATTCAGTTGTTCTTTGTAAATGCTTATCTCCTTGGAGGAGTAGTACTATTACATCAAATAGACGACCGTCTGGTATAGTGAGTTGTGGCCGGACTACAAAGCCAGGCCGCTCCAGGTTCTGCACGATAAGCACGAGCATCTGTATCTAAGTCATGGATATTTTTAAAGTATTTAAGTATGTTTATCTATCTAGTCGCCACAATACTTTGCTTAGTTTGAGGCTAGATCATTGGCGTGACTATGACAACAATTTATTATTATTATTAATTTAAAACTATGTCGCTGTCGTTTGGAATTATAAAACAAATTTTCCTCTGAGTAGTAGTGTCGGCCAATATTATTTAACTATAGTATCCAAAATGATCAACCAATCTTATGGCACATAAACAGATATTTCTGTTACACGAGCACAATAGGTTACTAAGAGTGGAAACGCTTGACTGGAAGATGGACTAAAGATATATGCATAGTTGTCAAAATGGCGAGATAATTTTGTACGTTTTAGAACCGAATTTTAAGATCAGTAATTTCTAAAAAAGGATTACTAAAGAAAAACCACTTATAAAAAAACAAATAATGTTTTAGTAAGGTACATTCTCCATGTAGACAGCCAATCTTACCTACGTGGCTTTATGGTAGTCAAACGTCGACAAAAGGTCGTACTTGTTGAGGCTGGTTGGAGGCTTGTTGTCTCATTTTAGTACATATTAGTCAAACCAATGTACTCTATATCTTATTGTTTTGGATTTGGTAGCCTTTCATCTCAAAACCTTATCTGTGTAAAAAAGATAACATATTGTGCATAACATTACATATTTAACTTAACTCATAAATACCCTTTCCCCGACGCAAATTTCCGATGCTTTGTCTGATATGCGAATTTTCAATCGTATTCAAAGAAGTGATTTGAAGTTTCTCGCAATGAAAGCCGAAACACTTAATTGCACAGGAGCCGCCGACGCGGACTGAGTCGCACTCAAATTTGAAACGAGGAAGTTACTCAGTGCTGCTAGAGAGGTGAAGAACTTCATTAGACATTCAGAGCCCCATTGCCCCCATTATTTGTGTGCCGCAGTGGCTCCGCAAGGAAAAGTTACAGCTTAAGATTGATTTCGGCGACAATCTCCTGACTTTAATAGTTCCCAAGATTTTGTTTGAATAAAATATTCGAGCGACTTATACTACAAAAAAGAAGGCCCCTCGCAGCCACAAGGTTTTTTTAAACTTTGTTCATTATGGCAAAGAATTTATAAAAGTTCTTTTGTAATAATATTATTCAAACATGTATTAACAAATGTTTTGTCAAAATTTAGTCTCTAATGGTAGCCTATTTGAATAAGCATATGAACATACCAAAATATGTTAGTCCAAATAGATTATCACCAAATATTAAAAGAAAAATTACTTGGTGTTTTTTATCCGACCGATCACTGTCCAGCGCTAAAGTTTTCCAGTTCCCTGCAAGCTGTTATGTATTTGAGGAAAATGGGTTACATATTTATCTTTAACTTGTTCTGGTCAATTTAGAGGTTATCAATGCCGCTTTAGAATGCAATATCACCTCAGTTATATCAGAAGTCATTGCTCAACAGGCTTAGCAATGGGGTTTTCATCTGTTAGAGGGTATTTTACTAAGTCACCCAATGGGATGTGGGTGAGATAATACATGTCATGATTTTCTGCTAATCCACATATGACTTCCTCGTACAATTCTGGGTAAATACAGTTTTTTATACTTTTTCCTTTTGATTGTTTCATGTCTGGAGTATAGACGTTAAATGTTTTTCTTATGGCTCCAATTCCCAGTGAAGCCTCTATTTGTTTGTGATCAGAACAATTGCTTTTGCTTAAGAAGTTGAATGTTGACTCATTTGAACATTCCCATGCATTTATTAAGCTTGGGAGAACACAATCTGTAAAGTGCTCTTCTCACTATAATTTTCTGTCGTAATCTCCACACAGTTTTCAAGTTGTGCTTTTAACACTTTTATTATTGGATCTACACATGATGAGTCCTCTCTCTCTCTCTTCATTTATTATGTTGTTCAAAAAATGCTCTGTTTTTTTATTTATTATGAATCATTTTTTCATACCGGTGTTCACTTGGCTCTAAATTGCCAAACTCCGCAGATAAATAAGGAAACATTGTTGTCCGTCTAATGTTGTATTCTTTATTTCTTCATTTAGATTTTGTTGAAAGCAGTTTTTTCAAAGGTTCCTCTAACTGTTTTTACACTAATTCTACAAGTATTTACGTACTTAATGAGTTTCTAGAATCACTTTGAACTTTTTTTAATATTACAATTCATTATCATCAATACAAACACTGCGTTATATGCACGCACTCTGTGTCGATGACTTCAATTATTAGATCGCGTTGCTCTTGTTTTGTACGAGTATAGTAGTGGGACTGCAATTCCTAGTAGGATGTTACATGACAAACTATTGTACTGGTATTTGTATTTTCATTAAGCCAAAGTTCTGTAGGTGCTGTGAGGATGGTGTAACACCTTTGTTGTTTACTTATCGTGAAGTGTGTCTTGGGGACGGACAGAAATCTTTATAGCTTAAATAAAGAGCAGAATCCCGAAAAGTTCACAAAGCACTAAGACATTTAAAAAAGTATAAAATAAACATACAATGCAAATTAATTCTCGACTCAAAAATCTCCAGTCCATGTAGTCCTGCAGATGATTATCGAGATACGAAAGAGTGTATCAGAAGTCAGCGCACTCATCATTTCCTCCATCGTTTTGATATAAATAGCTTTTGTTTACGACTTCTTAGTGACGAAGTTGTCAACTATAGTAATGGATAAAAATACAGGATAGCCCAGTGCTAAAAAGTAGGTAGAAGTAGAGAGTTGCCACCATTTCACAATATAATCCTTGTTATATTATACTAGTATTGTTTTTAAAGGCCTATAAATTTGTCCATGAATTGTTGTCATAGTATCTTCAAAGTTGCTTTTATAAATCTTTTCCTTTGTCGTAGCGGCTAAAACAAGTTAATGTAATGACAAGTGCCGGTATTTTGCTATGTTTAGGGCTAGATAAATTATTAGTATGATATTATTGTTTTTTTTATCATTACATTAAAAAAATAAGTACCTAATCAAAAGTAAGTAGTAAGTTACTGTGTACTACTAGGTACTACTGTTGTATGAGTGTTGATAAGTATTACGTTTGGAGATACAAAACAAAAAAAAACATTTAAAAAAGTGGCTGGCTGGATGGCAATTTTATTGTGGATACACCAAACTCAATTCAAAGAAAACAAACAAGCGAGAAAAAAAAACAAAATTGCCGTAAGCAAAATAAAATTCTATAATATCTTTAATGTTGCTAACAATAATCAAGATATTATTTATTAAATGATGTATTGACATTAGTATATTGCTGGCTATTTAGTTCCGAAAACATTGTTGTATTTTGTTGGTGTGTCGTGAAAAAGTTTGTATTGTTGTTAAATAGAACGCAGGCGTTTCTAGGACACCGGTGAACGCGATACACTCGCAAAATTTACGTCCAAACAAATTGCTTAATTGAGGAAAAGGTTTTGTTTGTTCTCCTTTTGCGGAGGGCTGCTGACCCACCAGTTACTACTGGTGTGTTCATGTTACTTTGTTCTTTAAGCGCCACGTGAGTTGATTTGACAGGTTTGCAATTGTTACCCAAGCCGAGTTATTATGGTGAGCATGTGAAATTTTTGTCCACGTTTTGAACAAATAGCTACATTATAGGTAATGCATATAATACAATAGCTTCTTTTGCAATTCATTACTTTCAATACGTCTAATTTGCCTTTGTCTGAGATCTGCGATGCGAGCAATTAAACGTTATTCCTCGTTTTATTTTATACTTTATGATGTGCACATTTTAATTAGTAAAATGATGGACTTAATTTAGATGAAATTTTACTACCAGTAATCGAGTCCAGTGGCCAAACAGAGAAGGGGTACAGTAAACGTATCACTATCAAATGCATCCATATTTATAAATAAATACACACTTATATGACAAAGAAAATGTGTATTTGTCTCATTTGAGTAATCAAGTCGGAATATTAAACCCCCAGAATGCCCCAACAGAACTTCAACTAATAGCTCTAGTTGGCGCACCGTGGTAACTTCGGTTCGGTTCGATTTCATTTCCTACACTAAAAGAAATAATTAGATGCATTTTGATTTTACTGCTCTTTAGAAATGTGTTGTAAATACACAAGACTTGAATTCTACAAAGATAAATAAGTATTTCTTACTTCTTTTGTATAATATATGGTGAATTTTTTTGTAAAACTTTACATACGTCATTAAATTTTAAAATAAACTTTTTGAGTGGCAATCACAACAATAACAAACAAAACGTGAGATAGTGAGATTGACAGCCAATATTGTCAACTTTTTTTGCCGTAAAATACTAGTGTGGCTAGTAATTAAATGTTGAATCGAGACTCCGAGAGTCGATTATGCTCAAATCACAGTTAGTACAAAAATATACTTAGGTACGACATCCCTACAGATACGAAGTTCATCCAAATGGTAACGTCTTAGTTACGGTTGATCTAGTGACATTAAGCGCAATACGGATTATGCTTACAGCTGCCTTGTTGTCATTTAATCGTAACCATGTTCGAATTGAATACGTTTCATGTTTAAACCGTTTCCGCAAAAAAATTTGCGATTGCCCAGTTTGGTTGATTCACTAATTTTTAAGCTAATACTCCTTGTCCAATAAACTATTATGGAATAATGAATGATGACGGCTGTGAAAACATATACACATCGACGTTTGATAAAATTTACTTAGTGCCGATTCGATAATGAGAAATATTGTTTTCGGACTTATCCACACCTCCCATTTGTTTTTTGTAGACTTATATATGTTAGTAAGACGTCATATTTTTTTCAACGGTTCCAATACAACAGAACCTCTTTTTGTTATGTCCTTCAGCACAGATGTCCCTGGAAAAAAGTTGTCGAAAATCCTCGAAAAAATTTTTTTTTTCGAAGGTATGATTTTTAATCATACCTCTTGCTACTCATACCTGCGGTCACTATAACCACACATTATTTTTTTTTTTACAAAATATCGAACGTTGTATTTTTTATTCAATAGCATTATATCTTCTTTTCTACGTAAAACACTGTCTTATTTTCCTAACTAGTCATGGTAGGCCGAAATATTTTTTCTTTATGGTGACCTACAGGGTTACATTGCAAAGGGGTGCCAAATTAAAAAAATACGAGTAAGATCTAGGGATAAATATTGAGAAGCATCTTAATTGTTATTATTTTTAATAATACTATGTTACGAAAAAAAAAATCCCTAAAATGTCCGAAGATAAAGTTAATAGAGAGACTACGAAAGCCGCGCGGTCATTCATCAGAGGCGTAGGTAAGGCGAGCCTACGAGGACCTTACGCAGCGCGCATACTGTGCAATTTATTCATGAATGAGTTATCCACGCGTACGATTTTTAATAGCGGATAGGTATAATTAAATTAGATTTTTTTTTTTGTTTCTTGCATAGTTAGATTAGGTTACTGATTCTGAGTCACTCCTACAGATTTGGCCAGGGATCGGAAACTGGTTATTTTACTATGGAACCTTAACCGGAATAATAAAGGTTTTCGCTAAATTAACTATCACATACTCCAAATACCGACTTAAAACCTATGGCAAATTTAGTTTTATGGTCAAATCTTTACAACTACTATCAAATATTAGAAATGGGTCTTATACATTCTGAAATAAATATAACCGGATTCGATCCTTGGATTTGGCACCCCTTTGCAATGTAACCCTTTATATAGGACAGTAGGCTTGGGATATAAACACCAAAATCTGTGTTAGAATAGTTATTATTATACATTTATGTATTGCTTTCTGGTCACGTCAAATTATTTTTAACTTATTGCATTTTACTGTGGAAAGCTTGGTGAGCAATCATTTTGTTACGACGAGAACCGTCGTAAAGAGACTAGTTGGAAACTTTACAGCCGGGCTGTGTTCCCCTACAGTTAAAATTGTCCACGTTGAAAAAAGTTAATACTACATAGCTACACCGATTCAGTCCCTATGTCGAGGGCATTTTAGAAATTACGACCGAAACAACAATTATTTACAACTAACTAGAAACATGTTTTTTTACAGTCTAGTCTAGAGCTTTCATAGTCAAAATGAAATGAATGTAATACCCCTCAATTTTTTATTATAAGTGTAAAGCCATGCCAATGTTAGTTCTATCAGCAATGTAGGTAGAGGTATTTTTGTAACAAGCCAACTGCAATGTCATTTCAAGCCTGAAAATATATTCCATCCCGTTACTACTTGAATTTCCCACTACGCTCCTCGATCGTAAACGTCTCTTTCCATAAGTATTACCTGCTAAAAGGATGCCATGAATTTTTCACTTTCCTACTTACGATAACGTTATTTCACTCGTATGATCTCGTATAATCAACTTAAAAAAAACATAAGCTACCAGGTAAACGTGTATGATAAATCATTAAAAAAATCAAATAATTAATAAAAACTTTCAGTCTTGCGAATTGATCTCCGTGTTAAATAAGAGTAAGTGGATTGTTTTAACAAATACCTATTTCTCAAATTTAAATTTTTAAGCTCGACATAAAATAAACACAAGTTTTAGGTGAATTTATTTAATAAGGTCGAATCAAAGATCAACTAAAAAAAATTGAGCACCTTTGAACTTTATCGTATAAAAGTACGGGTCCTATGATCACTAAATGTAAATCTTCTTCGTAGTATACGCTTTGACCATGATCCTAGATGCGGCAAGTCTTTGAAGCGATTGCCATCACACCTCCGTAATCTATTTTTGCCATTGACGCATACAGTGTTATCTGAATGTGCAAATTTCCTCACGATGTTTTTTCCTCACTAACAAGCTATGGATCTTTATTTTACGCAATCAATGTACGGATGTGGTACCCATAAATCCGCACATTGATTTCAAAAAACGTATAATTATTAATTTTCTGAAATTCGAATCCCACAGCGCATACCCTGCTATGGGCTGTGGCATTGGAACTTACGACGCATCGATGTGAGGCGAAACTCCAATTATTCGATCACTAAATTACCACTGCTCTTAATCACTAAACTCTCAATCTGACTTTTCATTATTTGTGGTTATTTTACCTACAAATATTTTAAAAAATCCAAAAAATTTTGTTTTTGTTATTTGTTACTTTATTCTTAATTCCTATTTTCTAAAACTTTAACCAACCGATTGTACCTAATTAATAATTATACCGCCTAATAAAACAGAAAGATGGTGTCAAAGATTGGATTTGTGTCAGCAAGGTGCCCCTATCTACTGAGTTAAAGCGTTTTTGACATCGACTTTCAGCAAAATGTCGTCAGGATTGTTGGGTGAGTATAAATAAATGAACGCGAATGAACAGAATAGACGGTGGTTTCGCACCCTCCGTTAATGCCAAAACCAAGTTGAATTGGTTCAAACATGTTGCAAGACTATTCGAAATAGCCCTGCAGCATGGCATATCTTGTCGGCAAGACGTCGGAGAGTACAACCAACAGCTATGGGCCGAATACCGCCTATCGCCATCCTTTTTTTAAGGGCGCAGAGGTTGGCTCCGTAAAGAAACTTTGTGAATAACGGATTTATATTACCAGAGAGCATTTAATTTATAAGACTCACCAAATTCCTTAGTAAGGCATTAACGGCCTCACCACAGATAACACTCACGAGGTTTTTTAAGGTCTGTAGAGTGGTGTCATCCATGCAGAGCCGGTTTTTCAGTCGTTTTTGTAAAACATTTTGTGATGGAACATGCTGGTCAGAAAGTTGGTTGTTGGTTGCTGAAGGTGGATGCTTGCTTTGTAAGGTCAAGTGGGTATCGGAAGAATTGAGCACAATGAGATGGTCAGAGAACAGAAGTCGAGCTGCCCCTTTGATATCACCATCAGTTACTTTGGACTCAATATATTTTGTTTAAAGTTAATGTAATTATTAACTGAAAAGATTTTGAGAAATGAGTGGAGGTTGCCAAACTGAGGAATTTTAATGATTGGGTGCATATATTTTAAAGGAGACACCTTTTTCCAAAATGGTTCGCTGGGTGGAATGGGTGGAATGGGTGGTAATGTTGACGAATTGAAATCAAAAACATGGGTATCGTTAATAGTGTTTTGATTGATGAATTCGGCTAATATGATTCTTTAAGCCGCGTTGACCTTTAAAGTAACGAGTCTGGGAGCATTGAGAGCAGTGAATTAGGTGGTCCGACGAGACATTTGTGGCATTGTTTAGAAGCACTGAAGTAAAAACAAATAGCGAAATATTCATAAAAAGACTTACAAAGACACTTACAAAGTATGCTGTACAGACAACGGCAGCTCAATCTACCCAAAAAGTTAAAGGTCATTCAACCGATCTTCAACTTTAAGTCGGACACGCCAGAGATTAATGTCAATTGAGAAATTTTGACGTTTTGTGGTTGGTTGACGTGCTGTTGTCGTACAACAATTACTTTACACTAATAAAAACAACATTTAAATACATCAAGCTATCCACAGAAAAGATGACAAACTGATGTTGATTACTTGTCTATATTGTTGCCAGGAGACCGCCGTGCATGTGTTGCGTCGCTTGCTCTGGTTGGCTGATCTTACGCCAACTTCTTAACAACGTAGGCGTCCCAGGCAACTGACACTTTGATGTCAGAGCATTCAAAACAAACTTAAAAAAAACTATTTCGGAGCACCAAAGGGATGTCTCTGGAAAGAGGAAGCTAGCTCCCCACATGCACACGGCTGCCTTAGCACTAAGCGAGTCTGATTGGCAGGATTAGATCAAACTTTGGTTACTGGGTCTGCAGTAAAACAGTTATTTATACAAGCGTCAAAGTTGACTTGTTTCCTTGGATATCTACAAATATTTCAAAACCAAAATAATCGTCCAGCCGTTCTTGAGTTTTTGTGAGACTAACAAACGTCAATTCATTTTTATATGTATAGATATAGACCCTTTTTTGGGCACTTAAACATCTCTCATAAATGTCCTTGGACGAGATGACGTTATGTATTTTCCCGAACGCTGTCCAGCCAAGTTGGATTCGACAATAGGCTACTGGAAGATTAGCGAGACACATGCTTTCTTGTAACACGTTTCGCAAGCCGTTCGTTTATAAATTATTTGCGTGATAGTTGATATCGGCCTTCGTCGTCCTGAATTGCATATAAAATTAAGTTATTAGCCCTTCATCGACATAAAAGTATTTAATATCTCACGGTGAATATAAAGTTCTCGTCATATAGCACAGCACTTTGCCGATGAGATTACCAACATAAAAGAATCTCTCGAGAATTTAAAAAAAAAATGCTGCATAGTCTCAACGCTGCCTTGCGACGTGCTGGCCTAGAAATAAACTTGGACAAGACAAAAGACATGTTCATTGTTCAAAGACCACGTCATTTCCGGACTGGTTTCTGTCAAAAACGTGGCGTACGAAGTTGTCAAGGAGAATGTCTACCTCGGACAAGTGCTGCAGTTAGGTAGAGACAGCTTTGAGCGAGAAATTGCTAGGAGAGTCTGGCTTGGCTGGGCAACATTTAGGAAGCTGCGACATATATTATATGTTTAGATGGGTTCTTGTCGCCCATACACTTTTTTAATAATAGATAAAGCAGAAAAACACTTGTCGAACTTGTAATCAATATATTCTTGATAAAACATAAGCATTTAAAAATAAATAGTTTCCACAATCACACCAATCATCTAGCCCCAAACTAAAAAAAGCTTGTACTATGGCAACTAGGTAACGGATAACGGAAAAAAAACAATAATTATATGAGTAATTTAAAGTCAATGCAGGTGAAAGTTTAAGTTGTTCTTAACAAGTCAAAGATAACCACAGAAGTTAAGGGACACGAAAATGCAGATATTTGACTCTTGCAGTTATTGCGATTGTGACAAGTCTTACATACTGAATGCCGCCTGCAGCTACTGAACGTCGATAAAAGAGACGTGCGTGAGTTGGTCAGACTTGTCACACTGACATTATTAGTGGTGCTCCACTGGGAGAAAATATGATTTTTGTAAGACTTTTATTTCTGTTTTGCCAACATTGGACGGTGCATCAGCAGCGTGCTAGCGATCACGCGCGACATGTTTTGACGTCTATAACTGTCAAATCAACAGTTTCTAATAACACTGTACCAGCAGGTATTGGTATATTTGTTTGAACAAGCCACGTCGCACAAGTACTTATGTATAATGAAAGTGTTTTTTCAAAACCGTTCTGTTATTTAAGTATAAGAAAACGTATTATGTTATACTATGTATTCTCACCGCAGTTACTATCAACGAATGCTATATATAAGAATTCGTCTGGTTTCTGTGTGGATACTGTAACACTGAACTGTCAAACTCGACAAATCTATTAGGGTTGAAACAGCGGACAAATGCTAGTTTAAAGTTTACTAAAAATAATAATGTTAAAACAGTCTCAAAGTATTTCATCTCAATTATGTAAAATATTGTGCATATTTAGATGTTACAATATAGAAGTGAGACTAAAACAATCGTTATTTTTCGTCTGAAATTGGGTGCATAGTTTGTTTCATAAAATTGAAACACAGCATCGTCTTCCGTAAGAAGATTCATTACTTATTCAACGTCATGCACGTCTGAGAATCTTTACTTTACCGTCGCGTCACCACTTCATTATCACATTTAAACATTAAGATTTTGGGCTGAGTATGGAGCGATTGTATAAGCCACCTTATCTGCAATGGAGCTACCATTGCGTTAATCAGAATTATTATAATGTTAAGATTTCGAGAGCGCTTTGTTGTACCTATTACAAAGTCCAGGTGCAGAATTTGTGAGAGGTACATGCTCGTACTCATATATACCTTAAAGAACCTTAATATTTTTAAAGGTCAGTACTAAGTTTATTTGTTCATTAGAGAAAGATCATTCTATCACTGACCTAATTTATGTATGGGTTAAGTGTATAATATTTTTAACAAGAGATCTGCGTTTGAGTGTTAAATAATAAATCCATGTATTTCATATAATCACGAGTATCATTCCTTTACGTTAAGTCTATCTCCTAAAAATAGATAACAATTTTCCCAGCAAAAACGTTTAGTAAATACGCGACTAATGATACTACATGATAACCGTTGCAACAGTCGTCAAGTGCCTTTTCACATGAATTGCTTATACAGGTGGTGTATTTTTACTATAGTTTAAGCGAGTCTGCTGCACGCAAAGGCAACAAATCGTTTAGCATTTATTCCGCATAAAACGTATTTTATGTATGTCTGGATTGTCTGGCGCAATTTTCATGGACTTTGTTTCATGTAGCTCTTTAAAAACTGAAAACTGGTTTTCAAGTGTTCCGCTGTAAAACCTAGCTATTGAAAATTTGTATATTTATAATCAAGCAACAAGTTCTCTAAATTTAAGCATAATTATTATAATCAAAACTCATAAAGAGCCATTTAATAGGTTGTTTGTAATTCAATTCCAAAAAATAAAGTAATTATTTTTTACCTATACTTAATTAATTATCCTGCATATTCATTACGGAATTGAATGAAATAAATCTAATATTAAGGTTCGTATTCCAACATATTCAAATGCATTTTAAACCGAGTTGATGAATAAAGTTCATTAGTAATTCAGAAACATGTTCCTTGTTGCAAGGCGGCTTCTCTCTCAGAGAACCCTCTCGGGTTCGTCAAGTAACTACAGCACTTTAAAACAAAATTTAAACAAATTTTTTAAACAAGACTTTTTGCAAACTGACCAAATGTAAGTAATTAACTACTTTTAAGTAAATTATACTGTGTGTGTTGACACACTGTATATGTTCTAGTAGCTTTTCTCTTTGAAAAGTATTTTTATGCACGCAATTGTTTTTTTACCAGTATACAATATATAATTAAAACTAGAGTAACCCGCCAAGTTGAGTTGATTTAATTAATAAAATGAGTAAACAACATTACTGGGGATATAGGTTGAGATACCGCTTAGACGGAAACAAGTTTTCCTTGCGAAATGGGAACGCCCAAAATTAAAACTCGTGGAACTGGGCAGAAAACTAGGCTGCTAAATTTGGTGACTAAAAATAAAATGGCTGTATTTGTAACGTTGATTTTCAACTAACAAACTTCTTCTTTAAACTTCTCTAACAGCTAGCTTATATATTGCTGCATTTTATTGATCCCTCATAAGCCTGTTAGCTGTTTCGTGGTGGTTACACTACGCGAATAAATAAAATAAAAACGAAGATTTATAAGTTATATTTAAGGAGAAAAAGAATATTAAAACAATTAAAAATATAATAGAATAATTGAAAATAACCTGACCTTCAGCTGTGGTTTACGATAAACCAAAAAATGGAAATACAAATTGTAACATTTAGGTAACTAATCTACAACTTTACCTAGTGTAAATAGGATACACCATTCCTGCAAGTTATGGAATTTTACAAAGGTACTACCACTCTTGTAAAAATGTTTATCATAAGCTATAAAATTGAAAACTCAAATAAACCTATGTCAAATGCTTTTGACAACATTTAAACTATGTTATAAACTATACAAAATAAATACACTACCTTGGATCCGACAGCAAACACACCAAATTATAATTTATTTACATAGACGTATCACTCTCAGCAAATCACGCACAAGAAAATGACTATGTTTTTTTTGTCAGATAGATACCTCATACAAAAGGTATTATAATACCAAAAGATTTGTTGTAGTCAAAAGCAAAGAAACAAAGAATACAACTCATGCAACGGCGGCGACTGGCGAAGTGAGCTAAAGCGTTGTCGTGGTGGAGAAGGATTCTGCTTCTTGGGCGCTGCTGTCTGACATTTTCCATGACAACTGGTAAACTATGACTGACATATCAATATGCAGTACAGTCCTTTTATCTACTAGGAGAATTGCTGCGAAATGACCGGGTGTCCGTCCAGAGAATGAGACTACCATCTTTTTTCCTTGACTTATGCTTTTCTTACATAAGTCGGCAAATCTTAGAATGTCGACGTCTATTGGGCAGATAGTCTTTTGGTTTCGGCTTCGTAACAACATTTAGCTTTCATCACCTGTGACAATGTCACTTAAAGCATTCGAGTCATCCTAGTCATACTTTTCAAGCATTGAACGGCAGCCACAAGACGGCGTTTTTAATCTTAGAAAGTAAAAAACAGAAAGTAAAAAACGCAGTCGTATCCATCGTAGTACAAGCTTTCAGTCGCCTAAATATTCATGTATTTTTTTTTGTACTTGACTAAAACCAATGCCTAAAGCTGCCCGAATCTAACGATATGTCTTCTATCATTAGCGGCACAGTATACTGTGTAGGTATTCACGTTTCATCTTTAGTAGTCGCTGTAGGACGTCCTTCTCGCAAATCGCGTGAGTTTGCTCTGACCACGTTTATACTCAATAAACCAGTTGTTAATAGTAACATAGCATAGGGCTTCGTCATGAAATACTAATAGAAGTCTATTGTAACATTGTGTTGAGTAAGACCATAATGAAAGTCATAATAAACCATAGAGCGAAGATTTTCTCTAGTCAAATCCATTTCGAAACACGACAGACACTTTTTAAGTTGCCGCCAATTTGTAAAAACAATTTAATTATTAATTTCCCCTGATTGATCATATTCGGTTTTCTGATGTGGCTAAAGGTACCAGTTAAATCTCGCGTTCTAATCAATAAGGAAATTTATTTTGCTTTCTTTAAAAATATTCGAGTGGATAGGAAAAAAATACTAAATGATAAAAAAGTATGCAGCATAGAAACAATTAATAGACTGTGATAGCAGTCTAAACGCAGCAACATTTGGAAAACTTCGTTGAATCCTTTCATTGCTAGTCCCTCGAAGTCTGAAGGCGAAGTCTTCAGTACGTGTTACGTATCATGGAATACAGAACAGAGTTAAGGACACAGAGCGGTAACGCACTGCATCCGATCCGAGTCCGAGAAACATCGGTCCGATTTAGCTGTAGGGCTATTTATATGAAGGTTCTCAAACAACAACATAGGGGATAAACTAGAGAGGAGACGCGATTTGGCAAACGCAGCATAGGGTATCCTCTGACCAGATGTAGCGATGCACATGCAAAACTGGAGCTGGCAGCGGTTGGACAAGGAAAACCCAGTTTTGGGTCATTGGCGTGTGTTGGTAGAAGCCTATGCCCAGCAGTGTACTGACGTTAGCTAGTTAGTGTTACGATTATAGTTTTATTTACTCAATAAAATTATTAGTATTTTCTCTTTTCATATATTTTTTTTTTACTTTTAATCGTTTCAAAATCATACGTCACGAAATTGCAATTCAGAAATTAACCTTGCAATATTTTTTATCTAGTCTAAATTACAAATTCAGGGCATTAAAAAAGAAAACAAAATTAAATTCCTGATCTAAGAAATGTTTCAAATACAATGCATGGCAGAACCGAAAGCGATGTTCCATTTTAATATAACTTTCAGCTTTTGTTTCCCTAATTGAAATCAAATTTCTTGAATGACACAGCTGCTACATTTGAAGCTCAACCACTGTTTAAAATTACTTTTTTCGCCTCAAACAAGTTTTGGTACCTACTTTCGATCCCAATTGGATGAAATATAATAATGGATGTTGGCTTGGCACATTTCTGCTTCGATGTTGTCATTAATAAATGTATTATTTGTGGGTACCTAATTACAATAGAAATCGCATAAGTCGTTTCTCTTTTTAGTTTAACAGTACTTCATATTACTAGCTTCCGCCCGCAGCTACGCCCGCGTGGAGTTGATCTGTCACTTAAAGTCTTTATATCTTTATCGACCCATGTCACTTCCCAGCTCAAAATAATTATAATATACAATAAACCACATCAATGCTTCGCTCTAAATGTAAAAGAAAAAGCGACGCTATCGCTGATGCATTATTTTTAAAACAAATTTGATTACCATATAAAAGGTTATAGTAGGTCAACCTTAAAATATAGTTGTCATATGCTGTTATGGACTTTTTTTAAATCTTTTTAAAGGGAACAATTCCGTCATACGTGATTTCTGCGTAATTTAAACCGTTTACGCAGCGCACGCAACGAAAGCTCTCAAAAGGAATATTTGTTCCCATTTTTGCAACATTTCATTTTCATTAATACTCTGCTCCTATCTGTTGTAGCGTAATGTTAAGTATCCAACACAAAAAAAAACATCCGAACCAGTAGTTCCTGAGGTTTGCGCGTTCAATCCAACAAACAAACTCTTCAGCTTTATAATATTTATATAAATATAAAATATTCGTATAGATTTACTTGGTCTTACTAATTTTCATGTGTCAATTTGTGACACTATTATAAGAATTCTCAAAACACAATTTTCTAGTTTGGAATTATTGTATTTAACCTTTTTTTTCATTGATTCATTTCAGCCATAGGACGTCCACTGCTGAACATAGGCCTCTCCCAATGACTTCCAGATTGGCCGGTTGGAAGCGGCCTGCATCCAGCGTCTTCCTGCAACCCTTACCAGATCGTCTGACCACCTTGTGAGTGGACGTCCGTAAAATTTAGGTCTATCTAAACACATCACTTGTTATTGTTATCAACATTAAAAATGTGTTATTCTCATGATCGTTTAAATTGATAGTGAAATATAAATAAGTACCTACATGCTTGTGTAACTTTGTAATACTTGCATATTTTTAAGTTCATAATTATAACTGCCTAAGAACTACTTTAAAAAGTGTGATCAACACTGAAGTAAATCAACAAAATTATTTTATTATTATCCCCTTGCGTGCCGGTTAAAATAATATATTTTGAATTGCTCATAAAATAAGACTCTTGCGACTTTACTTACCTATAATATAATATGTCAACATCTAGGTCTTAGGTTAGATGGTGGACATGTATTGTCTCAAATTAGCCTCAAGGGAAGTGACGAGATTTCATAATGTTACCTAATGGACTGTCAGGATGTGGATGCGATTGTGTGTATATGTTACAGACCAAGTGATTAATAAGGGCATTATTTATCATACCTGGGCATTATGGAAAATAGCAAGTGAAATCGGGCCAAGTGATTCATATAATTACCTAAACTTCATCATTTATTATACTGTCTGGTTATTATGAATATTGCTACGTGATAGTCGGGCAATTTGATAACTTAGAAATATTAATGGGCCTCCCACAATGATGTTGCCCCCTCCGATAGCGCTTGTAGGGCCTAATGTAAACACAAAGCCTTAGACTTTTTGAGCGCCACATCTAGGCGTCATAAAAGTAAAAAAATATCAAAATAGTACGCTAAACATTGTTTTTTTAATTTATATTTTTCAATCATAAACGTACATTTAGTAATATAAATCTGTTTATTTGTACTTGATGTCTCATGACAAGTAGCAACTTTTAAAGTTGTTTACCATTCATATTGACTGACCTGACAATTTGCGTAAGATTTGAGGTGCTATCTGTAATCAAAAGCAAAAAACTTAAGATTCGTTTTACGTTTCAAACATGCCTAACTTAAACAACTGATGACATATTTTTCTGAAGCGACTGAGGCAAATTTTTCTTCCAGCAAACACATTATTTTTAAGTCCTTTGTTCAGCAGTGGACGTTTTATGGCTAAAATGTTTCAAATAAATATTATTAGTATAACGATTTAATGATATAATTTCATTTAATATAATATTTTTTATTTTGTTATTCACTTAATATAATGAACGTAATCGTAATAACGTAATTCATATACTCGTAATCTTACATTCTATAATATCATTTATGATAACAATCATCAACTCTAACACTCACTTGTAATAACAATTAAAAGTTCTAAAGCTCATTAAATATAACATTAATTTAACTTATTTACATTTCCTATAAATTTCCAAGGATGCTTTATTGTACAGCCAACTTCAGTCAAGTGTACGTGTGTAATTTGAGAGAACGAGAATTACAATCTAGCGCTTGCTGGCCGCTGCCGCGGCACGCTCGCTCGGCTTCGCGTCTTATGTGGTCACTGTTCTAACCCCCAGATGATCTTTTGTCAAGTTTTGACTTTTGACTTTTTTTTTTGACTCAAGTCAGATTTAATCTTAATTATTATATGAAATGATAATTATGCCTCAGTACCTACAGTACATAAAATTATTGTTATAGGTACAGGGTTACATTTCAAGGTAGTGCCAAATTTATACAAGGTCTATAAAACAATATAAAAATACTAGATATGTTTTCTGGAGAAAAATATACTTAAAATTTCCGAAAAAAAAAGAAAAATATCAAATGAGCGTTATTCCTTCTAAAATTAGTTTATTTTTTTTAGTACTTACCTAAAATACCTACGAAAATACTGATAAGAGTTCAGGAAAATACATTATATTGATAAGTTTTGACCTCCCAAGTCTAGTCCGATTGGGTACGAGTATCAACGTATCTAGATGAACATCAGCTTGGGTTGTAGCCTATAACATAAATATTATCTATATTGTTATACTCGCATAACACAACATAGAAACGGGCGTATCATATATCAATCTACAACCAAAACTCGGTGGCCAGCGAAACCCTAAAACTTTGCTCTGTGATCATAATTTCAATTTAAAAGTTTGACAACTTAGTTTGTTTATGTTTGGCTCAAATTCAATGAGTCAGGGGATGTGTGAAAAACCATTTCACAAAATCTCGTAACATGAATCCCGTACGCCAAAATTAAAACACGAGCTCGTAAATAGACATGCAGATCTGGAATAGTAACGGGCATTCATGTACGGAGGCCACGTACCGGCAAGCGCAGCGTAGGACGTCCACCTACAAGGTGGACAGACGACCTGGTAAAAGTTGCAGGAGCCACTGGATGCGGGCCGCTTCCAACCGGCCAATCTGGAAGTCACTAGGGGAGGCCTATGTTCAGCAGTGGACGTCCTATGGCTGAAATGATGATGATGATGATTCATGTACGCGTAACATGTAATGCAAGTGAGCTATTGAATCGTAAGCACTGTGTATAAACCTACTACCTAACCTACTGTCAGTTAATATTCTTAATGGGATTATTCCGGATTACTTATATACTACGACCGTCTGGTGTAGTGGTTTGATCTCCAGACTACAAAGGCAACTGTACTGTAATGTAACTGTAATGTACTAGCTGTTGCCCGCGACTTCGTTCACGTGGTTTTTAGTTTATTTATAAATATATTTGTGCAACTTTCTTTTTTTTGTAAGAACCTTGTACGAAGTATTAAAAACTTTTTAAAAAAGATGGATAAAATTAGTTTAGTCGTTCTTAAGTAGTGGCGTGACCAAGGGAAATAAGGTTTTTTTTTATTTAAATAGATTATTGACATTCAGTATAGAATGTCTATTATTTAGTCATCTTAATACAGGCTATGCTTAGTTTGAGACAAGATATTGGTGTGATTGTTGGAACAATTTATCATTTCTAAATACACTCGAAAAAAAACTGAGAAAGTATAGACTAAATGTATTTTTAGCATAATATAATGAAAAACGTCATATGATAATAATTATCGGCACACGGTAAATAAAATATACTGACTAAATAGGTATTTATTTAATTTTGAAATTATCCTTTATAATTAAGATGCCATTTTTTTATTAAAAACGAATTAATTTAAAAATAATTTATCATAGGATATTAACACAATGACCGAATTAATTGTTATTATTTTCCAGCCAATCTACTGAACGAAGGCCAAGTTTAGTATTACCTACTATTGTGAAATATTTATTAAAAAGTTTTGATCCATTTCAATGGGTCCACTAATCGTGTGGACATGGCTGATAAAATTTGGCACACAGACAATACTTTCTATTCCGGTAATGCGTTTTTGTTCGAAAATGTATTTTCATTCACGCCTCTTTGGTCCCAATTCTAAAGTTCACATAGTTTAAATTGCAGACAAAAGCTATCATATAATTTATGTGATCGGACTAACTTACCTAGTGACGTCCGGTCCTCAATTATGTGAAGTAATCTCGTCCTCATATTTTGTACAATGTAGTACGCACTTTTTGCTACTGCACTGATTACAATCTTAAAAGTTAGGCGCGTGCTTGAACGCGTCCATAAACTAAAAATTAAATAACCAGAACGTCCCCGCACTGTCACCTGTCAATGTCATCTGTCACCTGTCAATGTCATTATTTTAAAGTGCTTAAGCTACTTAACATAGGATCAGAGCAATGTATGTGATGTTGTCCAATAATTATTTATCACGTTTCTTATTCGATCTATTTCGTTTAATGCTTCAACATTACAAGGTTTCTTCGAAAGCAACTTGGAGCTATCAATTTTTTTAGTACTCGACACTACCACGTTGGATATTCCTCTAGTTAGTCTTTGTGTCACTATGTTGTTTGTGTTAACTGACTTGCTTGCCTAAGCATTCACCTCCTTTCGAGCCTGGCTAAGTGTTTTTTTTCTAATACATTTTTCCTTCTCTCTTGTGTATGAATTCTATCGAAATCTTGCCTAACAGTGCGTTGCTCTAACGATTTATTTTCTATGTATTTTGCTACTGCTAAACTATTGTTTTCCAAGCTTTTTCGCTTGTGGACATCGTCTTCATTAGCAGTTTTCTCCTGTTACTTTAATTTTGCCTGCTCTAAACGTCTTCTTTGTCAAGTTGTTTTATCATGTTGTTCCCACAAGTGTAGGACAAAAACGGTCCATCCCCCCAGAGGTACATTGTAGAGAAATAAGGGCTTCAGTACAACAGGGTTCGCCCTGGTACCCTTTGATAGGGTTGGATACGGATATTATCTAGAACCAAAGTACTCGTCAATACAAATTAAACGAGCCCAAACTCGATGGGGTTGTGTCGTTTTATTGCGGAGTTCCTATGGCCACCTTCCAGCTCCAGCATCAAATCTGCTTCATGTCATCATACAATTGCATTGTCACTTCGTCACCCGTCAATGTCACATTGTCACATTGATATCCATATTATGCAAATTTTCAGCTCAATCGGAAACCGGGAAGTGGGTCAAATTTAACTGGCAAGATTTCATTACAGACACCGGGACAGGTCAAACTAAAAGAAAGCTTGTAATAACAAAAAAAATGCTTGAATTTTACAATGCCGAATGTAAGGAAGTTCTCAACATAATATGGCCATATTATTGTAAAGGTGAAGGACTAGTAATTCCACTATCATCTTAGGAATATTTTTGATTTACGTCTGCAATTGTAGGGGAGACATAGTTCATATCGAAAAAAAAGACTGATGTTTGAACGGAAAAATAAGTAAACACAGACAACAGAATTATGTCATATTTAATATTGTCATGGGGCTCAGCTGTGAATTTTAATAACATATTTTACTGCAAAATAGAGTTGTACTGTTATTTATGAGCTTAAAGCAAGCGAATCGTTGAAATAACAGTTTAAAAGAATTAGTATACTTGCAGGGCGTTTCAAAACATTTATGAAAATATTATGTAAAAGTATGTTAGCAAATACCTGCACTTATTTCCCGTAAAAAGTAAAATGCATTATTTTAATACCCTAATATCCGGCTTAAAAGAAAATTTGGCGTTTCAAGTTTCAGATTGCAAAAGGTAGCTATTTTATACTCGTGATGTTCGTATTTTAAACAATTTACAGCAATATAATTCTGAACTACCTATATAAATTTAAATCACATGTCATGATGATATTAATGAAAAACTGCTACAGTTCATGGTAATATAAATGACAAAATGTAAGGATTTCAAAATTGACCAGTTCACATTGATAAATTTTAATATCCTCCAATGTTATTTACTTGAAAAGACAACATTGACTAAGTTTATTGCCCTTTATCCTTTCGGCCCTATCCCAAAATTGCCCTAAAGGAGTGGGTCTGTATTCCTGTCCATTATGCAATAAAAAAGTGTTTTTTAAAATTATTTATTCAGTCGTGACAATAGTTATTTTAGATAGAGTTCGACTAAACGACTCCTACGGAATTTTGTGTCGCTCTGTTTATGTCATTCCTCAAGCAGGTTTAGGAAACGGTTTTATTTTTACACATTTAGTATCAATAGTTTCTTACTTATAATTGCTACTATCTTAGGCTCGTTATAAAGATGATACCTAAATATATGTATTCCATAACTACGTTATAATTTGTTGATTAATATCTCCATTAATGAAAAAAACAAAATCAACAGTTTTTTCATCGATTTGCTTTTATCTACCAAAAAGTATTTAAATGCCAGTCTCAATATTCAATGTTAACATTTTGTAGCGAGAAGGACATGGCACCAAAACGTAACAAGAGATGTGCATCGACATGAAATACGTAAAGCTGGGATTCTTTTCCTGACTATTTTCCTGAATATTTCAGGGTAAAAGTGAACACTTCTTTTTAGTGTGCGTGCTAAAGTAGACATGATAAATCGTATACTCTTTCAACGCTTTCCATTCGTATGAAATAAGAATCAAACGCGCACAAAATTCTGATTGTAGCGAGATAGTATTCAAAGCGAATGTTTTTTTACAATTAGTTTGTGCCAGGACAATGTTACCTGTGCATGTGTTTATACCGTGAGTTACTGCTATGTTTGTATAAGACTGAAAGAAAGTAACATAATTTGGATTCCTTTTTCACTAAGTATTGTGCACCTCTGTTAAGAGAGTTATATGTGATTCTGTTATTATTTAAATGAAACGCTAAAATGGAAAAAAATGTACCACTTGCTTTGTTTTGTATTTAATAAAATAATTTTATAATAGTTGCCTTGAAAGAAGTTGTCTTGTCCAAATTTGACAATGTAAAATGACATTTACGCCCGTAGTAGCAAAAATTTAATGAAAAATAAAACGTTGTTTTTTCCGTTTTGAAAAATTCGTTACCAGTTATAATTTTTCCTCACAAACCTTAACTTGATAATCTTAAACACAACAAAAGAAGAACTAGCCTTAATAGGTGCTGCCTTTTTAATGTTATGCACTTACATACATTCAGAAATTGATTTTTATTTATTACTATACTATAATATATATAGCTGTCACGGCGAACTTCGTACCGCCTCTTTATAAGTTTTTTCGTATTTTTTTCCAATGTTCTAATACGAGTAGTTATTCTGCTATTCGGGGCGGATACAAATCCAACAAATCAAAGACCTTAAATTCGGTCCAGCCGTTCTTGATTTATAAATGGTGTAACTAACCCGACTTTGTTTTATATAACACTAGCTGTCCTAGCAAACTTCGTACTGCCTTAATTTTTTTTAAATCCGGTGTTTTATTAGTTTTTCTGCTATTCGGGGCGGGATACAAATCCAACAAATCAAAGATCATAAAAATCGGTTCAGCCGTTCTTTACTTATAAATGGTATAACTAACCCGACTTTGTTTTATATACAGGGTGTAACGAAAAGGTGAAATAAAACTTTAAGGGGTTATTCTACGGCTAAATTACATCAACTTTTTCTATAGAACCAACATCGAAATCTCAAAAAAAAATTGACAAACAAAACATAGCGCCCCCTGGTGATTTTCAGATGGGCGGGTAAAACTTACTAAAAACTTAAATTATATGTACTCGTAACCCACATGCTTTAAATAATCAAGATCTTCTTTTGTATTATAGAATATAGTCGACTTTGCCCAAACAATAAGCACTTTCATAGTTGTGTTAACGAGGAACAAAATAATGTGCCGTAATAGATTTTGCCATAATGCGTCAAACGACAATAATTTATGGGCAGATATTTGGCAACCGGGTTGGTCCCGGAAAAGCGTGATAATTCTGTGGAGTGGATGCATCGTACGAGTATAAGGCGACCCAACGCGTGTATTATTACAAGCTCACATTTCATTTCAGTGTGCAACAACCTTTGACCCCTTGATAAAATGATGCCTTCTTGCAAAATACTGTTCATTCACAATATGCTCCAGACGCACCAGTCATTAAGGTTGTTTATATTATTTAAGCTCATTGTGAGATATATGAATAAATATGCGCCAGACAACACACCAATTCTCGTTGCCTCTAAGTAAGAAATTAACGAGGTACATTCGATTTTGCCAGAAGTTTCTCCCAGCATATCTTGACTCGAGTCAGTTTGAAAAAGATCGAATCGCGAATCGAACCCAGGATCCTTTGCGTTCAGGTCCAACTATTGCGTCGCTACATAAATCGGGTCGTCCTAATTTAATTAAGTACCTATCTAAGACATAATAGTTCATCTGTATCTAATTTTTATTTTTATTTTCTAAATTAGCGTCTATTTCAGATTAATAGTAACATGTTTGTAAAAACAAATCTTACACGAAAGTTTTTAAAATAATGGTCTAGTTCAAGTTTAAATATTTTTTTAATATGAGATTTATTTAGATATCGAAAATGAGTACCTATTGTTGAGTTTCTTTTACGAGTCACAAAAAGGAGAAACAGCTGATATTGCTTAAGGATATAATGGAGAACTATTCTATGAGAATAGTTTACTATAAAAAGTTAATGCCTCAGGTGCAATTAAACCCACGTTATTTCGCTATTCAGACAAACACTCTTCCAACTGAGCTACAGAGGACATACATTTCTTTTTGGAATTAGATATTCTCTTGTGCTTTGTTGTACAAATTACTTGGCACTTCATGAGCCCATTACAAAGTGTACATTTTTCTTAATCGATTTTTAACTTAACAGTGATTGAATAGAGTTCAATATCAAATAAGAAAATTTGGCCTTATGAAGTAGGTTGATGATCCGGTGACTACCAAAATTTTGGTAGTCACCGGAAAAATTGTCAAATTTTCTTATTACAAGGCTTACAAGGCTAACGCCTGTCTCAGTTAAAACTAATCGTAGACAATCAAATATACCACCAAAATAAGGCATTAGATAAATACAACGCCAAGTGATAAATTGGTAATTATGACCCAAGAACAAAAGGTCGGGCTCGGCATACAATCATTATTTTAACTTTCGCGGGACTCAAACTGGCAACCACTGCTATTTTTATATTAAATAATAGATAAATAATTACTATGACTAGGCTAGAGAACCGTAAGGCTAACCTTACCAAAAAATATCTCAACACTAATAGACAAAACGTCAATACTTCACACTGTATCATGTATTCAAAATCTTTTTTGACGAAACATTGATTTACATTGTTACGTTGGCTTAAACAGAATTTTGATGAAGCAGACATTTTAAAACAATGTTAGAAATGAAAAGAAGCACCAACGAATCGCAATGCAAACCAAACATTCGCGGGACGACATTGTACAACTTACTGCGGGAGCGAGGAGTGTTCAAAAAGGAAATTTAAGAAGTTTCATCGAGCAACGAAATAGACCATTAAGCAAGATTATTAAAGAAAAATAAAAGTAATAAAACAAGTCGTGCGTATCGTGTAGAAAAGAGAGGATATGGAGGGCGTAGGAGGGCGGGCCGGGAAGGGATGCGAGGGCTGGAGGCCCAGTCGTTCGTCGACGCTCGAGGGGTCTCCGTGCGCAGTTCGCACTCGGAAACTTTTTCCATCGACGTGTGCCAGTACCGCGCACGTTTGAATGGGTGCATAAACTACAAAATGTGATGGTTTTCAACAATCAGCGACTGTAATTTTAAAGTGTGAAAATGATGCCGCTCAGAATAATGTATCGCATCGTGCAAATTGTGTTTCTGACTTTAGTTATATTGTACTTTAACAAAATTGTTAAATGCCAAGTGCAGAGTGAAAAAATCCCAATTGGTAAGTTTTAGATTAAGTCATACTAAAATAATGTATCTAAATAACATTAGTATTGTATACCATGACATAGTATTTTTAGTCCTACAATTTATAAATGCATTTGAATAAACCCATATTTCAAAAACTTTTTTTTAGATTCGATATATTATTCCAACCTCTACAATGTTAATAACGCATAATAAAATAAAAAATATTACTGAAATAAAAACATTTACAGCTTATTACTTATAACTACTACTCTATATCTATTGACGGAATGAATACATAAACGGATAGATGTGGCTTCAAATTTTTGCTTAAAACTGCTTGTGGAATTTACAGTATAATTTTCTTGTCCATTTGTTTGTCAAGCCCTTTTTTAGTAACAGCTTAATTAAAATAAGATAGAGAGAAGAGAAAAGTTTTAATTGGTTTATTTCTAAAACTAATTAAAACTCTTCTGTAATATTAAAAGTTTACTATTAATTTTGGAATTTATAACTTGGCAAGGTCTTTTTCTGAAAGTGAAGTATTTCATTGTTACTAGTGAAACCAATATTTACATTCAATTACTACTTAAGCAAACATCACTTAAAAGACGAACGATTTACCTAACGTATATTTATTTATAAAGAAATGGCGGAACATCCATATCCTCAATTTAATACCATTTTTGAAATGAGAACCACTGTAAAGTTACATGCCAGCACCGGACTTTATTTCTTCTAAAATTAAACATCAAGTAAAAATCGGTCAAACCTGGTCGCACTCAACGTTGTCTTGTAAATGACAAATTAATGCAGGCACGAAACTCTTGGTTTAAGTCGCTAAGGCGACTGTTTTAAATTCGTAAAAAGGCAATTAAATTAACACTTCAGTAGATTTTTTATTAATTTTACACAACATTTATACCTATATTATTTTACTCATTTATTATTCACTAAATTCGATTATAAATGATTCTCACGAACTGGCTCGTCGATATATGTATCTTATTAATAATTAAAGGCATATAGCAAACTTATCTGAGCACGCACACGCACACGCACACGCACACGCACCCGCACACGCACGCGCACGCGCACACGCACATGCATACGCACACGCACACGCACGCGCACAAGCACATCCACACGCACACGCATATGCATACTCAATTGCACATACACTATCAACTTCTGTGTTATAATATAACCAAGTGCCTGGTAGACACAAAGACTTAAAATAAATAATTACTTACTTACTTAAAATAAATAATTACATATGTGCCAGACAATAACACAACACACCAATCGTCATTGTCTTGAAATTAACATCCTTGTGTTTCGAGGTACTGGACATTGCCATTTATTTTTCCAGGGTTGTTTTCCAGTACACCCAAACTAGAGCCAAATCGAGAATCGAACCCGGGACCCTTTGCGTTGGTAAATTAACCCGCCGCGACACCAATTAGGTCGTTATTTCACTACACTATATTTTTTACAAAAATAAAATTCATTCAAAATCTAGAAAAGAAACAAAAACGTGAAAATTTTACTTCCTGTAGGTTAGTAGTAGTTAATGATGACAAAAGTTAACAAAATATACAGGTTATTTCTTTCTATTGCTCTGATGCTATGTTCCATCGTAGCGAGAAATGGATTACTTTTTACTTATCAACAGTTATTTGCTGTGCGATTTCTCTTTTGTGTTAGTACTTTTTGTAGCAAAGTTATCTAAGATATCTAAGTGCCACCTAATTTTAACAGCAACTTTAACATGATTGACATTACATTACATTTCATGCGAAGACAATTATACAAATTAAATACAGATACATCGTCCTATTGTTTTTTTTTTAAATGTATTGACTCCAGTAGAGTCAATACATTTACGATTCTCACTTTCTACCGTGGCTAAAATGCTTTGTCCTCTATCTATCTAGACAATCCATCAAACCATATCTAACAAAAAAGGACATACTTCTGGGTATAAGTTTTTTCTTTTGTTCTTAGCAGCTATAATAATATTATGTTGAATATTGTATAATCTCGTACAAGTGCGGGTGAAGTCCTATCAGCTACGAAAGATTGGTCATACATTGAGGCAAGGAAACGGCCGCCCGCAAATAGGCTTGGTACTAAGAACGGAGCCTTAAATCGACCTAGCGATGCTCACTGAACCCTCATAGGGTAAAGTGAAGCTCCTAAAAATTACATCACATAATTGGCAGAATATACTGCAGTAGTAGCTCTTGAAAAAAAACAATTACCTACAACAAACATTGAGGTAAGTTACATAGTATATATTCTGAAACAATATATGTTGAATGTCGTGTGACAGTTAGAAAAAATAAGAAGCGAAACAAAATTTTAATTCTTCAATTTTGTATACAATTCGAAATTGTGGCAAAAAAACAATAGGGCAGTTTAACATTAAACAAACGAATATGTCGAAAACGAAAACGAACATATCATTTCATGATATGACCGATCATTTCATAAAATGGTGGTATTTCATGATATAGAACAGAACACACTACCTACATCATGATGTGGTCTGACCAGATCAATGAACTCAGCGTTTCACGATATAAACAGCTAAACGCACGAATACTTCATGAAATGGTCAAACATCAGTGATCATATCGTAAAATCGTTACATTACCCACCGGCAGAGGCGCTAAGGTTGCTTTGTTTTTGTGATGAGTAATGGCGGCGGACAAATATTATAATCTAAAAGTGAATAATATTGTATGTAAATTGAAGGTGAAAGTGCTCTAATGACGGTTTCTTTTTGTCTGGGCATGCTGCAGATAATTTTATCTATGATTTCTTAGAGCAACCTCTGCTATTCCTCTAGTAACGCGATTCGCAATTCATTCAGATTGTTGTTTAATGGCATTCTGAGTTTAACGAATCTACGACAACTCGGCCGCAAGACAACTCGACCCGGACAATTAGACCCCAAACAACTCGACCTAAACAGCTCAACCAGGACAAATCGACCTGTACAACTCGACCCCGAGACAATTCGACCCGATAACTCACTCGACCTCTGGGACAATTAGCCCTAAACAACTCGATCCCGACAACTCAACCCTGGAACAACCCTGCTTTTTGTTTTTTTTTCAAGATATTATTTTTAATGTTTAATGTTTGCTCATCTAGCAGTTTTTAGCGAGTAAATTTTTATAACTTTTTTTGCATTTTTCTAAAATTTGTGAAATATGTAAAAAAAATTGAGCTTTTATATTTTTTACGTATAACGAGCGAGTAACACCCTCCTCATAATTTTTTTAAAATTATGATTTTTTATTTTATGGGTTTGAAAATTTCTGTTTTTAGATTTTTTCTACTAAATTAGAATTTTTATATTATTTTAATTAACATTCAAATAAAAATTATGAGCCATGCCCCTGAGACACTCAAGTAAAGGTATGTTATCAAAATGTTGTCAAATATCTAGTATTTTGTCAAAGCAGTTTTTATATTCTTTTCTTTGTTTTGGTGGAGACTGACCAGACAGATATTACTCCCTTCTGATCTCATTGATGTTTTGTTGCAACGCCTTAATAAACTTTCAGATTGTTGGATGATGTGAAGAAAATAGTGAACTGAAAGCTCTGTGAAAACCTTCCACAGAGTTATTTGTTCTTGAAAGCCCATCGCGGATAGCATCAAAATAATGCCAGAGCTCTATTTTGAATGTTAGTGGCCTCCTTCCGCCACCTCTTGGTCTGCTGATCCATGTATCTTCAAAATAATCCATTAGTGGTTGAAGTAACTCCTCATTTGATGTAAAAAAAAAACACTTTGTCCTAAGGAAGTAAAAGCAATTTGAACACTAGCTGCAGGAACAAAAGCTAATGCATTTAATTGCTTAATCATTAGAGCAAAATCAGCATCTTCAGTGTATTTCTCACGAATGTCACTATTGCTTATAATTTTGCCTTTTTGAAATCCATAGTGATATCCATAGTGCAATTTTTTAAGAACTCGTGAAATCTTAATGCATGTCTTTATTTTTATTAGGTAATAAAGCACATACCGTAGGCATTACCGTTGTATGGTAAATTGCATGAATAGGATAGAGCTGACAAGAAATAGTTGGGAAACTTTTGAAAGTACCATCTACAAACCAATGATGTGCATTTGCCAAGAAATCAAATCAGTACCAAATAAAAGTATTCGGTTCTCTTTGCAACCACTATCAATAAGTAAAAAATTATCGCCTCTTGCTGTTTTTTTGTATTCTTCAGGTAAAAAAAGTTCTTTTGTGTTGGTAGGTAAAGCAGGTGGTCTTTTTGCTTTATTTCTTGCCTTTTTTACAGACCTCTTTATACTTGCCACTACTGGTAGTTTGGCACAAGCAGAAAGCGGTGCCCCGGCTACTACTTTTGCAATAATTGACTGCGGGGCTTCTTGCGAGGTTAAAGCTTTTTCTTTTATTACATTCATTACCACCTTACGCTGAAGCTGAGCTCGATTAGGTGGGTGGTTATGATTGTTAGAGTGCCATATAACAGCCACGTCATTAGTATGGCATCTTCCTCTACAGCTAATTGTATAGTATTCAGTGCAGCGCCAAGTTGTTCTATCAGCACCGGGTTTGTGCTTATTCAAAGTGTATCATTTGTACAATAATTGAGGAATTTCTGTTTGACTAGTTATAAACTCCATTAAAAAAATACTGGCTGCTCCCCTGCGTTACTGGGTAGGCTACTTGCAGGCAATTTCAAAACTTACAAGACAAATTGGGGTCGAGTTGTCGAGGTCAAGTTGTCGGGGTCGAGTTGTCGGGGTCGAGTTGCCTTTGTTGAGCTGTCGGCGTCGAGTCATTATAGGGTTGAGTTGTCATGGGGTCGAGTTGGCGCGGTCTAGATGTGTGCGGTCTAGATGTGTGCGGGTCGAGTTGTCTCAGGGTCGAGTTGTCGTGATACCGTGCCCAACTGCGTGTTAATAGATTTGTCTCAAATATTTATTTAGTATCACACATCAGGCTGTGAAGTATCTTAAAAATGTGATCTGCATTTTAACTAAATGTAATTGCATTACTTACAATGGATCACGCCGGTACAATAATTCATGCCATTATTCACTCTTAAATAGATAGATAGATAGACATTTTAATGCACAAAAAAGAATTAAAGTTATAACAAACAAGACACAGTTAGGCATAATAAAAGCTGTTGTATCTGTTTTATATACAGATAAAATGTAAATAAATTCAAAACTTAATATTGGTAGATCGTGGTCTTGTACCTAATATCACAAGAAACTAATTTCTTTTTTGTTTTAAAGTGGTTATGAGCGCACAAAAATATAAGATATACAAGAAAAGACAAAGGGCAAAGAGGTTCAGCCCACGCTGCCACGAAACTAGGTCTCGGGCCGCACTGATTTTCAACCCCCCCTTGCTCTCGACAGATAATATTTAGAGCTATGTATGATTGTGCTGACTGACTTGTACTTACTTAACAAGAACATACTAAACAACAATTTAAACTATTTAAATGTTATTATTTGATATTTAGAGCTACTTGAGAGGTAATAAAAGTATCTTTAGATCAAGATATCTTTTCTGGCTCATAATTATTATTTATGATTATTTAGCAAATGCATGATGATACGCACATCTTTCATCCCTTAAATGTTCCGTACCATACGTATATGAGTGATGACATATCTACCAAGTGGATGACCGCACTAAGATTCCCTAAAAGGGACACGTGTACACAAGAAATAGATGGAAAAAGATTAATGAGGCGGAAAAAGTTCTCGCTCTCGGTTGTTTCAGGGATACAGTCTAGCAATTCTATTTACACTATAAGTTTAGTGCTTTCTGCGTCTGCTTGTTTGCTTTGTTATAAAATATCCTAGTTTCAACCGTATGCCGTGCGCTCTGAAATATTACTTAAATTATTTCAGACGACATTTTTATCCACGAAGTCCGGGGGAAACCGGACACTCATTGCAAACTTTTGACTTTATAAATAATATGTGAAGCAAGTAGCTGGCAAAAGTATTAGTAGGTATTATTCATTAACGTATATTACATAATATTATGCTAAATAATAATACCATTTTCATCATAGTAATCTACGGATTTAAGATCTGTGTTAATATATCATAAAATTACCTACTTAAATATCGCACTGTAATCATTCTTCTCTACCATATTTTATTATATCCGTATTCCGTAGAGCGTATGCCTAATACTCGTATTAATGGTGGATAGCATAGATATTTAGCTATTTATTTTGCCCCTTTATCCTGTTATTAGTCTTTTAATTAATGTTGCATTTATTGATTATCTCGAAAAACTTTAGCTCCTGGGAATAAATACTCTTTTACGAAAAGTAAAATGCGTTTGACACACGCATGTTATACTAAACACGTTTAATAAACTTAATACCACTTGCATTAGCCAATCTATTTTAATCTTTATCACCTTTTTACCCACGACGGAACGGAGAAGTTACTTTGCGTTTAGGTTGTTTGTTTGTTTGTGTGTCTGTGTGTGCACTCGAATGTTGCCATTTATGTCCAAAACTACTATTGATTTGAATGCGGTTTTCTGTAAAGGGTTGGTGATTCATCAGCAATAGTTCTCTGACAGGTGTTATAGTGTTAATCCGCCAGAGCTGCAGTAAATATTATTTTTCGTTTAAAAATAGAGTTCGATGTGTTGCTTCTTGATTCTTGCAAAAGCAAACGCCGCATGAGACCTCGTGCTATAATAAATACAGTATTTTGTAAGAAATCTCAAAAAAGTTTGACATAAAAATCAAAATTTTCTTTGTAACACCTCTGTATACCATGTTTAATTAAAATAAAGTTTATTTTATTTTCTTTTATTTATTTTAAAATTAAGGGAATAGTAGGGAATGGCAGCCCCCTACGGATTTTCTTTGGTTACTTACCTTCTTTTAGTCGGATGGTTTCTGAACTTAATTTACTAACAAAAACTGGTTAGATTCTCCTAATAAGTCTATTAAAAACCGACTTCAAAAAACTGGAAGCTGCAAAGAATATTAGGAGTCGGTGCCAGCCGATTAGAGTTTGCATGTTTTCGTTTGCACCGACATTAAAAGTTACTCCTTATATTTTTTATTAATAATTTATAGCTTTTCAGTCTTTTGAAGTCAGTTTTTTTTTTATAGTCGGTTTTTTATATAAAATTTGCTTATTTAATCTGTTTTTAGTGATAAATTCTCATCAAAACGAATCATTTATATGTGCAAACAAAAGTTAACTGTTGAATACCGATTTAATCCCCTATTTTTCCACCCTTAAGGGTGAATTTTTTACACTAATTTTATATATACTATCTGCAAAGTAAAAGCTATTCAATAAAAAAATATACAGCAAAAAGGTTCACATTTGAAAGATATTGGGTAACATAGATGCAAAATCAGTTTGCGTTGTACGGAGTTCATGTAATTTTCTTATAAAATGTACGCGACACGTGAGGAGGACAACGGATCAGGAAGAGGATAAAAGGATTAAAAAAGCGATCAATTTCAGTAATATCGTGAAACTTTGTATTTGTTTTTCACAGAGACTCAGAGAAGTTAAACAAAAAAAAAGACAAATAGTAAAAAACTATAAAAAGTTTACAAAAGTTTGGTTTCCCACATTTTCCTAGATCACATAATTAGAACTTGACCTGATTATAATATGGGGAACGTGGGAACGAATGATCACTGAACATGCATAAAAAAACTGACGAATTGAGAACTTCCTCCTTTTTTGAATTCGGTTATAAAACAAAAGTTTGTACTTTTAATATACAAGGTTACATTTCAAGGTAGTGCCAATTTTTCAGGGACCACTTTGAATCAGTAAATATACGATACTAAATCGATCTACGTAAAAAGCACATATTTTTTTCATATCTACTTATGTAAAACAAAGTCGGTTTAGTTACACCATTTATATATCAAGAACAGCTAGGCCGATTTTTATGATTTACGATTTTTTCAGATTTGTCTCTGTCCCGAATAGCAGCATAACTACATCAAAAAGTTCACGATAAAAAAAAACGAGGCGGTAAGAAGTTCGCCGGGATAGCTAGTTAGTTTTTTAAAGTAAAGCATAGTAAATAAAAAAAATACGAAGCCGCACTTTTATTCTCTAGATCTTATTTTTAAGAAGTTATTTTAGTATTATCACGAAGATATAAATTGCTTAATGTATTTATAAAATTATAACAATTATGATGTCACATACCAGGAAGAAGGATTTTCTTAGCTTTTTATTCAATTTTAAACCGTTAAAGGCATGTTGACACTAAGTATTAAGCTTTGTGTAAAAGGATTATCTGAACTTTTTCTACGACTCTCGCTGTGAAATCGGTCTCCAGTGAAACTAAAGCTAACCTCTAACAGATAAAAGCTAAGCTAGTCTTAAAATCAAAACCCGTCTCTAACCAGCTTTTTAAACCACTGTGTGAAGATAATAAACAATAATATTTTTTTCTTGGACTAAATATTCAAGCAATAAACTTACAACTGTTAGAACGTTTCGGTTATTTTGTTGATTCATAAAGAAACATTGAGTTAGATTACTATACCTATAGATATTGTAGTAATGTTATAAGTTTAGCTTTTTGTACTTGTATAAACTAACTCATATTATCTTGATTCCGGTTAAAGTAACTCAAATCATTATATTCAACAGCAAGTTTGTTTTTATTTTTCTAATAGAATATGTGATCACATTGAGAAAAATCTAATTTGAACCCTCTGCAGAAATGGAAAATCCCCAAAAATATTATCCCGTTGATGTCAGTTGATAGAGATAATTAATTCAAAAGCGAAACCCTTAGGCGCGTCGTTAACTCCTGCGTTTGACCTTTTCATTTTGTATTTTTATTCCACAAATGTTCGTAATTATTCATTTATCAGTGTCGAAACAATGGTTTTGTTGAAATAAAATCATTTTAATTTTGTCACATCTCAAAATGAAAAGATAAAATGATAAAAAGAAACATGTTATTCTAGTGCACCATATTCTTCTAAGGTATCTATCGTACTATAAATTTTATAAGACATGGGTCTTATAAAATGTATATTTCGAATAAATTTGTATTTTCAAGGGTTCCGTGGTGTTTAATCTGTCAGGCCACGGCAACGAGACACAATGGAAATGATATTATACATAAATAATGCAATGCGAGTATTTTTAGGTTAGTTAAGCTTAATTTTTAACTAAAGCAAGGGCATTTTGATTTCTGTAGTTAGAAATTAGAGATATGGTTTTATAAATGTTTCAATTTTGTTAAAAAAAAACTAAACCGAATCCAGTAATTAATTTCTATGAAGCAAAAAATGTTCTCTTCATTCCCGTTTACACTCGTACCTTTGAACTTCTATAATCAGAACTTATTTAATATTTTATTGTTATGACCACAAATGTTTTAAAAGATACATAATTTTCACTTGGTTGTACGTTGAAAAATAAATTTAACAGCCGAAGTACCTTGAAACAACGCAACCGTAACGAAATGAACGCTATACTGCAGTGCAAATGTTTATTTGTTAGTTTCGATAATCCAAGCGGAATTTTATTCCACAGCGGTCACAGCAGAAATCAAGTGCTATCCGGCTTTGTACACGACGCCGATACGTACCATGTTAACGTTACGAAGCTGAATTAACACAAACCTATAACATTTCACGCTTCCTAAGTTAGCCAATTAATTACGCGTACCTGATTTGTTAACAAGATAATGTCATACATACGAGTAGTATTTACTTGCTGAGTGCTTAAATCACTTTATATGATCACTATTTGATAATAGTACATAAGATAACTATTATTGTGTTGATCTTTTTTTGTATGGTAACAGAGTGAAAATCAACTCGTGTAGTTCCTTGATAGTGATAAATCTATCTATGCCTAAGTGAAAGGGTCTTTACAGACGGGCAGACGGACAATAAAGTGATTTTTAGGGTTTGGGTTTTCCTTATTGGAACTAAACATAAATTGATAATCAACAATTGTAAATTTTATTAAGTAGAATTTCGAAAATGTTAGATAAAATCGTTGATTTGAGTCTATCGAAACTGTTGTCGAATATGTTTACCTAGGGCAGACCATCCGTCTAGGTAGGGTTAACTTTGACAAAGAGGCAGCACGACTTATCCAACTCGATTGGGCAGCGTTCGGGAAACTACGTGATATCTTCTCGCCCGATATCCCAGAAAAAGACTAAAGTATTTGAGTAGTGCGTGCTGCCATTGATGACTTACGGCACCGAGATGTGGTTCTTGAATGATAGTCTCTTAAACAAGTTTAAAGTAACCCCACGTATTATGAAGAGCTATGTTTGGCGTTTCTTTGCGAGATAAGATACGAAACGTGGAAGTAGAAGAATCAAATTCACCGACAGAACTGACAACCGTTAGGAAAGAAATGTTTTTGGTAGGCGACTACGAACTAGAAGACGCAGCGTGGGGAAGCGTCCCACCCGGTAGACTGGCGACCCAATTAGGTTGCAGGAAGCCGCGCGATACAAACTTCTAAACGTTGATTTAAAAAAAGAAAATTATGCAAATAAAAAAAATCTCTATAGACTATAAAATAATAAAAACTAGGTAAGTACTAATTATAACAGTTACACTTAAGTGAAAAACATATATAAGATGGAAAGAACCACGGCTAAAAATAGAAGAGGGATCATAAGGGGGATAAAGCAGAATAGCAGAACTCGTCTAATGATGATAAACTAATAGTAAAGAAAGAAACGACGAGAAAAAAACTGGCCAAGTGAGTGTCGGGCTACGCGCAGTGTAGGGTTCCGTAGTAGCCCGATATCACAATATATAACGATTCTGTTGTTCTTTATTCTGAATATAATTAAGGGTAAAGATATTTAGTACAAAATTATCCAACACCCAAGTACAACGACTATTACTACTAAACTAATAAATTTATCTTAACCGTTATAATTTTCCTTTAAAGTTTATGAAATGCACCATCATCGTGAATTTTTTCAGGCTTTTCAAGCTAGCATTTTAGTTTTTAGAGGGGGGAAACCTACTAGAAAAATTTCACTTAAAAGTTTAATATTTCGTAAATAAAGCAACAATCGAAAAATAATATTAGCAACCCCTAAGTCATTTTAAAAGACTTAGAATGGGGTAGACGACGAAAAAAAAATTTATCCCCACTTCACATGTAGGGGAGCTACCATAGAAACAAATATTTTCCAAAATGTTATTCTACCACTTTGTCGGCGTAATTGGTATACACACACTTACAAAATTACAGTTTTTTAGTACTAACGGTCTCTTAGCAAAACCTTGGACAGACAGACGGACATGACGAAACTGTAAGGGTTCCTTGTCAGGACTACGAAACCCTAAAAAAGAGTTTAAATTCACCTTCTCAGTACTATTCACAATCTGGAGGTAATAGCACTTACGAAAGACAAACAAATTTCATTTTTCGCCCGCTCGGCAAAAAATACATTCAAAATCCCATCAACGTCTTTTAAAAACGACGCAATATAGTAATCAACAGCTACCAGCAACTGATGAAAAAGATACAAATATTTCATAAAGTAATTCGAATCCGACAAGGGGCAAATGTTCGTGTTATGAGCACGAGAATTTGTTCCTAAGTCGTGGATATTTTGTATGTTAGTATGTTTATCCACTATCTAGTCATCGTAGTTTAGGATTAGATAATTGATGTCATTGTGAAAACTATTAATTATTATTATTAATTAATAAAACCAAAATCCTGATTCAGCTGGTCACCTCCAAGGGACCTTAACGCTACACCTCCAGATACTGTAAAAGATCAACAACAAGAGAGCGAACGAAACCCAAAACCAGTTCTACATAGTCACATTATAATTAGTGTTATAGAAAAGGATTTTAAATACAAACAACAATAACAACTCCTTTGCCTAAACATGATTAACAAAACAAAATTTTCAACAAAATGTAAAAAAAATATTAAACAATCTATATTTGTAAAATGCGTGCCATTACCTAATTTAAAAAATATAACATTAAACCTAATTTTATCAAAGAAGAAAATATTTTAAAGATTTCAAAAATCGCTATACATTATGTTATACCTGAATCTCTTGACATGACAAGCGCCACAATTAGCCTTATATTATAATCAATCACTTTTGGCGCTTACCATGTTGAGCGATTTAAGTTATACGAGTATTTATAGTTATAGTGTAAAGCGATTTTGAAAATCTAAATGTGGTCATCAACTTTTAACGCTGACCGTACACGATACTTTAAAACATCTTATCAACATTACCTTTATACCCGCGTTAGCTAAATTACTGACAAAGACATTCCATATCCATTGCTTGGCTTAACATGACGTTATTATCTACTGCTAAATACTAATCTAGCATTTCAAAGAGCTACTGCTTTTGTACGTATTCGTAGCCCCAAAGGCTTTGCTACTTCAAAGATATTACATATTAATACATATGCTTCAAAATGAAAGACTTACCAATTTCCCGTCCTGGGACCGAGTAACTTATACGAACGCGATGAAAAGGCTTTTTTTGTTTTGCGGGGCTTTTATAACCATGTGTTAGTTACTGAATAAAAAAGTATTTTAAACATACACGCTACTTGTAAATTCGAAGTTCTGTATTTTTATTTGATGAGGTAACTAGTAAATAGTAGTTGAATAACTTATACATGCACCCTAACACATAGACTTTGGGTCCTATGTTTTTTTCCAAATGTTTACTGCACGTCTTCTAACACGCACTAATCCTGTTTAGATATATATTCTCTGTTAAATAAATCTCACAACCACGGCAATCGGCATTGATACGAGTAAGCGTCGTTTTCCTAACGACATATTGCTGTGTTATTATTACGTCGTCTAGCGTATAAACGTTGGCAAACAGCCCTCTTTTAGGCAGCGTTTCACACGTCATTAGTTTTCTTAATCTTTGGATATTTACCAGTTGTTAAGCGAAGTTAGTTACTATAAAATATTTTCGTTTCTTCGCTACGGGACTAGACTGTATATTCGTAAAAATTTTACTGAAATAAGTTGCCCAAAAATTTTGTTTGGCACTCATCAATAATAGCGCTGCGGCTTACTAGCCAATAGTGCAGAGATTCCGTTTGTATTTAAGCTAAATTACACCAACAAATTCGTACGTGTTTTAATAATAAAGAAGACTTGCATGCAATAACATAACATAATACCTTTATAAAGTTAAAATAACAAAAGTATGAAATTTTAGCACCTACTTTTATTTAGCTTAGCAAAGATTATGCGGCTGTTTCTGACAAAGAATTGCAAAAAGGGTGCACCAGCATGTGACGTCATCTTTTTATAAAACAAAGAACGTTTGTCTGGCTCTCACGCCGCCAGTGGGGTCTATTTGGACATCAGACGATTTGTCGAGTGATTTCTCTCGGTTTCCATAATGAGGTCGCGGCGAAGGTAAACATTTGATTCCACTGACGATTGTTTTCAGACGGGGATCTCGAGCAATCTATTATAAACTTTTGTACATTACACCAAACTCTGAAAAGGTGAGTTTCATCATTTTGTATAAGATAAGATTACGATAAGTTACTGGTTCCCTTTTGTTTTTAAGCTTAAGATATAGTTCTAACGGTGTCAAAAGGTATTTAATAATAAAAAAATACTAAGAAGGCCTATTAACACGACTTATTCAATTGATATTTTATTTGTTATTCTTTATTTGTCAGTTTGGGCTTTTTTGGAGGGGAAAGTTTTAGTCCAGATTTAGGAACCCTAAATTGCTATCTACGCTTGCACAAAGTAGTTCCTGATGTCAACTATTCTATAATTTTATGCACATTTCTTACAGATATTAATTTCTGTGAGACACACTTTTTAAGGCATTATAGATATCCGCTAGACAACACGGCATCGTGAATGATGACGGCACCGATAATGGCGATTGCAGGGGGGGGGGACACTCGCTAAATGTATGAAAACCGTGCATTTACCATCACCAGCGAGTGGAAAAATACGTTTATTTATACCTGTATATTTTGTCTTTACATTTGCCATACCATAGCAACATCGTCTAATGAAAAAAAAGCCATTTAATGTAACATCTCTTTTTGTCATCATGAGTTAGCCATAGACACCCAACGCTACTCTCTTGTTTCTTGTTAGCTCTCCGCTTGCACTACAATAATACCGTCTTAGGGCGTTTCTCCACTGTTTGGACACTGGAACATTGACTTATCCAATATTCCAAATAATTCCAATTAGTAAAGATATGCTTAACATCAACACTGTCTGGTTGTCATAGTCTTTTAAGGTTGTACGAATGCTTTGTAAAAGGCAATTTAAAATATTTGATAATATAGATCCAGGAATCCTTTCGTTTTAATACCAGGTGGGATCTTAAATAATGGAATGAGTTATAAGTGGAGTAACACGCTTCATCTCGGGGAGGATACGCACCTGATCTTTTATTTTTACCGTTCCCTTGGCTATAACGTGAGGCGCACACATAACACTAAATGCCATTCGCATGTGTAATGTATCTTGACGTAGAATTTCCTTGAGAACGATCCTTGCTTATTATTTGAAATTTTCTACACTAAAATTATTGCCTGTTGTTGTTGTTGTTTTTTTATGTTCTTGATCAATTTTCTATGGTATCTCTAAAATAGTTTATAAAACCGGCCAAGTGCGAGTCGGACTCGCGCACCGAGGGTTCCGTACAAACCTGTAGGTACCTATATAAGTAAAAGATCACCCATCACGACAATCGAGTCGAGTCATAGTTATGGTAATTTTATTGCAAAATGAAATCCATAACATTACGAAAGGTAAATTGGGGGTTACGATTTTGACGTATTAAAAAAAACTACTAGATCTCGTTCAAACCAATTTTCGGTGGAAGTTTGCATGGTAATGTACATCATATATTTTTTTTAGTTTTATCATTCTCTTATTTAAGAAGTTACAGGGAGGACACACATTTTACGACTGTAGAAGTGTCTCTCGCGCAAACTATTCAGTTTACAAAAAAATGATATTAGAAACCTTAATATCATTTTTGAAGACCTATCCATAGATGTATGTATGTATCCCAAACCCGTGTGGGTTTGGGATACATATGGGATTGCTGAAAAAAATAATTGAGACTGTTTTTTTTTCTGTTTTTTGTAAAAATCTTAATGCGGTTCACAGAATACACCTACCTACTCACCAAGTTTCAACAGTATAGTTCTTATAGTTTCGGATAAAAATGGCTGTGACTTATAGACGGACAGACAGACAGACAGACATGACGAATTCATAAGGGTTCCGTTTTTTGCCATTTGGCTACGAAACCCTAAAAATATGAACAATTAATTAGATGAAATGATCATCTAATCATATCATCAGCCATTATAGAACGGAATCACTTAACATTAAGTCTCCTATACCTACGGAGATATGTATGTTCTTGTTAGAACATTTGATAATAAAATACAAACAAATCTGTGGGTTGGTGGTGTTCCACCAACCCACAGATTTGTTTGTTTTTTACGAAAAATCGTTTATTTGTTATTATTGACTTCCACTTTCTAATGTATACCTGTCTCTTAAACCAACTCACTCTATCTTCTTTGTCTGATGTTGTCAAGCAACATCAACTTCAGGAACGATATCCAGTCAAACGCTTATTTATCGGAAAAAAATAAAATGGAACGGTCCCTAATAACCGCCAAATGCTTTTTCATAACAGATAGATGTTTTACAAAGAGGCTCTGTTATAAAAATTGCATTCACAACGGTAAGCTGGATTGCTATTGCGATAATACCAATATTACCTAAATTTAGACTTAATGAAGAATAGCATTATAAGCGTTTTGGGTTAAAAATTATGTAATAATTAGAGTTACAAATAAATAGGTATTCTGAACCACTAGCTGTTTTGCAAGCTAGGTAATTGAGCTTTTCATTTGCGACATATACACTTTTGGTAATTTACCAATCCTAATACATTGTGTTAGGTGTTTGAATGTTGTTACATTTGTTAAAATACATATTATATTTCTGACGCTGACTGAACAATGCACAACCCCGACCCTTTATTGACGACCTCCGTAGCCGAGAAGCGAGCATACCCGACTTGGTGTCGCTATCTCTGAGGTCCCGGGTTTGATTCCCGGTTGGTTAATGTAGAAAAATAACTTTTCTATATTGTCTCGGGTCTGGATGTTGTGGTACCATCGTAGTTTCCGATTTCTATATCACAAGTGCTTAGGCTACTTGACATAGGAACAGAGCAATGTATTTGATGTTGTCCAATTAAAAAAAAAACATATATTATGAAGAGCAGCCACCTTAGGATGGTTCAGTTAAATACCAAGGTAACGGTAAACCACTGTCGAGTCTTTTAAACGCAAAGCCAAAAAACTCACTAGAGATTGTAAACTCATCGATGCTTATGCATTTTTTACTCTAAAATCTTATCTGCTTTAGACAGGCCGCATATTATCCGAAGCTTCTAATATAAACATTCTAGCGCAAACCTGAAGGCACTTCGGTGCATACATTTTGTACTAGACCCCGCATATTATCAGAAATTTGAGTCAGTTTGGCAGACGTCGCCGTATGCTGTACACGCGCTTCTTGTTGCAAAATGTCAAATATGAAAGTAGGGTTGCTAGAAGTTTACTTTTGTTAACCGACTACAAAAAAGGAGGAGGTTCTCAAATTTTACCCTTACAACCGACATCAAAAAAGGAAGAGGTTCAAACGGTTATACCAAGAGAGAGGGTTATGGACTTCAAAAGGGGGTGGTTTTGTCGATAGAAGAAAACTAACTGTTACGTAGGACAGTAAACCTTTTTAAGATTTTTTTGGTCCCAAAGAAATAGTTGTTGAATTTGCGTAAATGTGACTTTTACGGCTCCAAAACGGAAAAAAAAATTTTTCCTCAATAGTTTAAATGACTAAATTGCCACGAATATTGGTATCCTGTGTGTGAAACCATTGTGAAACTAGCAAGCGAGCTGAATACAGCACATGAATAGTGAATACATTTAGACTTTTCCCTAAAAATAGTATGACGTCATATCGGTCGGTGAATTCCTATTAAACAGTTTTGAAAAGCTAACTTTAGCTATTTTTAATTAAAATAAACCTCATTGCAAATTTTAAAATAAAAAAGTAGGTAGGTATGTTCGGGTCTTCTATTTGTAAAAAATCTTTTTATACTTGACTAAATTTTTAAATTTCATTTGAAATGGTGCACACATATTATTATTTGTACCCTTGGCTCTAAATGTGCAAAGTCAAGCTCACAATAAAGGTAATCTGTAGGCCGAGCTAGAACGGAGCCCGTATGCCATTATTGTGATTTAGAATGCGGCTGTACTCAGAATGCGAGCCAATAAATTAGATCTCAATCAGACCGAAACCGCCATTTGTTATTCCTACTTCACCTATGTAAGGACAAGCGTATTACACAGAGATTTCAGTCTATTTACTGAAATTTCTTAAAGTACCCTAATGTGTTATTATTTGTAATTTAAAATGTTTTCATAATTTGTCTCCTTGAAACTGAAGTATCTATCGACTTTGAGTAAGCCTGATTTTCAAATATCTTTTTACACGAGTATCAATTTTTGCATAAAAGCTTAATACTTAATCTAGAAGTCACTGGGGGGCCTCCCCCAGTTTAGCAGTGTTTAGCAGTGGACGTCCTATGGCTGAAATGATGATGACGATGACTTACCTTATATGATGTATGATCATCAAACCCGTTGTAAGTTTGATTTGGTATGGTATTTTGGTAATAATATTATGTACCTACAAGGCAGGTGAACAGACTAGTTGTTCGACCAATTTCTTGTAGGAAGCTATGAAAAGTAGAGACGAACCATTTCGTTCTTTAATAGACCTAAATTGAAATCTGGGTGACTGTTTTTTAATATACTTAACTTAAGTTTACTCGTTGGTACCTGATTAATTCGACTCAATCCGTACTCAATTCTATCATGTTTGGAGGATACGTAAAACTTTTTTTAAAGAGTAAGCTAAATATAATATTGGCTTAAATAAAAAAGGCTAAATCAATTCGCTGTTTCTCAGCAAATGAGTTACAACAAAAATATTAAGCTGCAAACTGTTGCTGTGCAATACTTACTCTTTGTGGCTAATAGAACAACCAATTAATTATATATTTTTATGCAAAGTACCAGGCCAAATTAACTATTGTTATTGTAGGTAGTTGTACTATTTTTAGTCATTTTTAAACTTGTAAAGAATCAAACAATAAGAAGTCTATTTTTGTATTGAATAAAATTTACTTGAAACGCCTCCATGTTAGTACGAAAGCTATTTATGAATCTTAAAATGTTTAGAGATCCAGTCTACCAGGCGAAATAATCCAACGTTTGTTTTTACTGGGCAAACATTCCTAGGAATGTGTCGTCGAGTGACGCCTCGTCCGTAGTCGTAGTTAGCTTAAGTGTCAGGACGAGGTATACGTACTCGGCGTCTGAACGGTTTATATCCACACCATTTTCGTTACAGCCATGATATATTGCAGTATGCAAATGTGAAACAGGCAATACTTTTGTCAACCACGATTTATTACTTACTTAAACAGAGTGAAAATAAGTGAAGCCCTGGAAAGCATTTTGAAAGAATAGAAATAAAGAGTAGGTAGCGAATATTAGTATGGGCACGTATAAATGGCAAATGGATGACAATAACAAAGGTTTTTTGTAGAGTAGATCGTTTTGGGTTTATCGTAAGTATTTTTAAAAAAATGTGTTTATTATTGCTATATTTTTGTGAAAACAACTACTACACCACATCAACAGATCTGGGAACGACGTGATAACGAATAATCAAACTTGACATACGTTTTCTTTTACCACGATTCAAAACTGCATCCATTAGTTGCGCATTCAGGGTTACAAACCAACGAACCAGTCGTCATATAATGGCACTTAAATTTACATTACATTATGAATTTGTAGCATTCGAGCGCTCAATATACTATAGTATATACGAGTATATGTACTAACATATTATTAACAGTAACAAAATCTTTAGGATTATAAAAACAAATAAAGTTTATTTTAAAATGTCTTATTTGTTGATCTACCTCACATTAAAACCTCTTAGCAAACACTTTAATCAATCCTAAACATTACTAGTAAATTGTCTTTTTGATTAAATATTTCTCTTATGTGTTAAATCAAATATAAATAAAATACTGGTAACTTATGTGACTATTCTTTATTTCAGCAACTCTCCGATCCTATTGTTTAAAATATGTATGAAGGTTTTTATCAGCTTACACAGTCGGTTGTAGTTTATTATATACAAATTCCAACTGCTATGGAAGTATTCAACTTTCAATTACCTAAAAAGAAAATCAATGCGTGTGAAATGTTAATAAAATTAGTATATAATAAAATAAATGAAAATGACCGATATCACTTTTGTCTTTATTATATTTCGTGAAAATTATGAATGGATGTCGTCTGTAGGAGCGAAGGAGTCCTGGGTTAGGGGATGGCTTTCATTGTTTATGCATGAAGTTATTATTTACGACCGAACGGCGTCGCGGGCTCGCTATTGGCGTTGAAACAGGCTGGTCTAACGCTAAGCGTATCTGCATCCCGTTTCTTTAAAATCGTATTTTTATACGTACGCAATTATTACTAATAAAACATAAAAAAACAATGAAACCTTACTATAAACTATAAGAATAGCACTTTTACACATCACATTTTTTTTTACCTTTACTGCTTCGAGACAATACTATGGGCTAGTACTTAGAAGAAGCAGCGATAGAAACTCGGTCACTATTGTCAGCCTTTTTCAATAGTATGTTTACAAATAGATAATTTGTACCTGCGCGAGCAGGACGTAAATAAGCTTTAAAGTGCTATTTTTGAGTAGTCAAGCCCCCCATAAATAAATAGGCACCAAACACACCAACTGTCATGATCTCAAAGTAAGAAATTAACATCTTTATGTCAAGAGGTACCAGACAATGTATTTTGCCAGAGGCGTCTCCCAATACACCCACACTCGAGTCAATTTAGAATAGATTTTCGTCAAATATAGATGAATTTAATAATTACAAACTGATTTCGACAAATAAAATCTTACACATATTTTTCAGTAAATAATAACCTTATCTGCTATATTTTATTTATTTATTTATACAACGTGTCAGTCAACACAATAAGCCATTCAGTTGAGGTTTCACATTCTTTTGTTGCGTTAAATATGTCGTAAAATGATATTTGTGTATTTAAAATCATGAAAATAAAATGTCAAAGATACTTGTCGAGTTTCTACAAGAATATAAAAGGCGTTAAGAAACTTTCACCTGCAAATAATATATACTCTGAATTGTGTCGTACTAAGTTACAAATGACCTAGTCGTTATTAACGAATCTTATTAAGTAATAAGAATAGTAATAAGTTTAAAGTAGTCTTTAGCATGAGCATCTTCGATTTGAAAGCCGACTGTCTGAAAACATATTTAACATTTATTATGTTGTGCTTGACAATCTTAGAGTAAGAAAAAGAAAGATGATTGATGACAGATGAGAAACACGTCCCCCGAAGAGTATTCAATAAAGGAGGTCGAAAAACGATTGACAATGTTTATTAGTTGGAATTTTTAATTGTACCTACTCGTAGTTGTCTAATCGCGTAAATAGAAAAACGAATTTGTTAAGGTTCTGGAATTGAACGGGACATAATAATATTGTTAGTTTATTAATGAGCTGACATTCACATTAAAAGGTTCAAGTGTAACAAGTTTGATAAAGATTTGAAATCTTCGAAAATTATAAAATAATCTGTCCGATATGATATTGTAATATTAAGGGCTTCTTTCACAACTTGCTGATAAATTCCAGATAACCTATATGGCACTTTTTTGACAGCTAATTGTATGGGTTATCTAAACAAGTGCCAGATAGGTTATCCGGAACTTATCAGCAAGTGGTGAAAGTGGCCCTAAGCCTCGGTTTTAACAAAAGTTCTATGAAATATTGCAACGTCGAGCTCCGTACAAGGCAGCCCGCGAAATTAAACATTTCTTACGTTTTTATTCAAATAGCGACTCTGGTTAACTGTGTATACTTATCAAAATTAGGTACGTGGCTGCAAAAATAATAGTTGCGCGGATAGGTAAAAAAATGATAAATTCGTGATTTCGAGTAGATATAGTAGACAGAGGTATAGTAGATAGTAGTAGATATTATTTATTCTGTGGTAGTAGTGCCGTGTGGTACCATCGTTGTTTCTGATTTCTGTAACACAAGTGCTTCGGCTACTATCAAAGGATCAGAGCAATGTATGTCGAATGGATGATGTTGTCCAATATTATAATATTATACACTTCTCCACCGCCAACAGGAGGCGTGTCGTAAGAGGCTACTAATTCATGTAGCACGGGACGGGCAGCAGCGTCTGCGTGCGAAATGTTATAAAAAAACTGCGCTCACTAACCCGCCTGCCAAGCGTGGCGAGTATTGGCAATCCCCCCCGATGAAAGTCATTGGGGGAGGCCAGTGTTCAGCAGTGGACGTCCATGACTGAAATGATGATGATGAAAGTAGACATAATTCGCTCTTCGATTGTCGAGATAAAATACAGGTTGTGTAGTTTTTTGCAATTTTGCATGTCGATTTGATTCCCGTAACTTAAGATACGAGTACTTTTTAAATACCAAAGCAGCTCCTCTATTTTTCAGCTATTTTTCAAAGTGACGATAAATGTTTTTGTTCTTTATTAAGTTTGTGCTTCTTAAGGATTTAGATTTAGTCGGGATAACGTTTTACCTATAGGTGGATATCATATTCGTAACGTTACTTCAATAAAAATTGTTTTTCTTGAATATTTCTAACATGGTTAGACTATAGTCTAGGCACATTTGCTCCAAGTAAGGCACTAATTTTCTGCATCATTCAATCCTTGAAAGAAGGTAACATTTTGCTGAAGTAACGCACACAACTACTATTATATTGCGCTAAACCTCCTTTGTTACATTAACATCATTTTTTCTTTAAAACAGTCTAGTACTATCAGCATTCGTTTACAAGAACTTATTATATTATTTTACAATATTTGCGTTAGATCATAGCCATTAAACTTAGTCTTAGTCTTAGTCCTAATAACTTAGACTTAATCCTAAAGAAATAGAAAATGTTATGACAAATGTATTATTTATCCTCACTAAACAGATAGGCTACGGGAAAAAAAGCGAAACTATAAGGGTTTCTACTTTACTAAGAAACCATACAATATTACTGATTAATACTAAACGGTATTGATGATTTATTTAAAAGACTTCCCATCAAAAGAGATAGTAAAACAAACATATTTCGTCTCTACTCTTTCTTTTCAACTGACTTAAAAAAAGGAGGAGGTTCTCAATTCGTCGGAATCTTCTTTTTTATGTATGTTCAGCGATCATTTGTTACTGCGTTGACCGATTTCAATAATTATTTTTTCGTTCAAAAGGTAATATTTTCAGAATGGTCCCATATAAATTTCGCCAAATTCTGATGATGGGATCTATAAGAAAATATGCACTCGTAAGATTTGTTTTGATTAGAATTTATCACTAAAATAGATAAAATAAGTAAATTTTATTTAAAAAAACCGACTTCAAAAACTAAAAAACCAAAAATAATCTTAACACTTAAGTACCTCATCAGTTACCTTTGGAGTCGGTGCCAGCCAATGAGAGATTCAATGTTTTCGTTTGCACCGACTCCAAAAGTAACTAATTAGGTACTTAAGTGTTAAGATTATATATACTTTTTTATATGTATATTTTTTAATTTACAAGCTAATTTGTTTATAAGTTTACATACACGTCAATAAAAACATTCCTGTTTACTTAATTATCCCGAGACGCATTGTACTTGTTGAAATTAACAGCAGATATACCGTTTTTACCCATAATATTTACATTCGATTAGTCCTTTCAAACTAAAAAGCAAATGGTAAGTAATTTAACTTTCCCCTCACTGTATAGGTACTGCAAGTACGCACACCCACAGTAGCAATTATTTAAAGTTCTTGGAAATTCAAACACCAAAATATCACTTCAATTTTGTGGGATGAATGTAAAAATGTATCGTTGGTAGTCTAACTTTATTTTAATGTTGGTACACATTTAAAACTTTTGTCATTTCGGGTTTGAAATCTCTGAAGCGTAGAATTGTTAAACATGATGATACAAAACTTGTACTCAACAATAAGTAGGTTTGGCTTTACACACATTATTTTTGACATAACAAAATGTAAATAGTAAATTTTTAACTTACATTGCTACTAGAAAAATATCTGCAACATAGGTCAAAGAATCGAAATATACGAACTACACAATACTACGAAATTTATTACGAAATATCTGTAGAGCAATTCTTTTATATAAAATTCTAAGAGTATGTTTCTTGTAATAGGAAAAGAATCTTCCAATATTTAATCAAAATGTCTCGAACTATCCGCAAAATTGAAAGTCTAGTTTCAAGTAAACTAAACAATGCGGAAAGAATTTGATCAGTTAATTTCGAGTTTCGTAGTGTAACGTGGATTGTTTATTTCAGTATTTCCTTTTGTCCGCACATACTACTTTTATTAACTTTTTTGTAAAAATGAACAGGATACCTAGGGGCCACTCTTTTGTGTTTGCTAAGTACTATGGCGGCTTTTCATTCTTTTACTTGTCAACACCTCCGTCTGGACGGTCGTTAAATATGACTTCCACAAAATAGCATCGACTCAAGATTATAATGGGAGTATGTTTGTAAGCTACAACAATTAAAAAAATATTGTAGCATACTTTACTCCTCTCTTAACATTGTTATTTTTTTCCAAGTTTTTATCACGCTTATCCAGTGCGCCATCAAAACTGTTCTTGGCTATTAACCCATGCAGTCCTTTGAAACGCTTTCCGTAGATTGGCATCTGTTTTTTTGATTAGCACTTCTGTCGCAGATGCGGTCAGATCAGTATTGATTGATTCAGCTCACAATCCTACTTATTGTGAATTCCTGGAATAAAACATCGATGCATACATTTGTCACTATGTATATAATATTTATTACAACAGTTAACATGATGATGTAAAATAGGCTCTCTGGCGCATTATTTCTAACATTATTTAAAGTTTCTTTAGTAAACATGTGTCCGGAGATTACACATTTACTCAAAAGTTAGTACTTAAAGCGTCTAAAATGTTACTTAAACTACTTACTAAGTAGAAAAATAATAATAGTGTTTATAAAATCGATTCTGTTTACGGTTACAAATTACGACAAATGTGTATCTTTGACCGTGTCAATTGAGCAACCCATAATACATGGCATTTTATTACTTTTAGTCCCTGATGTAAAATTTAGTTTGGTAAGCTTCGTGTTGACGAAAATCTTTTTAATCCAACCAAATACAGCATTTCTGCTTAAATGAAATTTGCCTGTAAAGGTTCTTTAATCACGAGACAGGATATGATCGGCCGGATAGCTGTTGTCGGCAATTTCTTTTTTATAAGGTTACTCGTACGCTCACTGACAAATTCTTTACAGTATAGCAATTTTTTTTAAAATAAAGATGCTAATGATACACTAAAATAGCGTAAAAACATATTATCTGTAACTTTTAATTAAATATTAAGGTTTACGTTCAAGTTGTAGCAATGCAACTAATATTTACATTAGTAAAAGCAATAATTATTTATAGGTATATAAATAAAAGTTTAATAAAAGCTTTATATCACATACTCCCAGAAAAATTTTAGCGGTGTCCTTCTGGGCCATCTGGCCTGCAGCATTAGGAGTTTAGACGTTTGACCAAGGTACCAGCCCTTAGATCACCAGTGACATTGATTAGGCGCGGGACCAGCTCGGCAAAGTGTTTTAGCCTTGGGGCCCCAGAGTTCCAGTCTATTTTTGTTTGTTAAATGTAGATTTCCTTTTTTTAAACTCTGTAGAGGAAGGATAGGATCAATAGCTAAACCGAAAATTGAAACCTAGTGTGGCACTTCCAGATATTGATCTGAGTGCCTGATCCCATATTTTTTTCTTTTAGTGCGATCTGATTAGCACTTTTGAGAATACTAGTAATTTTCGTCGACCTTATCAGAAAGCATGGGGTTAGCGAAGGCAGTTAAATCAACTAGCTGATCTTACCGGCCCATTGGTCAAGCCCATCGGGACTACTGGCGGAATCATTTTTGAAGGAAAACAAAACAGCGGAAATTTCACTAGAAGAAGTAATGAGGATCAGGTCGGTCGAAAATGATAGATCAGGGAGGTTCAGTGTTAATGATGAAAGAGGATGTTTTAAAAAGACTGCTGTATGAATTTTCAGATTAGCTGGAGCAAAAACATGATTATAAAATAATAACAGAGCGGCAACCATAATATTACAACATTACTAATTTTGGTTACTTGTTTTCTTCAATCAATTGGTTGATTTGTCATTTTTTTTAATTTACACTCGAAGAAAGATAGTAGGGAGGTGTTAAAGAAAATACACATTAGCATTTGGAAAAGACTAAAGGCAAATTCTAAAACTTAATATTGTGTTTCTAAAGGCATTGAGCATACGAGTATAAAAACAATTGTTCCATGTTTATGCAAATACTTTTTCAATCAAAACCAATCATGATCAATCTTATCGGAAGTAAGCAATAAAATCATAAAACGACTAAACGGGGTACGGTGTAAAATTAAGAAGAAAATATATAATAAATATTACGCAAAGGAAGTATTGACTTTATAAAACAAATTATATAAATATAAATTTCCGCTTTAATTGTACTTTTAGAGCAATTTCCTAACGAAGGACATGTTTTTTGCTATTTTATTGGCAATATAGGTACAATAATCATTAATGTGAAAGTTGTTGCGCTCTTTAATAGAGGAACGGTAAGAAAATTACTCTGTTGCGCTCTTCTGCAGATTCCGGGATATGATGTTAGTACATAATTATGCTGCAGTGACCTCTTTAAGGAAAAATTTAACTCGGACTCGCTTAACTGATTAGATCGTTTTTTTAAAAGAGATGAGATGAAAATTACCTAGTGAGACTGTCTCTTGACGTGATAAAAACAAAATCAGTACATGTTAAGTCTGTGGTTCAAATGCTAGAGGCGCAAACACTTTGGTATATAAAGTCATTTATTAACCGACTTCAAAAAAGGAGGAGGTTCTCAATTCGTCAGTATCTTTGTTTTTTTATTTTTTATGTATGTTCAGCGATCATTTACCAGGTTAACCGATTTCAATACTTTTTTTTTTGTTCGAAATTGAATACTTTCGGAATGGTCCCATATAAATTTGATCAAGTTCTGATGATGGGCAATCAAGAAAATCATCAAACATTGCATGAACTCCATAGCGTGCCAACTGATTTTGTACCTATGTTGCCCAATATCTTCGGCATTTGTGAACCGATTTTGATGATTCTTTCTTTATCGAATACCTTATACTTTAAAGATGGTATATTGAAAGGTCCTCTCTAAGGTGGGAAAAATAAGGGATGAAATCGGTGTTCAGCCGTTAACTTAAGTTTGCACTCAATTGATTCGTTTTGTTGAGGATGTATCACTAATAAGTAAATTTTATAAAAAAAAAGTGAACCGACTTCAAAAAACTGAAAAGATAAAAATAATATCAACACATAAGTACCTAATCAGTTACTTTTGGAGTCGGTGCTATCCGATGAGAGTTTGAATGTTTTCGTTTGCACCGACTCCAAAAGAAACTGATTAGGTACTTATGTGTTGATATTATTTTTATCTTTTCAGTTTTTTTTCATTCCTGTTTAATTTGTAGTTAAAATTTTCTATTACGCATCGAGCATTTCACAGGTAACATGTAAAGCGGCAGGTATGTAAGCTGCCTGTATTAGAAACGCTACACAGAGCTGAAGTACCGTCAGTGTCCACTTAAGGGTATTGGAATTTCATGAACTATCTCTTACGCTAAACTTGGTAGGTACAGTCCGAATCAGGCATATCAAACGCCTCTGGCGTTTGTGTTTGTATCCGTAGATAATTAATTACATTTCCATTTCCAAAGCAAAGTACCTGAAATAATTACGGCTATCCTTTCAGTAACCGTCTTTTAGAAAACAAGTTGGTTCTCCATTTGGTCGATTTTATACTTTTACACAGTTGTAATATTCTATGAGTTAATGTATGTGTACCTATTTCTTTATTATACCATAGCTTCTCAATGCCTGTCCGATCTAGAAGTGTGAATTTTTGTTCGAATCCCTAAAATATCTGGGGATCTGAAACTGTCCAAATGTCAAAAGTTCTTCTTTATACATAATATATTATAGAAATATCCTGATTTATTTTTGGAATACTACCGTAATACGATTATTTAAAACTTAATTAGGTGGTTTAAAAAAATCCTAACTGACTTTGATCACTTCGGTTAAAATCATTTATTCGAAAGCTCAATATTTCTTTATGTGAAATCGACTTGAACGGAAAATTAAATTAACCGGTGATAAAAAGCTCTGGTTAGCAAAACCTTCAAAATTAAATATATTTTGATAAAATCCCCATACCACTGGCTCAATATGCTGTCCAATCCATCCAATTTCCTTGATAAATATCCCTTTGGCCAAAGAAGTTTGACCAGTGCTAAAACAGATAAAATAAATTAAAATTCCATAAAATTTTACAAGACAAAAATACACATGTAATATTCACATAAACCTTGCTTTCCACTTTCTGTAGGTACTTAGATAATTTATATGTAACTAGATTTATTTAAATATCATAGCACTTTCATATCGGCAGAAACCATCCCAATACAATGAAAATTATATGCTACTAAAAGCGTCTTATGAACTGCTGCAACAAAAGCATCAATTCGCATTGGACATTTTAGGTCGTTAACCGAAAAATTAAGGACTGCGCTTAATTAAAGAATCGTTTTGGCTCGCGAATGAATTTTCTCACGCCTCTTCTTGCTCTCAATTTAGCTAAAAGACTGGGGAAACCATAAAAGAGCAATAAAAACATCGATTTTGCATAAGATTCTCGCAGATGCGGTCGCTCGTTGGCTCTCGAACGAAGACAGACGCCTTGCTGGCTTTACTCGGCATTCGATACATCACTGTACTCGTATATCCAACAAAATGCTAATCTAATCGATAAAAGCACGTAATTTATATATAACTTTTGTGCGTATCTAATAATAACTGAATGGCAAGAAAACCGTTGTGTTAACATTGAAAACTTAACAATGAGCTATAAAATGCAATATTTCTAAATTGTCTTAAACAATCGCTATCGGCGTCTGTCTGTTCGTGCGCTTAGTTTTTCTAAACTACGCAACGTATTTTGATAGGGTTTGCAGTTTGCACTATGATGCAGATAAATTCCTTCAAAACGTTTATATATACATTATTATAATGTAAGTTGTAGTAAAAATACGTGTTGTTTGAAAGAAGTTTTTATTGAGGGGTCAGAACATAAGTTATTGACAAGCAGAAAAATATTAGAATTTTGAATAACAAAAAAAAAAGCCTGTATTACAAGTTTACAACACGAGTACGTACGTACACGAGTATATTGTTTTAAAAGAAAATCGATGTTTGGTAATCAAGTACCAACAAAAAACTCGCCTTTTTCCGACGACTACGGGCAAAATATTCACCCCCCCGCAAAATACAAGTGAAACTCGCGCGAGCCATGACATACGATAATTTCACCTGGCCCATCTGACACTGTCTGGTGCCACAGTAAAAAAAATGTAGTAGTATATAAATTGAGTGTGCAATATCCCGGGATAGTACATAATGCCGTGGCATTTTGATTTTCGTCGCAAAATAAGAAAACAGTCAGCAAAATTATGATTTTATACAATACTACATAAACTATAGTTCAAATACAACCAAAATAACACGATTTTAGAATATAAAATTTTTTAATTTCTAAAAGCAGTGTCGAGCTTTAGAACTTCCGCGCTGCTTTTGTATAGGGCTGGTTGTCGATGAGCGTAAGACGATAGTGCAATTTTCATAAGGATGTTTCAATTAAAACGAAACTTGTAAATTAATGATTAGTAGTTATCAACCGAATATTTTACAGTTTTTTTTTAAGAGATTGACCTTTTTATCCCCAAAGGAGTATGCCATCTAAATTCAACTAATATTATCTTTAAATTCTAGTATACCCAGAGTATAGTCATAAGAAGAGAAATATTATAGTACTGTTTTTTTAGTCCGCGTCCACCAGTGCGATATCGGCAGCATACATCAGCAGCCATGGTGGCTGCTCATGTGAGTCTCTGATGCTGTCTGACACAACGTCTAATATCACACTGAACAGAAACGGACTGAGAACAGAACCCTGGTGTACTCCGACGGTGATCGGGAACGGTTTGGTGTTGCCAACAGCAGTCCGAACCACAGAATCGGAGCTGCGGTACATATCTCGAATAATGTCAATATATGCCTCGGGGACCCCTTTGGATCTCAGTGCCCACCAGATCACCACTCGAGGGACACAGTCGAAGGCCTTCTGCAGATCAAGAAAGAGCAAGTACAGAGGCGTGTTCTTCGTCCTGTATCACTCCCGTCAAGGACCGTCAGGTCCTTAGGGCGAAAACAGGGTCCATAGTCCCGTTGCCAGGACGAAACCCATATTGACACTCTGAGACATCACACTCCTGTCGGATCCGGGAGTCCACGATCCGCTCAAGGAGCTTCATGGTTTGGGACATGATCTTTATACCGCGGTAGTTGCCGTACTCTTGCACCGATTTCTTGCCTTTGAAGACCGGAGTAATAATACTCATTCTCCATTGGCTCGGGATTAGCCCGGATAAGAATATGCGGTGGTAAGTGTAGGTAGGTTAGGATGTCCACCCCAAGAGGGCCCAACGCCTTCCAGGCTTCGATTGGGACTCCATCGGCTCCGACAGCTTTACGATTCTTCTGCGGCGAAGAGCGAACAGGACTTCTTCAGGCGTTACTGATGGTAGTAGTCTCTGATTCAGAGGGAGGTCCGGTGGCTGCACCTCTTTGTGCTGCTTATTCAGCACTCATGGAAATAACAGTGCCATCTCTCCTTCACCGCGAGGTCCTCGCATAACAGGTTGCCCCCAGTTGGTCTTTAACACAGCGACACTGGGAAATATCCTGTGCCGCTTTGTCCCTGGAGCGCGCCAACTTATAAATTAGCTTCTGCCCCTCAGACGATTCTAACTTGTCATAGAGCGTATGAAAGTGGTCTCGCCTGGCTCTGGCTACAGCTCTCTCGCATCCTTGTACGCGTCGTGGTCTTCAGGAGATCTGGACGCTTGTCACTTTTTAAAGAGATCTTTTTTTCACCTTAATCTCCCCCTGGACTGAGTCGTTCCACCACCAAGTTCTATATAAATTTGGTTAAGTTTTGATGATGGGATTTATAAAAAAATCATCAAACATTGCATGAACTCTAAACCGCACCAACAGATTTATGTATTTATGTTACCCAATATTTTCGGCAAATGTGAACCGATTTTGATGATTCTTTCTTTATTGAAATAACTTAAAATTCAAAACTTATATTTGAAATTTTCGGGGAAAAAAAACCTCTAAGGGCCGAAAAATAAGGGATGAAATTGGTGTTCAGCAGTTTACTTTTGTGTGCCCAGGCACAGGTCTCACCTCAACTATGAGGTGGTTTAGGCCATACTCCACCACGCGGGCCCAATGCGGATCGGGGTGTTGTAAGGCCAGTGACTTAACCTTACTATTAGATGTTATTAAGCCGCCCTAAGGCCTCCGACTAGGCTTTACGAGTACGACGAGTATCAAGCGATATTAGCTGGGCGGCCGCGGCGTAGGTCGACGACCTCCGTAGCCGAGAGGCGAGTATACCGGACTTGGTGTCGCTATCTCTGAGGTCCCGGGTTCGATTCCCGGTCGGTCAATGTAGAAAAATAACTTTTCTATATTGTCTCGGGTCTGGGTGTTGTGGTACCGTCGTTGTTTCTGATTTCTGTAGCACAAGTGCTTAAGCTACTTATCACAAGATCAGAGCAATTTATGTGATGTTGTATAAAAAAAAAAGATCTTTTTCATTTTGAATATTTTAAAAGTTTTTTACCTTTACGTTAAATAAATATATAATAATTAATAAAAATCCAAACTTTTCAACAAAAACTAGATAATTACAAGCTTAATCTATTGGTATAACTTGTATATCATTTAATAGTGTATTTTCAGACTTCTAGACAATAATGTTTTACGAATCATTATATAATCGTTCTATCTTTGACGAATTTTTTTATCGAGCTAAGTGATAACAATCATGTTTTGGTCTTCACAAGAAAGTAGATAATATCTTCAACTTTATTATTTATAAATTACAGGGCTGTAGGTTTTATATTCGTTATGTATTATTAATTTAAAAAGAGTCGACACAAAATCGGAACAATAGCGTCTTTAGTTGCTAATGCTGGCTAAACCTTATGAGATACATCATCACAGTAGTCTTATACAGAATTGCACTCGTATATGTAAAATGTCTTCGAAAAGTCTGGGTTGGTAAATATTAATATTATGTTTAAGTCTTTTACCTAAGGAGAAACCTTATTGGATTAGGGTCGTTAGTTATTAATTATTAGCAAAACCTCTATGAGAGCATGGTTCTGATTCTAGACTACTGTTGCATGCAGCCTCTAGCAGAAGAACATTTATTTAGCACTAGCTGTTGTTTGCGTTTGTGAGTGTGAAATAAGGTTTGTTACAGAAAGACGTTACCGCACTGGTTAGTAACTGTGTATTTTTTCGGTATAAAAGATATCTACGCAATTTTGGGATCCCGTTTGGGATCCTAAATTTGGGATCCACGTTATGTTTATAACGTGTTTATGTAGTTCACGCAATTTCAGTCATTAATCTTGATTGAATACCGAAGTTATTATTCAGCTAACAGAATTATATTGAAGTAGACGACATGCAACTCGAAGTGTAAGAAAATCAAGCTTGTCAAATTTATCTTACCTAATACGACGTCACGTGATAGTAAATATATCTATTTTTCGGCCTAACAACTTCGTATAAATTACAAAAATAACAATATTAGCCGCCGGTAAGGAAACCTGTCATTATTCGGACTCAACTCCGTCAAAATATCGCCGTTTTGACATGCAAGTTAGTAGGTAACTTGTGGAACCTACTTAGTTACAAATCAAGTGGTTTCGTAGCAGTTTCTTTAATGGAATTTAAATTGCTTGACAGAAAACATATTTTGTCGAAATATGTAAAGGATAAAGAGCCCCACAAATCCCATTGCTTTTAACATTTTTGTATTATTTTGGGTGAGCTCTAAAAGCTAGCAAGCATTAACTCTGATCGATAACATGTACGAGTAGACAGCGCCGCCGTGAAACTAATGGAGTGTGATCATGTTTTATAACTATAAAAATAAACTATGTCACTATTCATTACTTGCATTATCTGTAATCGTAAATATATAACAAATTGGGGCCGAACCATGATGAACGATAGAATGTGTCGTTTGAAAAATCTGCTTAGGTACTGTTAAGGGATTCTGAGTACACATTTATGTAGGAGTAAAAAGTATTTCACCAGTGATCACTTCAATTTTTTTTCAGGGTATGACCTTAAAATAATGAAAACACTCTTGGGTAGATAATCTTACTTTTAAAAGACTTCAATTTGTTTTTGATAATTGATAATAATAATAAGTTATTATTATCAATTATCAAAAACAAATTATTATTATCAATTGATAATAATAAACTTATTATTATTATCAATTATATGGCTGTAATTATTGAATTTTAAGAAGTAGCTAGTCTTTTTTAAGTAAAATTGCTATTTTTATTTAATTTTAGGTTATTTTGTTCCAGCCTCTAAATAAAAAAGTAAGAATAGATTCTTGTGTTTGGTAGAATAGTTTGGTTCTAACTCTCTTTATGATACAATTATAGTAAGTAAACCCTTCGATTCTGTATTCCAAAACCATGTGTTTGTATTCTAATATACTTTCTATTGTACTTAGCAACTCAAAAGTAATAGTAGTATTACACAATAACAGCATATAGGGATGGTAGGCGATATGCGTGCATTTATTATTCGGTTATTAGCTCATTGCTCCTTTCTCAAAGTTTCCTCCATTTTCAGACACCGCTATTTACGTACCTACGCAGAACCGTTTTTTTTAAACGTGTTCTGTTCTATTCCATAAAAAAGCAATTACCAGATAGCAATAAAAAATAGAAACTGTTTGTATAATGGGTTTTAAGCCGCAAAATGTATCTATTACATAAATATTTTTTCCCTTATTTAAGTAATTTAATCTGAACCTTGATAGTTTCATCTTATTTTTAATAAGCACGTAAGTGCTTAATATGTATTTTCAAAATGTATTAAGTATTAGCCGTAGGATGGCTTTGCATAGGATGTCATCTTATGTCCGAAATGATGATGATGATGAAGTATTAATACGGATATTGATAGGAATAATCAATGCGAACATTAATAAAGCGTGTAATGTGACAACCATTTAATGCTCGAATATTATCGTTGAAGTATTTTAAACACAGTCATTAGAACCAGTACGAAGAAAACATACGTGTATGATTATGTAATTAAAACTTACGAGTATAATCTAGTTTCACATTCACTATATTATATTGTATGTAAATTTGTCCGAATAATGTTCATTTTGCAACCAACATAATATAGTGCATAAAGCGTAGCAGAGCGAAACAGCTTGCTTCCACTATATTTTACGCAGTCTAAAATTATTTTATCAACAGAATTATTTGTAATAAATGTTGGTAGCAAGAAGTCGGCCGTGACTCGCATTCAGACACAATAAGTTTGTAAAGTTACAGTAAATCTCCATAAATGCAGACAACTCTAGAGAACACTGAGCGAACGTAATGCATAATTATTGCCTTAAACGCGCAAGCTTAGGCTTGGAACCCGCCAAGTTTTATCCGACAATAGTTATCATACTTGCGGGACGTAGGTTTACCTTTTTTAACTTTTCTCGTTGGCTGTATTGCATATTACCAAGTTTAATGTTTGTTTCTTCCGAAAGCACGTTAAATGTTATAAGATGTTATACATCATGTTAACTAACGAAAGCTGTTTATATTTGTACATTTTTATTTTTATCTATTAATGATGCAGTTAAACTGGCTGAAGGAACCGCGCTTTGTTATTTTACCTACATACTGTATTTTTTAAAATATATTAATTGCTTCTGCAGAGAAAGTCTAATCAATAATATAGACATGAAATGTACAATGTACCGTTATTATTATCCGGTATTTCTATTTCATGAGCCACATACCAAGGTATTTGTATTTCAAGAAATATGACTTAACCATAGTTATGTTACACGTTGTTCATACGAGTAGTAATAAATAGAAATATAAAATCTACATAGTTTATACATATTTATGAAGCAAAGGTAAAACTCTAGAAGGTGTAATCACTTTTACCATTTCGCTACATGTTGAGTTGGATGACTGAAGTGTTTTTTCCTAAGAGCTTAAGCTCAGTCTTAAGTAAAATTGTATGCTCTGGTTACGTTCCGTTGAACATCTTATAAATCACTCTCGCTAAAGCGTTTAGCCGTTTAAAATATGCATTGCGGCAGCTGATGGACTTCTCAATACTTTTGCGTAAATACCATTGAAGAGGTTTATTATTTTAAAAAAACAGGATCTTCTTTTTTTTAAATATAAAAATGAATCTCTATTTCCCTTGGTCATCGCATCATACGTGAACGGATGGAACAATTTCGCTAATAATTGTTTTGTTGTGTTAATTATTGTCAGGAGAAGGTTCTTACGGTAAAAAATTAAGAATGTTGCGCAGAAAAGCCTTTATCTTGCGAACAAAGTCGCGGGCAACAGCTATTGACTTATAAAAATATTGATTATAAACGTGCTGAATGTATTCACTTTTTTATCGAAACCTAGAAAAGCATTTGCGTTTCTGGGTTTCGATAAGAAAGTGCACATATTTGTGTTCAGCTGTGGAGTCAACTTTACTAGATTAAGATACTTGTATAACTTATTTTTAACACTTGCCTATTTTAATGTTTACGTAAATTGCAACATTTGTACCTTTGTACATTTCCTTGTTGGGAAAACTGAGGCCAATAATTCCGACGTAAATAAATATCTTTCTATACGTAGTATTCTGCCGTCATTTTTAAATATAACAACATTTTTTGTGCCGCATTTTTAATTTATTGTTTGTATAGACTATAATGAAATAGATTTTTTAAGAATAAATCAAACGATGTAAAAAAAAAATGTTTTGTTGTAATTGCATCATCATCATTTCAGCCATAGGACGTCCACTGCTGAACCTAGTTCTAATCTGTAATATTTTATGAATTTGTTTTGTTTTTCATAATTTACTAGCATTTAGTTTTCAAAGAAAGTATAACATATACAATGGGTTTTTTATGGTATTTATTATGGTATTTACAAAATAAGTACTTGACAATAAAGATACATTTTATATTCATAAAATAAAAGTTTTTATAGGCCCAACATCACCCATATTCACACAAAAGTTTAAGGTCGGCTGCATTACTTCGCTGAATGGTCAAGCTTATCCGTTTGCCAAGGTAGCTACCAACCCTCAGGTCACCACAAACATCGACTAAACGGGTGGGTAGTTCGGCAAATAGTTTGTTGCTTCTAGGCTCCAGGGTTCCAGCTTCTCTACTCCAAAAGGCGCAAAATGGTAGCGTTGGCAAAAGGCAAACTTTGCAACCAAATTCCAGATTCCCATTCGGTTATTACAAGAACAAAGTAGTAAATCGTAATAAAGTTTACAGAACGGCTCGTCCCATTGTCTTTGAGATAAAAATAAAGTTGGTGGGTGTTATCTTATCATTACATAACCTAGACCACGCATTTCTCGCAGCTATCACGCAGGAGACCTCAGCATCGCTAACCCACGGATTTAAGATAGGAAATCCAGTTCTTTTTGGTAGTCTGGGCCACGAATGCCCACCTCTACAAGTTCTAAGGACGGACAAAAAAAAAGAAAGAAAGAGCTACATTTGAAGTTTTACGAGTGCCCAGACCACCAAATTGAAATGGAAGAGAAGCCTGGGCCCAGGAATGGTCATTTAGAGCACAATTTATAATTCACAGTAATTTTAGGGAGTTATCTAAAAGTGCTAAAAGCCTATCAAATTTCCAAAGTTAAGAGCAACGTTAAAAATGCTAAATTTACGTATGTATTATACGTAAATTTAGGGACGAAAATACAGGAACGAATAAGGGTTGAAGCCATGTGTGTCTGCCAAAATATAATATTGCACAAATTTATATTTTTTATCCGAAACAAAATCAGTATTACCTTCATTTTTTATTTCTTGTTTACCATTATTTCTAGTTTTGAGGGTAGAGGCCGGAGATGAGAGAGACATAAAGCTAACATTTTGCTTTTTTAATTTAATCCGATATTTTGGAACTCTCTAATTAAAAAGATTAAATCGTCCGAAACAAATGTCGCCAATGGTGCCATTATCAAGATACCACACATTTAATTTAGAATTCAGTGTCGAAATGATTGGGTCAATACCCAAATCGAAAAGACCGGGACTTAAAGGGTCACTTTACTGGCAGCTGACAAAAGAGAATATAAGGTTATCTATGTAAAATAATTTTGCAACTCATGCTAAATCCAAGCTGGTGAGGCTAAAGTTAGCGAGGGACGTTATAGGCTAAATGGCAAACACAGATTTTAAATTCTAAGCGGTGGATAGTAGAACAATAGCAATTGGTCTAATACCACCATCTTTTTTCTTTAGGGCGATCAATTTTGCGAATATCTGTGATTCCCTGGTTAACCTTACCGGAAAGCATAAGGTTAACAAAGGCAGTCAAATTAACGAATAGTAGCGAGTAAGCCGCAACATCAGTTTCAGAAGAAACAAGATCATTTAGGTGCTGGGGTGTGTGTGAGCCCGTGTAGGTCACCTGCGACATTATTGAATGAAAATAGAGTAGTAGACATTTTGTTGTACTAGAGACATTATTAGTTAGGTTAGAAAGATTACTCACAGTTAACAGCCGAACCGGAACATTATCATACAAATAACTTATTAACTACCTACTTAAAAAATATTCACAATTACAAAAATATCAATACAAAATCATTCCTACCACAAAAATATACTGATTAGACAGTTTTACTGACTGACGATGACGACTGACAATCAAACGTAGTGTTTACTTGATCAGTGATTGATATTGATTGATTGATCACCACGTCTGATCTGACATAGTCCCTTGATAGAAAATAATTATAACCCCAGTATGATCATTTTAGCCATAGGAGGTCCACTGTTAAACATAGGGGAGCCTAGCAGTGACTTTCAGATTGGCCGGTTGGAAGCGGCCTGCATACAGCGGCTTGCTTATAATACCAATACCCTATAATAGCAATCATTTATTTTTAGAAAGGTCTTCTCCGTTGATACAACATTTAATTTAATGATAATTGTGTTCGCTTGGAGTTAGGTCGTTTTAACAGTCATTTATAGACAACTCATTATTATTTTCTATTTAAAAAAAGCATTATTGTGTTGTTGTTGTTTCATTTTTTTTTAATAATCTCAATAATCAGTAATTACATCCACACCAGATATTATTTTTTCCTTTATTATCTCCTCAAATACGGTCTCGGTGTTCAAATACGATTGTCATCTACGATTTTGTCGTTTATCCAGAGCAACAAATCCTGTGTGGCTGCGTACCCTAAATAGCATATTATTGAAAGTATAAGCAAGTTTCCCTAGTACGTCGTCTAGTCAGGCACGTATCATATTGTAGATATAAGTAGTAGTTTAGTTTGAATGTATCCATTTCATTCTGATTTTTTATTAAAATATAACAATGACAGGTTCCTTCAAGAATGAATGCGACCGCATAAATCTAGGGTAGGTAATAAAATAAAAAGAAGTTATAAGAAAGTTTTATACTTTTAAACGTTTGAACTGTGGCGACCGAGTGCAAAATTACTTTTTGGAAAAATAGCACAAAAAATAATTTTAATATCGGACATAAAAATGCTGGCTCTTTCCTCGCTCAAAGGTTTAGTATAGCCATTCAGTGAGGAAATGCTGCAAGCATTCTCGCGTCCTTGCCTCATGAACATGTTTTTATTTTTGACTAGCTGTCTCGGCGAACTTCGTACCGCCCCTTTTATTCTTAATTTTTACGTGTTTTTTATAGTTATTCTGCTATTCGGGGCGGAGACAAATTCAACAAATCAAAGATCTTAAAAATCGGTCCAGCCGTTCTCGACTTATAAATGGTGTAACTAACCCGACTTTCTCTTATATATATATAGATAGATTAAGTAGATTTTAGTTTTGTTTATTTTTGTTGTTGATTTAGTGTTTTAAGATTAAATAAATGTTAGATTAAGAAATACCTATCCAATCCGCGCATTATCCTTGATTCTGGAAGGTTTTTGTCTAACTCTCAACTGAAACACGTTTGCTATTGTCACAAAATAGGCAAAAATTTAACAAAACTGAACCTAAAAACTCTAGCTTTCTTTTATCAAACCTAACATGAAAAATTTGACTGAAAATAAACTATTTTATCCTTGACACCAAATGAAAACAATTCTATCTAGAGTGGAATCAATACAGTTTATCGTAAAGTACAAAGGTACCTAGTACAAAGGTAACTGTTACTGTATTATTTTTATTAAAAAGGATCCAGGATTACTTATTTTAAGAACTAAGGGCAATATTTTGTGTTTTAAAAGGATTCTATAACCAATAAAGTTTGAAAACCGCTAACACCGTATTGGGAGGCTAAGGTGTACACATGGATACCAATAGTACTAACCGATAGCAATATATGAACTGAAACTCGTCCGAATATGAGTTTCCAGTGCTTATCCAGTGCCGAGCACCGGGACCAAAATTCAACATCAACCGCTAAAACGATAGGTGTTCATATACCAGTATTGAATTCGCAAATTAGTAAAACGACTAAATGTACAACACATCACATTAATCGTGGCATGCCGATTGCATTTTCATCGTGTAAAGATTTGAGTATTATTCCCGGTGCTTAAAGTATTACTATTACGTTAATATTATTGCATTATGGAAATAGGAATCGATTTATGAATAAAAATTAATGTTTATATGTTTGTTTATTATGAAACTCTGGTAGGGTCTCCTAATGCCGTTCATTAGGGTTTACAATATTTAAATTATAGACCACACAAACGAAGTCGCGGACAGCAACTACTACAAAATAAATAAATGTTTTTTTTCCTACGTCAATATGTTTTATTAGTTTGTTTACTTTAAAATATTTGCAAGTGAACTTACAGAGTACTCCAAAGCACTCACATTGCCAATTCAAAAACATACATTCATGTTGTTACGAGTAGTAACTTATATTAATGATTAATAGACAAAAACAATCTTAATGTATTTACAAAGTAGCCTTATTAAATGATTAATCGTGTTAAGTCTTATCCTGACCATCAGTGCTGATGTCGGTGGACCGTAGCTATCGCTACGAAAACGGTTCAAGCGTTTAAAAACGCACTGACCGCGTCCCCATACTATGCACGCACGCACAGACCGTCAGTGACCGTCAGAATAAGTCTAAATACGGCCTTAAGAGATGACCGATGATGAGCTTATTAAATATGCATTAGGTCCTTACATATAGGTATAATTAGTGTTTTGTCGAACTGGCTACATTGATCTAAAATCCAAATTAAAATTCAGGGTGTGTTTCAATTTTAATAATTCATTAGTTTTCGCGCCAAGCATCAGACTCAGTTTCTAATAAGTTTTGCATATTTAGAGTTAAAAGTTGTACGTTGTACGTTAAAAATTATACAATAGTCATATTTTGAACCTGATATCACAAGATACAACCCTCTTGTTGCAAATCTTTCTAAATTCCTATTTCAAGGTGCGACTTATATTATTAGATATAGTTCCGAACACGACGCCTTGCTTTATGGCTTGTTCTAATGTGGTTAAGACAACTACGTACTAATTCAGTAGTATAGCATGACCGTTAGGACTGCACAAACACCTTGCTAATTACTTCGGAGACCATGAATACGAAAGAGAACCCCACAATAAAATAAAACTTGTTTTGCTACTGTTTAATAAAATTAACGAAATAACGTAAATAAAGTTAACGAAAAAAAGCTAAGGTTGTTTCCAATTAAAATCTTCTAGTGGCCGATTCTAGTGCCCAAAGCCGACAACTTTTTGTGTGGGATTAACTATGAAAAAAAAAATACTCCACATAATATATTGGCAAAAACAAAAGTTGATGTATGAATATGTGGTTACAAGGTTATCCTTGAGTTACGGGAGACCCTGAATATTCATGTTAGAAATAATCGCTTAAAATAATACTTCTGCATTTTATGTTTATGTACAAAACAAATACACATAACCAAGTAAAAACCGAGGCTATCAATGCATAACAGTTCGCTTCGCTGCGTTTGCTCACAAGCTTCCATTCGCTTTATCATCGACCGAATTGATTGTTCTGAATTGCTACGTCATGTATTTTTTTTTAAACTCGCATACTTTTCAGTTCTAAAATCTGCACTTATTCTGCAAAAAAAGTGACATATGTACTAGTTTATAGAGTCGATGCCAGCTGTAGTGTTTGAATATTATCGTTTGCATCGACTCCAAAAATAATTTACCAACTTTGTGCAAATGTTGTTTTCAGATTTTTATTGTTTTTGAGGACATTTATTTTTAATAAAAAAATACTTTTATTCATTTAAATTTACTTAATAATTCAAATCAATAACCTCAGAGTTGTGAAATTAGTTGGACCAGCAAAACACTAAAGTAAATAATAAAGTCAATTTTGCATAAGTCGGTGAGATTCTTTGCATCAACAACTTTAATTTTTAGATGCTGCATTAATCGTTTAGGTATTTATCGATTATCGTTAGTTGTGGTAGAAAAATAAAACATCTTTTTGCGATTTCGATCTTAACATAAAAGTTCTCACGTTAATAAGGTATTTTTATATTAACACGATGTCATAGTCGCTCTGCTTATTTTTCTAGTGATTGTTAAAAAATATACGAATTATAAAAGATAGACTATTTTTTTTTAAATGGTTATGTGTGCCAATCGGACTCTCGCACCAGGGTTTATAAACGCTAGTACAGTTAGATTTAACCAGTATTTATTATTTTTTTGTGTTACTTTATAGAGTTTTTTTCTGCACTATTTAGGTTATTAATGCCAATTATAAGCTAATTACTATTAAAATTAAACTTTATGCATAACATTTGAAAATAAATTAATACTACTTTAATTATCTCCATATTTTTTAGTATATTTTATGGAAATCGCATTTTCATCAAGACTATTATTGATTGAAGTATACCGTGGATTGATTATTTATTGTACTGAATTTCCCCTTAATAAATATTTGTGATATTTTAATGCTAAAGATTCGAGCCCATTCATAGCCCAACGGATTAGCAAGCTGAAGTGGCAGTGGGCAGGGCACATAGCACGTAGAACTGATGGCCGATGGGGCAGAAAGGTTCTAGAATGGAGGCCGCGTACCGGCAAGCGCAGCGTAGGACGTCCACTGACAAGGTGGTCAGACGACCTGGTAAAGGTCGCAGGAAGACGCTGGATGCAGGCCGCTTCCAACCGGCCAATCTGGAAGTCAATGGGGGAGGCCTATGTTCAGCAGTGGACGTCCTATGGCTGAAATGATGATGATGATGATGAAAGATTCGAAATATCCGGACACCTCTTAGTTGCTTAGCATGTAGTGAACTAGATTGCAAAATATGTAGGTAAACTGAACTTTTATCGAAATTCAGGAAAAAAAATTTTGAACTACCCATTGTGCTTTGTTAGACAACTGCAATGTTGTCTGTAAATACACTAAATTACAGCAGCTTTGTGTTGCAGTGAAACACACCTACTTCATTTAACCAGCTCTGCGGGCGCTAAGGGTACTGAATTTTTAACTAAACGTACTCGTAAAAGATGGGTTCGGTGCTTTCAGCTGCATATTTTCCAAGATTAAGCCTTTTAAAAATCCATGTTACCGCTAATCGTCTGTATGTGATACAAGAAAAGACTTTGGTTGAGGAAATATATCATTTTAACCGATCATCATATCAGTCGCGCTTAAGAGAAAAGACACTGTAAAGAGTTTAAACTATTAACCCTACTGGAATGAAATGAAATGAAAACATCACTTGTTTAACTGTGTAACTTATGCAGAGAACACAGTTACACAACCATCCTCAAATATTGTAGTGCCGTACGAGTATGAAATCAATTTCTTAACATAAACATTGGCCAAAAAAGAATTAACAGTTACATTACTAAGTATGTTCATAACCTAGGGAATCATCAGAGTATGTTTAATAGCATGTTATAGCGTTTGTCAAGCGGACAGCCACGGCCTGCTAATTCCTATAGAAATGTTAACGTACTAAGTATCAAAAAGAAAGTATCGCTTGAGATATTTAGATGATATTTTAATAAGTGTTGTGAAACAAAAGTTGTTGTAATAAGAAACCTTGTAATAGACTTATGCTATAAATATAAAATAAAAAGTTTTTTTCCTCTTTTTAGTTTATTTTTGTCATTTACTTACTTTCCATGTCATGTGTTTTTTGTCATCAACTCGTTTAACCAAATAGAAGTATAATTTGTAGAACTACCTACTTTCAGTCTGGAAAATTTGTCATTCTAAGAAGCGGTCGCTATGGGAGTGTTGCGGTCGAATAAAGCGGAGATTTTATAAAGTAGGTAATTATTATAGAAAATGGTTATTAGTGGTCCTTTGAATCTTAAGTTTATATCACACAATATTACGAAATCTAAGTCCCATAATGATCTCTGCTAACGTTAGGCAATCGTTTTTGCGGTAATTGGCCATCAATATGCAGGAGCTTTGCAACATTTTGAGCGAGTATTCAATCAAAACGATGACTTTGTTATCGACAATAAGTAAACCTACCTTGTTTGTCATTCTGGGAGAGCACTAAATGCTGAAAAAATTTACACAGCGTGACATTTGATCATACACACATTGGAGCTGCTAACTTTTAAAAATATACGTATTTTCTTAAGTCAAATGGCAACATAAAAATAAAATAAGTAAAAAATATTTTTATATTACAATGATACAAAATGATATTTCAATGATGCAAATAAAGTATTAAAAGCTAAGTAATAATAAGTTTACCAGGTACCAGTTGTCACACCACTTTCCTCAGCAATCTAGAGAATTGATCAGACTTAAATAAAATCGTGGCAACACACACAGCTCAAAGACTTTGGTCTTTATACTTTGGCGGATATCGGACAAGAAGATATTTTGTAGTTTCCCGGATGCTGCCCAACCGAGTTAGATTCGCCGTGCTACCTCTTTGTCCAAGTTGGACCTACCTAGACTGATTATCTGTCCGGAAACATATTTGTCAACAACTACGAGGGTCTCGTCCCCAACTATTACCGGTACGAGTGCGGCATGGACTTTTGACATGACCTTCGTCTTGTCCATGTTCATTTTAAGACCCACCTGTTGAAAAATTCTACAGAGGTCGCTAGGCATTACCAAGATTCTCCTATACCAGTCAGTACTCAGTACGGCTTACTAGGGAGGCTGAAAGTCAACATATCAGCGTTCAAGATGATTTGTAATGACCCTGGAGAACAACTTGAACCATGGAAATATGTGGCTTAAAAGCGAAATAGTTCTTCAATAGGACTTTTTTATATTTTTTCTTGAATAACAGCACCACCAAGCTTCTGTGCCACGCTTCAGGTGAAGTGCCCAGAAGGATGACGGAATTAAACAGTATCTGTAGGACTACAAGCACCTTTTCTACAAATACAAATCCTAAATGGTTTTATTATGGTTCAGGTTAAAAACAAATTCAGGGTTGGGAATCTCCTTTTAAGTAATTTTTTGCTTGTAATTCGTTATTTATTTTGTTATAAAGAAGATGGCTGTCTAGCGTACTGTTTTCTAGCAAATGTGGTTTTAACCGTTACTGTGAGAGCTGTATTTTTTTTCTCCTATTATTTGTATTAACCTGTCCGTAGGGAAGAGACTTCTTTTTTCAAGACAATCTGTAGCACATACAACTTTTTTACAGTAAGAAGACCTGAAGTTAGGAAGAGCTTATCTGTAGGAAATCTATAGGGTTTAAAGAACATGGCCTTCAATAAAACTCGTTCAGCCCTCTCTAATTAAAGAAATTTAACTTTACTTGCTCTACTTGTTCCCATCCGTTTGTTGCAATTTCACTCCTCAACACATTCATTTTTCCAAAGACATTACTCGACTCAGCATCTACGTGATCTTGTCTTTCCTTAACACTTTAGCCGCCATGTCGGACAATGGTGACCGCCAGAAAATGTACCATTTAGGCCACGTCGGACAAGGGTGTCCGATATGACAACCCTTACTTCAACTTTCTGTTGCAGGCCGGCGGTCACATTTTCGCTAGATTTAAACGTTTGGGGGGACCCGCGTGGTCCTGAAGAGTAGTAAAATTAAGGTGTCAACCTAACTTTTGTTAGTATTTGGAAAGTTAGAGACAAAAAATGTAATAATTTGAATTAAAAAAAACAAATGTTGTAATCATTTTGATTATTTAAAAATAGACAGTTTTGAACGGCTAACTATAAATTAAGTAATTTAAGACGAATACAGAAATAAAAACTAATAAAAAACATAACCTAAAATTGGTAGTCGGGTAAAAATATGCGAAATCGTTATTTAGCGAAGTTGAACGTTGAAGCAATCCAGACATAAGTGACTTTTTTTGTCCTATTACGTTTACCCTGCCAAGAGATTGCACTTTTTTTATAGCAGCCTAGACAATTCCTTCGCGACTGTTTGGCCTTTCCTACTTTCGAAAGCAGCTAATGCTTTAGTTGCGTCGGCCGTGATGTCTTAGGTTGATTTTCTTTATTTGTAGTAGTCTTCAGATAGTTGACAAGCGCACTTCTGAACAAACAATTCTCTTTTTTTTGTTGTCTATTTGTATAGTACCAAAGCGTATTTCAATCACCAACTGACATTACTACTTGACTGTCTTTTTAAGTGGTGATGAGTATGCCGACATCTGATCTGACAAGTCCACTGGTGCCTTAGCTTCGTTATAATCCAGTATTATCTATGTTTTTTTTTTGGTTTTCGTGTTTAGTTGGAAGCAGCAATACTTCTCTTTTATCTCTCTATTTTATCACTGCGATTCCTTTTTCGGTTTCACTTTTCAGCTTCTTCTGTGTAACGTCTTTTGGCAATTTTCCCCTGTTCTTCCAAACTGTTCCAAATGTCTTATCAGCTTCTAATAAATCTTTCTGCCAAGTCCACACTCGTGTACCAGTTGTCGGTGTACATAGCGTGATCTTTGTGAAATAATAACTTGCAAAAATTGAGTACAATATTTGATGGCGTTGTTTTCTCCGTATCTAATTGCTTGCCAGCATATACCTCCAGCTTACAGGTGTACCCGTTATAGTGAACTAACGCACGCCACATGCAAACAATAACACGCGGTTAAATGCATTTGATTGGTCAGAGGTGGCTCTTGCGGTAAAAGATGCGGGGCGTCAAAAATATGAAGGTGTCCGACGAAGTGACCCACGTGGCGCAATTAAAATAATTATTCAGTTCGGGCCACGACGGACTCATGTGACCGCTAAAAGTAAATAAGCCTTTATATACAAGCTGACTATGCGCATAAAGGACTAATACCTATTTCTACCTTTCTTTTGACGAAATATACAAAAAAAACGGGTTATCAAATTTAGAAATTTTCAGAATTTCCCTTTGGCAATTAACGTGTTAATACAATTTGAGATTAAATACACAACTGCGTGGTCTACAGAGCTGGCTAGCATTTTATGACCAGTGGACCTGGAACCTGGACCTTGGATTTACAATGATACTGATTATACTTAATTGTATTGTCATAAGAACTTAAGGTGTGTACCAAATTTCATGACCATCGATCAACAGGAAGGGGACAACATTTTTGTTACTAGATCTAACCTACACAAACATTAACGCAATTAAACTCATTATTAGTATGGTTTAGCTCATATATTCAATAATTATCTGAGACAATAACTCAAGGATACGTGGTACCTTTTCTTTTTTCGCTTTTATGAGATGGTTTATCAATTGGTCATAATCTCCTGTTTTTTTTAGTTTTTTTATTGCTTGCTCCTTTAATTTCGGATCGTATCCAGCATACACCTTAGTCCATAATGTTTTCAGCACCATACCGTCTAAGGTTTTTTTGTCATAATGTGTTGATTCGATCTGTAATGAAATGCTATAGTTAATTTTGTATTTATTTAGAAAGCTGGTTCCAAATTTTTACTTACTATGTGAGACTTCAAAATGAATAAGAAATTGCTATTATTTGCTATTGCCAAGTCATAATAAAATAATCCTAGTAATGTTTTAAGGGTGTGACTTTTCAAGCGGAAGTCATTTTTTTTATTCTACATATTATTTAATAATGTTTTTAATCATACAAATAAAAACGAATTCTATTTAATTCATGTATTTGTTTATTTAAAACTGTCATTGTAAAGTGACTTTAAATAAAAAAATACTAGATCAATTGACTTACCATAACAATATTTGCGACAAATATTAAAACAAAAAAATATATTATCACTTTATGAGCCATGTATGCTAAGATATATAACCGAGACGTATGAACGCTACTACACTCGTATCACGAAAGAAAGATTTGAAATTTCAAGAACAATTAAACATCCTTTTACGTAATGGCACCCATTTCTCTTTGTCTTGTTTTGTTTTTTTTTTAAACCAAAGCATTCTGCAAAACAATGTCGATGGACTTGAAAAATATTGTCATTTTACTAATGTCACGTAAATTAGTCCAGTTAACCCTGAGCTGACACTAGCTAGTAGTTAGAGTAAAAACGGGTGAATCAATGAGAAATAACAATATTATAGTAGGATTCACAGTTCAAATATGAAAAATATACGTTTTTTTGCTATGAGATCAGCAATAAATAACAAACAAGACAAGAAATGTCAAACTATGAGTTTTATATGAGTCACTGCTGCAGTAAAGTACCGTAATAGTTCATTTTTATATAATAAAATATTTTTTATATTTATATAATATATCTGCTTGTCTTTGTCACTGTATGTAATTATTTTCAGTAGCACCGAAAATTTATTGTGTCATTATGGTACGTGAGCTTAAAATGGCGCTTCCCAGTGGATACAAATAAACTGATAAATTGAGTCATTATCCCAGCGCATAAATTAATTTGTCGGCAATTTAATTTACTGAAAACCGATTTTGTATATTTTATAATTTTTTTCGCATTATTGTCAAAGTCAAATTCAAATATCATTTATTCAATTTAGGACAGAAAATTGCCACTTATTAACGTCAATAATAACATTATTGGCCCATATGGGGCAGAACATGTCTCCTTATTTTTTGGACCCTACTAAGACTAATCTATTATAATTATTATATAAAAATTCTTTGAGACAACCTTTGGAGCTACATAACCGAATTAGATGGTCTTTTCACTGTCAGAAAGTTGCAACATTCTGGAGTGACAGAAAGTACTTACATATTTACTTTTTATCTCTCCATATAATATCCAGATATCCGTAGGTTTCACTTAAAAGTATGTACGTACGTGACAATCAGAATACCCACGCCGGTAAATTTAACCGTTTTGGCGTATTGCGATTTTTGAATTTAAATTTTAATTCCCGTTTCCATCGTTGCTCCGCTCCTATTTATCATAGCGTGATTATATAATATAGCCTATAACCTTCTTCGATAAAATGTACTATCCATCACAAAAATATTTTTTCAATTTGAATTAGTAGTTCTATTATATTCCATATAAAATCATATCTTCTTCTCCCTCTAATTATTTGGCTACGGCTGAATATTTGTTTATTGAGATTTGTCTTGGTGGAGCTAGGGCTTTTCTTGGGGTCGTGTATTGCCCTCCTAGTGTTGATTACTTTTCCCATCTTGAACTCGCCTTGGAGTCGCTGAGCACTGATTATTCCCACCATGTCATAATGGGCGATTTCAATACTGATGTTTTAAAGAATTCCTCACGATCCCATAAATTTCTAAATTTACTTAAATCGACTGGTTTTGTCCATCTCCCTTTTCTCCCAACTTACCACAATATTGACTCCTGCGACACCTGGATTGATCATGCGCTGACTTCTGCTGCCCAGTCTACATACATGTAAACTTGGTCAAATGATAGCCTCTGGTTTTTCCAGGCATGATCTGCTATATGTCTCCTACAGATTGCGACCTCCTAAATGCAAGACGCGGACTGTCCAGCTGAGGAGTTATGGGCGTATTAACATTGAGAACCTGCGGCGAGATGCGTTGTCGGTTGATTGGGAACCACTTGTGGCGGCAAGTACGGTCGACCTTAAAGTGGAGTTGTTCACCAAAAATATTCTTGAACTGTTTGACAAACATGCACCCATCCACACAGTCCTTATAAGGCGACCACCGGCACCGTGGATAACTGAACCTATTCGCGCCGCAATGTCCAATCGCAACAAGGCCTTCCGTCGTTTTAAAAAGAATAGGACTGAGTTGAACTGGTCCATGTTTAAAACAACGCGTTATCGGTGTAATCAGTTGATAATACGAGCGGCAAAACGTCACCATATCCACAATGAAATCCACAATTCATCCGCTCCAAATGCTTGAAAATTTCTCAAATCGCTTGGTTTTGGTAGGTCTAAATCTGATGATCTTCCGATTTCTACGAATCTGAACGATATTAATCGTCACTTCACAGAACTACCAACTCTCAATGCTTCCACCAAAACCAACACTTTAGCTTATATAGCCTCACTTCCCATGCCTGATATAAAACCTTTTTCATTCACCCCACTTTCTGAGGATTTTATCTGCAAAACCATTCTGACAATTACATCTAAAGCAACCGGAGTGGATGGTATTAGTCGTCTTATGATAGCACCTTTAATTAAGCAACTCTCGCCTGTCATCACTCACATCGTAAATTTCTGTTTAGTTTCTGGTCACTTTCCTGATCTATGGCGTAAAGCTATTTTCCGTCCACTCCCCAAGGTCTCTAATCCTTCTACACCTAGCCATTTTCGACCAATATCTATTTTACCCTTTCTCTCCAAGGTAACTGAATCTTGTGTGTTAGGACAATTATCCGCTTATCTCTCGCAGAACGATTTATTAAACCAATATCAATCGGGTTTTCGTCCTGCCCACAGCACAACTACTGCTCTGTTAAAGGTTACTGGGGACATCCGGGAGGCGATGGATTCCTCTAAAGTCACTGTTCTTGTCTTGATAGACTCCTCTAATGCATTTAACACAGAAGATCATGACCTTCTTCTCGCCGTACTTTGCCATTTAAATATTTCTGCTCCAGTACGTAAATGGTTTTCATCTTATCAACGTGGTCGGCAGCAGTCCATCAAGACAGAGCACTCCACCTCCGACTGGCAAAAAGTTTCCTCCGGGGTGCCACAGGGTGGCATTCTCTCTCCCTTGTTATTCTCCATCTTTATCAATCTCATTTCTCTTAAACTTCGCTGCTCGTATCATCTGTACGCCGATGACCTACAATTATACGCACACTCCGATATCAGCGAAATTTCAAAATCGGTTGAAATTATCAATGAAAACTTAAACTTCATCTCCTCATGGTCTCGTGATTTTGGTGTATCAGTAAACCCAACGAAGTGTCAGGCTATTGTCATTGGTAGTTCTAGACTGTTAGGCAGGATTAACACTGCACTCCTGGATCCTGTTGCATATGAGGGAACTGTTATCCCGTATTGTTCTAGTGTAAAGAACCTAGGCCTTATAATTGACTCTACACTTAGCTGGGCTGCTCAAGTTAGCGAGGTTAGCCAAAAGGTATTCGCATGTCTAAGGAGTCTCTACCGCCTGAAATTCTTTCTCCCCTTCAAAACCAAACTTTTGCTCATGCAGACTCTTGTCATACCCATCATAGACTACGCTGATGCCTGTTGTTCTGACCTCTCTGAGGCACTTACTGATAAGGTGGGTCGCCTGTTAAATTGTTGCATCAGATTTATTTTCGGCCTTAGGAAATATGACCACCTATCCAATTATAGATCCAAACTTAATTGGCTTCCCATTTGTCAGCGTAGTAATCTTAGAATTCTTGGCATTCTTTTCGCCGTGCTCAATAACCCATCCTCCCCCTCTTATCTTAAGAATAGGTTTACATACTTATGTAACTCCCATGACCGTTCTCTCCGCTCTTCTAGCAATCTCCAGCTACTTACGCCTCTTCACCACTCTGCCCACTTCTCCAAATCGTTCACAGTGAGGGCTGCATGACTCTGGAACTTGCTTCCCTTAGATATTAAACATTCGGAATCAAAACTTTCTTTCAAAAATAAACTAAAAAAATATTTCAGTACATAGTTGCATATTTTTTCTTATTTTATTAATAGTATGTATGTTTATTTACTTATTATTTATTTATTTTGTGTATTGTATCATATTTATCCAAATATATGTGTATTTTATTTAATTTAATTTGCATTATCATAGTTTGTTTAGTACCAATTACAATTTATTTTGGACCTTTACCGCACCCATTACCTGCTTTCTGCATGACCCAAAGGTTGGCTGGTAGAGAATGCCCTTGGCATTAAGTCCACCTGTTGTACATTTTTAAGTTTGTGCAATAAAGTTTTAAATAAATAAATAAATAGTTCTTGAGATTGACGCGTTTAACTATAATATAAATAATATAGTATAGACAACGCAAACCAAACGGGATAAGAAATAATACTCGTACATACTACAATTTAAAATAGTTTGCGACATTTGCTTAATGAGTCATTTTTGCTTTCCAGACTGTGGTTACGATTTTATATTTTAAAAGATGTTAAAAAATTCTAAATAAAAACCTATTTTAAAACAAAATGCTGCCGATAAATATAATGCAATCGTAAAATTGTCTACCCGTGCCACCTGTTAGAAAGTCATGGAAGTAAATCATTTCCAAACAAAATTGCAAACGCTCTATGGTTACGGGTATACGTATAATTTATTGCAATGACCTACGTTGGTTAAAGGTACTATAAATGTAGGTATTCCATTTAAATCTTTCAAGTTTTAAAAATGTTATCTAAATATTTAATAATAATAGGCAGTTGACATCTAAATAATACAAACGAATCATACTTATTTTTCCAAATATGCCCTCGTTTTCAATTTAATCTCATATTAAGGCAGAAAAACTCAAATCAACGTACAAAACCAAACGAAAATTACTTTTTAATTTTACTGAATACACAATGAGCTGACCGTGCCTTTGATCTCATTGTAATTATATTTGACAAATAATTAAAACTGGTCTCTCGAGCGAGCGTCTAAGTAGGTTATTTGAAGACTTCACCCGTCTAATAATGATATTTAATTTAATATATAGTGTGAGTCTTGATAAAGTGCACTTAAATAAGGAATTCTATGCTTAATTTTATCCTAGGAAAAGGAAATCTCTAAGAAAAAGTTTTTTTTTAAATACATTTTTTTTGGATTTTTTAAAGTTTTGTTTCATATTGTAAACAAGACCGTGTATTTTTTAAACAAATTAATTTGTAACAATGAAACTAACTTATTATTGAACGAAAATGATCAGGCGTCCTCTTAAGATTATAATCCATGAAAAACTGGCCTGAATCGAGACTAAAAATGTATTTTTTAGCAAAAACTTGTAATTTTTAAAAAATTTCTTAATAAAACCTACTCTTTACCTGCTTTTTTCATAACTTTAAATTATTTTACATCGTATTATCTGTCTAGTGGTAAAAAATGCTTGTTGTAACTAAACCACAACTTTTCAACAACAACGACCTTAGTCAATATCAACTTGATTGATTCAAACAATACTTATTTATTGAAGCTTACTATAAAAATTGATTGAATCATGCAAAAAAGTAACAAAAGATGCAACAAATTTAATAGTTAGAAAATAAACGCACCTACTTATTTAGTCCAATCACGGATAAAGTTACTGTTATAACTTGAATAGTTAACGTCAACTTTGAACAGAAACAGAAAATTGCTCTTAGTTGATTAACATATTTTAGAGTGTAAAAATACTCATATTTATTTATTTAGTGCCTTCTTCCAGGTAGGTACACGTACACGATGTACACGTCCCAAAATGTAGCTATGGCCACTTCAGGGACTACATACTTTCGTATATCAACTTATGATGAGAAAAAACAGTCGGTCATTGCCCGTGAGTACAATTACAAGACATGTATTGCGTTTAATAATAATTTAATTTGTATTATCCTTTTTAGCATATTATGGAACAATTAGTTTCGCACTAGTATAATGTAGGCCAACTAATTATCTTAAATTTTCGCACTTTCGACCACAAACCGTGCACGAACTATGGTTGTATTTACTTGCTCTACGAAAAGAACGCATTACGGGTCTCGCTGTTTGTAAATACATCGATGAAATATTAAAAATTATAAACGACAAGCATCATGATATAGGTATTATGTTTAATATAAGCAAGGCTTATGACAGTCTCTTACCCAATCCTTCTAAGTAAGTTGTATTTATGACAGGAGTAAGAGGTACAGGCATAGTTGGTTTGCTGCATAATTAGAAAAACGCATTCAATATATCGATGTAGAGTTCTGCTACCATCAAACAGGATTTATAAAAAATGTAAGATTACACGAAACTCTAGTTAATTGCTTGCCTAAGGCAGCGTCCTTGGATGTTTGCTGTTTTTAGTTTATGTCAATCTCATATCCGAACAGTTAAATTTTTCATGCATGCTTTTCGCAGACAAAGTTTCCAGATTACTGCCCTGCACTAATACCACACAACTGCACGATTTTTTGAATTCGAATTTAACATAAGTAACAAGCTGGCTCAGATCACAACCTTGGATTTCATCTCAATGAAATAAAATTGATGTAGTTCAGGCGTTACCAGAGGCTCCCCGTTAATTTGATTTTAAAAAAACATATCCACCTAGAATCCTTTAACTTAATTTTTTTTTTAATTTACAAAATTAAATTGATAAGAACACGTCAAAAATTGGAAGTTAACTGTCTAGTTTCACCTAAGCTCTCAGCGAATTAAAAAAAGTCAGCGGACATTGAGACAGCCACTTATGCATACTATGCGTACACGGTTGGCTTAGCTATAGCGTACTTTGGGGCAACAGCATATGCAAAAACCTTTTCCTTTTACCTCACAGAAAAAATATATAAAATTCACGCAAAAATAGACTCCTTAGCTAGCTGGTGATCCTACGAGTACTTCATAAAATATATAGTATCCTGACCTTTAACATCGATCGGTACAACAATAAAAGACGTTAATATCAGCCAATCAGCACTCATGTCTTACAAAACGTGAGCCGTTATTCGCGATGATTCTTAAATGAGCCGGATTTTTGCAAAGATCCTGAACATGGCACGGATCATTGCGAATTTTTTTCTTAAGATTCCAATTATTAGATTTTTTGCAGTCGTCCTAGAATTTTCGCAAAGATCCAATTTTTTCAATTATCCTACGACATTAATCATAACAAATATTATGTTTTTTGGTTGAAAAAAATATCGATTCCACACTTCTCTCGTCCCGAAAGATTAAGACCCAAACGCAAGGTAGCAAAAACAATGTGCTAGTTATAAATGGTAAATGAAGAGCCGCATCAAAAGTCAATAAAAAGTTATAACACAATTACCTAGCATTTAAGATTAATAAGCAAAATTAATAAAACTTAAGGATGTAAGGGATTAAATAACACCAAAAAATCCAAGCCATCCTCACCTGCTCGCGGTGCATCCTGCTAAACAACAAACGAGGCTCTGGCGACACACACACTCACCAACCCGCATTGGACCAGCGTGGTGAGTTATGGTCCAAAACCCCCAACAAACACATGTCAGTACAGTCAAAGCAATGGTCCCAAGTTCCTGGCGGCGACAGGGGCTGTTCTAGCAATGACGGTAGTGAGAACACTTCTAAAGCTAGGGGTGCGAATAATCTCCGGGCGAGATGGACAACCCGTCAAACGACCCAGGCAAATATAAAAATGGACACCGATTCTTTAAATATTTTGACATATAATGTTCAAACGCTACTATCTGACGAACGCCTTTTTGAGCTGGAAAGCGCACTACAAGACATCAAATGGGATGTGATAGGTATGTCGGAGGTGAGAAGGAATGGAGAACAAACCGAGGAAAGAGACAATAGTGTGTTCTATCACTTTGGCGAAACGAAAGGACTTTATGGGATAGGGTATCAAAAAAGTGGAAGAATAACATTGTTGAGTTTGTTGGCTATTCTGAAAGGGTTGCAGCTCCTAAATTGCGCCTAAATTCCAAAAAGTATTTAACTCTTATTCAAGCCTACTCTGTGCCACAGTGATGAGGAAGTTGAACACTTTTATGATGTCCTAAACAGAGCCTGCGACGAACAGCAAGGTACGTGGGCCGTAGTACTCAGAGATTTTAATGCTAAAATCGGACCCAGGCAACCAACCAATGACTCCGAAGTGATGGGGCCCTACGGACTAGGAGACCGAAATGGCCGAGGAGCTCGACTTCTATCTTTTGCGTTTGGGCAGAGTCTTAAAGTAGCTAATAGCATGTTTTACAAAAATTTTCGTCGTCGCTGGACCTGGGCTTCACCTGGGAACAGATATAGAAATGAAATAGACTTTGTACTCGCATCAGACCATAGTATTATAACGGATATACACGTAATAAATAGGATTAAATTTAGCTCATATCACGGACCAATTCGAGCAAAGATAAAATTCAATTTCAAACTAGAAAGAGCCAAACTGTACAAAAAACAAATTAAACTATTAGATCACTATAATATATCAAACAATTACGAACTTTTTAAATTTAGAACTGTCCAAGCACTTCAATAGTTCAGATAATTTTGATGTAGATACTCAATACGATGCTATTCTTTCTAGTCCACCCGTGCTACCCCGCTCTTGCTAGGGAAGGTTGCAGAGACACGTCCGCGTATCCCGGTTCCTCTTGAAAAATTCTGATCGGCAATCATGACAAGAGCTCCACAGCTCCACAGCTAAATTGCGTTCTGAGTGGCGTACCTGATGCGATTGCGACATCGTTGGAGGACAAAATGAGGTGCAAATTGTCTGTATGATGCTAATTATTTAATGAGAGCTGAAAAATGATAATGAATTTTAAATAATATAAATTTTGTGTCTACATGCATGAAAGCAAGGGATACAACGATAAATTTTGTAATTTTTATAAAATTTAATAAAAAAAATATAAAAAACCATAAATGGGACAGCAGGCCACATTGTATATTAAATGTTTAATGGTATTCACAAAAATGTTGTTAATCGTGGCATGGTAACATTTAAACCTACTTACTTGGCACACAAGCCTAAGTGAATTGAATACATTTCGTTTTTTATTTGCTTTATGTAACAGATTGATAAATTCTTGTAAACAAGTAAATAATTTGCGTTGCGAGAGCAAAATTTAATTCAAGGTAGTTCCGTATTTATGCACTACAGACGAGGCAAACAAGTTTTAAAATATTGCATATCTAAAGTCTTAGTAGAGCCAATATTCAGCCTGTACATGCATTTACTCGTATAATGTTTCAAAGCAATCTTACAAGTATTGTCACTCGTAACTTAGCAAGCTTTTGCGTGAGTGCCTCCTGCTATGTTCCTGATATTATCGACCTACTTCGCCGCTGGACTTCCCACTTTCATACTCTTTACTGAAAGCTACTTTACAAAGCTTATTTTGCAAAGATATTTGATTATCTTTAACTTAATTTCCTGTGCCCTAAGGTTATCAGGAAGAGATCGCTTTTGGCAATAAGGCCGCCTGATTGTACACAACCTTTAAAGTTTTTGTGCAATAAAGTGTCTATCTATCTATCTTTATATAAAACCTATCAAGGGAGAGTGGGACTCGCGCACCCGAGAGTTTCAATCATCTCCTCTATATTCTCTTATTTAGCTTGTAATCTGTAGCCATTATTACTGTAGTAGACCTATTACAAAATAAAACAATATTTTAATATGTGATTTAACTAACTTTAAAACATATAAATTACAATAAAAAAGTTGAAAAATAGGATACATGGAAATGAAAAATAACATCAATTTAAATTAGGCTTGCCCATAAACATGATCTCATTTCCTTTAACTCTACATTTGGGAGGGTCTAATGTGTCCCCAGAATTCGGAAATCTTCTTTGAATGTGCCAAACACTCCATGTAAGACAATCTGGCTGGCCATTTTAAGTCATGTCTACCCTGACAGTGAATCTCTTCGTAGTTGTTTGCCTCTCACATAATATTTTTTTTACATATAATAACCTCCATGCCATGGTAAATTAAAAGCGGCTAAGATATTCGCCTGGTGTCTCTGACCATTTTTAAAGGCAAAATTTTTAAAATAATTATTAATTCCTTACGTCCCTGAAATTCGGAAGTAGGTGTTCTTGTTTTTTTAGACAAGCCCATTGTTTCCCAGTCACGCCATTCTGGGGTACCCATTTCTAGTTTTCCCTCTTCTTCATTAGTAGTCTTGGAGCTCAGCTCGGTGCGTTTCTTAGTTAGTTTGTCTTGGCTGTTTTGCCTCTATTGAGCCTCTTGATTGGTCCATTGTGCGTGCTATCTGTTCCTTCTTACTCCAACCAGCCTAGGTCATCCCAGAAGGTCAGCAACTTTACGACTACTGAAGGTTTACGGGAGCGATCCTAGTGATTAGTGAATCTGTGCCCGTTGATCCGCCACGCTTTTGCTTCCATAAGCACGTGCTGTGGCGTTTCTTCTGCCTCCATGCGTCCTTTGCATGTGGAACTGTCTGTCACACCGGGTGTGTAATATATAATTTAACAACATATCGTATAAAGATTATAACATATACAATCAAATGATATAATTTTGTTTAATATAACACTTTTTTAATATAATGATGGAATGATATAATTTTAAATTACATAATTCTGAAAAGTATAACAAACGATTGAGCTAACATCATTTGATATAACAACCGTTTAGTATAACATTTACTTGATATAATAATTAAAACAAATAACATTTATTTAGTATAATAACATTTAGTATAATTTCATTCATTTACGATAACACTCTTTTAATATAATATTTAAAACATATAATGATTACTTAATATAAACTCCAATTCATATAATATTATTTAATATAAAAACAATGACTACATAAAATAATTTCAAATAAAATTGCATGCTGCATGCCTGCTTGCATGCAGCACACAAAATCCTAAGTGCATGCAAGCAGGCATACAGCATGCACGCAGGCATGCATCATGCAATCAGGCATGCAGCATGCAAGCATGCACTTAGGATTTCGTGTGCTTCGGCGCTACGGGAAGTCAGCCCCTCCACCCTGGCGTAACAAGCTACAGGCGCCTACGCTGTAACTTGTTACAGCGGGCGGGGGCTGCTCCCCTCCGCGCCTCCGCCTTATTAAATTACACTCTAGGGGTAGGGCAGACAAGTACCGCTTGGAGAGGGGGTTGGCTGAGTCGGATTCGCCCTAAAGTAGAAATAAAGTCAATATGTAAGTAAGTATGTATGTAGGTATATATTATATACCAATTGAGATTATACCAATTAAAGTTATAATAATAAGTAAAGGTTATATCAGTTGACGGTTATTTATATTGATTATTATTTGAAACGTTATTATCTCAAATATTAGTTATATGAAATAATGCTTATATCAAACAAAATTTTATCAAATGAGCGATATATAAAGTGAGTTTTATTTCAAACGGGTTTATTGCTTACGAACGTTATACTAAATGGCATTATATGAAATAAAAACTATGTAAAGTAAACGTTATTACAAACAAAATTATATTATGTGTTGCTATGAAAAATGATTATTATGTAAACTGATCGTTATTAAGGTTTAATTATATCAAATGATAATATAACAAATGAGACGCACCCGTCACACCTACGTTAAACAGCTGCTTCCTAAAGGGACAGTGACCGGTTATAACACCTAATTCCTTGCGGATTTTGTCCCTTTTTAGTCTGATGAGATTGGGAGCAAGCTTATTTGATGCCACCGGAACAGATTTTTTTATTTGACTGCATCCTTTACTGTTTCTCCATTCTGTTAAATGTGTTTCTTTAGTTCTTTGTCGCAACCATGTTTTGTCCCAACCATTTGGGCCTGAGGTATGGGCAGTAGTGGTTCTGGTCCGTGAATTAATGCATTAGATCCTCTTTTAGCCAGTTCGTCTGCAGCGTTCGTTCGTATTAAATAAATTGTAGTGCATTGTGGAATTCCAGAATAAGGACAGAAGTTATGATATTATTGTTTGCACGGATGCACTGTTTAAGATAATTTTAGTGTTGATCTCTCTTACGTCTCTGGCTGCAACCACTTGTGTCGCTTTGGTGATACCAATCATTTTGCCTAGCGCGTGTGTTAGTGAGTATCATGATTATTTGGCTCAGTGACTTTGCTAAATCTCCAGTTGTGATCCGCTTTTTCAAATGCTCCAAGAAATCTTTGATTTTAGGAATTGTCTTTTATGTATTCTATAAGTTTCTTGCCAAATTTTATGATTATAGGTTAACGGGAAGTTCCCTATAGGTTTTAATTCGGTTGTGTGTATTAAAAATGCGGGATAACCAGCCGTATCTCTGATTGCAAACTGAGGTCTGTATTTGATTGAGTATTTAATATTAATTTGAACTTGATAAGTTCCTTAAAAAAAGGATCTTGAAAGATAGACAGACAGTGATTCTTTAAGGGTTCATATAGTTATTATTTCATGCCGTGTGGGGACGGCCGTAAAGAATACAGTTTCCCACCGCCAACAGAAGGCGTGTCGAAAGAGGCGACTAATTCCTGTAGCACGAGACGAGCAGCAGCGTCTGCGTGCGAAAACTTATAAAAACCGGCGTTCGCCAACCCGCCTGCCAAGCGTGGCGATTATTGGCAATCCCCCCGATGGTAAGTCATTGGGGGAGGCTTCAGCAGTGGACGTCCTATGGCTGTAATGATGAAATGGTGATAGCTATAATGTAAATATCCGTTTGGTCTGACGTTGTCAAGTCAAACAGTAAGCAAAAGAACGATCGTCAACAACAAATATAAAAGTGGATGTTACATACCCAACTGTGTTTGTATTTTTTAAATTATACTAAACGATAGATTATAATTGGAACAGAACGCATTATATCTGTATTTCTTATAGGCTGTGATATCGCGTGAACACCGAGCGAAAAGTGACGCTCGAGCCGAGCTCGCATCGGATGAAATGTGACTGTACAAATGGCGAGCCGAGACACGCGATGAAAAATCACAAAGCGAAATAAATTACGACCAACTCAAAAGTACTCCGCATACCATTGTCGTGGATATTGGACTTATTCTCTAGTTTTTATGACTTCAAATTCCCAGCACATAAGATCCGTTTTGTTTTTCCACGTGATTCGGGGAGCAAAACTGTCACATGAGATTAACAGACAGTTTAATTAATAAATTGTTTTTGAAAATAGCTCTATGCTTAGATGTTGTTTTTATTATTATTTAGTTAACGTTCTGTCAATTTCAGATACTGAACATCTATACATCGTGACTTTTTAATTCCCCGGGAAAATTGACATACTCCGACATCGAATAACATTATATTTGCTGAATGCTCATCGGAGTCTGCCTATGATTTTTTTGTATTTTATTTATTTATTAAACAACAGCAAACAGCACCAAAATAAAAAGTAACAACATAAAATAACAAAAGAAAAGTTAACAATAATGTAGCCCACAAAGCTATCCACATGTTACCAACAATTTTAATAAAATTGGCGCAAACTGCTGTGAATTTTTTTGGTTAGTGCGGACTTGTATATCATCCTGGAGTAATCTCAAAAATAAAACAGTTTGAGAGCTGAAAAGTCATCAAGTCAATTATTTTAGTCAAAACTAAATCATGAAATAATAAAACTTAAGATTGATCATAGTCATGGATTATAACTGCTAAAATAGTTTCACTTTTAATTAAAACCCGTCTAGTTCGTGTCGGACTACGCGTAATAAAAACTCTTTACTTTATGTGGACGAAATATTATCATGACAGTGTTTAAAAAATAAAATAATACGAGTAATTAACGTTCACTTGCTTTACAATTTCTATAGAGTCGAAGAACCTTTAAAATTAACGGATTGCCATGCCCATGGGCATAAACTTAAAAAAAAACCTTTCTATCTGAAAGTTACACAACAAAATGAAATGACAAGTTTATATAAGTATAACAATATTATGATGTGCCTTGAAGAGTTACAAATCAGTCAATCGATAAGTGAATGAGGAATAAATAAAAAATAACCGACTTCAAAAACACTAAAAAGCTAAAAATAACTTTTAAACAATCATATCAAACAGTTATTATTGGAGTCGGTGCAAACAACCACATTCAAACATTCCACGGCTGGTACCGACTCTATTGGAGTCTAACTGTTTGGTATGATTGTTTAAAAGTTTTTTTTTAAATATAATTTATAAAAAAATGATTTATTTGTCTGTTTTTTAGTGTTTTTTTACATTCTAAATGGCGATCTGTGATGTAATTATAGCTAAATTGCTTCTCATGACGATTCAAATAAGTCCAAACACGGCTATGATACATTGTTTTATCACAGAGTTCCGGTGCTTACCTTCCGCCTTCTTCATCAGGTCAGTTTGATGGTATCATTCTCACCAGAATCATTTATTAAAATTTGATTTGTCGGCTATGGCAAAGCTTAACTGTCTTAATGAAAATATCTTATCGTGTGGGTGGAAGACTATTGTGGCCAACTATGGTCTCCGTCATCAGTTCTACCTCAGCAAATGATACTTTCTGAATGCAAATGCTTGATTTGTTGTTAAATATACTAAAATCGTTATATGTATACCTATAATATTTTAGGAGTTCCCTCAATTCCTCATGGATCCCATCATCAAAATTGAATTTTGAAAAAAAAATGGGATCAATCTGGAGGTATATTTTTTTCCCTTCCCTTCCCTTTCAATTGAAAAAAGAATTTTTCAAAACGGTTCATTCATGACGGAGTTCTGAGGTAACAAACATTAAAAAAAAAACATACAACGAAGTCGAAGTTGAAGTTGAAGTCGGTTAAAAATGCCAAAAATAGTTTTCCGTTTACCTACGACGATTAGACAAAAATTCTGGTGTCATCCTGAATTCCTCGATCGGCGTTAGTTGCGCTTGATTATGTATCTAGCGGTAAATAAATTAAACATGTATACTTGTACTCGGAAAATAATTCTATATAGACGGATTTAACCAGTGACCGCTGTTATTTTGACTGACACCTATTCCCTTATGCATCTGTCTACGTCACCCACAGGACACTATATTATTCGAGTTTATTTTTCATTGATTACAGTGATTTATACTAATCTCGGTTCCTGTAAATTATTACTCTTAGCTACGAGTAGGAATTGATTTTCAAGGTCGACAAAAATACATATGTCACAAGGGGGTTTGTTATTTTCTCGGATCATTCAGATCCCACTTATTCAACTCTCACTCATATTTAAACTGAAATACCTAGCTCCTGATAAACCTAGTCAACCAGTAACTGTAGGCATGCTTATATTATGTTTACATAAGAGCTTCAGTAATTGATAGTCACGTCTCGTACTAGATGTTGTGAGCATTGAGACGTGTATAATGAGTCTGATACATAATTAATGCAAACTTACAGTTCTACCTGCCTTGCACGCTTATTTGGAATCTCATACTAAATAATTTGGTTTCCTTGCTTAACCTGCATTCGCACTAGTGGGTTTGAGGAATAAGAGCGAGATTTTTGTATTGCTGATTGCCTTATTAACAATTTTTTTGAAAAATACTTTAAAAAATCCCTTTCACGCGTGAAGGATTCTTATTGTTAATTGCTCTATCGATAGATTTAAGTTTGTCAATTCATGTACTCACCGTTTTTGCTGTAAACTCGGTATACAAGAAGACCACGTCAGTGATATGTCTTTACTCTGTACTCATTGGAACTGCGTCTGTGTGGCTTCTGGCTTGTGTGAAGAAACATAAAGCATCTTTCTGAAGGAACTGTCGTTTCCTTTCAATCCCATACCTACTTTATAGAATAGTATGTTTATTTGTCTTTGAACACGGTGTACAGAAGATCAACAATGATAACATAATGTTCACCTATCCACCCATCAACAATGACATGCAAATACAAATAGGTATTTCAATAGGTGCATATAGCAATTAATTTAAAATTTAACACAATGGGGCAATTTTACTTATACCTAAAATATACTAGCTGTCCCGGCAAACTTCGTACTGCCCCTGCATAATATTTTTTTTGTGAATTTTTCCGTGTTTTTTTAGTTATTCTGCTATTTGGGGCAGAGACAAATCCAACAAACCAAATATCATAATAATCGGTCCAGCCGTTCTCGTCTTATAAATGGTGTAATTAACCCGATATTCTTTTATAAATATAGATGTCTTGTATCTTTGACTATACTTTGACTTTCCGTAATAATTATTATGTTGAATACCCTAGCAAAATTACGGCTTTCTATTACTAAATGTCTCTAAAGCTAAGCCGCGGACAGACAGACAGACGGACGTACATGGCGAAATTATAAGGGTTCAATTTTTGACTACGGAACCCTAAAAACGCATTTGCACTTTACTTACTGAGCTCCAGAGAATAAAAAATCATGAAGAAATATTTTTAGATGCATTTTATTTTATTAGCTCTAACTATTTTAAGAGTAACACAAGTTTAAAAGGATCCATCTAATTTAGAAAAGTATTACTTTATTTAGCATACTACCCGATTAATAAGCTTCCTTCCTTCGTAATTACTTTAGCTTTAATCCTTTTATTTGAAGTGCTGTAGACTAATACTGTAGAATATTTTTATGCACTTAATAACGTTACTAAATAATAAGTAAAGATAGAACCTATATTGGGTAATCGCTATGTTACCTCGTTAATTAGAGTCGACAACACGTTAATTTAAGCACTGACGTATCCAAAGCCTTTAACTAAACTTACATGTCTGCGTCTATTAGACGGTGCAGAAAGTAATAAAAATTGCTCAAACTTATAAAGGCCTAATTCAAGACAGTTGATGAATTTTTGAAAATGACCTATCAGGTGTTAGAGTTTGTATAGGGAATAGTTTTATTTTAGGATTTTAATGTTGATCCTCTATGAAAAGTTGTTCTCTTTGAGCAGGAGAATGATCTTCGCGGCTCCAAAACCAGTAAAAATTTACAGTTTGGAATAGTTCTAGCTTATTAATCTAGCATAACACATAAGAAGATAGGATAATTTGTTTTTTCTATTTAACTTTTATCCCGTTGTAGTGTAGTAGATGATTACTTATTCCTCTGCAGCTCAATTCTGAAGACACGGGCGAAATCGCTGGAGCGAATAGTTGTTTTATATTTTACTCATTGTAGATATTTTAATCTCGTTTCTATTATTCGTTTACTTCTGTACGAATCAAGCTTTGTAAAAGGAACCTTACAAGGGTAAGGGTCTTTCCTAAAATTTGTTCCAGTTTTAATTCGATTTACAAATAAACGTTTTGCGAGCACTCGTAAATGCAAGAAGATATTTCAGTTGTGTTTAAATCATCGTAAAGAGGATTAATTAAATTCATAAGCACCCTCGTTTAGGTATAAAGATGTGGGAGTGCTGTTCTAGAGTTCGCGCCATAAAGTTAAATGGAATGTAACCGCACCCGTCGGGTAATGGGCCCTACCTCTGAGCAGAAACATGCAATGTTCTTATTATAGGACACGATTACAACCCCTTTTAAGCACATTTTGCACGTGTATCAGATAAAACTTCAGGTTTTTTGCAGTCTCGCTAAGTCAACAGAAACTAACTGCACTGGTCAAAATACTATACCTACCTTAATATATGGGCCCCAGTCCCCATATAGGTAAAGTATTTTTCCATGGTTAAACCTTCTGGTTTGATCTGGGTAGGTAGGTGGTGGGTAGGTAGAACTGCTTGTTATCTACTCGTAATTCTTAATTCTTCTAAATTTTTCTTTTCGATCAGGCCCACTAGAATGAACCTCGCGAGTACTGGTCGCAGACTAATCTGTAAATAACGCAGCCCTAGACCAAGGCGGTGCAACCACTAGTCCGTTTCAGTTTCACCTCTGGGCCAGAGTGCCCCCAGCACGCGCCCGCTAGTACGAAGCCTGAATGAGACAAATTAACGACGATTGAGAAAGATGAGACGACAGTGAATTTTTATTGGTTTTGGAACTATAAAAGTCCTATTCTCCTGATCAAATACAACAACGTTGACTATCGCACCAAAAACGATTTCGCAGAAAAAAACCCTTACTAAACCACTAACTAGCTATCAGTTAGTACATATTATTCCGAGAAAATTAATAAAATCCGGAGGAAAAATTTATGTCGTTATAAAAATTAAGGTTTTATAGGTTAACGTTATCTTTTTCAGGATTATATCGAATATCTGTAGAAATAGCAATATGATAACCTCAGCTGTGTAAAATGACAATTATCCCACTTGCACCTACTGTGTCTTTAACGACACACCAACTTTAAAAAAATATCTTACTTTAGGAGGGTAGTCATTTATTTTTTTCTATGTCGCTATTAAATGTGCATGCCTGAGACAGTCATTGTGACGTGATGACCGTAAGCTGCAGTCAATTTTACTTGTGCAAAAAGGGGTTGAGTTTTGTGTTAATTTCAATGAGTAATTCAATGTGACTTATACTGTTTTTAATCAATTTTCGGTTTGATTACCAATATTCGGTTCCTACAAATTTAGGAAACGTACAAATATTGGTTATTTAAAAATGATTTCATAATGCATTTTTTAATTATTTTGTATGTTCCGTAAAAGACACAGTAGGAAAATGTACTGCCATCTCTTATGCTTATTTATTTAGTACATGAGTTTACGAAAACCACTCAATCTGAACGATATAGTTGAGAAACTGAAGCCTAATGATAAGAAGGAAGTTTCAGGCTCCAAAACTATCATTGTCACCATCATCAGCCTCTAGATGTCCACTGCCGGACATAGGCCTCCCCTACACAATCAAACGGAATTCCCCCTGTCCACATTGAAGAACCAATACAATTAAATTAAACAAATTTTAAAAATGAAATTTAATCATAAAACCCCAGGAATATTCAGCTGACACAGTATGTGGCAGAATGTTTAGTCAATAACAAAAAAACCCATTGACTATTTTGAATGTACGTTTGACAATGCTGTCATTGTTATAAATCTATACGCAAACGCAACCCAGAAAAATAAAGATGGTAATTTCCCCTAGTGAGGTGAAATGCTTTTTAGGTCTTCTCTGTCTTACTAGTGGTTATGTAGCTATCCCAAGATTGTGGTATGCCTATATTATCACTGAAATGTCAAGGAATCAATTGTTGCAAAACTAAGGACATTTGAATGACAGAATTTCTAGACAAATATTTCTGTAAGTCCTCTTAAAATGAAAAAGGGCTGGACAACTACCATCGGCAGAAATGATTGCGGTGTGGCTTCTGTCACACAAGTGCCAATTTTTATTGCATAAAATGTAATGCTGTTGCATTGCAACAAAAAACATGTTGCAAGGGACAGTATTTTTATAGAAGTTCCATTAAAATTTACTTAAAAATGCTTAACTGTATGAATTATGCTATCTTTTTTCTAATTCATGAGTCATGTCTACTCAAATCAACATAGTAAATGATTGAAGTAGTATATTCTCCTACTGTGTCGTATATGACACGGCTTTTTCCGGCTTTTCCTAAAATTATTTAATTTATTTACTATTTTTTATCTCTTTTATGTTACCTTCATGTAAAGTATACGAAATTTCAAATCAATTGTGCGAAAAAAGTTCATTCAGGAACAACTGGGTAATTTAATTATCAATTTAAGGATATAGCATCCATTTCAAAATCGGGGAAAGGATGTTTATGATTAATATATCATGGGCCCACTACTCAGCTTGATATTAACAGCCAAATATGACACTCAGTTTTTGTAAAATTCAGTCAAATCAAGTCTAAAGCTAATCTCTCTTTTGTGTCTGGTACTAAAAAAGCAAGTAATAGTAAAATATCAAGCTTTGTTGCGAAATTGTATATTTTTTAGAAAGAGAAGACGAATATGTCGAAATAGAAGATGATGAGTAACGTTAAAGGCTATCTGATTAAATATTTTTTTTATTTTTTATATTTCTTAAACCGTCTACTTGCTAGCTCTCTATTAACCTAAAACAACCTGTAGCTCCTAATGTGTTGATAATAGAGTAAAACTCGATAGACTACGTTTGTTGGAAATTTAATGTAGAATCTTTTTTCCAATGTAATCATAAATATATTTATTCTATTCGTACAGAATTCGAAAAACCAGAAAAACGGGACTTAGGACATTTCCCCCTTGAGGACTTTTAGTATGATCATCTAGACATCTCATGGTAAAACTGTACAAAATTTTCAAACCTACACGAGTTATTTCCCCTGATTAAGCCTATATTCAGCTTAATTTTATATAACTATGGAAAAGTATATATTTTTTTGAGATTTCAATGTTGCGTTGCAAAAGTCGATACATTTAAAGAGAGTGTGATATTTACGGCACCTGAACGAGCGAAAATTATTTGTGTATAGGCTTTGCGAAGCCCAGAGGTAACCACTACTCTTCAATGTGCCGACAGCCAAAAACAAAGTTTCATTAAAAGAAATACGTCATAGGTACCTAGTTCACAATTAAATTTACCTACTAACATTAATTAACAATCAACATTACAGAGATTTAGCAACTTTTATGACAAAAAATACCCATGCAATGAAGTAGTAAATATTGTAAAGATATCTGCCCGGCCTAATTAACAGACAAATTAGTACTTTGACGCAAAATTACATGAGCAATTATATTTGAAGCTGTATATTACAGGCGCAGTTACTTGATTGCTGCCCAAATTGATTTTGGTATTAACTTAGCTTGCTAAATTATGTTTATAATAACATCGTTGTTTATTATGTTTCCATAAATGAAACATAACACCATTATGGAATAATTGAAAAAGTACCTACTATCTTTAGAATAATTGTTTTGTAGCCATCAACGTACTTGTTATTATAGTAATGTTGTGCTGGTTTTGAAACCTCTAAGCAAATGCAATCTTATAAGAGAAATAGGTACCTACTTTAAAAAACTCAACTGCAATACATTGTTACATTAGATGTCTTGAATCCGTATGCAATCACTAGACTGAACAATACTGAACATTGTGGCTTTACTTGCAAAAAACTCGTTGGTATACGGGTGTTCCGTAAATAATGGATTTACACAATACAACTGTTTTGAACAGATTCAAACAAAAACGTTAGGTTACCAACATTTTCGATGTTTGGATTTGAATCTACCTATTTTATTCACCTGGAAACATTGTTTTAAGCTCTCACCGCTATTGCTTTCTTTTTTCAGTTTAAAATAATTACATGGTGCACACTAAAAGTTTTGCACTTCTAGCTAATCGGAACTATTTGAATTTCGAATGTTATATATTTTTTAAAGTTGCAACATTCTTAGTAATAAAAAAAAACAATTGGTGGAAAATGATTTGTCAATTGTTTTTTATCACACATCAAAGTGCTACGTACGCAACGAAAATGGAATTAAGTCAAAAAGATTTTAGAGCGGTGATTTTTTATGATTTTAAAAGTTCTTTCTCTCCGCAAGACTGTGCTGCTCGTCTTCAAAATGCTTTTGGAAGAGAAGCACCTTGTTTGAGCACCGTGAGGCGATGGTTTGCTGAATTTGAGAGAGGTGGAGTTTCATTACATGACGAATTTCGTAAAGGGCGGCCTTCAACTACCGTCAACGAAAATAATGTGGCTACTGTTAAGCGGCTAATTAAAGAAAACCCGCGGATTACCTATGAGACAATTCGAGGACTATTGGGGATTGGTATGAGCCAAATTCAGAAAATTTTACACGAAGAAATTGAAAGTTCGGAAACTTTGCTGTCGTTGGATCCCTCATGAACTGACAGCGGAGCAGAAGCGGACTCGCGTGGAATGGTGCTCACAGATGCTACTGAAGTACGACCACGGACATTCTAATGCTGATTATGACATTGTCACAGGAGACGAAACGTGGATTTATTGTTTTGAAGACCGAAAAAAACAGCAATCTTGTGAATGGGTGTTTGAAAATGAAAACAGGCCAACAAAAGTGAGGCAGTCGAGAAACATTGGTAAAAAAATGATCGCTTTTTTTTCTCAGCTACGGGTCCCATCTGTACAATTCCACTTGAAGATCAAAAGAGTGCTAATGCCGAGTGGTATTCTACCATTTGTTTACCCAGGGTGTTAGAATAGAATAGAAAACATGCCTTGAGTTCTGTGGTCCTCCTGTTTTAAAAAATGGTTCGATCGCATGAAAAAATGTTTAAAATGTAAAGGAGAGTATTTTGAAAAGCAATAAACATAATATTTTGGTTATAACATGTTGTTTTTTTTAGTTACGCAAAACTTATAGTGTGACCTACTTATACCAAATTTGAGATTTTTCGCAAGAAGTGAGATAAAAATACCGTTACCTCTATTTATTATAATATTATTTTTGGATTCGTAGAACAAAAGTTGTTCACTTTGATGTATAAAATATGTGGTTTTGAATTATGAGAAACCCTGTAGAGAAGATAAAAAAGATTGTAATTTTCGTATATGTATATTTTATTGTAATTTCTTTTATTTTTAATTACACTGTACTTATTAAGCTTGTAATATAATACACAGAAATAGAACTTTAAAATATTAGTTATTTGGGTTTTTTTAAAGATAATCCAGTGTTTTAATGTTTAGAGATCCTAAGTTTTCCGAGAAAACATAATTTATACGGAAAACACGGCTAATAAATATTTTGGTACCGAGCCACCTAGCACGGAACAGATTCTTTTGCTCATGATTGTTTCACTAAAGTCTGCTATATTTTCTTAAATTTTGTAAAAACGTTCGTCTTTGCTTAGCTAGTTCGTTACAGTGGTCAGTTTTCTAATACAAGCTGACCCAGAGGAAACTTCTGCCAAAAATTACACCAATTATGAGCCCCAAACTAAACAGAACTGTAGACACCGGATGAACATACCTACAGATGATAATAAATATACTACTTATAATATACTTAAAATTAGGTCTGTAAGCTACAGTGTATTTTACTTATAGTTTAGTGAATAAAATATGGTACGTATTAAGGTATTGTATGTGAACAATAGTAAACATTAGTAATATTAATAGTACTTTTAAAAAAAATGCAGTTTGTCAGAAGCATAATTACATACGTCTCTCTCGCATTTTGTTCCAAGATCATCATTAAGTAGTAAAAGTATCAGTATGATGTATATCCTAGTAGATATATTTGGTGTATCTATATAATATATAAAATAAAGTCGGGTTAGTTGCACCATTTATAAGTCGAGAACGACTAGACCGGACAAGAGCTAGTATATTACAACTCACGGTGTAGGCGTGCAGGTTCGCCCTGGGCAGGCCGGTGCCGTACCCTAGGTGCGGGTGCACCACGCGCGCCAGCAGCACCTCCATGATCTTTGATTTGTTTAATTTGTCTCCGCCCCGAATAGCAGAATAACTATAAAAAACACGGAAAAAATCACGATAAAAAACTATGAAGTAGCGGTACGAAATTCGCCGGGACAGCTAGTTTAAAATGAAATAAACACACAGCACAAATAAATGGCAAAAGTTGGCCCTGTACTGCCATAGATAAATTAACATCTAGAGGTACATGCAACTCTAGCCAATTGCAGGGTTCCATCACTTATACAATATCAGTAGGTTAAAGACAGTATTTAACGCCAGCGATTTACTCATGTTGTCAGTGTTACCGTTATTATTGTTTTCCGAAGCTTTGGTTAATCCCACACGGAATTGCAGTCACAAGGTCTAGAGAAATCTACCTGCTTGAGTGCAAATATCTCATAAGGCGGACAAACTCGTACATAAACTTCGAGAACCTCTTCCCTGCACCCAGACTTCCTTAATTTCTTAAACATGAATAGATCAGTCTACAGGATCCCACGCAGTAAGTATGTTCATCAGAAGATATCAATCTTTTGATATTTTTATCAGATTACTGATAAAAAATTTGAGAACTCTGTTTTTTTCTATTTTCAACCGACTTCAAAAAAGGAGGAGGTTCTCAATTCGACTGTATGTTTTTTTTTTTTTGTATGTTTGTTACGCGATTACTCCGCCAATTATGAATCGATTTTAATGATTCTTTTTTTGTTTGGTAGATCATACTTCAGAGGTGGTCCCATATAAATTTTATCGAAATTGATTTAGAACTTTTTGAGAAAATCAACAAATATATACCCAGATAGTATTTTGGTTGTGGTTCTTGTTACCTATCTTCGACAAATATGAGCCGATTTTGATGATTTTTATTTTATTGAATAGCTTATACTTTAAAGATAATATGCTAAAAGTTTACAAAATAAAAATCACCCCTAAGGGTAGGAAAATAGGGGATGAAATTGGTGTTCAGCAGTTAGATTAGGATTTATCACTAAAAATAGATGAAATAAGTAAATTTTATAAAAAAAAATAAAACCGTCTTCAAAACACTAAAATGCTAAAAATAATCCTAACTAATCCTAACTAAAATAAACCTAAATAACCTAATCTCATCGGCTGGCACCGACTCCAAAAGTAACTGATTAGGTACTTAAGTGTTACGATTATTTTTAGCATTTTAGTGTTTTGAAGTCGTTTTTTTTTTTTTTTTTATAAAATTTATTTTATAAAGGTTTCCTGTTTCTTCAATTTGAGCTAAATAGTATATCTTCGCCATAGTCAAGATCTTTTACAGATCTCTAACGATATCCAGTGTCCTAGATTAGGCTGTTGCGTTAAATAATAATAGGATTACCTTAAGATACTACTTTAAGGTAGGTGGGGTTAGAAACCCAAACGAAACGATATCAAAATTCAGTAGATCTAAGAATATTTTTCCAACACAAGAACAGCTGAAGACAATTAGATTACCCCGTAACAACCAAAGGAGTTAACAATAAGCTATATAATAACTGAGTATCAATAAATTGAATTTTTGAGAGTGTTTCCTGGTTGATTTTTTCCTTTTTGTAGACACAAGACACTCTATACAGTATATGTAATAATAATTAAGAATCCATAGCTTAAGCTGGTTCATTAGGAGATTTCCGCCAAAGAAAACGTTTCGGCTTTACGTATTTCTTTTTGGCCAAACATGTCTTTGAAATCTGCAGAGAACCTAACTTAGGTTTTAAGACAACATCCTTACTATTATTATCAACAGTATCTTACCAGTTTTTAATGAAAGACCGAGAGCTTATTCGGCTCCTACCTCTATCAAACTTCAAAACTGTATGCTGTTCAGTTCTCTAGTTCTAAATCATCTCGTTTCAATTCAATCTTCTCGTTTTACATTTAAATCCAATAATAATTTGTCTTATAATTCAATAATAATTTGTCCATTTTATCTTTTAATGAGTATTTATTTACACTATGTGAAAGTTTATATAGGCGCACTTAGTCTGACTGAACATTTAATTTACCTCATGTTACAATCAAGTCTTACTGTATTGCATTGTTGTATATTTATGTCAATAAAGGAATTTTAAAACAAAAAAAACTGGCTTCTCGTTTTGTTGCTTTCTTCAAGTGTTCTCAGTATTCATAGTTTATATTATTATATTTCAGCTGGTCGGTGGCTACGGGTGTTTTTTTATTTTGCAATTTTGATGTTAGTCCTATTAAAAAAGTTGTTGTATTTGAGCAACAGAATTCTATCAAATTCTGAATTGTTGCTGTTCTAAAAAAAACTGTCGTTTAAGCTAATATTATTGATAAAGTGCAGGACACTTTATCAATAATATCCCGGATATCAGCCTAGGATCTTAGCTTAGCTTAGCTCTTGGATCTGCGGCTAAGCTAATTACAGGTTTAGTGACCGAGGTATATAACCGCCCATAAAACTTCTCAATCTCCTTCAAAACTTCGGCTATTGTCGACGTTATAGCATCGACCTCCGTCTTTAACTTCGTCAGCAGTCTTTGCCCAATAGACATGTCTAATGCGAAAACTTTAGAGCCTTGGACCTATCGCCTCTTTAATACTATTAGTATTAAGGTTGCGGATATCGTGGCGCAAGGACTTTCATAACCGTCTATTGAACTGCCGATATGCGTTAGCGTCAACAGAGGTCTGAAGTGCCATTGAGCGACGATCTGCCATAAGCTTAAGGGTGTGGTCGGTAACCTTTAGCAGCCTGTCTTAGCGATGGGGTGTCAATTTTTTTGGCCTGACTGCTTGGTCTGTTTTTACGAACCTGTTATTAATCTCGTGCACTGACTTGCAGTTCTCCAGACATTCAAAGGCGATTTGACAACTCGAGCTGAAAAGCGATTACAAAGTACAGTTTAACGTTGGACGTTTACTATAGTAAGCATTTGGTTTTGCTGTCTCCCGAGGACTGCAGCTAAAAGTATGCCTATATTCGTCCCACTGCAGGGAACAGGCCTTACTTCAAGTATGAGGTGGTTGAGCGGTGAGCTTGAGTGGTGAGCCATACTCACAACGCGGATTGGTGAAAGGGTGTTGTAAGGCCAGTGACTAAACCTTACTGTCAGATAATATTAAGCCGCCCTAAGTCCTCAGACTAGGCCTCACGACTAGTATCAAGCGATATTACCAGGGACCAACTTTTAACGTACTTTCCCAAGCACAGGAATGATATAGTTGTAATGGTCACCCATCCACTTACAAGGGCGCCGTAGGTGGCTTAACTTTGGTAATCACTACTAAAGCACTGCAACCACTAAGCCAAAAGCAGTTGCTAGTAGTGCAGCTAACCGTAGTGCAATTATAATAAGGAAGCTTTCCAGAAAATTTGATGTATTACTCAAATGTATTGTGCGAGTCAAATAACTAGTGATGTAATTTGACAAAACCTGTAGACATCTTGACCGCGTAAGGAGTAATTCTTCTTTTATCCGTATGGTTTGTGGTATAATAAAGAGTGTCACATAATGTGTGTATTACAGCACACTGTCTTTTTGTTTCTTTTTTGATAATTGTTGTTAGTACCTACGGGTTTATGCGTAAAGTTTCATAGAAGGCATAGCTAAAAAAGCAGCCATCAAAACACAAGATTGAGAATAAATAATCACATAATTAGCTTACAAACTAATATAATAGTTGCAATATTAATCATAAAGGGGACCGCAGAGCAAGTTTATTATTGTGTCCAAACTTGTATACAGCCCTGTAACCAATAGAGCTTAATTTAGATTACTTGGTTAAAACGCCTTGGGACATTGAGCGCACTATTATATGTCAAGTGTAACATATTACCTAACAGCGATTTCAGAGGAACGTGTTTATGTATTTGAGTAAGATGCGAACGCCTCTATACTTCTGGGGCGCTTTGTTAATCAGGCAATGTAGTTAGAACGAGAGAAAATAAACTAATTTCTGAGAACATTTCTGTATATAGGAATTGTACCTTAGTACAGTCAGACACCGACAGTCTAATTATTTATCAAAATGACTTAAGAAATTAGCTTATTTGTGTTATGAAGAAGAAATAGAAATTCGGATAGTGAATCCAGGAGCGCTTATAAAATCAAAAAACGAGAAATCATTGTTTATACTTCAATTTAACTCTTTACTGGCTCGGTTTTTAGGTACCTAATAAAGAAGGATTTTATTTGTAAGCAGAGCAAAAGATGGCGAACTCAAACAATGTACATTTTAAATACAAAAGGCAAAATTCAAAGACAAAAAAGAGTAAAAAAGATGTGCAAAAAAGGTGCATTGTGCACATGGTCTAGACCCAAGAAAAGAAAATTATAGTTTATATTCGGTTGATCTAAAAAAGACCACACAAGAAAAATAACAAAAAAACATATAATAATAGATAAATTTATCGAATATATATGGCGGCAAAGTTCCTACCGCCTCTTCATAAATATTTTTTTTGTGAATTTAGTAAGTAAGTAATTTTATATTGAAACTAACCGAAAATCTCAAGCGGTGGCGGCCGCCAATATTTTTTTTCATACTTTGCTAGATTTATCTTCAAATATCATTCCTTTATTCAAACAAATGCGGCAAATCCATCTAACACATCTATTTAATTAATTGAAGCACTATTTTAATGTATTTTTACTAAAAATAAACAAAAATAATTATCAACTCCCAAATGTCGAAATCATGTTCTGTCATTCAATGACAAAAATAAAATGGCCACGATCCATACTAATTATTTTAATCTTTAGCTCGTTCACCGACCTATTTAACGGTATGCGTAAATCGGGTGTGAGCATGTTAGTGTCGGTACCATGATTTTTTCTTTGCGCCCGGGTCGCGCCGATTGCAAGGCGCCATTTGCCAACAGGCAAATTTTTTGACATGTTCTTCCATGCAACTAATGCCACGGCTTATGCCCAAATCCACCAATTGGCTCAATGAAGCCTAAATTAAAATCACCACCACAATTTACACAATTAGTTTGACTTATAACATTTTCAAATTTATCCAAAAAATATGACAAAGTTTCTGACTTGACTAGTAGAAACTGGTGATCTTGTAGTTGAGTTAATTAAATTAAGACTTTTATGGTTTCGAACGAAGATTGCCGGACTGTATTTATCTTTGCGCAGGTAGATGCATCCATTGCCGACCTATACAAAATTAAAATCTTCATTCTTGGCCTTATTAAATGGAGTTAGGTGTTCCGCAACAAATACAGGCCTTGGTAACCCCGCTATACTAAGATGTTGGCTTGATAGTTTATTACATTTGGGGTTATTTCTATTGTATTTAGCTACGGCAGCAAGCATGATTTAACAATAACTGTGCGAGGTCGGTATCTGTCTTTTTAAATTTTGCTACTTGGATTACATAATAAATATGCTCATCTCAAACCTGGCCATCAACGGTTTTATCTATCTGGACTGTTATTAGAGTAGAAGTTATTGTCTAATTTGTGCTCTGGTAAACCATTTATTTCCAAGTTTGATTCCCTCATATTTTTTCGCAAAGTGAAGCCTATAAGAAAAATAATTCTAAAATAATTGCAGCGTTTCGTTTTCTTAAGTAGTTCTGTTAGAGCAGCTGACTTCTCTTGTATGAAACGGTTTGAAAAATTATTTATTTAATTGGAATAGTATTCTTCCATTCCAGCACCTCGATTCAGAACCTTACAATAACACTGCTATTGACGAATTCGGTTATATATTGGTTGATTTCAAATAATTTCAATTCACAAAAACCGTTTCGTCAATCAACTTGACATATTACATACCAAATCGAAATGACGTCACACTCGTGCGATTATTCGTACTTCTCGACCCGCAAAGGATATCAACGCTATTCACAACACAGATGTCGGACAAGCCTTTCCTAACGTCCGATCGATGTCTGACAATAAATTGTCGAGTAGTATTAAGCACCTGATATCTTCATAATATTGTAAAAAGTAATTTTTTGAGTACTAATTACGCATTTTAAAGTCTTTGTGGGATGCATCAAAGCTATTTTAAGGTCTGCCCCTAGGAAAAACTGGGTCTTATTGTGACTTAAAATTTATTAAAAATAAAAATTAGTACGTCAATATTATGTGACAATTTAGTGGCAACTATCTGTCACTAAGTAAACATTTACAAAGCATGTTCCATACTTTCTTGATTAAAATAGTTAAGCTTCGTCATTCATAGTCGATAAATGAAATGGTACCATCAAACTGACAAAATGTGGAAGGTAAGCATCGGAACTACGTAATGCAAAAAATTTATCAGCGCCGTGTTTGTTGGGACTTATTGGAATTGTCATGAGATTTACTTTAGCTACAATAGGGAATATGCATGTTTTTTTTATTTGTCTTAAAATAAATAGTACTTAATTATAATTAATAAAACTTTAAGAATTTTCGAAAAATATTGATTATGATATTATAGATCGCCATTTAAAGTAGATATGAATAGATAATGAAATATGTGTACAGCGGATCTTTATCCCCTTAAAAGCCTGATCAAATCAGCACACCATCGATTTTTGGGTCTCTTCGACGACAGCAGCCTTTTTTTAGGTACCTACTTATTGTGTGCAGATGTGGCCTATTCATCCCTATGCGCTCAAAACCCGGTACTGTAGATAGCCAGATAGATAAACAGGCAAATTGAAGTAGATGTGGGCTGGTCACGTATTACAGATTGGTTACGATATTTTGTACTCTATCTCTGAAACATGCAGCATGGAAACAACATAGAGTTTTACAATTAAAATAAACTGCATTTCGTTTTAATTAGTCGAGATTCGAACAGACTAATCCCTACTCACTTTTAGCTGGATAACAATAACAATAGCATGGAGAAATAGTTTCGAACACAATTTTACTTACCTAGTCGTAGTGTTACAATTGTTGTTTCAGTTTATGCATTCCGTTTGCAGGAAGCCATCGTATAGTAGTCGACGTCATTCAAAGCGTACAAGTAGACCGCTGTTTTAGTTTGCGCTGTTTTAGTTTGCGTAACTTGATATCCCACTTTACACGCACGCTCTTTTTCCTATTCCAAATTTCATTCTTTTTTACTTCACGCCGTCGATAGCATAAAATTGGAACAGAAGGCAAGTCATGAGCTGTTTGAAAAAAAAAGGTGGGGCGTACATTCACAGACCTTGGGTTAAGTTACTCCGAACTACCACGATACTGTAAAGATACTTTTTAGTTGATCTGTATGTAGTTAATTAAGCGAAAAAGTGGCCAACTCTTAGTAGTAAACTGGAATAATAAGACATGGGCCGGGTACTCAATTTATTTATTTATTAAAAAACTAGCAACCTGTCCTGCCTAATTTGATCAACCCATTATTTACAAATCTATAGTAATATTGATAAATACAACTATGTGAAAATGAGTATGACAATAATTGATATTTTAATGTCAATTACAATAATCTTACGCATCGATTTAGCTCCCTTTCCCAGCGCCTTTTGACGTTGTACAGTACACAGCTTATAATGTCACAGCTTAAATATACAGTCATAAAATCGTTACGTTTTTCCCCGCTAAAGAGCGTCATTTGCGCCCGTTACGCACGCATCTCAAAATGTTATTCCGTGTTTAAACTGTGCGAAAATGTTCGCGAGAGCGGTCACAGGCAACACGTGTGCTAACATTACGAGCCGATAGCGCAAAATAATCCCTTTTAAGCGTAAAATAAACCTAGCTGCATTGACAGCCAGCAGATTAATTTAAATAGCCCGAATTATTTGCGAAAGTGAAGAGCCATCGCTCAGTAATGTTTCTTTTAAAATTACAACCTGCAGTGTAACTTGAGTCGATCATGTTTAATTTGTTTGCCCATTGCTTTAAGGCCATTTTTATTTCAGACGCAAATTGCATTTTATGATGTGTATTGGATAGCAATGTTCAAAATGGTTTTCATTTTTACGCTCGTGATTTTTTGATAACTTCAATCACTAGCTAATCCTTCTATTGGAACACTATAGACACAGTTTAAAATCGCCCCTCGTACGTACCTCGTACCTATAATTTTAAATTTTCAGAGTATATTTACTGGCATCTATTACGCGCCATGAAAGCTTTTTTCCTGTTTTAGAAGTAAGGAGTGGATTGGCACGAATATTATTATATAATTACCAAAAAAATATGCAGTTAAAAAGTTTACGTTATGGGGTTTGTAAGCTTCGCCATTTTGGCCCGCAATAATTACGATTTCACCGGTAAAAGGTTAGAACGCTTCGTTCTATCACAGAATTTATTTTTATCTTTCAATATTATATTTTACTAATAGGTACGTTAAAGTTTACAAAAAGACAATGCGATGAGTTTTATCATACCCGTCCTGAAATGCGTAGTGTTAAAGTGCAAGTTAGAGCTTGCACACGTTCTTGAAAGTTGATAAGTGTCGCGTTCAACGACATGTGTCTCTTCTTCCTCGGTCCCTCACTGATGAGGATCGCGACCACATATAGTGTTCTTCCACAGACTGCGATCATAGGCTGCGTGGACCGCACGATGCATGTTTCCACTCACCGTCTTTCTCACCGCGTCCGACCATCTTGTAGGTGCCCAGCCTTGAGTACGTCTGCCTTCCATTTGGCCCAAGATGAATTGCTTCTCCAGACAATGCCTTGAACACCGCATTATGTGTCCGAAGAAACAGAGGGTACGCTTTCTGCATATTTTATAGTAAAGAGCCGCGTGGTGATGTTGAGTTCTTTTAATTATGGACTCGTTAGTTCGCATGACAGTCCTATGCGATGTAATTTTTGCCACAACTCAGACACATCGATTTTACTGCTATTACGGCTTCTTATGCTCCTTCCTAAAACAACATGTAGGTATACAAAAAAAGAAAAGTCAATACCATGACTTCGCAACGCGAAAACTTAAGAGTCCAAGTAGAAAAGATCGTTAGTGGACAATCACGCACGCGGTTGCATGTTGCCACGTTTTTAGTTAGTTAAAAATTTTCAGTTCTTTGTAAAAGGTATGGTAAAAGTGGTATTCTTACTAGCTAACATATTGCAATTTCCAATTATTTTTTGTACGGCGTAGATGCATTGTTCTATCTGCATCATTGTAAGTAAAAAAAAATGGAACAAAATAGGCCCAAGCCATTGCATAAACAATTTAGAGGCATCACATTTTTGATTTAAAAGTTAAAAACCCAATAATATCTTGTTTTTGTTAATAGCCTTTTGTCGTTTGCAGATATTGATATAATATATATATAATGTACTCACTTTAGTCAGATGAGGTGGGTGCCTTCCGAGGCGGTCCTAAGGCGTCTCCTCGCAGCCGCTTTAACATACTACCTACATTTATTTACGTGACGCTGATTAATATAGCGTCATCCGACACGTATCCACACAGAGTCGCCGTTCTCAATCATATTTCTACACAAAACAACGCTAAGTGTAGTCGTGATGACTACGCAAAGTGCCCTTAATCAAAGCATTTTAAACAATATCTGCGCCTGGTTATTAGGTGTAGCAGTAATTGTTGTTAAGTGTGTTGAAAGACGAAGCATCCCATGGGAGGTGATTATTATTTCGGGGTAAAAATCCACTTTTTATTACTAGCTACTACTCTGACTAGCAGTGCCCGCGGCTTCGCTCGCGTGGGAATACACTATTTTACTCGCTTAAAAGATGGAATAAAATCATAATCATAAATCTTTATTGTGGAACACAGGTATACAACAAGGGTCTTAAAAAATGTCATGCATAGAACTAACCGTGTCCTGCCACTAGGGCGTACAATCAAATCATTTGAATACATTATCACGAGTATACCATTTAAGACCACCACCACTTAAACTAAGTAGCCCAAGTCCTGTCTTAGGGTTCACTACAAAAAGTAGCCTATGTCCTTTTCCGAGATACCATCAATCTCTACTAATAAAATTCAGTGAGTCTCAACTATGGTTGCCTTACTCAAATAAATAATTGCTCACGGATAATATGCTCGAAAAATAGAAAAGATATTAAATATGTAATTAGTATAACATCAAAAGTACACCAGACTAACAACTTTAATTTAGTGATTTCGTAGACTGGTTACAATAATTAAATTATACTTGCTGATTGTTTGAGATATGTTTACGAGTAGTACCGATGTTCTACAACAGCGTCGGGTCACAATGTTTTAAAGCTGGAAAAGAAAAAACATTTATCCCTGCAAATGGCAACATTTGTTGGTAATGTCATTACGATTGTTTGTGACAGCGCGGGCACGTAGTCCTTGCAATAAAATGTGTAAAATAACTATTATTTACTCTATTTGTAGCTTAAAAGTTAGTGTTTAGAATGCTATTATACAGTTCTCTAAGTGGATTGTGTTTACAATAAGGTTTATAGTGAATTTCAGCCAAAAATCAACAAGGGATGAGCGCCATAATCAGGCGCGGTTATGGTTTGTTTTTTAACGCTATATTAATGGAATCAACTTATATATTCATTAGTTCCAGTTACAGGTATGTACAATCAAATACTTTACTTCCTTTTGTGAATTATAGATATTCTCCTATGAAGGAATTACTTAGGTACCTAACGTATAATTGATTGATAGAATCTAACCTAAAAGTCATTTTTAAATTATAATCTTGTTACTTTTTCTTCTAAAAAACTTAATAGAAGTTGAGAATGAAATACAGAGCTATCAAGTTTAAGCTCCAGTTCGCCCCAAAACTGAAGATACCTAGTAAATATACAATTTATGAAAATAAGGAAAACTTAAGAAATTTAGAAAACAGCAAGATGAAGAAACCATGACACAAGTATGGAGACTCACATAGAAAATATTGAAGCAGCCTCCTCAGGCTTCAGTCTATATCAATGAAATTGAAGTGGAAACGCAATGGCTGGGTGTTGAGAAAACTTTACAAATTACCTACTGAAATAAACTTCAAACGCCTGGGTAGTATATACATAATGGGCAATAACCATGAAAATTGAGCCAATGCACCCATTATTTGACATCTAGCTCTATCACTTATCGGATAGACAGTATGTTGCTATACCATGAAAATGGAAATTGATCCAGTGCACCAATTAATTGCCATCTAGCGCTATCACAGTGCGGATAGACAGTATGTTGCAATACCAGGAAAACTAAAAATTGAGCCGGTGCACTAATGACCTGACATTAAGCGCTTTCACAAAGCGGGAAGACAGTATGACAGTATATGTTGCAATACCATGAAAATTAAATTTGAACAAGTACACAAAAATATTAGATGTCTAACGCTACCACCAAGTGGATAGAATAGTATGGACAGACAAGCATACCCACTCAATTTCAATCAACTAGCGCTACTATCATGAGACAACAAATAGTATGGACAAATGAGCAGGATCACTCATTTTTAAACACCAAGTCCTACTGTTACTAAGCAAATAGACAGTATATAGAAATGGGCAGGCTCACTCATTATTAAACAAGCGCTAATATACTAAGAGAATAAAAAGAAATTATGGACAAACAAGCAGGCTCACTTGTTATATTAACTAACCTATTGCTATGCAATTAGTGTTATATTACATACATAACAAATGAAAAATCAAACAAATTATTTGAAATCTTGCACTGTAAGCTGATGTGATGACAGTATGAAACAATACTATATAAAATTGTAAAACCAATTGTACAAAATCAACACAACACTATAATATTACTATTGTCAGACAATAGTGCTAATATCTGATAAATACTATTACAAATAAACAAAGATGGTTTTAACTAGTTCCTAAGGGATTGGATGGAGATAGAAAATTCAAACCGGAATTATTGTGAAAAGCCCTTTACCTCAAGAAAGAAGGTTACAATAGAGATACAGATACTTACTTATCAAAGCTATGGATTACTTTACTGGCCATCTTATTAATCACAAATCTCTATTATAAAGTCTTAGCCATTGCGCTAATGAATCCATTGTTTGGTTCAAAACTCCAAAATAACCCTTTCTTGGTTTTTACCATAGTCAGATAATGAAGTTGCACTACTGAATAATTTATCAAGAAATTATATAACTAACCCAATCTTTTACTAATTAATTAGTATTTAAAGGTATTATTGCACATATGCAATTCTTGGAAGAAATAAATAGTCCTGCAAAATTGCAGTGAAACAAGGATTTTGACAAGACAACGTTTATAAAATCCAGCTTGTGACAAATCAGATGCCATCTTATCAGCTTATACTTCATGTTAAAGAATTTTTGCATAGAAATCCTTAGGGTTAAAATTTATTAACCCTAATCCAAAGTTAATGCCACAAACAAATTGAAAAGTAAAGGTGTTATGGAAGTACCATAAAAACCCTTAAAATATTAGGCTTACATTATTTTATTAAATAATAACCTAGATATTCCAGATTCCTTTCCTTTACTTCATTGTGGTAAACAATGTAAGGTACTAAGAATACCTATTTATAAATATGTACTTACATAAGTACCATTATTCAAAATAAGATACATTTTAAAACTATTGGGAACGCTTGATTTGTTCAGTCCTCCATCATAACGATATGAAATAAGTATAAGATGGATAAAAGTCTGTAAGATTAGTAATATGTATATAACTATTTATTTATTATTTATTAAGCCTTTTGTGCTGAGTCTTTTTCCAGTCAAGCCCAAGCTATATGTGTGGAACCATCTTTTCTTTGGCTGACCTTCTTCTGAATATCTTGTTATGATTAATTGAGGACTATAAAAAATAATGTAATAAGACCTTATTAAGGTAGAATTCTGTAACCGCTGAATTAACATAAAGGCTATGTGATGATCATTTACCTAATACTAATTTAGTTATTTCAATAGATCTTTTGTTTTTTATATATTTATGATAATAAAATAAAATAACGCTGTGACCCCTATCACATGCTAAGGAACTGCTTCTAATCACTTAAAAGTTCTGATCATAATCTAACAAAATCATTATACCTATTCAATTTCTTAAAATTGAAATATCCCTTTTAAATTACCATTAAGACAGACATTTCTCAAAATTAAGAATAGATAAATTCACAATAAGAACATAGTAGGTACCCCTACATATGTACTTATTGGTATATCACCTTAAATATAATCTTAGATTACTTTTATTTCATTCAAGTCACTAAAACAGGAACAGTCTAATACCTGTTGTCCTGATAAAAATTACATAATGTCAGGGCTTGAATTTCCTTAAATATGACATATTGAAACTAAATTTCTGAACAAAGTATTCTTGTAATTACTAAAGAAGATGACAATCTTGACAATAATGTGTGATGGAAAATAATACATTAAGAATAATTGTACTTCAATTAATTAATTCATGTAGAAAACTTAATTTAAATCAATTAGGTATAAATAAAAAATATGGAAGTAAATTCCAAAAACAAAGCCTAGTAACCAGACATTTTAGTAGATACCATAATTAACCTGTACATGTAGAAACATGTCTCAGATAGAACCATTCCCTGTTGGTAAACACTTAACCCGTTGACTGCCCAATAACAGTAAATAAAAATAAGAGATGGGCAATATAGAGCTAAAACAGATAAGTCGAACTGATAAATACATTTATCGTATTCAATAATATTTTCTACCATAGCAAATAAAAAAAATTAAAAAAAAAAAAAAAAAAAAAAAATTAACACATTCTTTCACATTATAACTTAATGTTACATTTATTAAAATTATGCCTACATTGCTGCATTCAAATAAAGCTATAACTGAGTCTGTTAAAGAACATTTTTTTCTGTTAGTTTACAATATTATCAACTGATAAAATATTTGGTTTTATGATCCGATTATACGCTCTATCTTGCTAAATATAAAGCATAAGCTACCGTATTGAATTCAATCGATATTTTCAACCAAATTATGCAATATTATTTCCATAATATTAACATTCGGTAGCAATAAGGATGTATCTTAACTATGGTCATCCGTACATTTGTGAGCAAAATTGAGGTTTCTAGAACCCCGGTCACCCATCCATTTAGTGACCAAACCTGAGGTTGATCCAATAAGTGACTAAAGTGATTAAACTTGAAGTTGTTTGACCACGGTCACCCATTCATTAAGTGACTAGATTAAAAGTTGCATAATGCATAACGATTGATGTTTTTAACCAAATAAAAAAAAAAATAAAAAAAAAAAAAATAAAAAAAAAAAAAATTTTACAGGATGAACCCTCAACAATAACAAATATGCCAACTTAATTACATAGGTCAGTTACTTGGAATTTCCCGTACTGATTCTATAGATTACCGGCCTTAGCTGAGATAAAAAATAAAAGAATATAATAATTTATTGTTAACACGTTGAGCGCTACGCGGAGCCGCAAACAATAGATTTTCTATTGTGTCTAGTTTGTGGCAGTCAAAGACTTTTATCATTTAAAGTATAAATATTTTTAATCATTATTGCCACCTTTAGTTAAAATATTAATTGTAATCATACGCTAAGATATTATGATTGCGCACCTGCATTTTTTTTTTTTATAAGATACTCTCCTTTCGTTATATTCATTTTAATCTTTTTATTTGTTTTTTTTTTGTTAGAACACTATTGAAATAAGTATTTACAGTACTTATGACAACATATTTGTCTTACAACCGGTCTTCAGGAACAATTGTTTTCGATGTTTAATCACTCAATTATGGAATTTGCTAACAATGGACATTGTTGTTATAATCAGATAATAAAATAAAAATATATTTACAAAAAAAAAAAAAAAAAAAAAGTGTGATGTAACACTATCGTAATAGACTAGTTATTATTTTGTGGCCTGGCTTGTGCAGTATATTATGTGAGACCTAAATGGAACGTAATTTTACTCTTGACGCATTCAGAATTTCAGACATTCTACGTGAATTCATTAGTTACTCAGCCTTAGCACTAAACTTAAAAGATATGATTAAATATAAGTACTTTTTTTGTTTTGATTTGCCATCAAACGTCTCCGGATTGTACTTAGTTTTCAAAATGTTTTTTGCATTTTCTAAACTAATAAGCAACTTATTCGCAACCGAACTTCAAACATCTACTCGTAAATATATCTCAAACAATCAGCAAGTATAATTATAAGATTAAACGAACTTACCTTAAGTGAAGTTCAATCTTAATTATACGCAGCTGATTGTTTGAGATATGACAGTCCCAAAAACCCACCCACTAATACTTTGTATTATCCCAGTATATTACAGGGTTGCTCATAAGGCTGTCTTTAAACGTAATGACATTACCAACAAATGTTGCCATTTGCAGGGATAAATGTTTTTTCTTTTCCAGCTTTAAAACATTGTGACCCGACGCTGTTGTAGAACATCGGTACTACTCGTAAACATATCTCAAACAATCAGCTGCGTATAATTAAGATTGAACTTCACTTAAGGTAAGTTCGTTTAATCTTATAAATATATTTAATAACAAAACAAAGATGATTTTTAATAGTGTTTAGAGTCAGTTATGCTCAAATCTAACTTTTTGTTTCGCTAGCCTACTAGACTTAGACCGTGCTAGACTCAATTTTAATTTTTAATACTACCTACAAACACGAAAAGCAGTAATAAGCAGTAGTAGGTACCTGTTATCTTCTATTGTATTCTGTATTTTTTACTTAGATGTTTAAAATTGTAGGTAGGTACTTACTTTTTTTTTCATTTAAATTAGTATGCAAACCTAAACTTATAAAAAGCTAGCAGGTAACCACTTTAGTGCAGGACCTTGAATGTACTTATTACAGATGCAGGAAGTTTCCCGATGACTACTCCTCCCGCCACCCGCCCTCGCCTAGGTACCAATTGACGACGATTGAGATGGCACCAAATACAAATTTAAAAATCTATTAGGATAATGCGGGTCTCGTTCCATACCTCAAAAGAAAAATAGAACCCTTATAGGATCACGTGTGGCTGTCTGTCAGTCTGTCTGTTACAACCGATTTGTTCCAAACTACTGGACCAATTAAATTGCACTTTGGCACAAATACTTTCAACAATTTTCATGTCCACAATATTAAATTTCAAAATCGATGCCATTTTTGTAATTACCGACCCAAAACCCCATGTTGATTTTCAGACTTTGTCACCACATTATCCCTTTTAGGAGTTGACTTCTCAAAAAACCTGAAACACTTGTTTACTCATTTATCCTCAGGAATATTCCTGTGAAGTTACAAATAAAATTGACTAAATAGCCTTGTATAATAATCTTAGTACACCCCTAGACCTTATAAGTAACCTACGTGCTAAATTTGAAATCTTTAGAACCAGCGGTTTGGGCTGCGCGTCAGTCAGTCAGTTTCATCTTTCATATATTTAGATTTAGGACATATTTGATGCCGTCTCTCTACTTTGATTCGTGTTGCACTAACGCCTTTCTAAACGCAAACTCTCACGTTACATTACACATTACGAGTACGCTATTTTGTTTATATTAATTATGACGTATTTAACACATTACGTATAAAAACTGTAATAGTGCACATTAAACAGTTGTTCACTGTCTCTACGGGTGTCCCAAGAAGGGTTTACCAGCGGGCGTCAGGTGATAGAGGAAATTAATGCCTATCGATTGGACCCCCATGTACGTTCAGCAAAAACGATTCTGGAAATATTTAGTTTAAAATGGATTTTGAAACGATTCCAATTGATCCAGAAAAACACGTGTGACGACTAAACGGTTAGTACTAGAGATCCTTTTTTTTTAAATAGTCCAATTATGTACATTTCCGAGTAAAATATCTCGTGACTTGGTCTCGCTCTAGTTAAAAATAATGTGCATAAATATTTTCTGTTATGTATTTTCAAAACTTCCTTACTTAGTTGACTAACAGCTCTGTAAATTTCAAACATTGGTTTATTTAATCAAGTAACAATGATGCAAGGATTACCATATTATATTTACAAAATAATATAAACAATTGACCTAACATTTGTTTTTACAGCTTCATATCAAATTATCGAGTGAAATGGGGGGAGGCAAAAGTTTCCTTGATATTGTTTCTTATATTATTACACATTATTAATTCTATAAAATAATTAAACTAATTTTAAATAATATATACATCTATGAAATACTATATACAACTATGAAATACTATATACAAATAAAAACTACGAAAATAGAGAATTATAAAAATGGTCCTCGTGGAAGGGTACCCAAGATGCTGGCAGCGTTACCTCGCTGGATTGCGATGCTTAGTCGCTGTGCGAGGTAGCTGCCAGCCCTTGGGTCCCCACTGGTGTCAACTAATCTTTTGGCAATCTTTTTATATAAAGAGAGTGCGTTGGGACCCCAAGGACCTAGTGTTTCGACGCCAAAAGGTATAAAAAAGTAATTCGCGCTGATTTGCCGATATTTATTATTTTTCCTATATTCAGCGTCTGTCGCAGCCGCACCTGCATCTCTTATATGAATTTTAACCAGACATATTAAAACAACTTGCTCGCCTGTTTATATCCAGCAACTTCTGACAACAACAGTTGTGCTAAAAAGAAAGTCAGAAACCTCTATTTTTCCTATTTCTTGTCATATTCCATTGGCTAATTTTTTAACTCAATGCTAATCCAAAAATCAAATTTAAAAAAAAACAACTTCGTTAAGCAACTCATGACCTATATATCAAGAAGATATCTATTATCTAACATATATTATAATCTTCTAATATCTTCGTATAAATAATAATCTTACGTCTTGCGAATGAAAAAATTCAACGTATACTACGTTCCTTGCTAATTTTAGATTTTGAATTATCTAATCTTAATGTTTTTATTAGTATTCTTTTTTGTCATAGTGTTCTAATAATTTACGTTTATCTTTGCTATACATCACTTCTACCCAAATGCTTTAACGTTGTATTCTGTAATCATAAATAATATCATATTCCGAGACGGTGGGAGCCTGACGACCTCTACAGCAGGTAGGTAAATACCTATCACAGGCGTCAGTCTCACACAAACTGCATTTGCTCACCTTATAGATAGATAGATAGATAGATACTTTTTATTGCACACCATACAAGTAAAATAAACATGATTTTTACAGAAAGATGTACAATTTAGGCGATCTTATCGCTAATAGCGATATCTTCTGTCTAGAACTGTTGTCTAACCTTTAGGTAGAGGACAACCATTAGAGAAAGGGGATGGTGTTGCAGAGTACTTAAAATTCTTACCTGATACAAATAGGATTGCATAAATTTATGGCATAGACGTATACATACATACAGTAATAAATAAATAAAAATAAAATAAAATAAATACATAACAATAATTATACATACATACAATAAACATACTTAATACTACTTGATATATGCTTATATTTATGATATTGAATTGTACCCATGGGTCTGTGATGAGAAAATAAAGATTATATATTATAATTATTTAGTCAAATCATTATTTCATTTAAATCGGACGAGAAAACAGATCCCAATTGTCGACCAATATCTATCCTCCCCATATTTAGTAAAATCTTTGAAAAAAATATGTTTAAAGAACTTTTGTGTCACCTTGTCTTGAATAAATAACTACTTACTCACGGTTTTACTAAAGGTAGAGATACTACTGATTCTGAAGTCACACTCCTAAAACATGTCTAAACAAGATGCTTAGGGTGTTTTCCGTGATCTATCTAAGGCTTTCGATTGTATATATCAACAAACTTAAACCTTCCTTACTTCAAGAAGGACCTATGTGAGATGTTATTATTTGCAGATAATACATCACTGACTGATCTTTAAAATCAAAAGTGGACAAGAATCTTTTGAGAATGTTAACAATGCCCTCTCGCAAACATTGGATTGGTTTAGTATTAAGATTATATTGTGCTCAATGCAAACAAAACGAAACGCATAAATTTTACAATGCCAAATGCTAAGCAGGTCGCAAAAAATATCATTCCTTCAACAATCACACCAATGATGTAGCCTCAAACTAACGAAAGCTTATACACGCAGACTAAGTAGATAACATACTAAAATACGTTTATTACTTAGGTACAAATGCTCGTACTCATCACAGAAACCGCAACCGCCGGATCCGAACCGACAACCGCCGGGCTTTGTAGTCCGAAGCGCAAACCACTGACGATCGTTGTTATAAAAGATGAACATTATATCATTATAATAAAGGTTTCAAGAATCTTTATTTCTCATAAGAATTACATACAATTCACTTATATGAGATACTAAATTACAATTAAAATTAAGCTAAATGCAAATTACAATAAATGTAAGGTATTTTACACGTTTTGGTAGGTAGTTCCCAGCTATGACAGCTATTGAGTTCTCGCGACGCGAGACGCAACACAAAAGTTGTTTGCCACAGAAGGCCCAACTACGCTCCTAACTAGAAGCGACACAGTGTAAAAGATGAACGACTGCATACTAATATTTTCACTACCTTCCTGGGAATCTTTGTAACATAACTTTAGATTCCCGTCTGCAATAAGGGTGCTCATTTTGAGACTCCATCAGGAAGACTTAGTTCAGCTGCTTTTGCCGTGAGAAAGATAAGACACTTGACTAATGTTAGAACGGCAAGGTTAGTGTATTTAATCTACTTTCACAGCATAATATCATATGGAATATTGTTATAGGGCTCAAAATAAAATAAAATAAAAATGTTTATTGAATCTATCTTTGTTCTACAAAAGTAAGTAGCGCGGATAATTTGCGACCCCGAAACTGGTTAACTACTGTTACTGTTTATGAAAATAATTATTTAATTTATCCTTATTGATTTCAGAACATATTATGTACATGCGCAAAAACCTACATCTATACCGAAAAGTGACAAACATAATTTTAATACCCGGAATAAAGATAAGCTTGTTGTGCCTGAAGCTGACCACTTCCGATAAATTGTTCTACAGTTTGGCAGGATAACATCAAATAACTATGTTGTTTGAATATAAATAAATAAACTAAAAAGATGTCAAGCTGCATAAAGTGAGTAATTCGTTCTTAGAGAAATGTATTCGTTTTTATAACAAATTACAGTACACACTCTATTGCTGAACTACATTTTAAATCGCATGTCAAGATGATTTTAACGACAAAAGGATAATAACACTGTTAATAACTATTCAAATGATAAAAATGCGTGGAACAAAAACTGCCCTGTTCGCACGTGCATAATTCTATTTTGTTGTAACCTTAACAGACTTATTTTTAAATAAAAAGACTGACAACAGCGACCAAATTTTTTTACGGTGCTTATTCTTGGCGCTAGCCAACAATATTGATCCAAAGCAGTGGAAGGGTACAAACAAAATGGGACGTGTTAAAGTGTTTAATTCATGCCTATTTGTAGAAATAAATTAGTTTTATTGGATCTCGAACTACTACTCGTTACGTTTGTAAATCAACGTTTTAAATTTATCGTATATAATATTATAAACACAATTAGGGTGCTACTAAATTGCGCATAAGCCTTCTCATAATCATACCATTTTTATTTTCGGACTTCGTCAAATTACAACGACCTCGCATTAAGATTGTTGAAACTAAACACTTTCTGTTTCACATTCTACTGCTCAAATACAAAAAAATAACTGTTTCTTTGAAACCAACATCTAAATCTCTATATTAATTCATTCTAATTACATTAATTTGATGACGCGTACATATAACGTAATACAGTTGTCACAAAATGTTGAACGTGAGACCATGTGAGCTACTCGTAGTATAATACATTCTTAAACGACATAGATTTTTTTGCATTTTGGCTTGTTTGCCTGACATTTTGCCTTCGAACACTTCTCAAAACATTTTTAGCAAATTAATGTTTCGTTATTGCTTAGGCCCATAGACTTAATTTTAGCAATATTTATTCGAATATAACAATTAAAATTCTAATAACACAAAAATAAACTAACCTAAAACTAAAAGCTACCTACTCAAAAATAAAAGCGTGTCCATGAGGCAAAGAGGCGAGAATGCTAGCAGCGTTCCCACGCAGAATGGCTAAACTAAGCCTTTGAGCGAGGAACGAGCCAGCATTTTTATTTTCTGTAATCGAAATTAATTTTGGAGCTATTTTTCCGAAAAGTAATTTTGCACTCGGTCCCCACGGTCCAAAAGTCGAAACGCCAAATGGCGCAAACACGTAATCACTTGCAAGGGGCTCGTATTTGCGCCGCTTCGCATTTTCTGCGGACTCCGCTGCAGCTCCAGCTTTTACAGCTGATTCCCTAAGATGAGAAGGGGCCAAAGTATCGACACAAGTCGCGTCCCATACTAAAGCCCGTCCCCACTCCCAGGGAACGAGCGTAAGGCCATTGTATTAAGTATAGGAAACATGAACTCACTGCGAAACCAGAAAACCAATCAACCATAATATATTTTTTTAGATATCTTCTTGACACTTAATTAAAATACTGAAATTACAATTTACTTAGTAAAATTGCCTAGTGTTGTAGTTTGATGTTTTTATTTTATTAAGGTCTACCTTGTCCTTGAATATTTTTATAAAATCTATGTTGAGCCCTTAATTAGAATCTGAATCTGTCAACTTTATATAATCTAACTTTTACAAGCCAGTAATAGTTTAAAGTACTCACTTATGTAAATATTATATTATATACTTAACCCTAAAAGTTTGACTGTCAAGTTCCTTTGTTTCTTGATAAAGATATAAATATATAAAACTAACAAAAAAAACATTTTTTTTTTTCGAAACCCACGACTGTGAACTTTGCCATAGAGAAAGCATTAAATAATATTTTAAAACCCTCCGACTTATAGGACGTAGTTAACCAAAGGAAATCTGTCGAAGGTTACCATTCATTGCCGAGAAAAACAATTAAAGACTACAATTGTTTACGTAACCCATGTAATTCAGTCAGTCACCGAATATTAGCCCCTTCTTTGGTTACTTACTTAGTCATTAGACGGAGGGTTTTGAAATTTTATTTTATATTTTTTCTATTACAAGGTTTAAAGTCATCGTGGGTTTTTTCAAAATTTTTGATTGAGTTTTTTATATAAAAAATAGGATTTGTGCAGGCAGCATTTGCTTCTGTAAGCAACACATTAAACCGATATCAAGCCAAAAAAAACTGCCAATCGCTGAAGACTCACCGACCCGTACAGAAATCTGCATCTGAATCGGTCGAACATTAGAGAGCACACACAAACAAACAAACAAACGAATAAACAAACAACCTTTCACCCTTAACGCATATACCTTTCCATTCTATCGTGGGTAAAAAAAAGTTCTTGAAGGTGTTACGAATATAACATCATTGTTATCACCATTACAGTAACATACAGTAGAAAACACATTCAACGTTTCAATTGCGTAGGAGTAATAAAATCAAACTTAGATATAATTGAAAGACATACATTACTAAATCATCGTAATTAAGGGACTTATAGCTGAAGAAATGCCTAACGTATTTTGTTGTGATTTATGGACATATCAATCAAAAAAGTTTTGCTATTGTTTCTTGGAGAAAATGAATCGGGAATTCCTCCTTCAGAGCTCGCCATTTACTTCAGAAATTGTTTAATTAACTAATCATTTTATTTGTGTACACAAATAGTTTTTCTTCTTACTTTATCTTACATTTTCTGTAATTGAACTACTATAGTTCGAATTATATTCATTACATAAATATTATGTTAGTATTTGGCGAAATTTCATTTAGTCCAAACCCAAATCAAATGTTCAATAAACTCGACAACTTCATGAGGAAAACTGTAACATTGCTCAAGCAACATAAGTATTAGAACTAAAGTTGGCCGGGACATTAGAGGCATATGTTGTTGCGAACGAGTGAAATAAGGAAACTAAAGCGGCAGGTCATACCGTTTGCATTACACAAAATAAATTCTTAATATTCCTGTTTATATTATTATATTGTACGTCTTCTCTCAACAAGTAATGTTACGTTATCAAAATTAATCAACTACGTTACCACATAGTTGTCTTAGAAAAACGTTTGTTCGAAATATTTATTACATTATATATTAATACATTTTGGATTTTAAACTTTTTTGTTGCATATTTAAAACTAATACTTTACACTACACGGGTATTAATACAACACATAGGTACCTCTTTTTACGAATCCATTTTCCCGACCTTTTGGCCTAGTTTTGATAGTGTTAATAATGATTGTTAGATTCACATTTCATTTTCACAAAATGTGTTTTTTAAGTTATTTAAATATTCTGTTTTAGTTATGTTTGCTAAAACATAAATTAAACAGAATATTAATTAAACATTTTAAAAAATCGATAATAGAAGTCCGCTATGTTCTATAAAATAAATAAAACTACCTATCTAATAAATAATTTCATGAAATCATCTTTAAGGTAATGATGATTTCATGAAATTACAAGAACTTGGGTTGGGACAAAGCAATAAAGATATTTCCTTATTCCTTAAAGTAGGTAGCTGTCTTCAATTTTCGTCCAGCAATCACCAAACTACCGCAAAACTATCAAATTTTTGTAATAAGCCTCTTATTAGAAAGATTACATTTTTTATCATGTAATGCCAGCCAGTAACATTATTGAATTAAGTTGTAATTTATAGTTGCAGAGACTGTACCAAAAAGAAGACCTGTTGCATGTAATACAGGTTTCTACTATAGGCAAGATTTGTACTTTTTTCTTTCGATCCTAAATATTTTCATGCGTAGTAAAATTTCTCTCACAGTAAAGAGAAATTTTACTTCATCCAAAAAAATGAAGAATCTTATTTAATATCATATTATGAATTAGATTACAAATATAATTGTTTTTTTTTTAGAAAAGGCTTACAATTACCAATTTTTCTAAAAAAAACGGCAATGTACGTACGATTTGGTCCACATCATAAACTTCGGATAAGTGTCATTTATTGCGATCATAAAGTAAATTATGCGGCTATGCTGACACAAGTTTTCCAATTATTTCATATTTCAGAGCGCAAATATTCAGACAGTGAGCACCTACATTTTCTATCGTCGTATAATAATTTTGACTTTTTGTCGTACCATTGCGTGTCAAGTTCAGATAATATATAAATGTTAAAGGTACGAGGCCCACAAGAAAAAGAATACTGGATAAAACACTGACCTGATTAACTTCCCCGTTCAAACAAATAGGCCTGATTTAGATGACCCATGTGGTAGTAAAAATGTAAATAAACATTTTCCCGAATTCCCCAGTTCTTCTTTCGGTAATGTCTTAATTCGGACTATTGCGGACATTTTAAAAATGGCTAAATCGGTACAGTCGCTTGCAAATAATGCTCATACCAACAAACAGCATTTAAGCTATATTTTGATAAAATGTTCGCATTGACCTAGACACAGTTCTGTAATACAAAAAAACGTACTAAATTCCTGAAAGCAATAACGATTTGTTGCCAAGCTCTGACAATAAATCCATATTTTTCTCTGGCCAGACTAAGGCTATAAATTCCATACCGGAATACTATAGGCACGCGTATGCTTCAAAAACAATAAATTGTAAATGCCGCTCGCACACCCTAGACATATTCATAACCAACATACTATCAGAGGTTTTATTTAATCATTAGTATTCGACAACCCAATGATTTGGCTATTATGCCGATACATTAAATTTATTAATCCTAATATTTTAACCGTAAATGCGTATACGAAAGCGTTTGTTGTTTTTATTGTTCATCCATAATCACGAATCAGACTAATGTTAAATATTCACATTACCATACTAATCTTTTGTAACACTACATTTCACATTTATACTCTATTACCATAACTTTATGCGACATGAGCAGTTAATCACTGTATTTTGTTGTTAAAGGTTACTATAAGATAATTTATGTAAATTGTGCAGTTAATGAATATTGAAACAACCAGTAAACTTATATTAATTTGTTAAAGCACGAAAATTTGTAAATCTTAGGTTTCTATAGAAACATTTTTGGATTTAACGCAGTTCGAGCCTTCAAAGTAAATTTATTTAACACATAGACCTAGAAACAATTAGAGAAACGGTAAAAATTTCTGAATGCCAAACGGGCGCATGAGACCGCATCACATTAAAATTCCTATTATGTCCCGTTTTGCTAGGCTGAGTGTTTAAATAACATAATCGAATATATATCTAAACTTTTTGACAGTTTTGATTTCGAGAACAAAAGCATTTTCTATTTACGTTTAAAGCATAAAGTATGCCTATAATTCCACAGTAGTACGTCAACTATAAGTCGGTTCGTGTCATACTCCACTACGCGTTGTAAGGACATGGAAAAAACCTTACGTCAGATGTATCATATAATCACGCCGCCTTAAAGACTTTAAGGTGGCAAACGATATTAGCGGGGACCAACTATTGGCGTGTCTTCCGAAGCACTTAGATGCTTTTAATAAATGTCACTAAATATGGTCGGTAAGGTCACCAATGACGAACTGACGAACTGACGGCCGATGGGGCAGAAAGGTTCTGGAATGGAGGCCACGTACCGGCAACCGCAGCGTAGGACGTCCACTTACAAGGTGGACAGACAACCTGGTTGCTGGAAGCCGCTGGATGCGGGCCGCTTTCAACCGGCCTATCTGGAAGTCACTGGGGGAGGCCTATGTTCAGCAGTGGACGTCCTATGGCTGAAATGATGAAGGTCACTAATCCACTCACAACCGCGGCGTGGGTTGCTTAACTTTAGTAATCACTGCTAAAACGCTGCCCCCACTCAGCTACAAACACCTCCGTTATGTACGTTACTAATGATATTATAAATATTCATCGTCGTTATTCTTTACTTTGCTAATTCGTGCTTATCAATTGACAATCTTGAAAGTCAGTTAGCAACTTTACTAACCGACTATTACTTACTATTTATCTAATATGTATGTTGAATCATCATATTCTCACACAATACCCATTCAGACTGGCAGTCCCATCAGCAACTAAAACCTGTTTTAATAAAAATAGTTTCAGCATGTGTGTCAGATTGTTCAATTTGCTTCCGAATTGTATCCAAACTCTGTCGTTTGTTACTTTTGAGAGAATCACATTTAAAATTTTAGTTGATATCTGTTTCTATAGCGTCAATGAATTTATTCAATTCTGTCGTAATGGTCGCCTCAAATTTAATTTAATTAAAAATGTTTAAAACTACTTTTACTTACTTTAACTGACAATTAGAACTGTTCTGTTCCGTAACTATACTGACATTATTACTTTGAAGTGTGACTGATAGCATTTGACTGTTAACTTTTGTTTGTGTTCTAGATTGACATTTAAATTAAATCAACAATTTATTACACTTTCATTCTATTTATGTTGCAATTGAATCTAATTATAGCTTACTGATATTCAATGGAATTCAATCGCAATCTAATTGTATTATATTGAATTAGTGTGTTGTATTAATCATATTATTATATTAAGGTAAACTACGCATGACGACATCATATCATTTGTATATCGAATAAACATGTATGCGCAATACTTAAAAATGAGAACCAAAAATGTACCGTGTTTATGCAAATAAAGTCTTATCTTATCTTATCGATTATGTAAGCCCATTTTTTATAGTAATATTTCTCCTGTCTTGTTTGTTACTTACGTAAATATTTCTTTCAGGGGTGGTGTTTGATCAAAACACCGAAGAGATTCAAAATGCCTTCAAGTTTGCCATGGTTCAACTCTCAAGCCCTAATAGGACTCGTCTAGACTTCCAACTCTACGTGGACATCATTAACACCGCCGACGCTTTTAAACTATCGAGGCTTAGTAAGTACTCAATCAGAAAATCATTTTTAATTAATGTCACATAAAGACTTTTCAAACACTATTAACTACTAGTAACACACTACCATCAAATTGCGTGTTTGCGTTTCTTATGATTTAGAAGAAAATGTTTATATTTTTTGGAATCCACAAAGTAGGTAGAGCACACTATGCCAACTGATCATCAACTCACGCTGATTTGAAATTTCAATGATTTTGCTTATTTTCAGAAATTAAAATAATATACGTACTTACAACATGTACTAAAGCTAGCCGAAAATGATAGAAAAAGAAAGAAAAAGAATCTCTAGTCGTCGGGATTAAGTTTTTCTTGCATTTTTGGTATAAATAAATAAATCTCTAGTTTAGGTACTAGTGCATTTAAATGGCTGTTAATTGTTGAAGAATCAATACCTATTATGCAAGTTCAAATAGTATTTGTGATCGATTTCCATGTTACAAAATATATTGAGACTACGACAATTGGTGTGTTGTCGAGTGTACCAATAATTATTTTAAATATTTATTGTGAACAAATATCATATATTAGCGTCATAATTATGCCTGCCATAATGCCTGAAAGGCAAGGTATTTGCTTAGTGCGTCCTACCAGTGATTACCTACGAAGCCGAAACGTGAAACATGTCAGTAAAGCTGGAACTTCACGTCTCTTGGCGCGCTAAGGAAAAGTCAATGCATTGGACCTCGTTAAGGGATACAATCCGAAACAAGGTCACCCGGCAGAAGACTAAAGTAATGGAGATATTCTGAAAATTTAGCAAGATAAAGTGGCAGAGTGGGCCTGCCACATCGGCCGCAGAACCAATGAAAAGTGGAGTAAACGGGTTCTCGAGTGGAGACCACGCCTCGGCAAATGAGACGGGTGACCTTAGGAAGATGGCTGGCAGTGTCTAGATAAAAAAACGAGAGATCGTGCTCTTTGGCACTCTTTGGGGGCGACTTACGTCCGGCAGTGGACTGCAATAGCCTGACATGATGATTGATGATTGTGAACAAAACGTGAACTTGTAGTTAAAACCTTAGCATTTGTCCCAGAGTCGCTATGAAAGACCAGTTGTATTTGTATCATACACGTTATACATTCAAACGAACGAAATTCATTTAATTATTGTATGTAAGCAGAATGTTAAGGTATTTATGTTGATATGTTGATTACATTTTAAGCGATCATAACTTTATTTTAATTTTCTGCTAACTAATCTTATTACAATGATATATCATTATCATACCAATCATAATCTGATTCGAAATCAATTTAAATAAATATTCAATATTTATAAAGATTCGATGCATTTAAAATAATAATTGCTTTTCTACTAATGAGATATAGCGATTACATTGATTTAAACAAAATTATTTCTGCTCGGTAGCTCGTTAACAAAATAGTTCATTATAAAATGTGCAAAATCTTTTTATGAAATGGAGCGATGATTATATCGTTGCTGACCATACGCTGATATTAATCGGTCATGCCAATATCATGACGTTCACTGCCAGTGCATGAAATGATAATATAAACATCAGATTAAAACATTTAACTACTATAATAAATGTGAAATTTTATCTACTGTCATGTTGATGATTTCATGATAAATTTAAAATTGACCATTTTGAACCTACATTACAAATCAGTTAAATACCAGAACGCTTAGAAAATTACATATTACATGAAAACATAATAATATTATGAAATGAAGAGCTATCTTAACTGATTGTGCTATAATATTTCTTTAGAATGTATTTGAGACTACTGTTTTGGGCCAGGGGTTGGTTAATTAGTTCGATTAATAAAATATTGTATTGATTGATCGATGGAAATTGCTAGCTTACAGCGTAACAGCTAGTAAAATTTACTAAGCCGGGTTTACTTAGAGCTTAAACTTAAATTAAATTAAATTAAATCTATTTACAACTCTGACTATCTTGATGTATCAGAAGAAGGAGAGCCGACCCCAGATAACGGGGAAAGATAAAGAAAAAGAGAAGAGCTTCAAGTTTGAGGTAGATCCCAAAATCAGTAGTTTCAAGTTCTTTTAAATTAAGCTAAAACAAATTGCATGCTTTATATCACAACGTTGAATATATATCATATGTACCAACAAGTATCAAACGCATAAGCAATATCCGGCCTGTATATCTGATGCCATCAAAACATAACTTGTAAAAATCAAGTCTCTCTCTTTTCTTCTACCGTAAAAAGTTCTGAGATCCATGTAATACCAAGTCGGTTAATGTATTCAGTATCCTTCTGTCTTAAGTTAATACGTAATGAGCTAACCTAACAACATCTTATAGTGACCATATCAATATTAAAAATATTTTATGTTTTAAATAAATAGATTGACTTGGCCATCGCATGAAAACACAATGTATCTCACAAGTAATACATATTATATTAAATTAGATTGTTTAGTGACATTCTATAGGAGATGCCTTTGTCCAGAATTGGACTTCCAAAGACTGATGATGATGACAAGTCACAAGTTAATATTCTATATCATATTTTCACTTGAAACAATTTTTCAACTGCCTCTGGTAGTTACAAGTTACAAGTGATATTGCAAGCAGTACAACACATTTGTATTATAGCTAACAGCAACAAGTTGTGCTGGTTTGATCTCTTTTTCATCTCTGTTTATGTGTTCATCATTCATTATCGTTTCAGCCATAGGACGTCCACTACTGAACATAGGCCTCCCCCAGTTATTTCCAGATTGGCTGGTTGGAAGCGACCTGATTCCTGCGGCTTCCTGCAACTTTTACCAATTCGTCTGTCCACATTGTGGGTGGACGTTCTACGCTGCGCTTGCCACTACGTGGCCTCCATTCCTAAACCTTTCTGCCTCATCGGCCGTCAGTTCTACGTTAATACGTAAAGTGGTAGTGGGTAGGGCACCTAATGGTGCCCTACCCACTACCACTTCAGCTTGCTAATCCGTTGGGCTATATCGGCAACTTTTTTTCGTTTGCGGATCTACTTATTTCTAGTTCGACCTTGCAAAAAAACACCGAGCATTTTATGTGTTTATGAGTAGTAAAAAGTCCACGAGTTTTTGAATATTAATAAAAAGTGATTTATTTTAAATATTGACCTTTTATTTCCAAAAAACTAATTTTTAAAATAAAATCAAAATAGCAGATATTTTTAAATCGAATATCGAAACAATATTATCGAATAATAATCGAATATCGATTGCCAATCCGTCGCTTCTTACTTACTGTCGTGTCACTTGTGTGATTGCTCATTTATACTTAAAGTGGTTTTGCCGCGGGTCGAGATGCTTCTATGCACCGATGTTGATACACCGCTTTACGCTATCTCGTTCTCTCTTGCAATGTTGCTAATAGTACGTTATCTTACACGCATTTTGCTTCTTACCTACTATCCTTCCACAAGATACCGGTGCATCGTACCGCTGAATTCGCTCCGTTATAATCACACTCGTTCACTGCTTAATGCAAAGTTATTTTATCGTATTACAATTTACAATTCATCTAATATCAACTTAATTTTATACTACTATAAGCAATCCTGTAATTTAAATGTAACACTGAAACTTGAAGTAGATTACCAATATCAGCTATTTATTTGCTATTTTAATAGGTTAACCCGTGCACTAGCATGCGGGAACAATCTTTATTCTATTGACTGCTGTTGTACTACAACCTTGTATGGATAGCAAGTTAACATGTTATTACCAAAATGTCCGGAACCAAAAGGTTTACGGACCAAAACTACTACTTTTAGACGTAATATATTACTAAATAGTTATAGTGTAATAGCACTATCGGAAACATGGTTAGTTGATAGTGTTTCAGACTCGGAGTTATTCGATAACAGGTACTTGGTGTGGCGTCGGGACCGTAAGTATGATGTGACGGGCCAGTCGATGGGTGGAGGCGTGCTTCTGGCGTTTTCTAAGGACTTGAATGTTTCCCGACGGCCTGAATGGAATTCCTCTGCAAAAGATATGTGGGTTACCATATCATTAGGCAAAACTAAGCTTCACGTTTGTGTTATTTTTTTATGTAGTCAAAATATGGGTCTTGGTTTTTCGCAGCAGCTAACAAACCACCTAACCAAATTACGGGATATTATTACAATGAATCCTACTGATAGCTACTTGGTAATGGGTGATTTTAACATGAGTTCAATCCAGTGGAGCTTTACTTCTGGCAATAATAGTGGTTATTTGGATGCCTTGAATATCACGGGATTTAATGAGTGTAACTTTATAGATGAACTTAATGTAGTCGGTTTGCAACAGTATAACTACGTAGTCAATTTATCGTTATTGGACCTTGTTTTATCAAATAATGACATCACAGTATTCAATATTGTCGATCCATTAGTACCACTAGACCCACACCATAATGCGTTGGGTGTGATGGTTGACATGCGCTGCCAGCTACCTCTGAAACCGGCGCCCCGCGTTAAATTCTGTTATGGTAAAGCTGACTTTGAAGCTCTTAAGAGTGATCTATCGATCATTGACTGGAACACGAAGCTGTGCAGTGGGGAATTAGAGGAGGCTGTTGAGTCTTTTTACGACACCGTAAATGACCTACGTGTAAAACATGTACCGACTAAACACATACGAATAAGATCATATCCTCCATGGTACTCCTCTTCGCTTATAAAAGTGCTTAAAGAGAAATTCAAATATTTTACAAGGTTCAAACGTTATGGGATGATCACTGATAGGCAGTCTATGGAGACATTAACTGCACGCGCGAAATTGTTGGAAGCTGATTGCTACAAGTTATATGTCTCTAGGGTTGAAGATTCAATTAAGGCAAACCCCAAATACTTTTCAAGTCCTATTTCAAGTCACTATCAAAATCTGGTGTTATACCTAATACTATGTCTTTCAATAACACTAACTCTAACTCTGGAAAAGAAATCTGCGATATGTTTTCAAATTACTTCAACTCAAGTTTCTTAGTTCCTGGTGTCAATTTATCAAATACACCTCACAGTAATAGTCATTCTTCAGCCAGCATACCTGGATCACCTGATGGCGATATCTCTACGATTGAGTTGTCGGTATCTTTGATAAAGTCCGGTTTATGTCAGTTAGATATCTCTAAATTGGAGGGTCCAGATTCAATTCCTCCCATTTTACTTATTAAATGTGCAGATGAGCTATCAATTCCTCTGTATATTATTTTCAGTAGATCTATCAATGAAGGGTATATGCCTGCAGTTTGGAAAAAGGCATTTATTTCTCCTATTCACAAAAAAGGTTCTAAAGGTGAAGTAACCAATTATAGGCCAATTTCAAAACTTTGTGTTATCGCCAAAGTGTTTGAGAGGATAGTATATGAGCAGTTGTACTCATCGGTGAGAACCTCTCTTCCATCATCACAGCATGGTTTTCTCAAGGGTCGATCTACAGTTACTAACTTGGTTCTTTTAAATGACTTCGTCACTAATTCAATGGAGGGGGGATCTTAAGCTGATGTAGTCTATACTGATTATAGCAAGGCATTCGACAGAATAGACCATCAGTTGCTGATTGCTAAGCTTCAAATGACTGGTATCAGGGGGGACTTATTGAGGTGGTTCACCTCATATATTAATAACCGTTCTCAAGGTGTGGTTCTGGGTAACTACATGTCTAATTGGATGTATGTTCCAAGTGGTGTTCCACAAGGGTCGCTGCTAGGGCCACTTCTTTTTCTCATTTTTGTATCGGATAACTTGTTTTAAGAATTCCGTTTTACTTAGCTTTGCAGATGACATGAACATTTTTAAATCTGTTAATAGCGAGGAGGATGCTAAAGCTTTGCAACAAGACCTTGAAAGACTCGACAGTTATTGTATCATTAATAAATTAGAACTTAATGTTAACAAATGTTCTGTTATGACTTTCTCACGGAAAAATAGTCCTATTAGCTTCAATTATTCACTAAAAAGCCAAACCTTAAAGCGAGTGTCCGAGATGCGAGATCTAGGAGTAATTCACGACTCGAAATTAATTTTCTAAAGTCACATTGCTTCTATAGTTGGTAGGGCCTCTAGATCTCTAGGTTTTATAATGAGATCAACTAAAGATTTCAAATGTATTAAAACTATCAAAATACTTTATAGCACATACGTTCGATGCCATTTGGAATACGCTTCCCAAGTTTGGAACCCAAGGTACACAGTCTATATTGAGCGTCTGGAACAAATACAACGTAAGTTTATTCGATTCCTCAACTTTAGAACCCGGCACCACGAGAGCGACTATTTTAAATCATGTGCCAAGCATCACTTTCTTCCTCTCAAATACCGGCGAGATATATCTGATGTCATACTGCTAAAGAAAATTGTAACATCCTCTATCGATTGCCCCGATTTACTCAGCAAAATGTATCTTTATGCTCCCACCAGAACTTACCGAAACAGCCCGTTACTATTTCTTCCCCTTGTAGCCACAAATTATCGTCGAAATAGTTTTATCCCCCGAACCTGTGAGCTTTTTAATAACATAAATAGAGATGATGATATCGATCTTGACCTATTCTGTTCCAGCTTACTAAACTTTAAGAGGCGACTTGGTGACAATTTCTTCGAGAAATATTCTTATTCTTGAATAATTCTTACTACCTTACCTACCCTACTTACTAACTGGGCAAAATTGTTACTCTATGCAGACAGCAGATGATAACCATATCACATGATGCACTTTGTAATAGATTGTTTTTATTTTGGCTTGAAAAATGTTAAGCATGCTACAACCACATTTTACTATTGTTAAATTTGTCATAACGTAGAATTATTTAATTGTGTCAATCGCTATACATATTGTTTCTATAAGTGTAGACTTATAAATTACTTTCTATATCTTAATTCGTATGTACTATGATTTGTAATAGTCGATAGTCTTCCTAAAATCAATAAATAAAATAAAATAAAATAAAAAATACTGTTATTAGGAAAATGATCAGACAGTCCTTGCTCTACCCTACTCCAATCATGTCGTCGAATAGAAATCTTAATTGCACATAATTATTTTAAATTTTCTAGTACAAACAATGTTGGCTTCCTGTTTTTTATTTTTTAATGAAATATTATTTTGTATATTACTTACATTTTATGGGGGGGTAGATATCGAAATACATTGGGCGTTATGACGCAGAAAGCACTCATGGCTGTATTAATTTTATTATATGCGTTTATTTGTCTTTCCTTCTCATATAGAGATATTAGGCGGCCAAATGACGGCATAATATTTGCACCCAATACTGTTAACAATATTGGATTGAATAGAACAATAGGCGAACGTTTGTGGCATACTTAGATAGTAATCAATATCCTTGGAAGCTGCCAAGTTATTGGACATGAGATATCCTTAGTGTTTACTTATTACCTCGATTGATTTAGGAATTCTATAACTTTTGTGACAGATAAAAGTGATGTCAGATGTTCATACATGATATACTATGGCAAGAACCTATTAAAATCATTTTTTGTTTCTATCCATTTAACATGTATAGTTCAAAATGGGTAATTTATTACACGATAGATATTTTAAATATATTTAAGAATATTTATGTACAGTAATTCGATAAGTTAAGATTTCCAACAACTCATTTTAAATGAAAAAACTGGAGTATAACGTTGCACAGATGGTGACAACGGGTCACTGTGACCTGGATTTAAGAACCTAACTTCAAGAAACGTAACGTCAGCTGAAATAATAATAAAATAGGTAATACTTTTGATTTACTTTTTATACTAAAATGCTTTTTAAGGGGGTAAGTTAAACTTCAATATATACAGGGTGGCCAGAAAAGTGACGTCCAAAAGTTTTTTGACGTGATAACGTCTTTAAAATCGTTTTAGTCGGGTGACATGTTCAGAAACTTGTGTCACACCAAAACCTCACGAGCGCGATCGCAGGTATAACGAGAGAGAGACGGACCGATCTCCCGTCTCATCTCGAGCGCTGCCAGTCATTCCGTGAAACTTGTCACGCGGAATCCTCACGAGCGGAGGCTGGCATAGCGTTCGAGTGAGTGGACCGATCTTCCGTCTCTCTCACTCTAGCGGCATAGAAACGAATGGAGATTTTCTCGTGCGGTTAAGTTTGATTTGAGTTAAAAACGATAGATGTAATTTAAAATTTGAAAAAATTGTTATCTTCATTAATTCCTTACTTCCCAAAAACTTATATCACCAATAAGACGTTATCACGTAAACATCTCGATCGTAAACCTACTTCACAAACAACCAATTTTTTTTTAGGTGCCTCGTGTTGAGAGGTATCTGAACCGGGTGGTTGTATGTTCTACGATTTTTCGTAGTTTTCGAGTTACGATTTTTTAAATAAATTTTTGCAACCGGATCAGTTTGAAAAAATTCTAAAAAAACGTAGAAGGTTTCTTCGATTATTTTTTTTTGCAGATAATCTCAATGAACTGTGCATTTTATGCATAAAATAACCAGCCTCATAACTTTAATGGAAGTTACTACAAAATTTACCTAAAGTTGAGAATTTATGTTAAGTGAGTTATCATTTAAAATTTTAACTGATAATCTAAAATAAAATAAAATCTAAACTGATAATTTCTTAGTTTCTAAGTAGCTTCAAAGAATGCGCTTGACTCTAAGCTTTCATAATAATAATAAAAAAGTTGTACTTCACAGGCTACATAGGCTATTTAAAAAAATACGTAATTAGAAAACTATGAAAAATAGTAGAACATACATATGTGTGATTTAGACACCTCTCAACACTTTGCTTTGCTTCTCCACTTGCTGTACCCTCCGCTGTTTACCAGGTAAACGGTCTTGGTAAACGTCGAGAATTCCGTTCGCCGATTGTCTGATTTGAACTGTAACATTTTATGTTGGATAAGAAAACATAATAAATATTTACATACGTTTTTAATAAATATCGATTATAACTTTTACAAACTCAAATAGATACTTACTTCATGATAATTTTACAATTTTCGGCACTTAATTCGTTCGAAATGAGTAATTAATTTAATAAAACTTAATTCGTACGATTAACAACAAAATAGGTTTGACATTATGTTTTCAAATGGTCGTTGATAATATAAAGCATAGATTAGGTTCATGCCACGTATTAGTTCTATATTTTTTTTATGTAAAAGCAGCTTCAAAGTCTTTAAACTAAGCAATAAAAAAAAAACATATTAAATTAAATATATTGGCCCAAATCTCAACAATTGTGGCAAAAAACTGTCATCGATAAAACTTGACTAACATTTTGTTATGTGTAGTAGACTCTAGTACAATAATGGACGTTTCGATGCTCACTTCACTTCGCAAGTGTTTAGGTGATGCCTACAGAATGCAAAATTTTGAATCTAATGCGAAGTGAGAGTGAAATGAACGTGAAGGCAATGTGACATGCGAGTTTTTGTTCGAATTTCACAGAATCGACATGCAGGTCGTCAGTCCATCGCGCGGGAGGCCTGTCCACACTGCGTCTTCCTGTTAGTGGTCGCCACTCGAGAACCTTTCTTCCCCAACGGTTGTCAGTTCTGCGAGAGACGTGGCCTCCCTACTGCCACTTTAGCTTTGCAATTCGAAAAGCTATGTCAGTAACTTTGGTTCTTCTACGGATCTCCTCATTTTGGATCTTATCTCGCGGATAAACGCCAAGCATAGCTTTCTCCATAGCATGTTGTGTTTTTGAGCTTGTTTAGGAGGCCAATAGTCAAGGACCACATCTTAGTGCCGTAAGTCATCACTGGCAACACGCGCTGCTCAAAGACTTTAGTCGAACGGAGTTAGATTCGTCGTGCCACCACTCTGTCTAAGTTGGACCTACTCGTACCTAGACGTATCGTCCGTCCTAGATAAATATATTAGTCAACAACTTCGAGAAATCGTCCCTAACAATCACAGTAACGGATGCGACATGGATGTTTGACATGACCTTCGTCTTGACTACAGAGAGGAGAGGTCGCTAAGCATATTACCAAGATCCTCGAGCTACTCCGTCAGTATGACTACGTCGTCGGCAGAACGAAGGTAAGTAGTGTTTTCGCCACTGATGTTGATGCCTAGTGTGTTTCATTCTAAGAGCTTAAAGACATTATTTCAGAGCGTTGGTAAAGAGTTTCGGAGAAATTACGTCTCCCTATCTCACCCCATGCTGCAATAGGATTGATTTTGTGCTCTAGTCTCGTATACGAACTGACATAGTGGTCTTGCTATATAAGAACTTCATCTTCGATATACCTATAGTCGATCTGGCATCGCTGCAAGCTATTGTTTGTGTCATCATCATCATCATCATTTCAGCCATAGGACGTCCACTGCTGAACATAGGCCTACCCCAAGGGAGATTGCCAAAACTCGCCACTCTTGGCAGGCGGGTTGGTTGGCGGGTATTGTTTGTGCACTTTCGAAATATTCGTAAAAATCGTTTCCGATAGTGATAAATTGTATGTGATGAACTAAATCCTCAATTCCCCATCATGTATTATCAGAAAATTGAGACTGCAGACGACTGTGCGGGTATGCTTTGTACCTATGTGATTGATCAGTCATTTTCTATGAGCTCTTTATCACAATTGAGCACAATAGCATACTGTCACAATAGTGAATGGACAGAATCGTATTGGTATAGTACTCAGCTCAATAAAAAGACTGAGCTGCGAATTTAATACTCTTTCAGATGAAATAAAATCAACTCTGTAAACAGCGAGGTTATTTTAGTAAATCTCACTAGTTAATTAGTCTTAAAAATACCTTATAAATCAAATATCTTATTTTATTATGTTAGGTTACCTAAATTAAATAGCAGTAATAAGTTTTACAAATTTCAGACTATTTCGTAAAACTTACGACGGAACAGAAGGTCAACCCATCATTTAAAACTCTACCTAGCAGATTTAAAGTTGAAAATCGGTTTAAAATATGTCATTTTTGTGTAAGTTGATTTTATGTGCCCACTATATGTGTAAAAAAAAACATTAAAAACAAGTATGGACTGGAAGAACTGTCTTAATTACAGCGTGCCATCATTAAGATGACTTATTACTTGTCTTAAATTACAATGTACATATACGTATATTTTGACGAGATACAGAATGGCATAATCAATAACCAAGAGACTGAAGGAAGGCTGTTTGGCAAAAAATGAACTTATTTTGACAGATAGACGTCTAACTAAAGTATTTTTTTAATATTTTGGATCCTACAGTATCTTCGACTGTGTAATTTTTTTTACCTATAATTTGGTAACATATTGTATTTGTTTACAAAATGCCAGAAAATGTCAATTTCTTCAGGAAGGCAAAGCCTATATATAATTTTATGTTAGGTTTTGATAAACTCTTATTTTATATTTTATACATTTTTTATTTTGCAAAAATGCGAAAAAAAAAATCATTTAAATATTATAGAAAATTATAGCTAAATTTGTAAATACTTCTTTAATCCTAGAGTGCACAGTTGCTTCTTCACACCGAGATTATAAATTTTACAAAACATTCATCACAATATCAAGTGATACGATCACAAAATAAATCAATGCAACGAAGGATGAAATTAAAGTAATATGCAATGAAAATCCTACAAATCCGTATGTATGATATCTGTCAAATGGTGAAGATTACCATAACACTATGAATTGCTACGATACACACGTACGAACGAACGATTTTTAAGTTTTGAAAGTGTAAAATACCATATTTTTTTTGTTTTCTACATATACATTTTAATTCATCTGTCTACCTGAAGTTTAAAAGAGATCGCTTCTAGCGATAAGTCCGCCCAAATTGTGCTATCTAAATGTACTCATTTTCTGTGATTTGTTTCTTTTGTATGGTGTATAATAAAGAATATATATCTATCTAAAAATGTAACATTTGATCTATAATAATGAATATTCGTACTAAGCTTTTTATATATAAATATATTTTTTTTATTCAAATTAAATTTAAATATTTTAAAACAATAGACTTTGGACATGTAACTTGTAATCAATCCTATACCGATATCATACTCCAACTCGAATCGGATGCTGTTCTGAATAGCTCTAAATCTGACATTCGATTCGAAAACGCTATCAAATCTTTCAATTTAGTTGAATTACCGAAGGATTTTGAATGCAGCGAAGCACATGGTCATGTCAAATCTCGTACGTATCAACTGCCTGCAACGGGTTATTGTTATGTCCATAGCATTTGTAGCTGTGTTAAACAACGCATAGGTTAAAAGCACACCAGTGCTCCTAAAATATGGAGATTGAATTCTAGAAATTAAAAAAGTTATATTTTATTTATATTGCATATTACTGATCCGAATAAAATCCCTCGAGCATCGGCGAATATTAACCAATAGAACTCGGAACATTAATTTTTCGTTTGAAAAACAGCATAACAGATACGTACAGGCTAACTTTATTTGTGATGTTTCGAAATAACATTTTTAGTGCTCTGCAAGTTTGCTATAATATTGACTGTTTGTTCATAGTAGACTGGCATAATATATTAAAGTAACTCACTCTTTCAGTTCACTTGTAAACATCGCCCTATCGATTAGTATTAACGTCCGCAAAAGATAGAAGAAAGAGCTTTATCTGAAAACAAACGCAAATAAATGACTCATAACCGACCAATTTCCTGTATTTCGGCATATCCTTGCTTTTGAGTTAGGCAAACGTTTAACGGAAACTGAAGCACAGAATAAAAATAAAATAAAGAAAGATAGTGACTTTCTGTAAACACTTGTAACATTTTTTTAATTGTCATGTCATGTTTTATAAAATGGGTCACCACATTACAAGTAGTAATTGTCTCTACAAGTTCAATAGTTTTTTAAATGGACCAAAACAGATAACATAGACATCGAACAAGCTGTATGTGTATTTAAAACCCAATAAATCCGATTCCGCGCGTGACATTTTGACACTTTAGGTACATACCCATGTCTAGTATTGACTGACTGATTGGTAACTCTTCAACCCACAGCCGAAACTATGCGTGCTCATGACATACAATTCAGAGATACTGATTCTTTTCAATGTAGGTTTCGAAAAAGTTTTTGAGTTTTTCAATGTAGGTAGACTACAATCAGTAATTTTGGTATTTTTTAAATGTAATTTTTATTTTATTTTATTTATTCAATAAGGTACACCAACAGCATATATATAAATACGTTCTTAAAAATATACTTATTTGAGCTAATAAGTTCTTATACATATGCTAATAATAGGCATACACAGCATTTTTAAATAAACTAAAAAACAAAAAAAATATAACTACAATAGCAATCTTTTTGACCCATAAAAACAAACAAAATTAAGACTACTACCAACCTACAGTAAGGTGGATAGATGGGTGGGTGTTATCTTCTGCCTAAACTTAAACAAGGAGTCGTCTTAATGGGATAACGAGGTAGGCGAGCTGGTACTGGTAGTCTGATCTGCTCCACGAGATCACCACACTTAATTTTGCCATTGATAAGCCAGTGCAAAAACACCAAGTCATGCCGTAAACGCCGATGGCGCAGCGTGTCCATTTTGAAGAAGGCTAGTCTGTGGTCATAGGGTGATCTATGTGATACGCCCGTGAGAAATGCCAGATACCTCGTGAACGCTCGCTGAATACCTTCCAAACGTTGAGAGTTGATGGCATATACACGGTTCCAAGCAACACTTGCGTACTCCAGATTACTTCGAACTAAGGCATTGTACAAAAGTTTACGCGTATAATTCAGTCGAAACCCTTTGGCGTTCCGCCTTAAAAACCTAACATTTGGGACGCCTTTTTCACAACATATTATTATTAATATGGGAAGTAAATTTAAGCTGCATATCCACCGTAACACCCAAATCTCTCACCTCCTTGACTTCGGCTAATGTTATATTATTGACATAATATGTAGACAGAAATGGTTTCTACTTCTTAGTAAATTTAATATGGTAGCATCTATTAATATTTTAAGCATTTTCATTCAATTTACACCAATTGGAGATACTGTCCAAGTCCTCCTAAATAAGGCTCATATCGTGAATGGATTCGACGGCTCTGAAGATCTTCATATCATCAGCAAACAAATAAAACTTGCAATGTTTTATATAATTAGCTATGTCGTCAATGAACACGAGAAATTGTATCGGTCCCAAGTGGGAGCCCTGAGGGACTCCTGATGATGCATGATATACCTGTGACTTGAATCCATCGACAACAACTTTTTGAGGTCTCATTTTGAGGTATGACCTAAACCAACCTAAGCCTTTCAGTTTCAATTTAGTTATAAGCAGCGAGTGGTTCACTCTATCAAATGCGCCAGCAATGTTGATATATATAGCATCTATTTGATTACCGCTATCTACATTCTCAGCAATTGCTGAGATGAATGAAGCCAGGTTGGTCTGTGTTGAACAGCCCCTACGAAAATCGTGCTGATACTCGGTCAGTGAATTTTCCACATGGCTACTGACAATCGGATTAATCAAAGACTCGAATAGTTTTTAAAATGTGGACAATATAGAGATTGGGCGGTAATTTTTAATGTTATTGGTTTCGCTTTTTTTATAAACAGGCACAATTTTTGCTTTTGTTAATTCTAGACTGCTATTATATTTGTTAATTCAAGACTATTTTTAAAATTCCGTAGTAAAAACGGAACCCTAATAATTTTTCCACGTTCGTCCGTCCGTCCACCCGTCCGTTTGTCTGGCTGACCGCGGCTTAGTTCAGAGACTCTTACACCCGTATTCAAAAAGAAGAAATTGCTTGTTGCTAAGTAACAACTTAGCGAAGTCATTACATTAGTATAGAATTCTTATTTTGAATATTTGTTCCATAGCCAAGATAAGTACGTTACTTAGCTAAGTAAATGCTAAAGTAACAGCCAGTGCTTGATGGTTGTTTTCCTCTAGCAAGACTCGATTGCTGTGTTATATTGCATGAGAAGATATGCCGATGAGATTGATATTCCGTCAGAAATGATAATACAACATTACATTTTATTAGAATTCGTCTTATTCTTAGCATTTTGAAGGAAAAATAATGTTAGAAGCTCTTTCCACGTGCAGATGTCAGGGCATTTTAAGGAAGATTTTAAGGAGGGCGTCATACTTTACAGTGTTTGCAATGCAAAAACAGTAAAACCTTGATTTTGCTTGCAACGGTCTACTTGGCTCTATATTTAGGGACTCGACTCGACGACTCGACACAAACAAATAGAAAAGGATACTAATATTTTGAGTTATTTAAATTACACCTTATAGGATGAAGTTGCTCGTCTCTTGCTTACGACGGTCAGTGCCACTTGCCACTGTCTCGCATATTTGGTGGGGCGATGCCAGCTAGTGGATACATCATTTGAACTGTAGTCGATTTAAGACGCCTTACGACAGGTTTCGTTTTTAAGACCGTATACCAGTACCTACCATAACCGCGTGTGCAGAACGTCTCCAAATATTCGCGGAGTTGTAGAGGATGGAGGTGGGCAAAACACCAGTTGATGCTCCCCACTTGGTAAAAGTCAGTCGACGACGTAAGAGGTTGTTGTCGGCATAAACTTTGCTTTTGCTTTGATCCTAATAAATAAAAATAGATTATAAAAAAAAAACTATATTGATGTCATCTAAAATAAAAACAATCGCTTTGAAACTTTCAATTTTGAAACAATTTTACAATAATACGTAGGTAAACTACCGCTCAAACCATAAAAAATCGTGTTCTAAGCATGTTCTTAATTCCTAAGTAAAGGAATTGGTGACTATTACTTGGCCAAGAATTCTATCTTTTGACAGTTCTAACATCACTCAATTACTTCACTAGAAAAACAAAATCTTTGCTTAGCAATTACTTTTACTCAAGTAATTACTTAGTTAACAACAGGTTCGTAGAAACTGTCCAAGCGGTCGGGTCAAAATTTTTAAGACCCCGTCGTAAAGACAAGCCGCAAAAGCTTACCGACCCTACCCTCAACCTCATGGCAGAACGACGTTCAATGGCACTGCAGACCTCCGTCGACGCTAAGGCATATCGGCAGCTCAATAGACGGATATGGAAGTCCTTGCGACATGATATCCGCAACTTCAATACCAACAGTATTAAAGAGACGATAGAGCGGAACCAAGGCTCCAAAGTTTTCGCAAGAGACATGTCTATTGGGCAAAGCCAGCGGACGAAGCTGAAGACGGAGGATGGCAGTATAACGTCGACAAAAGCCGAAGTTTTGGGGGAGATCGAGAAGTTCTATGGGCAGTTATATACATCGGTCACTAAACCTGTAAGTAACTCAGCCGAAGATCCAAGAGCTAAACTGACCCGACACTATACCGAAGATATCCCGGACATCAGCCTATACGAGATTAGGATGGCCCTCAAACAGCTTAGGAACAACAAGGCGCCGGGTGATGACGGAATCACATCAGAGCTTCTGAATGCGGGTGGAACACTGATACTGAAAGTCCTTCAGAGACTCTTCAACTCCGTCTTGCTCGAGGGAATAACGCCGGAGGCGTGGAACAGGGGTGTGGTGGTACTCTTCTTCAAGAAAGGAGATAAAACCTTATTGAAGAATTATAGACCCATCTCACTTCTAAGTCATGTCTACAAGCTGTTTTCGAGAGTCATCACGAATCGTCTCGCGCGTAGGTTCGATGACTTCCAGCCTCCCGAACAAGCCGGTTTCCGAAAAGGCTTTAGTACCATAGACCACATCCATACGCTGCGGCAAATTATACAGAAGACCGAGGAGTATAACTTGCCACTATGCTTAGCGTTCGTGGACTATGAGAAGGCCTTTGATTCGATCGAGACCTGGGCAGTGCTGCGCCCTACCCAGTATCCGTTGGGAGCTCTACTCTCGAAATTGTTGACAAATATGTCTACTTAAGATAAGTAATCCAGTTGAGTAGATAAAATTTTGAGAAGGAGGTCAATCGTCGAATCCAACTCGGCTGGGCAGTGTTCGGGAAACTACACCACGTCTTCTCGTCCAAAATACCTCAGTGCCTCAAGACGAAAGTCTACAACCAGTGTGTGTTACCAATGATGACATGAATCAGAAATGAAGAGATCCGTAAACGAACAAAAGTCGCTGACATAGCCCAACGGATTAGCAAGCTGAAGTGGCAGTGGGCGGGGCACATAGCACGTAGAACTGATGGCCGATGGGGCAGAAAGGTTCTAGAATGGAGGCCGCGTACCGGCAAGCGCAGCGTAGGACGTCCACTCACAAGGTGGTCAGACGACCTGGTAAAGGTCGCAGGAAGACGCTGGATGCAGGCCGCTTCCAACCGGCCAATCTGGAAGTCAATGGGGGAGGCCTATGTTCAGCAGTGGACGTCCTATGGCTGAAATGATGAATTACTTAGTACTGTCTATAAATACGGGTGTTAGTACTAGAAATTCGTAATTTCGCATGGGTATACTTATTAATAACGCTGACAAAGTGGTAGAATAAAATCTTGAAAAAAAATGTTTTTTGTGTACCTCTCCTACACGTACAGTAAGGGTTTTTTTTCTCGTCTATCGCATGATCATTAGATAGTATTTTTAAAGTATTGATGGTGTGCAAAAATCGATCGGTTTGCGTAATATTAAGCTTCAAAATGCATTTTTTATTGGAGTAAAGTGATCCCTCTGCTAGAGAAAAAGTTGCTTAAAAAATGTGAAAAAACTCACGACAGATAACGAAGTTAGAAAAGAAACTATCACAGGTAGGCTTTACAAGTTACTGAGTTAACTTATAAAATCACTAGAGTAAGAAAATTAATAAGATGATCTTATTAATTATGTAAAACAGGTAGCAAATATCGCATACTGTGCCTCGAAACTCATCATCATCATTTCAGCCATAGGACGTCCACTACTGAACATAGGCCACCCCCATTGACTTCCAGATTGGCCGGTTGAAAGCGGCCTGCATCCAGCGTCGTCCTGCGAACCACCTTGTGAGTGGACGTCCTACGCTGCGCTTGCCGGTACGCAGCCTCCATTCTAGAACCTTTTTGCCCCATCGGCCGGCAGTTCTATGTGCTATGTGCCCCGCCCAGTGCCACTTCAGCTTGCTAATCCGTTGAGCTATGTCAGCGATTTTTGTCCGTTTACTCCTTATTTCTGATTCGATCTCGCAAGGAGAAGGAGAGAAACACCGAGCATAGCCCTTTCTATAGCACGCTGTGCGACCTTGAGCTTTCTTGTGAGGCCCATAGTGAGAGGCCACGTTTCAGTTCCATATGTTATCACTGGTAACACACACTGGTTGTAGACTTTCGGCTTTAGACACTGAGTTATATTGGACGTGAAGACGTTGTGTAATTGCCCAAACGCTGTCCAGCCGAGTTGGATTCGACGATTGACCTCCTTCTCAAAATTTTATCTACTCAACTGGATTACTTATCTTAAGTAGACATATTTGTCAACAACTTCGAGAGTAGAGCTCCCAACGGATACTGGGTAGGGCGCATTCGACATAAGCTTGGTTTTGTCCATGTTCATCCGCAGGCCCACTTGTTGGGAAACTCGACTAAGGCCATCAAGCATTGTGCTGCGGTCTTCAAGCTGAATAGCTTGAAGAATGAAAGAATGGAAGAATTTCCATGACCACAATATCGTCGGCAAACTGAAGGTGAGTGATGTACTCGCCGTTGATGTCGATGCCAAATCTTTTCCATTCCAAGAGCTTGAAAGCGCCTTTCAATGCAGCGGTGAACAGTTTCGGAGATATAACATCTCCCTGCCTTACGCCTCGCTGCAGAGGAATCGCCTTGGTACTCTGCTCCTGTACTCGGACCGATGGTGGGGTTCATTTGTGTATAAACACTTCAACATCTCGATGTACCGATAGTCAATTTGGCACCGCTGGAGAGACTGCAGCACTGCCCAGGTCTCGATCGAATCAAAGGCCTTCTCATAGTCCACGAACGCCAAGCATTGTGGCAAGTTATACTCCTCGGTCTTCTGTATAATTTGCCGCAGCGTATTGATGTGGTCTATGGTACTATAGCCTTTTCGGATACCGGCTTGTTCGGGAGGCTGGAAGTCATCGAACCTACGAGCGAGACGATTCGTGATGACTCTTGAAAACAGCTTGTAGACATGGCTCAGAAGCGAAATGGGTCTGTAATTCTTCAATAAGGTGTTATATCCTTTCTTGAAGAAGAGCACCACCAAACCTCTGTTCTATGCCTTCGGCGTTATTCCCTCGAGCAAGACAGAGTTGAAGAGTCTCTGAAGGATTTTTAGTATGGGGTGTTCCACCCGCATTCTGAAGCTCTGATGTGATTCCGTCATCACCCAGCGCCTTGTTGTTCCTAAGCTGTTTAAGGGCCATCCTAATCTCGTATAGGCTGATGTCCGGGATATCTTTGGTATAGTGTCGGGTTAGCTTAGCTCTTGGATTTTTGGCTGAGCTACTAACAGGTTTAGTGACCGATGTATATAACTGCCCACAGAACTTCTCGATCTCCCTCAAAACTTCGGTTTTTGTTGACGTTATACTGCCATCTTCCGTCTTCAGCTTCGTCAGCTGACTTTGCCCAATAGACATGTCTCTTGACAAAACTTTGGAGCCTTGGTTCCGCTCTATCGTCTCTTTAATACTGTTTGTATTAAAGTTGCGGATATCATGTCGCAAGGACTTCCATATCCGTCTATTGAGCTACCGATATGCCTTAGCGTCAACGGAGGTCTGCAGTGCCATTGAACGTCGTTCTGCCATGATGTTAAGGGGTAGATTTGATAAGCTTTTCCAACTTGTCTTTACGATGGGGTCTCAAAAGTTTCGACCCGCCCGCTTGGACAGTTTCTACGAACCTGTTGTTAATCTTGTCCACTGACTCGCAGTTCTCCAGGCATTCAAAGCGATTAGATAACTCGAGCTGAAAGCTCTCGGGGCATTAAGCATGAGCATGGGAGGGTCATCAAACGGGACTTTTCTAGCTTGACGTTGATATTCAATGACCTCAACCTTTTGACCATTCGGTGATCACTGCCAGTTTTCACCTTGTTAATCACGGAGACATCATTAATTATTCGTCGCTTTGTGGTCATGATAATGTCAACGGCACTTGCCGGTTCTAGGCTAGTTTCCTAAAAAAAAACTAATTAGTCCGTCAGTTGGATTAACAGAAAATATTGGACACGTATTTTTTCTTTTCTCGATCAAACAAAAAATTATGCAGATATAGCCCGTTAAAGTTCCGCGTAACGTCACGCCTTGCGACACTTTTTAGCAAGGCTTGTCGTCACGTGCTTCCATTCCCAAACTTTGATGCGCTTTATCTTCTTCATTTTTCGTTTGATTGATAAAAGACAAAATATGGCTTTAATATTTTTTGATAATCTAACTGACGGACTAAATAGAATAATATTGTTTTATCAAACGTAATCAACGAATGTCCACGCAAATGTCAAAGTTCGTTTTTTTACGTTTTGTTACGATTATTTGATCACTGGCAGCAGTGACAAAACCATTCACCAAATAATCACTACGTGAAAGACCAAACACAATGCGACCCCTATCGGTATAAAAGTGCAGTGTGATCTCACATTGACTGGTTTCCATTATTTATTGTTTCATCACCATAGTAGTATATTAGTAGGTACTGATCTATTCACACGTGGTATTTATCGGGTTTTCCTAAAGGTTCCGGTTATAACGTAAGAAAAGCTTAACACCAAAAATGTTCCCCTTTAAAGTCCTAATATTCGTATAAAGCCTACTTGAAAGCGATTGCATGTTTTGTCGGAACGCGGTTCCTCGGGTAAAACCAAGTGGTGGAAGTCTGAAAGCATGAGTATATCTCACGGAATCCATAGCCAATAAGGGTTATTTATCTGACGCAGTGAACATACCCGCCCCGCAGTTAACGATCTTGTCTAAAATGTATCTTTTAATATTTATGTGAAACAGCTCCGGGCTACCCAAATAGTGAATCGTCACGCTACTTCCTTTGCTAAATTGTTGTCGGAAATGAAACTAGTAATAACCTTTATTTTTATCGTCGCATAAACCATCAAATATGTTGTTATTATTACTAATTGGATTTATAATACTAATATTTTTAAATAAACACAATAGACTTGTACTGAAGGCTGTTTTTGTACATTTTACGTAACTGAATCAGCATAGCAATAAAAGACTATCTCGCCAAAACAAAATTGCGTATGAATTGGACCCATTTGAAATTCAATCCGCTCGTGTGAACACTGCTGTTATCAGCGAAGGAGAGATTAAGGCAATGCCGCAGTCGCTCGCGTTTCTCTAACTCTTTTGACTCCCTCATTAGTACATAGTAATTCTAACTGACACGTAAAAGTAATCTTCCCTCTCTTTTGGGATTTAAAATCGAGTTCCCTCTAAGGCGGAGTTTTTTCACGGGCCTCATTTAAAATTGCGAACCGAAGATAAAAAGAGGCGGGCTGCGTCGTTCTGGGTCTCACAGCGAGTGTCACTGGGATTATTATTCAGGCCGAGTGAATGAGACAACCTTACATAAATCGTATAAGAGCATCTCCTTCCAACGCGAAAGAATGATCGCGACGATACTCCATAGTACCGCTCCTGATCAAAACACGTCTGAGACTAATGACGACGATGTGAATTTTTATGGCAGTTTCCGCTCTTCAGGGGCTACTATTTGTTCACAGATATCTGTTGAATTTTTACTCTTAAAGCAGCTATAAAAAGTTAAAAGGCCAAAACTGTTGAGGTACAAAAAGGATTTTATGAGCTTTCCCATCCCCTTTTGCCGTTGTTATATTCAGATAAACTTCGGACTTTTGAATATCTTTAGTTTCGTTGAAAAAGTTATATTATCAATTCTATCCTGAGATTATTATATATGCATAGGTAACAAATAGGACAGGTAGTATATATGCATAGGTAGCAAATAGAAGTACCAAGTAAGCGTTAGGGTTATGTTTAAATATAAAATAAAATATTTTTCAAGACCAGTATTTATGGATATTATACATAGGCGGTTAAAATATCTAAATATTTTAAAAATAAGCATTTTGTGAAAACAATTTGCTATTCTTATCATTATAATGTTGATCCTTTTATAGTATATGTCTATAAATAGGTAGGTATATTGTACTAAGGTACCTAACGCGAATTTGCTACTTATGTATATCTTCCTCTTTTAAAAGCACTGGTTTGATCGACAAAAAGGAAGTTAGACGTCAGTTTTAAGACTTTTTTACTGTTATATAAATTTAAAAGTTGTTCCGTCTAATATCGCTGGATACTAGCTGTGAAGTTTACTCTGAACCTCAAGTCGGCTTGATTACATCAGACAGTAAGATTAGTCATATAGCCTCTCTCTCTCTCTCTCTCTCTCTCTACCAATCCGTACTGGGCCCGTGTAGTGGTTTGTGGACCAAACCTCCTCATAGTTGAGGTGAGGCCTATGCCCTGCAGTGGGACGTTCATAGGCCTACTTTACTTACTTACTGTAACATACATATGATCAAGTTTTCCTACAGAGGTATAGTATCTTGTCGTGTTAGAATCGGCTATAATATGTTTCAGTTTCAATAATCTTATCATTATTAGGCAGCCAAAAATTTTAAACCAATTTTTAACTTTAACACTTGCTTTGCCGTTTCTGTTATAACATGATTAAGTTTAATAAGCAGTCTTATAAAACGCAAATACCGTTGGTAGAACAAAGAACTATGCGTCAATTCGCCTGCATGGATATCACTGACGTGTTTATTTCTACTGCCAACTGGTTATACTAACTGACAACACTTTTGGGGCTCAAACATGATATATTTTGTGGTAACTGTACTTTTTGCACAGGAATATGTTTTCGTTGGAATCGGCTCACCTTAAAAGAATCATAACGACGTTTGTCGCTATCTTTCAGGGTCATATTTGTAATCGTCAGGATCGAATTTATCTAACATCAATCCATAATTAATTAATGTAAAACGATTTTACTTAAGTAGTACCTATTCGACTTATGTTATTTTCCATGTTTTTGGAAGCTTCCAGGTTTTAATGAGGTAAATTTTAATAGTATTGTTTCCTTTTTTTTTGTTGCTTCGATGGTTAAAAAGTATTTATTATAATAATTGTTTCCCTGACTCTGACACAAGTACCTAGGGTACATATTGATCAAAAGTAAAAAATTACAACATATTAGGTATGCTAAAAATATATGTATGTATTATAAGGCTTTGTCATGCGATCCTCTGCTGAATTCAGAAATCTACCTACACTAATCTATCTTTTTAAATCCATAATAAGACCACAAATTGAATTCGCCGTAGCTATATGGAACCCAAAGTACAAAAAATATGAGACAAGCTTAGAAAGGATACAGAAAAAGTTTTTGCGTCATATTAGCTACAAATGTTATCGTAAATGTTTACCTTACGAGTCGCTTCTGAAGAATTTCAAACTACTTGACTTAAAATCTAGACGATTTCAAGTAGAAGATTTGCTTTAAGATCTTTATAACAGGTATAATTGCTTAGATATAATAGACAATTATGGTATTCTGTGTCCTTGCGAGCTCATGTACGGCTATCTCGCCGTAATCAATTCTTTGCAATAACTCAGTATCATACTATAATGCAGGTATCTGATCTTTATTAAATCGAATGTTTAAGACTTACGATAAAAAGATAAATACATTAGATTTATTCGATAGCAATAAGCGTACATTAAAGAAAGAGATTATTGAGCTACTGACAATATGAACAGTCGTAATTGTTAATATTCTAATGTTGCAACCTTCTTAGTAATAAAAAAAAACAATTGGCGGGAAATGATTTGTCAATTGTTTTTTATCACACATCAAAGTTCTACGTACGCAACGAAAATGGAATTAAGTCGAAAAGATTTTAGAGCGATGTTTTTTTATGATTTTAAAAGTTCTCTCTCTCCGCAAGACTGTGCCGCTCGTCTTCAAAATGCTTTTGGGAGAGAAGCACCTTGTTTGAGCACCGTGAGGCGATGGTTTGCTGAATTTGAGAGAGGTCGAGTTTTTTTACATGACGAATTTCGTGAAGGGCGGCCTTTAACTGCCGTCAACGATAATAATGTGGCTACTGTTAAGCGGCTAATTGAAGAAAACCCGCAGATTACCTATGAGACAATTCGAGGACTATTGGAGATTGGTATGAGCCAAATTTAGAAAATTTTACACGAAGAATTGAAAGTTCGGAAACTTTGCTGTCGTTGGATCCCTCATGAACTGACAGCGTAGCAGAAGCGGGCTCGCGTGGAATGGTGCTCACAGATGCTACTGAAGTACGACCACGGACATTCTAATGCTGTTTATGACATTGTCACAGGAGACGAAACGTGGATTTATTGTTTTTAACCCGAAAAAAAAACAGCAATCTTGTGAATAGGTGTTTGAAAATGAGAACAGGCCAACAAAAGTGAGGCAGGCGAGAAACGTTGGTAAAAAAATGATCGCGTTTTTTTCTCAGCTACGGGTCCCATTTGTACAATTCCACTTGAAGATCAAAAGAGTGTTAATGCCGAGTGGTATTCTACCATTTGTTTACCCAGGGTGTTAGAAAAAGTTCGCGAAAATCGACCCAAAAGCCGCGTTCTCCTACATCATGACAACGCTTCTTCACACACGGCCAACAAAACAAAGTCATTTTTAGCTTCCGAAAAAGTACAACTTGTCACCCATCCTGCGATAGCCATAGCCCCGACCTAGCCGCAGCTTGCAAGAGGTGGCCGTGACGCTGTTTCCCCATAAAACATTTTGGTTCTCAGTTCTCGGGCATTTCCACGTCATATTTTTTAAATATAACTTTACTATTTTTTTTAAACGGATATTGTGGTGTAATTACTAACTCCCAAATGGAGATAACCAGTAACAAACTAGCAGGTTATACCTTTTCAATGCCGCTAAATTTCAAAATACATGCTTTTTGGTAATTTCCATGGCGCATTTCCATGGAAATTACCTTGTTTCATTTTATTTGCAATGTTACAAAGCATTTACGCCAATATTACAAAGCGTAAATAGACGCTAAATGTTTATTGATTTTACTGCAAAGCAAGCAATCACTAAATCAAGTGATACATATTTTAGTTATTTTTACTATTTTAAATCTGCTAAACCATCAGTTAAGCCATATTTCATTCTATTTTTAAAGTGTGATGATGATAAGGTGAGTCTAATACCAGTATCGCCTTATCACATGGGTTTATTTAGTTCTATGAAAGTTACTTTACCTCCTGACGATAGTTTTTGTACAGCAGTTTTATCACCAACAGGCATTCAAGATGAAATTATTATTTTTAACTTCACCTAAAGTTTACTTCGCTGTCACTTCCGATCAGTAATTTGATGACTTTTCGATTTTGTTTTATATATTTATTTTATTTTAATAGAGATTTTTAACAATTTTTAGTATGTAGTTTGCAAGAAATTTAAAGTAATAAATGGTCTCATAAAAAGGGTTAGTAATAAAAGTTCAAACTCTATTTGTTATTTAAACTTTTTATTGAAAACTTCCACTGATGAAAATACTATTTTATAAGTACTCATAAACAAGTACAATATTTTTTTAAGTATTTTTGAATAATTACCATTATTGTTTCAGGACTTCTGTAACTGAAAACTATGATCTTTGTTATTGCGGGTATTGTGATTTTATTTCAATATATTACCTTTTTGCCTTATCGGCCGTCAGTTCTAAGAGCTATGTATGTGCTCCGCTCATTGCCACTTAATCCGTTGGGCTATGTCAGCGACTTTTGTTCGTTAACAGATCTTCTCATTTTTGATTTGATCTCACAAAGAAACACCAAGCATAACCCTTTTCATAGCAAGTTGTGCAACTATTCGCTTTCTTAGGAGACCACCTGTCTTTTCTTATGGTTTTCCCTATACTGATTTACGATGCAGAGACCTGATGTCTATACAAGAGAGATATCAAAAAGCTTGATACATTCCACTTGCGATGTTTGCACTGCATTTTACGAATAAGTTGGCAGGATCATGTGCCTGTGTGTATGTGATCATGTAAACGCGCGATAAAACATAGCTGTTACAATATCGATCGATCGCTGCATCTACATATAAGTATATGTAGCGAAAATAATTATTTGCGCATGGACGCAATTGTTCGATTAAAAAACCCTATGCTCAGTTTAGAGCTATCAAATTTGCCCATCAATCGACGTCTAAAATAATTAAATTGCTCAAGCAGCTAAAAGCATTTTCTTTTTTAATGATTTCAATAAAAGAAATCCCCTGAAGTATAAGTCCTAGAAACAAATGCTACGCTCAAAATGTTGTGTAGGTTTGACAATTCTTAGCATATTTTTTTATAATTTTTCTGACAATTTTGGCTTAAGTAGTAAGCTTCTGAAACATGTGGTTTCAAAAGCTAGTTTATATTTGACGACTATACTCGCATGTTTACGGATTGACATTGCAGTTATCCATGAATAATAGATTGCAACACTGCCGATCTAAAATCCAGTTCTTCCTTAAACGCCACATTTGTGATTCGTCAATCTGCTTTGTGCAGATATTTCAATAATTTATGAACGCGGCTGTCATCCGTCTCTTCGCCTAATATTCTATGTCCTCTTACAAATTCAGCAAACAATTAAAACTGTTGTTGTTGAATCAGCAGAGACAACAAAAGTCTAAGCTGAAACTTTAAAAAATTCTTGCAGCTTTATACCTTTTTAGATCATAATTTACAACACGAAAATCACGATACTTGCAGGAAAAAACATTTACAATAATAAAGAATGAGTATGTGTTTAATTTTCAAATTATTTATCAGTATCCTGCAAGTGAGTAACGCATAACAATTTCTTCCGGCATAACCCTCGGTACATATCTTCAATTTGCGAGAATTCAAACTAGTACGTATATTTATGTACGAGCATCAGTACCAAGAATGTGCATAATAAGCCCTATAAAATCGGCATAATATTTTGTAATTTCGGTTCAGGCGGGCTGGCACGCTGCCAATTTCGATTTAATCTTAGTATAGCGCGTTCTGCTGTGGTCACTTCACGCTCGTTCTCGCGAGTCGTGTTGCAGCCTAGGATTAGTAGAAAAAGGTACGATAACTTTTGGTGTGGTTTCTAGCACTTTCAGCCAATGAAAAAAAAAAGCTAAACATCGTTCTTATGAATGTGTACCTTAAGGGTGAGCCCCAGCGTTTAACCCAAACCCAAAGCGCTATTATGTTGAGCTTAGTCTACCAAGCATGCAAATAAACAGACTAATCAATTCCGTGCGCTGACGCAAGACCGTGTAGTCTAAAGCTAAATCAGAATTGATGTTGATTTACACGAGCTGTGTAGATGAGTTTCATCGAGTCCGTTTATACTGGTTCAATTAAGGCCCATGTAGTCGCTAAATGTAAACTAGCATGTGGTTTCAAAAGCCTACTACTTAGGCCCTGTTTGTCAAAAAAATATTTTTTAAATATGCTAAGAATTGTCAAAACTTACACAATATTCTAAGCATAGCATTTGTTTCTAGTACTTTTACTTTAGGAGAAAAAAATAATCGTAATCATTCAAAAACAAGCAAAAAAGATGCTAATTCTCCTTCTTCTTTTTAACCGCTTTACCGATTTAATTTGTTTATATGTCGATTGATAGACCACAATAATAGCTTCAAACTAAGCATAGGATTTTTCATTTGAACAATGGCGTCCATGCGAAAAGTATAATTTTCCTCAATTTTCGGAACCTAAAGTCGCAGCGACTGTCGTAACAGTCACGTTTCATTGCGCGCTGTTATGAACCGTATTTTAATGGGTTTTCGTGCGATACTCCTACTAACATTCGTCAAGTCGCTAATTTAGAGGCACTACTCGCCTTAAAAGCATTTCAATAGTTTTCTGACAAATATTTCATTTTCGTTCTCCTGGATGAACTCATCGCACGTCTCTTGTTTGTACTCATCGCCTTTACACAAATTACAAGTAGAAATTGCAATCAGTGTAACGTGAAAAGGGATACATTCGAAGCTAAAGGCTTAGATTTCTATCAAATATCATTCACAGTCGTCTCAGTGCGCATGACTGCGTATACACGATATGAAACAATTGTGATATTTGCTATAAATATAAGAAAACTGAAAATGACTACGATGTGAAAACAAATAAATTAGGCAATATTATATAGTATTTTTGCAGTGAACCAGTTATAACAGAGGTTATACTAATTTGTTTTATTATTCCACAACAAGCCAAGAAACTTCTATGTATTACTCTCTGTTTTCGTATTGTAATAACAATTTCATGAATAAGTTAGTTCAGTTAAAGTTACCTACAAGTGACGAAGGGAAGCTACTAATTTGCTAAACTTTGGCACAGGTCACACGGTTCCAATCTCTTCTGCTTCTGCTTCAGCACCCGATAATTTGACAACTTCAAAGTATCATTTAGACACTCTTGTCATGGAACAGATGTTACTTGTGGCACTAGTGGTAAATAAATCAGCACCCGCCTAAAACCTTGAGTGAGTTGCTCGTTAAGCTCGCCCCACGCAGGGTGCGCCGAAACTTAGTCACGGCTGGGCCTAACTTCGACTATTAGTTTTCAGCATAGAAGATATAATAAACAGGTCATTGCATGCTTTCTCTTATTCCGAATTTGCTACCCTTTTTATAAAACAAAAACTACAAGTTTAATGATATCATTTCATTTTTCAGTTGACATCTAAGTATTTTAATAGCAGATTTTTTTTTTAATAAACAGTATTTAATATTACTCATTTATTTAGTAAATATACCCTCTTCCGAAATGGGCAAAGAAACGGAGCAAGAAACTCAGTCACCTTGTCAGCCTTTAATAAAGGGAATACAAGACATGTGGTAAGTGCGAGCTAGACAGATTATAAAGTCTATGGGCTTTTGTCGTTTAAATAATCCTATTTTTAGTAGGATTCTTGATTTTAAATACAGTAAATGCATTTTTTGGTCAGGCATAAACCCAGTACGATAAGCCATTTGCATTTATTTTCGTATAACACACGTTTTATCTATGCCACTGAGCTTTCAACGCAGGCGACTGCTCTGTTTGTGTTAATTGTGTTTCTCGTAACAGATTAACACAGGGATTAAGATAAAATTTTCAAAGCAAACAAATTGTACTTATTCATATTAATTAATACTTTGAGTATTCTAAAGCACCTAATACAGCTTTTTAAATATAAAAAATCTGCTGTTTAGATTACTTTAAACAATTTTGGAAATATAAAAATTAATCTCTATTTCCCTTGGTCATCGCATCACGCGTGAACGGATGGAACAGTTTCGCAAATTCTTTTTTCATTGTGTTAATTATTGTCAGGAGAAGGTTCATGGAAGAAAAAATCAAGAAGGTTGCGCAGAAAATCCTTTTTGAATAATTCAAATACCACGCGAACAAAGTCACGAGAAATAACTTGTTCGTTTTAAAAAGACGCGTAAATGTTTGTAGCTTCGGCTTATTCGGCCTAGTATGCCACTGTTCTACTATGTTACATTTTTTTTTTATTCAGCTGCAATTTTTTTTGTAAAATATTACTAAGCAGACATTTTATGTTTTATACGATTCTGACTGTTACTTCTCTTCTTCCTCGGTCCTTCACTGCTGAGGATCGCGACTACATACAATTTTCCTTCACAGGCCGCGATCATACGCTGTGTGGACCGCACGATGCATATTTCCGCCCAATGCTTTTTTCACCGCGTCTGACCATCTGGTAGGTGTTCTACCCCGAGCACGTCTACCTTCTATTTGGCCCAAGATAATTTGTTTCTTTAGGCAATGCCTGTGTATACAGGGTGGTCCAGGCCAGATGGATATAAAATTTTTTTTAGGTAGTCGGCTTAGCTATTTGTACCCGCCAGGAAAAAAATCGGTTGTCAGCCGCTAACAAGATACGTTTTTTTTTTAATTTTAGAAATATCACCACTTTTAATGTTTTAATAATTTTTTATTTACTTTTAAAATAAAAATTCTATTATTTTTTTTATTTTAGGTGCATACTTAGACATTGCACTCTTTCAGAAAAAAAAAACTGACTGATCTGCAAATTTGAAGTGCATTTAATTTCATATCAATGCAAGAATAATTACTTTCCTTGAAATCGACAGATAAAAACATAAATATTTAAAATGTATAATTGTGGTATAGATTTCTTGATAATTAATAGGTCACAGACGAATAAGACGATGTGACAATATGAATGGTTAAATTACGTAAGTAGGTCCTAATAGTATTTATGGTATTATTTTGTGTTATGAATTTGTTGATACTTACATTAAAATTTATAAAAATATTTGTCTACAGATTACGTTATTAAAAAGTGTACACAAAACTACACATTTAACTTCACAAATAATATTAGTTTACGCGGAAGCACAGACTTTGTTGCGGATACCTGTTTTTTATTAGTCAAAACTTAAAATTTGAGCATGCAACGAGCCCAGAATTATCTAAAAAAATATGACTGCGGCAAACGAGAGAATATCATTAAATGAATTTAATATTTTTTCTAATAAAATAGGCCTGAACTTGGACACTGACGATGTGATTCTTTTATAATGACATCGAATTGTGTTCATAAAGGCAAAACTGTTCAGCAGCCGCTTATAGTACAATAAGAAATTCCGGGTGCAACGCATAGTTATTGGGGGTAGGTAGGGTACCACGGGTTGGCACTTATTCCGGTAGAGGGTCGCCATCGCCAAGAATGTTTACGGCATGCGCCCCGAGCTATATAAAATCGTGGCAACCGGGCGCAGCGTGTCGAAATGTGCCGCCAACCTTTGTACATTCTAGCACAAAACTTATTGTACCCAATTGTATGTCCACCATAGTTATATTAGCTCCCACGATTATCTGGAAAAAGTAGACTTCCTTTATGTAATTAATACATAAATAAATAAATAAATATCGGACATCATATACATTACAGGGATCCTAAGATAATTAGCTAAAGCACTTGTATTATAGAAATCAGAAATAACGACGGTAACATAACACAGAACACCCAGAACCGACACAACATAAAATAGTTCGGTTTCTACATTGACTCGACCGAGAATCGAACCCGGTCTGATACATGACATAAAAGCTCTTATATTAAAATCATAAAGTAGGAAATTCTAACCCCAAGATCAACTTTCTATAAAGAATAAAAGTGTTTATAGCGATTAGGCACTATTGAAAATTACATTACTTTACACCGGCAAATTTAGTCCCGTTGGTTTTTGTACGTAACAATTTCTAACTCTGACAAATTCAAGAACTACCAATGGGAACTATTTAAAATGATTGTGAATGGCAGAACTATAAAATTGTGACAGAAAGTCAATTAGTCAAATTAAATGGATGACACGTCTATTTTCACCGAAAATATCTCAAAATTTTAATAGAAAATTAGACATAATTGTAATAAGGTTCAGTAAAAATTGAGCGTAATGCTTTAGCGCGCGATGCGTAGCTATTATAGCTGTGATTGTCAAAGTAACATATAAAGCTTAGGTAGGTTAAGATTCCGATTGTTCGGATGTATTAACAAAGCAAATTACAAAATAATAATAATTTAGTGTTGGTAGGTATTCAGTCAGATAATTAATATAGTCATCTATTATACGTATACACATAGCCTACAAACTATGGAACAATATAAGATACTAAGTAACTACTACAACTTGACATTGAGTTGAAACCCCAATGGAAAGTAACTTCTGTGAACATAGGATCTCCTACCGATATATCACAGAACATAGAAAGTGGTTTTTTAAACTCATAGGCCACCGGGAATAAAGGTACCTACTACCTAAAAACTAAACCAAAAATATACAAAATTAATTAACTTTTTGCAGGTAGCAGTTACGAGTATTTACAATACCTAGGCCGCACTACTTAAAAAAACCACTCGCATTTTTAGCATTTAACGCTTTTATTTAATAGTAGTACAAGGAAAAAACGGAACAATCCTATAAGGATCACTTTGTTGTCAGTATGTCTGTCTGTCAACACCCTTGTTCTTAGGCTGGGGTAGAATATATTCGACATACCTTTTAGTTTTTACCAACTCAGTAACGGCCTGTTTGCACTTGTTGAAATTTAAGAGGTGAAAGCGTTTATTTGTGGTCTTAAATTATGCCTTCTAGCAAAATGTGATTTGGGTGTAAACAAGGGTTATTTACTCCTAAGTATTGTCGAAAATTAGGAATTGGTATCAGTATGAACGATGTTTAATCCATATAATATCCTGTTTGTTTTGAAAGATTTTTTGGGCATTCGATGTTCGTTCCTAAACATCTATCGATACAAATGATGAAGCAACACTAATTCTGTTTTTCTTTTCTTGTCTTATATTGTAAATAACCTTGGCATGTCTGATATACTCGTATATTCATCAGTATATAAAATCAACGCTATGAAAAATAATTGTGTGTTAAATAATCATCACAAAAATAATAACCTAATATTGTGTCTATATGAATAATTTCGTTATAGAGGAATGACGAGATTGTTTATAATATTGGACAAGTAAAGAAAAATAGACTACATTTTTGCTATGTTACCTAAAAGATAAAGCTGATAAACCTAATTTGACAAACCACTAACAGTTCATTTCAGTTTTATTATGGTTAAACTACAGTAACTTATCAGTGGAACAAAAAACTGTTCAACAAATGATTTCTTTTACAAATAACAAATTTTTAACAAACTTCTTCTATTGATATCTTTTCTAGCAGAAAAATCTACATTTTTGAGAAAAATATAGTTATTGAATTTAATGACATGCCATCATCATTTCAGCCATAGCACGTCCATGTGAACATAGGCTTTCTCCAATGACTTCCAGATTTGCCAGTTGGAAGCGGCCTGCCTCCAGCGTCTTCCTGCAACCTTTAAGCAGGTCGTCTGTCCACCTTGTGGGTGGTCGTCCTGCGCTCCACGTACGTGGCTTCCATGCAATTATGTACATTTTGACATGTAATAATTTAAAAATAAAAAATTAGAGATAATAATTAATCGTTTAACAGCTCTGTATATTATTCGATGCTCTGTTTTCCAAATGCTTGGGTTAAAAAGTTTTAGCCCATAAAATAAAACGTAAATTAATATCTTACAAACTTGCAACTGATACTTCATCAAAAGGTTAAAATCGATGGCTGAATGTACAAAGTTTATAAATAAGCAGGAGATCGATCATTTACCGAAGAGAAATGAACTCGGAAGCTAAACATCCATGTAGAAAATGAACTTTTCTATAATATATGGTCTTGGGTCTGGATCTTTAGGTACCTACCATTGTTGTTTCTGATTTCTGTAACACAAGTACTTTCGGTACTTACCATAGGATCAGAGCAATGTTTGTAATGTTAAAAAAAATCTTCATATTCAATGGCTTAGACGGAACAGCCATTTGAATGTGTTTTTACTCTTGTGTTTATTGTTTGCTGGTTTCATCATCATTTAAGCCATAGGACATCTACTGCTAAACATAGGCCTCCCGCAGTTAGTTTGGAGCTAGAAAATTGGTGTCATTGTAAAAACATCACACAAAAGAACTAGCTTTATTTGTTTATGAAATTTTATGAATTTTTTTTTTCGTACCCTAAAAAACTTAATGAAATTAATATGAATTATTTACCTTTATTTCCTTTCTATTAAGAACCAATCGACAAAATCTGTTTACTAACGGTTTACAGATATTGCTTTTTATAAAAATCAAAAACAGTCGTATTCGCACAAAAGCGAAATTTATAAAGCCATTAGAGAGTTTAGTTGTTCAATAGAGCAGGTTTGCACGCGGAAATCCAACGCTGAAACAAGAACTTGACTAAGTAGTATTATTAAGGCTGAAACAAGGCTAGATTTACATGTCGTAATTTCTCGATGATTTTGCAAACATTAATAAAATATATTGCATTATGTTCATAGGTAACAGTCTGTGAATAAATCTCAATTGACAATAATCTGGACAATACGTCCACAAGATGGCCTAAAACAGTCTTTGTGAGGAGACCATTACATTTATAAAGAATCGTAGGTAGACTGATAAGATCAAAGAACGACATCTGGAAGTTGGCGGGACATAATTGGACGAACATAGCCCAAACAAGAACCATAAGATGCTCTCACTAAACAAGTTAATACGGCTCAAGATGTCAATTTTCATAAAGAACGGTTCGCAGTCACGAAAGGTTTTGAATGGACTGCACTTAATCATTATTAAGTAAATCGAGATATCACGTCTAATACTATTCGATTAAATTATATATTCGACTAAAGGGTAGTTGCACCATCGCAGCATATTAATGACAGTCCAAATAATGTTGCTAAAACTACATAACTGCAAATCATATAACCAATAACTTTAAAACAAAATAGATACCTGCTTACATGTAGTTGCGTAAACGTATCGTATTTACAAAAACAAAACCAGCTAAGTGTGTGTCGGGCCACGCGCAATGTAGGGTTCCGTAGCTATCCGTCACAATGCGGTATTTGCTACCTGTTTTACATCATTAACAACATCATCTCAGTCAATTTCTTCTCTAAGTATATTTTACAAGCTAACTCTGTAACTTGTAAAGCCTACCTATGATAGTTTTCCTTTTAACTTCGTTATATATACTACTGTCGTGATTTTTTTCACATTAATCTCTTAAAGCAACCATTTTGCTGGCAAATGAGAAGGGAAACACTTGACTTTAACAAAAAATAACACTTATAAGCTTAATATGCATAACATTATAAAGTAACGGACCCTTGAATCGAAAAATAGTATTAAACTTACACACCATGAGATAGACGATAAAAAATATCCCTATTGTAAGTTCAGGGAAGGAACCCTAAAAAAAAGGTTTTTAAGATTTTATTCTACCACTTTGTCGGCGTGGTGATTATTATGTATACTCTTGCTAAATTACGGCTTTCTAACTAAGAGTCTTTGGGCTAAGCCGTAAACAGACGGACAGGTAGACAGACAGACAGGCATACAGACGGACGGATGAACGGACATTGCGATACTATAAGGGTTCCGTTTTGACTAAGGAACGTATTGAAGGATATCGACATGTTATTTTGTTTAGAAACATTGAAATTCGAAAATCAACGTCGTTTAGTGCAGCTTCTACGAAATATAGAATTCTATTAAATGATTGCGATTTATTACCTAATAAAACATTTCTATCTATAAAAATTCACAAGATTCAAGTTCAACACAGCCACACGTACGCAAATGGGATACATCAAAGTTCACGTATCGCTTTTGCTGATAAAAATGTAGTCGTAGAATCAAAGAGACTGGACCTTTGAACATTCTCGAAGATTACACTGCCAAGTTGTTGTATGGAAGGCAAAAAGCAAAAGATCAGAGATGCGAGGCTCGATACCTCTAGTGGTGACTTGCGATTCGTACCACACAGAGCGTTACAGTTCTTTGAGAACAGCCATCTTTTAATTTGCACATGAGATGTTTCGTGCTGAATGCGAAAATGTTTTTTATTTGTCTATCATGCAGAGACGAGTGGATTGTTTCCTAAGCTAAAACGGAAATCTAACCTCACCGTATTCACACCAAATACGTACATCCGGTATCAGTATTAATTAAGTATTATTTTACCTGAAGAGGCAAAGAATATATACGTAAACCAATGAGAGCTGAATATAAAATCTTGCCACTCTTTTTTGATTTTAAAATCAGAAGGATGAGAGATTATTTGTTTTCTGGCAAGGGGGTCCCATAAAACGTACCACATCTCCCGGTGGTATAGGTATTCATATTGCGTAAGGTATTTTACTGCATAAAGAGAGGTTACTTAACCTAGACAGATCACCAATGGTGGTTGGCTGTTTTTTAAGTGTTGTGGTGTGGCAGGTAATCCTTGCCTGCACTTTTACTGGTACTGTAATCTAAAATCGATAAAATGTTCTCTCAGAGGTGTGGTTAGAGATAGACTGCGAATCGTTTTGCCATTCAAAATTTACTTCAAAGATTGAGCAATTACTCGTATACGAGTAAATTGAGACAACGAACTTTAAATATTTAAAATGAAGAAAATGGTATTGCCGTTTTAAATATCAGTTATATATCTAATATTTTTATCGCAAAGACAGCTGGAAGCCTCCGATGCTAAGCCGACAATTTGACGTAGACCCCATTGGAATATGGTATCTAGAATTATTTAGCGTTGGCCTATGGGACAGGCAGGTTCTAGATTGGAGGTCAGGTACCAACAAGCGCAACGTAGAACATTCACCTACAAGGTGGACGGAATAGAAGCGGCCTGCATCCAGAGGGTTTCAGATGGATGCAGGTCGCTGTATACCCAAAAAAATTCAAGTACGCCATTTGCATGAACTAAAAGATACAAATAATAAGTACTGTGGTATTCCTGTTTGCGGGATGATGGGATAATCGGCATATGTGTTCAAACAAGACGTGAAACTACGTTTTAAAAATAGATCGAGGCTATGTTTATTTGTTATACATTTACAAAACACTACTTTGTTATAAGATTTGATGGTCTCTGAGATGAAGAATTAAGATAACTGGTCTGAAATAGCAACAAAAATCTTAAAACGATTCTTGAAAGCAAATAGAAATTGAATTTTATAATCTTTACTGTCATACATGAAAAAGTATTAAAAACGTCACATATTCTTATTATTATTTAGAAGTTTTTTTAAATACTTTTAGGTCCACCGAGTTTCTATTTTTTTTTTGTTCATGGTCAACAATATAAAATATTTTATTTAATGACAATTAAAATTCTAATAACACAAAAATAAACTAACCTAAAACATAAAACTATTCATTTTCAACCGACTTCAAAAAAGGAAGGAGGTTCTTAATGTATGTTACGCGATTACACCGCCAATTAGGAACCGATTTTGATGATTTTTTTTTGTTTGGTAAATCATAATTCAGAGGGCCCATATAATTTTTTTCGAAATGGATTTAGTGCTGTTTGAGAAAATCAACACATACAGTTGTGGTCATATAATTAAGAACGATTTGAAGTTCTAGAAGTTTTTTATTTAAATCATGTCATACACAGAGATGTGTACCTTCTGAGAAGCAACTAGTTATGTTATAAAATAGCCACATTAATAGAGCAACGTGGCTTAGGAATAAATAATTAAATCGCTAATTATTTTTCTTCACATTTTATTTATTTTACCAAAGTAACACATTCAAATAATACTGAAGCTGGACAAATAATTAAGAACGATTTATTAAACTGCTCGGAAATTGTTTTGTATAACACTTACATTTAAAAAATCACAATAGCGCGGAAAATATAAAAAGCAATTTAATACATTTTCAACTAAAATTAATAGTTAATAGCATATCCACGGCTTTTAAATACTGCTTTACACCGGCGAGGCATTGACTCAACAAATATTTGACATTTCGCAAGAGAAATAGAGTTCCATTCTTCTAAAAAAACGTCGTACAACTCTCTTAAATTCTCACACTGTGTATTTGAAACCTTTTTCTTTACTTCGAACCACAGATTCTCTATTGGTTTTAAATCTGGGCTGTTATTTGGCCAGTCTAAGACAGAAACTGATTGCGCTGTAAGAAATTCCTTTACGGTGCGTGCAGTGTGCTTTGGATCATTGTCATGCTGGAATGTCCAAATAACCGTTAGAAAGTCTTCAGCATAAGGTAACATTGTTTCTTCCAGTATATTTTTGTATTGGAACTGATCCAAGTTACCTTCTACAAACTTTACAGGTCCAGCACCATGTCCAGAAAAGCACCCCCATATTTTCACATTTCCACCACCGTGCTTTACTGTAACTTTCGTGTACTTAGGGTCGAATGCTGTATTCGGGAGACGTCGTACATATCGTTTTCCATCAGAACATACTTTGTTAATTTGCGTCTCGTCAGAAAAAAGTACATTTTTCCACTGTCGCACAGTCCAGTTTTCATACTTTCTCGCAAATGCAAGCCGGGCTTGCCTGTGGCAAAGTTTCAACATGGGTACCTTTCTTGCTATCCTACCGTGCAATTTTTCTTCTACCAAACGTCTTCGAATATTGCGTGCTGAGATTGCTGAAGGGTTGTTTTCACCAAAATATTCTTTCACAGCTCATTGGACCCTTTAAAAGGATTTTGTTTTGCCATATGAACGATGTTTCGGTCATCTCGAGGAGTTGTTTTTCTCTGTTTAGGTACACGTGGAACATTCGAAGTAGTTTGATACGTAGCAAAATGCTTTACAGCGTGGAAAACCATATTTTTTGAACATTGCAGATGATCGGCTATCTTTTTATAAGACCAATTCTTCCGGCGAAATTTTATTATTACTTCCCTTGTAGATTTATCACAACTTTTATTTTTTCCCATTGTTTTTTCATAGAAAGCAAACACTTTTAATCTTTTACAGCACTAAATGGCGCCAAAATTATACAAACAGTAACAAATTGACTGAATGTTCTCTATTTAAATTTGAATAAAGGTATAAACTATTTAGCGTTCTTAATCACGTGACCAGCCAGTTAATAGGAATACTATGTTTAGAAGTAGTGTAAAAAGTTTGTCTATTTATTTTAAGCTAATCATGTGTATCAATGAATAAAGTGGTATTATGGAAGAGAAATAAATAAAAATGCATGCAATAAGTTTTGCGTCTTAGTTTGAAAAAATCTTCCCTTTATATCAGCGTTCTTAATTATATGACCACCACTATATATACCCAGATAATGTTTTGGTTCGTTTATCTATGTTACCTAATATCTTCCACAAATATGAGCCGATTTTGATGATTCTTGTTTTATTGAATGCTTCAAAGATACTATGATAAAAAAATGCGGGGATGAAATCGTTCAGCAGTTAACTTTTGTTTGCACTCTTATGATTTGTTTTGATTGGGATTTATCACAATAAATAGATAAAATAAGTAAATTTTATTTAAAAAAATTAAAAAACTGGAAGCTAAAAATAATATAAACACATATAAGTACCTATCAGTTACTTTTGGAGTCGGTGCCAGTTGATCAGAGTTTGAATGTTTTCGTTGCACCGACTCCAAAAGTAACTGATTAGGTACTTATGTTTTAATATCATTTTTAGTTTTTTAGTGTTTTGAAGTCAGTTTTATTTTTTTAAATAAAATTTATTACTTGCACCAATTATATCTTTATGATTAACTATGGAAACTATACAATTTGAATAAGATTAAGTAAAACTGTCTTTGTAGTTACTTTAACGTTAGCCTGGAGACTTAAATAACTTCGGTGAGGCGACTGCTATACTCGTAAGTTGCTTCTAGGAAAAACTTGACATACTTATACTGAAGGGAAAGTAAAAAGGCAAAAGTTGGCATTACAAACAACAATAACGGACGAAAACGTTATTTGCAGGCTATGTTTGCTGGTATATCTCAACGTTGAGTCAACATTCACTGAGTTCTCGTATTTATAGATAGATATTTCTAACTTGTTTGTAATGAGAAAAGTTTGAAAGGAAAATATGGAATACATATATTTGAAAGGAATAAAAACCAATATTTGAGCACAAGAAAACAAATATAAATTAAAGTCAAGTGCACTGAAGAATTTGTACCAATTTGCGAGTAGCTATAGCTACGGGATGGCAACGTGTTTAGCATAATAACAATACAGAAATAATAAAAATGCGACATGTTAACCTTAAAAATAGCAATAACAAAAATGTTAGTAGGTATTTACCTAAATACAGTATGTAAAATAACAGAGGGCGTTTCCTTTAGCCAGTTTATGTACAGCATTAATAGATTTAAATAAAAATATAAATATACAAAGCATTAAAAAAATAAAAAAAACGAAACACCTGAACCACACCGTAATTACAATGCGCAAACTGGCAACGTCGCTTTTCTATCTTGCTCGCACGGTGAAAAAAGCGTTGGATGTTAATATTTTTTTACTAAATTTTAATATTAAATTCATTTTTATTTTAAATGCAAATATATTTTATGTATTTGGACGCTATAGTATTGCGGGTTAACGAGAACGCCTTTCGTTAGTTTACAAACTGTTTATTGAACTGCTTCAAACTTAATAAAACTAAGCATGTCAAAAAATAATGTAATATTTCTTAGAGTTATTTTACTATGTTTTAACTTACTGGCACATGTTGCTTCGGCAACCAATCAAAAGAAGCCTGGCTATCGTCGGACTAAACTCCGTCTAAAAATAGTTTGTAGTTGTGATATGCAAGTTAGAATCTACTACAATACATATATTTTGTAATCACAAAAAAGTCTCTCTGAATATAATAATAAAACGATAAAGTCTGGTTAAGTTGCGATTAGAAACAAAGCAAATCTTTTACTAACTAGTAAAATATCATAGTCGTAGTCATAGGAGTTAATTAAATAGGATCATCAATATTATTTAACATTTCTAGGGTTACAATATTTTAATCTCACTCAGATCTTATGTAATTTATTTTGCAAATGTCACCCAAATAAATTGTATAAAACTCTTAGCTCTTAATGTTTTACCAAATATTCTAAACATCCTTTAAAGCTACAAAATGAGGTCTTATAACAAGTAACTCGTATTGTCATGAGCTTTACCATTGGGATGATAAGACTTTTAGCTTGCCTAACACACACGCGAAGAGTTGTCACTGAAATTTATATTGCAGACAATACCGTTTTAACTCAGATAAAGTGTAGTTTCGGTATTGAAGTAATCCTTATCTCGAATTGTTTTCCTACCCTTTTAAAGTATCACTTGACAGCTAAATAATAGTGTCTAGTTTCATAAGCCCAACTCCGGCTTGAGCACCGCCTCGTTAGCATTCCGAAAGAGGGTGGAAGTCAGGCCTATAACAAAAAGAAAACTGTTAAGAACTTGTACAAAACTGATAAGCGCTAACAGTTTAGAGTGGGTAAAGTATCTGCGAATGTATGAGTCGAGCTGTGATGCCAGGCAGACGTGATCGGCATGCCGCTCAATCCCTGCGGGCAGACCACGATATATTTGCTTTTTTTTTATTACCGCATCCATATTTCAACACAAATACCCTCAACAATATTTGGAAGTACTGAGAGCACTAATGCGTGCGTGGCGGGAAAGATGATTCTTGATTCAATATTCTCAACGAAACTCCGGAAGCTCACAATTGAATTGTTAATAGCGAGGAAACGGGAATATTTTGCGACTATGTAGCTACCCCTGTTTTTCGTATTACAGACCATTGAACACGACGCTTCGTTAATAGCTTGACCGCTTTCCGTTTGTTTAGCTAAATATTTGCTGCTAGTGTAAGTATAAGTAAATTTTAAATAAATAAATAGTTATCATTAGTTAGTTTAGACGACCTCCCTAGCCGTGAGGCGAGTACGCCAGACTTGACGCGTCGTCATCTTTGTGGTCCTGGATTTATATGTTTGCTCGAATCTGGGTGTAGTGGTACTATCGTTGTTTTTGATTTCTATAACATAAGTGCTTTAAATACCTTTTCTTATTTAAAACTGCTTTAGCTACTTATGAGCAGAGCAATGTATGTGATGCCGTCCAATATTTTTATTTATTTATTAGTATTTAGTGATCAAGCGTCTTTTAGTGAATTTCTGGAAGTGAAGCTTACACATTGATTTTTTGGGACCCCTATTTATTCTCGGAGATTTCGGTATTTAAAATTGGCCAGTTTTTAAATTCGATAAGTTGTAAATTTACTGATTTTAAGCAAGCCATATTTTAGGGGCATAACCATGAGCTCTTTGAACAGTATTATTTCAACCCTTATTATTTAAATGTGAAAACCTTGCTTGCCGTAATAAATGACACTTGCGGCAACAAAATTTGTATCTATGTAGCCAAATGAAGGCACCTTTCAGCTGCCGTCTAAACTGGTAGGTAAGCGTCTTAATTTTGGCCAAATTGTGTGCCAGAATAGCAAATCACTTCATTCGCACAATCTTAAGTTTGGAAAATCTTACCGAAAATTCTGCGTCAGTGTGTCTTTTTGAGTCAGAGTGGTCAGAGAATAGAACTCGAGTTTCATATTTCTAATAGGCGGGCAATATAGTTTTTTCACGAATACATACATGACGTGAAACGAAACGCAACGCATTAACCAGTCGACGTTTCTCTGTGGTAACTAAGGATTCTCTGTGGTCGTACCTTTGCTAGTTAAAACTCAGCTAATTAATGAAGTTCATAAAAATATTATGTGGTAGTTAGTTGTCAAGGATTACATTACTTATCTTAATCATACATTATTCATTCTACACAGAGATTTCATTCGACTGCCTTCGATTATTGTGGTATAGTTGGTTAATTTAATAAAAAGTAAAGTAGAAGTTAAAAAGTTCAATGTAAGTCACAAAATAAAGATAATCTGACCAAACAATATCTGTTCGTAAAGATAAAATTGATATTTTGAAACATTCAACTACACTACTATTCGTATTCGACGAATAATATTTTGATATTTGTACTCGCTAAAGTACTATTCGTTGTAACCCATTTGGGTTACAACGAATAGTACTTACTCTATTTGTTATCTAAATTTTGATTTAGAAATTATATACAAATAGAGAATAGAAATACATAGAATCGAACCCAATTTTAAGCCTGATACAAATTGTTCGCTAAACTGCGATATTGTCATGTGCGAAAAACATTTTGCTATGCTGATATAAAAAAAACAGCTTTGATTCAATTACCTGGGGCACTGATGTTTTATTTGCTTTACAAATAAAAACAATCGAGGCCGATAAATATTGTAAGCGTCAAAACTTTAAACGGATTAACAAGATTGTTTCGTTTCCATTCGCTGTTCTGTGCGTCTATTGGTATTGTAGATTACGTTGTTATTTGGATTATTACAAGAGTAGCATACTAATAGGACGATCATAGGATCTGCACTGGAATATTCAGTGAGATAGGCACAGTACTGATACGGGACCGGGGAACAGATAATAAAGAGCTATTAGGAACGCTTTTGATTCATATAGGTCGGTTCTTAACTCATGCAGATTTGTTATTTGATTTTCTTTGGTAAAACGACCATCTGATCTAGTGGTTTGCGTTTCGGCCTACAAAACCAGTGATTGCAGGTTTGAATCTCGCAGACAAATAATAAATAAATCTGGGGCCGAACCATCCTTTTCTCAAAACAGTTCAGGTTATTTTCGACGCCCCTATAGCTTCATTGTAGATAAAACTAGGAGTCTGAATTTTCAGTAACTAAGCAGGCATTGTATAAACACGGTATATTTCAAATTTCATTCAATTTGAACTAGTAGTTTAAGAATTATAACTAGTCAAAATTTCTTAATTTTGGGACTCACTCACTGACTGACTGACAGATCATCAAAACTCTAAGGCACTTCTAGCAGACATAGAAACTTCAAATTTTTAATACAATTAGTGTTTAGTGTATAAATCAAGAAAAAATTAAAATATTTTGCAATTTTGGTCCAGTTTTCTAGATACGTACACCAACTGAATAAATAACTTTGTGATCCCATATAAATTTAAAGGATTACATAGTTACATTTGCAGTGAATGAATCAGTGTACCTGTATAAGTATAATATAAATCATGAAATATTAGTAGTAGGTGTAGATAGGTACCTCGATATAATTGTTCAAAGGTAGTAAAAGGTACCGGAATGGAAAAAAGTAGGATTATTTACAAAAAGAAATGAGATACAATCAAAAACATAACTTGTAAAAAAAACAATTCTCGCAACTCAGTTCTTCTACCGTAAAAAGTTGTGAGATCCATATAATACCAAGTCGGTTAATTTATTTAGTCCCTACTTAAGGGTCCTTCTGTCTTAAGTTATTACGTAATTAGCTAACCTTACAACATCTTATAGTGACCATATCAATATAAAAAATCGTTTTTAAGTTTTAAATAAATAGATTGACTCAGCAATCGCACTAAACCATCTAATTTAATATAATAATTATGTATTACTTGTAAGATGTATTGTGATTTCATGCGATGGCCAAGTCAATATATTTATTTACAACATAAAAGATTTTTAATATTGATATGGTCAATAAGATGTTGTTGTATTCCTTTTTATAGAAGTATCATACAGTTTTTAATCTCGCCCCAAATTTGCTTGTCAGTCAAATCACAATACTATGATCTTCTAATACAAGTTTTTTGATTTAGCACGGTAAAAGTTTGGTCGGTGACTGTTGTTGACGGAAGGCCCGAAGAGGGATTATCGTCATTCAACTTGTTTGAATATTTAACTTAAGTATAAAAGCCAAAATTCAGTTTGCAAAATATCAAGTAGGTAATCTCTTAGAAAATGTGTACCAAGAGCTAACAATTTTACTAGTAGAAACTCGAAGTATTTCATTAAAATTATCATTATATCTTGTCTAGACTAGATATGAGTTTAATGATAAATTCTGGGTCTAATTTCCAGGCCTGACTCATTCAGTTATTATTAGACAAGTATAAAGCAAACTAATGAGTTACTTGCACTTTTTTTAAGTATGATTACTTTATATAACCTTTAAAAATATATTATACATTATGCGCCAACAACACACCCATGTACTTGAAGTAACAATTAACAATCTTGTAATAAGAGCTACTACCCTTTTATTTGTCGGAGGCGTCTCTTTGCACCCCTAAACCCGGGCCAACTTATAAAGATTTTCTTCTGAATGGAATCTAACCGGCAATCAAACCCGGCATCTTTTGCGTTTAAGACAATTCAACGCATCACTATGCCAATCATGTCATCACATTATCTATTATGGAAAGAGTACTACAATTACTAATTTTTAGAAATCATCAATTCATCAACGAAATTAATCTTTGGGAAACAAGCTACACGTTTAACGTTTATGCTAACGACATTTTAATACCTTATTAAAAACACGTAAAGTAAGTTGTTCATAAAGGGTCGTATTGAAAGATCTCTCTTTAGAAAGTTTCTCGTAAGTCTGGATTAATTAGTGGCGGTTGCAAGGCAATGTGGTAGATACTCTCAAATTTAATCCGCACTGCAAGTCAACTTACGTTAATTAATCAAGGATTAAACAAAACTTTCAGGAGTGTTAAGTTATTATAGTGGTTTACATTTTGATGTAATCTTCTCATGGCCACCAAGAACATTTGTTTTATTTAGCTCCAAGTTATAGAGTTTGCGTGTTTGTAATTGATAAATTAAAGCCCACTTGCAGAATCTTCCTAAGTTTAGATTTAACCTTAACCTGGATTATAGTATTACTTTGTGTCTATCATACTGTTAAGTGCAGATATAAAACGAGATTTTGCAGCATGATTATTTTAAAACACAATTTATAATACTAATTGGGATTAAATAAATCTTTTCATTTTTGTAACGTATTTTATTATTATGATGTTCAACGTTCGCCGCAGCCGTGCTTCACCTCTGCTCTTCTCGGAAAGATAGGAGGCGACTCGTGCGTCGACACAGGTCCCGTTCCACACTAGAACTCGACCTATCCACCAGGGAACAAGCGACATTCCGTCCGGTCTCTTGCCAGCATGAACGAGAAATTCCGTTCGGCTCAAGTATTTCCGGCATGTTGATGGTAGCAAGGGATCGACGAAGAAATTTCGTTGATGCAGGCATGGCGCGAAAAACGACCTGCACTCTTCGTACAAGAAAGTCCGTGATGTCCTAATGAGTTGACATCAGCACCACAGAGACATTTATGTGGACTGCAAACCTCGGGACCAACACGGAGACCAATAGCCATACGGACGCCATAGGTTCCGTGTCTAGGAGAGTTACTCGTACATTGACTGAAGGATAATGGAATCTGGTTATTTACTATAACCAGGTTCCCAAACCAGCTCCAAGTACTATGATATACGTAACGAAGGATACACTTTTGTATTAGGAATTAACAATGATGCACAGACAAAAACACAAGCAACCGCTATTTTATTAAAACAAACTTAATTAAGATTTGATATTGCTTCCACATTAATAAAAGTCGTAAGCGCGCCCTCTCTCTGTCCGTCGTTGCTACTGTCCTGAGTATTGTTCAAAAGTAGCTTATAATTGGATAATGCTTTGTCTTTCTGAAGCTCTTAGTTTCATATACAAAGTCCCGTCTTACCTCGAGTCCTCTTGCCCTGCCTTCCTCTCACAGATAGCATTAATAAGGATGCTTAAAAGGCAGTATTTATTTTGTAAATAGTACCTACCAAATAAGTTCTTACACCCACTACTCATTTACACCTAATGAAATAGAAGTGCGATTATTATATTTTAGGGAGCATGTCTGTTATCCGTTTCTAATATTTTTTAAATAGATAGAATATCAACCCGGGTGTAATATAAACTGTCAAAATATCAAATATGCACACAGTCGTATAATTACTTAATATTTTGAATTACAATAATATTTTTTTTAATTACTAAAAACAACCTGCAATCTAAGGTGCTTGTAGCTCAGTGGCGACAGCGCTTTGGTAGTTATTACCAATGTTAAGCCACCTACACCGCGGTTGTGATTGGATGGGTGACCATTCCAACCGTTTAGTGACATTTATAACAAACATCTCCGAGCTTTGGAAGCCACGTTAAAAGTTGGTCCCGGCTAATATCGCTTGATACTAGTCGTGAAGCCTAGTCAGAGGCCTTAGATTGGCTTAATAACATCCAAGATTTAGTCTCTGACCATACAACACCCCTCCACCAATCCGCACTGGGCCCGCGTGTTCGAGTATGGCCCGAACCACCTCATAGTTGAGGTGAGCCCTGTGCCCTGCAGTGGGACATAATCGTATAAAGGCATACTTAACTTTTTTACTTCACCTGCAATCTCAACACCATAAAATCTCAGAGCTTCCATGCAAACTTTCAGCTTGTATTTTACGAGGTAACTACTTCTTACGTCAATAAAAAAGCTTTTTTCCAAAGTTCATGTTTCTAGCTTCAGCGGTTTCAGTTCGGAACGGCGTTGATACGTGAAAGAGTTAGGGGGAGTGTTATTGTCTGTATTAACGCTAATTACATGAACTAATTTACTGATTTTAAAGCATAGAGCATTCATCAAATGATAAGCTGGGTTGGTATTTTTGCGATGAGAATACTGTACTACTACCTATAATAAGAATCAGAAACAGAAGTTATGTTTAACTCATACTAGTGCCAAATATAAAACATTAAATATATTTAACGTGTATATAAATGGAAATTTGGCCTCAACAAAATCATTGAATAAGTCGTAGGTATTTTTAGTAAAAAAAATATTGTCTTATTATTTTACATATACGAGTATTACTTGTTATACGTACCTATTATTCTGATTGTATAATGTTTAAATGTATGCTATTAATTATAATGTACTTAATAAGTCAAAAGTCAAAAATCATTTATTCAGTTTAGGACAGAAAACTGCCACTTATGAACGTCAATAATAACATTATTGGCCAATATGGGGCAGAACGTGTCTCCTTATTTTTTTATATTTTTTTCTTTTGTTTCTTTCGTTGACAAATCTATTAAGACTAGTTGTAAATCTCGATCTTTTTCTTTTAACATACACATACGTACACATGTTTGTGGAACTACAGCCTATTTTTGTTACATGTTATATATGTTTTTAAGTTGTCTTGTTATTGTTGTATTTTTGTTTTGTGTACTGAAAAATAAAAAATAAAGAAGAAAAAGACTAAATAAGTCTTTAACCCGAAGTTAGCTCTGTGCTTTGCATTACGAATACAAAAGACTATGCAATGACTACTTTCTACAAATCAAATAAAGTTTACGATTTACATGTGACATAATCTTTTCTTGTTCGCAGTATGCAACCAATTCGGCCGTGGAGTAGTCGCTATGTTGGGAGCAGTCACTCCAGATTCATTTGACACGCTGCACTCGTACACCAATACCTTCCAGATGCCGTTCGTCACTCCCTGGTTTCCTGAAAAGGCAAGTACTCGTTATAAAATGTATTTTAGAAATAGTAGCGCTATAACTCTAAATAGAAGGATGTATACACACAGAATAAGAATAGTATAAGGGCTCTCAATTCAGATGTTTTGAGCAAGACGTCAGTCATAGGTTCTGTCAGTAAACTGAAAATTTTAATAAATGATAACTGCGTTGGGAAAAAATATGATAACTACCAATAGTTAGTGTGCGGTGCTGCAAAGGCACGACGGATATCCTGCTTAAAACATCTGAGTTGAAAGAGCCCTCTTCCTACCCCTTTGTCCCAGTTCTAGTCAAGGTATACTTGACTATATTTCTAGATACGGCAAGTCAGTGGAGCGATTGCCATTAGAGTTTCGTAACCCTAATACAGGGGAACCAGATAACTTTGGAACATAAGTACACATTTATATAAATAAACAAGATTCTTAACGATGTATCTCACCACCGAGCAAGTGGTATAAATTCGTACATAGATTTCGAAAAATCCTTAAATTACGTCTAGTAAGCGAATTCGTGACTGAAAGACTCTGACCTTTATTTTATCCTAATTATAAAAAAAATATTTAACCTATTTATTTAAGCAAATTGGCCTAAATTAAGGTTTTTTACTCGTTTCAATTTATTTATTTAAACCCTACCACTGCATTAGGACAATATTGTGGGCTATCAATTAAATTAACTTCATTAATTTTCTAGGCCAATAAACAATAATTGTGCATGGCATTCATTTGTTTCGAATATTGTCGATTGTTTGGAATATTGTCTTTTTTATCGAAGTCAAGCCTGGAAATTAGAACTACAACTAAATTAAGCAATGCGACCATTTTGATTTCGGAAACAAAACACACCAGCCCCGGCATTTTGAATGTCTATCGTTGTCGCAACGTTGCGAGAAGTAAAACCGTAAAGCTTTTAATTGAAAGGAAGACAGCTTCTAATTGTGGAATGAAATAAGAAAGGTCCCGGATTTCTACAAAAGCTCTCGCAAAAGATACAGAGCGGTCAAATAGAAAGAGTAATTGGCTGAAAATGAGTCGACTAGAACAGCTTTTCTACCTTACGTTACGTAACTAATACGAAAATGTCCCTCTGCTTAGCGCGGATTATATAATAATTTTATATAGTCAGTAATAAATACGTAAAAATATATATAGTTGTAGGATATGAGTGCTGACTGGAACGGAATGACAGGATGACGTATGACCGGGTAAAAGAGAACGAGTGATTGCCAGTATGAGCGAGAGTGAAAGAGGAAGAATGATTTTAAAAATATTGTAGTGTGTCTGGGGAATGAGTAGCAGATTTTTAAAAAGAGTTCGGTTGTCGTTCGTGGTGTGCAAAAAAGTTAAGACGTATTTTGTATCAAGTCATTTTCTTTTAAGAAATAAATACCCAATTTCAAAGTTTTACCGAGTTTCACTTGAAGACTGTCCTACAAAGTGGTGCCAGAAGTGCGATAGTGAAATTCGGAAGACGAAATTCGAAGATTTGAGGTTAGGTCGGCATTGTGCACGTGTACCGGTTTCAAGATTTTCAAGACGCAATCCTCTGAAACTACTGACAAAATCATGCCGAAAGCGAGTTCCAGACGTAGCAGCAGACAAGCCGATTTCGACGAATTTGAATCCACGATGACATCACCACGTGGCGGCGGAGGATCGATGTTGCACCTGACGGAGGGCCTTGTTCCAAAATTCACAGGCCAGGATAAGACGTATCCTGCAGCTAGGTGGATACAAGACGTGGAGGACAATGCTGAGGTGTTTGGGTGGACTCCAGTGCAGACGCTGTTGTTGGCTAGGAGGTCATTGTCGGGTACTGCGGAGCTGTGGCTACGTGCTGAACGTGCTTATAAGACGTGGAATGATCTAAAAAGCGGTATAGCAAAAGAATTCCCTGATTCCGTGGATATTAAGACGATACACGAAATGATGAGCACAAGAACGAAAAAAACCCATGAAACGTGTTTAGACTACATGTTGATTATGAAAGAACTGGGTAAAAGAGGAAAAATGCCGGACTATGTGGCCATTAAATATATAATCGAGGGTATACAAGATGAAGAAATCAACAAAGTAATGCTGTATGGCGTCACGAGTTACAACGAACTTAAAGAAAAATTACGCATTTACGAGCAGCTAAAAGAAAAAATGGCGGCGAATTCCAATAAAAATTATCATCACAGACAAAGACAATTAAACAGGCATGAGTACGAAAACAAGCCAGATCGACGCGTTTCACGCTGTTTCAACTGTGGGGAAATGAAGCATGCATCAGTCGATTGTCCGCATAAGAAGAAGGGGCTGAAGTGCTTTAAGTGCAATCAATTCGGCCATATTGCTCCAAATTGCCCTTCAGCTTCAGCATTAACTTCAGGAAGCGGAAATGCAACAAGACCGACCGGAAGCAATCTGAATGCAGCGGCAAGTAGCGAGGTTGGTAACCCTGCAAGATGGCAGCGACAACATGACGCAGATGGCGCTGGCGTCAAACGGACTTGTTTCGGACGAATGACGAACGGAACGAATGACTGCACTATGGACGGCGGTGAGGTTGGCAGCACTGCGGCGGACATGGCGGCCAACGACCCTTTGACATCTGTCAATGTCAAATCTAGAGAGTTGTTTTGCGTAAACAACAATAAAGATGAAATTACGAAACCGATAAAACTTGTGGAAGTGTTAGGAAAAAGTGTTAAAGCGCTAATAGACTCGGGCAGTGATATAAATCTAATCTCAGTGCAGTGCTACGCGGAATTAAATGCGCCAGAGTTCGACAAAAGTGACATTTCATTATCGGGACTGGGCGAAGGAAAAGTGAAATGTTTGGGACGTATTCGACTAAATATCGAAATAGATGGACAGTGCTATGACAACGTGCTATTCTACATCGTACCTAAGGACGCTATGCCTTATTATATGATAATTGGTCAGGAGTTTTTGCAAAATTGTGTAGTTATCCTAGAACGCAACAAAGTTAGGTTAAAGCCGGCTACTAGTTGGATGTATGAAATATGTGTGTGTGATTCTCTTGTTGTAGGTAATGAGGTGAGTTTGGGCATTCAACAACGTGTGAATGATTTGGTGAAGTCATATAAACCTGAAAAATCGAAAGAGGCTCCGATCAAGTTAAAGATACTTCTCAAAGATGACATCCCAGTGGCTCAGCGACCAAGAAGACTAGCTCCAATCGAACAAGAAAAGGTAGATCAGCAGGTGAATAAGTGGCTCGATGAAGGAATCATTAGGGTAAGCTACTCAGAATATGCTTGTCCAATTGTTTTGGTTAGGAAGAAAGACGGTGAACTAAGGGTATGTGTTGACTACAGGCCTTTGAACAAAAAAATCATCAAGGATGAATATCCTTTACCAATAGTAGAAGACCACATTGATAAGTTAGTTGGTGCAAGAGTATTCAGTACGCTTGATTTAAAAAATGGGTATTTTCATTTATCTGTGGAAGAGAGCTCTGTAAGGTATACAGCCTTTATTACACAGACTGGGCACTATGAATTTTTGAAAGCACCATTTGGTCTTTCCATCTGTCCAAAGGTTTTCACCAGATTTATCACAATTATCTTCAGAGACCTCATTGCGAAGGGAGTTGTGATAATATTTATTGATGATCTGATTATTCCAGCCGTTGACGAAAACGACGCAGTTACCAGATTGTCTGAGGTTCTGGATGTAGCATCCCAGTATGGCCTGCAGATAAACTGGAAAAAATCTCAACTAGTTCAACGAAGAGTGGAGTACTTAGGGCATGTTATTGAAAATGGTGAAGTTCGACCAACTCGAGAAAAAACAGATGCTGTGGTAAGATTTCCAGAACCAACTAATATTAAACAGCTACATAGCTTCATTGGTTTAACTTCATATTTCCGTAAATACATCAAAGATTACGCCAGTTTGGCCAAACCACTAACAGATTTACTTAAAAAAGATAGTACATTTCAATTTGATGACCAATGTAGACATGCATTTTGTGAACTAAAGACTAAATTAGCCTGTCACCCTGTACTAAAAATATACAATCCAAATTTACATACTGAACTTCACACAGACGCCTCCAGCATAGCATACTCTGCTATTTTATTGCAAAGGAGCTTGGAAGACGGCCAGCTTCATCCTGTTTTTTACCTTAGTAGAAAAACGAGTATAGCTGAAAGTAAATATACAAGCTATGAGCTTGAAGCCCTAGCTATCATCGAAGGAATAAAAAAGTACAGATGCTATCTTTTTGGAAAAACTTTCAAAATAGTAACAGACTGTAAAGCTTTTCAGATGACATTCAACAAAAAAGAGTTGGCAATGTCAACCCGAGTTGCTAGATGGATCCTGATGCTACAAGAGTACGACTTCACAATAGAGCATAGACAAGGAAGTCAGATGCGACATGTGGACGCTCTCAGCCGAAATCCGTATGTAGCAATTTTGAGAGATTCTAATAAAGCTCTTCATGACAGAATCAAAAATGCACAAGTTGCTGATGAAGGACTAAAGGCGATCATGGAGATACTAACTCAAAACATGAAGTACGAGGACTACTATGTGCGAAATGGTTTGCTCTACAAAGGCAATGAACAGCATCTTGTTATTCCATTGAAAATGGAAAATGAGATTATAAAGAGAGCACATGAGAATGGCCATTTTGCCAAGAAAAAAATGTTAGAGCTGATTGGTAAAGACTATTACATTCCAAATTTAGAAAAGAAGATTGAAGAGTACCTTTTAACCTGTATTCCATGTTTACTCGCAGAAAGAAAGCGAGGAAAGGCTGAAGGATTTCTAAATCCCATAGAGAAGGATGAAACCCCTTTCCATACTCTACATTTAGACCACATAGGTCCTATGACAGAGACAAAAAAATTGTACAACCATATACTCACCATGGTGGATGCTTTCACCAAGTTTGTTTGGCTGTTTCCAGTAAAGAGCACTACTACCAAAGAGGCCATCAATAAATTAGAAATACATCAACAATGTTTCGGAAATCCATCACGAATAATAACTGACCGAGGTACTGCATTTACAAGCCTGCAATTTGAAGAATATTGCAAAGAAGAAGGTATTGAACATGTAAAGATAACTACTGGTGTGCCGAGAGCCAACGGCCAAGTGGAAAGAATACACAGAGTTATTATATCAGTGCTTACCAAACTGTGCATAGAAAATCCTACACAGTGGTATAGACACGTCAGTCAGATACAGAGATGCATTAATAGTACGTACCAGAGAAGCATCAATACTACGCCTTTTGAGTTACTTTTAGGTACAAAAATGAAATTGAAGGAAGATATTGAAGTCTACGAGTTGTTAGAACAAGAAAACAGAGACAATTTCATGCTAATTAGGGAGGAAAACAGGAAAAAAGCTAAAGAACAAATATTGAAGATACAAGAAGAAAACAGACGAATTTACAATAGGAAGAGAAAGGAGAGCACCAAGTATAGAGAAGGTGATCTAGTTGCGATAAAGAGAACGCAGTTTGGAGTAGGCATGAAATTGAAACCCAAGTTCCTAGGTCCATATGAGATAGTGAGAGCTACAGGAAAAGATCGGTACCAGGTAGAGAAGGTAGATGACTCCACTGAAGGACCTAGAACCACCACCACCTCATGTGACCACATAAAAAGATGGCCTAACAACACAGACAAAATTTAGGTAATTTTCATGTTGTTTTATTTTATTTATTTAACCAATTCTTTTGTTTGTTTGGTTTCCTTCAAATATTTACTGTGTTTGCTATGCACTTTGTTAAGTTATAGTCTGTCAATCTGTATCTAAACTAACTACTATTAAATTATTAAGATTGTTTGTTAAACTCTACCTTAAGTCTCTAATGTTGTGTTTATGCTGTCTCTTATAAAATATCCAACTGTAATATTTGTGTCTACATAATGTTGCTAATGTTTAAAGGTCAAATAATTAAAGTAAAAACTATGTTTATAATGTATACTAGAGATAAGTCTGAGGCCAGACTTTGTGCAGGAAGGCCGATCTGTAGGATATGAGTGCTGACTGGAACGGAATGACAGGATGACGTATGACCGGGTAAAAGAGAACGAGTGATTGCCAGTATGAGCGAGAGTGAAAGAGGAAGAATGATTTTAAAAATATTGTAGTGTGTCTGGGGAATGAGTAGCAGATTTTTAAAAAGAGTTCGGTTGTCGTTCGTGGTGTGCAAAAAAGTTAAGACGTATTTTGTATCAAGTCATTTTCTTTTAAGAAATAAATACCCAATTTCAAAGTTTTACCGAGTTTCACTTGAAGACTGTCCTACATAGTTATACATATATTTTGGGCAAGCATCTATAGAAAAACCGACCGATTAAAATGAGATAAATAATAATCATTTTTAAGTCAGGCAGGGTCAATTATGATTAACCATGGATTATAAGGTTTAAATTTTACATCATGTACGGTCTGGCGTAAATAATCGTCTTTCTTGGCGTCTTGAAAGCGGTTTATCTCAATTAAAAATCTTAAACTACTATACAATTTTAGCAACAAATATAGATTTTGTCTTTTTTTTATGGACTCATATCGCTCTATAAGCAGAGCAATAATTCTGCCAATTGGAGTGTTTACTCGATATAGTTAACAATAAATAACGGGTCTTTATTTTATATTGCTTTTCTGGGATTCAGTGGAGGCTACTTTTACCGTGGAAGCAGTTTTCAAGACGCTATCGCGTCTAAAGCAAGTTGTCTCGAGACAAGTCACTTGACACTCGATGCGGCGTTAAATTCAATGATATTTCAATAATTTCAGATCTTTATCACTTCACAAAACATTAGAACACAAACCAAACTTGCGCCAACCACCCACCGAATCTCCCTGCCATTTCTTTCTTCTGTCAGTCTAGTAAATGTCATTTAGTCAGTCCAAATTCAAAGATTGTTCATGTCATCGCTGGTCACTCCACCAGCATTCAAAAAGTCCGTAAGACATCAGTTTTCGTGTTTTATAATTTGCCCCGCTTGACTAAAAAAAGGTGACATAGAGGAATTGGCAACGAAAAGACACGACGGAGTCTCCTAAATGCTGCCCAGCCCAGCTGTATTCTTCTGCGAGCTTCCATCTCGAAGTTGGTTTTACTACCTATGTTTTCCCAAGGTTAACATACTGTTAAACAACCTCGAGAGCAACTCCGTTAACAGCGATCAGTCCGGTGACCGATGCGTTGGGAAGAATCAGTTTAGCCGTCAGCATATGTTACAATTCATGAATCGTTAAACAGCAAAAGTATAACACCTACCTACTTAGATAGCTCTAACTAGACATTTTTTAATTTCGTTATACCAAAATTGAGAACTTTCCTCTTACCCTTTCCCTGGGGATTGCTAGGGCTAACCCTAAAAATGTAGCAATCCCTAGTTGTCCAAAAAGTTAGGAATAGGTAAGAAATATTACTCAACTAAATTTTGGTCTGGAATATTTGGCTTTATATAGGCTTTAAATTATGAGCGTTTTCCTGGAAGTGAAATAATAATTATGACGATGACTTGTGCTCACACCTATTCCATGCAAATTATATTGTTGTATTTAAGGAATAAGGGTTAATTACAAGAATACGCTGACTAAAATATTGCATTAAGTACTAAAATGCTTAAATTAAAAAAAATTTACGCAAGTTTCAGATTCTTCATCGTGTACTTTTACGTACTTTGATTCGTAGAATGAGTACTCAAAAGTTTATATTCTAGGCGGCAAAGAATAATTCTGAAATTATACAGGGTGTTAGGTTAAGAGATTGCTCCAGAACAGGCAGGGTTTGCTAAACTCGGAAACAATTTCATATTCAATTCAACAAGCCGGCATACATTTTCTTCTTGATTTTTCAAAAGAATTAGACTCGGTAATATGGCCATTGTTGTGGAAAACACTTCTGGAAATGGGCACGCCTAAACATGTCATCCATCTTTTGAGACGTCTATATGAGGATAGCACAGCTTCAGTAGGCACAGATGACGTTTTATCCAGAGATATTCATGCATAATATCACCGCCCTTTTCAATGTATACACTGAGTTAATAATGCGCATCACTTTAGAGGATTGGACAGACGGTATCGCAATCGGTGGCTACAAAATTACAAATTTGCAATATGCAGATGATACCTCTTTTTACAACTAGTGCCTAACAAATAGCGATACTGCTACTGCTAAGATCAATCGCAATAAGACCAAGAAAATGACTGTCGACCGCGCGGACAATACTAACTCGCTCTAAGTGACCAAAATTGCGAACTGTGACGTGGGTCTATCCTTCATTTACCTTGGCACCTTACTTTCAAACAATGGCGAATGTATTGATCTAATAAAGCGACGCATGGCTATCATAAGATTAGCGATGGACAAAATGAAGGAAGGATATAGTGCAACAGAATTATTAAAAAGGCCACAAAGACTAGACTTGTGGGCACGCGTATCTTTCCCATATTTCGCTACGCTGCTGCGTCTTTAACATTCACACGGCTTGACTTGGGGAAGCCCGCGAAAGAGGGCGTGCTGGATTTCTTCCACCGGTGCACCGGTACGCAGTGGCGAGCACCGCAGATGCTTCTCGTAGGTATGTTTGGAGTAAGCCAGTACTACCTGTGGCAGTTTTCTGTGCAGCAAAGGTTTCATCCATTCCACTTCACTCGTTGCTGACGGAAGACAACGAGTCTAAAGTCGAGTTTGAGAGAATTGGGCAAGGTAGCGTTGTTCACTGGCCGCCACGTTTATCTGACCTGACGCCGATGAACTTTCATGTGTGGAGTAGGGGTCTCACAACTCAGTTCTTCTACCGTAAAAAGCTGTGAGTTCAATGTAATACCAAGTCGGTTAATTTATTCAAACCCTACTTAAGGGTCCCTCTGTCTAAGTTATTACATAATTAGCTAAATCTTATAGTGACCATATCAATATTAAAAATCTTTTATGTTTTAAATAAATATGAAATAAGCATGAAACACAATGTATCCCACAAGTAATACATATTATAATATTATATTGTTAAGTGCGACTACTGCGACTTAGCGGGGATCTAGTCCTTTTCCAAGGTTCTATCTATCTGTATACTAAAATTCATTCAAATTGGTTATTTAGTAATTCTGATTTTGATAATATTCAAGGTGAGGTTCACGATAAAACTACTAAGATAATGTATTTTACTTTGATATTATTTTGCTAAAATCTTTCCGTTTAAACGGAAGTACGTAGAAGGTAAACTTGTGTGTATCACCGTAGTGCAGACCCTGATTTTCAATTAATTGACATGATAATTATTACCACGGATAATAACGATATTTCCTTTGCCGTGCCCCAAATATATGGAAATAGGAATAGTTACCTGTAAATTAATTTAGATTTAAAAACGCAAGTTATTGTAAAAAGTTAGCTAAGTTGTTTACATTTTGTTTGTCATGCAAAGCCTTAAAAACTATGATGGAAAATCATAATTCGTGGCAAATAGCCAAAGCGTTTAAACAAAACAAAGTAAAATTATTAATGAATTTTATTGATACACAATTACCTAGTCACATCCATAGGGTACATTTCCAATTAAGCAAATCGAAGCAATACTATTACCTTATCCGTGTACGTTAGTTTATGTTTCGCTCACTGCATAACACACGAGTAATATCTGTCTAACACCGTTAGTCAGTAAAAATAGAGTATTGTACTCGTAGTTAAATAAATTTTAATTGTCTGTTTGTATTATTTGTACTTGCTTCAGACATATTCGCTTCGATTCGTTGGAAATGTATCCCGCTTTTACACTAGCGCCTAGATAGATTTTGTATCTTGCAGCGGAGTATTAATATGAGTCACAGTGTTATAATAAATATCATGACCATTCATAAAGAAAAGTAAAAAAAAAAGCATTATAATATACTTTTTTTAAATTTAGGGCCGTATTCCTCTAATATAATTAGATGCTCTGTTAAAATATTTGCACTCACCAAAATGAAAATACGGCCGTCTGCAATATTGATAACTTTAACGAAGTTTTTACCAACATTCCATAATAGGTTTTTTTATTTATTTATGTCTTGTTTATAGGTGATCCCGCCTTCATCTGGACTTATCGACTACGCTGTAAGCATGCGTCCTGATTACCACCGCGCGGTCATAGACACCATCACTTTCTACGGCTGGAAAAACGTGATCTACATATACGAATCTCATGACGGTAAGTATTAAACATACACACAAACATAATAAATAATAAAATAAATAATTATTTGACAACGACATAAAAAAATTACAAGTACAAATAAATAACTAAATATTTTTATTTGCGATCTAGTATTTGTGTAAGTATTAATTAATAAAACTGACATAAAAATTTAGACAGTGTAAACTTGTAAACAGTGTAAACTAAAAAGACATTGTTTTTCAAGTGACTGCGTCCGGAATGTTAATTTTCGTCTAAGGGCCTTGAACCCATGATCTCTAAACGGTACCTTAGCAGTTTTGTTTTTACGTCAAACTTATAGCAGAAAAAACAAAACAAGGTTAAAGTAATAACGTTTTAAGAGCTTTTGGTGAGGCGCCTGGGAATTATATGTATACAGAGATGTTTTTGACATAATGCGAGCAACATTTAATGAGTTTGGTGTGGTATATACTCGTATAACACTCTAGTCGAATTAAAGTCTGTGATAATAGGCAGATTATATTTTTTTATAAGTTACTATAATGAACTAAATGAAAATATATACGTTTAATAAAACACTTTATCATAACTACACGTGTTTTATCTTGAAACAGAAAACATTTTACAACAAAATGGTTGGAATCCTCACTAATTGAATTTTGGTATTTTTATAGTACTTAAATAATTTGTTCTTGTTTATAGCATAAACAAGAACAAAGCTTCCATTCAATGCATAATAATTATTTGAACCAAATAAAACATTGTATTCGAACCATATGTGTAAAACTAGGCATATTTTTTATAATGAAAACTAAATAGTTTTAGTGTTCCATAGAATTTCAAAATCACAAATTGTTTTATTTCATCACACTTATGCAATCCTCTAAATAGTTTAGGTAAAAATAAAACCGACCGTGCAAACAAAAACATTGAATCTCTCATCGGCTGGCACCGACTCCAAAAGTAACTGATTAGATACTTAAGTGTTAGGAATATTTTTAGCATTTTAGTGTTTAGAAGTCGGTTTTATTTTTTTTAATAAAATTTACTTATTTCATCTATTTTTAGTGATAAATCCTAATCTCACTGCTGAACACCGATTTCATCCCCTATTCTCCTACCCTTAGGGGTGATTTTTATTTTTCAAACTTTTATTATAGCATCTTTGAAGTATAAGCTATTCAATAAAACAAAAATCATCAAAATCGGCTCATATTTGTCGAAGATATGTAAGAACCACAACCATAATATTATCTGGGTATATATTTGTTGATTTTCTCAAAAAGTTATAAATCAATTTCGATATATATGGGACCACCTCTGAAGTATGATCTACCAAACAAAAAAAGAATCATTAAAATCGATTCATAATTGGTGGAGTAATCGCGTAACATACATACAAAAAAAAAAAACATACAGTCGAATTGAGAACCTCCTCCTTTTTTGAAGTCGGTTGAAAAAAGCATTAAAACTCGATGGGTCGACGACTAGGAAGATAGCTGATAGTGGCTGGATAAAAAAAGCGGGAGAACGTGCTCCTTGGTGCTCTTTGGGTAAGGCAATAGGCTGACACGAATGAATGAAAGCATTAAATATATACTTGTTTTTCTAAAAGCTATTCCAAGAACTTATTCTTAGTCTTACTTATTATCATCATCATTTCAGCCATAGAAAGTCCACAGCTGAACACAGGTCTCCCCCAATGACCCAACATCGGGGGGGATGGCCAATACTCGCCACGCTTAGCAGGCGGGTTGGCGAGCGCAGTTTTTATAAGATTTCGCACGCAGACGCTGCTGCCCTTCTCGTGCTACAGGAATTAGTCGCCTCTCACGACACGCCTCCTGATGGCGGTGGGGAAGTGTATTCTTTACGGCCATCCCCACACGGCACTGACATATTATACCACCTACAAATTGAAATCCGATAGCTATTGGAAACTATTTTACATTAGCACGCCTTCATTCTCTTTCATTTCATTGTCAATTAATTAATAATTTATCTCCTGTGGAAATATTCTAAAGTAAATAATCTAAGATTATGCTATCATGTTTTTAGAAAGATCTTCTGAGAATTACGGCACTTACTCTGGAGAGTTTAAGATAATTCAGTTCGACTATGGAAGGGCTAAAATGCTATAGCGCCAAAACGCTAATTATGTTTTTTTATCGTATTGCCTTTGATAATTTATATAAATAGGTTCATACAAATGGCACCTAATTTTTTTTAATCTTAATTTACAATATGGCAATTGGGTCGTCTGAGTAACATCAAAATGTAAGTCAGGAAAAAACTACTTATCTACATCATATGTGACAATAAAAAAAGTAAATAATTGCTCATTTATTTCCTTATATTCGTAAAACAATTATTGCTAAAGAACCGAAATTGTATGTCTCAAAAGTTAAAAAAATGTCAACAAATGCTTTGTAATTTACATACCGTTAAAAAGTTTACTGCCAAACAAACCAATTAGAAAAATGACTTGTTAACTGTTCTGTGTTTGGAAAATAAATTTTAAAAAAGAAATACGTTCTAGTATAAATTTTACTAACGAAAACACATTTAATAAAAATGATGTTAAAAAATACACTAACGGTTAAATTATCTACATTTATAGCGTTTGACTAAACGCAACATAGTTCTAAGTATATGACAATAATGATAAATGCCTAAATATACTTAAATAATGTAATGCAAAATGTTAAAACTTTTTATGTTGGCTAACATTAACTGTCATCAAAATCAACAAATGGAAAAAATGCTAACGCATATAAAGTGACGACGGTAAAAGTGCTTAAGTGCCTTGAATACTAAAATAAATGAAGCTTAAGCGACGTGTGTGTCAGAAACAGCCGTAACAGACGCTTTAGTTATTGTAGATAGGCTTTTCCAAAAGTTCCAAAAAAGTAAAGCGCAAGTCCTCAAATTCACTTCAAACCTACATAGATCGATCTCATTTTGGCCATATTGGCGCTTTAGATAGATAGATAGATACTCTTTATTGCACACCATACAAGTAAAATACACATAATTTAGGATTATACCTTTCCACAGTGTAGTTGTAATTTAAGATTGATTTTATACGTCATCTATGAAGTCACATTTTACCCAAAGGTACTTTGACCAACTAGATAAAGTTTTTTTCGAATAGCTGAACGTAGAGAGCTACTTATCATAAAATGCTTTATAATAACACTCATATATTTCAGGATAGCAAGCACTTGTGTTGGATATGTTCTGCATCAAAAAGACACCAATGCGACATAAAATTCATTCTACGTCACAGTCATAGGATCACCTCGGAGAAAAGAGCACTTTGCAAACGGAAAAGCTCATTTACATACAAAACGTGGTTGCGCTTCCGAACTACGTTCACATTACTATTTGTAAATATGCCGCCAGTTTGTTTAATGAAATGAAATAATATGTCTGTCGCATTATTATTATTCTAATGTTACTTTTCTTTTGGAACTGTGTATCTGACAGGATGTTGTTAGGTCCGGCATAGATTTCCTGTAATCTCTACAAATAGGTACAATCATAAATTAATATGCGCCAGAACACCAATGTTTATGGTCTTGTAGTAGGAATCAATATACTTGTGTTACAAGATACCAGACAATTCATTTTGTCAGACGCGTCTTCCAGCACACAGACCCGAACCAATTTATAAAAGTGTATTTTCTAGATGGTCCCGAACCGAGAATCAAACCTGGGACTGGGCAAATCACCGCGTCACTTAGCCAATCGAGTCCATGGATTGTAATCTTCTTTATTTTTCTCAAAATTAAGCAACATGTTTACCTGCTTGGTATCATATCGATGCGGATTTTATTCCTAAAAATAATTGCGTATCCAAATTATCATGTTATTTCAAAATGTTCCTATGAAACAATATGCTTAAGGATAAATGTTTCTCATGTTATTGGTGTTGTGAAGTGAAACACATTAGGAAACCTTACATGACACATTAATGTCCGGCGCCAGGCTACAACTGGAGCTACTAATTAGCACTCTGCAAATGTTTAGCTAAACCATACTTTTAAGTACAATACAACCAAAAGTCATTTTAAGGCAAATGAAAATGATCGTTTATATAGTTGACTTCATTTGTCCATGTTTGAGTTGCTTAATTATGACCTAGTCTCGTGGCGTGATCATTAGTTTTTTCTTAATAGGCGCGGGTGTCATCTTTAGTAAAGGATTTTGATGCAGACGTTATGTACCGATGGTTCCGCACAATACAAGTGGCCGGAAAAATGACGTTTATGAAGAAAATTTTATATCCTTTTATATATACAAAATCCAATGGTAAAAAAATTTGTTTGGTAGGTAAAATGCAATTTTTATAAATTCTAATTCTAATAATATAGATTTCTACTGCTTTGTCTGAACTTTTAAATTTGAGCTGAGTTTTATTAACCTTATATTCCTAAGACTTAAGTAAACAGTTTGTTAACAAGTGATGACAAAAGCAAAGATCGTGCATTTTGGCGCTCTGTAGTCCCCCACGGCTTACGTCCACCGGTAGACTGCAATAGACTAACATGATGATGATGATGATGATGATGATGATGATGATGAGCACGTTTAATGGTAATTCATCTTCGTCATTTCAGCCTTAGGACGTCCACTGCTAAACATAGGCCTCCCCGAAAAGGGGGGGATTGCCGGTACTCGCCACGCTTGGCAGGCGGGTTGGCAAGCGCAGTTTTTTTTAGTCGGCGGTGGGAAAGTGTATTCTTTACGGCCGTTTATGGTAATTAATATTTAATAAAACAAAATAAAGATCCATAAAATAAAATTAATCCCGTTGGAAATTAAGAATAATTCAGAAGTTAATATTAAACACATACATAAATAAATAAAATTATTTATTTATGGAAAACAGGATTTGCAGAACATACCCGATGTATGTTTGGTGCTACCAATAGTCGTTTTATACAGGCTTCTATATCTTCTTTTTAGACATCGCGTTCCGGCACATTCTGTATAATCTGTTGAGCTAGCTCGACTCACGTTTGGTCCGTTTATTTATTTCTTGTTTTACTTTAAAAGTTTGCATAATAAGCAAACAATCATCACCAATGCTACAGGAAAAAACTTTATACTTTGGAGGACGGACGGTTACAAAGACACCGTAAGCTTAGTAGGGTATCTACTTGGTACGGAACCCTAAGAAATATATTGAGCATTTTAAATAACTGCACCTCACGTGATCAAGTGCGAGATGAAAGTTAGCATAAGATTCCTAACTAATAGACTCTTGAACAAAAATACATGGAGGACCTAAATCAGTTACGTTTGTATTTAACTTAATTATGTGTTCGTTTGAAAAAAGATGCTATTTTTAAATCACTTGCTAGCAGTAGCAATATTGAAGACACGAGTAATAACCCTAAAAAAAATCTGCCTTAAGTGGGTTATCCTTAGAAAATAATTTTAGTAACTCATCGCAAATTATGTGCACGCGTCCAATTGGAAGTTGTATTATGTACATGTGTGGATATTTGATGTGCTATTTGAAGACCAAGAAGACCAAAATATTTGAACGATAGGTATAGATTAGCAATTTATATTTCTATTTGGCCACTGAATTACGATCAACAATAAACTTAATGCATAGGATTCAATGTTAAACAAAACACGTTATTAAAAAGCATAATTCAAACCTATTATTGATCATTCTCATTGGCCTAATCACTTAAATAAAGAAGTTATTTCATAAAAGAAATATCAAAATCTTGAGACGTCATGTAAATAGCTACATAGCCTACATAAAAACAAGAAATAAAAGGAATTATTTTTAAAAGACGTCTTTAGAAGCGGAAATAGAGATTGGGTTTGCATGAAAAGGAACATAGACCGTTCTTAAACAACACCCTTTTCAAGAGGCTGGGACGGCTGAATCAATCTACTTATATACATAAAAGAGACAAAAATGAGTGCCAATCGCGATCGTTGTTGTCGAAACAAATTACATTATTCATGTTAAAATTTACCACATTATTAGAAAATTAGACGAGACACGCTTGGCCAAGAACCAAGACTCGGCATATCTGGTTATTACATTTGTGGCGATTGCTAGCTTCCATAACCATTGGGTAGGGCAACCAGATCGCTTTTATAAACTATACACATGCAGTCCCAACTAAATATGCAGGTTTTTCAAAATGTTTACCTTTAAGGCTTTGTACTGATACTACCACTGTAGTTTCAGTACAAAGACCAAAAATCTAGAGCTACATAGTTGGATGCAAACTTGTGATCCAGATGTGAGACGAGACTCAGACCACTGAGATACTATCATCGCTCTAATCATTATATTGATCATTTTATATTGTACTTTTTCCCTAATAATTTTCGATATAGTTCAGTACTTAACTTCATCGTTATCACGTTAGGAAGGTATGGTATAGGCGAAAACAGCTAACTTGACACACTTACATCGCTGATGTCGATAACAGACACAATTTAAATAATTTAAAAAGAAAAAATAAACTTTTTTAAAAACAATCTTTTATTTTTACTTGTTAATAAAACTAACTTAAAAGTTTAAAATAATTTTATTGTGATAGTAAATATACCATTTTATAAATACAAAACCGTTAACGATCATTAACTTTCTTCGTCTTCGTCAAAATAATCTAATAACGTACCTAATTATATATAATGAGACCCTAAAATTTTATACCATAATATATAATATAATATATATATACTCGTATATACAGGGTGAAAATCATGAGTGCTTTGAACCGCTTTCTTAATTTTTAATTGGAGTTTACGAAAAATCTGTCGATTTCAAGGAAAGTAATTATTCTTGCATTGATATGAAATTAAATGCACTTCAAATATACAGATTAGTCTGTTTTTTTTTCTGAGAGAGTGCAATGTCTAAGTAAGCACCTAAAATAAAAAAATATTAAAATAATAGAATTTTTCATTTTAAAAGTAAATAAAATATTATTTAAACATTAAAAGTGGTGATATTTCTAAAATTAAAAATATAACATATCTTGTACGCGACTGACAAGCGATTTTTTTCCTGGCGGGTACAAATAAGTCCCTAAGCCGACTACCTAAAAAAAATGTATATCCATCTGGCCTGGACCACCCTGTATATATATATATTATACTTTTCATTTTTATCACAATCTTAATTATTTAAATACCAACGTGTTACATTCAATTGGCAGGAGAATTAAGGTGATTAAATGCATGTATAGAGTAGCCCGCAATAGATAATAAAATAAATCGGGTATTAGGTAGGTTTGATAGGGTAAGCAAATCACTGTATATGTCCGTCGCTACGTTTGTCCAGTCTGTGAAAGATATTCTAGAAACTACTTTATGCATTTTGAAATGGTTTTATACATATAGGTAACCGTAACTTAGCAATACCCGTACAAAGCCAATGGCAGGTTGCTAGTTAAAAATAACTTCTAAACCGTATTTATTACAGTTTGGAGAATGATACAGAACCCATTACCTTTTAAACTTTTCTTGGACAAATTATTCACTTTTGTTACAATTACAAGGTGTACAACCTCTAGCATTAATATCATTTATTATAAGGAACCTATACTAACGACCCACTCTGGCATTCCTCGATACTTCCCACATTTCTCGATTCGCACAATATGCTACAATGCTCGATGGCCTCAGTTGAGTTTCCCAACAGGTAGGCCTTCTGATGATCATGGACAAAACGAAGGTCATGTCGAATGCCCATGTTGCGCCCTACCTAATATCAGCTTTACTCTCGAAATTGTTGACAAATAATCCAAGGACATGTGATCCAGTTGGGTAAGTCCAATATTGAGAAAGAGGTCAACTGTCGATTCTAACTCGGTTGGACAGCGTTCGGAAAACAACACAACGTCTTCTCGTCCAAAATACCTTAGTGCCTAAAGACGAAACTCTACACCCAGTGTGTGTTACGAGTACAGTTCCATATGGAACTGAAACGTGGCCTTTCACTATAAGGCTACGTACCGTACCATAAGCGCAGCGTAGGACGTCTACCCATAAGGTGGACAATCGACCTGGTAAAGATCACAGGAGGCCGGTGGATGCAGGTCGCTCTAATCTGGAAATCACTCGGGGAGGCCTATGTGAAGCAGTAGACGTCATATAGCTGAAATAATGACAATGATAATTATAAAGACCGGTTGTCTTGGCCTTGCTCTTTCTCAACTATATACAATAATTACCCAAGAACATTTTGTTTTGCCTTGAAAAAAAAGACAAACTTTATATTTTAAACTTATTTTCTTTGAGATAGCTGAACTGTGTTTTATTTGACGCCATATTTTTGCACCGAATACAAAAGAATATAACCAAATAGTGTCAAAGAAAAAAATGCCATCTTGAAAAAACCTGTTACAAAGGTAATAGCCTCCATTCCGCCATGAAGGTAGCCTATTTTATCAAAACTTTTTTAGTTTCTCTAAAGTGTGATTGAGTCAAGCTGGCACGTAAAAGACGTCTTGGGCCGAACGTAAAAATAAGGTACTGAAAATATTTTTATATCAAAGCTTCCTGGAATAGGTACACCGGCATTTATCCGGGTCCAACCTAGAGTATTTCTTAATTTGTATTAAAACAACCTCAAAAGATACGTAATAATTATTATAAAAACATTCCTTTAAAGATTTTGATTTTTTTTAATTTTGAAAAAGGATTTAAACGTTAAAACCTGCCTTTGACTTTAATATTCGCCAGCAATGAATTTGCAGGATCATCGTTTACTGACGTCATCATTATCGGTGTAGATTCGAGTTCCCTTGTTGGATACCGATCGTTAGCACTTTTGAAATGTTCGCTCATAGATTTTAAAATATTTTTATACCAGTTGTCATGCACTTATGACGCTCTGATTTTCTAGATACCTACTTATCTATATTTTATATGGGCTCCGAATGATTTACAGAATTACCCTTGAATTATATATTTGTACATAGAAATCACTGTTCATCGTTCATCGATACAAATATATTTTTTTTACCGACAGCTCGGTTCGCCGAAAGTATGACATATATTTCTTTCGGCGAACCGAGCTGTCGGTAAAAAAATAATATTTGTATCGATGAACGATGAACAGTGATTTCTATGTACAATTATATCGTTCAAGGGTAATTCTGTAAATCATTCAGGGCTTATTTTATATTGCAGTTTTTACAACATCTATGTTTTTATTTTCCAATTTATGTATCGAGATCCACTAACCAAATATGTTTAATATGTATCGGCAAAATTAGGTGTCGCCAGAAAGTTTAGTAAGATTTTTTAAACCATATCGTGGAATGGAAAAGCAAACATTTTAAATTTTAATTACAGCACTAAGTACCTAAATTATTATTTTTTAACACCAAAATGTAAAAAGCAATAACATATAGGTATAAGATATCAGCTCTAGACTTTGTAAATTTGAAAATTATTACTATTTAGATTTATTTCTTCTAGCGCATGGTATTTTTGAGTGCTACAGAATGCAATTTATTTTTAATGGCACACTTTGTTCAATACAGTAATTAGACTAAATCGCAGTCAGTCATTTCCTATACACAAATGCAAAGCAGGGAACCTGGGTTAAACAATGCACTCAGGAAGCAATAACGGAATATCCTAGCTCGATGGCTCTTGCTATTTTATCGTATGCTCTTTGCATTTCCCTTCTTGTAATGGTCGCTATTCTTATTTTACAGGAAAACAGTGTAGCAAACGTACTGATAAACTAAGTTTTTATATTTATGAAAGTAGGCATTGATTTAAAAAATTTAGCGTTCATAAGGTTCATATTCATGAATTATTTACAGGTCGAGTATTACACCGTAGTTTGATTGAAATTCCTTTCAACAGGAAAATATAATAAAATTATGTTGAGCAGCACATTATTTTCCTTCTATTCAGTATTTATTTAATAAATAATATTTTATGAGTTTGCAAAGTTGCCTTACGAAGCTTAATTTTTGAATTTATGAAAGGATTAATCGCTTTTATACAGGAGGAAGAAGTTAGCGCTCCTATGCTAGGTTCGGGAGATTTCTGTAACCTATGCCATAGGGAACCGTTTTCATTGGTCGACAGGATCCACATGGGGTTACACAGAACCTGTACCTCAACCTCGGCAGGCGGCATTATGCTATGAGCTATATGACCTAATTAAATATACATCTGACTATAATGATCCTTGTCAGATTACTATTTAATTCAAATGCAGAAGTTGCAAATGCTATTGAGACATACTTTTCTAACATAGCTCCGTCTACAACTAAGGATCTGGCTTCTTCTGCTGAACTAGCTGACTTCCTTCTTATGTCAGTTGTTAATGTGTGTAAAACTCCATTGAACCCTGTTATAGTAATAAGAACCTTTAAATCTGAAAAAACTGAGGACATATAAGGTATATCTGTCAACATTATTAATACAATCATCAATACGATAGCCTTTTCTCTTGAAATTATCTTCAACAAATGTACTGATGATAAACAGTTACCAACTTTAGTTAAATTTTGTAAGATTATTCCGTTATTTAAGTAGAGAAGAAAAATGATCCATCCAATTTTTGAGCAATATCAATATTACCAGTACATCGCCTCAGTGATAGCCCGCTATGGAAAGCCAACAGACTCTCACGATATTTCGACCGCAGAAAACAGGCGTACCGCAATCTTCATCCCCACAGACGCTGTGGCACTGTCACGAAGATTGTATGGATGCAACCCCACCTCATCTGCAAGAGTAAGAGGTGCGTAAACACAGCACCTTGTCACCTATGGCCACTGCTAGGGGCACATCCAAAGCCACGTAGGTGCCCCCTACTATGCTCACCCGGAGCTTATACTGTTCTGGGACTTTTTCGCATTCACCGTGATCTGTCACCGGCGGCAACTAAGTCCTCATTGGAACCCTCATCGTTTCAGCCACTACTAAACGGCCTATGTTTAGCAGTGGACGTCCTACGGCCGTCCCTCAGTTACTTCCAGATTATCCGGTTGGAAGCGGCATTCAGCGGCATTCTGCAACCTTTACCAGGTCGTCTGTCCACCTTGTGAGTGGACGTCCTACGCTGCACTTGCCAGCACGTGGCGACTTCAAAACCATTCTGCCCCATCTGCCATCAGTTTTACGTGCTATGTGCCCCGAACACTGTCACTTCATCTTGCTGATCCGTTGAGCTATGTCAGTGTCTTTCACCCCTCGCAGGAAATAATTATATTCATATTTCTACCTAGGTTTTTCAAAATCATTTGCTAGATGTAACCAGCTTACTTCAACTTAGTATATTAACATACATTTTCCCGAACTTAAACACTGTCTTACTTTAAATCTAATCCTTTAAATATAGTTTTTTTTTTTCTCTTTTTATTTTTACATTACAATTCGAATATCAGACAATGTCACAAATCAATTGTGTTTCCATCTAAAAATAAATTCAACCTTTGCTTACGCTCATTCAAAAATCTGACCGAGTCGATTCAAATGGTTTTTGAATTTTTTTTAAAGAAAATTTCGATTGAAAATAATGCCAAAATTATTAGAAGAATTATTTTTTAAGAGAAATAGCACACAGGGTTACTGTATTCCAATTCTGTGTCATGACTACATTGCAGAGGTACCACGGTATGGGTTAGCTGACTGACTCCGCAGACGTCGCTTACTTATCCGGAATAGCTTACACCAAGTTATATTACGAGAAAAATCCTCCTGACAAGTACCTCTGAACTCTCGGCAACACAATATAAACAATCGACAGGAACGTAGATTGCAGTGTCTCTCCTCCAAACTCCACCAAAATTAAGAAGACGCTTGGCAAAGTTGGCATCACCGTTGATGAATCACTAATCAGCACTCATCTAGATAACCGACGTGTTTCTGCCTAGATAAGGCCTAGAAACTGAAAAGTTAAGAACTGCGATTGGAACCATTCAGCAAGGCGGGAAATCGATGTTCTTTTGGGAGCCGAATAATAATTGGAGCTAGAACCTCTTTGATACCGTATCGAGGCTCCATGACTGTTGTTATGAAAGAGTTGCTATTGATAGAATTGTTAAACCATTCAGAATAAACTATGGAGACCATTTCCTATTGGTTGATGACAATGCACCCGTACTTAACGAATTAATGCTGCTCTCTGGGAATACAATATTACAAGATTATACTGGCCTACTGGCTCGCCTAACTTAAACCCGATCGAGCACGCATGAGACGCTCTTAAGCGAGCTGTTTGGATTCTTTAGCAATCTCCTCAGACAGTGCCAGAGATTAGGGAAGCCGCTATTCAAGAATGGTAATGGTAGAATAAAGTTGAAGCATGGCCGCTACTTGAGCGACACAAGCAGGAGCTGCGTGTCACGGAAATGAATATACTGCGGTGGATGTGCGGAGGAAGGAACTCGCGCATCCGCGGTAGCCTTCGTGTCCGTGATATTGCAGACAAACTGCAGGAGAGTCGCCTACACTGGTACGGCTATGTTTTGCGGAAACCGGCAAGCTACGTAGGAAATAAATTTCTGGCCATGTCGCCACCGCCAGGTCCTGGCAAAAGGGGTAGACCCAAGAAATTCTGGCTTGACATCGTGAGGGCTGACATGCGTGCCAATGATCTTGTGCATGTGCGCAGTCCGCGCGAAGTGAAGGAGTAAATCAAGGAGGACCCTGGGCTCCAAAGCAATGAATTTGGACGCAACCGGGATTGACCGTATAGATGAAGAAGAAGAAGAAGCTATTCAAGAATGGTGAACATGGTAAATAACAGGAATGCCGCTGAATAACTAGATCCTCTGCATATTCAGGAGGATTTCGCTCGTGTTTGAGCGAAGGGAGGAGTTATCTAGCACTAAATAAAAACTGTGTCTTAATAAATGTTCTTTAAGTTCTGTTAAATCATCTTTTTCTTTCCATCAAATTTCATTCACAATTGCTTTAGGATTTATTAACTTAAAATTTGGTTTTTATAATCTTTTTTTTTTTAATTATAATTAAATGTTGAATTTTTTAATTTGAAAAGCTATTATTATTAAAAAGGTATAACGTAAACATTTTTCCTGGATTAAGTTACATTTCAAAAAATATATCTGCTTTTGCTCGTGATCGCATACTTTTTTGATCTTGGTCTTCATTATGACTGTGGTTTCCGATGTAGGTAAACTTGTAATAGTATATTTAAAGCAGTATATCAGGTTCGCCATTCTGAACGGAAAAAAATAATTCTTCATCGCCTTCAATTGATAGGGGAAACTCTCCATTTATTCAAGATTCCTTCAGGTTTCATTTACCTAGATTTTTTAGATTGTCTGGAAGAGACGTTTAGCAAAAGATGTCATGATCTCGAAGTAACAAGTTAAAATTCTGTTTAAAAGTACCAGACAGTGCATTTTGCCAAGACCATATTCTAGAACACGCAGACACAAACCAATTAAATTATGAACTAATTTTAGTAAGTATTAACGAGTAGACTAGTAAAACTACTACCTTGGTAAGATATCTTTTCAAATTCTATTGTTGTTGACGAAAATTTATGTTCACATTTACAAAGCGAGCGTTTTATATCAGTAATAGATTACAGGAACGTCGCGGTCTGTTATTGAAACGCCCTAATCGTCTAACTCGATACTCACACAATACTGCGAGATTCACCGCATTGTCGCTACAGAATAGAAAGGATTTACTGTGAATAAAATAACCCTGCATCTCGACTCAGCCGGGTAAATGCTTTTGTAATCGCAACGCAAACGTTTGCGGGGCAAAATCATGTGATAAAAACTAGGTAACTTTAAACTTTAACTTTTAGGTCCATGTCACTTCATTATAATTTGCGTATACCGCACAGAGGTCTCAATTTTGTGCTTGATTAAAACTTTCGAGTCTAGTTGTGACGACTGTTTTGCGAAATGAAATCTCTCCTTTGTCTTAAAACTTGAGATGTAGTCATTGCAAGCTTTCTGCATGACCTATATGATTGGCTTGGAATGCTTTTAGCATTAAATCAATCTTTTTATACAGGTTGTACAAAAGAATAAGACACTCCTTAAAGCCATGTGATTAGCTGCTCATATAAAACAACTTTTACTATGGGGGCAACATCTGCATCTGCATCATGAACATCATTTTTTCGGATGCTCCAAATAATATCGTCGAGATAGCGCGTTAGTTTATATTCATCATCTAATATTTTTTTCACCATTTCAATGTTGTTGTATAGAAACAGCTGATCACGTAGTTTTAAGGAGTGTCATATTCTTATGTACAACCTGTATATGAATGTTTTAAATAAATAAAATTAATCACTTTGCAACGCCGAGCCAAATCTGCCAACGCTAGTAAATTTAAATTTGGCCTTCTCTTGTCAAGTCTACCTACTCCTAACAAATAAAAATAGACAAACAATTATTTAAGTTTAGTTTATTTTAAAAAATTACAATTTAAGTATAGAAAAAGACAGCCAATTTTTAGAAAATACAAATAAACTATAAACCTAACAAGATTGGAGGAACATAGGCAAAACGAAGGTACCGAAGAGAAGCAAAAAGCAAAGAGGAGGCAAAGCTGGGCAGGTAAGCTCCGCAATCCTGGTGGTCATCCCAGGTGAGTCTGGTATCAGCACTGGGATGTCAGCTCTAAGAAAGTGCAGGACCGCGTCAGAGCGTCGGCGATCCTGAGTTCACTCACATATGGTTACTTCAGTCAGGACAGGGCTCCTAGGAAGCGCAAGTTCGCTTAGGGGCGTCGGTGGTCCTGAGCTGCCTCCTTCGCGTGTCCTCAGTACAAGGAAGGCTTTTAGGAAGTACAAGGTCGACTCAGACTAGACATGTTCACTATAGGATATACTTGTAGACTTGTGTTCACTTTGCCAGATAATCGTAGACTCGTGTTCACTTTGCAAGATAATACTAAACTTGAATACTGTATTCTAGATACAACTGTGCTAAGGTACTTATGTTTGATTGTATATGTATTTCCTTGCGAGATAGAATCAGAAATGAGGAGATCCGTAAACGAACAAAGGTGGTTGACATAGCCCAACGGATTAGCAAGCTAAAGTGGCAGTGGGCAGGGCACATAGCACGTAGTACTGACGGCCGATGGGGCAGAAAGGTTCTATAATAGAGGTTACGTACCGGCAAGCGCAGCCTAGGACGTCCACGCGGAAGGTAGACAGACGACCTGGTAAAGATTGCAGGAAGACGATAGATGCAGGCCGCTTTCAACTGGTCAATCTGGAAGTCAATGGAGAGGCTTATGTTCAGCAGTAGGCGTCCTATGACTAAAATGATGATGATGATGATAAATCCCTGACAATATCTTACTTAAAAAACAATTAGACACTAGACAACATTCTTAAATCTCACAAACAAAACAACAATAATGTAGGTAGATCAAGATTTGTCATTCGCTCGCTAGTTAAAGTGAGCCGCCACTGCCAGGGCCGGGTGTAGAAGGTGAAAATGATGTTTTTTTCGGAAATTTTGACACGTTTTGCTAATATGACTTATTGCTAATTTGTTGTAGTAATTGTACTCCATAATATTAATGTTTTTGGCTTTATTATGTAGGTACGTGATTTTAGAAAATACCTACATACTCTGTCTTTTATTTTTATTCGTTTGAAACGTAAGTTGACCTTCACCTTTGAAATCATAGTTTTTTTTATTAATTATTATTCACCGAATGCATCTTTGCATACGTATTCCAGCCCAAAGCTCTCATCGATCACGCCGCCGTTCATTACGACGTCGCAGTGGATCAGGTAGCACAGTCGAGACTCGAGATAGTCTGCAGAGTCTTGAATAAATCCACTCGTATTCGTCAGGCCAACACGTAATGAATCGAATTCACGTTTTTGCTCTCGTCGTTTCGCTCCGCGGTATCACGTGGCATAATCTGACGAAAACATTTTGGAAAATCGTATCAAACGTTTCAGACAAGTGAGAGAAGAAACATACACGTGTACTTGCCGTTAAAATAAAGAGGCTCTAAATTGATTTAGATATTTCAACCATTTTTGGAGTTTCGGAATCTATGGCCGTTACTATTGCTGTTACTGAGCTTTTTTTTTCTCCGTCTGGTTATTATGTCAGTGATTTTTCTGCTCGTAAATGGACTGACTTGAAATTCGGATAACTATTTTGTGTAGATTCTCAAAACCAAATATTCAATTAGAAATTCAAAACTTATTCTTTTTTTTTCAGTTATTATCTTAATTGTGTAAGAGTTAGTTTTTAAGTGTTTATTAAGGTCAACAAAATCATTGTAGGCACACAGCCTTTGATAATAGGTAGGCCTGTTAATTGTTACTTTATCATTGTAAATTAAGATGACAAAAAAATACACTTAAAATAATAAAAAGAGATACCTACAAGTCTAGGTCAGTAACATTTATTTAAAGTACAGTCATGCTAAATTGACGAATGTGCTTAAACAAGGTCTTAACATATTTAAAGGCAAAGTCACTTCCAATTTTCAATTTTATACAAGATTAGTAACACTGAAAAATAATAAAATTTTATGCAGTTTCCAAATAGGTAAGTTATCACGTGGATCCTGGCTAGGAATAGTTCTATCGACTTCCAATTTATTCAGCGAGTTTAATGTATAAAGCCCGGATTTTCCGCTCCTAACCGCTTACCGTGGATTCCTTGCCGGACCCATAATGAATTTTATTGCTTTTGCATTAAAGTTATTCCTGCGCAATTTAATTTTGTGCCAAGTGTGATATATGAAAACTAGGTAGGTACTAGTCTATATTGGGATATATGTTCTTGATAGAATATGTTACTGGTTCAGTGCTTGGGGATCGTTTCATTTTCAATTTAATGATCCAAACCTTTTTGTAAGAACTGTTATCACAGGCTGATTGACTTTCTCTTTCCTAAGACAGACAACAGTCTTTTTAAAAATTATTAATAAAACTTTTTTTCACGTGGTAATGATGCTGATAGTATGAAAGCTGAGTACAACTTAGAAATCAATAATACAGCATTTGTCGCCCGATTTAAATCCTTTCTTCCACATCTGAGATATACTAGTTCACCACCGTCACACGCATTCCGCGTTTCTTACTTCAGCTCCTTCAGACAGACTAACGACCTGAAACAGAAAGACGCAAGACGCTATCTCGAGAACTGTTCTGTTTCTAGCCTACCTATGCCCACGGGGTACAAGTATAGAGTGTTGTAACTAAAAAGTAGTTTAAAAGATACATTTTCTATAAATGATATAGAAATGTTTTATTATATTTATGATTCAACTTCCTTTAAGGCAATGATTCTACTGCTAAAACGAAACAACTTATACGATGCGACCTGTTAGTCGCAAACAAGGTAAATTTTCTCATATAACCGTAACAGCAGATCGGCTATTAAGTTAGATTTTTTTTAAATATTGTAAAGTTGGTCCCGTTGCAAAAGTTTATACTTAATTATAAAATTAAAACAAGTTTAAATGAAGTTGAAAGTAGTGATTAGAGTACCTAATCTTTGTCAATTCAGTGTGAAGACAAAGGGCTCCTAGCTAAGCCACAGTATCCCACCTTAATCCCATCGCAAGCAATCAAATTCATGGGTTGTCTCAGTTTAGTGATATGGTGCTTAAATTACCCTCTTAGCCGATAGTGCAGATAATATACATCATAGGATAGTCAGAGATCAACTCAATAGAAACAAATGTTTTTCGTTCTCGACAAATGAAGGCAGATAGTATTTTAGGGTAAAAGGGAATTCGTTACGTGATAAGATTAAGAGATTAGTGCGAATGCTCTCAAAGTGCTAGTGTCTAGGGACGGAGGTTTTGTAACTAGGGGTAAGCAGAAAGAATACATCAAGGTTAAGCTTCTTTGACGAAACATATATTTTTATTGTTTGAGGATTTAAGGTATTTTGAACAACATTAAAGAAAACCAAGCTGACATCACTAGCTCTAGATGCATTTTTCAGAACAAAAATCGAAGTTCTGATGTTCAGTGGTAGATACCAGAAAAATGTTAAAATGAAAATTTTCTTTATTAATTACTCTTGAACCATACAATGGTTACACTGCTCTCATATAAGGTTGTCCTGTGATACGACAGGCAGGCTCCAAATTAGTCAATACAATTATGTGCAGTTAATAATGTAACAAGCTAAAGACATAAGAAATTCTACTACTATTTTATATTTTATATATTGTACTATTTTATATTTGACGTATACATTTTATAAAAAACTAGCTATTGCGTGGATTGTCTCTTTTAATCTGTTGTAGTCAAACGTTTATAGCCACAACTGTGTTACGCAGGACTACAACAGAATCTCGTTCAGGTGTAGTCTTGCGGAATTCTACTGCCAAACAGCTGCTTTTCTGTTATCCAAAAAGGGAAGAAGATCCAGGAAGTGCATAGAAGCGTCTTTACTAAGTAAGCGTGCTGCTTCCTAGGCCTCATGTTTAACTTACTAAAAGTTTGAGTGATAAGCACGAGCTTTTGGATGTAAGTATTTTTATCCATTATTTAGTCGCCAGTAAGCTTTGCTTAATTTAGTACAACCCCAAAAGATACTAGCAGATGTGATTGTAAGATGAGTTTATTTATGTATATATTTTCCTTCATTATTCTAATTTTAAGTCATTATGTTAGTCAAGCACCGCCGACTTCAGTGACCATCCCTTCTCTATACTATGTCAGAAGGCTGCAAAATCTGTATGGAAGCATTTCCAGGCTAGGAGTCACGATCCATGAGCAATTGACTTCTTGGCCGAGTCGGTGGCACCATTCATTGCGCACAATATAAGAAAAGACGTAATCATGTCTGGAGAGGAATCACGTCCAACAGAGACAACGCCGGAATTCCGTCGACCCGACATCCTCTGCAGTCGTCGCAGATAATTTTCTTTACAAAAAGAAACGGATTTCTTGCTTACGTTTTTCTCTAAAATTAGGATAACAAGCCGTAACAGTTTATTGCCTTTTTTGTGTTCGACCGGTGAAAACGTATCGAAAAATAAAGGAACAATGCGATGGAATCAGTGAGTAATATAATGACGCCGATGGCAGTCAGGAATTTAAGTGATTTTTTGGACTTCGGTTCGTATCTACAATTATGTAGTTACTTTATGCCTAAACAGCTATCTAATGTAGAGACACCAGCTCTTCAACCTACCAAAAAACGTCAAAGTTTCTTAATTGATATCTACGTGTCACACTTAATATTTTTTAAACAAAATATGAAACAAGCTTAGAAAGGGTACAAAAAAAGTTTTTACGTCATATTAGCAACAAATGTTATCGTATATGTTTACCTAACGACTTGCTTCTAAAGAAATTCAAACTACTTGACTTAAATCTAGACGACTGCAACTAGAAGCTATGTTGGTTTACGATCTTTGTAATAACAGGTATGATTTAGTGTTACCGAAAAATCGATAGTTTTGCAATCGATAGTTGAACGCTAAATTCATCTATACTATCGATAGGACAATCGATAGTATCGATAGTATCGATATCCCTTTTACTGTAATACTATCGGTAAACAGCAATACTATCGATAGTATCGATAGTTTCGATCGCTGCCAACTAATAAACTATCGATACTATCGATAGTATTGTTCTTCAATATCGAGAAGACTATCGATAGTATCGATACTATCTATACTATCGATAGTTTTGTACTATCGATAGTGAGCTTTAATTCAATCAATGCCACCTAAGAATTCAAAGAATTGCCATTTAAAAAAAACTAAAATTACGTTTAAATAAAGTCAAATACACTAGTTAATGAATTTAATTTCGTTGAATATACCACTCATTACGCCTGCATACTGAATGCAATACTATCGAAATAAATATCACTATTGATAGTATAAAACTATCGATAGTATTGCTGTTTACCGATAATATTGCAGTAAAAGATATATATATGTCTATCGATACTATCGATAGTATCGATATACTATCGATAGTATCGATAGACTATCGATAGTATCGTTTTTTCTTCAACTATCGATAGGCGACCGATAGACAATCGATATTGACCTATCGAGCGGCAACACTAGTATGATTGCATAGATATAATAGAGAAATTAAGGTATTCTGTGCCCTTGCGAGCTCATGTACGGCTATCTCGCCGTAATCAATTCCTTGCAATAACTCAATCTCATACGAATGTAGGTATTCGATCTCCATTAAATCGAATATTTAAGACTTACAATAAAAAAATTAAAAGCTAAATATATTAGATTTATTCGCTAGCAATAAGCGTACATTTAAGAAAGAGATTATTAAGCTATTGACAATATGAACAGTCGTAATTGCTAACATTCTATTGTTCTCTCTTTTTACTCTGCAGACACACACATAACACATATCATATATACACACACATACACAAATATATACTTATATGTTTTATTTATTTATGCACATACATACACACTTGAGTAAATAATGTAAGTATATTTATTAATATTAAGCAGTTTTACATTAACATAGGTAACACAGGTTCGCTGTTTGTAATTCTCAATTGTATTAGGTGACCAGCAATGTTGAGTTTGCAAGAATTTAATTGTTTTAGTTTTAAGCCTTCTAATAAGTTAAAATTGTAAACTTGTTTGTGGTTCCAATAAATTAAAAAAAAAAATTGAAAATCGGTAATGAAATACGTGTCTGTACAAGAAATGCGTACAGTAAGTTTAATTAGAATTCGAAACCTTTGAGGAGTTTGAGAACACTTTATGTATTAGAATTCCTAATAAATGTAATGTAATAAAGCACATAAATGGGTTCTTTAGTAGCAATTGTATTTCTTCAATTGAAAATTCTATTTTGTACACCGTAAAAAAACAACAAGTAAAACATTATTTATAGTTAGAATATAAACTTTTCAAGCCGGCCTCAAGTTAAGCTTTTGAGTCGTTACCGAGCTGGACTTCTAAAGATAAAGAAAAACTTTTCGATTCCAATTTGGCAGATGCTGCAAAAAGACGTTCTGAAAGTTAGTGCAGTAGCGACGAACCGAGCTAGTCCAGGTCTAGGGCCAACTCCAAACATCTAAAGACTTTCCAGAAGAAATCGACCATCTTAAATGGAGTGTGGACTCGGAAAGAGTATTACGATCGGTAAATTTTATCTTACTATATGTGTTGTATGAGTAGTATGCTAGTTTCTAGCTGTTTTATGATCACATAACTGATAACAATGTCAATCGCAACTTTAATGTAAATTAATTTAATCGAATGAAATTCTTTGGATTTTATTTTGTACATGTAACCTGATTGATGCAAAAATCTGTTTTTCAATAGAGAATATATATTATAGCCCGACTCTGAGAGGATTCTGTTGTAATATAATTAATAAATCTCAATGTAAACACTTCCATTTAAAACGGTGACCGATATAAATTTATATCTCAAGATGTAATAATGGGAAAAAATCGTTAATATAAATACACAAAGCAACTGGAAGTATATATGATACACGAGTGCTCACAGGTAAATTTACGTTATCATCATCATCATCATCATGTCAGCCTATTGCAGTCCACTGCTGGACGTGGGCTTTTTCATCAAGCTACTGCCAGCCATCTATTAATCTAGGTTATGTAACTACTCAATTGATTTGAATTGATTCGAAAACTATTATAATCTACTCGCACCGTTACAACACCTAAAGGTTTAAACTTGCAGCAGTTTCAGATTGAGCAAAGTAAGTTGAATGCAAAGAACATTTTATCGAGGTTATCAAGAACTATTTCTAAGCGAATCGTTTCCAACATCAAGAGTACGTGACCTAAACCTTGAAGAGAAATATGTTTCTGAGAAACAAAGACATGCCTGATTCATGAATTGAATGCTTACATACTACGTGAACATATTTTCCTTGAACATTTGATAAACTATTTATTATACTTAATTTTGTTTCGAAGAAAATTCTAAGTTCTTATTAAATTCGGTTTAACGTTTTCTTTATTAAGTATTGATGACCTGATTTACGCAGTAGCTCGGTGTTGTGTGTAATCGCACAGAGTCCTGAGTTTAGTTCTGGGTAACGTTAATTTACAATGCGATTTTTTTTAAATTAGGTATTGAGGTTATATCGGGAAATGAACAAAAATGTACATTGTATCCATTGATTGTATCACAAAGATGTTACTCTACTTTGACACCATAATACTTAATAGTAGGTGTGTTTTCTGGTGCATTTTATTCATATTTCTTGTTACTTGTTTTAGTTTGCGAGAGTAATTAATATGATTGAAGTGCTGCTACTAAAAAGAGTAGCTTACCTTCTAAACTTACGTACTTCTACGGACTAGTCCTTCAAACACTAGCGATTTCTCTGTAACTAGCGTGCATTTTGAGTTCCCAAAAGAAAATTTGTATCACACAATTACACGAGTAAAATAAACTATGAAGTTAAGCCCATAAAAACGAGGTAGTCCTGTAATACTCTCAAGGTGTGTGAAATATAGACAAGGCCCGTATGACGCGATATGAAATTGCAATGAGAGGTCGGCCGTCTCAGGCCGCCCGACAAATCCCGCTAACGCCTTCATTACCCACACGTCAACCCTCTTCTGCCGTCTTCGTCACGGCCTCAATCTTTTCGCGGATATTACCCTTAAATTATGACAAAAGCGCCACATCGGGAGCTGCATAATGAATCCCGCTAGTGATGAATGGCGTGTTTCATCTTCCATTGACATTTCCATCAAATACTTTTTGCCTCGTTTCGTCTGGGAGCTCCGTCGCTGCAATTTGAATGTGATGCGAACTGGTCCTGATCGGAAATGACACATAAAGTTAGATAGTGACCGACAGGCATTTTTTTGTTTTGTAATAAAACAGGTGTTTTATTTTATTGTGAAATCTACAACAACCATGTTCTACAAGCTCAGGTTCATAGAGGCATAGATAATAGAGTAGCGTTATAGCCCAACAAATGCCGCAGCATACACAACACCCAAAGTAACAAACAGTAGTCTTACTAAAATTAAATAATTTTATTTTTAAAAATTTACCAACTTACAGCAAACATTACAACACGTATCGGTTGTACCATTTGAATAAAGAAAATGATAGAGTTTCTTTGATATAAAGCTACGCAGAAGGGTTTGGCACATTTTGCCGACAGCTAAAGATCTAACGTCAAAAGGTCGACAACGAATTGCCGAATGCACAAATCGTCGATAGTACGTTATGTCAAACGTTTAATACGTACGTTCGTTAATACGTTACTACGTAACGTTTAATACGTTAAAACCTTACTGACGAACGTAAAATGACAATTGCAGTGTCCCCAGGTGAATTAACACCACAACACTTTTCAAGAACATTGCTCATGATAAATCAACAACTCTTTACAAAAAAACGCATCCTGGTTTACAGCGAAAAACGAAATCCATCAATACGATAATCGTTTTTCGAATTGCTTACTATGAAACAACTTCTGACAGACGATATTTCGTTTTTTGACGTAATAAGTTCCGAAAACTAACCACAAATTATACGATAGCCCTGCCCGTATCGTTTTAGGGTCAGTGGATGTATTAAAATAATATTTAAGTAAAATTTTGCGATGCTTACTCGTAAAAAAGCAATTTTAGAAGAAGATATTGACAAAAGGAGGAAAATTAGACTTCTTTATAAAGTTATAATCACAATATATTATAACCTTATTATGAAGACTAGGAAAAAGTCCTAGTGCCTGTTGTGTTGGGAAACCAAGCATCACAACTCAACTCTATTAATTATTGTCTTACAAAGGGCTTATTGTTGGGCGAGTAATAATAAATCAATTACAACCAATTCAGTTTTATTAATGCTTAAGGTAAACCAGTCATTTACACTCAAACATATTTAACATAAATCAACCAAATCTTAACTTACATTAAAGACAAAGAAACTGATGAGGTCGGAATCCATTGACCAATAAAAAAAATATAAAGTGAAGTGATCAACACAATGCAGAACAGCACTGGTAATTTCCATCTACCAAAATATGAGACTCAATTAAAAGATTTTTTTATATTATGTTTTTTATTAAGCATAGGAGCGGTTTTTATTTTTAACCCGTCAACTTTCAAATATGATGATGAATGAGACCTCAATGGAATTTCTATTGTCTCGTTTATATATGCTTAATAAGAATATATAAGATAAACGTTTATCAATCGACTTAAAAAAGGAGGAGGTTCTCAATTCGACTGTATGTGTTTTTTTTCTGTATGTATGTTACGCAATTACTCCGCCAGTTATGCACTAATTTTGATGATTCTATTTTGTTTGGTAGATACTTCAGATCATACTTCAGAGGTGATTCCATATAAATTTATTAAAAAATAAATTTATCGAAACTGATTTAGCGGTTTTTGAGAAAATAACAAAATATATACCAAGATGATGTTTTGGTTCGTGGTTCTTGTATCTATGTTACCCAATTTATTCGACAAATATAATTTGATTTTGATGATTCTTTTTTTATCGAATAACTAATACTTCAAAGATACTATAAGTAATAAAAAAATTTTTACTCCTACACGGGTGGAAAAATAGAGGATGAAATCGGTATTCAGCAGTTAACTTTTGTTTGCACTCTTTTGATTTGTTTTGATAAGGATTTATCACTACATGAAATAAGTAAATTTTATAAAAATAAAAAACCTGAATACATTCAAACTCTGATCAGCTGACACCGACCAAAAGATTTGGTACTTGAGTGATAACATTATTTTTAACTTTTTACTAAGTACTAAAACAGAATTACAGGGTTACATTTCACGGTAGTGCCAATTTTTCAGGGACCACTCAAAATCAGTAACTAAATCGGTCTACGTAAAAAACAAACTTTTTTTTTTCATTTTTCATTCTTCCATTCTGCATTTGAAAAATAGAATACATAAAAATTTACGATTGTTCGATTAAATTGCACCTTATGTACACTGCATGAGGTTTTTGTTGGAGCAGCGTCGGCGTCAGCCTGTGACTCTGATGAATGACGGCGCATATCGAGTTTTTTTTTTCCGAAAATTTTAAGTATATTTTACTCCAGAAATACGACGACTGAAATTAATTACGAAAAATTTGTATTTTTATATTGTTCTATAGACCTTATTTTAAAATTCGGCACTACCTTGAAATGTAACCCTGTATACGTAGTGATTATTATTTTTAAAATGATTTTCGATTTTTAATATTATTACGGTATGTAACATCCTTGTCATACAATCACGAAGTCGTCTCGAAAATGTTTCTATGGATCCGATTAAAGCATCGGAATTCAAAAGTGTTTCGAAGTAAGCCTATCGTTTGTCTTTCGTTTTGTCCGAAACATCGTATTTCGTTTTTCGTAGTAGACGTCCTGAATCAATCGAAACGTTTTGGAAATAAATAGCAAAATCCAAGTGCACACACACACACAAACAAACAACTTTTTACCCTAAATGCATATACCTTTTCCATGCGTGGGTAAATTTGGAAGTCACTGGGGGAGGCCTATGTTCAGCAGTGGACGTCCTATGCTTGAAATGATGATGATGATATTTAGATTGTCTGTGCGTATAAAAACGTTATAGTAATGGGTGAAAAAACCTTATCTTTTAACTCAAAAAAATATGCTCCGGCCAAATGTTACCTCGGCGTTATGTAATTTCGACGAATATATTAAACGTACTATTGATGATTTGTACATTGGGCAATCCGTTGCCGACCTTTTTGCGCCAAACCTTTTAGCTGTTGGCTAAATGTGCCAAACCCGAAAGAAGTATCTAATGAGCAATTAGTTATCCAATACTAATTTTCAACTTATAATCGATAGGGTTCCTCGATTTAACAGACATAGAGGTCTATAGGTATTTTGTCATTTTGTCGATGTAAACATATAAACTCTTTTTTTATCAAACCAATATCAAATAACACTTTCAACAGGCGGTCGGTGTGAAACTAAGTTACATTCTCGATATCATATTTTGCGTCGTGTATTTTGCAAAAGTTCATAGGAATGTCAACTGACACTGTCGTCGAGTTGGAAAGAAAACCGTTAACTTAAAACGAGCAGACAAGAAACTTGTTGGTCAAAAGATGTACCTGCCTTTATTTTATGCTGCATAAAGTTTTCTTTCATAAGTCTTCGTGCAATTCATCAAACTTGTAAAGATATTTTTTTTTTGGTGGGAAGAAGATTGCCTTCAAAAGACACTCGTGATTCTTAGTAAACTAGCGTAAGATTTTAATGTTTATTTAGAATTTTATTTATAAAATGTAGGCAAGTGCAAGCATACATCGTATTAAAATGATTTGCTATTGATGTTAGTATTATCGATCTTCAAGGCATAATGAATATAGTGATAGTACGAAGTACCTACAACATACCTACCTACCTACTACCTACTTACATATGAAAAACATTGCTTATTTTTCTACAGTCGGGTAAACAAATTAATTTGTCAAAATATTAACAATGTGGACTGATTGAAGCGAACTTTTACTGTGGTAATTGCGACAGCTAAATACCTGCACCATTCTAATTATGTATGTAGATTTTTATATGCTACAAAAAAAGGCAACTGACTCCGTTTGCCATTGAATAAAAACCATTATTTATTTACGACCCAATAATAAATGCGAAAAAGTTAAAAGATACCATTAAACCAGCATCCTGCTGATGTTTAAAAAGATAGACCTATAAAAATGTGCCTATCATAACAAAGCTTGTAACTTTGAAATGAATAATCTTCACAACCCAGAGGGTTGCTCATTAATGAATATTTAAAAAATGAATGCGATGAGAAATAAAAGCCCCGTAAAATGTTTGCGCGTGAGTCAATTTTTAACTAGGGTTTTATTCATGTGAATCAAACACCAAATTCAAAGCTTTCTTAGTATTAACCAACCACATAATAAAGTGAACATTAGTAGAACATTGAACTTCATGTTAAAAGGATCATGTCCAATATGGGGTGCCGAGCACTACCCTCGAAGGCATTTAACTTTAATATCTTGTATTCCTTTTACTTTGAGCCGGTTCCAGTTGGATAAAAGCTCTTGGCTCTTTGCGAATCGTGCGGCCGGCAAACTTCCTGGCTGGACAAACAAATTTATTCCTCGTTTCAGTCATATTCGCACATTTTATGTTGTTCCTAAAATAATGCTCTGTACTGCATAGGAAAATTAGCGAATAATTGGACAATCAGCGTAAGCGATTCTGTAATTGCGATTATTCCTTGCGGTATTCTGATGAACATGCTTTAAGTCCGATGGGGGTTTTAAATGACATTATTTTAGAATTTTTCCAAATAAAAAATAAAAATAAAATTGTATCAACATTCAGACCAGTTCACTTTTTAAAGAAGTAAGTCATCTGGTTTTAATCATAAACCATATACTTGTATATAAAAAAGTAAAAATCACATAGAAAAAGTTTTCAAAAACCAATAACCTTAGTCAGTTAAAAATTACGATTACACTGTTTTTCCACGATTTCCATCCATCCATATATCTGTATGTCACAGCAATCTAAGTCGGTGGAACAGGCTAGAAAACTAAAATTAAGCAGGATTTAAGGTAATTGTATACTTAAAGATTATATTTTAAATAGGTAAGTACTAAACACAAAGTTTTCTATAACAGCAAAAAATAATGCTACGAATTACGAATACTTTTAAGTATTTTCCCCAAAACACAAAACCTTCCGAACATGAAACAATAATAAATATAGTGACACGTACTACTACCAAATTCATTATGCCGTTTTTTCACATGAGCTCACAACGAAATAGCATGGGTATTTACATGCGAATACATAAAGTTACCCTACAATAGTATAGCACTAAAGACACCTAAGAATATTACTTTTCTTTCTACAATCGGTAAAATAGTTCGAAACTTTTTCTCTTATTTTCCTAAATGCTTATGTAAGCGACTAATTATTCATTGCTCGTTAGTTGTTTAGTTATACCAAAGATATCTTTATATTCTTCTTTGGTTGTACTAACAGAACCATGCGGTTTCTATGCACAGGTGAACGTACAATGACGAGTAGGTGAAATGTTAGAACTTTATTCAATCTTTATAGAGGGTGATTGGTAAAACGATACATTCCTCTTGGAAGGTTCTTCATAAACTGACGTCAAAATGTAAAAAAAACTTACCTTCCCAAGCAAATCATAAAAACTGATCATGTAATTAGTATGTAGAATCAACTTAATTTTTTTACCTTGTGTTTATTTACAAAAGTTATTGCAATTGGGTTTATCTATCACCTCCTGAGAGGAATGTATCGTTTTACCAATTGGTTTGGATTTGGATTGGATAATTATCCTGTATAGACAATTAAGAGTAAGTAATTAATGCCCGTATTTTCTTTCCTAGGTTTACTTCGCTTGCAACAGCTGTACCAGAGCCTTCAGCCGGGCAATGCCACCTTCCGCATTTCGAACGTGAAGCGAGTGAACAACGCTACAGACGTGGTTGATTTCCTCCGTGCCATCGAACGGCTCGATCGCTGGAGCAACAAGCACGTGGTGTTGGACTCCACCACACAGCTTGCCAAAGAAGCTCTAGTTTTACACGTACGTGACGTGCAACTGGGGCGAAGAAACTATCACTATTTCCTTAGTGGATTGGTAAGTTCCCTGACTCCTTGTTAGTAGCTGAATTCAGAAACTGTGACGTAGGTACTCACAGAACGCCGTACCGTTGGATTTGGAGCGTACTAATTACCTATAAGACGGCACAACGAAACACTGGCGCTTCTTGACTTCTTGTTTGGAAGCTGTTAATGAGAAATGGGCTGTACATAGATAAGATTATCTATTTTCGTTTAACAAATCCATGAGGCATCTTCTATTAAGTTTAAAATAAAATAGTAGGTGTGTTAAAAAGTAAAGGTAGATCAATCTTTTTTAAATCATAACTTAGAAAAATGATTAAAAACGACATTCTAGTGCCATGTTTAAATTAATTTTAAAAAAACTGTGAATCGGCATGCAAATCTATAATTTTGTAAGCGCTCTTACTTTCCGTGTTTACACCGACATTTATAAATTGACGCTACATATGTATAAGTAGTCTCGTTTTTCTTTGCTTGTCCAATATTGTTAACAATCTTGACATTCCTTTTTAACCGACTTTAAAAAGGAGTAGTTTCTCAATTCAGTTATATGTTTGTTTAAATGTGTGTTACCTCAGAACACCGCCATTTATGAACCATTTGATTTTTTTAAAAAAAAGAAGTGTATTAGTCCAGATTGGTCCTAATTTTCTTAAAATAAAATTCCGATGTAGGAATCCATGACGATCTCAGGAAATCCTAAAATATTATAGTTAAAATATTATGTATATGATTTTAGTATTTATTAACATCAAATCGAGTACTTGCTATCGGAAAGTATCATCTGGTGCAATAAGGATGAACTAATGTTGAAGACCATAGGTGGCCACAATAGTATACTCGTATCATAAGTGGCGATAAAATATTATTTTGATTAAGACAGAACTCCATAATGGAACAACGTATCAGAGCTGTGTTTGGGCCTATTAGAATCGGAATGAGATGCACTTTAGCTATAATTATTTATACAAAATGTAAATCAAAGATCGCCATTTAGAGTGGAAAGATAGGTAATGAAATCACACCTGTCAGTCATTTTTGGAGTCGGGGCCAGCCTTGTACTTTTTAAATGTTTTTGTTTGCACCGACTCCTAAAAGGTTTGTGTCAATGTTTTATTGAAGTTGGTATTTTTTTTAACACGTTCAATGCGTTACGTTACGTAATTACGTTAGGGTGTATAAAGGATCTCCTACGTAACTTTCAGCTTATGCGGAGTTCAAAACTTTGTTCTCTCGCTCTGTGCGGAAAGCTATTATACCTAAGCTATTATTTCTAAGCGTAGAAAAGAGATAAATATACCTTTTTAATTTCTATAAACAAGGTAATCGATTGATACAATGAAATATATTGGAGATCGATTAGGTCACTAACGCATTGAGTCAAAATATATTTAACTCTGTGCGATAGGAGATCTTACGCATCTCCTAAGTTATAAGCCGCATAGACGCAAGGAGTGGAGTGCGGGCTGCGTAGACGCCGCTCGCTTTAGTTTAGTGTAGCAACAATTTTCGATGTAATATGGTAAGTAATAAATCAAACGTGATGGTTTAAATATTTAGCCTAAGCATGGAACATTGTTTTAGGTTCGATAACCTTTTCATGTTTGCATTCAATTATGCACGAACCGTCTCGTAACTTTACATTTATATTTCAAATCCTTATTAATAAGTGCTGTTTACGGATGATTGCCAATGGGGAAAGTATAACTACAGCTTAAAATTTTCCATTTCTAAATATCCTCTTGTTTGTTTTGCAGTCAGTAAAATTTTCTACCATGCAGTTTTTAACTTAAATGCTTAGTCCTACCAATTTTTTCTATAATACTTTTAAATGGGGTTTATGGTACACTACCTATATATACAACTATACAAGAATAACAGATAATGCTTTTCAACAAGGAAAAAAAAAGAGACGGTGTGTAGACTTTTAAACAAAATTAAGACTTACAATTAATAACACAGAGGCATCCAAGAAAACCAAACGAATTATCACGTATTGTATTAAATGTGATTAAACAATGTGCTAACCGTGCTTAATAAAAAGCATTACCTATAATTTTGAATAAAATTATGTGATCGACAACTGTCATTTAGTTCTATTCCCTTAACAAGACGTTATAAAAATTATGTTACCATTATTTGCGTTGTGAGATGAAACCGATACCGTAAATTGTTTTTTTATTTGCTATTTACTTGTTTGTCACAGCGGGTCCGTGGCTTACGCCCCCAGTGGAGGACGCACCCGTGGTTGACGCCCCCGATTCTAATAATTTTATGATTCCTTTTTTGTGCTTCTGCACTAAGTACATTTAATGACAAAAGTGTACCTTAACCTAAACAAAATATTAAATGTATCATGCGTGGTCATTATAATCTAGTTTCAAATATTTTATCGTGTTAAAAAGTGATCAGTCAATTATTTACGGTATGTAGCTACTGTACATCATGAGTCACACTCCGTCACACCCCCGATAACGTCAACATTTTACCTGGGCCAAACCAGTCATATGTACGAAGTACCGAAAACAAAAAGACTTTCACACAAAGGTCAATTCCAAATAAAAGCAATTCTAATAAAAATCGTTATGATATAATATATTATAATCTTATGCCTTTTAGGCCTGCCAGTACATTTGATTAAAATTTTCTTCAAAGTAAATTAAACTGACCGGGGGCGTCGACCACGGGTGCGTCCACCACTAGGGGCGTAAGCCACGGACCCGTCACAACATCGTGCGAACCCATATTAGGATAGAGTGACTAGTTAATTACATCTCAGAATATTTACAAAACCATACTCTAGTTTTCCAGTGAAATATAAAAAAATATAAATATGATTTATTGTGAGATCGATAAGGTCTCCGACGCATAGTTGTTAAGCTTAACTACGAGTTATATTAGGTTTTAAACGCACTGTCTAGAAGTTCTTTGAAAATTCTAACGCAGCTAAGGTGTTAAATTTAAAAAAAAACTTTTTAACCAAATCATCAATAATACTAAATCCTTTCTATTGTAACAATTGGTTTATTTTATAGATTTGTATTTTTGTATACTGACATAGCAATATTGTTTACAATATTAGCAAGCAAAAAAACGGACCTTTAGGTACTAGATTTTCATTTCATTTCCTATTTTTCCACCCTTAGGGGTGAAATTTTTCCAAAAATGTTTTTATTATAGTATCTTTGAAGTATAAGCTATTCATCAAAACAATAATCATCAAAATCGGTCCACATTTGGCAAAGATATTAGGTAAGATAGATACTAAAATCAGTTGGCGTGGTACGGAGTTCATGCAATGTTTGATGATTTTTTTATAGATTCCATCATCCGAATTTAATCAAATTTATATCGAACCATTCTAAAAGTATTACCTTTCAAACAAAAAAATAATTATCGAAATCGGTCAACGTAGTAACGAATGATCGCTGAACATACATAAATAAAAATGAAAAATAAAAAAGATTCCGACGAATTAAGAACCTCCTCCTTTTTTGAAGTCGGTTAAAAATATCAGTTTGTAAGTTAATATTTTTTTAATTATGTGGTAACTCAAAAGCCAATTGCTAAAGTATCTTCTGACCGAGATCCCAAATATACGATATTTTGAATTTCAGTTAACAACGTATTATTTCGTGAAAATAGATTTTCATTTTCAATAACATTGTTCAGGTGTCAGGTATATCTATACTAAAATTTTAAATGCTTGTTTCAAAAGCATTTTGTAGATGACAAGGAAATGAGGATGTCCAACGAATGTTCCGTTTACCGCGACAGCATCAAAGCTGTCGCTTGTATGTTACATATACTGGCTTTGATATCGTCACCTTATTAAAACACGTCGATTGTTCAACAAAACTGAATGGAAATGGAGGCGTTAACGCAGTAATGATGATAACACAATACAATCCAATAATAATTTCATGTTTATTTCTATAAAATTATTTAATTGCACAGAAATTACACAAACACATACACCAAATATGCATGCGGTCATTAGCTTCTAATGCTAACTCATTCATAGAATTCAAACCGAAACATAATAGGTATTAAATAAATAAATTAAAAGTTTAGTGCAGAAGTCGCTGTTCTTGCATTAATATTGTTTCATGGTTTTAGACATTTATTTCACAAAACAGAATACAATTTACTTACACAAAAACTACCGACAAAAATATGTATATTGGTCATAACGCAGCCCGAGTCCACAAAACTTGGTTTATAACATCTTTTTAATTCTTTACGCAACGATGTTATGCAGTTCGAGGGTAATTAATCCTCCAAAACTATTAAAAGCATAAGGCAAAAAATATAAGTGAAGGGTCTACATTAAGTATCAAATTACACTGATAACCATTAGATTACAATTTTAAAATAAATTTTAAAAACTAGAACTAAAAATAATTTAAATATGTTTATAGAGAGAAGAGATTAGCTTTGGACTTGGTGCTGGATTTAACAAAACCTGAGTGTCGTTTGGATGTTAACACGATACATTTTAAGCTACGGCTGCCGATGTTGATATTGAAAGAACTAAATTTGTAGGAAATTTTAAGCAGAATTTTTTTTCAGAATAAATCATAATGTTATTTGTGAAGATATTCGAATTAAGGAAAAAACCTGAAAAACTTTATCCCCTAATTTTATATATTTTTCTCGGGCTAATTGGTTTCGCCTTGTTTCGTAATAATAACCACTTAAGTACAAAAATAGTATGTAATTAGCTACGAGTATAGCGCACTCGATTATCAAGTGTGTTTTACAAACTCATAAAAAAACCTAATTAAGTTTGTTAAAATGTCTTACAAGACGGACATTACATTGTCTTACAGACAGATTTAGGTTTTTTTTTTAGTTTGGTAATAAGTAGAATTCATGTTATTGCTAATAATGAATTTGTTTCAAAGTTTGTATGAACTAGTAGATTAATAAGCTGACGCACAGCACGACTGCAGCAATTAACAAAGTAGGAACTACATTTTGACGTTTTTAATTTTTTTGCATTAAATGTCTTATAATATGAATATCTTTAGCCTCATAAAGTTTCAATTGTCAAATAGAACTCTTTCTCTGTTTTTGACTAGGGAAAAAGTTGGATGTTGGAGGTAGTTATGGTGAGACAAAATTACCGGGGCACGCGACCCCGGGCGGTCGCTCGTGCGCCGCGCGGATCTGCCAGTCCCAATTTAGTTATCGGGAAGAGTGTACGCGCGATTTACTATTTTTCAACTCGTTTTATTACAATTAATGCGATTCTACGTTTTACATTATGTCTCGAGCTAAAAAAAGGCTAGACTTGGCACGGTCTTGTACTTGTCGTATGTCCCACTTACCTCATAACTAAGAATAAAAACTCCGATAGTTATTGTAGTATGTTCCACATCCGACAAAATTGAGAAATAAAACTGAGATTAATAATGTAGGATATCCCATTTCCGACATAGTGGCTTGGTCTTTTACGATTATTAACGTGACATATGGCCTTTTTTCACATTTCCTATTTATTACACTTTTTTACCTTATCATCTTTTAGCTTACGTTATTGCACCATACCAAATTTTGTTTTGATATGTAGACTTGTGCCAATTTTATGCCTGTTTCAAAAGTAATTCGGCCGTATTGAAAAGTATCGAATTTTCACATACGACCCTGTTAAATGCTGCAGTCGGCTGCAGTCCTGTGCACTTGTGCTATCATCGGACTCACTCCGGGTATAGTGGGTCTCTCGACCCATAATAAATGGCTCCACGCTGCATTCCGAATTCTGAATATTGGCTTTATCCCGTTGTATTCAATGGAATATGCTACGTTTTGACTAATCGCTCACTACTATCCACCAATTTGTTATACAGGGTTACATTGCAAAAGGGTGCCAAATTTAAAAAATAAGATCAAAGCAACTATATAAAGAAGCGTCTTAATCGTTATTATTTTTAATAATTATATGTAACGAAAAAAAATTACTTTAAAATATCCGGAAATAAAGTCAATAGAGAGACGCGCGGTCATTCATCAGAGGCGTAAGTACGGCCAGCCAACATGGACCTTACGCAGTGCACATACGGTGCAATTTTTTCAAGAATGAGTTAAATTATCCACCCGTAAGATTTTTTACAGCGGATAGGAATAATGAAACTTTAAAAAAAAACTTGTTCTTTGCATAGTTCGATTAAGTTACTGATTCTGAGCCACTCCTAAAGATTTGGCACCCCTTAGCAATGTAACCCTGTATGTGCACTAACTCCGGAAAGCTTTGTAACTTTGAGCACTCGATTTGGCTCATATTTATATTTGTTTGACTACACGTTAACGTGACAAATAATTTATCTTTGTAGGTTATGGACGATCGCTGGGAGAAGGAAGTGACGGAGTTTGGTGCTATCAACATAACCGGCTTCCGAGTTCTGGACTTCTCCCGAAAAGTCGTTCGAGATTTCATAGATGTCTGGAAGAAAGATGCTATTTCAGTAAGTGAGCTTGGGTTTTCTTGGCCTATCTTAATCTTTCGTTCAATATTGTTTTCTTATTGGAAGAAGTAATTGAGTAGGCAGAAGACGGGGGAGAACGCAACGGGGGAGAATCTAGCGTTAGACAATAAAAGACTTATTTGAGTTATTAGTAACTTTACGGGGATGGCCGTAAAGGATACACTTCCCTACCGCCAACAGGAAGCGTTTCGTAAGAGGCGACTAATTCCTGTAGCACGAGATGGGCAGCAGCGTCAGCGTGCGAAATGTTGTAAAAAACTGCGCTCGCCAACCCGCCTGCCAAGCGTGCCGAGTATTGGCAATCCCCCCCGATGAAAGTCATTGGGGAAGGCCTTTGTTTAGCAGTGGACGTCCTATGGCTGAAATGATAATGATAAAATGAGTTAATAGTAACAATTATTTTTCTCGTCATTGCGAGTTTTTTACATATTGATGGAACTACGCTAGCTTAAAGCGAAACAAGCAATAGAAATAATTTAATGGAAAACTTAATGTCTTATTCTTTTAGCCTCTGGTGTAGCTCTGTTGCAATAGCAGTTGCCCGAAGCAGTAGCTATTTCCCGCCGGACGCAGTCTAAATTTTTCTTTTAAAATATTAACCGAATTAACTGTCGTTATAAATGTAAAAATAACAGTTAAAATTAGAATATTGTTTGACGGCATGTTAATGTAACTACTGATTTCTACTTAATCTTAAATGTACACTATAACGCAAACTAAATATTTTAATAGGTTGTTCAGTGTTTTCCGTCTTCATTTAAAGGTTATATGGACGAGAAGCCAATTTAACCTTTTGTGAATCTGTTCTAGTCATACCACTAAGTATTCTTTCTTGGAAATAATTAAGGAGAATTTCCATCTTTGCGCCTCGCTATTGCACACTGGAGGTGACCGAAGTGGCTTTTCATTGAAATTCGTCAACTTGAGATGTCAGTCTGGGACCCCTTCCTAGCTGGAAGGGAGCGTAGCCCGCCATTACATATTTACGTGATGGCAATATCAAGTCCGCTGCAAACGGTACGATTTCCTGTCGAAGCACGCTCCCGAATCATTATGAATCTCTAATTATACATTCAGAAGACGAACTTGTTAAACCCTCCTTTTTTAAGAAAAACATCTTGTTGGCGGCTTAGACACGCGCGGCGCGGCGATCGCATTTTATTATTTTTCAGCTTAATTTTGTAAGCAAATCGGCCCATCTTGTATAATAGCGTATTATAATTCTACATTTTGACAAGATTTTTTACAGAGACAGGATACTAAAAAACCATAATGTGCAACCATTTCTGTGTAAGAAAAAAGGTGATTCAGCACACTAAAAAGGCGATCAGATTCTCAACTTTTACTTTGTACTTGTTCATTCTCTGCTACGTTGAAATACGATGCCTACGGTTCAGCATACGATCAACCTTACTTAGTGTACTAAATTGGCAAATTATAGCTTTCGAGCTCATAGTACGAACTAAACTAATTTAATGAGTTTTGATCCCTGTAGTGTACAGACGGCTTCAAGTCAAGATATGCATTTCCGGTATAACTAGTCGTGATTTCACCAGGAACGCTCCTCTTGAACCTATGTCGTGGCCAGATTGTAAAATTGATCATTTCATGATGTGACTGATCATTTCATAAAATGGTGGTGTTTCATGATAATGATAATGATAATGATAATGATAATGATAATGATAATGATAATGATAAATAATTTATTTCCAAGAACATGGTAACACAAGATCTTAGAGCTATGCAAAAGTACAACATATTCTGCCATTGGTTTAGGCGTAGAAATGTTAATGTTACAAAATCTGCTATTAAATTATTAACAAATTATACATTATTATTAATTGAAATAATTTTCTCATGAGTCGTCAGTTAACAGTCAAAGGTACTATCGTTTATTTTTGTATCCATAAATTCTTTATTAGAGTAAAAAGATGATAAAGAACAGAACCTGCTGCCTACATCATGATGTGGTCTGGCCAGATCAAATAATACTCAGCGTTTCACGATATAAACAGCTAAACACACGACTACTTCACGAAATGGTCAAACACTAGTGATCATATCGTAAAATCGTTACATTACTCACCGGTAGAAGCGCTAATGTTGCTTTGTTTTTGTGTTTAATAATTGCGAACAAATATTTTATTCTAAAAGTGAATAATAATGTGAGTGAAAAAAATTGAAGGTGAAAGTGCAGTCAAATATCGTTACGACACCAAGCTAGCTGATTTTTATGAAAGTCACTCAAAAAACGTACGTACGTAACGTCAAAAAGTTAAGAAGTTCGGAACGTGATTTGAGAGGTTAGTAAGCTATTCAACTCTTTTTATTTATTAGTTCTGTTTAAAAATAATAACTATTTAATATGTTTAATTCATTTATCAACCAAGTATACAAATATTAACAAATTCAGGTATTAATTTGTAAACGTATTATGATATGGCCAAACGTGGATTGATATTTCATCGAATGTTGACGTTTAAACGATATGGTCATTTTTAGTTGGCCATATCATGAAATACCACCATTTTGTAAAATGATCGGTCTCATCGTGAAGTGGTCAATTTTACGATCTGGCTACGAAACTTACATGACCGTGTTACAGCTCAAACTATGTTAAATCCTAAAACATTACAGATTAATCTAAGATTAATATTCGGAAAACAACATTAACCCCATTCACAATTTAAAACTATTGTAATGGGATAAGCCATTATGTGGTACCAGTTAATCTATGTGAGATTCCAGCTTACGATAGTTAATGTATAGCTTGACAGCTTCACTTGTAACCGCGCATGTTACTAGATGTTACTAGAAAAACCCAGGTTCATGTTTTACTTTTAAATATAAGAAATTTCGAACTATTATCACCAAACGTGGTAAGCCCATGTATGTATTTTTGACTTAAATATTTTCGTCAAAATGAAAAATGCCTTTGTTTTAAGCCAACACGATTTGAGAAAACTTTAAAGACAATATAAATACGAACGTCGCGTTTGGATGAATGTTTGTTACTCTTACGGCAGAAAGAATCTTGATGAAATTTCGCACGTAGATAAATAATTTTGGTCAGGAATGGCATATAGATATAGGGTGTATATAGGGTTCCCGTAGTTCTCCGTAGGATAGCTTTTTAATTTTTTACAGAGCAAGGGATTGACATGAATTTTTGCATATAGTTTATAGCTCAGAGAATGACATAGGCTATTTTGAATCCCGGAAAAATGCACGGTTCCTATGGGATAGAATAACAATTGTGTCCAATGGAAGGCAATAGGCTACTCATTTAAATTAACCTCCTAAGAGAGTAAAGTAGACATTGACAAGCCGCATTACACGCGAGCGAAGCCGCGGGCATGGCTAGTCATTACATAATTGGCAAATGATCTCGTCATTAAAAAAATCCTTGACATATACATTTATTATTATTTATTATAGAAAATGCATACCTAAGACTTATACCTTTTAAAAATATTAAACTTTAACTGTGACCAGCATAAGTATTAATCTCACATTACTTTAGCATCGATTACTTTACATCGATTTCTCACATTACTTTAATTAATTGCACCTATGAAATTATTATAATAGTGTTACACTACTCAATAACACTCATTTATTCAGTATATAGGCCCTCTTTCGGGCACTTATACACGTCCCAAAGTATAGCTTTACTCTACCACCGCTTCGGTACTACATATTGGCTGGTGATGAGAAGAAACGGCGCAACAAACTCGGTCATCTTTATCAGCCTTTTTTTTACAGGAAATACAGTTACAAGACATGTAGTAAGTGCGTGCTAAGCAGGTTAAGTCCATACACCCTTGTCGTTTAAATAATCGTCTACTTTATAATATCCTTTTTTCATAAGGACTTTCTTAATGTTGATTTTGAACTCATGTACAGGTAGTTCAACAAGAGTGTGGTACTCTATTGAAAAATTTAATGTTATTTAGCATAAAAGATAAGTACCCGAATCTGTTTCCTATGGTTGAAGCAAAATTTAGAGTTCGATCAAACACATTTACCAACAGACAGAATTGGAAATCGTCAAAGTTACAAATTATTTTCTTTGTGATCTTTCATTCTAGTTGGATTTTTGTTTTGTTAAAATACCTCTATTTGGCATCGTCGTTGCTATCCATGTTACTTGAAAAACCAAAACTAAAACTACTACTACTGCTACTGCAGGGCACAGGCATCACCTCAACTATGAGGTGGTTTGGGCCATTGTGGCCCTCGGGCCCTGTGCGGATAGGTGGAAGGGTGTTGCAAGGCCTGTCAGATGTTATCAAGCCGCCTTAAAGCCTCTAAATAGGCTTTACAACTAATATCAAGCGAATTAGCCGGGATCAATGTTTACCGTGCCTTCCGGAACACGGAGATGCCTGTGAGAATGGTCACCCATTCACTCACAGCCGCGGCGTGTGTTGCTTAACTTTAGTAATCACTACCAAAGCGCTGCCGCCTACAAGGACCTCTCACTGAGCTACAAGCATCTCAAAAAGCATAACTATTAAAAACTAGTTACATAATCGTCAATTTGTTGTTATTACCTACTATGTTACGTTAAAGTGCATTATTTTAAAAAAAACGGCTTAGTGCGTCTCGGGAAACGCGCAATGAAGGGTTTCGTAGTTTCCCGTCACAACATCATCTAGGTAATTTTCTTCTCCAAGCTCATTTTACAAGTTAATTCGGTAACTTGTTAAGCCTACCTAGCTGTATTAGAAAATAAATATTTTTAAACAGCCTATCGAACGATTCCCCATATCATGTGATAGACAAGAAAAAAAACATCTCCACTGTACGGGTAGGGGACGTTACCCTAAAAAATATTGTGTACCTACCCTACGACATGGCAGATATGGCGGAACTATAAGGTTTCCCTTTTGACTACGAAACCCAAAAAACCTAAGACGTAATCTAAATACTACTATTGCGGTGCGGTGTGTATTGGTAGTCTTGCGTCTAGGGGCAGCATATGCGTAGCTTGGGAGGGGGGGCAAAGGTGGAACCCTAAAAATATATTTGCCCACCCTTGACTGCATTATTATTTATTACTTGATCTCTCATTAAATTATGGTTAGTTGAGCTGGATGGCAGTTTAAGGACAGGTATTTTATTCACATCATTCTTCGCGTTCGGCTCGCTCGCAGATTATACGTAGGTCACACTATACGTTTTGCGTAACTTAAAAAAAACAAAATGTTATATTAAACAAAATATTATGTTTATTGCTTTTCAAAATACTCTCCTTTACATTTTAAACATTTTTTCATGCGATCGAACCATTTTTTAAAACAGGAGGACCACAGATCTGAAGGCATGTTTTCTACGTGCTGATTGAACGCTATCACTGCCTCTTCGGAGTTGGTAAAAGTAAAACCTCTCATCAAATCTTTGATTTTGGGGAAAATTCAGAAATCACAGGGTGCTAGGTCGGGGCTATGCGTAGGATGGGTGACGAGTTGTACTTTTTCGAAAGCTAAAAATGGCTTTGTTTTGTTGGCCGTGTGTGAAGAGGCGTTGTCATGATGTAGGAGAACGCGGCTTTTGGGTCGTCTTTCAGGAACTTTTTCTAACACCCTGGGTAAACAAATGGTAGAATACCACTCGGCATTAACACTCTTTTGATCTTCAATTGAAATTGTACAGATGGGACCTTTAACTGAGAAAAAAAACGCATTCATCATTTTTTTAACAACGTTTCTCGCCTGCCTCTCTTTTGTTGGCCTGTTCTCATTTTCAAACAGCCATTCACAAGATTGTTTTTTTTTCGAGTTAGAAACAATAAAATCACATTTCGTCTCCTGTGACAATGTCATAAACAGCATTAGAATGTCCGTGGTCGTACTTCAGTAGCATCTGTGAGCACCATTCCACGCGAGCCCGCTTCTGCTCCGCTGTCCGTTCAGGAGGGATCCAACGACAGCAAAGTTTCCGAACTTTCAATTCTTACTGTAATATTTTCTGAATTTGGCTCATACCAATCCCTAATAGTCCTTAAATTGTCTCATAGGTAATCCGCGGGTTCTCTTCAATTAGCCGCTTAACAGTAGCCACATTATTTTCGTTGACGGCAGTTGAAGGCCGCCCTTCACGAAATCCGTCATGTAAAGAAACTCGACCTCTCTCAAATTCAGCAAACCATCGCCTCACAGTGCTCAAACAAGGTGCTTCTCTCCCAAAAGCATTTTGAAGACGAGTGGCATAGTTTCGCGGAGAGAGAGAACTTTTAAAATCATAAAAAATCATCGCTCTAAAATCTTTTCGACTTAATTCCATTTTCGTTGCGTACGTAGAACTTTGATGTGTGATAAAAAACAATTGACAAATCATTTCCCGCCAATTGTTTTTTTATTACTAAGAAGGTTGCAACGTTTAAAAAAATATAACATTCGAAATTCAAATAGTTCCGATTAGCTAAAAGTGCAAAACTTTTAGTGTGCCCCATGTATCAATGCTTAACAGCCAAAAAAGGATAAACACCATTTTTTACAAAAATTTATTTTATACAGGGTGGTCCAAAAGATGACGTACAAAATATTTTTTTGGATTCCTTACATCCAGGGCTATCCAAATATACCCTAGACTGTTTAAAAATGGAACACAACGGGTAGTGGCTAGATGACATAAACAGAAGATTGTGAATCTCTTAGGCGCTCCTTGGTTCGCACCAAACCACGATGAAGAGATTCAGAATAAATAGAAATGAATAGCTAGACATTAACACCTATGTACGATTATAGCTATACGTAGTGGTTACTTGATCAGTGACAGCTGTATTGACATAACCTGACCGGAAACTAAAATTCCACCGCAAAATGCAAGCCAGCAGTTGTTGGAGCAAAAGCGATTAGTGAAAAAAGATGAAGACATTTATAGGATAAAAACAATACACCTACATTTAAAAGAAAAGCGGAGAGAAAATATATTCCAATCAGTGAAAAGGATTTTTTCGGTGAAAAGTAGGCTAAATGGCGGATAAGTTATTTTAATATAAAGAAAGACGCAAAAAAGATTTCGGCAAGTTTGAAGGCACAAATGTAACAAGACGGCTTTCATACATTCTGCGTGGCGTTGCTGCTGTCGCAGTAGCCGTTGCCGTGCCCTCAAGTGTAAAAATTCCCAATATCTCAATTTGTCGCGCTTCCTTTGTCTGCAGCTATTTTCCGGTTACATTAAAATAGTACTTTTCGCTACTATTTACATTTATAATTAAATACTGTAAAACAATTAAAATATATAAAATTAATTCACGACATTGACATGAGACAATCATGCATCTGCCATTCAAGCCCTGATTGATGGATTAATCGTTTTCAAGTCTATAGATTGATGTAATCGACTGCCGTTTTTCGACGACGTTCGAACGCTGTTGACGCTCTATGTTTGATCATTGCAATAACACAAGCGTAAAAACTTAGTCACTATGTTATTTTGGCATTTTTTTCTGCTATATTTTGTAAGAAAGTTAAAAAGTATTAAACTAATGTATAAAATATAGACTATTTCTTCAATTAAATGTTAAAATCGAATTGTCAGGATAACTCGTAGTCTCTTGTACACCGATGTTCAAACGTAACTTAAACATTATTTTACTGAAATAAGGGTAGTTCTTTTGGTGATTTACCTTAATTTTTGTAATGATATGAAAAATCCATTCGCGCTACATGCAAGAATAAAAACTAATCTTTTAAAATCACGCGTTATTTTGTTTCAATTATTATTCACGTCTTTACAATCAGAGAACTAATTGTACGGAAATACGAGGATTTCTAGGACGGCCTCTTAAAAAATTTTAATAATTTTTGACTCAGTCATTCATCCATGATGGCTTAAGCAGCAAACAGTATTACTCAACACAGTTTGCAGCTTAAGTAATTTAAAAACTATCTTCATTTAAGACAGTAATTCTTACTTAAGATTTTGTTCTAGGCTCAAGCGGCACTAATGTATGATGCTGTACAAGTGCTGGTCGACGCAATCCTGCGACTCCTGCGCAAGAAACCTGACGTCCTGCGCAACACGATCCGCCGCAACGCAAACCTGAACACCAGCCGTGCCATCGACTGCAACCCTAAGGGCAAGATTACTCCTTATGAACACGGAGACAAAATCTCGCGGATGATCAAAAAGGTACAGATATTTAACACTTGTTTTATACTGGCATTTCTAAATAAATTCAAAAACGTTTCTTCATTTAACTGTTGAATATTCGCCGTGCATTAGAGACGTTACTCTTTTGTCTTATGTATGTCTTGTGTATATAGCGTATGTGTATGGTATGTTTATATAATATGATGTACTCACTTTAAGTCTACTAAACGCGTTTTACTGCAACTTACAATTACCGCCTATGGCTATAGTGTAAAATTAAACGTTTATGTACACGTAAAGTATTTTGAATTTATTTGTTTGTGCTATTCATAGTATTATAAAACACATTAGCTCAATCAAATTATAGTGCTTGATGCAATTCCAATGTCTTGCGCTGAGATTTTATAATAAAAAACATTCGACACCGATCGGTCGAAACGGTCGGTCAAATGCCTAAGTATTTTGTTGTACTCTAAAAGGTATTTCAAAGGTTGTGCTGGAACACACCACAATATCTACTTATGAGACAAAAGATCCGTGGTTTGCTTCGGCAGCCCTTTATTGCTACAATGCAGTACTTAATATAAGGTGTGCGCTTGTCTCACTCAGCCACCCTTACAGTGGACCCCCGAAAATTATGCGTTTAAAAAAATATTTTGATTTTTTCTCACTGTAACAAACCGCTATTCTCTGACATCAATTTAAATTCCCCTATTGCCCATGCGAATGATTGATGCCAATTCATACATTCAATTACGACTGCTAGCGAATGCTTCGTTATTCATGCGTGTGGGATGCGTGGAGACGTCATTGTGAATCTATGTAAAATTTAACGTATCATGTGCGTAGGTAAGCTTCGCAATTCGTTACGTTCATATTATGTCAGCGAGCAGCGCGCGGGTAATATTGAGTTTGACGTCTTAATGGTGTGCGTCGAACTAAGTACCGCCTTCAAGCGCGCCGCTAACATAATTATAATATCATGTTAATTAATTAACAGAAACCCTTGCAAAATCACGCGAGCTTCATAAGTGGAGCGTACAAAACCTTCTGTTAGTGAATTAGTGAATTTATAATTAAATCTTTAAATACATAACACAGTCCAACATTTTCTCACATTAAAAATTGCCACAAATGCGTGTCTCGGTTTTTTATCTGCCTTCAAAGTTAATTAAATCTGAAAAATGCCGTCCACGAGCATATTTTATTTGCAGAGTGTTTAAAATGTTTCGTTATAGAATGTTCTAGACGTTCTCTAGAGTTTTCCTTTGAAATAAGAGATGGCTGAAACACTCACATAGCTATGCTTGTACATTTTATTGAGCGCGGGGCGAAGTTAATTTGTTGAACTTCGTATATTTCAGATGACTGACTACGAGTATTTTAAATAAAAAAATGTAAAGTAGTTCAAAAAAGCGACTAGTTTATACTACGTCAAGTCTTAAGTCCACTTGCACATCTCCGGATTAATAAAATTTAATTCCGAACTATCTATTAACACGTTAATTAAACATAGTTGTAGAACTGTAAGTTTGTATGATGTTAAGAGACAGAATGACATCTTAATTTTGTAATAAGCTAATCCGGTGATGAGCAACAGAAGGTTATTGTTTAAATCGGTTGCACTCATCTTGCTAAAACTTGGCTAAAACCCTTGCCTCGTGTTAATTTGAGGTCTACTTTGCTCATTCTGTAATATTCTAGCACAACCGCATATTTACTTTCACTCATAAAATCTCTTCTAAAAGAACCAGACGACCTCTATTGCCGCGTTTGTTGTCTATTCAAATCTTCCCTGTCATACGCAACTTTAGGGCACAAAGAACTTGCAAGCAGATGAGACAATATTTATGGTCTGCATCGCAATTGCATATACACCACAAGTTTAATTTCTCAACCACCCAACCCAAGATTCCTTTACAGTGTCCATCTTTAGGGCAAACACAATAAAGCGTTTTACATTAACCCTTTGCGTGCCTTGAAAAATTTTTCTTATTGTTTTCCATTGTTTTTCCGGTCTACCGTGGGTAAGTGGCACGCAAAGGGGCCATGGTTACTCCGGAGTCCGGAGCCGAAAGGTACTCCTCTAAGGGTGAGAATGTTTTTGGAAAATTTTCGGAGGACAAGTGTCCAAGCTTTTAGAAGGTTGTTTCAATAGATTAACTCAGCGAGACACGGCGCCGCTGGTAGAAGCTAAAGAAGCTTCAGCTTTTCAATGGCGCACGCAACTTCCCAGGTAGCAGATAAAATATTTCGCAGTGATGTAGGTTTTCTAAACAGCCGCCATTATGCGACAGTAGGCGGATTGTTGGGACACTGGGAGTGCCTGGTATTTACCCGGCAAGAAGAAAAGAGCGAGACATATAGAACTTAGCACGTTTAGAGTTTCCCTGAATATTGTAGTGGTATATCAACGGAGTGTGGTTTAAATAAAATGTTTATTAAAACAAGCTTTCATTTAAATGCGCTGAAAAGAATAAAATAAATTTTTCTCTTAAACCTTTTACTATCAATTTATATCTTCATTACACAATTTATATGATATAAAAGCTTCTCAGTCTGTTCATTTCATTAAACGCATCATTGTTGCGATATCGTTTTCCGGTTAATTGCGAATAGTGTAATTCTTCATTAGGGAGACCTTCTAATGATTGTAACTTACTTGTGGCCACGTATGCTTGACAAGCAGTGAAGAGCTTTGAGCCTAAGTGTACAACGGCATGGTTGACAGTACTACCCTGCATTTTTGTACTGTGCAAGCCCAGCATAATAGGCAGGCATAGGCATAATAGGCAGGCATAGGCATAGGCAGCATTCTTCGTTCTGCAGTGCCGTGACTATATTTTGTTAGAAATGCAGTCTTGGGTTGATTCGATAAACAAGCTGTTTATCGAATCAACCCAAGTTTACCGAAGTTTATACAGACGGATTCTGAGCCATGTTTACAAGCTGTTATCGAGAGTCATCACGAATTGTATCGCACGTATGTTCGATGACTTTCAGTCTCCCGAAGAATCGGGTTTCCGAAAAGGCTTTACTATAGACCACATCCTTACGCTACGGCTAGTTATATAGAAGACCGAGAAGTATAACTTGCCACTTTGCTTGGCGTTCGTGGCTATGAGAAGGCCTTAAATTCGATCGAGACCTGGGCAGTGCTACAGTCTCTCCAGCGGTGCCATACGAGGTGCTGAAGTGTTTATACAAAAAAGCCACCATGTCGGTCCAAGTACAGGAGCAAAGCATGAAGCCGATTCCTCTGCAGACGTATATACAGGGTGTAACGAAAAGGTGAAATAAAACTTTAAGGGGTTATTCTACGGCTAAATTACATCAACTTTTTCTATGGGACCAACATCAAAATCGCAAAAAAAATAAACACTTTCCCATACTAAAACGCGACCAGCTGGCATCAGTTTGTATGGAAACGTCATTTTTTTTTTGAGATTTTGATGTTGGTCCCATAGAAAAAGTTGATGTAATTTAGCCGTAGAATAACCCTTTAAAGTTTTATTTCACCTTTTCGTTACACCCTGTATAGTTACATACATACATTGCAAGTTAAATAAAAGCTTTTGAAAAGCACGTTATTTCTGGAGCTGGCCTTCTGTTTGACGCTAAAACAATGGGCTCTGAGTATCGATGACCTGTGTAGGTGGATTTTCTGGTAGCGTGTGTGTCGACAGTGCGCTATATCGACGCCTCATCAGGACAGTTTTAGAGGCCAGTTAGCTGGTCGCTTGCGTGAGTGGAAAGAGTAGGTTTGAATTGTAGATGGATTAGGCCTGAGGGCGTTTGCGTTCTTAGTCTGGCTCAACCATTTAGGTAAAAATGCTGTAAGGTTTTTTTTAATGGCATATTCTATTGTTACCCGACGATCCCAATGTTTACTTTTTTGTGTGTAGTTGAGTAGGTGGCGTTGCAAACGGGTTCTAGGATTGTGTATTTAGATGGGTCCCTGGATGGTCAAATTTCCCAATTAGTAGATGGTACTGCGATCAAAATCTAGAAGAAAATTTTTTGGCATGAAACATTTTTTTATTTAAAGATTTTAACATGTGGTTAAACTTCAAACATGTGCTCAAACAAATTATAGCATTCATAAAATGTTGTTAAGCTAATTTAAAATCTGTAAATTGCCACATCAATCACATCAATTGCCGTGCGTTGGTTTCGCAAAAACTCTCTCTCTTTTTTTCGTTGTGTTCATAGTTGTCAGCACAAGGTTTGTGTACAAAGAAAAACGGAAAAGTTTCTAGGAAGTTTTCAAATTCGATAACAAATTCGTTTTCTTTTTTGTTCAATGATGTTTTTGCTACTACGGGCGCAGATGTCGTTTGAAAGTTGATTGTCTTTGGACAAGACAAAGTATATCGAGACAGCTCGTACCTTATAAAGTATAAAATATTTTGCGTTCTTAGTGGCAAATACATTTAACAGCAGTAGTAACTAAAATAATAAATGGTAACTAACTTGTGTGCTTTTGTTAAACGCCAATCCCAAAAGCTACATTTTAATAAGGAAGATATAAACAATTCGAATAATACGCGCGACGGTCACATTTAATCACAATAATTACAAAGGCGTCACCGCACAATCTCAACGCATACGTAAGCTGAGAGAATTTAAACCCGAACGGAATTTCTGATTCGCAGGTGTTGAATACCGGATCTTTTATATGGAAAGGGACAATAGTGTTGCAGAAAATCCATACTGTCGATTCGATAGGCCGCAGAATAGGTATACAGGTATAATGTCTCATATGTTTTTGCTGTTATTACAATTCAGAAAAGTGTCACATATTACGTTTTCACATCAACTTTATTTTCGATTTCGTAAGCCCTAACTAGTCGCAATAGTAATAAATATTAACAAGCATTCATATCCGGAAACCGAATTACAAACATTGAAAATATATAAAATTTCACGATTCAAATTGTGATTCAAGCAATTTTTTTAACAATTTATTCTCGTATCTACTAATTATAGAATGTATCAGGTATAGCTGGCAATCTAGTTATTTTTTATGGAAACAATTTTTTTGTATGGGATAAATACTTTAAATACCTACCAATCACCAATCTAATAGGAATATTGCGATTTTAGTTAAAACATAAAGATGACAACCTAACCTAAAAACTCACAAAACAATAATAACTGCTAGCTAATTTACTGAATACAGTAGTTTAATAGTAGGTAATTATTATTATTATATGTATATTAGTGATACCTAGGGCCCGTGTGGGATTACCAATTAAACATCAGCAACAGCTGGCTTTGTAGTCCGGAGCGCGAGCCACTAGACCAATCGTTCGTCAAAGACTACATATATTGATATATACATATATTGTTAGTAGGAAAGACTTATTTACTTGTGCAAAGAGGTAAATGAAAAGCACATTCGTATGTTGACCTAAACCTAATTTATTTACTTCATCATTATACAACATTATTTCGTCTATAAACGATGCCGGTGGCTCAATCATATCTTGATGCTTTAACCCCCACGATAAAAACCGTCAAATACTCAGTAACAAATACACAGAAGTATAATAGAAGTAGAAACAGCACGCTTGTGGAGATTGTAATGCTGCTCTGAAAATCAAAGGCACAAAAGGTGTAGGCATAAGGGGTGGTTGAGGTTTGTTTATTCTGTCTTTAATATCAATTTGTTGCATTGCTATAGCTCTAACACCTTCGTGTTAGTTGTGCCTGCTCACAACCAGAGAAGCTTAACCATACAAACTTCTTATAAGCGATCCCTACTACCTACAACCAACCTACAGAAAATACATTTAAAACATTAAACGTTAAACTATTTCACTTATGTAATTGTTTTAGATGATTAATTTAAGTTATTTTTCTTACCAGGCTTAAACACTCACCTCGCGAGAAATCCATACACGTAAAAGTTAGCTCGGACAGTATTAATAATGTCATTGCACATTGCGTTGCAATCTTACTGTCAGTTCACACAACAATTTTATTGAGTAGCAGAGTCCGATTTCGGCGTTTATTATACGGGAAAAAAGCAAAAAATACTATCACGTGGTTCAAAAGAAACGGAAAGCAAAAAGCAAATTATATTCGTGTCAATTGTCAAAAGGACAAACGTCTGGATGGCGGCTTTACGTTCCGTTTCACGATGATTTATTAAAACAATTTTTCCTGTTTTCAATAAAAATGTAAAAAAATAGTGTATTCGCTATTTTAGTGGTATCATTTTTATTAGTTTTTGTATTTTATATTATTATTTTAATAGCTCTTTTAATAATAAAACCGCGCAGTGGAGCGTAGCGTGTCATCTCTGTTCTGTGAATAAAACGCTATGATGTTCCTCTATACGCTTTACCTATTACCTCAACTAAAAATGCGAACCTATACAAATAAATTTCAAAACAGCACTTTTTATTAAGATTTCGTGAATCCGGTTTTATTTTTACCCAATAATTTGTCAGATTACTCGAAAATTTAAGACATATTTTGTAATGTTACCTAAACTAATAAAGGTTACTGTATACCACTTCATGAGTATATGCTTATAACAATTTAATAATAAATAATCGTTTGTAAATTATCTATTTCTAAAAGGCCTATTGCAGGTTTAATTTATTTTTATGCGATTGATATGTAAACATAAAAGACAATCTGCAAAAATTAATGAAACTTGGTCCAAGAGCCTCCACTAATGAGACATGTAGGAAATAAAAGTAGTTACATAATTGTGTTATAATTCTAGCAAAACATTATTAGATTTCGTCCGAGGATTCATATTTGTGGTTTTACCTGACTATAAATAATTATAATTTTACGTTTTGTGTGATGTTTATTTTGACACGGTCTCATTATGTCTGCGTCTTTCTAGAATACGATAGGCTCCTGCTTCTATTAAACTAGAAAAAAATAATCAAAATGATCCAGAATAACAGGAACCCTAGCTACTATTAGAGCTACCTGCTACCGAGTACCAAATACGTGTTGATAGTGTTGACAATGCTTAGATATTTTTATAAACAAAAAATAATAATAAGTTTCATTTCTACTTCTTTAACCAAACCAATACGTGCCTGTTAATGGACCACCTCTTTTTCTTTGTGATTGAACAAAGTGGCTTAAATCTCAATAGGTTTCGACCTTAAGCAGGAGTTCTTCTTTGTCTGCTGTGTCGCAACCGTTCTATAACACGTAAAAAACGAGTGACCATTACCCAAAAGCTTTTTGGTGCGAATCCAGAAGCAGAAATTCACAAAAAAATCTGCAACATACATACTTTATGAACGTTAACTAGAGGTTTTTATTGTTAGTTTAATAATGTATGAAACTGGTTGTAAATTGTCAAAAATTATCGGAGTAAATATCTAATACTAAGTGTAAGGTACTAAGGTAAGTGGGAGAAAGAGCATAAGTGCTCAATCGTGTATTTAGCGGAGAGCCTAAAGGATGCCGGTGGAGTATTGTAATCCTATGAGAAGCAGATATAATGTGACCGTGACGAAATAAACGCCACAACATAATCACAATCACACGTCCACTAAATCTATACATAGGCCTCTCGCAACTACTGAGTCTCGATCCTCGTCTATTCTTGTCCATCAGTTTATTGTTATTTGCAACAGCTTTGCGTATCGCTTCACCTTGTTGCAGGGTGCCCTACGCTGCACTTGAGAAGTCGTGGTCTCCACTTAAGAACACGTCTACACGTCTATCGGTTAACGGTTCTTCAGCAAATGTGACCAGCCCTTTGCCACTTCAGCTTGAGCTATATCTATAAACACCACACTAAACGATAAGTCGTAATTATTTAGGGTATTTAAGTATGATTATACGTTAATACGTTATCTAGTCCCCCTATTCGCTATAGTACAAGCTGTGCTTAGTTTAGGGGTTAATAATTGGTGTGATTTTGAAAACAATTTATTAATATTTAAAGTCAGGTATATATGACCATAAAAAAGAATCCTCGGATAGAATCTAAGAATGTTTTGCCAGACTCATGACAAGCATGTGAATTCATTTTCCACAAGTCTTATTATTGAAAACTTTGAGAATGGAGTCGTCTAATGGCATTAATAACAAAACATTACGTTTTAAGCGAATCCGGGTATACGTTATGTTTTGATCGCGGTAAAGTAAAAAAAACTAACACAGGCAAGGCAACCCTGACTCTCAGTATCATATATCGATATTTTAGATAAGTAAGTAATCTCTTTTGGCATCCCTAGGTATTCCACACCCTCAGTTTCGGGATGCCGACGATTAATTAGGTTCTTTGGGTGACGCCTAATTAACCAAGCCCGCTAACGCGGCTCGACCTGTCGGAAATATGAGAACGTTCGTTTCGAAAGTTTCGTTTACTTGTTTCGAAAAGGTTTGAATGCTGAGCTTAATGCGTTTCAACGCGGATTTTTAAAGCATTTATCCTTCGATCAAGAATACACTAGATAACCGGTCAGCTATTTAAAAATGGCCGAGTAAATAACGCCTCACTTCAAATTGGGGTCTTATTTTGAATAAGTTATTTTGTACTTTATTTCTTAGATCTTAAGAGTTGTATTTATACGAACGCGACCAGATTTTTACGAACGCGGGTGAATATCGACACAAACAAAGCTGCACCTTAACGTTTGCGGTTAAGACATACGTTCGATAATTTTTTTTCTACTCAATAAGATAAGGTGCTTCATAAATATCTGCAACGGCTGAAATGGGTAAAAGTATTGCCTATATAGATTACGATTGTGAAGGAATTACGTGCCCCGGATCGGTAATTAATTATTTGCGAAAAGACAGTAAATAAATGGTTACTTGCTTCAATTTGCATAACACACTTCGTCATCCGCCCTTGACAATGCGCGGGAGCGGTATAATGTGAAACGTTAGCATTTTTGGACAGATGTGGACGGTTTGAGACAGAATAAAGCCTAATATAATTTTTTTAATGAAAAAATTAATGATGTTCTGGACATACAATTTCTTTACTATCGTAATCTATATAAGCAATACTTTTACCCATTTCAGCCGTTGCAGATATTTATGAAGCACCTTATATAGAAAGACGGTGCCATATTTGAGTACTGTTTTAATAAGCGAGGCGTTATTTAGTGTATTCTTGATCGAAGCATTAACTACCATTATGTTACCTACTGCTAGTTACATACTCCACTATATCTATACATAGTATGAAAGAAAGTCGCTTCCAGCCGTCTGTACGCTTAGATGTTTTAAACTACGCAACGGATTTTTATGTGGTTTTAATAAATAGACAGAACGATCCTCGAATCCTTGAGTTAAGGTGTTCCATACATCATGGTGAAAAACTTTTGTTCTATCTATGATTTTTGCTAATTTGCATGAAAATTTAACGAATACCCATAAAAAATTACCAAACAGCCGATTGAATTCGAATAGAAAAACAAAAAACAAATAAAATAATATATATTTCAAAAATACATGGAACAAACTTAGTTCATTATGATGTATCCTTGAGTTATAGGACACCCTGTATGTATAATACATACATGTTTTATTATATAGAAACTAAAGACCACGCGTACAAAGTCGCGGGAAAATTCGTAAAATACTAAGAAACGTCACTTTAAAACGTTGTTTTGCTGCGTCAGTCACTTTTTAAAAATAATATTATCAGTAATTTGAATTAAGCTTCACAAAGGAATAAGTATTCAATAAATATCATAAAGTAAAATTTGAAGCGTTTTTTTTTTTTAATCTTAATTTATGTCCTGTGTAGTAGTTACCGAAAGATCCATTTCCGTAGAAATAAATCCCTTTAATCTGTATATTTACAGCTACCTATTTTTATTGTTCCGAAAAAAACTTATAACCTGTCATCATTTTCCACTACATTTCTTCTGTTTGCGCGTGAATTTCAGTAAACAACACAGTACCTAACCTTTCCCGATGGGCCGAAGCGAACGAATATGTTTGATATATGTTACGTCCCTAAATTCCGTCATATTGAATATTTTAGCAGTTACAAAAAACTTTTTATCAACTTGGCAACGATTCCCAAAAATACGTTAGCTTTTTTTTTGCTTGAATTATAATGACATTTTATTCATCAAAACCAAGTACCAAAAAATAAGACATGATTCGTCTTGATCCTTTATTTGTGCTGTGATACATTTCTTCGTAGCAAAGGGGATCCGCCAAAATAACCCCACGCCCGGCTCCAAGAAAATATATCTCGGATTTTAGAGTAATAAAAGTTGTAATTTTTACCATTTTGCTTTTTCCAAATTGGCTAACATTGTTTTTTTTTTCATGAAGCAAGTTTTAAAAAAAATCGGCTAGATACGATAAGCATGTAAGTTATATTTAATCACAAACAATATTTACAAACTCAAAACGAAAATAACTTTAACGCTAAGGGTTAGCATATAAGTTATTTTCGTAAAAGAGACAAAGAAAATACAAAATATAAAATTAAAAGTCCCTAAGATATTTACACATAATCTGATATTCTATTTATAGGAAAAAAAACCTATAAATAAAATATCTGATTGAGCTCGCTGTCTTTGGGAAAGGTGCCCAAAAGGCTGGCCACGTTACCACGCTGAATGGCTAAGCTAAGCATAAGCATGATAGGCTTAGATTCTAGATTTAAATGATAAAAATCGAAATAAAATAAAAATGTATAACTCTCCATATAAATTATATTACGTGACCAAGAAGTTTATATGGGATATCGTTTTTTTTATTCGACACAGAATTTTGTTGTTTTAACACCACTAAGAGGTTTTGTGTATTAAGAGTTACACGTTGTATGTATATACTGTAATATAGTTTAAGGAATATACAATAATCTGATATATATTATAACTACATACATACCTACATGCAATTTTTTTATAAAGTATGAAGATTTTCCTGAAAATGTGTCATTTACCGTTTTGCGCTATGGAAAATTCTTCAGGCAATAAAACTATAATAATGGCAACTGCTTTTGGAAATACTAATAGTTAACAATGTAACTAATAGTATTTATACCAATTGTTGTATGCTCGTATATGTGGTTCAGGACTTTTACGCCGATCCTGGAGTTTTTTTCTATTGGCCTTTTCATTATTCTACGTCAATGAGAATTGCTATATTCAAATACGTTTTGATTAGAAAAAATATAACATAAATGGCTGTATCTTTGCGTTAACTTAATCGTTTTTTATTTTACATCCAAGGAAACGTAGACATCAGTATATTTAAGTTAATTTAATTACTTTTACTCGTGCGTGAAAAAAAAAGGCCATGACGAATGAAGTCTGCTATGTGATCCTGTAAAGCTACCTATAAGGATACCGTTTTTTTCTTATGAGATACGAAACTCTAATAATACTATTTTTATTAATTTAGCTTTTTCGTTTTAGTTTTAAATATTCCAATCTGACTGCACTGACTGTGTCATGTTATAACATCGTTAGTGTTGCTATTATTTTTGGCTTGAAATGTGAAAAGTCCTTGCCAGGGCTATATATTCATGAAATTACGCTATTAAATTGAGAGACAAGAGTCTTTCTTTGCTTCAGACGGAGATAGATGGTTTGACTGGCACCATCAGGTTCAATGAAGAAGGACACCGACGTAACTTCACACTTCAAGTCATGGAGGTCACTGTCGAAGGTGACATGGAGAAGGTAATTATCACAGTCATGTATTTTTTCTTTATGTTGGATTTTATTTTACGTAGTAACATAACATTGTTTATTTGATATGGGTGATGTCTATAAAGAAAATTCAAGGTTTGTTACTATATAGTCAATCACATAATGAGTAAAAGTTGCCTAAACAAAGCGTGAAATTATTTCAGGGTACCAACACAATATCAATCCAGAAAACAAACAGCCTTAAACTGAAACAACAAAGCAGTTAGTGCCCTTTAATTGTGATGACATGATCAGACACGTAATTATGATAATGCAAATAAACATTATGTGATTGCTAATGCTCTTATGCTCAGCGATGGTAAACACTATCTAACTACAAATACTAACGCACACACGACACAGAAAATACAATGTGCGTGGCAAATTGCGGGGTTTAACATTATTATTTATACAACTTAATTTCCATCGATACACTAAAAATTACGGGTTCCACCAATAAATAACTCGACTGCTGCTTCTGCTGCTGACAACTGCTTCGGGACATTATTGTGGGCTCTCTCGGAATGCTGATGACTTCATCAGACTCGGCGCGTACAATACGGCTCAGATAGGTGCGCGTCCACCTTAATTCAATTCAAAAACCATCTCAGGCGTTCGTACAAGTCACAACAAACCAAAGTTTTATTACAAACTAATCAATGGTTTAGGAATGCATACAAACGTTCAATTTTATCAAATATAGATTTTAGACAGAAAAATACTAAATTTAATCTATAAAAAACTGTTAAAACAAATAGAGCCTCAAGTCTAAGTTCGAACATACCTTGCTAGGAATGATTGAAAAGACCATTCTTTCCTCAGCTGCTAAATCATTTTGTCAACAGGTAGCGACATGGTACGACAACAAAGGCTTCGTTCCCGTCTCAGCGAAACTGTCACCGCTGAATTTGCCCGGCGCTTACGATCGTAACAAGACGTACATAGTGTCCACAATCGAAGAGCCCCCATACATGATGCGTAACAACCCAGACAATTCGGAACACTCGACTAATGATCCGTACAAGGGTTTCTGCGTCGATCTAGCCGAAATGCTATCGGATAAATTAGAAATCAAATGTAAGTCGTTGGCACTAATTTGATTCATCCTCCACTCGAAAAAAAAATCATGTTGCAATATTCAAGCAAAAAGTGGTCTTGTAGGAAAACAGGATGACTTTTTATCGCCATTTAAATTTTAATTTAGTATTCTACTTTATAATTATGAACACTTTTATTATGGGAAACGGCAAAATCATGAAAAAAATTCAACAGTTGCATATCTTTTTGTCGATTAACCCTTGGACTAGAATGAAACAGCTATCTTTTTTTCTTGTATTTACTATTGGTACCATAAAAAAAAGTTGTTCATATCCATGAGTTTAATATACTATTCATTTGGGTGCTGATAAAAAGTAAACCTGACAGAGATAAAAAAAATAGGCAGTCATAATAACAATACTCATTTCCACAAGAATAATTCATTTTTTTAAATTCAGTCTGAAACATTAAACAGAATTGAAAAGCATAAAATTTATTTACAAGCTTCTTATGAATACGAAATCTATTCGAAAGTGTCCTGCATTATTTGTCTAATCAATATTTCTGCTAATACTATCTGTCATCGGTGCTTAAGATAAGATAAGATAATTGATCTGCGTAAAACCAAACAAGTGTACATAATAATATGTGCATAATACAAAACATGCAAAATTATCAATACTTTCATATTTTAAAAATTATAATTACACATTTTATAAAAGCATCTAAAATTCTTATTAATTAAATACAGTAGTCAAAATATTCTTAATGTCAAAAAAAAGTAGTCTTCTTCTTCTTTTGAACTTGTGTTTTAAGTCTTATACTCATAATGTCAAAGCAAACGGTTTTAAAAGTTACGGTCAAATCTTTCGTCTAAAAGTTTTGTTTATTAAGCTACTTGTGTAATTTTGTTTTGAACAAGTTATTATTTAGAAACATAATAGAATCATTGCGAAATTTGTTAAACACATGTATACACTTCTTAAGACAGTTTTTTTACTACGTAAAGTATATCAATTGTTGAAATTACTTGAGAAGCCATAAAGAACAAGCAATCTGCAAGCTGAGAACAAGCAGGCGCGAGTAGGGGCAACATGAGCATAAAGGCGATGTGTAGGCGCCGAATTATATTGTAGGTTTGTGAAAACCATATTTCGATTTAGGGATCAGTATGCGTAATGTAAAGTTATGCAAGTGCTATTAACGCCTGCCAGCTAAATGGCTCCTTTGTAAAATGTGAAATAATTCCATCACATTTTCACATTAATAGTGTAATAAATTACAATAAGTTGAAAAGTATGTAATTTTTTTTCTTTCTAGAACTTATTTGCTACTAAACATTTACCTGAGCAAATGAAATTCGTTCTCCTTTATTATAAAACAATCCTCGTCAAAATGTATCTTTAAAAATAAATCCGTAATCATCGCCTTGCTACCTCGTAAAACTGACCGTCTACTATTACTCAACTCCGTTTTTTTTTTTACTGTTGATCAATAACGCATCGACTTCCCTAATATATTTTATAGTATGTATTTATTATTGTGTATATTGGTTTGTATCTATTTTATTTGTCTCGTAAAATATGTCAGTTACTTTATACTCCGGCAGTGACTACATTATCTGCATTACTTTAAGGTTGACTGGTAGAGAATGTTGTATAGCATTAAGTAATAAGTAATATAGTAATTGTACTTACCTGTGCAATAAAGTTTAAATAAATAAAGAAATGTCAAGTTCGTATAATAAAACATTCCCTTGCTCAACAGATGAATTCAGGTTGGTCAAAGACGGAAAATATGGAAATGAAAACCCAAAGATTGTAGGTGGATGGGACGGAATGGTCGGAGAGCTTTTGAGGAAGGTAAACACTATGTTTCATTCAAATTTAAAGGAACTATGTAAAAGTATTTATTGCGCTGACGAAGTTAGATTCTTTTCCACCACTTTAGTAGTTTCACTGATGACAGTAAAACCCAACCCAGTTAGGGGTGCAAAGACGTTTGGACGAGCTAAACTAATTGCTTAGGATTTGCGACGGTAAAAAACTGTGCATATTTTTGTAAACATCAACTTCTTTGTATAGAAAGTATCAATCGATATATTGAGCTGTTACAAGAACACTTCTTAACAGGTGTGTTCTGTAGCCCAAAGTGGATGATAGGTACCTACTATACGAGGTCATGTTGCACGCCTTGCCCGCCGTAGCGTATTTGCGGTCTAAGACAAAGCGGGAGTCAGATGACAGTAACCACGGACAATAGGCTTTAATCTATAATTTGAAACTCTGAAAACACTATCCGCCATGATCGCGACGTGAGTGACGTCACTCATATGGTAAACGATCAAATGTCATTCGAGTCTTTTATGTATTTTTCATTCTCGAACGATACAGTAATGATAATTAATTACTATATTTTTTGTGTAAACTATTAGAAATCATGTTTGATTAATTCATAGAGGTTGTATTCGTAAAGACGTCTAAGTTGTTTGTAGGTTTACTAGAGAGACTACGTCATGGCACAGATAATCTCTAGACCAAAATGGCTGACAGCGTTTTTGTTTGTTTATGAAAATATTATTTTAAAATGAAAGTTTTGTAGTCTAAGTCTTAAAAAATACAATCGATTTTTTTTCGGTCTAATGGAACACATTAATAATTTAAGACCTATTTAAAAAAGTGTCAACTAGCCTATTGTAAAAACATGAAGATCTATAAAGTTTAGTCCACTGTTTTTCTAATAATTTACTATTTAGATATATATCCTTTACCAAACATCGTTTAGTGAATATCGTGTGTTACAAGAAAACATTAGTTTTTTGTTTTAAATTATAATAATGAAAGCGGGCGATAGAGATTCTAAATAATCTTAACAATATCTCATACGGGAGTACTTAGATGTCAAGTAAAAAGCTGCAGACGTTCATGAGTCCATTAATTTGGTGGAAAGTCACAGGATCTCCAGGGATAAGTATATGACTGGCTGGTTTGTGTTGGTGACGAAAAAGATCTTGTGAGTATATTCTAATAAACTATGTATTCTTTATATGACGTAACAGTTTCACTCCTAAGAAGAACTAGCTGTTCTCCGCACCCGAGATGTGCAGTTTACGTTAAATAAGATTGAAGTGGCGAGCTGAATTCAATTATGTTTTATTAATTAACCTGTTTGGTTAAATAAGCTTTTAATTTTAAGGTAGCAGAGAAATTGCAACAGCACTTGGACCATTGTTCTTTTAAACTTCAATTTGGGAGCTTAAAAATTTATTATTATTTATCCCTTGGATGGAACCATCATTAACTGCTTGAAGGGAAATCTACTTGTTGTTATGAACATTTTGTTTTGCGAAGATTTTAATTAACAAGTGACTTGTTTGAAATCTTCCTACGAAAAACTTTTTAATTAGACAGGTAAATTTATATATCAACACTAAGACGTTATTTTAATCATCAAGCTTCTTAAAATTCAATCTGTTTTTAATACAAAATGTAGAAAAATAATGAGTTCCTTTTATTATGGCCCCTATAAACAGTTTCCTTTTTCATAGGAAGTTGCGCAGCATAAATCTTATACGTCGTTCCCTTATCGCACGCATCTATAAGTTATGTGCCAAAAGCTCGTGAAAAAAATATTATAAAGGTGTATTTTTTCCCATATGACTTAACTTACAACACCATCTTTTACCCTTCTTAGTTACTGAATTTGAACTATATATAACTGAGAATAAAATGTTTAGGTAATTAGTTGTCTTCAAGAAGCTACCTATATTTTCAAAAGTTTGAATTCATTGTAGATGCTAACTTTATCAGTCATCATATCATCATCAGACGACCGTCAGGTGTAGTGGTTCGTGCTCCGGACTACAAAGCCAGCGGTTACGGGTTCGAATCCCGCAAGGGGCAAATGTTTGTGTAATGAGCATGAACATTTGTACCTTAGTCATGGATGTTTATAAAAGTATTTAAGTATGTTTATCCGTTATCTAATCGCCATAGTACGTACACGCTTTGCTTAATTTGGGGCTAGACAATTGGTGTGATTGTGCAAACAATTTATTATATATTATTGTTATATCATATCCTCGTTAAAGAAATTTTAATCAAGGATATTCAGAATTCTATACTATTCACCTATGCTAGGAACTAGCTTAATAATTAAACAGAAATCTCGAATGAACATTTAAACTAGAAAATTTGTTTATTTCTCTGTATTTGTAAGAATCTCAAAAATTTATAAAAGACGTTTACTACTAGACAAAAATAGATAAATAAGTTTCTTCTTTTGTTATTTTCATTATGTAAAAAACGTAATAAATGTGAATAAGGCTCTGAAAAGTTTATCTTTTGTTACTGAAAGAAAACAGGAAAAAACTTGCTAAAATGTTTTTGGCTTTAATTTGGTAACTGTATTTTAATGACAAAATCTTTCGTGAAAATGTAAATTACTAGTTAGTACTTAGTAAACGGGCTAGTAAATAGCAAACTACTCTTATTATTAATATTGTGATAATAGTAAACAATATTCATACAATCTACATAATAAATGGATGGACCGACGACCTTAGGAAGCTGACAAAGGCTGGATAAAAAAAGAGGGAGATCGTGCTCTTTGACGCTGTTTGGGGAAGCTTACGCTGTTTGGCCAGCAGTGGACTGCAACAGGTTGACATGATGACGTATTAAATGTATAATGTCCGTGACGTACTTCCAATTAAGTTTATTTTTGCACCTGGAGCCTAACCTCATATTAAAAGTATCACTTATTGCAGTATTGCCATAAGTGCCTTTTTTGTCTTTTATTTATAGTTTAACATGAAAACAACACTGTTTACATATTATGGTACCTATTAAATAGGCATTTCATAATCGTGTTTTTTTATTAGTACAGTATAAATAACTACTTTCAATTTTGTATATTAAAATGTAGAGATCCGCGAGCAAAGGCTATTAAATTGTGTAATTATCATCTGTGTGGTTAATTTTCACCCTTTTCAAATGCAAAGTAATTAAACGTTGGCATAACCAATGAAGACTAGCTATATAATTTATCTGGTTTATAGTTATATTAGAACTAGTGTTTTAAAAAACGCCTCTCAGCCTCTTTTCGAAACGCCTTTTTGTCTAAATGTCTATAAATGTCATTAGACTTCAATTTAAGTCCAGTCTATTCCAGAGCGTTAGTTTTTGAGACTATGAGACTTTTATCAGTTTTTTTTTTTTAATGTTCAAGGCCTTTAAGTATAAGCCCCCAAGTCTTAAAAAAGGGTGTCTGATGGTACGCGTCCACTGAATTGGAACGTACGCACCGCACGAATGCGGTTTTTGTATATAGGGTGGAAATGAATGAACTTACTTTTCGTCATTTCAGTCGATTTCTCGCCTAAAGCAGCACTTTAGTGAGCACCTGCTAACTTTTACTCTGAAATGCAACATATATTGCTAAGAGCTTCAGAGAATCCTACTGACTATTAAAGTTAACCAATAAAGTCCCTTGCAGAACCTGCTTAATCTCAATTTGGTTAACTGAATAGAGGCAGTTTACTTGTTCCTCCCTGTGTGGATATAACAATGTAGCTAAGTTGAAACGCTAACTAGAACTGTGTTCTTTCTAAATATTTTATGTATTTTATTTTATGTATTTTATGTATTGTTATCCATGTTTTAGGAGGTGGATATGGTCATAGCGCCACTAACTGTTTCATTGGAACGAGAGACAGTGATCGATTTCAGTAAACCATTTTTGTCTTTCGATTTAAAACCTGGTGCTAATAATTTCAAAGATGGTACATCTATATTCAGTTTCCTACATCCACTTTCTAAAGAAATATGGGTAAGTGTAATTTTATCTTACAAGCTTTAGGATTGGTTTGCAGTTGTTTACTGAAGCGATAACCGAAAACGAGTCGACATCTCAAAATGTACGTGTATTGCTAGTATTTAAGTATTATAATGCTATCGGTCTTGTGGTTCTACCTCTACAAAACCAACCGTTTACACGTTCTCAGGGGCGAGTATTTGTGTGATGAGTACAAGAAATAGGACCTAAGTTATAAATGTATTTGAGTATGATTATCCGTTATTTAGTCGCCATAAATCGCCCGTTTTGCATAGATCAGTTTGATAGTTGGAAAAAAAATCTAAGAATACCAATGTAAGGTCGTGTGTCTGTTGCATGATGTTTGTTACAAAAGCTATCTCGTTTTTGGTTGACGGCTGCGGTGGACAAGCGCTAAGGGCGCTCAACTTACTTGCCTTTATCTTCTTTGTATTACCGGGAATAATTAAAATGATCACAGAATTTTCCTACATTTAAAACGTAAAGTGAAATTTTCTACCAAACTTATACAAACAATGCGGGAATTGTTTAAATCTGAAAAAGCCAAAATTCAGAAAACAGAACACCATTACACTACATCCTGAAAGTATTACTTCAACGCAATAGTTGCAGATTCGTTCGCAAAAAAATCATTTGATGTGTATTAGAGCGACTCTATCAACCAGAAATATTTTTTTACGCACTGAGGATTTTTAAAAAAAAATACATATCACTGGTTAAATACTCGTACACTGTCTTGTTTACTTCGAAATAAATGGTAAATATTCGAGGGATTTTTCATGTCCTTTATACTACCCCTTTTTTAATCTATACTGCCTTCGTAAGGCAAAAGAGCAAACAATTTTTTTTAAACCGTTGAATGTATTCGCTTTTTCATTTATTCTGAATATGAATGTATTTCGATTTCACAAAATTTTTTTGTTGTGACCTTTTTTTCCCGACGGCAGTATAATATCCCTATTACTAGGTACTTAGTAGTACTAATAAAAAATAATTTTGTTATTATTTTCAGCTGTGCATCGTATTTAGTATTTTTGCTGTAAGCATAGTTTTATTTTTGGTATCAAGATTCTCTCCTAATGAGTGGCGCATTGTATCCTTTACTGATAGCCAATCTTCAGAACACAATGAAGTTGCAACAACCAAGGTAACAACAGATATAATCTTATATATATGAGGTCGCCTCTTATAAAGCGGTGAAATTTTAAGAGCAGTTACAAAAACATAAATGAATCATTTTTGTTAAAAAAAGAAAAATTTTATACGCTAGTTTTCGGGAAAAACGCCAAAAACTATTTCGATTTCAACGTAAAATAAAACACCCCGTGCGTGCACCTCGAGGGAAGAGTGGGGCACGATTGATATAAGAGAGACAGAGGCGATGACGTAGGCCGTTTCAGACTAGACAGGATGCTATTAAAAAAAAAATTATCTTAGGAATAATACAAATTAAAACTAGCCCGTTTTTAAGAACGAAAATAATAGGGCCCGGTTTCTCTAAAATAATTAGAAGTTCTGTTAAAGTTTCACCAGTTTATAAAAGACGACCTTGTATAAGACAAAGTCGGGCTAGTTACACCATTTATAAATCAAGAACGGCTCCTCCAATTTTTATTATTTTTGGTTTTTTGGATTTGTCTCCGTCCCGAATAGCAGAATAACTATTAAAACATCGAAAAATTCACGAAAAAAAAACAACGAGGCGGTACGAAGTTCACCGGGACAGCTAGTAACTGATATAGTTTAAAAAACTATAAAACACACTTATATATGTACTTCACTCGTCAAAACGAATCAATTGAGCCCAAACACGAAGGTTTTACTAGTAGTTATTGAAGAGTTCACTATCTACCTCCTGACTTCATCGTCAGATTAGCACGATGATGTCAAATTATTGTATTGTCATTCAAATGTCAAATACTTACAATGTTTTAAATCGATCGTCAGTTAAAAGTAGGTTAAAAACTACTTCCAAGATTAGATTACATAGTTAGTTAGTTACAAGTGAGGCTAAAAATATACATTCATGTATGTATTATATATATTATATATATATAATACATACATGAATGTAGTCTAACTTCATTATTCTAGTTTAACACCTTCCTCTCGAAAGTAATAATAAATATATCGCAAAATGCATAGGTACTATAAATTAGAAACCCGGGTGAAGTTTTCTTTTCGTAAATCGAAACGGATTCAATGGAATGCAATATATTTTATCGCAATCTTGTGACAGCCAATTATAAAATTGTTTTCTTTTTACCAGACACTTCTTATTTTATTGTTTGATGACGCCACTTTCGTTAATTTCAAATGATTATTGATGTGATTTTGTTGTTATATATTACAAAATTTGCAGACAATAATTACTAAAAGATAAGATTGGTAAGCTTAGAACATTTTAAATCAGTTTTTTTCTTTCAGACAAGTGTTGTCAACGAATTTAGCTTTTGGAATTCAATGTGGTTCTCTTTGGGCTCCTTTATGCAGCAGGGTAGCGACATTACGCCGAGGTCAGTGTATATTTTAATATTTAGTTGTCTTAGGTACATTAGTTCTTATAATACACTTAGCTCGTAAAACCCACAACGTTATCGTCTACAAACAGTCTGAAAGATTCAGTAATAAGAAAATGCACCTCAATAATTCACCTAGTGGGCCCGCGGTTCGATGCATTCAGATATATGGCCCACAATTTCTTGTTGCACTTACAAAATTGTATTCATTCACATGGACGGTATAATGCAATACTACTACATTTCATTGGCGGAGGTTACATTTTGAAACACTTATTAAAACCGTTAAGAGCTCACTTTCAAATATTTACACAGTTACATTTTAAACCTAATACCTACGTGCATTTATTTTACATTATACTAAATACAAATTTTGCATGCAGGTATGATCTTTTAAAAACTCTTAGTGAATAACATTTTTAACTTACATGTTGTTACAAATATTTCAGATCTGTATCTGGCAGAATCGTCGGAACCGTTTGGTGGTTCTTTGCACTGATTGTTATATCTTCCTACACAGCAAACATGGCTTCGTATTTAACTTTATCTCGTATAACGGACCCGGCACCTACATTCAGCAAGGTAGCAACGTGCCCTGAGGTAAGTAAAAATATGTTTACTACTTAAAAAAAATAAGTCCCATGCAAGTTTTTATTTTATTTAAAACAATTTTATTCATAGGATACTACAAATGGCCAACGCAGCACAACTCTTCCCCAAGACTCTGTTGATGAACATGGCTGGCTGGCATTCCTTCTTGACAGATCATCTGCGGCCTCAAAAGACAAATCTAAGCCATGTGAAATGCTTGTCACCGTTACCAGCTCAGGAGTAAAAGATTTTGCAGTGGCTTTGCCGAAAGGATCCAAGATGCGGTGGGCATATTTACTGTACTCGAGTACACATAACCGTCTCTTTGCATTAGCGAACGTCGCCATGCTATTTAATTAACTGTAATTTTGCGAAGCGAATTTCAGCGAACTTTGGATATTTAAGTAAAGGGAAGAGTGTACGTACGATTTTCTTTTCTAGGGATGGCATCAACCTTGCTTTGCAGTCTCTAAAGAATGATGGGGAATTGCAAAAGCTTATACGGAAATGGTTTACTAATACCGAATGTAACCTAGACGATCAGGCAAGTTTAAATATAGTTGAAAACTCTCGTTTTAGTTGGTGCACTGGAAATTTAATGAGGAATTTGTTTACAGAGTGTTCAAGTCGCGGAGCTGACACTGAGTCAAGTGGCGGGGTTGTTCTACGTGCTAATGGGCGGTTTAGCGCTTGCTCTTGCTGTGGCTCTGTGGGAGTTCTGCCAGCACGGACGAGCAGAGGCGACCCGCGCGAACGTGCCGCTTGGGACCGCTCTGAAGGCAAAGGCTCGCATGGCATCGCGCGCTGAACGTAAATCCCCGCCGCAACGCACTCCGCAACGTGAACACGACCGCCTTGGATGGAATGGTGGAGCTTTTACTGGAGTAAGTCTAGTCGATATAAGTAACAAGAGCGTAATCACTTCAGCTCCAAACGATCCATCTAAATCGTATCAATTCCTTTGGTACATACCTAAACCTTAGGTGTAACACAGCCTATGATAATTTCGTTACTGTTATGTAATATACCTATGTATCTTCAAAAAAGCCTTTTAAAAAATACATAAAAAGTATTATTTAATTTAGTTTGATAATCAAATATTAAAACAAGGTAAATTAAAAAAAAAATAATGATAAAACTCAGTTATTATCATTATTTTTTTCTAAAAACAGTTTAAATAATTATATAAATAGAATCTGTACACTTGTTTTGAATTCAAGACTTTTATAGAGAAAATAAAAACATTTTAGCTTCATGCAAGCAAATACTAAAAATAAAAAACAAGCACTGAGTTAATAATTAACTAGTGTAGACTGACTGTTTGGAAAGTATTCCACTTAGGTAATATTGCATTCTGCCTTTGAGATAAAACTCGGCAGGAAGTTCTTTAACTGTCATTGTTTAGGACAATAATGCATAGAGAATGTTTGTAGTTTAATAATATTTATAAATGTACACATAACTTTTCCAATAAATTTCACCAAAAAGCAATAAAAGATGAATTGTACAAGTCTATCAGAAATTATTTCATCATAATAATAATATAATACAATATGTAGTAGGTACAATTCAAATAAGTACTTATCCCAAATTATCATTCCTGGCCGCAGCCGAATAAAACATGAGAAAAACTCACATAACATAAAACCAGTAATGTCTGTTTTGTAAAATAGAAAAGAAAATAACGACGCAACTCGCAAAAATGCGATAAGGAACAAGACTTTCATAATTAATAGTTTTACAACGTTTTCTGATTGCGTTAATTCAACATATCAATATCAATAACCCTTGACCATATAAAAGCCAATAGGCCTAATGACTGTCTCTGCTTCTGTCTAACTGTTTATCTGTTTGTTACGGCTTATCTCCGAAACGGCTCAACCGATTTTGACGGGACTTTTAATGGCAGATAGTTGTTATTATAAAGAGTAATTATGGCTAGTTTTATTTCAGAAAAGTAATTCAGTTTTCGCGCCGGCAAGTTTCCTAAAAAAATCTATTTAGTCCGTTTGTTGGATTAACAGAAAATAGTAGACACGTATTTTTTCTTTTGTCAATTAAGGCGCAGGGTAAGGAGAATACACGTAAAAGAGGTGTTTTTACACAAGTTTTCTGGCAAAAATACTGGATATAGGATGTGGAAATTATATATCATATAACTTATATGTTGAAGTTTTTCCTGTTGTATCTAAATAACTATAACTAGTTATTATTTCTTATAAACACAAACAAAAATTCAAAGTACCGCGAATACCGCGATCTTGTACACATTTATACTATAAACGTAATTTTTGTTTATTTTCAAAGTTGGTTTAGTTATTTATAACATTCGTGCCTTTAGGTTAAAGTTTTTTTTTTTTTTTCAAATAAACAACAAATTAAGAATTATAAGGATTGTTAATGGATTTCACTCTTAGCGCCTACTTTTCCATGAGCGGATATTCGCACAGGAGCGCAACGGATGGATGTTTAGTCTGCGAGAAGCATTTGTCTTATCTTACGCATGGAATAGATGTCGCGCGAGTCGACGCTAAATGCTCAAGGTCACTTGTCTTCCCTTCGTCTTAAATAAAAAATTATGAAGATATAGCTCGTTAAGGTTCCGCGTGACGGCACACCGTGTGACACTTTTTAGCACGGCGTGACGTTACGTGCTCTCGTTTCCAAACTTTGACGAGCTTTATCTTCTTCCTTTTTTGTTTGATAGACAAAATAAATAAATAAATTGTATCTAATACTTTTTCATATTCTAACTGACGGACTAAGCATAATTATAATTATTTTTTTTACCCAGGAAACTATCCTAATACCACTTGAACGAAGTTGCGGGCTATAGATAGTTCGAGTGTCAAGTGACTTGTCTCAAGACAACTTGCTTTAGACCCGATAGCGTCTTGAAACCTGCTGCTACGGAAAGAGTAGCCTTTATTAAATCAAGAGAAGCAATGAAACTAAAAACCTCTTATTTATTGTGAACACTATATTAAAAATCACATGACATTGGCAGAATCACCGTGGGATTGAGTCCATAAAAAATCTTTCAAAAAATTCTTTCATGTAACGGCCGTATAGCAGGTGTAGAGAATATTTCGTCCGTTATCACGAAGTTCGGCCTGTGCATTACATACATATTAATTATTTATCTCGGTAAAGCAAATCGCACTAAACAATCTAATTTAATGTAAATGTATTACTTGTGAGATACATTGTGATTTCATGCGATGGCCAAGTCAATCTATTTATTTAAAAACATAAAAGATTTTTAATAATGATGTGGTCACTGTTGCTAGGTTAGGTAATTACGTAATAACTTAAGAAGAGACAGAAGGACCCTTAAGTAGGGATTGAATTAATTAACCGACATGGTATTACATGGATCTCACAACTTTTTACGGTAGAAGAACTGAATTGCGAGACTTGGTTTATGTTACAAGTTATGTTTTGATGGCTAAATTATACAAGTCTTTAATCATGCTAAACAACATATTTTTTTAGCGTTCAAAATTAAAGAAAATCTTATGCATTACTGACAAAAAGAGTATTAAATTAGGTTTAGGGTTAAAATTATACCTACCAATAAAATTAAAAATGACATCATCCAGCTCCCCTTTTAGAAGGTATTCTGGACCATGAACTAAACAATCTGTGACCTAATAATAAGCTCTTAAACACTATTACCTACTGTTTTTTTTGTATAGGGTTTGACATTTTAACAAAACTGCTTATATGTACCGTTGGGAGTTTATGATCAGTAGGCCTACTACAATATGTTTTGTTTATTCGTACGTATAAACCTAATAAATTGAAATAACCATTCACTTTTGTCAATCCTTTGAAAAAATATAAACATCTGAAACTAGCTGGGTAAAAAACACGACCGATTTCAGTTGTTCATACATTATCAAAGAGTATAAATATATGGTATCCTATTTAAATACTAGCTGGTCCGGCAAACTTCGTACCGCCACTTCATGTTTTAAGAATTAATCTGCTATTCGGGGCGGATACAAATCCAACAAATCAGAGCTCATAAAAATCGGTCCAGCCGTTTTTTTATTTATAAATGGTTTAACTTTGCTTTGTAAATATAGATGTTAGGTTTATACGTACGAACGAGCGAAACATTTTCGTAGAAGTCCTTCTGGCCTCTTTAAACAGTATTAAGAATAATAAATAGTACTAAGCATTTGTATCTGTTTATCTAGTACTACACCCCGGCTAACCAGATCGGCCAGGAAGAGACAGCGTTGCACGCCAGTTTCACGCAAGTCTGATCCTCAACCCGGGACGCCGGCACCGTGCGCCGCCCGTCCCACTCCAAGCAGATGTCGACCTCCGTCGACCTCTACCAATTGTAAACTGGGCATCAGACAACGATGCGTCTTAGGTCAGTTTCAAAAACTACCTTGGGTACCCATCAACGAGGCTCAAATATTGTCCCGCCAAATGTAACGCCATTCACATCTATCGCGGTAAACAAAAGAACGACGTTAAATTTTCAACATGATCAGGTATTGTTGTGAATTTGTAGGTTATTTGAAGATAAAATCTTTTCAAGCTCTCAGGATTTTAAAATCCCTATAATCAATAGCAGTAATTAAAATAATAATTGTCTGATGAGATATGGTTTTTAATAAATCGATGGTCTAGGTAGGTAGTGCTCACCGAGAAACTCGATAATTTCACTTGATGTAAGTCCAATCTTTAAGTATGAGAATTCACCAGTAATTATTAGGGTTCCGGCGGTTTACCTCCTTTCATCCATTAATATCCTAAATATTTCCTTTGGAATTCGAAATTGTTATGTAAATATTATTATTAACCTAAACAGTTCCTCTGAGAATTAATTACTTTTACGAATTTCATTTTGTTAAAGGGATGATAAAACATTATCGTTGTAGACATTTTATGAACTGTTTTTGCTATTTTACATTTTATGTTGTTTTACACAACCTACTGTAACGTCGATTTTTGTAACTATTTTTCAAGGGTTTTAGTTGTTTACCTTATAGCAAGTGAATGAATATTATGGTATTTAATATCAACAGTCCGCTATGAAGGCTTTATGTGTAAATTTTCAAATTACTTTGATTATAAGATTCTTAAGCAAAATTTAAACAATTTAAAAAGTAAAACCATCTTATGAAATTTGAGGTATAAGTGTAGTTATAAAGGTGAGCCATTATTGCTATGGATTAGCCTTAAAGGTTCATAATATGTATCTAATATTTATATTATCAATTATTGTGATGGACTAAAAAAAGGTCTTTAACAGTAGGTTACTAATTTTAAATTTTGTACCTGTTTGTCTGAAAATGTACCTACTGGTAAAACCCCAATCGGTTACTTTTTTAGGGATCCGGAGTCAAAACAAAACCCTTATAGTTTCGCAATGTCTGTCAGTCTGTCTGTCCGCGGCTTAGGTCAGAGACTTAGTACTAGAAAGCCGTAATTTCGCAAGTTATTAAACTGAAATCTTTTTTTTTTTTATGGATGGATGTTTTTTTTCCTCGTCTATCGCTTGGTGTTGATTGGTCATTTAACTTAGATGATGCTATTAATTTACATAATTAAACCCATATCAAAAACCGCATATTGTGATGGGAACTGCGAAACCCAACATTACCAGACACGCATTTGGCCAGTTTTTTAACTGTGTGAAAATGGCTAGTTAATAGTATTTAGGCTTACAAATAGCCTATCCTAATCTAGATAATACAATAATGCCAGGACATTAGTTTTCATTAGAGTTACGTTTTCCATTTTAACATTAACATCATCAATCCCAATTCAAACACAGTTGTAGGTTTTAAATAACTGTAAATGCATTTCTGTTTGGGTGTATAATTAATTATCAAGTAGATAAATATCAGGGTCTTATTATACGTGTTTATAGTAAGTAAAACATTCAATTAGGCGGCATAAATTTAAATGCCATGAATTCTAAAAGGTAGCTAGCAGAAGATAAACGTTAATTATGAGTCCGATAAACATAGTGTTGGTTCTACGCGGATAGATCTTCGGTGTAGGTAATGAAAAAACAAATTAACTGCATCAACTTGCGTAAAGTTTCTAATCATTCAATTGTTGTAATGGGCTAAAATAAGTGATTAAGTTTTAACAAATTCATGTTTTTCGTATAATGTTTGTTAAACTACATAGTAAGTACTTCAAGGGAATTATCGATGTTTACAACTATTAAATGTTCCCTTAACCCGATATCTGCTTACAAATGAATGTTAGTAAATCAATATTTATAGTCACAGTATGTGTACACTTTATTGATACCTACATGTTTAGGTAAATAATATACGAGCTGCTCTACCTTTAAACTCATTTATTAATTGTATTATTTTTTGAACTTCAAATGTTTTCAATTCAGTCTCGTCTAATCCTAAAGTAGATTTAGGAAATTATCTATAGCTATCTAATTCTAAAATAACTACTTACTGTATTGGAATAATTGCTGTGTGATGATAGGTTAAAATAATTTTATCAATAGGTTAAATAAAGTAACTACCATAAAAGTGTATCTGGATAATCAAATAATAATAAGTAGGTATTCCTTTGTTTTCTCAATATTGTTTTCCTTCGATCTCCTTTGTAATACGGAAATATTTATGATATCCTTATTTCTAATTATTACAGAATACGTGTTTTATTACGTTTTTTAATATCAGTCAAAATATTATTTGTTTTTAAAATTAATAGGACTAATTATACAAATCGCCAAAGGCGAATTGTAATTGTATCATATCAACAAAGACATACGTACGTAGTATCTTCGTCAAAATTATACACATCATCTATTAACTTCCCTTTAACGCAATAGGCTAGTTTCCTGGGTCAAAAAAAAAGGTTATTCTATTTAGTCCGTCAGTTAGATTATCAAAAAATATTGCACCCATATTTTGTCTTTCGTCAATCAAACAAAAAATTACGAAGATAAAGCGCATCAAAGTTTGGGAGTGACGTCGCGTCTTGCTGAAAAGTGTCGCAAGGCGTGACGTTACGCGGAACTTTAACGAAATATATCTTTATAATTTTTTGTTTGATTGAGAAAAGAAAAAATACGTGTCCAATATTTTCTGTTAGTCTAACTGACGGACTAATTAGATTTTTTTAGGAAACTAGCCCATTTACTGCGTTTCAATCTTAGCTTCTCGTATTGGTCGTTTTTATTACCAGTCGCTTCCGTCCTATTCTGAATATATTGGGCCGTAAAATAAGCCTGTTTTTTTATATATATTATGTCGATTTTAGTCAAATGTCAGATGCGGCAATCCTCATTATTTTATACTGCGATAGTTTTAATCATGTCAAATTGGCATTGCCAATCACGCAGACAAATTACTGGTTAAAATAAAATCTGAATCACATCATGATTATTTTATAACAATGTGCCAAAATTGCATGCTTTTATTAATTACTTTCTCGTTGCAAAAAGTGTTTTTCACTGTTTGCTTGGAAGTAAAAACGTGCAAGTAGTTTTTACATTATTGAAAAGTTATTAGGGATAAATAAACATACGTGGTAGAGACAATCATACGATAATTAATGAAAACATAGTTTTTACTAGTCTTTTTAGACAGAAATAGGAAGATACCTACAAGCATTTTTTCTATAGGAGCAACATTACTATGACGACTTTCCTGGCATGGATACGTATTTTAGCGTTTATTTTGTATGTGTTTCATTGACTTAATTTTTCATGAACTTAATTTTGTGTCAGAATTCATAAAGTTTTTTTACATGTAATAGATACATAAAGATAAAGCACATAAACAATATTTATTTGAAACCTGCTACCTTCCCTTAATGATTTTGTAAAGAGCATCAAATATTTTTTTTGCGTTTTCGATGTCACTCCCATAAAAATTGCTTGTCTTTCAAGTAAAAAATGTGTTTTCATTTATTGTCGCGTGATCTCCACCCTGTATAAAGGCTTAAATATTAGGAGCCAGTTACTGATACCAGTTTCAGTGCAGTACTGCTGGCTCAGTGTTTATTGATAAATCATTTTGATGAATAATACAGGGTGAATTTATAATCATTCCTAAATAAATACACGAATTCATACATTCACCTTGTATACATATGGTAGTATGTATAACATATTATAGTATGTGATTTATGATTCACCTTCTAAATGCTTTTTTGGGAGTCATACTCGTAGATTTTAGGCACGTTCCTGAAACAAGTTTTAAAATCAGCTTGATTTCCTATTTGGTGTATAATAAATACAATATCAGGTGTGTTGACTGTGGAGGATTTAAATGAAGAGTGCGGTAACATCCGTCCGTCAGTTGAAGGCTGAATTCTGTTCATGGCCTAATTGATTGTTATTAAATGGGCGGAAAATTTTAATATTACTCTATTTAATAAATTGTTTATTGTCCAACTTACACTCACAAGCGGGAAAGGGCAAAAAATAACTGTGTAACAATGGAATCTGTGTTGCTAAATACAATATTAAATTAACATTCGATAACACAAAATGTCTATTTAATAAATATCAAAACTATTCACTTGGTAAATTGATGTGCAGACCTGTCTGAATCATATTCAAAGTATGGATGAATGAATGAATTGGTACCAACAGAATTAATATTCTCTTTACATAATGACTTATCAACATGAAATTATTCAACACTAATTAAAATTAGGACACCTGGACGTAGCTGTATTGATTTTATATTTGAGTTAATAATGAACGGGTTTCAGCAAAATTAAAATCAGAACTAATAATAGGTACCATACAACATGCGAGTATTAAAGTATTAAAGTGATAATGCTATTAAGACTTCACGAAGACCATGCACAAAAACTTGTTTACAGGTAGCAAAATTTTTGTATTTTTACTTAAACGACATTCTAAAACGCCACATTCGCAAACATACTATTTTTAATCTTACCCTAGAACTAAATATGTATAAATAAATAAATGTTAAGTTATATGGTATTTTTCAAATGACTGATTTACATAATCGTTTCAGTGAATGTAGATTCTAGACCTAAGTCTTAAATAAGTATTTTAATATGTTAATGTTAAAGGTATATTATAAACCTTAGACATATGTACATTTTGTTGATGTCAATAATTTGGTTACGGCTACCAAAAATACGTTATTTTTTGTTGCAAGTTAATCTTTGTCGGTGCTTAAAACTAAAAGAATTACAGGTTTTTAACTAAGTTGTAAGTTTTCTGGATAACTTATGATCTTAAGCAATCCCAACCATTTCTATAAGTAGTGGTACGTAATCATTTTACTAACAGGTGAGTTGAGGTACAATATAAATTACAGTATTTAATTTTTTTTATTCAGAAATCTTTACTTAATTCAAATTATAACGATTAAGTTCAATTTATTATAGGTATATTACTCACGATCTATTTACATAGCGTAAATTATACTTATTCGTATGTGAAGACTACCTAAAATAAATGTTTGTTATAATAAAATCATAATAAACTACTGAAATAAATTTTATTCTAGTTTTATTTTTTAAATATTAACTTTGTCAAATGTGTAATAGATAACAGTCCAGTAGGATGATTAATTCAAAATTTTATTTTAAAAAATAAAATCGGTGCAAACAAAAACATTGAATCTCTCATCGGCTGGCACCGACTCCAAAAGTATCTGATTAGGTACTTAAGTGTTAGGATTATTTTTAGCATTTCAGTGTTTTGAAGTCGGTTTTATTTTTTTTAATAAAATTTACTTATTTCATCTATTTTTAGTGATAAATCCTAATCTAACTGCTGAACACCGATTTCATCCCCTATTTTCCTACCCTTAGGGGTGATTTTAATTTTTCAAACTTTTATCATAGCATCTTTGAAGTATAAGCTATTCAATAAAACAAAAATCATCAAAATCGGCTCATATTTGTCGAAGATAGGTAACAAGAACCACAACCAAAATATTATCTGGGTATATATTTGTTGATTTTCTCAAAAAGTTCTAAATCAATTTCGATAAAATTTATATGGGACCACCTCTGAAGTATGATCTACCAAACAAAAAAAGAATTATTAAAATCGATTCATAATTGGCTGAGTAATCGCGTAACAAACATACAAAAAAAAAAAAAAAAAAACATACAGTCGAATTGAGAACCTCCTCCTTTTTTGAAGTCGGTTGAAAAGTTCGTAAGACAGAGAACTAAGCAAAAATTTTAACTGAAAATGCAGATAAGAATTGAACCACAAGTTAGCTTAGAAAGATAAAATGTTTATCAACTAATTAATTTTTAAATACTTGGAGAAAGCCAACATAACTATGTTCTCCGTAGCTCAGTTGGTAAAAGTAGTCGCCCAGATAGCAAAAGGTCGAAGGTTCGAATCCCACCAAAGGCAGTTGAAATTTGTTTTCAAGTGAAAATGTGATTATCTCTAATATAGAAAGATTAGCCGATACGAGTATGTGGGGGCAATCAGGTCATTCTTATAGTTTTAAAATCAATATACAGGGTTACAGGGAAAGTCGTACAGAATATTGAAGGACGTTATTATTCAGGTCATTTCTGATTGAATAGATCCTATAATATGGTATCCGAAACCTAACCGTGGAGATATTGAATTTTAAAGATTTTTTTTTTAATCTTTTTTCTTTTGGCTTTTCTATCGATTTTTTTGCGATTGAAGCTACTAGGGCCCGGTCTTTTTATGTTTCCAGTTAGAAGACATGTCAATTAATAAAAATGATCAACAAAAACTGAACCCATTACTAACAGCTTCATAAAACTGCTCAACAACGGTTGAAGTTAAAGAATTTTCACTAACTGTTTATAAATTTGAAGACCTTTTTTTAAAAAAAAAATTATGGTACTTATCCTGCAAGTAATTTTTAAAACCTTTCACGTTTCTTTTAGCTATTCAAAAAGGTATAACACTTGCTATTAAATAGGCCAAACATTGACAAAATAACAGTTAAGGTAGCAGAGGGTACATTTTTAGTTTGAGGTAAAAATAGCTAAAATGGTAAATAAAACAAAAATAAATACAGTAATACTTTTATAATTCGTGTTCCACATGTCTGCCATTATTTCTTACACACATTCTCATTCTTTTTCTTAATTTACTTTTTACAACAGAAGTTCGCAGGTTCCGTCTCATTTCCTCAGCCGCATCCATAATTTTTTGTTTTAAAACATCGACATTTGCGATCGCCGTCATTTGGTCATAAACAAGACTCTTCATATGACCCCACCCACCCATTTAGCATAATAGCAACAGCTCAACGGATAAGCAAGCTAGAGTGACAGTGGGCGGAGCACATAGCACGTATACAACTGACGGCCGATGGGGTAGAAAAGTTCGAGAATGGAGGCCACATACCAGCAAACGCAGCGTAGGATGTCGACCTACAAGGTGCACAGACAACCTTGTTAAGGTTGCAAGAAGCCGCTAAATGCAGGTCAAGTCAAAGTCAAAGTCAAAAATCATTTATTCAGTTTAGGGCAGAAAACTGCCACTTATGAACGTCAATAATAACATTATTGGCCCATATGGGGCAGAACATGTCTCCTTATTTTTTGGGCCCTACTAGCGCTTCGAGACAAGACACAGACAATCTGGCAAGTGCTGAGAAGAAACGCCGGAACAAACTCAGTCACCACTAGCCAGGCCACAGCCACAGGCCGCTTCCAACCGGGCAATCTGAAAGTCATTGGAGGAGGCCTATCTTCAGCAGTGGACGCCCTATAGCTGAAATGATGATGATGATGATAGTTAGTCATGACAACATCATAAACTAAAGAAACGTATACTACTTGAGTCAAGATAAAAAACGCCCGAAAAATAACCAAAAAAAATAGTGAGTAGGTTAAGATATTAATTTATAAAACTAGCTGTGGCACTGATTCCGTTTACACAAGAATGTATTTTTCTTGTACCTTATAGTAATAGAACATTAGACATTTTGCATTTGTTTTTTTTTGTCGTTATGGTTGCGCGTTAATTATTTCATAGCGCGAGTAAGTAGCATTTGTTGCGAGAAACATACTGTTCTTACGAAGCTAGTAGAAAACCAATATAATGGGCTAGTTTCCTAAAAATATCCAATTAGTCCGTTAGTTGGATTAACAGAAAATATTTGACACGTATTTTCTCTTTGCTCAATCAAACAAAAAATTATGAAGATATTATTATAGCCCGTTAAAGTTCCGCGTAACGTCACGCCTTGCGACAATTTTTAGCAAGGCGTGACGTCACGTGCTCCTATTTCCAAATATTATCTTCATCATTTTTGGTTTGATTGACAAAAGACATAATATGGGCCCAATATTTTTTGATAATCTAACTGATGGACTAAATAGAATAATATTTTTTTGACCCAGGAAACTAGTCTATTGCCACGACGCCTCTCTAACAACGAGTCACTCTACATGGTTTAGTGTTTGTATTTGGGACCTTTAAAGCCTTTTATAAAAAGACAAATACTTAGTTTTTAACTTTTAATTTCTTTGTCTTCTCTGAGCGTATGAAATCGTGACTGGCCGGAAACTCGCTCGTTAAAGAGTTTTCTCATATGCTATAAAAGTAAGAGAATTCAGATGGAGAAGAATATTATTAGGTGACTACTGTAATGGATATTTATTTAATATTAGCTGTGCCTGCGGCTTTAGTCGCTTGGAATACGACTTGTTACCCTCTATTTTACTCACTTATGAGGTTAATAATTAAAATTAGCCTTTGTCCTTTATTTGGGCACAATTGTTATAATAGTTATATATAGATAACTATTAGGAACCTTGCACTTTTAGGACAAAAAGTAGCATATATGTCATTTTTTGACCCCAAACTACCACAATGCAAAAATCATGTCGATCTCTTGCTCTGTAAAAAATAAAAACAAAACTATCCCACGGGAACCGTATATTTTTCCGGAAAAAAAGTAGCGTATATGCTAATCCAAACTATAATCTATCTCTGTGCCAAATTTCATCCAGATCCGTTCAACCGTACTGGCGTGACTGACAAACATCCATTCGCTCTTTAATATTGAGTAAGATAACGCGAAAATGTATGTATGGATATCTGTATTGTGTTGGACAAAAGAGGTCAAAGTATGTTAAAGTCATTATGGCAAAGAACTGCGTTACTTTCTGACATCATTACTTCGGAAAGGTCAAACTCTCCAGCATTATGTCATTATAATACCTACCCATGATGTTTAATGCATAATGCAACAACTTTATTATTTAGGTGGAATAATGTTGTAGGTACCTACCTACCACCTGGTAGGTATATATTAATTATCAGTAAGGGTTGTTTGGGATAACACAGGTCGATCAGCAATCACCTGTGTTTGATGCTTCGTTGGGTCACTGAGAATTGATCGTGTCAATCATGTTTAATGCATAGTTCATGTGTTTAGTAGGTATTTAACCCTCCATGTAACCATATCCTGACGGACGACTGTGATTAATTGACTACAGGTGACAAGTACCTATTGATTAAATGAGCCTAATTTGGAAATAATTGTACTGTGTATTTAATATGTATTGTACATTCAATGACGTTAATTAGTTATACTATGTCCAGTCTTCAGATACACAACAGACAGACGCATAACAATCTAAGATTCATTTTATCCTTTCTTCTCGCTCGGAACCCTAAAAAAATCAACCACGCAAAACCCTTTTTTAAACTATTATTTAAACATTATCCTCATGTCTAGAAGATATTGTTTTAAGCGATTTGGTCGCACATGTTTTTGTTTACTTTGTGTGTAATGAGAATAAATATATTATATGTACCTACGATTTACAGCAAACAAACAGCAGACAAGCGTTTCATTAAAAGAAATCGGAATGGGAATATTCCTATTGTACGGTCAGCATCAAAAGTCGATGACCACATTCAGATTCAGAAAGTCACTATTCGTTGTGTGCGCGATGACAGCGCCCCTGTGACCACAATTATCGTGGACCTAAAATCTCTCAAATTATGGCAACTGGATGGTTTGAGAATGATTTTCGGATTGTTTTTCTTCGAAATTAGATGAAAATACCTAAAAGTTTGTGCATATTAGGTATAATGAGTCATTTTCTTACTTGAATAAAAATATAAATGTTATAATACGTACGAAATTTGAATCGGTATAACTTTCCAACCTTAAACTGTGCAAAAGGAGAAAAAAAAATGTATTAGCACAGCATGTGAGAGACATTAAGAGCTTAGAACCACCGGACAAAGCTACATAATAAGAGCTGTGAGTGATCATAAGACAAACGTTTGTGACGCAAACTCCCTACAAACTTTTTTCATTTCACACTAGCTATCCATTTATTTCTTTGCTCCAATTTACATATTGATTTTGGAAACGAATAACAAATGCACGAACTGTTTTTCCCATTGTTTCTACACTTTATAACATAACACGTACCCATATTGCGAATTTTAACTTTTTGCTTAAAAATACTTAATAACGTTAGTATGGAATTCTATGGAAATATAGCAATTTGACAAATGACAATCCAGAGTTATTTAACATTTCTGCCACATTGCGTGCTGCGATCGATTTGACGGCCCCCACCACCCACTTTGCAAATAGCGAATACACGATATTAAAGCTTAACTGCTCATCATGGCAAGCGCCAGAATTAGATGAAAATCTGAACGTGGTCATGATGCTGACCGTACCTAACCTAAGAATGAAATGACCGGATCTGCCCGATGCTGCCTTGTAATAAAAGGCACCAGTTCATTTCAATTTAATTGAATTCGTTTTATAGGGTCTATCCACTATTGTTGATTAACTCAGTAAAAAGTGGAACTAAATAACAAAACCTTACCCTTAAAAATAATTAAGCACGACTCGCTTCCGTAGTGATAGCTATAATATCTACCACATAATATCATATGGACAAAATTATTACCTTGTCAAAACACGACTTTTCGTTTTTTTATGTCATTACAATTTAAGGCGCGGCACTAATACCATTATAATAATAATTTTCTAAAAACGCTCTTATTATTATTACTATATTATTATTACTTCCCTGTATTATTACTGTTCGGAAATAAATTACCTACTAGTTTTTTTTTTGTTATAAGTTCCAGCATCAATGGTAAAAAAACTGGGACGCTTTAATGCACAATCTGCTTAAAATAAAGACGAAATTTACAACGTCACAGGTAATAAATCACGTGCACTTTAAATGTCCATTTTGATGTTGATGATTACGATAAAACTGTGACAAACAAAAAATCTACTAAAATGAACACAACTTATATCACCGAAAGACATGCAGGTAGTTTCGCTGTATTTGCAACAGATGCTATAAAATAGTTCTTTGTAAGCTGCAGAAATATATTTAATAGACGTCCGCTGACTCAGAAATCGAACGACAAACTGACGAGCACAGGTCCGCAGTTGTACAAACAACCAGCTCTGACCATGGGCCATCTTTCATGTCCCGCAGGTACTACCAGCTGCATAGGAGTCCTAAGGTCTGTAATTTGTAATTTGTAATGTATAATAAATGTCTTTTCTTTCTTTCTTTCTTTCTAATTTAACAGTAATTTAATCCAATGTCGATCCGCTCCCTATAACATTACGATCGAAAACGGTATTCTCGTTAACTTATAATTGGACGTAAAATTATCAAAACGCATAAAACTTAGTGTCAGAAAATACTTGCAGGAAACTTACGTGAAAATATCGAAATGTGCAGTATCGGAAGATTCTGCTTGCAGGCCGGCCCCTAATGGCCTGGCAAAGTATTGACATGTAATGGCTTTCATTTTCGCTTATGTGAAACAGCTATCGGTAAAACGGAAAATACCTAGAGGTAGCCACAGAATAGATTAGTTTAGATAAGTTTAGATAGTCGCAGATTAGATTAAATAGTTATTGGTTCTTTTATGTTGTAATAATGTGGTCAATACTCATTACAATTATGTAGGTTTAATAGTGATGTTATTTTTGTATTGACTGACTTTGATATCCACTTGATAGATCGCGCTCGCGGACCATGATGTGCGCAACTGTCAGATCACAACCGATTGGCTACCGCGTATAAAAACCCGCTAAATTTTACACGATAAAAACAATTTCTGAAATTAAAGCAATTCCAAAATAAATAAAAATGACACCTTATTTCGGGTTAGCGTATCTATGGAAATGTCGTAACAGCTTCTCTGAATTTCGACACCGATACTGCGCTACTCTGACATGGCTTTACTCAGACGCCACGCCACTCCGACAGTATGTTTTACCGACATGACTTCACTCAGACACTAGGCCACTTCGACGGTAGGTAAAATGTACCGACATGACTTCGTCTAGACACTACGCTTCTCCGAGAGTAGTTTTAAAGATGTAATTGAAATAACAGAAAACCTCATATGACTTATGTGTACGTACATGTCCTAAAAAGTGCAAATAGTGTGTTTCATATGGTAATTGGATTTTTATCTATTATTTTACAGATTATAACACCAACAGAAAACTGTATTTTTATGTTAGTTCCAATACTGTCATGTTAGTATTTTCTGACACTAAGTTTTATGCAGACTTGATATATATTCTAGCGTTGAATAATGGGAAAGAAAGGTACCTTTATTTGAAAAGTATTAGAGCGTGTTTAATGGTAGGTAGTTCTCAAACAGTAATTTGGATACAAAGACTACCTATATATACACAAAAATGTTAAGACTACAAACCAACGATTCAAGGGCAATATATTATCGTAATATGGCTATGTATCCACAAAGGCGCGCGGTCGCCAAGTTTAGCTGAAATGTGCTAAAATCTTTTTTCGTCATTTGTAGAAAGGCAAGAAACGAACCGAACCGACTGTTGGAGAGCGTTTTTTCCCCAAGATGTCATAAATCAGACGGCGGCAGATGGTGTTGACCTGCACCATTATTGCCATGTTTCTAGCTAAGAATTATTATTGCTCTCACTTCTGGGACGTCGTTTCAAATAATAATTCTTTAGAATTCTCTCCCGGACACCTCTTTGAAATGAGACATGCGGAATAATACTGTTTTTAAAAGTTTGACATTAATTGAGCCAAATATAGTTTGAGACAACCATAATACATCAAAAAATCTTATTAATACAGGGTTACATTTCACGGTAGTGCAAATTTTTCAGGTACCACTTAGAATTAGTAACTAAATCGATCTACGTAAAAATCAAACTCTTTTATTTTCATTTTTAATTCTTCCATTCTGCAATTGAAACGTAGAAAATTTACGATAACTCGATTAAATTGCACCGTATGTGCACTGCATGAGGTTGAGCGGCGTCGGCGTACGCCCGTGATATCTGATGAATGACAGCGCATCTCGCGTTTTCTTTTTTTTTTCGGAAAATTTTAAGTATATTTTACTCCAGAAATACGACGACTGAAATTAGTTAGAATTTTTGTTCTATAGACTTTATTTTTAAAATTTGGCACTACCTTGAAATGTAACCCTGTATATATTTAATGCAGACGGACCGCATCTTAGCTACAATCTTAGCTAATAATATGATTGTTGTGCCAAAAGGCGGTAATGCAATAATGTGTTAACAAAACATGAAAACGATAAATGTAACATTACAAAATAACATAATATCTACTCAATATCATTGATGACGTTATTATCCGTTATTGTGTCTGATGTCTAAGTATATCAGCGAAAGCAATTTATCTCGTATGTTCAGATGTACTCAAAATGTGACCATAAATTAGATGTTAATCAGGTGGCAGAGACCGTTGGCCCGGCCAATGATGTTGCTACGGCGAACATTTGTTCGGGGCGGCCTCTTTTATCCAAAGGATCTCACTTGACGGGGTTAGGACTCTAAATCCTTTGTCTGAGTTTATTTTCATTTTCTCCCCTGATGTGCTGTCTGATCTAGATCTGGCGAGCCGTTTCATTCCTACCGTAATACAACGTGTCAGTTGCATAGACGACTGCACTAAACGAATTGCCCCTACAGTTTAATTAGATTTCATATTTATGTACGTAAAGGGGCTTTTGTCAACAATTTCCACAAAAGAATGAAATGTAAAAGGAACGTATTCAAATTTTTATACGTTAAAATAAATATTTATCAGTTATATTGTTACCAGGTTCTGCCCGTGACTTCGTTTGCGTAAATTTCAGAATAAAGCCACAGAGAAATGAATAATTATCACATGGAAACGTAAGAACGTGATAAAAATCCTATGTATTAGATCAATATCCGTGTGTGCCAAATTTAAACTAACTCCATTAACAAACATATAACGACAAAATTCACATACATGTATCATAATGTATTAATAAGATACTTGTCTTTAATCTGTCGAGCTCAAACTACCCACATGTAGCGTATCAGTAAAATTTCAATTCTGTATTGTTTCCGTGACATGTCTGGTAAGTATTAAACTGTCAATTAATTAAAAAGAACTAATAATTAAATCTTAAAATCAATACATGTTACTAATAATAACGATTTTTTTACTAATTTATTATTAGTAGGAACTTAGTTTTAAAACAGAATATTTCTGTATGTCGAATTATGTATTTAAAATAGACGCTTTTTCTTTGTAAAACTTTTTAATCTAGGTATATACGTAGGTCACACTATAAGTTTTGCGTAACTTAAAAAAACAGCATGTTATAACCAAAATATTATGTTTATTGCTTTTCAAAATACTCTCCTTTACATTTTAAACATTTTTTCATGCGATCGAACCATTTTTTAAAACAGGAGGACCACAGATCTGAAGGCATGTTTTCTACGTGCTGATTGAACGCTATCACTGCCTCTTCGTAGTTGGTAAAAGTAAAACCTCTCATCAAATTTTTAATTTTTTTAGAAGTGCAAAACTTTTAGTGTGCCCCATGTATACTCAATACTTAATGATTTATTGCTAAACCATATTGTACATGTAAATGTTACAAATTACTCTGATTGTATACCTACTAAAGAGTAGTGTCTTACTTTGTTACGAGTAGCTTTTTTTTTTTTTTTTTTTATTGTCAAAAGTAACTTTAATAACAGATTTTAGGGCATGATAAAGATCTCATTGCTAGGTGTTTTACCCGGTGTTTTGTATGTTTTTATTCAAATAAAACTACACTTTTATGAGATAAAATAAGTTATATTTACAAAGATTACATCACTATGCATCCTAGATACGTTTCTACTAAAATCGCGATTATTCTCAAATTCAACTGACTACATTCGATATGAAATAATGTGTGTAATATTATGTTCTCTTCATCACATTAACGAGATAATACGTAAGGAAAATCGCCGATTAGGTTGAGGAAGAGCATCAAGCCATCAAACGTAGATATGTCCCCGATAGGACAATGGGTCATTTGTGAGATATCTTTAGCCTGCGATTTCCACACATAGATAACATTAACAATATTATACGTTCAAGGGTTGCCCTAAAATCTATAAATAAAGTTACTTTTGATAATAGCATTACATTATAGCTACTCGTAACAGAGTAAGACACTTATGCCTTTGTTAATAACTATTTTAATAGTTTTGTCCGTTTTCAAGTTGCATTTAGTCAAATTTTACGGCTTCAAGCGTTGAAATTAATTGACGAAGTTTAACCCTATCAGGTGATCAGATCCATACCCGATCATGTCAACGATACTTTGCAGAAATTCTATGATTACTAATAGCAAACAATTTCATCTCAAGGTTGACATGAAATGAAAAATTATTGTTTAGTATTAAAAATATGAAAACGTTTAGGTCGCTGAACATTACAAAACTCTTAGTTCTGTCCCATACTAACAATACACAATTGTACATAGTTTTTTTTTTTTAATTCTGGAGTCAATTAAATGCTAAAATTATTCTGACTTGGTGACTTGTTAAGTAAGAAGACCGCAACAGAAACTGAGATTACAGTTGGCATTCATTGAAACAATTTTCTAACTTAGATACACTGAAAAGAGTTTTAGTGGTTAAAAATATACATTATTCAAACAGGATGTCATGTCAACCTATTGCGGTCCACTGTTGGACCTAAGCCTCCCCAAGGAGCGCCAAAGAGCACGATCTCCCGCTTTTTTTATTCATTTACTGCCAGCCATCTTCCTAAGGTCGTCGGTCCATCGAGCTGGGGGGCGTCCTACACTACGTTTGCCAAGACGTGGTCTCTACTCGAGAACTCGTTAACTCCACCTTTCATCAGTTCTGCGACAGATGTGGCCGGCCCCCTGCCACTTAAGCTTGCAACATTTTAGGACTATGTCCATTACTTTGGTCTGCTGTCGGATAACCTCGTTTTGGATGTAATCTCTTAACGAAATCCCAAGCATCGACCTTTCCATAGCTCGCTAAGTGACGTGAAGTCGGTGGGCCAGCTTTACTGTCTTGTTCCCCTTTTTTCCGGCTCCGGCTTTTTTGTTCCTTAATAATCACAAAATGTTCCGCTATTAGACTAGGTTATTCTAACCTGTTTAGTATTTTACTCTACTTAGTCCAAAAAAAATGTTACACATCTTATTCTAATGCTAATAATATATATACTAATTTATACATAAATTAACATTATATTTTATGCTTTATTTATTTCTTAATATTACAATGTGTGCTAATTTTGAGCAAAATTCTAAAAATATCCCTTAAGTAGATCTATCTTCTAATAGTTCGCTAATATTGCCCACTGTTTTTAACCCACGCCAGGCTCGCAGATGCACGATGTCCTCTTTTCATTTGAAGCGATTCAAATATTGAGAGAACCCACCGTGCCCCGTTTAGACCTGTATGACAACGGCAGTGGGCTGCATGTTCCTAACAATTCGAAAAGCGGCCCTAGCATCCGGAAGAAACATCTTCGTCACTGAAGCAGTGTTACCCGACTTATACCTCCAGCTCCATTCATCACCAGATGCCTTACGGATTAATCGCTTCACGAATGAAACCGGACACCGGTCAAAGTCTGGCCTTCTACGCAGCAACAACGCCGCCTCCTTTGCCAACTCGTCCGCGCATTATTCCCCGGCAAACCCGCATGCGCTTTAATCTATATCTTGAGTCAAAGCACCGCTTAGATAGTAGGTATTAGTATCATAGTATCATTTGCATCTGATTACTTTAAAAAGACTAGCTGTAAAAGCGACATCGCCCGCTTCAAATACGGATAGAAAATATTGTTTTCATTTTTTTTATTATTTTTTCGTGTTATTAACTTTTAAGTATAATCAAGTATTTTTATGAATTAGTATTTTTATTTGTATAAATGTGTTTAAGCGTTGAATCGAGCCCTGATGAAGAAATTTGCTTCTTGAGTGCAATCACGCGCTAAGGCGTAAGGGGAACCCGTCTTGCTCCCCGCGTCATGCCACTTAACAGGATGGGCAGTCATGTTGTTAATAAGCACCATCTATTTACCATCTATGTCGTGTCGTATCTCCGGAAGGTTCATTCGGAAGGTTTTTAGGGTTCCATAACTCCAAATGACAAAACGAAACCCTTATAGATATCGCGTGTCTGTCTGTCCATCTGTCAGAGCCAATTTGCTACGAATCTACAGGACCGATTCAGTTAAAATTTTGTACACATATAAATATCTGTGACCCAAACATGCACGTGTAACAAAAACAAACATTTTTTTTTATTTTTTATTATTAAGAGGGTCAATTTTGGGGGCAAATTATTAGATTAAAAAAATGTTTTGAAAACTGTACCGTGTGGCATATTAAATGAAAGGGCTTCTTGTGAAGATCTCAAATATATTTTTATTATTAATATAAAATAAATAGTTGTATAAGTTATTAAACAAAGTGGACGAAAATTGAAATAAAAAAAAATCGTAACTCGAAATATAATACCTCTCAACACGAGGAACCTAAAAAAAATTTTTGGACGTCACTTTTCTGGCCATCCTGTATAAATAAAGTTATTATGATTATGATTTAAATATTAGAACAGATAAAGCAACTTTAGATGATTTATTTTTATAAAAATCAAAGAATAAATTGTGGCGACAGTTTTAAGGTCGTGTCGGTTGAGGCTTAATGATAACAAAATTAATGTCGACGGAGTGCCCTCATTACAATTAAAATGATTACTTTTACCTGGAGACTGAAAACCATTGCAAATAATTTCGTGTCCACAAACTTTTACAAAACCCAGTCTCTTTTGTTAATTTACAATAAAGTTTAAGAAAGCCGGCTTTTAATGAAAATAGCATTAATGAAAATATTTTTACTATCTGTTTGTACAATAAATATGTTTTATTTTGAGAATCACAATAAGTTCTTACAAAATATTACGGTCACTAAAACAAACTAATAAATAGCGGAGAAATATTATTTGGCAGGTATTATATAATAATTTACAAAGGTACAGTACACCAATTAATTTACCAATGCAAGCAAGCGAACCTTCACAACTTTGAAACAGCTAAAGTTAGGCAGTATCGACGTGTTTACAGACCATAATACCAAACCAAAAATAAGCAAAAGGAACTACATTGAAATTAATCCAAAGTTAATAGATTGAAAGCTAATGATATCCATGACTTGCACTAGCAAACAAAACCAATTTAAACTTTGCGCCTCAAATTGGTCAAACCGCCAAAATTCATTTCGGAATTTCACCAATTATTGTCAATAACGTGAAAAGCGATGGAAAGCGGCAAGTTACTTTAGATACTTAATGAGAGTATATTTACATAATACATTTAATAAGACAGCCATAAAGTTGACTAAGCCTTGAATAAAAATCCAAATAATGGACTTTCTGCTTGAAAGAATTAGTTTTTAAGACACCTTCAGGCCTTCTTTATAAAGAAGTATTTATATTTATCTATGCATTACATTTACGTCATCAGCTTTGTAAAGGTAAAGAGCTTGTTTATTAATAATAAGAATAAAGACGAGGACCTTTATGCCCACGTGATATATTGTACCATTGTGCGCTCGTGACTGTAAAATGTTTAGAATCTAGTTCACAAAAACATGGCCTTCTGTGGACTAGACTCGCCTTCATCGTAGGGTCACGAGCGCAATTACCTCCAAGAGAGACTATCAACAACATACTTATTATTAAGTTCGATGAACCAACACTGGTTTCATAATTCTAATAGAAACTAAAGGAACTCGTCAACAAACGAATGTCGAAAAATCTGTTTTGTCTAGAAGTAGGCAATTATGTCATGTGTGCATAAAAGATATTCGTAGTGTTTATAGTTGTGCCTTGTGTGAAATTATTGTTTTTTTGTAATAATATTTTTTTTAACCTAATTAACCTATATTAATAAAAAGTAAGTATATTACCCCCACGTTTTCTATTTAACTCATTACGAACCATTATCATCATCATTTCAGCCATAGGCCGTCTACTGCTAAATAAGCCTCCCCCGGTGATTTCAAGTAAGCAGGATAAATTTGAGACTGTAATTTAAAACTTTTAATTGCTCATAAAAATAAAAATGCCGGTAATTATGTGTTATGGTTACCATAGAAAACTTAAAATTGCTTCACTTAATAAAGCTGTAAATCTGTTGTTCGAAAAATATTTATATTTTCTTTTCTTTTTGTATTCATCTTTTCTTTTCGTCTGTATTAATTTCTTGATTATACCTAGTCTTGCCATTACTGAAACAAAGATTTATAAAAAAAACTATTGCAAATAACATTTATTACTTTTAAAGTGTGTTACTTTAATACGTAAATATAAAACAATTTAAAATGTAAAAAGCTTATTCGAAGTGATCTCCATTGGCTGCACAGCCCTTTAAACGTTGAGGCCAAGTTATCAATAAAGGCACGCGCTCTTTCCATGGGAAAATTCTTCACTGCCAATCGTACGGATTGTTTTAAGGACTCCAAATTATCATGGCGATTAGAGCAAGTCGTACTCTCTAAAGCTGACCATAAATCATAATCCAGCGGATTAAGATCGAGACAAGACGTCGGCCAATCTTCAGCTCTGATGTAGTCTGAAACGTTCGTTTCCAACCAAGACTGTGTAGACCGAGCTTTATGACCCGGTGCCGTGTCTTGCTGGAAGGACCATTCTTGGTTGTTAAACATGGTGTTGTTAAGGGGCTTTACTACCTTCTCAAGAATGATATCTTCATACACTTGTGCCGATGTTTTGATACCTTTTTCACAAAAGTATGGCTCAGTCACTCCTTCATAGCTAATACCCCACCAAACCAGCACTGAAGTCGGATAGGGCTCGCGTATTTTTTCAATTGACTCCAGATTGGTCCCATTTTTTCAAAGTTCAATTCTGATGATGGGATCCATGAGGAATTGAGAGAACTCCTGAAATATTATAGGTATACATATAGCGATTTTAGTATATTTAATAACAAGTCAAGCATTTTCATTCAGAAAGTATCACTTGCTGAGGTGGAACTGATGAAGGAGACTATAGTTGGCCACAATAGTCTTCCACGAGTAAGGTACGCACGCCCCACCCACGCGATAAGATATTATCATTAAGACAGTTAAGCCTTGCCGTAGTCGACAAATCAAATTTTTATAAATGATTCTGGTGAGAATGATACCATCAAACTGATCTGATAAAGAAGGCGGAAGGTAAGCATCGGAACTCTGTGATAAAACAATGTAGCATAGCCGTGTTTGGACTTATTTGAATCGTCATAAGAAGCAATTTAGCTATAATTACATCACAGAGCGCCATTTAGAATGTAAAAAAACACTAAAAAATAGACAAATAAAACAAATTGGTTTTTAAAAAAAATAACCGACTTCAAAAACACTAAAAATAACTTTTAAACAATCATACCAAACAGTTATTATTGGAGTCGGTGCCAGCCGTGAAATGTTTGAATGTGGTTGTTTGCACCGACTCCAAAAATAACTGCTTGGTATGATTTTTTAAAAGTTATTTTTAGCTTTTTAGTGTTTTTGAAGTCGGTTATTAAATTATCAGTTAAGATGTGACCAGTACGTCTCTTATAAGCTGCAAGTCCTAAGTCATCTTTTAAAATACGCGACATGGTTCTAGGTGCTATCTTCATCTTCCGAGATAAAATCTTTTGCTTTAGGACAGAATTTCTTCGAATTCTTTCCCTTACTGCTTTGACAACCTTTTTCGTACGAACACTACGTGGACGGCCAGATCTTTTTCTGTCACAAACAGAGGAAGTCTCATTGTACCTATTGATAGCCCGGTACACAAACATTTTACTAATACCAACCGAATGGAGAGTTTTAAAAATTGCATTTGGCTCCATATCTATGCGTATTAAGATCTGTTACAAATTGTTGTTGATTTACGAGCATGCTTGAATTAAGCATGCTCATTAATACTTCTTTACACATGCTACTAAGTATCAATTGCTTATTAATAGCATGCTTTTGCGCTAGTAACGAACATATCTATCAGTATCTTAAAATATATGTACTTTATTATGTACATATACATGTATACCTATACAATGCCTACTTACTGATACCAGTAAGTAGGCATTTTATTTGTTTGTACAATTAGCATTTAAGTGCTTTAAATTTTTTTACTTTCATTTTTTTTGGAATTCAATTTTAATTCGGCTGTCCTCTACTTACAGGTTGTCTGGAAGTGATCGCTTCTAGCGATAGTACCGCCTAAATTGTGCTATTCTAAACGTAATTTTTTTATATGATTTGTTTCTTTTATGTGGTGAACAATAAAGAGTAATAAGAGTATCTCTATCTACCTTTATAATTTGTTAGTAGGAATAAAATCTTCATAAACTCTTTTGGAATACGAGTATAACCAAGTTTCTACTTATTTTAATTATATTTGCGACTAAAATGTAATTGAGCCGGAGGCAAATACGTCAAGAGCGGCCGCGGCCGCATGTTTGACATGTCTGCGCTAAACTGTTTGAGTTTTCTGGCTACCGCGAAATCTCAAATGCCTGTTAAAGTAAGTTCATTTTACCACAAATTCAGTAAAACCATGTTTCATTAGAAAGGTATCTGTACGAATCACCTCATAGTTGAGGTGAGACCTGTGTCCTGCTTTCCTAATCAATATTTTTTTTAAAACGGGTTGGAACGAACGGAAACATTAAAACAATCCTTGGCTGGCACTAGCAATAATAAATATGTTCTTATCCTAAGGTAAGTGGCCAAAGCACTTGTGGTCCAAAATTTTTTTTTTCATGTTTTAGTAATAATTGTTTCTTTGTCATAGTTGTTCAGTTTAATTGGCACATCCTGTCCTTGTAAGAAAGCTATTATTGAGACGGACCTATCGCTGTGTACCCTACCCTATACCCTTTGAAGAAGACATTCTTCAGCTTAAACGACAGACAACAGACAACGAAAGACAGACACGTACGAGCCCCATACTAGCAGGCATGATCGGGCCAATGTGGAGTGCAAAAGGCACCCTACCAAGCGGCGAACCCGCTAGTGGTGGCGCCGACGGGACCGGAACTGCCGAAACAGGCCGGACCGCTGTCGGGCTCCTTTCTAGCGGGCCCGATCTGGGGGTGAGTCGGACTCTATCCTGTCCTTGTAAGAAAGCTCAAGGTTGCACAGCTTGCTATGGAAAGGGCTATGCTCGGTGTTTCTTTACGAGATCGAATCAGGAATGATATGGTTCGTAAACGAACAAAAGTCGCTGACCTATGTCGACTTTAGTCCAACGGATTAGCAAGCTGAAGTGGCAGTGGGCGGGCCACATAGCACGTAGAACTGACGGCCGATGGGGCAGAAAGGTTCTGGAATGGAGGCCACGTACCGGCAAGCGCAGCGTAAGACGTCCACCCACAAGGTGGACAGACGACCTGCTAAAGGTTTATGGAAGCCGCTGGATGCAGGCCGCTTCCAACCGGCCAATCTGGAAGTCACTGGGGGTGGCCTATGTTCAGCAGTGGACGTCTTTTGGCTGAAATGATGATGATGATGATACTGTCCTCAAATATGGCTAAACCTTTTTGTTTCATGTTGTTTATTTATATCCAATTATAATATTCAAATCACGAGATAAGTACAAGTACATATTTGTATTCATTGCACCCTTATAAATCTCTAAACCAAGTTCTGAAACTCCGTAACAATGTCAGTTTGTAAACGTTTAGACCGCTACTTTGAATACAACACATCATGCATGACAGCCTGAGTATTGTGTTCAAACTTTGAAACCGTAATTGAACTAAAATCCAACTTAAGGTTTAAATAAACAAGACACTCACGCAGGCCCTTTATCGTGAATATTATTTACTTAAAAGGGATTGTGTAACTGAAGAGTACAATTATCATAAAAATAATTTATTCATTAAAATAAAGTAATCACAGCGGTTTACTGCCGTAAAAAAACAGGTAGGTAGATATTTGAGAGAAAAATATTATTACTTTTGCCCAAACCGTGGTGAAACGGAGATTCCCTTGGGAAACGTCACTCGGCCGAATAAAGTGTCTTGATTATACTTTTTGCTGGCATTTAATTATGAATCTTGACGTAATGCGCTCATTAATCATAAAGAGAAGTAGCTTCGAGATTTGTAAACTTTTATACTAAGTCATGGTTTAATAATAAAAAATTACATCGCGCTTTAAGGATGTGTCAATAATATTATTGTATTGTTAACTTACTTGTTGGATTTATATTTCTATCATGCAAAAAATCACGTCTAGCCGTGTCGCCATTTCTGCGGAATAACAAACCAACAAACCAAAAAAAAATATTTTACGTTTCAGTTGTTCTAAATTTTATTTAACCAACTTGTTAAAAAAAATTAGATCAATTATGAATAAAATTATATAGCTGCTACTACTAGTCCTAGCAAATGATATCTATTGTTTCATAAAAGTACATAAAATCGACGACATGTAGGTAGAAACATATATTTGTACCTGTTTTTTAGTTGTTTTAGAGTAATTTATTCCCCATCTTTGTTACATTTTGTAGTAGAACAACATGCTCTTTGAATTTTTTGACATTGTAATTTTTTATTTTATCCTTTGTTGCAAAATATTTTAACGTCAGCCCTTTTTGCCGTAGCAAAGTTTTAAAATTAATATCGTCATACTTTGGTACATGATTACTACCTACCTTATGGTCCGGGGACTGCGGACTGGGGACCGAGGCGACCCGTTTGGGACGAAGGCCGTCATCTATGATGGCGAGGCTTTCATCTTGATTGCATTCCTACGATCTCGTAAATTTTCGGCTTAATTCGATGCTCTTCACACAGTGAATAATTATTATCTGGCTAGCCAAAAAATTGCCCACTCTGTCATGGTGTCAAATCCAGACGGGGCGAAGAAAAAGACACCATATTTTTTGTTATGTAACCTTAGTTTCTTATTAAGAATTGACTCTATTTAATTAAACATGTTTTTTTTGTATAGTGGAAAAAAAATAAACGTACCTAGTTGTCTTGGTAAATAGTTGTTCTGCCGCGGATTGCTCTTTACGAAACTTCAATTGAAAAGTCTTCCTAGCACAATTTGAATGCAGGGAAACTTTGCAATAGCTTTTATTTCTTGTCGGAAAGTAAATTAATTTACGACTTACGTTTTTCTTCTTTCAATGCGGCGGCGGTGGTTCTCTAAAATTAAGAACTTTTGTGAGTTCCAGCACTTCAGCACTTGTCTGTAAGTACAGGGTATAAATAAGTTGCCCGTTGATCTGTTTGTGCTTTAATTACCTTATTCGGATTCAGTTTTAGTCATTTCAGTTTAAGACTGCTCTATTTATTTCATCTAGGTGTTGGCAGCTTTCTTTGCGTAGACTGATAACTTCGTCATTATGTGAGACTGCGTAGCCTACTCTCATGTTAAAAGTAAACTATGCCTATTTACGTCCCACTGCAGGGCAAAGGCCTTACCTCAATTATGAGGTGATTTAGGCCATATTCCACCACGCGGGCCCAGAGCGGATTGGTGGAACGATATTGTAAGACCAGTGACTTAACCTTACTATCAGATGTTATTAAGCCGCCTTAAGTCTGACTAGGCTTCACGACTAGTATCAAATCTCATGTAATCAAGTTAAAATTCGGTACAGATTCTCGAAATCAATGAAATACAAATGAAAAAGATAAAATTACGATCTGCAAAATTGAACTATGAGTATCTTTCGATCGAGCTAATTTGAGGAGGCCTTTATCATAAATTACTTACCTATTACTAGTAGCCTTTATGTATGTCGGAGGATGGCCTGGCCAGCTGATTAAAATCATCTACACAAAATTATAGTTTGATTGGGAACAGTGTAAATAAAGGTTTTTTATTTATTCATTTCATAAGACTCGTAAAAAGTTACATTTATTTAAAAAAATAAAATTTTATGGTGATGATGATGCTTGATCATCCTAATAAAAGTTATTAGGGTATTTAAGGGTACAAAAATAAAAGTTATTAGTCAAACATTGACGTTCAAATTTATTTAGATCCTTCGTACCAAGATCTTTCCAAATCACAATGTATGTTCAGCAATATTTTGTCATTTTCGACTTATGAATTTTTGGTTATTAAAAAAAACCTTAATTTTGGGTAGATTATGGCTAAACGACAAGTCGCAAAAACATGGAAAAAAACACAGGTCGAAAACAACAAATTATCGCTAAACATACATAGGGGTTATTCGGATAGGAGCCTAGCCGATACAAGGGACTTAAAAAAAGTTTGAACGTCACTATTTGTTCCATCATGTATATTTATTTTAAAAAACTCGTTTCATACATAACCACCTACATAGTTTGCTAATAAATGCTTAAAATACTAAGCATTCTTGATTTTAAAAATAATAATTACATCTCATACTTAGTCTTGCTTTAACCCTATTTAGAAGATCTGTTTAACATTCTGAATATCGTTGTTACTTTAACGGATACATATTTAAATTAATAAGTATTGGATAAGTACAGACAGTTTATCTAAATGAAAATCACACAGCATATTCCGGTAATTTGATTGGCATTATGACTGGAGTGGTTTTCGGTCGTCAATTTTGCTCTAAAATGCAAATGAATTTATCATGTAATGGAAACCAGCACACGTGCTAGTTGCATTAGTTATTCATTGGACTCTGGCCACATCATCAGGCCATCTCCTCGCGTGCTTAGAATAACGCCAATCCGATCAAGCCGGACTCAAGCCATGCATTTAAACTATAATTAAGCGTCTACCCACATCTATGTATCAACTATCAATGGTTTTAGCGCCGAAAGATTTCAGATACTGCTGCTCAAATCCGACATCTATAACAATGAGAAAAAAAGAACATATAATTCGTAACAGCTGATTGATAATTTTCAGGATTTAAAGGTACATATAAATTATGTGCCGTATGATAAATTCTCTTCTGGCTAATTGATAAAATGATCATGGCATTACTCGTATCAGTCAATGTCTATTTATCGACATCTGAATATCTCAAATGTATCAAACGATGGGTCATTCATCGTTCATCGTCATTTGATGCCCTCATGCGTTATCTAATTATTACCATGAAGCTTGATAGAGGAGGTTGAATAATGATATAATTATGATTTATGCAACCTTACACTGCAAATTTCAAATTCAAATAATATGAAAACTAATGACTGTAACTTTTATACGAAATTACCTTGATTCTTCGCACACTTTTCCTTAGATCACTTAGATTACTAAAAAAGAAAACTACTTATCACCATTTGCAAGATACATTTTACACTAGTGTTGATTAAGCAAGTGTGGCGAAGGAACGGGTTCATGCATGACATTTTGATGTGCGAGCAGGACAGGTGCAAACAGTACCTACTGAACTCTGAAACCAGAGACCCGCTGTTCCAGTCAATTACCCCAAGTATCTAAGGTAGACTTGAGATAAATTTCTGTCGTGACCTGCATCAACAAACTCGAGTAAACTCCCGGAATTTTATCTCTTCTTTCCTATTTTCTTCCTCCCTGTACAGAAATTTTTAGAAGGGACACGTAGTAAAAATATCCAGAGTCTGTTAAAAGGTAAATTTAAAGAACGTGTTTAAAATTATAACAGTTTTCTTTTGGCTCTGCTATTTGCATATCTCATTGGAGGCGTGGGTGTACAGTGTTGTGTATCATATTGACTTTTGTTACAACACTAGAAATGGTTTTTGATAAACTTGTGACAATTTTTTTACTTATAATAAAAATGTGAATATAATTGAACGTTTCTTACTGATTATCGCTTTAACGACTAAACGGAATTAGCTGAAATTTAGCACACAGCTTATCACATGGTATCTTTTCCGTCCTATTGTGTTCCCGTGGGATGATTATTCATTCCTCTTTGGCTTAATTCTGAAGTCTACGCAGCCAAAGTCGCGCGCAGATGCTATTATGCATACATATGTATACAGGGTGTCTTACATCATAGTGAAAAACTTTTGTTCTATGACTTTCAAAAATATGCATAGATTTTTTTTTTGTTTTTACAGGAAGTAGATTTTTCTTGTAAGTTTGGTTACAAAGTTATCTTTGAAAAACCTGTTTAATCCAACATTTTTTAAATCAATCAAAAGTTGCGTTCTGTTTATACGCCTGTGGCATAATCTAATCAATCGATCGCACAGTCTATAGGCTAAACGAGTAAGGCGAATATTTTCTGAACAAACGTTTTTTATGTGTAGGTACTGTAATTCCAGTTGTATGTTTTCCTGATCGTTACTTAGAATCCGTGCACGGAAAAACTATTTTTGAAAAATAGTTTCCACACTCACCACATTATTTACGCACTAGTGATACCTTGTGCTATCAGCGCTCTAAGCTGTTACCTAACTAAAAACCTAAGGCATTATTTATTTTATTCAGAAACGTACAGTACAACAAGTAAGCTTCACTCACTAACACGTTGAAATTAATTTGGACGACAATTATCAAATAATTGTACTGTGAAATTGAATATCTGGGAAATTCTAGACAGCAAAAGCATTATTATATCGTCCGTATAAATTTAACTAGAATGTTCTGCCTACGCGGTATTGATTTGACCTGTGATGTGTGTAACAATATTGTTATTGCTGGCATTTCGGTGACGCTATTCTATTTTTCGACCAATTTTTTAACTTCAGATGACTAAAGATAAGTGATCAATTAGCAACGTTCACTGCTCATAAGTATTGAAATTATTTAATTGTTATCGGTTAAAGTAATGCAATTGATCACTATTTAAGTTTTGCCACACGATGGTGTGGTGATAAAAAACTTTTTTATTTAGCCTACTCTTCTGGACTTATACACGTCTCAAAATATAGCTTTGCCCTACCACCGCCACCGAGGACTACATATTGGCTGGTGATTAGAAGAAACGGCGCAACAAACTAATCTTTATTACAGTCTTTATTACAGGCTTATGCATTGATAGAGCCTTGCCAATTTGATTTGGGTGAGAATAAGGAGGAGTCGAGTATAAGACGCATTACACCGAATCTTCATCTTAAAAATTAGATATGGCCCCCGGCCAATACCGAAACAGGCTCGGGCTGTGGTAACTTGTTTTATCATTTTTTCATTTTGAAGCATTGCTAGTTAATTTGATTAATGCCACCTCAATAAAATAATTAGTTTGCCTTATGTAGTTAAGATAAATAAAATGATTAAATAATATACGTAATAACTAGATTGATCACTTTGGCTGTGACAGATATACCAACAACTTAGTTTAAAGTTCGGTGAATAGGAGTTTCCCAACTATTTTGATCACGTACGAGAGGCGAGTCTCACTTTCATGTTGAAAAGCCCTGAAGCCTGACACTGGGAGGGAAGGGATAGGGCGTCATCTGCGTGAGCCACTCATCTTAATTGCGCACTCACAACTTTGAAATTTTGTGTTTTACACTGACACCAATTTGTGAGCTATATTTTTTCGACCAACACGTCTTCAAGAAGGAATTCATTAAATCCAACGACTCAATCGTTTGCATAATTGTAAACTGAAAGTAATTATTGAAACTAACTGAACAGATAAAACCATTTTACAGATAAAAGGCTACAGCACAGAGTAGATACTCGTATAGTAGTAGGTACAAAATCTTTTCCCTAAACAGACACATGCATAAAATTAAATAGACACTTTCGCTACGTGACAATAAAGTGCAAACTATCTTGCACCTGCGCTAGTACATACGTGCGAACTTCGTACCGCCCCTTCTTACATTTTTTTCGTGATTTTATAGTTATTCTGCTATTCGGGACAGAGACAAATTCAACAAATCAAAGATCATAAAAATCGGTCGAGCCGTTCTCGACTTATAAATGGTATAACTAACCCGACTTTCTTTTATAAGTATATATACATTACCCCCGGTCAGATACCGCCACTACTATCCCCAGGTAGGCCAATTTTGAAAACTATAAGCATTCAGTCAATAGAGTTGACAACTGACAAATATCGAAACGTGATCTATGGGGAATGTAGAGACAAGACTTTGGAAACCTCTTTAGGCTGTCCTACGCACCACTTAGATGTCTGAAACGGTGTACACGATGATCCTTATGGAAGGCAAGTAATAAAGATATTGGCTACACTCAGCTAGTAGTGGGAACGAGTGAATGTAGCAAATAATGGCTATATAATAAGTGATGCTCTGTGACCAATTATCATATCAAGGCGGACGCTCTTTTTATAGCTTTACTTGTATTTAATCAACTACTTAAGCAAATCTTGTTTTTAATATTATTTTACTATCGTATATCAGTTTGAATCTTTATTAGTATGTGAAACAGATGACTATAATAATTTTTATGCTATAATATCATTTAATTCAGACATTATAATTATAACAGATGACATTATAATATAAGGCCCATATAATAAATACCTTACAGACTAACAGACATCAATGATACAAGTTACATTTATAATTTAATTGCTGTTATGGCTTCGTACTCGAAGCCGTTCTGCTGGTGTCAGCCGGCTTTCGAGCTGATCTGATGAGGGAGCTAGGAGGTGGTTAGGGAAACTCAAAAAAGCTACTAGTAAAGCCTCTCAAGTTTGCGCTCATAATTTTTTTTTTTTCAATCCCAGACAAATAATGTTTTATAGCTTATTTATGGCCTATATATAGCCTTGGTCGGTTCCTTCGCTACGACGCGGCGTTCAGTTTTCGTCCTAGCTGGTAAACCAGTATCCTCCATCTATGTATTTATCCTAGGTACCTATATGGAGGGGAAAGGAGCAACTAGCCTATTCACCACCTAAGGACTTGGTTTCGTTATCTCTGAGGTCCCGGGTTCGATTCCCGGTCAGTCAATGTAGAAAAATTCAACGTACCGTCGTTATTTCTGATTTCTGTAACACAAGTGTTTAAGCTACTTAACATAGGATCAGAGTAGTGTATGTGATGATGTCTAATATTTATTAAAACAAAAAAAAACCTAGCATCTCACTTACTCGCTACTTCCAAGTGCACACGTTTTGTATTTTTACGAAATCATCAGGTCGACGTGAGTATTCATTAAATTATTAGATGACAGGTGCAGATACTCTTACTTTTTGGCATAATCAATTGCTCACGAAATAGAATCAGATTTAGAATACAAATTCTAGTACCTACCGCAATGGTTCACTGTATTTTGCCATTTTAGTTAGAAATCTATGGTTTACTGGGAGCTAAACAAATTTACTATAACTTTTATTTATATTACGTAAATGACATATTTATATAACTGGGAGTTGTGTTGATTTACTTATAACTATATACATTTGAAATGCTGTTAAGATTTTGCTTAGGCAAACATGCTCTGCTTAGGTTGGTTTTTTTAAGATAAACATTAATTACGTACTTACAATACTGTCTGATGTAATACCTATAAGAAAATTAGTTCCCCTTAAACAAAAAATAGATAATGAACTCCCGCTCTCCCCCCCCCTTCCCCTACCCCCGAAGGCACTTAAAATAAACAAAGAACCCAGTTTCCAAACGCTTAAAATATAATTCTAGCTAATTATCTTAAGGCTCGTTGAGATTCCAGTTTGTTTAAACCTGTGGATGTTTCAACGGAAAGTTTGGGACAAAAAGAGGATTAACTTCGTTGAACTTTGATACCTACGCAACTTAGCAACTGCATCCGTACTTAAATAAGTAGGTACGAATAAAGCTGGGTTATTTTAAGTGCCACTTTTATCGTTAAATGCCCAGTGCTTTAGTTATTTATATTACTAAGGAGTTGAGTAAAAACTAAGCAGAACGACTGAATAAAAGTTATACATGGTCGACGCAACAAACTTTACGTGACTGATTTGTTTATTTTCTTTTTGAAATTAAGTCAATCTGCTTGTGTAAAGTAGGGTAGGTTGCCGCATATTCTAGTACAGGTTTAGTAGGAATTACAAGGTAGGACGTGACGTGACAGATGAACATACATTAGGGTACATGCATACCTACAAAAGCTGCCAAGACCATAACCCTCTTTTTAGCTTAAAAACTAATAGTTAGGAAAAACCTGTGCTCAGCGTGCGTTCGAATTCCGGCCGAAAGATAGAGGATCTGATTAACGTAACGGTGATTCGCCTTGTACTCAAAGGGTCCTGAATTCGATGCCCGGTTCAAGTCAATTCAAAAATGAGCTTTTCTGGTCTGTTTGTACTGGTGCATTTGTATGTTAGTTGAAGAGACAGCTAAATACGAGAACTGTATGTCTATTCGCACTTAAATTGTAAAATACAATGAAACGATTTTCAAAGATAAGGCTCCGTTATGTTACTGTGCTTATATTGTCTGTCATTGTGGCATAGTGACAAATTTATGTTATGGCGCCAGTATCTGGCAATAGTAAGTTACCTGACGTTTAAAAAACTATTTTTAACCCCCGACGAAAAAGAAACGTGTTATAAGTTTAACGTATGTATCTGTCTGTGGCATCATAGCTCCCAAACGAATGGACCGATTTTGACGTATGTAGTTTTTTTTTGTTTTAAAGCTGATAATTACACAGATGGATCTTAGCTATATTTTATGAAGATCTGTTCAGCCGTTTGAAGGTTCATCAGCTCATTTCACAAAAGGATTTTCAGCTTGTTACAAACTTTCACAGGTCCTATTGATTTGTAATGATGCACTGTTACCTTAGTAGTATTCCCAAGACATGACAACCTTAAACTAATGCTGCAGCATCAAGGAATCTGTGGGATTCCCAACTACTAAGCAAATTACTGCAGATACAGCATGTTAGAGCTCATAAGAATAGTTTCAATGAGTAGGTGTTAAATAGCTGATGCTGCACATCAAGAAGTCAGTAGGATTTCGAATTTACAATTTAGCGTGTTTGGGCTCACAAGCATGGTTAAAATAATTAGGTGTTAAATAAATGATGAGCGAGGCCTTGAGCTGATGATGAACATCAAAGTCCTCAGTAACTTACAGCTGATGTATTGTGTTTGGACTAATAAGAATAATTACTAATGAGTCGATGTTAGATAAATGATGATCAAGGCCTCGAGCTGATGCTGCACATTTGTGTCGGGTGCTTTTTTTAATTTTAAATTTAGTATAGAAAATACTAAATTTAAAAGTAAAGTTTAATTCGCTATGTACTAAAATTTCAAAATTACATTTTAATGTAATTTTTGTTGTTTGATTTTATGCATATTCTTTTAAAACATTCCAATTATTGTTTAAATATCCTAGGCTAAAAATTTCACCGACAGATATTAAATCTTATATATAAAATTATCGTGTCACAATGTTCGTTCCCGTACTCCTCCAAAACGGCTTGACCGACTCTCATGAAATTTTGTGAGCATATTGAGTAGGTCTGAGAATCGGCCAACATCTATTTTTCATACCCCTAAAGACCACGCAGAAGAAGTCGCGGGCAACAGCTAGTGTTTTATAGATTTAGATCTCACTTTTAACTTACTGACGATTTATGTTTTCGAGTAGGTAAGAACGTAACTTTAGGTGCCATCCTTCATCTTACAAGATATTATGACAAAAGCTAATAATTGTACAAACTGAGGAATTTATGCCAAAGTGACCATAGAATATTAACATAATAACAACTAACTGAGCTTTTACTTTGAGTATTTGTCGCAATCACATACATATTATAGTAGGTATAGTTTAATGTATCGACATTGTGTATCTTTTCAATTTATTTCAACAAACAAATTCAAATTGTGTAGACGAAAGCAAATGTTTAGTATCATTCGCGTACACAACCGTTTGTTTTGCTCTGACCGCACATCAGTATCGAGTATTGTTTACCTATTATGGATGAAATATCTAAATTATAACCTAATTAATTGCTAAATAATAACAGCTCGTTTGATTGAATACGTAAGTGTGGGCAGCACAGCTGACGCGCAATATGTAATTCGTTAACGTCTACCTTTACCGCAGCCGTCAACTGAGAACGAGATGACGTCAGAGCCTAGAAAATTGTTCCAAAACAGCACTTCGGAAAATCTGACAAAACTCCATACAACCGCCTTGTTTTAATTACATAAACACCACAGTGTGACGTTCTTGTCCACGCGTAACTGAGTCTGTAACGTTCTAAGACTACCTAGTTTTGGCAGATAGTAGATAGACTGTGTAGTTTTAATACATTTTACTAATTTAAATGTTAAATGTTACAGTCGCGACCTTTGCTGTCGATACAGCACTTCTTGCCTCGACAAGGCAAGGCAAGATGACCAAATGGAGAATAGCTGCCAGAGTTTCCAAATCGGTGCACATAACTTTTACACTTCGCAGGGTTAGCTGTACACCAGTCTCCCTAACCGGCACTCAACAGCACTGTCTTGGTGAGGGATACCAAGACGAAAACATGTACAAATGAAACGGGACGAAATTAATGCAAGGTCTCTGTTGGCTTTTTGGTAAAAACTCAAAACTGTGCATTGATAGCAAGCTTCTCATCTACAAAACAATCCTCAAGTCAATTTGGACATATAGAATACATTCGTGGGGTTCAGCGAGTAACGGTCATGTCTCTCTGACTACTCAAAAGAAAGGGCTGGCTCTGTTGGGTGTTGCAGTCTAACCTGTCATACCTTTCATCACATTTGCTTTTAGTCGACATGATGAGTGATAGCACGATATACTCAAATAAATATGTTTTTGAATGTAATATGCTTTGTATTCAATACGTGATGTTATTATTATGATTGTATCTCTTGTAACGAGAAAATACGCCACCAAGGCCGGTCCTATAGAAGGCATTTTTTTAAATTAATTTTAACCTTTTCAACAACTCATTTTATGCCAAATCCTCATTTTTAGTACCTACCTGAATGGCTTTTATAAAGTACTTATTGTACTTACATACAATATTTTAACTAATATTATGTATAATCTCTGTAAGCACAGAAAAGTTATTTCTAAGGACTTATTCTATTAATTCTATGAAAGTCCTTCAGAGACTCTTCAACTCCGTCTTGCTCGAGGGAATAATGCCGTAGGCGTGGAACAGGGGTGTGGTGGTGCTCTTCTTCAAGAAAGGAGATAACACCTTATTGAAGAATTACAGACCCATCTCACTTGTAAGTCATGTCTACAAGCTGTTTTCGAGAGTCATCACGAATCGTCTCGCGCGTAGGTTCGATGACTTCCAGCCTCCCGAACAAGCCGGTTTCCGAAAAGGCTTTAGTACCATAGACCACATCCATACGCTGCGGCAAATTATACAGAAGACCGAGGAGTATAACTTGCCACTATGCTTAGCGTTCGTGGACTATGAGAAGGCCTTTGATTCGATCGAGACCGAGTGCTACAGTCTCCCCAGCGGTGCCATATTGACTATCGGTACATCGAGGTGTTGAAGTGTTTATACAAAAACGCCACCATGTCGGTCCGAGTACAAGAGCAGAGCACGAAGGCGATTCCTCTGAAGCGAGGCGTAAGACAGGGAGATGTTATATCTCCGAAACTGTTCACCGCTGCATTGGAAGACGCTTTCAAGCTCCTGGAATGGAAAGGATTTGGCATCAACATCAACGGCGAGTACATCACTCACCTTCTGTTTGCCGACGATATTGTGGTCATGGCAGAATCGCCTGAAGACCTCAGCACAATGCTCGATGACCTTACTCGAGTCTCCCAACAAGTAGGCCTGCGAATGAACATGGACGAAACCAAGCTCATGTCGAATGCCCATGTTGCGCCCTACCCAGTATCCGCTGGGAGCTCTACTCTCGAAATTGTTGACAAATATTATGTCTACTTAGGACAAGTTATCCAGTTGGGTAAATCCAATTTTGAGAAGGAGGTCAATCGTCGAATCCAACTCGGCTGGGCAGCGTTCGGGAAACTACACCACGTCTTCTCGTCTAAAATAACTCAGTGCCTCAAGACGAAAGTCTACAACCAGTGTGTGTTACCAGTGATGACATATGGAACTGAAACGTGGCCTCTCACTATGGGCGTCATAAGAAAGCTCAAGTAAAAAAAAAGTTCTCATTTCTTTTAACTTAACAAAATGTAGATAACTACTGCATCTTCGACGTCTAAGCCCATAAAATTATGAATGCAAGATTGAAATTTACCTTAAATTTATTTAATGAATAAGTCGAAAAACGTTTGCAAAGTTTTGTCTCGCTGGCTCTACAAGGAATCAAAATAAACGACATTCGATTCATTCAGTCACAAGCGGTGCGGGGGCGTCTTTCGCCGTTTTACAACTCTTCCTACGAATAATACACATGCACAAAATGTATTCTAAATTTATGCATTATTTTGGAAATTCCAAAATTTATAAAATCAGTTGTTTTTTATAAACACACTCACGTATAGAAATTGTTTTATGTACAAAATACACAGTATTTTTTTCCTTACGGTAAAAAAATTCATCCAGTATATGTGTTATTAATCTAAGGGGACCAACATACCTTGACCTCAGAAGCATAAGGTCTGATGTGTGATCGAAAACCTTGCATACATCAGACCTTATGCTTCTGAGGTCGAGATTACAATTCTAGAGAACTATCCGCAACCTTGACTAGGTCGATAGTCCACCGGACGCTACCAATTATTGTAAAGGCCAAAAAAGTTAGAGTGTAAGTGGAATATTCTTAGCGTGCAGAATGAAGACTATGTGGTAGACACGCTGTCATAATAATATCAAAACTTGCTTGTGCCAACTACGACACAAAGTTTTTGCATTTTCAAAATAATTACAAAATTCACTATTACTTTATCACATGATCGATCACTTGTACGTAAACATAAACTTAACAAAAAAAAACACTTTTTTAAAAATTGATTTGAATTCTGTGTTAAACTTTAAACTGAAAATCGGTCGCTTTATGATAGTGTGTCGAGTGTTTGACTGTACACCATTTTAAAACCCAAGTTAATTAAAGCTTAAGAGCAACAAACTGCACGGCATATCACAAAAACTATTTAGTCAAAAATAATTGAAATAAATAAACCCATTCTAATGACAGTTGACTACCCTTAAGGAAAGGCTAGCGCAAATTAATTTAGCTTTATTTCGTTACGAAGACCTTGTGTTTAACGCAATAACCTTTTATAGACGCAACCCTCTCAAAGAACAGAAACATCCTCACGTTTTTTGGTTTATAAGGCATTTTAAGACTAGTGAAGTGATGAAAATTGAATAAATAGGTTATTTTTGTTCTTACATTCAAAATGCTTAGTCAATATATGATAGGTCTTGTAAATAAATAACAGAAAACATCACATACATTGCTCTGATCCCAAGGTAAGTAGCTCAAGTACTTGTCTTTTCGAAATCAGAAACAACGACGGTACCACAACACCCAGACCCGAGACAATATAGAAAAGTTATTTTTTCTACATTGACCGACCGGAAACCGAACCCGGGACCTCAGACTACACCAAGTCCGGTATTATCAAAACACATAAATACCTGTTCGTCGCGACACACCTTCAAGCGGGCTCTTTTGACGCAGCGTATAATTGTAGCACTGCAAAAACCATAGCCTTTTCATTCTGATCAGTTATACTCACATTGAGGTAAAACAAAAACCACTTTATTACAGGCAAAAAAAATTAAAATATAACTCGGTCATTTTTCCACCAGTTGCCGCAGAAAAATATGCCTTTAAAATCATTGAGCATAGGATTATTTTAAAAGAAACTGTATGCATGACTGAATGACTACAGTTTCCAGAATATAAGAAATTTTTGGACTTCAGTTCTATTGCAGTAATAAATTGGTTTTATTGGTGCGGAGAGTCTATGGAGAAGAAGCTAATAATATAATTTATTTTAGAATCGCGCAAGACTGGTGCCGGAACCCTTCAATTGATGGAAGGAGCGACACCTCTAGGGCAGTTGCACCAGTGCTTAAGGAGTGGGCCTGACAGACGGCTAACCCTTAAGCTGACAAGTCACGGCTGCTTCGGGGCGAACCTTGCCATGACAAGGCGCAAGTCGACGCGCAGTGTCACCACTGACATTGCTGCGACGAGGACACTGCGCAGCATATATTTGCATCAAAATCTACCAATGGGTTTAGTGGCCGAGATATATGACTGCCCAACTTCTTGATCTCCCTTAAAACTTCGGTTGTTGTGACATGATACCACCGTCCTCCGTCTCCAGCTCCGTCAGCTGGTATTGCCGAATAGACTTGTCTCTTACAAAAATGTTGAAGCCTTGTTTCCACTCTATCGACTCTTTAATACTATTCGTATTCAAGTTGCGGATATCATGTCGCAAGCACTTCTATATCCGTATAATGAGCTGCCGATAAACCTTAGTGTCAACGGAGGTCTGTAGTGCCATTGAAAGTCGTTCCGCCATGAGGTTGAGGGTATGGTCGGTAAGCTTATGCGGCCTGTCTTTACAAGGAAGTAAAAAATACCAACCCGACCGTTTAGACAGTATCTACAAACCTGTTGTTAATCTCTTCCACTGACTAGTAGTTCTCCAGGCTTTCAAGGCTATTTGCCAACTCGAGCTAAAAGCTCTCGGGCAGTAAATATGGGCGATTAAGGGTCGAAACGTAACGTCGGACTACAAAGCCAGGAGGTCACGCTGGATCCTGGCAACTTTCAACCGGCCAATCTGGAAGTCATTGGGGGATGCCTATGTATATCAGTGGACTCCCTATGGCTGTAATGCTGATAATGAATATAAATAAACCATCACAAAGACGTGACGTAGACGTTCCCGACAGAGCGATATTTTTATTTATTACACATCATTTTATTTATTTATTTTGTAATGTTACCTACATTGATGTAACGCATATAAAATACACATACTAAAGGCTTACAGGAGTTAGGAACAATAACTAAATGCTATTGCCATTCCAGTTCCTACGATTAACACAGTAATCTCGTATGATAGCATACGTAACATGAAAAAGCAATACTTTTATTTCCGTGCACGTATTGATCTTCTATGTCGAGTCGGCTGTTACTAAAAGGGCTTTTAAGCGATCAGTAATAGTATATTTGGCTGCGTTGGGATCCACTCACCATTACGTTAATTGGATTCCTTCGGCTTTAGGCTCAGCGATGCCGCAAACGAAATCAATATACGCGCCAAAACGTTTATTGTTATTCGTCAATTGGCTTTTTTTCCGTTAAACCTTATTTTTTGCATTTGCATCGTGAAAAATTGTACGGATTCCTATGAATTTCATGTCGTTATTGTTTAGCGAGTCGGACAGGCGTGAAGATCCCGTGCTATTTTTATTGTGTTTTTTTAATCCAATTTCCTTTGCGTAAACGCTCGCGTTTATCGCGCCAATTTTGCTATTTTACTTTAGTTAACGTCTATACGCACCACGCGACTAGCCGCCCTTGACCGCAAGTTAAAAAGCCATCCAGAAATATTAATCTATGGATTTTGCACTTTAATCATACCATTAGTTTGTATTCTCATTTTTAAGTTAGAGCAAAACCTACAAAGTTTTTTGCTTAGGGAGTCAAGCTAACAAGCTTTTCAATTGTTTGATTTTTTGGTTCTTTTGTATTTAAGATGACATTCGGTTTGGCATTACAATCGCAGCATAATGTTACACAAACAATGTAATACATGTACACCTATCATTACATACCACATCTATATCTATACTTAGTCTGGCCATAAATACTGTTACAATTAAAAATAAACAAAATATTACATTTGAATTTGGAATCTGTCATTTTTATATGATTGTTCATTGAGTTTTTTCATTTTGGCGCCAATACATTGTACAATATATTTTGCGATATTAAAATGGAGTGGGGTGATAAAGAGAACCGAATCTCTGTAATTGCATTACACAAAGTAGATATGGAGCCAAATGCAATTTTTAAAACTCTCCATACGCTTGGTATTAGTTAAATGTTTGTGTACCGGGCTTATCATAGGTACAATGAGACCTCCTCTGTTTGTGACAGAAAAATATCTGGCCGTCCACGTAGTGTTCGTAAGAAAAAGGTGGTCAAAGCGGTAAGAAAGAATTCGAAGAAACCCTGTCCGAAAGCAAAAAATTTTATCTCGGGAGATGAAGATAGCACCTAGAACCATGTCGCTTATTTTAAAAGATGACTTAGGACTTGCAACCTATAAGACTTACTGGTCATTTCTTTACTGATAATTTAAAAAAGAATAGGCTGGTAAAATCGAAACAACTACTGAAGCGGTGTACGCAAAGGGAGGTCACAGAAAATTTTTGTTTACGGATGAGATTTTTTTTACATATGAGCAACATTATAACAAACAATAAGTAAATTTTATAAAAAAAAAAACCGACATCAAAACACTAAAATGCTAAAAATAATCCTAACACTTAAGTACCTAATCACTTAATTTTGGAGTCGGTGCAAACAAAAACATTGAATCTCTCATCGGCTGGCACCGACTCCAAAATTAAGTGATTAGGTACTTAAGTGTTAGGATTATTTTTAGCATTTTAGTGTTTTGAAGTCGGTTTTATTTTTTTTTATAAAATTTGCTTATTTCATCTATTTTAGTGATAAATCCTAATCTAACTGCTGAACACCGATTTCATCCCCTATTTTCTTACACTTAGGGGTGATTTTTATTTTGCAAACTTTTATCATAGCATCTTTGAAGTATAAGCTATTCAATAAAACAAAAATCATCAAAATCGGCTCATATTTGTCGAAGATAGGTAACAAGAACCACAACCAAAATATTATCTGGGTATATATTTGTTGATTCTACATCAATTTCGATAAAATTTATATGGGACCACCTCTGAAGTATGATCTACCAAACAAAAAAAGAATCATTAAAATCGATTCATAATTGGCGGAGTAATCGCGTAACAAACATACAAAAAAAAAAAACATACAGTCGAATTGAGAACCTCCTCCTTTTTTGAAGTCGGTTGAAAAGCTCTAAAGAAGCTTCCCAATTAGTCGACAGGGTGCAACGTGGGTTACATGGGCACTATCCGACTTCAGTGATGGTTTGGTGGGGTATTAGCTATGAAGGAGTGACTGAGCCATACTTTTGTGAAAAAGGTATCAAAACATCGGCATAAGTATATCAAGTGTACCATTCTTGAGAAGGTAGTGAAGTACTTTAACAACACCAATAAAACCAATAAAAACCAATAAAACCAATTTATTTCTGTAAATAGGCCTAAATTAAGCTCTTTTACACGTCCCAATATATTTTTTTACCCTACCACTGCTTCGGGACAATATTGTGGGCTAGTGCCGAGAAGAAGCAGCGCAAGAAACTCGGTTACTATTGTCAGCCTCTTTTTAAATAGTGTGTATACATTACAAGATAAAATGAACTTGTGCGAGCACGGCAGCATTTAATTCCATACAAATGTAATCATTTAAATAGTCATTTACAGTGTAATAACATGCGATTTAAATTCATACATAGGCAGTTCAGCAATGGACTGTGGTAATTTGTTAAAAAAGCGAATACATTTTCCCATAAACGAATTACCCACTTTATGCAGTCTGAAATTTGGAACGGCAAGTTCCGGGTATTAATATCATGCATGTCACTCTTTTTATGAAATAGATGAAGGTTTTTGCCAATATACATGATATTTTCATAAATGAATTGAGAAGCCACTGTTAGTATATTGATTTCCTTGAACAGTTCCTTCAACGAGTCTCGGGGTCTGAGGTCGTAAATTGCCCGTACAGCTCTCTTTTGTAGTACAAAAATAGATTCAATATCTGCTGCTGAGCCCCATAATACCATGTTCAATAACCAAGAATGGTCCTTCCAGCAAGACTCGGCGCCGGTTCATAAAGCTCGGTCTACGCAGTCTTGGTTGGTAACGAACGTTTCGGACTTCATCAGAGCTGAAGACTGGCCGTCGTCTAGTCCCGATCTTAATCCGCTAGATTATGATTTATGGTCAGTTTTAGAGCTTGCTCTAAACGCCATGATAATTTGGAGTCCCTAAAATAATCCGTACGATTGGCAGTGAAGAATTTTCCCATGGAAATAGTGCGTGCTTCTATTGATAACTGGCCTCAACGTTTAAAGGACTGTATTGCAGCCAATGAAGACCACTTCAAATAAGCTTTTTATATTTTGAATTGTTTTATATTTATGTATTAAACTAACACACTGTAAAAGTAATAAATGTTATTTTTAATAGAAAATTGTTTTTTTCTTTATTTTAGTATTTATGGCAAGATAATTATGTTTATCGCAGCACGCGTGAATGGATGAAACAATTTCGCTAATTCATTTTTTTTGTGTTATTGATTATCAGGAGGAGATTCTTTTGAAAGAAAAATTATGAAAGTTGCGCAGAAAATTATTTATAAATAAACTGATGACTACGCATACGAAGTCGCGGGCAACAGCTAGTTCTGTATAAATTTTAAACGATTACCTGACAGCGGATTGTGTCCTACCTGACCTAGGTATTTTATGAACAGGAGATTGATTATTCTCTCATACGAGAAATAGATGGATTTTCAATTTTAATACGGTTTAATGTATGAAAATGCTGTTTTATTTGACGTAGTTGCCCATAGTTGCACAGTCAAAGGAAAATTAATTAAACTTCTTTATTAAACTAACTAACTTAATTATAGGATTAAATCTTACAAGACCCCAGACGACTTTATTTACAAAAAAGCTATTAATTTATTTCCTTTTTTTTCAATTTAAGGTTTTTAATAGCGAGTGTCAAGGCGTATAAGAGTGAAAAAAGTGTTAAATTTCCATCGTCAGTCCGTCTACCAAACAAGAAAAGTGCTGATTATATTTAGACTAACATCACATGCACCTACCTAGCTAAGAACAACTCCAGATCTAGCTTAATATTAAAGATACGCGTCTGGATTGATCCATCCGTTTTTGAACAACTGAAAGTCATACAGACAGACATTTAGGTATATTAAGCGTCCAACTTATAACGCAATATTTTTGGTATATAGTATTAGTTAAATAAAAAACAAATCAGATAATCTGTCGTATTCAGAGATACCTAAGTTAAAAAATATTTTTTAATTCTAAATATGTACTATTCATCATAATAAGTCGTTTTCCCGAACTTACTTAGCAATTTTCCACTCGAGTGGTTAAAAGAAAAATAGCAATTTTATGATCAAACCCGAAATCTGTAAGCATATTATGGAATTAACATATTTTGTGGTTGCAAAGTTTGTAAAGTTCAACAACGTGACTTCTTACCCAACCGAAAATCGTTTTAGCCGATACTCCAATACAACGATGCGACGAATTTAAGTAAAATCCATCTAAACGAGAGGGATTAGCGACATTAGGCTATTATTTCCAAGCAAAGACAGCACAATGGTACTCGTACATATTAAAATACATTTTAAACAAGCTAAAATGGCTTGCTTAAAACTTGCCTCATGTCTCTATAATTTCCAATTCCTACATTCAAAGAATCAAATCACATAACCATCGTAGGATAGACTGGCGGTTCCCCAAGACTTTGTCCGCGCAAATGGCGAATTGCCTATACAAACATTCATTCCCCGTTTCACCCCCTTTAGGATAATTTTTGAGAAATTTGTTTTTAGAGCATCCCTTGCTAGGGTATTCAAGTGAAGTCCTAAATGTCAAATCTCTCGAGTCAACCGTATATGCTGGTATGTTATCTGTCAATCAATCATTCAGTCAAGATACTACTGTCATGAAGATGACTACTGTATATGTATAGATCATCATCATCATCATCATCATCATTTCAGCCATAGAACCTTCACTGCTGAACATAGGCCTGCCTCATTGACTTCCAGATTGGCCGGTTGGAAGCGGCCTGTATCCAGCGTCTTCCTGCGACCCTTGCACTCACTGGTTGTAGACTTTCGTCTTTAGACACTGAGGTATATTAGACGAGAAGACGTTGTGTAATTTCCCGAACGCTGCCCAGCCGATTTGGATTCGACGATTACCTTCTTCTCAAAATTGAATCTACCTTGGATTGGATCCAAAATTGGATGTATGTATAGATAATTCAAGTTAAAAATACACACAAACAGTGTGACAGTTGGTATCTTAATTCCAAAAAAAACAGTATTACTGTAACGAATGGCCAATCCGTTCTACTAATCGCATAGATATATCATAATAATATTATAACCCAATACCGCCTTTAAAAAGGTCTGGAATAAATTGAATTGTAATAGTGAGTGTAGAATTAATAAATTAATAAATATTGGACAATATCTCATACATTATAATAATAATAATGATTAATAATAATATTAATTGTTTATTTCTTTCCACAAACCAAAATACATAGCAAGTATTACAGGTAAACATTTGTAAAAATAGGTATCTAAATTTAAACATAATTACAATATAATCAAGGCAGACGCGTCAAAATGTGACGTAATATGGTTGTGGATGGCTGGTGAATGTGTTAGGTAAGAAACCTGAAAACGCGCGCGCGTGTGTGTGTGTGTGTGTGTGTGTGTGTGCGCGCGTGTGTGTGTGTGCGCGTGTGTGTGTGTGTGTGTGTGTGTGTGTGTGTGTGTGTGTTTGTACCAATTTTAAAGTTTATGCCTACGTCAACACTTCAAGAAAATGTTCCGTGTCTTCATATGATTGATTAAGCAACCAATTCAAGAGAGTTCTTCTAAATTTGTATCGGTTTAGATTATATAAGGATAAGATATATAAAAACGGCCCGAGAAAGAGAATAAATCTGTGGGCAAAAGAAGTTTTAACTTGAGCTGCGGTTATCAATGGATAACGGCGGTTTGATTCCTGGTAATGTGTTAAAGAGTGCTCTGATCATATGTTGATATATGTACCTAGTTGATGCACTTGTGTTACAGAAATCAGAAACAACAACGGTACCAGAACACTCAGACTCGAGACAGTATAGAAAAGTTATTGACTTACCTTGTCCGATCAGGAATCGAACCCCGGGTTCGACTACCTCAGACCTCAGACTACGGAATTCGTCAAATTGTCTTCTTTTCTTTTTCATCGTTTCAGCTATAGGACGTCCACAGCTGAACATAGGCCTCCCCCAATGACTTCCAGATTGGCCGGTTGAAAGCGGCCCGCATCCAGCGGCTTCCTGCAACCTTTACCAGGTCGTCTGTCCACCTTGTAGCTGGACGTCCTACGCTGCGCTTGCCGGTACGTGGCCTCCATTCCAGAACCTTTCTGCCCCATCGGTCGTCAGTTCTACGTACTATGTGCCCCGCCCACTGCCACTTCAGCTTGCTTATCCGTTGGGCTATGTCAGCAACTTTTGTTCGTTTACGAATCTCCTCATTCCTGATTCGATCTCGCAAAGAAACGCCGAGCATAGCCCTTTCCATAGCACGCTGTGCAACCTTGAGCTTCCTTATGAGGCCCATAGTGAGAGGCCACGTTTCAGTCTTTTCTTTTTATGCAACGTATAAGTATTTTGGGCAATAAAAGTCTTACATCTCTGAACTATCTACACGTTTATGTTACAAGTACTTATTTATAAAACACCGTTTTCACAGAGTACTGTACCCATCTGTGGTGTATAATTATGAAATGTAAATGCTACTTCTGCAGCCTGCACATTACAGGACGCGGCTCCGAAACACATTGTCAGGCAGGATATACCGCGTGCAGGTAAAGTTGGTTTATTTTTCAGAAATGTTTGTTATTATTTCATGTTTATTATTTCCTTAGTATAACTGTTCAACATGAATGCAATGAAAAAAAATAGGGAAATGATGATCTTCACTAAGTTAAGTTGTTTACTGGCAAGAAACTTTATAGTGGAAAATTAATGTGAATTGATAACGGAATTTTCTTATGAAAAGACAGGCAAGGCAGACAAGCCTGCCTTAAAATCAGGTGATTTCAATCATCAAACGAAATCTATAAAAAAAATTTAGGAAATCAAAAACTTTTTTGTAAAGATAATAATCCTGCGAATTTGGGACTGAGCTGAGCTTACAATAAGGGGTTCCGATTCCTTAGTGCCTATGTTTAGAGACAAAATCTCAGTATATGACCATCATATCTTGTCTATGTCCACTTACATTTGCCAATCGCATATCTGTGAGGGATTTATCAGTGGCAATGCTGTTAGGAGGTTGTTATTCCACGCACGGCTTCCGGCTCGATAATCTGTTATTTTATTTGACGTCGGCGACGTGACGAGTCGTGCGGTGCAACATTTTATCCTCCACGCTAACCGCCGTCATATAATGCCACACAAGATAAATATTTCACATGCGTCAAGCTTTTGCAGGATCGTAGAGAGACGATATACACTTGAAACGGCTGCCATTATGCATCTTGTGCATGGAAACGTTCAGGACTCTACATCTCTGTTTTGGGCAATGCTGAGCCGTTTTACCGCCTGGTTACTGTCTCATTAGCTTATGGTTTCTTTGGTTATCCTTTTATTATTTTGCCCGGGCCTGACCTTTAAGAAAATTATGTTACAGGACTTCTAGGTCCAGTAACAGAATTACAAAATTGTATAATGTTTCAAATACAATAAGTAACACTGTTAAGTTGTAAACGAATCTCCAGTGTTGATTTAAGAATATGGTTTTTCCCATCTGAGTTTTCTAAATATGTCTTCGAAGAATGTAATAAACAGTTTAGTTAGGTGATATTGGGTCCCGCTGTCAGACACCTCTTTCAATTGGTATTTCATGTCTTTTGTTATCTATTTTTACTCTGCTTTAAGAGTGTATATTTAACAAATCCTTTCGCATTAGGTTTATTGTCGTGAACCACGTTTATTTTCGCAATATAATGCAAAAAAAGGTGTAACCAACCAAGACCTTGTGGGCCCAAGCCAACCTCACCTGTCAGTCGGTGCCCCTGCTAAACAACGGACGAGGCTCTGGCGCAGGCTTTCCCTTCGGGGTTGGGTGGTCGGCAGTCGCCGCTGCAAAACGCCGCGCAGGAGCATCGCCCGACTTCTGTGACAAGTGGGCTAGGGCTACCGTGCCACAGGCGGGCAAACTGATCTACACGGGTGCGACTGTTGGAGCGAATGGGGTGGCCGTGATTCTCTCCGAAGGATTGCAGGACGACATTCTGGAAGTAAAACGCTACAGCGATCGACTGATGGTCGTGGGGGTGCTTGTTGAAGGGTTGTCACCCACTTGATAAGTGCTTATGCGCCACAGGCCGGTTGTGGCGAGGCTGAGAGGATGGCGTTCTGGGATCTACTCGGTGGAGTGCTTAGCAGTATCCCGTTGTCGCAGGGGATTGTTGTGGGTGGCGACCTGAACGGTCATGTGGGTGAACAGTGTGAGGAGTTTGAGCGTGTTCATGGTGGCTTTGGGTATGGTGGTCGTAATGCAGAAGGAGGGAATATCCTCAGGCCGTGTGCGGTTACTGACCTTGCCATTGTTAACACGTATTTCAAAAAGAAAATCGAGCACCTTATCACCTACAGGAGCGGGAGGCACGCCACTCAGATCGACTTCCTACTCACTAGGAGACACCACGTCAGTAAAGTGGCCAACTGCAAGATCATACCCGGTGAGAATCTCGCTGCACAACACCGTCTACTTGTCATGGATCTCGGCGTAAAGCCTAAAATCAAGCGTATCGAGCGCTGCCGACGCTAAATCAGACGGTGGAAGCTTGATGAAGACACGTCCCAGAAGTTCGCCTTAACTATCGTCGACAAGTGCGACGGTAGTGATGGCGAACCAGTCCAAAAATACTAGGATAGGATTCAGGCAGCCGGCACTGGTGCAGCGAAGGCGGTGCTTGGCTTATCTCAGGGCGGTCGCAAATGTGACAAGGAGACTTGGTGGTGGAACGACTCAGTCCTGGGGGAGATTAGGGTGAAGAAAGCCCTCTTTAAAAAGTGGCAAGCGTCCAGATCTCCTGAAGACCACGACGCGTACAAGGATGCAAAACGCGCTATAGGCGAGACCACTTTCATACGCTCTATGACAAGTCTGAATCGTCTGAGGGGCAGAAGCTAATTTATAAGTTGGCGCGCTCCAGGGTCTGCAATGGCTTTGGACGCAACCGGGATTGACCATATAGATGAAAAAGAAGAAGAATGCAAGAAAAAGCGTATTTCAATATTGAATGCTTGTGACAGTTTTTGACATTAATACTCTTTTTTCGCCACCGTACATGGTGCTATCGTTTCTATGTCCATATTACGTCTTTGCACCCATAAATACCTACTTTCGTAGAATACACTTAACAAAAAAATTACTGTACACCTAGCCTAGAATCCAGTTATCCCCGAAGGCTCAAAATAGAATACTTTTAACGAACACGAAAACAATAAAAGCGTGAGAAAAGATAGAAAAAGCGTCAAGCTTTAGCCTTTTTGCTGTACCAATAAGGATCTATAGTAGTAACTTTCTGCTTTCCGCCATCCCATTTAATGCGCTAACTAAGACAAATTTACCAAAAGGGCCGAAGATGGACCTTTCCCTCAATTAAGGAATTAGAACGGTTAACCCTCTGTAAATTCAATAAATGTTCACTATAAAATAAGAGGTATTTTCTAATGCAAAATATTAAAGAAAGAAAGAATGGAAACACGTTTACTTATTATATTCTAACACATGCACACAGAAGCGAAAAAACTAAAATAAAGACACCACAAAAATGAATAAAACAGCAACAAATAAAAAAAGATAAATACAAAAAAAAGTAACAAAGTGAATACTCAAGTACCTACTGTCGGCCGTGTCCAGGTTAAAAGATCGACTGTCTAGTCTAGTGGTGGGCGAACCGGACTAAAAAAGCAGCGGTTCGAATCCCGCAAGTAGTAAATATTTGTATGATGAGCAAGAGCATTTGTACTTAAGTCATGGAGTTTATGTATTTAAGTAGATAATTTGGAGCTAAGTTAATTTGTATCGTTGTTGGAAGAATAAGTTTATTATTTATTTATTGACCTCACAAAAAAAGCCGTACGTGCAATATACTGTCTTGGACCTCGTGACTCTGTGAGGGGTTTTTTAAAGATATTAAAATTTGACAGATTTAAAATATTATGTACTTACGTTCAAAAAATCTAAGTTTGTTTAGCTTAAAAGGTGGTTTTCATTATTATAATACCCGAAATAAAAATAAACTTGCCGTTCCGAGCTTCAGACTATACAAAGTTGGTAATTCATTTTTGGGGAAATGTATAAACATTTTAAATAAAGTACCACAGGCTTCATAAGTTCAAAATTCACATTAAAAAATCCTTAAGAAAAAAGAATATTATAAAGTAGACGATTATTAAAACGACAAGAGTGCGTGGACTTAACCTGCTTAGATCGCACTACTACATGTCTTGTAACTGTATTTCCTGTAAAATAGGGTGACAAAGGTGACTATATTGCGCCGTTTTTTCATTACCAACTGATATGTTGTCCCAAAGCGGTGGTAAGGTCAAGCTATATTTTCGGGACGTGTATAAGTGCCCGGAAGAGGGCCTATATACTGAATAAATGGATAGCTTAAACAGTTTAGTTAAATTACATTTAGAAAAAAATCTGAACATTCAACTTTTAGAACGATCCTGGAACCAAGGTTTCCTATCCGCTATGGTGGGATTGGGATCCGCAAAATCAGAAGTGTCGCCTTACCTGTTTTTCTATCTTCATCCTATAGCACGACCGCTCTCGTTGCTAGTATCCTACGGCCAAGCACCGTAACCTTCAAGGTGGCATGTTTGGATGAAACTAGAGATGCTTGGGAAATGGCATTTCCTTCAAAATTCCCTTTAGACTTAAAAAATCTACGGAGCTGGGACAAAATTTCTTGCAAATCCCTTCTAGAATCTCCTATAGATTCTAGTATCAACAACACAGACCTCGCCAGACTTAGAGCGGTTTCTTCCAAGGAATCCGGTTATTGGCTGCATGCATAAATATCCTTAAGCCAATGTGGGAACCCTTCTAGACTCAGAAACTCTTCGTGTGGCGATTGGTCTCCGTGTTAGTGCCGAGGTTTCCAGTCCACATAAATGTCCATGTGGTGCTAATGTGAGCTCCTTGGGACACCACGGACTTTCTTGTAAGAGTGCTGGCCGTTTTTCCCGCCATGCCTGCATCAACGACATCCTTCATCGGTCCCTTGCTACCATTAACGTGCCGGCCATACTTGAGCCGAACGGTATCGCTCGTGGCAAGAGACCGGACAGAATGTCTTTTATTCCCTGTCGGATGGGTCGGGCTCTGGTGTGGGACGCTACCTGTGTCGACACACTAGCCGCCTCCCATCTTTCCGGGACGAGCAGAGGTACAGGTGCGGCTGCGGCAAACGCTTAAAAATAATAAATATCGGCCTTTTGGCGTCGAAACGCTAGGTCCGTGGGGTCCCAACGCACAATCTTTATATACTTATAAAGAGATTGCCAAAAGATTAGTTGACAACAGTGGTGACCCAAGGGCTGGAAGCTACCTCGCACACCGACTAAGCATCGCAATCCAGGGAGGTAACGCTGCCAGCATCTTGGGTACCCTACCACGAGGACCATTTTTATAATTTTCTATTTTCGTAGTTTTTATTTGTATACAGGGTTACATTGCAAAGAGGTACCAAATTTAGTAAAATAAGATCTAGGGAACAAATTATAAAGAAGCGTCTTAATCGTTATTATTTTTAATAATCGTATGTTACGAAAAAAAATTACTTTAAAATATCCGAAAATAAAGTCAAAGTCAAAGTCAAAGTCAAAAATAATTTATTCAATTCAGGACAAAATTGCCACTTATGAACGTCAATAATAACATTATAGGCCCTTAGGGGGCCAGAGGGGGGGAGGGGCCAGTCAATAGAGAGTCCTACAAAAGCCGCGCGGTCATTCATCAGGGGCGTAGGTACGGCGAGCCAACGATGAATGAGTTAAATTATCCACGCGTACGATTTTTAACAGCGGATAGGAATAATTAAATGTGAAAAAAAAATTGTTTGTTCTTTGCATAGTTCGATTAAGTATCTGATTCTGAAGCACTCCTAAAAATTTGGCACCCCTTTGCAATGTAACCCTGTATAGTATTTCATAGGTGTATTATATTGTGTAATTTAATGTAATACATGTCAGTATAATTTCTTCAATACATTTCCAATTATTTTCAGTGTAGCAAATTATTTATATTGAATTTTAATAAATTCATATTGCATCTTGACAAAAATGTTAATCGGAGTGTTAAAAATTAGGCCTATTGCTATCATCATTGCGTATGGCATTCTTATTACGTGGATCGGACGTCGATATCCAGGTTTTTAAGCCATCTTGTGGCGGCTGGTGTGTATTCATGGACTTCCGACATTCCGCCACTAACTAACTATAACTATTATGACTCATAATACTCAGAAATATTTGATTGACCCTGCAAATAATATAACAACATAACCCACACTTAACAATTCTTTAGGTTTAAAAATTACTTGCTATCGCGTACTGAAAGGACGTACAATTTAGTTCAGTTTGTATAAAAGAGTCTAACAAGGAACTTTCGGAGCGTACGGGTCAGTGATTTTTTTCTATTCGTTATGTACTACTTATTCACGTTACGGAGAACTGAGGGATTCAGGTACGAGTATCTGAAGCCAGCTTGAAAGTCAAGAACTCTTAACGTTATTTTTTTTAAGATACTATGGCAGGGATATAGAAAGGATAGTCGATTTAGTTTCAAACTAAAACCTAAATTTTCAGAATATACGAATCCAACTTAAAATATTTCAAGAGCTTATGGAAGTTATATGAGTATAACATAGTTTTGCATAACAAATATTAAAAATTCTAGTTCATAAAGATCTAATCTGTAGTGAAAAAAATGTAAACCTTCTATTTTAACATTAAGCATTATATTTAATTTAAACATTATATTTGTCACTCTGTGTCTCATTTCTACTAATAAAAATAAAACCGTATCACATAAAACATTTGTATGCCAGAGTAATCCTCATTGACATCTGTCGACCGGTGCAAAAATACAGGATTGTGTAAAAGAAAACCTTTTTGAAATTCTTTGTGACATTTAAAGATAATTAAAATAACAGCATCAGTGTACGGAACTCTCGGCAGCGCGTCCGAGCTGTTGTGTGGGTTTTATAACACACAATTCGACTGCAGAATCAAGGGTAATTTATTTTAAAGGTATTTATGGTTGTTCGTTGAATATAGGGGAATATAATTTGTAAAAATTGTTTTAGGTAATGTACGTGTTTTGAAATTTTTGTGCCTACCTGTAAATACCTCCTAAATGTACTGTGATTTTTGCTGTACGAGGTACTGTATCGGAGTCAGCAGTCGCGACCCGGAAGCGGCTGCCGGGCGTACAAAAGGCAAAGAAAGTGGTCTATCACCCTAAGGTTGAAAATCATTCGCGCGTCATAGAACAACAAGGTTGGATTTCCCATGAAAAATTATTCAGACAGCTACTAATGCTCTCTTTATAATATTATCTGTGACGTCAAAACAAATAAATAATACGTCAAAATTGTGCATCTCTTTTATTTTTAAAAAGTCCATGAGTTCAACCTTATCGCTATTTTACTTACACATTAAATTTTGCTAAAACTGGTAGACCACTTTCTTGACCGACCGTACCGCTTTGTAGGTCTATCCGAAGTCGGCGGCTGTGTCGCGCTGCCGTGGGGCGTGGACTTTTCGCCGGCCGTGCGACATAGCCGCCGACATCGGAAAACGCTGCCTACAAATTCCAACAGAGGCGCGTCGCGAGCGCGACCCGTTAACCGCTTTCGGGTCGCGACTGCTGGGCAGCGACTACCAAGATCCGATTCATACCCACCAAAAAAAGGAGGAGGTTCTCAATTCGTCTTCTCAAATGTTTGTTACCTCAGAACTCCGCCATTATTGAACCGATTAGAAAAATTATTTTCTCAATTAAAAGGGTATACCTACAGATTGGTCCTTTTTTTAAAAAAAATAATTCTGATGATGGGATCCATGAGGAATTGAGGGAACTCCTAAAATATTATAGGTATACATATAGCTATTTTAGTATATTTAATAACAAGTCAAGCATTTGCATTCAGAAAGTATCATTTGCTGAGCTGGAACTGATGAAGAAGACCATAGTTGGCCACAATAGTCTTCCACGAGTAGCGATAAGATATTTTCATTAAGACAGTTAAACCTTGCCATAGCCGACAAATCAAATTTTAATAAATGATTCTGGTGAGAATGATACCATCAAACTGATCTGATGAAGAAGGCGGAAGGTAAGCACCGGAACTCTGTGATAAAACAACGTATCATAGCCGTGTTTGGACTTATTTGAATCGTCATGAGAAGCAATTTAGCTATAATTACATCACAGATCGCTATTCAGAATGTAAAAAAACACTAAAAAACATACAAATAAAACAAATTTACACAATCATATCTCTCCAATAATAACTGTTATATGATTGTTTAAAAGTTATTTTTAGCTTTTTAGTGTTTTTGATTTCGGTTTTTTTTTTATAAAAATATGTTTTTCATATCTTAAAGACAAGAGCTACTTTCATTATTGTGATAAAAATCAATCAGCGTGTTTTTTAATCACTAATTCAAGTTTTTCTATCGTTTATTGTACTTAATTTTGAACTGAGATAAAAATAAGTCTCGGAAACAGAGTTCTGCAGTTAGCTAATGGGAATATGCTCTTAGATTATTTTTAACAACTCCGTAAAGACCTGGGCATTCAAGCTCCACAAATCCGCTTTCGAGGCTTACGAGGTTTGTAATTCCTTTTAAAATCAAAGCTGTATTTACTCTCTAGTAATACTTTTCGTTCTAACTACGATGTATCTTTTTTGTGTTGTAGCAAAATAATGAACAAAAACTACCTGCATAACAGTTCGATTGGATATTTTAATAGAGAAACAACTATTATAATTACAAAAACTTCAACATAAAACAAAGTTAAAAAATACCTATTCAAATATTATTGCATGAATCAAAGTATTCAAAATACAAAATAAAATATTACATTTAGTGTAGAGGTGCTTGTAGCTCAGTGGCGGCAGCGCTTTAGCAGTGATTACCAAAGTTACGCAACACACACCACCGTTGGGAGTGGATAGGTGACCGATCCGGAACCGATCCGATTCCGATCCTAATTATATAGTAACATTTATCGCAATCATCTCCGCGCTTCGCTTAGCACTTTAAAATTTGATCCTGACTAATATCGCTTGATACAAGTTGTAAACCTTGCTGTCAGATGTAATCAAGCTAGGCTTGGTGGAGTGGTGTTGTAAGGCCAGTGCCATCACCACTCCACCAATCCACACTGGTTTGGCGAAGTGGAGCATACTCCACCACTGGGCCATACCCCAAACCACCTCATAGTTGAGGTGAGGTCTGTGCCCTGCAGTGAGACATCCATATGCATACTTTACTTTACTAGTCTATCGATCTTCTTCTCAATCTAATAAACATCAACTACCGTGCGTTTGTCTCGCAAGAGCTCAAAAATGGCTCGACCGTTTTCTTTTAGGTATGTTGTCAAGAGGTTTGTATGAAAAGCCTGCCAGGACAGCTAAGATGTACAATCTTTCTCCTAACGCTTTATCCTGGGATATGTTTTTACCTCTATCCTAGATACCAAGTTAGTAGTAGTTGTAGTTATTACATCAGACCTCTGTAAACCTTGTACAACCCATTTTTAGTTAGCAGTTTTATCTTATATGGCTTCATTAATCAAAATATACAATGAAGAATGTATTTCCGTTAGCAGTACAATCAACCGAATCGACATATTAAACAAACGGAAACCCCATTTTGTTACATCCGCAGAACCTTCAACTTATCGTCCGAAATAAGGCGAAAAAACCTTTGAAAGTTAGCTATCGATTTATGTAAGGCGCCTTACCCTGCATTAAACATGACTTCCCGAAAGTTATTTTTTGAGTGAAAACTTTTATCCGTTGATCAATATCATTCCAACTTTAGAATAAACATAAAATATAAGACTTATTAAAAGTAAAACCTATTTTTAATCAAAACAAAAATATTAACACGTCAGGCATGGCAAAGATGGATTCGCCAAATGACAAACGAGACCGCCAAGCCTGTAGTGGACTGGTCCGGTCTATTCTGTTTGGATCTATGTTTTGTTTCTCTTCTAGCATTGCGGCCTTAGTCATCATCATAAGCCTTTAGAAGTCCACTGCTGGATACAGGCCTAATTTAGAACGCCACGGCGAGCGGCTAGCAGCTGCCCACTTAGTATTCGGCGTCGGCCTTGGTATTTTTAACTATTATTTTTCGAATAGGTTACCGTTCAAATTTTTCAACATCTGTATCTTTTGTGTTCTTCTCAACAGCGAGTAGTTTGCTTATTTTTTGTAACTTTTTAAAACGTGAGCGCGGTGTATCGGAGAAAATAAATTGGTTGCGTTTTTAAATTGGACTGCTCGTGTCGGTTAGACTCCTGTCGTAAAAGAGCTGCACAGTCCCACTGCACACTGGTGGTTATTATAATAATGATTTTCATACAGTTTTACTCGATTGTTACCGGGCTGCCTTAGTACAAAAGGGGCTGTAGCATACATACAGACAGACACCCAGTCTATTCTACATAAGCTTGTGAATGACTAAAAGAGTAATTTGTCAGGTACGGGATACGATCCAAATAGGGACTGACTTTTAATTCCTTACGGGATTTTCTAAAGCCAATCCCGGGACAATAGGATGATTATTTTGAGTATGATATATGAAAAAATGCAACAATATTTCAGATTTTGTTTATATAAAGGCGGATGCCTTGTAATATGTAATCCTATAATCATGCTGTGGTGGCTTCATCATCAACATCATTTCAGCCATAGGATGTCCACTGCTATGCCTCGCCCAGTGACTTCCAAATTGGCTGGTTAGAAACGCTCTATTAAACAAGTAAAAGATTCCTTCACTAAAAAGAAAAAGTGCTAAAAAATATACGTTTACTGGCTGATGTTCATTAGATCGGCTGACCTGATCTTCATTACACATTGCTAAGAAACACCTCAGCTTTCTATTGAAAAATCATCTATGTGTGTCTGTCCATCTGATGGGAACTACGATCGATGTCATAGACAGACCTACAGACAGACAAACAAATACCACAAAATATATAATTGAATACATAAAACATAGGTCTTAAACTATACACCTCTCGGCCCTCTTTTTACGTCTAAAGGGGTTAAAGATTAGCCAACCAATTGGAAATGTTTACAAATTAGACATATCTCGGCAATGTTATTATACATTTTAAATTGGTTCGCTAATCTTTTAAAATTATTTTACAAAAAAGGCAAATCATACATATTAGAATGATAAGACTTAGCTTGAAGAATGAATGCAGAATGATATAATGATATAAGACTGATGGGGTTGCCTCGATTCTGCAGTGCTTCTGGAATGTTCGCTGAGGCGGGGGTTGACTGTTTTTACACCATAATGCGAAAACGGTGCACATCCTTAGTGCGAAGAATTCGGGCCAGTCCTAGCGGCATCCTAAGAGCATTTTCCGACAGGTTTGACTGTCATTACTTGAACCACTGCAGTATGGTTCATGTGGTGGCAAACTGACCTGCGTTGTTAAGGATAATTTATACTTGTAGTTGTATTATTATGTTTTACTAACATTAGGCTAAGTCTCTTTTGTAACTAACAAACTGATCCTTGTTGGTCGAAATAAATGAATTTTAATTTAATTTAATTTAGCTTTGCAAAAAACTTAGCACGAACGTAATGAATAGAGAAAAAAAAAATGTTTCCGATATCAACTAAGATGTTTTCAGCATCTTAGTTTGATGAGGTCGACAGTAAACTTAAGCAATACAATGTGATTCTCTAAGTTAAAAAAAGGCTGTATCTGATGTCTGACTAAGATGGTCGAATCAATTAATGTTATTTGTTTAAGCTTTATTGCACAGGTAAGTACAGTTGGCGGACTTAATGCTATACAGCTTTATTTACCAGTTCTATACTTATAAGATAAATTTTTATTAGTGTAAAATACCTAATGGTTTGTTTATACTCATGATAAAAAACAACTTTACCAAAGAAGCTACTTCGTAATGTACAACGCACTTTTTTCACATTTTACTTTGTATTTCTCAATATTTCATCATCCATTTTTCTAGTGTATTTAAAAATTTCAATGACAGATTTATTAGTCTAAGAGTACAGAGAACAAGATCATAAAAACATACATCGATAATTATTAAATATCAACAATGGATAGTCCCTTCAACCGAAGTAAAATGACAATCCGAAGCCCACCACCACCACCACATACAAGACCAGCAGAAATAGCACCAACCTCCACGACATCTTTAATAGAAGCAGTTTCAACCCCAGAAATTTTGCAATGGCTTTCATCAATTGAAAAATGTCTGAACGAGATATGCAATACATCCAGCGAGGGGAAACTCAACACGGAGCAGAAGCTAAAAATTAGCAATGTTAGCAGAAATGTATTGGGAGGTGTATCTCAGCTGGCTGTTCAATATCAATCTTTGGAACAAGAATATATTTCAGCCCAAACCCTAATCAAGACCATGACCGACCAGCTGCAGGAGTCCCCCAATCAAATCGGAGATCAGCTCGAAGAGTTAAAGGAATGCGTTCTCTCTGCTCCAAAAGTCCAACCATCGAACACATCTTTTGCAGACGTGGTAAGAACAAGCAAAGGCTTTACAATACGACCATAAACACCAGTAGTATTACTATTTACCTAGTAAGCGAAGATAAGTCGAGTGAAGAGACTAAAAAACTTATTCAGACCATCATTGAGCCTAATGAACTCAAGCATATCCGTGGATTATGAAAAACTAAAGCCGGAGGCGTCATTATAAGCACCGAAGGAAAAGATGACCCTGAAAAGCTAAAGCAGTTAGTTTATAACATCAGGGCTAAAAGCTGAAGAGACTAAGAAATGTAAGCCTAAAGTTATACTTTTAGGAGTACTGAATAATACTACGGAGAAGGAAGTACTCGAATGCTTATACGAACAAAACATTTCGGGCAAATATCAGCATATTGAACGCGAAAAATTCCTAGACGCAATCAAACTAAGCCACAAATCCGTAAAAAAAGACGTATCTTACTGCAACTTTATCCTGGAACTACCATCAAACCTTAGAAAACTTCTAATTGAGGAGGAAAGGGTATTCATCAATTAGACTTCATGCCGAGTAAGAGACTACACCCTTGTAACTAGATGTTACAAGTGTCAACAATATGGTCACTCAGGGAAATAATGTCGGGAGGCTAGAGAGCCTCCCGACATTTACTCTCTCTCTTAAATTGAATGGCCAACGCAGCCGCAGTGCCCACAGGTCTCTACCTCTTGCTCAATGAAACTTGAACAAGCAAACTGTGCTACGTGCCGGCGATTCAATAAGCCTAGCCTTGCCATCACAAAACAGGAGATGAGCAATGCCCCGCCAGAAAAATCGCAGAGGCGATATGTTAGTTTAATTAATTACGAGAGCGCCTAAAGCGCCGTAGAATCAATTTTTAGGCATAAGTTATTACATAATTAAGACTAAGGTAAAAACTGCTAAACAAGTAGATCTTGATCTACTTATTTATTATTTACTAGTGAGTAATTGATTTTGTGTTACACTTACGTTAACACGACCATAAACATTATTGTTGAATAAGCACTAACCTACTTTATGATATAATGCATAAATACCTAAGATACAAGCAAACGATTTGCTTAGTTTAGGTACAAACATCATAATATTTGTGTAAAAACCGATATTTACCAAATAACGATACCAAAAAGTTAAAGGTAGAGATCAATATCAATTGAGAAAATTTGACATTTTGTGGTAGGTTGACGTGCTGTTGTCTGTACTAGAACAATAATTGCATTACCTCAAGGTTGACTGGTAGATAAAGCTGTATAGCATTAAGTCCGCCAATAATTCACCCATATACATTTATTGGTAGGTATTCAGCAACAATAAAAACCGTCAAGCTAGGATTATGTATCGGAAACGAAACAGTGGTGAAATTCGTGAATGTCATCAATGAATCACATTGCACTGAATGTCTCGGCCAATCCAATTTTATCCAATGGTTAATTTTTAACATCTATTTTCTGATTGGGTAAAACAATACCATACAAGGCCCTTCACTAGGTGGACTTCGTACTATATCGCAATTTAATAAATAGGTACACGGTAGAAGTTTTCATTGAAAAACGAAACTTCCGACGTATTCAATATGCTGAGAGAATATACTTCCTACCACATACCTTCAAATATGCTGCAATGGGTGACCCAAATAGTGCCCTTGAAAAGAATCTCGATCGTTAAACTTTCAGCTTATCACATTATTTCACCCGCAAACGTCCTAAAATAATACAGAAAAGAAAAACATCGAACGGCTGTATCACACGATTTTGTAAAATAGCTTAGATTAGACCAATAAAAGAGAATTGCTTTTACGTTATGGCACCGAGCGGGAAGCGTTGTTATTGGTCACAATATCTATAGGTAATATTGCGTTACCACTCCTATTGACTTATTGAAAGCTAATCGATGTGAAGCGTTATAACCTTAAATCGGCTGAGAAAGAAGTTTTAGTGTTAGAAATAATATACTTCATAGGTATTTAAATAAAATGTAATTAAATTTCCTAATTTTCTGTAAAAATAAAATGTATTATTTTTATAAATATTGGACAGTATCACATACATTGCTCTGATCCTAAGCTAAGTAGCCAAAACACTTGTGTTACAGAAATCAAAAACAACGACAGTAGCACAACACCCAAATTGTTTTATTTTTGAAAAAAAATTATGCCCAATAAATAGAGAGGTATCAATTGTTATCTCCTAAGGAAAAAAGGGTAACCTTAAAGAAGTTTGCCTCTTAACCCCAATGAATGGAGAAGAGTGCCCCTCCCAAAAACAGAGAATTTTAATCAAAAACTAAAATTATGCGGTAGACATGTTTATTTGTTCACCGTTTCCAATACAGTACCCTGTAAATATGGATATCGGAAGTGTAACTTGTGCTCGTATCAGCATTACATAACTTGAACCCATAATGCTTTATACGATTATTGCAAGTAGGTGTGTTAACATGGTATCGACAAAGTAAAGAGTAAAGAGAGTCATCAAAGCAAAGCATCAAAGTTTTTTTTCTGACTGTGTGCGTGTGTGACTTCTCGGCGAGAATACAAATACCTACATATTTTAGAATTTAGGGACGTTAGTAAAAAAATATTGGTAACATTTAACCAGTAACTGTGACGTGATCACGTGACTAGCCGGGTGACTGATTGCCAGACGACGCATAATACGACCGAAGTCTTGTACAATAAAACAACATAATATCCAGATACATATCGTAGGTACAGACTTTTCTCATTCATTCATCTCATTTGATATTGATCTCTATGTGTCGGACTTAAAGTTATAAATCAGTTCACTGACCTTTAGCTTTATGGGTAGGTTGACTGTAGGTACATACAAACTGGATTTTTTTTTATTACGCAACTTAAGTATATTTAAATTATATTTGGAGCTTCCTTTTGGACAAAGGATTGGACAAACTATGGGACCAACATAGGAATCGTGAATATAAATTGGATACTTTATACATTATGATCGTAGCAAGCAATTTCAATGTTGCTTCATTTAGTCAGTATATATTATTAGATTGTATAAATTGTAGGTACGTTAGTACTGACTGATCTAGTTACTCTCTGATTCAGTTACTCCCGCAACTCTTACTTCCAAGGAAATGATGAGTCATGACTTAAGTTCACTCAGTAAAATAAACCTTCAATTACCTCAATTTCAATTGCAACGGAAAGCCACACGAGCTAACGCATAGACAGAAGTGTAGTCGAGTACTTAGGTGCCCTAGAAATAGTATGTATAGAAAAATAAATATGCCAAACGACACACCAACTGTCATTGTTTTAATGTAAGAAAATAACATCCTTGTTGTCCTTGTGTTACGAGAAACCAAAAAAAAATGTAAAAAAAAACTCAGTACCAATTTATAAAGTCATTTTTCGAAACCGGGATTCGAACCCTTTAAGTTTAAGGCCAATCACAGTGCCACCGTCGATCAAGACGTCAAAAAGGAAGCCAGAATAAAATATAATATAATAGACCTAATATCTATCAAGACAAGTAAAATTGAACTGTAATTACTTAATATATGTAGATTTATTGATTTTCGATGCAGATTTTGCAAGCTAGCCAAGTCTTACGAAAATTTATGTGGGCCAGTCTGATTTAAATTGACACCTCAAACCATATCTCGCAGTCGTTATGGTTTGCATCCATGTGTTTCAATAATTTATGGGCTTTGTCTTCAATGAAGCGCTAGATATGGGCTATTAGAATATAGTATTAATATTTTGAACTAGCCTTCGCCGATGACTTCGTCTACACAGGCTTTAAGGCGAGTATAGTCGTCAGATGTAAACTAGTCTGTGGTTTCAAAAGCCTGCTACTTATACCCAGTTTGTCGGAAAAATATTTTAAAAATATGCTAATTCTCTTTCTTCTTTTTAACCACTTGACCGATTTAATTCGTTTAAGCCTCGATTGATAGGCCAACTTGATGGCTACAAACTGAGCATAGGGTTTTTTTTTATCAAACAATTGCGTCCATGCGAAAAGTATTATTTTCCTCAATTTTCGCTACCTCTAGACGCAGCGACTGTCGTAACAGCAACGTTTCATTGCGCGCTGTTATGAAATGTTTTTAATAGAGTTTTCGGACGATAATTGTACTAACATTCGTCGAGTCGCTAATTTAAGGGCACTACTCGCCTTAAGTCTTATAATTCCGTGTTAAATGTAAGGTGGATTTAAAAGAGAGGGTTCCGTAGAGTTTAAAACACCGACACGGCTTGATTACATCTGACAGTAGGTCAGGTTTAATCACTTGCATACAACACCCCTCCGTCAATCCGCATATGCCTACAGAGGTACGTACCTACTGATATAAATAGACTTACTCTTCTTTTACTACAATTTTTAGGTGTTATTTTTTAAAATTTGACTTAATTCGGTCTCGAGTCTCGCTAGAGTCTGAACCTGAACTGAACGAAAGAAACCACGGTGGTAAATTGAACCATCGTGCTAGTCCGATTTGTACTTGCTTCCAACCTTACAAAGATTAACTATCATTCTTAGTCTAAATAATGTCACCACATACATTAAGCGAATATGGGCAATTATGGGAAATAATTCATGTCGTTTTGAAAATTTTACTGTAGATTTAAATTTCCAATACTACACATTTTTTTTCCTTGATTTTAATAATTGTCTCGAAATAATTTGGAAGAAAAATATCGTCATCTTTCGCCTGCCCTGTTCCCAGGTCATCCGGGGTCGGCGCAGTATGTCTTTGTGCATGTGTAACGGTACGGTACGGTATGTGTAATTTATTGTTCATAACACTTTTTAAACTCTACTATAGCCTTAAATATTATTAACAATAAACTTATAAAAAGGGCGAGACGCAAAGTAGCTTTATAATAAGTACTAAAAGTTACAATTTTGTGTGAATATCGTTTTTTTTCGAAGTGATATAACGAAGTAAGAAGCTCATTACTTGTTGAGTGATGGCAAAGACGCACGTCCCTCGCAGACAACCCACTTTGAGGAGCATACCTTGTTAGTACACTTGAAAGCTTTGCTTACAGTGATGACACGAGTAGGGGGGACCGGGGCCAGTTGAGATACGTGTATATGAAAGATAGTTTATTGTTAAGCAATAACACTGCATACAATACAAGTTTCCATGAAATTTAAAAGCATTACATAGTTATATTACACAGTAAAGAAACAGGTGACTACTGATGGCAACAGGACCACCTATTTGTTAAAATTTACATACTTGAGATGAGAAGAGAACGTTTTTGTGCTCACCGTTGGTGTCACTAATGTTCAAGTCCTGTAAGTCCTGTCAATATTTGTTACTTATGTCCAGTCAGGCAATACACATTACGACTTTTTGTTATACTGCTTTATGTACCTATTTCCTCTTAAACTATAAGATTTTGACAGAATTGACACAAAAGTACCTAATTGTAGCTTAATACTTTCTGTATTTGTTGATAAAGATAGTGTCACTAACCTTTAACGTTTAAATATAAAAATGTTGTTGTATTTGTTTATGGTTATTATTTTACGATAATACAAAATCAAATATTTTTTTTCGCTTTACAAAAAATCACAAGTGGCTCAATTGCCCCCGTCTCCCCTACGCGACATTTGTGATAGTCGATAAAATAGAAAAACCTGCCACGTACAGCAAACAATGGTTTTAAGTTTTATAGTTTAATTACATAAGTACCTACTCAGTTTACATAAACTAAGTATTCAGTCAGAGAAGTAAAAAAGGGTTTAAATTTTATAGCTGGGATCCCTTCTTCAAAAAGGAAAAGTGCTGATAATAGAAGTATGTAAGTAATTATTTATTTGGCCCAATACATTTTATAAGTTGTAGGTACAAATAAACCAGTACCAAAAAGGTATACGCCACGACTAGAGTTGTAAAGTGTCCGTCACGTTATAAATGTCTGACCAATATGACCGAGCAAATTGGACATTTTCTCAATGTGACCGGACTTTTTGGACATTTATTGTCACTAACGTCACAATCAATTCTATTGACAAACAATTAAAAAAAAATTGCTGGAAGGAAAACAACTAAGTAAAAAGGTATTTTTTCTTCTTCCTGCTAACTCGAGTTCTGTTACTAGAGTTCAATTCGAGTTCGAGTTACCTGAATTTCAACTCGAGCTAACTCGAGTCGTTTTTTCCGAGTTGGCACATCTCTACGTTTTAAACTCTATACCCTCAGCTATCAGGGAGCATATTATTTAAAAACTAACATCATTCCAAATTCAAGTGAAGAGTTTTTTCTTAAATCAACGTGTTTGAGTAAAAGACTACTGACAAGAGCAAAGAGAACACCAATCCCAGCTCATGCAAAAAACATTAACCAAAATCGGTTTTATAGCAGACAAAATTGACCAGTTGACATGATGGCGTCATTGTAGCCTAGAACGGCAGTGATCAAGACAATAGCTACACCATCATTGAGGATGCTCTCACCAAAGACCAACATGTTTAATAGGGTCTACATCAAGAGCAAGAAAAATGGCTACAGTTGCGATATTAAAGACCCAAAAGCAAATAATTCTACAAAACTTAATTTATACACCACTTGAGCCAAACCTAATAAATATATCTCAGCTCCAATCACTAATGCAGAAAGCTGTCCCAACTATTGCAAATAAAAATATTGATCCAATATTCTGAAAAAAAACCCTTATGAAGATTATAGCCTGATTCAAAAATAATAGGTGGTAACTTCCTTATTTAAGCAGATAATTTATGGTGATCTCGGTCCGTCTGTCAGTCGGATACAAATTCTTTTTTCTCTTTGAGAGTCTATAGGCTAAGTATATCACAATTTAAAGTGAATGTTTATTGTTTAGGACTGGATCTCTAAACTACACAGGTTCCATGTATTTCTCTCTGTGGAACGACACTTAAACAGCTTCAATTTAAAGCACCTGTACCTGTTAAGTTTAAGACCTAAGAAACAACTTAGTAGTATAAAGCCAGTCAGATTAACGCTTTTAAATCATACAAGTGTAGCCAGTGTGTACGTTTCACTCAGCGGGCATACAGCCATTTACATGTCATCATCATCATATTTTAGCCATAGGACGTCCAATGCTGAACATAGGCCTCCCCCATTGACTTCCAGATTGGCCGGTTGGAAGTGGCCTGCATCCGACGACTTCCTGTGACATTTACTAGGTCGTCTGTCCACCTTGTGAGTGGACGTCCTACGCTGCGCTTGCCGGTACGCGAATTACATGTCCAATAATAAAATACCTTATTTAAAGGCTGCCTTGGCGATGTAGTGTATCCGGCATGCTTGCGGAGGGGCAAACCGACCAATAGTGTGGGGTTTTGCCGCCAACTTTGCGCCAAAACCAACACTATCCTGTGTTTGGGCTTAGAGACCGCTGGGATTTATCGGTACAAAATTGGTAAATTAAGGTAAATTGTTATTAATATTAAAAGCTCTGCATCATAAAAAAAATTACATGAAAATTACCTAGTTTAAAAAAAAATTGATGAGTTTATATGCTGGTTACGAAATAACGCGCAATTTTAGTCCACTAATTGAATCGATGGCGGAACAGGCACGTACGTGCATGGATACGTTTAAAGCCACAAATACGGGACGTACTTGTTCGAATAGCAATAACTGTTGTACTTATATTGCAGGGCAAAAATAAGTATACGAACGAAAGAATAAGAGTAAGACTTAAAACTACGCTCATTATACAAAAACTATGAAAACAACACAGAAAATTTTAAAAATAATTAGGTGCTCCATACATTATCATAGAAGCAGCGTGTTAGTTTGTAGGAAGCATCTAAAGAATAAAAAACGATTTCGATGTAGCTCCCATAGTAAGAGAGCTTTAGCTGTAGTGGCCTATTCTTTTGTAAGGCTGTAGAGGTAAGGCATAAATATCGGATTAGGTATTTGGAATAGATATTTTTGATACTAGTCGATGCCTAATTGGAGGCGTCAAATATTTCAAGTACAGTAGAACGCAGATTATCCGGATCGCCAATTATCCGAATCGGTCTTAAGCGTATCTAATATAAAAACCAACCAAGTACATAAGTTAATTTGTGTTTTGTTGTAATAAGTTGAAACTCACTGGAGTCCAGATATATTTCAACTGTTATGGTTGAAAGCTAAAGGCAAGACACTACATGTTTTGCTACTATGTACCTATAGAGGTACGAGGTACTATAGAGTAAGTTGCAACCTCATCAGGCCTTAACAAAAATAAAAAGTATAAAAATTCACAACAATACTATTATATATATTATTGTAGAACTGTGTTTGTTAGTTAAACTTAATAAAGTTTTTTCTATGTGTGACAGTTCGTTTTTCTTTATTACCAGTCTATGTCCGATTATCCGAATCGACCCCGGTCCCAATTAATTCAGATAATAATCGGCGTTCTACTGTATAGGTATCACTTAAAATATAAATGCAAAAGGAAAAGTTGTAACAAACGCCATCTAGGATACTATTTGATCATTAGTTGTTAGCGTCGTTAAAATGTTTCCGTTCATCATAGTTGTGCGTCGAAGTAAGATGTGATGAGTAAGTACATCGCTCTGCTAGATAGGTGGCGTTGTTTAGTGATTAACGCCTCGCTTATTAGAAGAGTAGGTACTCAATTATGGCACAGTCTTTTTATAATATTGAGTAGAAAAAAAATGTTTCGTTTGCCTTAACTGCAAATGATAAGGTGCAATTTTGTTTGTGTCGATATTCACACGCGTTCGTAAAAATCCGGTTGCGTTCGTAAAAATACAACAGAGGCCCAATTCCGGTGTCGATCCGCTCCCAGTAACATTACAATAGGCTATTTGCCTTATACTAAAATTTACTTAATTAATAATTTAGTTTGATAGTTTTTACCATATAGAACCGAAACAGTTACTAAAAATAGTACATGATTACTGTAAAAAATGCATTTTCAAATGTTATATTTTTGTCGGTATTTTACATTGTCAAAAACGCCGGCCACAATGACAGGCACGTCACCATTGAGTAACTTTGTTCTAAAACTGACATCGCAAAGCGAGATTTTGCGCTACGCTCGCACAAGGTAAGAGTAGAGTAGCAGAGAGCGACTGTCGACGAAGGTTTTTTAACATGCCCGTTCTAGTACTTTATAACTCAATGGATGTTTAAAGGTTCGTGACGTCACAAACAAGTACATCATGGCCGACGGCGTTTTCGCAGGCTTTTAAAAACGTAAAGAATGAATTACTATTTTTGATTCTATTCAAAGGTTTAAAATTGAAATAAAATTGTTGACGCTTTATTTGAATATATTACCAACATAATAATAATACAAACGGTATTCTCGTTAACTTTTAATTTGACGTAAAATTATCAAAACTGTCCAAATAACACGAAAGATAGAGCAAAAAAAATTCAAATTTTGTTTTCTTCCATTTTCAGTCGCATTACGAACCATAATTGCGTTTTTTGGGTTTACGTGAATACCGTTCGTGATCGTAATGTTACTGGGAGCGGATCGACACCGGATTGTGACTATTGTCAAATTACGGGAAAGTACAAAATAACTTATACAAAATAAAACCCCAATTTGAAGTGAGGCGTTATTTACTCGGCCGTTTTTGAGTAGCTGACTGGTTATCTAGTGTATTCTTGGTCAAAGGTTACACTACTAGGTACGAAAGGTTTGGTTGGATTTTACTAACGTATCTCCAAACGCGTCTCCTGACGTCTGAGTGGCCTGTCTGTAAGGCATTTCTAAATGCAGTACTGTTTTGAATTCCCCCCGTTAGTGTTAGACGGATATGTTCTCTCTTTCGCTAACTCTGTAACTGTGTGTATGTTCCGTAGAAAATAAAATAATTGCAATTGTTTTTGTGGTTTTTTAAACTATGTAAAACGCGATGAATTTGTACAACATATTTTTTAATATAAAACAAAGTCAAAAACCTAAGTGACTTACATTTTATTTATTTTAGAGTAATTAAGTTAGAATGCACAACTGTTACGAAGGTTAAATAATTCAGTAACATGAAATATTATTACATATGTATTTATTGCTATTTTAAACTGTCTTTGCGAAAAAAGACATGAATGTCTTCGGATTTGTTTTACCTAATATAGAAAAAACATAGAGTACATGTTATTTTCATAATAGATATCCAATCCAAATCCAATTCATACCTTATCTACATTGAATACATGCAATATCGTATCGACGTACGTATCGGATCGGCGATAATGCATAAATATTCGGAATAGCTATTTGAATTAGGTATTTTTAAATATTGGGATTAGGTGGATTAGGTATGAATTTTACCTAATCCGACCCATCTCTATAAGGCAGTAAAAATAATATTTACCTACACTGGTCTATTGCCAAAGTAAAATTCAATGCATGCTAGAGGAATAAAATTATAACTATGTTCTTTGGAGCAGGTACACAATCCGATAAAACCGAACTTATCTATAATTCAAGAATATTCTTCAAATTATTTGACTGGATTATATGCCAAACCAAAAGAACCTAAACCTTTTTTCTGCAGTCGGGTAAAAATGACTTTTTACGAATAAAGGCAAAAACTACAATAGAATTTCACACATATATTTTACTACAGTTACATTATTAGGTAAGTATAATATGTGGATATAAATATATATTTAAGTAATGAGATTACATATTTATGAGATTCTATCATCACATTATTATTATATAGTAATAAATAAATCATGAAAATGCTTTGTTCGTTCGTCAAAGCAGTTAGTAGATATTGTCATTAGGTGTCCTTTATACATGGTATGTTGCAATATTAATCGTAATTTTTATAAAGATGAGTATACACTGGCTAGATGCCATGTGAATTTCCATGCCATGTAAAGTCCTTTGACTACAGTCAACAAAAGGGCTCAACTCATTGGCCGTATTAACAATAATAATTATACTAAAGTTAAACGATATATAACACTATTGGTGTTCTCAATACCAAAAAACAAACTATAGATTTCTAGCATAAGGTAACCTCGTGTAACAGACACATTGAATACCTACAAATAAGCGATCAGCCTAAACTGGACATGTAGCTTGATGTGCCGTCGGTTGTCAAACATAAGCGTAAGCTTACGTTGAAAAGTATTTTGGAAGAATTTATTAATTAATTCATAAATTTATAAGCACAATCCTTCTATACTGATTCCACAAGTTCATAATTAGGATGATATTTAGACAGAACTTAACAATTAAAATTGCTTAAGATAGAAGAGGCGAGAGTGGTAGAGAAGAGAGACAGTTTTGTAGGTTTACCCTGCTTATTGCTAGTGGGGATCAAGTTATATAAGTACATGTAAAATGAAAGGAAAGGATAATTCCAAAGCATAATTTAATTTTATCATATGTTTAATTAAAACACTATTCACAGATTACTAAATAAAAACTCTTTAGGTTTTATTCATAGAGGTTCAAAACCTCAGTTTTAACCTTTAGACCACAGAGTTCAATTTCCGGGTAAATAAACTACTTTCAAAAATAAAATTATATGTAGTTATTATATTGGCTACAACCGAGTTTCCTTAGACCACCTTTGGCCTTATACCGACTCCAAATTTAAATTAAAATACAGGGTGTAACGAAAAGGTGAAATAAAACTTTAAGGGGTTATTCTACGGCTAAATTACATCAACTTTACGGCTACGGCTAAATTACAAAAAAAACACTTTCCCATACTAAAACGCGACCAGCTGGCATCAGTTTGTATGGAAAAGTCAATTATTTTTTTGAGATTTTGATGTTGGTCCCATAGAAAAAGTTGATGTAATTTAGCCGTAGAATAACCCCTTAAAGTTTTATTTCACCTTTTCGTTACACCCTGTATAATAATTATTTATTAGATTAAACATGAAAACACAACAGACAATGATGACATTAGCAAGTTAAATACAAATCAGAGTATAATAATAACCTTAACATTGGGAATGCGATTATTAAATAATAGCTACACAGTGCGAATAATACTAAGTGATACGAACACAATAGCTTTATAAGCGTTTTAATGGTTTTATAATATAATTACACTTATGTTAAATATTTAATAATTATCAAAGTTTATCTGAGATTCACAACTATATCCGTATTCTAATCTACTCGCAAACAAATATTATAATATTCTTTAAGATTCATTAATAATACTTTACTTTGTGTGTATCTGATACTGACATTGTAGAATTAAAGGTGGCGAAAATCAGGGCAAGCCGAATGGGCTAGTTTCCTGAGTCAAAAAATGATTATTCTATTTAGTCCGTCAGTTCGATTATCAAAAAATATTAGACCCATATTTTGCCTTTTGTCAATCAAACAAAAAATGACGAAGATAAAGCGCATCAAAGTGAGCACGTGACGTCACGTCTTGCCAAAAAGTGTCGCAAGGCGTGACGTTACGCGGAACTTTAACGGGCTATATCTTCATCATTTTTTGTTTGATTCAGAAAAGAAAAAATACGTGTCCAATATTTTCTGTTAATCCAACTGACGGACTAATTAGATTTTTTTTTGGAAACTAGCCCATTAGAACGCATCGCAAAAAAAAATTAACGTCTTTCGCTTTTCAGCAAAACGAATGAGATGTCAGAGGTTTTTTGCGATGTAATGCGTTGCGGCCCGCACTAATGTGCGCGAGTCTTTAGTCAACAAGATAAATAAAACAGAAATAACAAGCCTACAGTTCACAACTCTTTTGTAAAATCATTCTGAAATATTGTAAATTATAGATTTTTTTACCTTACGATTTCGTATGTTATTATCAAAATATAGATTCTAACTCAAAAGTGCTATTTCATGTTAAACAATTTTAAATTGTGTAAGTTTATAGTTTCTACTATATTTGAGGGTATACTATCGTTTTAGTATTACTTAAATTCAAACTGGTATCAAATTTAAAAAGTGTAAAAGGTATAAAACAGTAAAAAGGCGTTCAACTATAATTGATACAATCTTTTAAAATTTGTGTAACTACAATAGTTTACATTATACATAGGACCTAGAGTTGCCACCCGTACTTGGTAATACGTATTGTTCAGTCAACAGCAGGTCAACGTACCCAAAAAGTTCAAAGATTTGAAACGATTTTCAACTTGACCATTAAACCGTATTTCAACTTTAAGTCTGTCAGGTAGAGATCAATATCAATTGAGAAGATTTTACATTTTTTGGTAGGTTGTCGAGCTGTTATCTGTACATTATTTCGGGCAAACGTTCCTAATTTTACGCATATTTAAAAGCAAAACATTTTTCAAGGTTGTACCTCTTTTATTGTTTACAAAAAAAAACTGTTTCTTGTATGGGACGTGTATTTTTGGTTATGATACTAAGGGCCGATTTTTCAAACGCCAGATAAATTTTGTTTGACGAATAAAATTGATGCTTGACACATTTTCTATACAAAAACTGTCAGCATGTCAAACTTATTCATTAAATAAAAGTTATCTGGGTATTTTTTTTTTTATAAATTGTTTTCACAATCACACCAATTATCAAACCCCAAACTAAGCAAAGCTTGTACTATGGCGACTAGATAACGGATAAACATACTTAAATACTTTTATAAACATCCATGACTTAGGTACAAATGCTCGTGCTCATCACACAAACATTTGCCCCTTGCGGGATTCGAACCCGCAAACGCACTACACCAGACGGTCGTCGTATTGAAAAATCGGCCCTAAAAGCTACAAAAATTAAAGGTCCAATTTATAAATTAACTTCTTTTAAGGGGGTGATTCTAGTTCCCAAACACAACAACTTTTTCTATGGGACCACCACCACTCCATACAAAGAGTGTATCTGTTTTAGTATGGGAGAGTAATTTTTTTTATTGCGAAGTTAACAAATAAATAAGGACCTTTTTTTTAAGTAGATACTAGTTACATTTAAGGGGGTGGTACAGAGTTTAGAATACAGGAAAAAATATAAATAATACACAGTATTTTTTTGTTCAATCAGAAACAAGTCTAGTAACAAGAAAAGATAACTAAAAGAATCGCTTCAAAATCATCATCCAATTTAACACTTTGTTGTAAAATTATAGATACTTAATTTTCACACGTTGTACTTTATTTTTTGTACCTTGAAATAGATTCTTTATTATTTAAACTTCATTATTTTTGCATTCACAATAATGCTAGTTTATTATATCAAGGATAATATTTTCTCTTGAAAAAATTATCTGCTCAAAAAACTAGAACGGCCTGTTTCTGTTGAGCCCCACAGATAATTTAGTCCCACTTTGTCACAAATTTAAAGTGTACTTGACTAATATGTATTATACGAAAATACAATAACGAAAGCAGTGTTTTAAAAGATTTTTTATTGATATACTTACTAGAATACTGGATCACATAATACAACTAAAACTAATACTTTTTTTTCAACTGAACCTTGTTTTGGAGGATAACATATGAGTTTTCATTAATGAAGTAATATTAAACTAAAATATCTTAGCCTATCTAACTACATCATCATTACATATTCATCACTAGGTTATATAAAATGAAAACATTATAATCTTAATAAACAATAATAGAGTTTAGGAGAAAATAACAAAAAAAATCAATTAACAGAAGGAATGTTTAGGAAAGAATACAATACACATCAATACCGTTTTGACTATCTATTTAATAATATATGCTTAGTTTGAACATATATTTTTTATCTAACACATTCATCCATATAGTTTTTAATTAGAAAAAAAAGTGTTCGTTTGTGTGCGTGACCCACAAGACCGATTCACATAGTCCATTACGCTTGGCAGTGCATTACAAGAAAAATATATTGGAAATCAGTTTCCACCATTATGTGAGTTTTATGACGTGGAAGTATTTTTTAAATATGATACAAGGTCATATTTTATTAGCTAAATTTATTTTGTGTGGTGATTTTATGACCCACGAGGGGACAGAGAAGGTATATGCGTTTAGGGTGAGAGGTTGTTTGTTTTTATGTGTGTGTGCAATCGAATGTTGCCATTTATTTGCAAAACTGTTTGAGCAGTTCCGATGTTGTGTTTTGCAGTGTTGGCAAAAATTATAGTAACTGGCTTTTCTAGCAACATTTTCAGTATTTTCAACAGACATTTCATGTCAAACTGTGTTTGCAATTTGTACTTTCCTATTTAGTTATTTTAAAGTGTATTTGGATCTGAATAAGATTTTCCTACTTCAGTCGTTTACATAGTTTAAAGTTGATTATTACTTATACAAATACTTTACTTGATACACTTTCACTATGGAGGTATCAAAAAAGATTTAAAAGTCCATAACGGTACTCCCTTTCTTCTCCTAACATTGTTCGTCCGAAAATGTTATACTCTATATATATATTATATATAATTTATTACATGTATAAACTTCAGTCACCGTAATGTTCAAAAATTCGAAATTTTGTGTTATGTTCATTAATAATATTGTTAGTCCTAAAACAATAGCTAATAGCGAAAGCTGTCTGCGACGATTAGCACGCGTGGGACCGCCGGAGACCCGCAGCGCCGGAGCCGTGACAGAAGCCTTGCATGCTGGTTGCTTGCCTGCATGCATTTTGCATGCTGCTTGCTTACATGCACGGCGCATGCTGCTTGCTTGCATGCATAGTGCATGCTGCTTGCTTGTATGCATGCATGCATGGTGCATGCTGCTGGCTTACATGCATGGTACATGCTGCTTGCTTGCATGCATGGTGCATGCAGCTTGCTTGTATGCATGGTGCATGCTGTTTGCTTGCATGCATGATGTTTGCATGCAAGCATACTGATTGCTTGCCTGCATGCATGCTGCTTGCACAATGTATGCTGATTGCCTGCATGCATGATGCTTGCTGCTGGCTTGCACGACGCACTTATTACTATATCAGGATAAATAAACATTAGATGTCGGACTTACAACTTTAATTGAAAACGGTTTTAAGTCTTTCGTATATTGATGATTGTTATATGAATGACAAATAAATTTAGGGCATATTGTATTTAGGTATTTCAATATTATTGCATGTAATAATATTATGTCACATTAAGTTCGGGCAAGTTATCATTCGGACAAATGAAGATTACGACAAAATAAATTATTGCACTTTAGATTACGAATAAAAAAGTTAGAAAACAATATAGAGAACCGTCCGTAACAGCTGAGGAGCAGTTAACTAATAAAATAGGACCTTACATATTTATATCATAATACACCCTAACGATACCAGGGCAGGGCGCTAGTATACATAATAGAGCTATAAAAAAATAATGTTTGACTTATTTGGACTTGATAAGAAAGGACAATAATTTCCTATTTTAAGATCAGTCTTCAGGGAATGGAATTACGAGGTTTATTTAATTGCAAAAAATGAAATGCAATTAGATTCTATTTTTATAGATATAAATGTATCATATAATAGATGCAGCCTGTTGCTTCAATGAGGATTTAGATATTTCAATAAATTAAAACTATGCTTTATCCAGAATGTGCGTGGTTATACAATTTATTTCACAACTCCGTACCCGTTAATGTTAAACCATTATTTTGCTTTTTACATTTTTGAAACAACAAGATTGGAAAAGGTTCCGTGTTGGAGAACAGGCCACTAAGAAAAAATGGGAATACACGGATCAATCTAATGAGTTCTCATATATGAGTAGGGATCAAAACTTTGATCGCAAATTTTTGTTCTATATTTATATCGAATATTACAATAAAAAATACATTTATGTCAATTGACAAGGTTGTGTCATGTCATCTAGTGTGCAAAGCAAGCGATCGAACATGGGCCGCTCATCTATTAGAAGAAATGCTTTATAAACTGGTGTTGATGCAGGAAACTTAGGTACATGATGCTAGTGAAGTTTTATGAAAATTTAATGTTGCAGAACTTTATGAGTATGTTGTATCATTTGCTTGCTGAGGCTACTAATTATGTATAGCAAACTGCATAACTTACGAATATGATTGAGCTCCATTTTAGGCACAAAAAATCTTATATCATAACTCTCCAAATCACTCGATCTCTAAGATCATATCCACTTTTCGGCTAAAATGTTTTTTTTTTTTCAATTCCTTTTACGATTTTATTAAAATCCTAGAGTGCGTCAAGATCTTGCAGTTATAAATTAGAATAATGTTATTCAGTAGACAAACATAATAAGATCGAAAAATCTAGTTTTAGTCTAGCCAGAACAGTATAACGGATTTTAGAAAATACAATCAAAGTACAACCTTAATTGAATATTGATAGCTGTATAGAAAAACTATGAAAGAAAAAAATAATTAGAGACTACATTGACGCTTGTTATTATAGTAATGACAAAAGCAAATTAAAAGGCAGATAAATTATTTGCCTAATATAACTTAAGTAAACCAATACATCAGCGTACACTATTTTAGTTTTTAAATAATTAAGAAAAAATGTTATGAATCGTTTAAGGCCGGCTCGCGAAGTGCAAAAAATATATTTAATTATACAATTTTATAATAATCAGCCGAAAAAATATCTTAAACATCAAGTTGGTTGGATAAGTACAATATTATATGTCGAATTCAACTACATTTTAATTCGGCACAACATGCAGTTTATTATTCGTAGTTAGTAGCTGCAGCAGGTATATAGAGTATTGAAATTGTAAGGCTATTCTCAAATTAAATGAGGGACTTGCATGTATTTTGTCAGAGAAGGGAAAATATTGCTTGCATTAATTTTGATAAAATAAAACACAATATATCACACGGGAGTAGTAGGGGTTGTAGTGACATATCACGTGTATTTACTAAACGCGTAATTTCTAAACCGACTCGCCGTTGCCAGCGCGTCACTTTTCGGTTTAGAAATCGCGCAACGAAAACATTCTGTTAAACGGTGCTAAATTTTCCATACTCAATTCGATTATACCAGTATATAAAATAATATTCTTTAAATCTTTAAGATTACATTGAAGGTACCCAGAATACACATGATTTTGAGTAGGCGGAGGGGGTTAGTCTAAAACCTCACCACGTATAACCAGGGGAGGGCGAAGCGGTTAAATAGTTGCTAAAAAACATCACTTGATTAAGACGACCCTTTAAGAAACAGTTCTGAATCAGAGAGGTAGGTATCTTGGAACCCAGACGGCCCCTACACAAATTTAAGAGCTACATATAATTTGGTTTTAGTGAAAGTAATAATTAATAAGGTCATGAATAAATGTAGATATTTTATAACATAATTAACGAGGTATTTACGTTTCCGATTAAGTTTTTCAGACAACTTATTATTTAAATCAAATAACTAATGTTACTATCTTCGATCAAGAATATGATCGAGGGTTACTATAGATACTGAGGTCAATAATAATAAATGTTAATGTTGTATTACTACCATTTCCTATTATTACAGTTTAAACAAGTTCCATTGAATACATGTTAAATGTTTTTATAAGCATAATATAACAATAAGCATTGGTATTTATACTGAACACATTGGCTAGTTACCTGCCATTTTAAATATTCGCCTGCACATGTAACTTTTATTCCTTTGAATTTTAATTTAAGACTTCCTTACCAACAAACAGCATGAACTTAGTCCAGTTGAGATCTTGGCCAACTCGGAGAAACAGATTGATCTCCGGGCGAAATCAATTTTCTCACAAAATACCTGAAAAAAAAAATGCAATTAGGTTAGGTTTGGTTCAATAAATAGACTTGCTGAATAATCTAGAACCATAGTTAAGTGTACCCGATCCCGTAGAAAGCGTTAAAAAGATCAATAAGATTTTCTTTAATATTCAAAATCGAGTGGGAATTTTCACACTTAAAATAACCGTATTAATTTGGAATCTTGAGCCCTTGACCAGTTTGTATATTTTTTGTGAACTACAGGTTTTGCAGTATAACAATATTTAGTTTGAAACTTGTTTGTAGTTCCGTTGTATTGGTAGAACCCATAACAAAAAATATTATAAAATAAGTATTATAACCGAAACGGATTATTTCCTTCATTTGTGCAGTTACCTTTACCTTTATACTTCATGATTCTAGGTTAATAGTCAGTAATGTTTTGATAAGATTTTTGTTATCAGAATTATGGAACATTTTTGTCTGTACCTTTTGATTTCTTCAACAAGGAACTGCACTACCGGACAACAAACCATTTTTTAATTTCTTTATTATTTTTATTTTTATTTAAATATATTGGTTTTTGTCCGGTTTTATTTATACATTTTACAAAGTTTAAATATTTTCTTTTGGAAAAACTGACGCTAATGTTTACAATAATACGCTTTTAAACATCGATTTAAAAGACAATGGTTTTTAATTAAGCTTTACAGTGCTCTTCTTAATATTTTAAGTGACATTGCGGAAAGGCAGGAAAATGCAAGTTACTTTTAATAGAATATAACATTTCTAATACAATTTGCCTCATTATTGGTCAGAATTGTTTTGTAAGCTTAAGCTAAAGGTTCCTTAGTTCATAGCCAGCTGGGGTTAAAATAAATCAACGATAAACAAGCTTTGATTGCCTTATAGCCGGCGAGACCATAGGCCTTTCACGTCAGGTGAACAAAATCATCTTGTGCGAGTCATCCTTTTGGCTATGTGAAATGTAAAATATGTGAAATAGGATAAATATAGATAGGATTTAACATATTTTACCTCACTCAAACCAGATAAGCGCAGCGTAGGACGTCCAGCTGTGAGGTGGACAGACGACTTGGTAAAGGTTGCAGGAAGCCGCTGGATGCAGGCCGCTTTCAACCGGCCAATCTGGAAGTCACAGTGGGAGGTCTATGTTCAGCAGTGGACATCCTATGGCTGAATTGATATTGATGATGATGAAACCAGATAATCGTGTGGAGGCGTTTTAAGGCTCTCCGGGTCACCAATGAATAGTAAGTACCTACTTATCACTAGTAAATAAGATCGTAAAACAAGAAGAGTTGTTGTTCACCGCAGCCCTCAACCGAGAGCGACATGACGCGGCAACATACACTCGAGCTCAGATGACGCCTACAGTGGACACGGGGCTTTAATAAGCAATGTACCTATGTCACCGTGGCTGCGAGGGTCAGTCAGTCAGTATTGTCTTCTACCAAAACAAAAAAATGTTTTACCTTAAATGAATCAGGTATTTCTTCTATTGCTCTATGAATTAAAGTTCCATTTACATAGAGACAGTTGGCAGCTTCATCTTCAGGAACGGTTAAAGTTTGGTAAGAAAATGTAGCCTCTCTCTCCATCCTCTTGAGAATCTCTTTAGCTTCTTTACCTGCACCAACACATAGAATATCGTGGCCAGCTACAGTGACATACTTTTTCAAATGATGAGCTCCTTTGGAAATCTAGTAAAAAAAAAACATTTAAAATAAAATCATCTTATTTATATAACAATAAACAAAACCAAAATAATGACTAGTAGGAGTCTATACCAGACCTAGTCTTGCCATAAATACTGAAATAAAGAAAAAATAATTCTTCTATTGCAAATTACATTTATTACTTTTACAGTGTATTAGTTTAATCTATATATATAAAACAAAGTCGGGTTAGTTACACCATTTATAAATCAAGAACGGCTGGACCGATTTTTATGATCTTTGATTTGTTGGATTTGTATCTGCCCCGAATAGCAGAATAACTATACATCAAAAATTTAATATTATTATTATTTATTTTTTTTAGGCCAAAAACCCTCTCGCCTCTTGGGCGGTAATGACCGGCAATAGCACAGTTGGCCGGGATCCGGGCAAAAAAAAAAGAAATCATCAATTATTCTTCTTTCGGTCTTTTTGGAAGGCGTTCGTGGGGATACAGATCCAACACGAAGAGGCCCCTTTGAGATACGATAATGAGTTGGGATATGTACACTTAGCGGATACTATCTCTGTCTGTACTATTGAGAAGATACAGCCAAAGACAGCACCCGCTAGGTGCAAGTGCTATTGCAGAAAAGATGAAAACTATACCGGGTCTATGGAAAGGAACTTGATGGACTGGTTGCCGGGATATTGATGAGACAACGGGACGCCTGCCATATCAAATGTCTCATCTCGATAATCAGGGCAGACGGTGACTCGCCGCTCATTAAATGGGCCGCCCTATTAAAGCCACCAGAAGGTAGCAAGGGTAGCAACATTGGTGTGAACGGCTAAGGTTGTAGAGAGGTGAGTCTGCGGGGTGCAAGATCCCAGTGCTAAACGCACCAGTCAACGGGCCCCCGGCGTTATGACATTTTACACTTCCAACCTGGAGCACAGGTTCTGCTCTTGCAACTCCACTCTTGGCCGGCCAGTTAAGGCAAGCACAAGAGGCAAGGGCCAAATAAATGCGGGCCCTCCGGAGGATCGGGGTCCGAGGTGTCGCCACTCACCTACAGCTTGCCACAAGCTGCCCCTTTATTATTAATTATTAACAGGCAGACAGTTGAAACAACTGATGATTGCCCGTATCAGGTTGTTCTTTTTTTTATGTATGCAGTTCAAAATGCTTATCTAGCCTGTTTTTAAATTGATTCACATTCTGTGCTGAGACTACCTCTTCTGGAGGTATAAACGTTGAGGTCAGTTATCAATAGAAGCACACACTCTTTCCATGGGAAAATTCTTCACTGCCAATCTTACGGATTGTTTTAGGGACTCCAAATTATCATGGCGTTTAGAGCAATACTCTCTGAAACTGACCATAAATCATAATCCAGCGGATTAAGATCGGGACTAGACGACGGCCAGTCTTCAGCTCTGATGAAGTCCGAAACATTCTTTTCCAACCAAAACTACGTAGACCGAGCTTTATGACCCGGCGCCGAGTCTTGCTGGAAGGACCATTCTTGGTTATTGAACATGGTGTTCAATAACCAAGGCTTCACTACCTTCTCAAGAATGGTATCCTGATACACTTGTGCCGATGTTTTGATACCATTTTCACAAAAGTATGGCTCAGTCACTCCTTCATAGCTAATACCCCACCAAACCATCACTGAAGTCGTATAGTGCCCACGTTGCACTCTGTCGACTGATTGGGAAGCTTCCTTAGAGCTTTAAGCATAAGTACGGTTAATTTGTTTGTTATAATGTTGCTCAATTGTAAAAAAAAACTTATACGTACACACACGTAACAAAAATTTTCTGTGACCTCCCTTTGCATACGCTTCAGTAGTTGTTTTGATTTTACTACCCTATTTTTTTTTAAATTATCAGTTAAGAAATGACCAGTATGTCTCTTATAGGCTGCAAGTCCTAAGTCAACTTTTAAAATACGCGACATGGTTCTAGGTGCTATCTTCATCTCCCGAGATAAAATCTTTTGCCTTCAGACAGGATGGATTTCTTCGAATTATTTCCCTTACTGCTTTGACCACCTTTTTCGTACGAACACTAAGTGGACAGCCAGGTATTTTTCTGTCACAAACAGAGGAGGTCTCATTGTACCTATTAATAGCCCGGTACACAAACATTTTACTACATTCAAACATTCTACTATCTATCTGTGTTTATTTAAGGCAAGACTAGGTATTTAACATAAATTATTAGAAACATTAATATAAATTTTACCATTAATATTATTAACCTTTATTGTTTTTTTTTTTAAATATTTATGTGTACAGGAGCGAGAATTATAAATAATATCAAACTAGTCCATTCACCTTAATAGGAGTGCAGGGGAATTCTGGAAATGCTTCAGCAACTGCACTGGCACCTGCTTCGTTACTTGTTTCACATATGCCAACAAAGAACTCTCGTCCTGAAAATCACAAAAGCTTTAAAGAAAAAGTTTTACTACATGATGCATGATAAAAATGCATGTCAGTGTCTTTAGTCACTAACAAAAAGACCGTAACAAGCTCCCGAAACAACTCAACCATATTAACAAGTGGCAACAATAGTGTAGAAGATTTTAAATCACACATAGTCTGTACAGATCACGTTGACTTATGAAATGGAGATTGTCTAGTGTCTACTGTCAAAATATGTATTGCCAAAATAAAGCTGTGTTCACTACTTTGGTCTGTATTTGGGTAAAACACTTCTTGCGGTCTGAAATTTATAGAATTTAAGTTGGAATAAACTCTACACTATTACACATTTGTTATATGTGTATCATGGCTTCTTTTCCTTAAATGTCAAATTGGTTTCGTTGATAAATGTCAGATTCTACAAATGTCAGATGAGTTTAAAACGCCAGATTCTATGATTGCCAAATTCTCCAAAGGCAGATTCTACAAATGTCAGATTCGAGAAACGCCAGATTCTGATATTGCCAAATTCTATTATTGTCAGATTTCCTAAGAAATGTGAACTCATTAATTGGTTAAAGTGAGAATTCAATTTTCGTTTTACAGAAAATAATTTCGGTCATGCATGTTCTTAGAAATGGAAGCTTCGGTTTTATTGAGTATGTTAGGTACTACATGTCGGCAAATTGATGATAAAAAAAACAATAATTGGTAAAATTGGCTTAAATAATTACTGCAATAATCTCTAGGCCCGAGCCTAGAAACCCAGTATCAGATGCTGAATGGCAGCCCCGTTCTGTTACATATGATATATCAATAGAACATAGCCACCTTTTGTCAATTAGATCACCTTCTACAATGAATACATACTTTTTTTTTATACATTACTATTATACATTTCATACATTGCTGTAGAAAGCCTATGCCGAAAGGCACACTGAACTTGTTTGTACCTACTTCATGTAAATATTTACTTGGAAATAAAGGCTATTTTTATTATATTTTATTTAGTGCAATGCATAGTGATTTAAATTTGTTTGATTGCACAGAGCAGGGCAAAGCAGTAATTGGACGTGCTTAGTTTGTTTAGGGCCATTTAGTAATTTTATTGGGTGCTTTTTATTGGGTGTTGGTCTTATGTACACACATGACTAACTTACCGGTAAACAGGACATCAGAACAAACCAATTTAGCATCAGGATCATTGACTTCAATAACAGTCTGGCCAAGATCTTTAGATAAAGTCTCCTTTACAGCTTTCATCTATAACAATTTGACCAAATTGTTGTTAGGAATATTTATAGATTCAACAAACTTACAGCCACTTTACATAACAATAATAACTTTTGCTTAGCATGTGCATTACCTACATAATACATTTTAAAAAAACTATTCACAAATCACTTCGCTCTAACGAAAATCTATGGAATTCGACATTTGCAAGTTGAAGTCACGGGGAACTGCAAGTTTGACATAGGTACATATACACAAAATTTGTCATCTAATTCGCTTAGCAGTAAATTAGGTCAAATCAATTAATTAAAAGACTAGGTTGTCTTATTAAGCAATTACTGACTGCTTCTATACAATGAAGAAGTGGATGTGAAATTTTGAAATGCCATACAGTTTAAGTCACATTGAAATATTATGAAACATAAGAAAATGTATGAGATATGATCAGAGAAAAAAGAATGATACTTTTACACTAGCAAAGCCTAAAGACAACAAAACCCATACATCTGAACTGAGCTTTAGGACAGAGTTAGGATTTCTACGGAAGTAACTGGCCTTCTCTACATGCCGCCGCGCAAGATACAGTGGAATAAACAGCCTACAAACAAACTTACAGAAAACTATTTCATTACCTTGACTTCTTCAGCAGGTGATGAAGCTCGCGGTAGCAGAGCAATACCATGGCACACGATCGCCATATCTTCTAAAAATATGTTATCAGGAAACGAGCTTCCAACATCCACTTCTAACACCTCCACATTCAATTCTTTGAGTAGCCTCAGGTAGCAGTCATACTGCCGCCGAGCATCATTTAAATCAGCTCTGTCCGTCAAACGTAATGCTGGAGTCACTTTGCCAACCAGAGCTTGAGTATATTCATGCATTTTAAAATCCATTTTCGGCTTCAAAGAAGCTGTTCGTGCAGCTAAGGCGGTGTGCGAAATTACTATTCCTCAGTTCCTCTCAACTCACTTCTCACTCAAGCTCGAACCGTTACACACCGTTTTTGTTTGACACACATATTATAAATTATAATAGACTAGGTATGCCTCTACCATTAAATTATGACTGTATTGGTTGGTTTTTACGTAAAAGTATTTTTTTTAATTATTTTTGTAAAATGAACCACATACTCGCTCAAATAATGCACAGATTTATGTGATTTTCTGTCAATATTAATCTGTGCCACAGACCACAGATGCTGTGGTCAAAGCTGACAGAAAAAGCACCAACCCACCAGCACCGATCAAGTAATACCCGTAACAGACGCTTCGATTTGGTTGGAATCAACGAGCCGACTACGGCCAAATCGAAACGTATGTACGGCGGTTGGCCCAACTTATGGCTAGTTTCCTGGGTCAAAAAATGATTATTCTATTTAGTCCGTCAGTTAGATTATCAAAAAATATTGGACCCATATTTCGTCTTTAATCAATCAAACAAAAAATGACGAAGATAAAGCGCATCAAAGTGAGCTAGTGACGTCACGTCTTACTAAAAAGTGTCACAAGGCGTGACGTTATGCGGAACTTTAACAGGCTGTATCTTCATCATTTTTTGTTTGATTTAGAAAAGAAAAAATACGTGTCCAACATTTTCTGTTAATCCAACTGACGGACTAAATAGATTTTTTTAGGAAACTAGCCCATTATTATTAAAACCGGTGACACACGGCTCCCGGATGCCAGTTTCGGAACAGGAAGGGGCGGAGTCTTGCCGACGGGCTGGCTAAGTTGACGAAAGGATCGACCAATGACAGCGTTTGACCTCACAATGTCAAGACGCGTCCAAGGACGTGTCCGTCGCCATCTGTCACCGGCTTAATATTGGTCGGACGTGGTCGGTTTTCGATTTGGTTGGCTCCAACCAAATTGGAACGTGTGGAAGCTTTGTTCCGACCAATGCTTCTTCTCAGTCGCATTCGCAACGCCGCCGACGAGAGACGTAAAGATGACCGCGTGTTTTTAATTTTTTAATTATTATTGTTATTCCTATTTCTATTTATTTTTCAATTCGTCATTGAAAAGTATGAATAAGCATATAGCCCATGTTATCCAGGATTCTAACGATACCTCATACATCAAAATCGATAAGGGCGTTTAGTCGTCATGGTGAAATAAATAAACTCACACACATACATGAGCCTTAAAAATATTACTCAAAACAGTCGACCATACTCTGTCGTAGCAAGAGGCAACTGACGGTTGGATAGCCTACCGTTGGAACGTTTGTAGCAATGTTGGAAGTGGTTGGAAGGTTGGCCCAATTTGGTCGGCTCCAACCAAATCGGAGCGTCTGTTACGAGTATAAAACTCCACCCAGGCGAAAGACAAAGCGCATGTAATTATATTTTAAGGGTGTCCAGACGGTAACCCATTCCTATTGACCTTGTTCGATCATCATGCCTCTACGTGCCGTAATTTAAGAGATCCGTTAATATAAATATATATCCTATTCCTCATCAAAGGGCCTAGTGTGTATGTGTGTATAAGTGCTACAAAACAACTGGCTGACATAAATCGATCGAAAAGTACGTATGCGAAGCGATTGTGTTGTGTAGGTCTGTCTAGGTTTTAGATCAAGAATACATTCTAGGCTTTATGTTATTTGATTGGACCATGAAAAATTTTAGTAGGTACATTATTTGACACTTTTTTAAGGCGGAAACAGACTGTCAGCACGCGACGCGACCCGACGAAACGCGACGCGTGTTGAGTCAAATCAAATCGCTCCAAATCGTATGTATTTCTATAGGTCAGAACCATACTACGAACACCCGATGCGACGCGACGTGCGCACACGCGACCTGATACCATCAATCCAGATTGACGTGTTGTCGGTAGTGGGGGTAAACACGCCACTTGACGCGACACACGCAGTGTGTTCCTAGTAACACCCGACGCAGCGCGTCAGTCGCACGAAGATATTCAACCAATAATCATCTAGTGCCTTAATTTAAAAAACATGTCAATCATATTTTTTAAATTAAGGCACTGTAGATGATTATTGGTCAAACGAACAGTTGTTTATTTAAAGTATGCTAAAATTCATAAAAAATCGTAACTTGAAAACGACGAAAAATCGTAGAACTTATACATAGGGGTGATTTAGATACCTCTCAACACGAGACACATACAAAAAATTTTTGGACATCACTTTTCTGGCCACCCATACCCACCATATTTTATAAGTTACACTTACACCTACGTTAGCGAGGTACACGGTTGCCGTCGCTGGCTGGACCATTGTATCGTGACACAGGCTGCTTGGCATACTATTAGTAATATAGGTGTTCCCCTAGATTTATATGTATCTGACCATCTACCTATTTTTATCGAATGTTTCTTGAACTTGATAAAACCAAAATTAAATAAATGTTATTCTTATTGTAATAAAGTAATCTGGGGTTCTAGAGATACAACGCAAATAGAGAGTTATCACGAATTATGTAACAGTAGATTAAAGACGGAAACAGTAGATTAAAATGTGCGGATAAACATTGTAATAAGCATGATCATTGGCTAATTATTGATAAACTATATAAGAACATCACTACTATTTTCTCTGAGTCTGCAGAGCAAACCCATTTAGACTGTTCTAATAGCAGTAGACTGAATCGTTCTGTAAAGGTGGGGTGGAATCGGCATGTTAAAGGCGCGCACACGCAGGCTAGGCTTAAATACAAAACGTGGCTATGGCACGGTATGCCTAAGTCTGGACCGGTCTATGAGGAAATGTGTAATACACGGAAGATATTTAAAAGTAAGCTTACATGGTGCCAAAAACATCAAGAGCAAATTAGGCTAGATATTATTACGTCTCATCACGCATATAATAATTTTAATAAATTTTGGAAAGAGACTAACAAACTAACTTTAAAGCCGAATCCGCCTGTAAGCGTGGGGGATGCAAACGAGCCAGAGTCGATAGCTAATTTGTTTGTTAAACACTTTAGCGTGGAGCCACCGCTGGGGCGCTCATTTCGGGGGGTTGATGAGGGTGCTTGTCGGGACTCTGATCTAGTTTCATTCTCTGCTAAACAAGTCGCTAAAGTTATATGTACAATGACGCGTGGTAAATCTCCAGGTCACGATGGCCTAAGTATAGAGCACCTACAACATGCCGGTGTCCACTTGCCTCGCGTTCTAGCCATGTTATACTCTCTGTGCATGAGACACTCTCACCTGCCTAGTGACCTAATGCGGACAATTGTAGTACCCATTATTAAAAATAGGTCTGGGGACGTTGCTGATAAAAACAATTATCGACCTATCTCCTTGGCTACGGTCCTTGCGAAGGTGCTCGACAGCCTGCTGGACTCTCTCCTCGACAATTACTTAGATCTGCACGATGCACAGTTCGGGTTTCGCCCGGATTATCCACTGAAAGTGCGATCCTCGGTCTAAAGCACACCGTACAGTACTACACTCAGCGTCGGACGCCTGTGTATGCGTGTTTTCTAGACCTCTCGCGGGCGTTTGACACTATTTCGTATGATGTGCTCTGGGCTAAGATGCGGGAGAGAAATGTACCTGCGGAGCTGCTGCGTATCCTCCAGTATTAGTACGGGAACGACAAACTCTCAGACTCATACAGGCTAGGTTGCGGAGTGAGGCAAGGGGGTCTTTCATCCCCTAAATTGTTTAACTTATATGTTAATGATCTTATCGTTCGGCTCAGTGGCAAGCGCGTCGGCTGTCGCGTGGACGATGTTACCATAAACAACATAAGCTACGCTGATGATATCGTGTTGCTGAGTCCGACGGTCAGAGCGCTTAACGAACTCCTAAAGGTGTGTGAGGAGGAGTATGCTATAGCACATGGCTTGACATATAATGTTAAGAAAAGTGAGTACCTGGTCTTTAAGGCAGTCGGAGGAAAGTGCCCGGAGTCTGTTCCAACCATCAAGTTAAACGGTGTTGAGCTCAAACGAGCTACGAAATTTAAATATCTAGGACACATAGTAACTGACGACCTTAAAGACCATGAAGATATTGAGAGGGAGCGTAGAGCGTTGGCGGTCAGATGTAATATGCTGGTGCGCAGGTTTGCAAGGTGTAGTCGATCAGTGAAAATCACTCTTTTCAAAGCTTACTGTCAAGTATTTTATACCTGCAGCTTGTTGGCTAACTACACGCAGAAAACCGTCAATGCTCTACGTGTCCAATATAACAATGGCTTCAGAATGTTGTTGGGGCTGCCTCGATTGTGCAGTGCCTCAGGGATGTTCGCTGAGGCACGCACTGACGATTTCTATGCTATCATGCGTAAAAACAATAACCTGCCGGACGACGCGCCCAAGCGCTCGATGAAGACGCGACCGTTCATTTCTACTATTTGCAACCTACCCACCCCTACTTAATTATTTGTTTCAACTTTGATAATATTGCTAAGTATTGGTTATTTTTGTTACGTTACTCTGCAAATAGCATTAATTATTATATTGTATTTTCTCTGTAAGTGAATTAATGTAATTCTTTAGGAGAAATAAAGTTCTTAAACCTCAAAAGCAGCGTCGTTGCTCTGCAGGGTACGGGCCAGCTCCAACTCCATCCTGAAGACCATAGCGGGGAGATATGACTCTCCTATAACTCGCCATCTTGCCAAGGTGCTGGTCAAGAGGAACACTGGCTGACCCGCCGCTGTCATCTGTAGCTCTCTCTGTTTTTATTGTTTTGTTTTTGTTGTTACTAATATAGCTTATAAGATCTTACTAATAAAATGGACCTGCGTTGTCTGAATCAATGAAATAATAATAATAAAAATAAATAAGTCAAGAACGGCTGGACCAATTTTTATGATTTTTGATTTGTTGGATTTGTATCCGCTCCGAATAGCAGAATAATTAAAACCATTGGAAAATAACACAAAAATATATGTGAAGAGGCGGTACGAAGTTCGCCGGGACAGCTAGTATAAAAGACGAACGACTGGATTAGTAATTCCACTACCTTTTTTGAAATAACTTTGGATTCACGTATGCAATGGGGTGCTCATATTGAGATTCTGTAAGGAAGACTTATACCGGTGACAGATGGCGGCCGACGCGGCTCCGGACTCGTCTTGATATTGTAAGGTCAAACGCTGCCATTGGTCGATCCTTGGGCTGGCGGAAGTTGTCTGAAGGATGGACCAATGGCAGCGCTTGACCTCACAATGTCAAGACGAGTCCGGAGCCGCGTCCGTTGCAGTTTGTCACCAGCTTTAGCTCAGCTGTTTAAGCTGTGAGAAAGATAAGACAATTGACTGATGTTGGAATGGCAAGATTAGTTTATTTTAGCTACTTTCATAGTATAATGTCTTATGAAATATTGTTATGGGGCTCAGCAGCAGATATTGAATCCATCTTTGTATTACAAAAGCGAGCTGTACATGCATTTTACAACATTAGATCCCGAGACTCGTTAAAAGATATGTTTATCAATGTCAACAAACTATTTAAAAAGAGGCTCATAATAGTGACCGACTTTCTTGCGCTGCTCTACTAAGGTGTAGAGTTTGTGAAGTTAAGGCTTGTTGAGTTAGAAGCTTTGCACTACATGAGATTGTAAACAACAATCTTGGCAACATTTTACATTGAATGTTTTTGGTAGGATATAATTTTCTTATATCGACTACACACGATTCTGGCTTTTACCAGAAAACCCCCAACACCGGATCATAATATGTAGTCGATGCAAAAAAAAACATTATGTAGCCGTTTTGAAAAATGTATGTACTCAAAGCTCAAACCCGTTCTTGTAGAATAAAAACATTTCGAAATTAGCAAAGGGTCGGGGCCTATTTAAAAGAAAGCGCAATAAGCTGATAATAAATGACCATGTAAGGCTCCTTGTTTTAATTCTTCATTTATTATTTTCCTAAATCAAAAATATGAACAATAAACTTAATTGTTACGGTTAAAAATTTTGCCGCTTTTATTATAATCTTTCATGTTACTTACTTGAAGCATACCTACTTCAATTAGTTTTCTAATTATAAGGAACTAAGAATAAATGAGATAATTTATTGAAATTACATTATTATCTTCTTAGATTATTACATCAAAATGATTTTACAATTAAATGTCAAATTGGATTCGGTTGAGTAAATTTGTCACTAAGTAAATATAAATAAATAAATAATATAAACTAGTAAAAAGCACCGCTTTGCGAGGGCTCACAGACATTATTTACCTAATAATAATTTTGAGGAACGTGTTTTTAATAGGATTATCTTTTAATGTATGGATTAGTAATATTATTTTATAAATAATTAAGACGATTAATATTTATTTTATTTTATCATATTGCAAAATTGCTCATATGGATTTCTTCTCGTTTCCTACAATGTAACATGCATGAGTTTTTAATACTAACTGCTTAATCTATCTTAGGGATATCTTTTGTTCAAAGCATAAGTTTTTACTCCTGAAAACGCGCATATCTAATGTTAAACCAATAGAAGTTTAACCAATACTTAGGCCTGCCGCACAGTGTTTCCGTTTTAAAAAAACATAGACATTGATGACATAGCCCAACGGATTAGCAAGCTGAAGTGACAGTGGGCGGGGCACATAGCACGTAGAACTGACGGCCGATGGGGCAGAAAGGTTCTAGAATGGAGGCCACGTACTGGCAAGCGCAGCGTAGGACGTCCACTCACAAGGTGGTCAGACGACCTGGTAAGGGTCGCAGGAAGACGCTGGATGCAGGCCGCTTCCAACCGGCCAATCTGGAAGTCAATGGGGGGCCTATGTTCAGCAGTGGACGTCCTATGGCTGAAATGATGATGATGATGATGATTATAATAAAAATTACGAAATTATATTGACACTAATTCTGTTGCTTTAATTTAATACTAACTTTAGCCCGCGACTTCGTCTGCGTTGATCTTACACAAATAAAATGTATCCTATATGTAATCCAGACCAGTCTTTTAGTGTGCCAAATTTAATCAAAATCCATTCCGTAGTTTTTGCGTGAAAGAGTAACAAACATCCATACATCCATAATCCCCAGAAACTGCTTATGAGGCGTGGGGTCGCGTGTTGAAAGTATAGCCGGTGATAGATGGCGAAGGACGCGGCTCCGGACTCGTGACATTGTGAGGTCAAGCGCTGCCATTGGCTATCCTTCAGCCAACTTCCACCAGCCCAAGGATCGACCAATGGCAGTGTTTGACCTTACAATGTTAAGACGAGTCTGAAGCCGCGTCCGTCGTCGCTTGTATGTGCTTTTAGTTTCCGCCTTTATAATTATATTTTCTTTGGAAGATGGACGGGCACAGTGGTTAATTGATGAGTGAAGGACGGTGGACGGTGGTGGTGGACGGACACGTCACATAATTTTTTTTTCACTCATATGTCAAACAAAATACTCATACCTCTACTCTAGTAGTTGATTCGAATCAAATTGAATCAATGAATACTCAATAGTTTGCTTCCCCGTGATTTTACAAAACATTATTTTGCAGTGTTTATGATAATTTCCAGGTAAGGGCTATATTTTTTAATGCAGTAAAGTTTTAAGTGTCGTTGTAATTATTCAAAACGATATTAAAATGTTTAAAACATCACCAAATTTGCCCTATCTGCCTTGGATTTTTGTATCCTGATTTATTGTTTAGTGCGAGAATGACCCTAAGATTATAAGTGTATCATATCACTTTATCTGGGTACTTACTACTTACCCACTCTTTGTTAATAATTTGTTGCTTTGCTAAGGTCGGATTTCATCATCTAAGATTATGAGCTATATTGTACTTATTATGTTTCTTTGTTTCTAATGACATCTTCAAATCTATGTATTTTAATCTCATAAATCTGTGTACACCTGCTACAGGACTAAGAGTTCTTTGATAAACAATATTTGTCTATTCATAAGTGTGATAAAACTAATTATTAGAATTAATTGAAATCCTAAGTCTGTTAAACAACATATGTCCATAGGGGTAACTGGTAAACGGTAACAGATAGTAGTTCTGTAGTCACCCAGGAGTCTTATAGTTTCCCAATGCCTGCTCTTCATCTCAGTGATAGAAAGCTGAAATTCAGGGTTTATATCCAAAATACTATTGTTTGCCTGAAGCTGTTTGAACATTGATTGCCTAAGATATATTTATATTTGTTAAAGATAATCATGGGGCTCCTACCCAGCCTTCTATGTCTTATGGTTGTTCTTCACTGCTCATATGCTCCACCTGTGACACCAGAGAAAAAAGACAGTGAAATCAAAGATGATCTTGTAAGTAATTTCATTTATATTTATGTACCATTAAAATTTTCTCGACAAAATTTCTATGTTTTGCTGGGCATATGTTAGTTTTAAGACCTTACTAATTATTTCTTAGCTATTTGATTTACTTATTACTTTTTGTGGAGCAATTTTTTTATAGGCAACATCCAATAAAAATAAAGAACAGAAAATTGTGCATTTTTGTTAGGAAATGCTATGGTAAACACCTGAAAAAACAATTTTAATTAGCAGTGCGACAGAGGCTATAGTGACCCAAAGTAGTAAAACGCGATTTGTACCTATCTATATATATATAAAAAAATTAATTGCTGTTCATTTGTCTCGCTAAAACTTGAGAATGGCTGGACTGATTTGGCTTATTTTAATCTTGTTATATTTGTAGAAGTTCAGGGAAGGTATAAAAGGTCTAAAAATAAAAAAAAATGCACGGAAAGTAGTAAAACAACTATTTTATTTTCCTATACAAAATGTTTTACCTGTCAAACGAATTGGCGGTGCGGAACGAAGTTCACTGGGTCAGCTAGTTATAAATTTTAAAGTAAGAATGACGTTTATTTGAGGGTATTTTTACCCATGGGTAAAAACCTGATTTCTACCATCTAAAAATAGATAAAAATTTTCATTTTTTTCATTAACCATATTAGGTATTTATACCCTCCTCACACATTGCTAATTACAATATTTATTGATGTTAATTTATTTTACTATCATAAGTGTACATTATGTTGTTGTTGCATACATTCATAAATTATGAGTTTTAATTTTTAGGAGGAATACATGGAGTACCACCGATATTTGCAGGAAGTAGTTCAGGCTCTTGAAAGTGATCCAGATTTTAGAGAACGCTTAGAAAAGGCTGATGAAGATGACGTTCGGGTATGGATTCATCAAAATCAATATTTCTTTACTACTTGTTTTCAATATATCATCATTTCAACCATAGCACGGCTACTGCTGAACATAGACCTCCCCTAATAACTTTCATCGAGTGGGATTACCAATACCCGCCATGCTTGGCAGGCGGGTTGGCGAGCGCAGTGTTTTGTAACACTTCGCACGCAGACGCTGCTGCCCGTATGGTGCTACAGGAATTAGTCGCCCGTTACGACTCGCCTCCTGTTGGCGGTGGGGAAGTGTATTCTTTACGGCCGTCCCCACACGGCACCCTGATCGCAGCGGGGAAGTCTATTAGTAATACTTAACATAATTTGTGTATACTTTTTATTTGAGTGTAAATATTACTTTTTCTAGTCTGGAAAGATTGCAGAACAATTAGATTTCGTTAATCATAATGTTCGGACAAAGCTGGATGAAATTAAGCGTCGTGAATTAGAGAGACTTCGACATCTAGCTACAAAGGTAATTAATTTGTTTTCATCATTATCATCATAATCAGCCCACGTCAGTCCACTGCTAGACATGGCCTCCCCCATTTTTTTGGTCCTTTGCAATCGTCCTAGAATTTAGGCAGTTACAATTTTTATATTATGCAAACTTCATTAAGTGTTACAATTTTACAATGTATGTATATCCTGAAGTAACTGTGGTTGATGTGTTGTTTGACATGATGCAATCGCTCGGCATTTGTCGATCGTTAGTTCACGTAAATTAAAACGTAAATAACCTTATCTGAATTGTTTGTTTCTCGCAAGTAGATTATGCAACATAGAACAATGAGTTGGGTTTTATGCGTAACAACTTTATGAAGTACTATCGTTGAAAACATTGTTAGGTAATTAATTATACTATCCGATCATATTTGTGAAGTGATAATAAAAAATACTATCGGAATGTTATGCAGTTTAATAGGGTTAATTGAATTCATTTTAAATGTATCTATTCTAGCAATATGAATTAACCAACGACCTTGATACACACATGGGCAAAGTACCAACTAATGAACATTTGGATCATGGAAACCCACATACTTTTGAGATTGAAGATTTGAAGAAATTAATTAAAAAAACTACAGCTGACTTGCAAGCGGCTGATAAACGAAGAGAGCAGGAATTCAAGGTAATTATTTATTCTTGTGCCTTGCAGCTTACATAAAGTAAATTTTTATTAAGATTTTTCTGCTTTGTGAAGAATTTTTTATTTTATTTATAATTTTGGTTGTTTCCTTGATGCCACTGTCTGTGATTGACAGGAGTATGAAATGAAGAAAGAATTTGACAAACACCAGAAACTAGAAACTTTAGATGAAACCCAGAAAAAGGAATATTTAGAAAATATTCAAAAAGAAGAAAATGCTAAGAAACATCACCAACCCGTAAGTATCAAATTATACACAGATTTAAACTATTTAATTTATTTTTTTAGTATAGCATTTTGCATTGTTTCTTTGTAATCGGAATGATTAACTACTTTTATATGGCAAATGGTGTTTACACTATAATAGGAAATATATTTTTATTTGGTCTTAAAATTAATAGTACTTAATTATAATTTATGCAACTTAAAGAATTTTCCAAAAATAGTGATAAATACCTGACCTTATGGTAACCCATTAAAGCCGCGTGCTAGACAAGGAGATCCGATATGTACCGTGACTTCACATTACACGTCCGCCATACATTTTTCATAGTAAAAGTTGTTTTAGAAAGACAGGTATACCCTTTTTTCTTTTTACTTCTAATTACTGTATTACGGTTATTTTTTACCCAAAATAAATTTTGTTTTCACTATACTATATACATATATACTATATACTGCACTATAATTTCATATAAGTTCTTATATATATTATGGTAAAAATAATTTATAATTTTTGTGCATATTCCCTTATTTAAACTAACACCTTTTTTATTTGTATTGTGATTGTTTTATGTGCCTTGTTGTTGGTGTACCTTTTTAATAACATATGCCTATTATATTTTATACATACGGTTTTTATATCTTTCTAAATGCTCTAAATGGTTTCCTCCGTGTCATAAATACCTCAAAGCAAACTGACCTAATAGAAAAATTGCGTTGAAAAATTAAAATTGATGTAGGTACATTATTAATGCCTTGCTCTTTTCCTTGTTGCTCCGATGTTTGTCATGTCAATCTCTTTTGAGGCCCAGTATCGCTTCCGGGCTCCTGCAATTCTTTGTTCTACCTCCTTTCCATAGAGAGTTGTATGTGTAACGTAACTTGTGTAGCAGAAATATGCTGGATTCAGTCCATTGTGATGGAATTGTTTTTGATTTCAAAATTTTATTGATTAGCTCGTTGAACGCTGGTGTAATGCTATTTTTATAAGCTGTTAGTAGCTCATTAAATATCTCGTCTGGTCCTGGTGCATTTTCTTTTTTTAATGGCTCAATACCTATTTCAAATTCCCTATCTAGAAATATTGGTGCTGTCCAGTTGTCATCTAAAACTATTACTGGGATGTTTTTTTTATTGTTTTCATAATATCATGCCATGTTGCTTTTTGTCTTTTCTTATATCTAGATTTGTTTCGTAGTTTAGTTGTGTTAACTTTATGCTGTATTTATTAACATCTGGTAGCACTTAGCTAATGTCCTACACTAAACTTATGTACATACATACTATCGCATAATTTTTAAAAGTGTGAGTTTTGATTTGTTTTTTGCTTTACCTTAGTAAATAATATAAAATCAAAATAAATAAAGTCATAATATCAAATAGATCCATTTACCAACACGTTTAATTGGCGAAAAGCCCTATGAGATAGTTGAAATATTAGTTATGTTTTAAAATTAAAATCTGAGTCAAAGATAAGAAACAAGGAAATTACAAACCGGTCAACGAGAGCCAAGGGAGCCGGCCTCGCGCACCGAGTACATGTGACTAGTTTTTATTGTTTAACTACAGGACTTATTTTATAATAACTTCAAGTTTAACGCTTGTATGTCTTATTGTTTTCACTCTAGATACCGTAATATTGGCTTTTGAATAAAAGCGTCAATTTTAGTTGCATAACATTATTTACTTTTCTAGTAGAAGAGCAGTAAATTTAGTTGATATTTATAGATTTGCGTCACGTATAAGTCAAGTAACATATTTTTTTGTCGTCGTTAAGAATGTTTCAAACAGGCTGGCAGTGCATGAATGGAACAAACAAAATCCGCTGACTTGCAAAGTAAACTAATAAAAATAATAAGTGCTCTCATAATAACTGAAAACATGTTGGTATCATTTTTAAGACAGGTCCAACTTTACACTACGATTATATTCAAAATTTATTCGATTTTTTTTAATGGAAATTCAAATCAACTCATATCACCATTCAATTACTTATAGTATTATACCTATTCATACTTCTAAACAAATTTTACTAGCCAGCAGAGAAATTTAGAAAAATATGAGCTGTGTGTGTTTTTTAGTCTGAATTTTGTATGGAACCATGTATTTATTTCGTAATTTCTCAATAGTCTGAAATCCGAACAGAAATTTGGATGGTGATAAAAAGTATTTCACTTTCTAAAAATGAAGTTTTATGACCCAATATAACTTTAATGATATTCAGCTTCACCACCCTGGTTCTAAACAACAACTGGAGGAGGTCTGGGAGAAACAGGACCATATGGATCAAAGATTTGACCCTAAAGCATTCTTCATGATGCATGGTGAGTCATATTAATTATCCTTTAATAATTCTGTGTTATCTGTGGCAGCTCCACCACCCGGTCACAAGAGGTCAGTTGTTAGAGATATGGAAAAACGCTGACAATATGGATGCTAAAGATTTCAACCCCAAGGTCTTTTTCATGATGCATGGTAAGATCCGGTAGCGTGCAATTGAAATGTAGTTTTTATGTAGCATACTCATTGATTAAAACCTAACGTTTTTGAAATGTCATTACACCGCACGCTGTTATGGATTTTACTTATCGCATGCCACTGTGATTTGCTTTAACTTTGTTTTATATGTAGTGTTGCCAAATATTATTTGCATAATAATAATTAAATGGCACAGTTTTCTCACCGTTATTATTGTCATTCAGCCAGTTTACTAAAATAAAAAAAAATAAAAAAAATGTTTATTTATCAGACAACTGGGATCCATAAAAAGTTAGTAGCACAAAAAGACTTATACCTATGTTAGTATTTAATACCTAATTTAGTGCGAGTTAACTGGCACATGTGCTCGACAAGCGGACAGTCCCCACTGGCGGCGATGGCTTGCAGAACTTTGTTGCGTCTGCCACGAACTCGCCGTAAAAGTGAGCCTGCTTTTTTACGTAGTATAGTTGGGAAACTGTCAAAACTAAATGGAACCATTTTTTTTATTTGTGAGAAACAGATTTGAGTTTAATCTTGTGAGAGACATTATTTATTATTGGATTAATTCTACCTTACAGTTTCGTAGCGTTGTACAATGTAGACTAGGTTGTTACATTTAAACTTTAATTAAAATAAATTAAAAAAAATTACATATTTCTACGGTTTAATCACAATAATAACTCTAGTTTAGCCATAGGCAGGCTTCGTCTGCGTAGACTTCAATCCAAATTACGAATCTATCGATAATTATTTTCCTGGTTAAAAATATCCATGCAATATTCCAGCATGAAAGGGTTAAGTCTATATAATAGTTACATTAAAACTATGGAATATGAAAAAATTCTAAATTAAAAGTTCTGCTTTGAATACGCTGAGACTGGTCGGAAATTATTAAAAATAAAAGCTGATTTTTGCTTTAAAAACGCAACTTGTAACAGTTTTTGGTATAAATATTTAACGATACGTTGTATTGTAAATGATTTTATGTAAGCAACTAAAAAATTGGTTCGTATTTCATACAATCTGTATTTTAAAAATTAATAACCAAATTAAGTTTAGTTTTTAATTAGTACATTCATATAGTAGAGTTTTTTGTTATGTATTTTTAAATATGTTTTCTGCTAGACGTCGACGGAAACGGAGCTTGGGACGCAGATGAGGTGAAAGCCCTTTTCATCAAAGAACTAGACAAACTGTACGGGCCAGGTGGGCCCAATAAAGACCTACATGAGAGAGCCGAAGAGATGGAGCGCATGCGCGAACATGTATTCAAAGAAAATGATCTAAATCGCGATGGATTGATTGAGTTCAACGAATTCATGATTAAGACACAGAACCCTGAATTTAACCGTGATGAAGGTGCGTTGTTGTGGTTTGTAATAGTATATAAATTTATATTCTACTATGACTTTTTAACAGATTGCCTGTATAACATATTGGTTGATGTATGTTTTACCCATAAATGTACGAGTTGTGATGACGATTCAAGAAAAAAAAACATTATTGGTATATGGTAAATATACCATTACAATGAAGAACTTGCCTTAAATATTGGTTAAATAAAATAAAATATGTCAAAAACAAAAATGTTTAAAAAGGCCTCGCCAAAACGCAGTCACGTGTCTTGGACATCATTGCATATCGTAGATGGCGAAGTGACGATAAAAGCGCGATTGTTTTTTACTTTTTATTTTGACTCTTGGCGATTGTTATTTGAAATTACGCTCCATTTTACAAAAAAATAACAAAAAAATAGCACCCTTCTCTACCGTACCTAACTAAAATGCATAATCTTTCAGGAGAGCGTTACAAAGATCAGTTCTATATTAGACATAGTAATGAAATTTTGTCATGTCAGCTATAAGAACAAATACATCAAAATGTTATCTATCTGTATAAGCATTATCGGATTTATTTCGATTATAAATCAGTAATCACATATAAGTGGTCTTATGGAATTTTGTGGGACAATTACAAATAACAAAAATGGTATTTATGGATCTGTCATTTACGTCTGACCTGCAGGTGCCAGTAACAAAGGAGACAATCGAGGATTTCTCGACTCAAATCATTGAACTGCCATTGCTGCGATTTAACTTTGTAAATTTGTAATTACGTGATTTGTCTTGCATAGATTTGAAGTTGGATTTGGGAATTTTCGACCTTATTGTTTAACCAAACGAAAGTATTATGAGCTAAAGCTATCGAATAAAAAGTACAAATTACTTAAGTACCTACCATATACGGGATTTTACAAAGGGACCGACACTGTTGACTTTACTGATTGGAATTTACTCTACTTATTGAAATAATAACATAATTACTCATTATAATTTCCGTGCAAGTTCCCCATTCTAATGTGTGCTAATGTATTCATTTGGTCCGGCTCTATAAAATATTTAAATTAAAAACAATGCTTTTTTAAAACTTAATTGCTAAGTGTATTTTATGCCTCCTTTCTAAATATTGCAGGTTGGAAATCAATTGACGAAAATCAAATCTACACCCAATCTGAATATGAGGAGTATGAGAAGAGGAAATTGGATGAACTGAGATATTTGCAGCAACAAGGCTTGGTTAGTATAGTCAACGTCATTCAATATTTTAAGATTTTATTATTTCTAGATTGTTATTGAAATTAATGAACCACAATGCATATCGTGATAAAAAGGCATGTAGCAGTACAATAGGGATGACGACAAACTTTCTTTCTTCGTCTATCAGGTATATTGATTTGAAATGTCGCATGACGTCACGTCTTGGTACAATTTTTACTTAGAACCGATTCGATCAAGCTGGAGTAAGTTTTTACTGGAGAGTAGTAAACCACTGCTTAATCTAGAGTAAACTGATTTTGCATTTTGCCAACCATTAATCTAAGAATAAGCACAACTAAATATGTAAACGGGTTTGGCCGAGAAAAAGATAAAACTGAGAATAAGTTAATGTCAAAGGTGTGACTTGTCAAATCCACACATGTCACCTAGAAGTTAAAAAGATGTCATTATCTAGCATATTGACACTATTATCCTACAAAATTAAATTGTTGTGGCATTTCAATTCAACCTAGAAGTAAGGGATTACATGGATTTAAGTGGGTTTATCCATTTGTTTATCATTCACACTTGAACCACAGAATATCAATACCGAGTGTAATGTATCCCTCAAGAAAGATGGAAAAATTGTGTACGTGCGAAAATAAAAAATAAACTTTTAAAATACTTTACCAACACATACTAATGTTTTTTTTATAGTGCAATTGTCAATGTCACAATCTGCATAACTAATTTAACATCTTGAATGCCAAGCGGGACAACATTTAATTTTTTACTTTGTCTAGTTTCTAAGCAAGTAAAGATTATTATCATAAGTGCTAATACTGTATTGCAGTTGGACGCCCACGGTCGTCCCGTCCCAGGCGCCCAACACAAGTTGCACGCCTACTACCAGCAGCAGCAGGCCTACCAACAGCAGTTCCAGCAGCCTCCGCCTCAGTATCAAGGACAGCATTATTACCCGCAAGGTCAAGCGCCACAGGGCCAGGCTCCTCCTCAAGGTTAGTTCTTTTAAAAAGTAGTTGAGACCACCGATCAATAGGGAAGCACAGGCATAGTTTATCCTAGATGGCGCCAGCGTGTTCGGTCTGTCAACCGTATTCAACTAATGTCCACGCAAATGTCAAAGTTCGAATTTTTACTGTGCTTGCCAGTATGATGCAATTTTGACACATGCTTGACAAATTTGACAACTTCTTCTTATATGCCTCCTGAAGCTCTCTCCAGCTAACTCTTAGTTCGGCGAATCTTGTCCAGGTCGGTCCTGCTATCTTTGTAATATAGTCTGATCATCTGGCTGGTGGTCTGCCCACACTTCGTCTTCCTGTGCGGGGTCTCTAGAACAATACCTTGTTTAACTATTATAACTTATAGCTTGACAACTATTATAAGTTATTATAGTATCCTTTATCGTAGTGATTATTTGACCACAGAACCATTGATGAAATAATTATAACGGGCAAGATCAAACACAATGCGACACCTATCGGGAAAAATGTGCAGTGTGGTTCCCCATTGACATATTTATTATGAGCTGCCAAATTGCAATTCTTTTATAGATTATGTTGGCAATAGTAATCAAGCAATCCGGCTTGCCATACTCAAGTGACATACTAATGAATGATTAAAAACTAACATGATTGTTAATTTATAGTCAATTTTAAATACAATTCCAAATCTTGATTAATCTATTGTTTTTTAGGGACAGGCCCACGATTCATAACAGTTCGGTAACAAATTGTCCATTAGAAAACCACGTATACGATTTATTAACAGTAGTGTCACGTGATTTACCAGTTGTCAATCCGGACTCGGGGGCCAGATTTAACTATAGCCTTATAGTTGGATTTGTGTTTTATTAATTAAACCGTAAATTAATTACAGGCTACCAACAAGCACCAGGACAAGTTCCACAGCAGGGTTACCACGGTCAAGCTGGACAAGTGCCTCCACAAGGCTACCAACAGTACCAAGTGCCGCAAGGTCAACCCCAGCAAGCGCAGTACCAACCACAAGGGCAGGCGCCTCCCCAGAACGTAAATTTTAACCAAGGTCAACCACAGATCCAGCAAAATAATCAACCTCAGCCCCTTCAAGGTCAAGGTCAAGGTCAACCTGCGCAGGTTGCAGGGCAGAACCAACAACCCCAGGGTCAAATTCCGCCCGCACCAGCCTCGCAAACTCAAGTACAACCGCCACAAGTTCAGGGTCAGGTACCACAAACTCAAGGTCAAGCGCCAATCCAGGTGCAGCAAATCCCGGGACAAGTTCCACCACAAGGTTCTCAGCAACCTGCCGCAGTTCATTAGATAAACCAGGTGTCCCTCGATAAAGCGCAATCCCGAAAGAAGGTGAAGCAAGACCAAATATCGACTATAAAAATAGAAAAAAAAAAGTATTTATTGATCAATCAAGTTTATTATTTCTTACTATGGGCTATGTATAGTAATCAACTTTAAAAGCTCTTAGCCAGCTTGTTTTTGTTATTACAAAGCTTATATGATAAATAATAGTAATATAAGTTACATGATACATCTCTTGGTATTATCGGCTTCATTTGAGGAATTTACAGATTAATAAAAAAAACATACATTAAATATATAATTTAAAAAAAAACGAAGTGTTAGTTATTATAGCCACTTATAATTAACTTTTTTGTTACTTTACCCTTACTGCCATTTACTTCAACGAAATCTTATTTGGATGGAATCAACTTTTTTCCATAGTAAGAAAAAAAAACCTAATTCATCAATAATTACCGGTTTTTTTGTTGATATTTTTGCCGATATTTTTTTGCACTTTATTCAGGACACACTTTAAACCTGATCAAGTAGTAATTAATCACATTTAATTTAAACTCTTCTGGATGCTCAATCTTTCGATTTATGTGATTTTTATTGTTCACAAATGGTGCCAAATTTGTCTCACGCTTTTACATTTTATGTAGATACTCTTTATTTAAATTATTTAACTGTTCACTATTGACGATACTGTAGACGTGAAAAATAAATAAATTGATGCTTAGTAAAATTGTTGTTTGTTTTTTTTAGTACCGAACGGAATTATAAAATAAATAAATAAAAAAACATTTATTTCGGACAACTAGATCCATATTTAAAAGTAGTTAATATTTTGTTATAAATACTTCATTTTTGCAAAACTTGCCAACTGATTAGTTGTTTCAGTTTAGTTCGGGATCCTTATCGCGAGCGCGATTCAGACTTGTCTGGTTTTTAATAATGGTTGTACTCTGTTATGTTTTGGAACTCTTTACCGCCTCCCTTCTCTCAATATTAATTCAACTTTCCTCTACCTGAAGGTTGTCTGGAAGAGATCGCTTCCAGCGATAAGACCGCCTAAATTGTGCTATTCACTAACTACTTTCCTGTGATTTGTTTGTTTTGTGTGGTGTACAATAAAGAGTATCTATCTATCTATCTATCTGTATAACTGTAGTACAGCCAATAATAAAACCAGACTCCTGACCAACCAATGATAAAAACCCTATTGCTTGGTGCAGCTCATTTCGTCTAGGACATGTCAAGGGAAACAGATTCTGCCTATCCAGAGATTTAGTCTTCAATGAAATATAATTTGTGGTGGAAAGACATAATTTGTGGGACATGCGTTGAGGATTTATTAAAAAATATCTGTGGCCTAGCTGAAAACAGCTGTTTTCGTCTAGGCCACTCCGGATCTCTGGAAGTATTCTACATAGGGCCGATCTGATTACTGTGTCAGCACCACAAATTCACGTTAGAATTTGTTATAAAAAATCAGTGTATGTGGGCTTATGATGGCGAAGTTATTAAAGGTTAAGTTTCAGTCAGCTGTTTCTGGCTAGGTCGTCGTCGAGGTCTCGTCGATCTCGGTAAGTGCATGACCTAGTTAAGATCTGATAGGTAACTGTTAATTTTAGTACGAACAAAGCGAAGCAACCATAAATATAAATCAGAATTTATGGGCTGACCAGTAGTTAGCAACGAGATGCTAAGTGCAAACCTGTTTTTCCTATTTATATTGTTATCCACACGATTTGATCGCTGGGAATGGAAGAACAAATAAAGCCAGAATTTGTGGTGAAGCCGTGAAAGTTTCAGAAGTTGTGGCCTCATTTTGGTAAAGTTATTTAGAATTTGAGGTTATGTTAGGTTAGGTCATTTTCTTTTCTTGAATGTAATTAAAGTCATGCTCTAAATTGACCGCTAGTGTTTTAGAAATTGTCTAGATGTTATTATTGAAAATGGGAGCCTTATTAGTTAAAGAAATATTAAACTACTTAATTATGGAGTAGTCTAAGAGATAGCAGTAATGTTGTACTTGTATGAAAAGCTAAAAGTATAAATCATTAAAAATAATGTAGTAATTTGATTAAAATAATTTTTTTTTTATTTTTAATAGCAAAAACCATTGTTTTACTCTATAAAACAATATTTTGGACTATAAATAAAATTACTTCATTCAGAAATATTTAAATGTCAGTAGTTTGTAAAATAAATGAGTTTAATGGTTTATATCAATTATAGAACCATAGGTTCTAAATAATAGCACCCTGACAATTTCTAAAACACTAGCGGTCAATATAGAGCATGATCTAATAGTACATTTAAGAAAAGACAGTAAAAAAAGACATCGGAATCCCAAAAGTGCAAAAGTGCATACAACCGATATAACCGAATAATACAAAATTTTTGCGATTTCGTTAGTCTTAAACCTACTATTGTAAAAGGTTGTTATAAAAAAAATATATTTATGAGTTATATTAATATCACAATAAGTTCTTTAATGAACTTTTGCGTAGTGATTTTGTCATGATGACATATTTTGCAATGAGATTCTTTTGGAAAATTCAGATACCGAGCTCCTTTTGATGTTGACTGTACACCTAGATTTAAGCCATTTTATTATTTAACGTAGTAATTTCTTTTGGGTTTAATTATTCGCGATTTAAATGTCGGTCCTATTGAAACGTTAATTGGTATTAAATCAGTACGAGTCACACCTAAAATGAAGTTAACTAATATCTACTTAATTCAATAGAATCTGTGTCATTATAATCTTTCTAGTAACAGACAACAGTAAATATGTATGTGTTTATCGTTGTCTGGTGTCCTAGATTACTGAAGTAGGTGATATTGGTGTTTGAAACAATTTGGTGTTTGACTGTTGGCCTCTTCAAAAAGCTTCCCTTCGCGTGTCACGTAAAATTTTCTCCATTGTTTTCCATTGTTGTAAGCGGATTTCGAATGGAGCAAAGCTATACTATCAATATGCACGCTAAACCGCTCCACAACCTTTAAAGTGGCGACCACGAACTGGTAGACGCAGCGTGGTCAGCTTTTCTACTTGACCACTTGTCCTCATCCTGCTACCGTCAAGCTTCCTTTACCACTAATATAAGTAGGTAAGTAATTGAGCTTATATGTTATATTATGACTAAGTAATCTATGACCAGTCCAATGAGGCCTTGGACATGTAGGACACATTACCTACGTTTGCCGGTATAGGCGGTCTACAAGTTCAGTGACCGCTCAATCGGATCTGCGGTAAACATGGCCAGCCCATTATTTTTTACCGATCTTGTGAGCTATGATGACGATCGCATTCAATAATGTTTATTAATCGACAAACAACTCACATTTTAGATTAAATATATTTAAAGAAATATCAAGCAATTCCTTTTATTATAGCCGGTTAAGTAACTTAAAAACGATAGACTTGCCACTTCGTCAGTGTCCACGTTTCGGCTCCTTTCGTCAACTTATGTAGGGTGATAATAATACTGTGAAAATTCAATCTATTTCTTTATGCAAATAGGCCCCGCACTTTCAAATGTAGCGATTTTACTGCTTCGTGTGGGCTAGTGCGAGAAAAAGCAGCGCAAGAAGCTTACTATTTTCAGCATTATTTTAACAAGATGCTCCGATGCTAGCTGTGCAGTTCATAATCTACATATTTTATCGTTTTTTAACCATTAATTATTTCTAGTATCCATAATCATCTTGACATGTGATTTCAGTTTATTTGTTGTAAACAGGTACGTACTACGTAAGTACTTATACATTTTCCCATTAATGATTTTTTTAACAGCAAAATCTCAAGATATAGCCTAGGTATATCCTAATAATCATGACATGATTTATTAGAAGTAAGTACCTATATAAAAGATAAATTTGCGCTTGATTTAGGTACCTAAACCATGACAGTTTCTAAAAAAAAAATATATTAAAAAACGACTGCCGTTAATAAAAGCGAACTAAAACAATTGAAATTCGTGAATACAGTAGGAAATTGTTTGCAGTCGTGCGAACTTTATAACCATTACCTATGTATTTATTTATTTATTTAATAAGGCATACCAACATCATACCTAAAATACTTATCATTTAATGTATGTTAAAAATAAATAAATATTGGAAAACATCACATACATTGCTATGTTCCTATGATAAGTAGCTGCACTTGTGTTACAGAAATCAGAAACAACGACGGTAGGTACCACAACACCTAGACCCGAGACAATATAGCACAGTTATTTTTCTATATTGACCGACCGGGAATCGAACGCGGAACCTCAGAGATAGCGATTTAGATAACGTAGATTTAGTTACTGATTCTGAGTAGTCCCTGAAAGATTTTGAGATTAATAACTACTTAAAACTGTAAGTTATTTGATAGATATAAAAAGTATTTCGTAACCTACACTGCAGCACTATCAGCAGCAGAGATAAGAAATCATTTCTCGTTTCGTTTAACCCTGACCTGCCGTCGGCAGAGCGACACTTGTAAATACCATGTTGACCTTTATCTTAAGCCAGAAGGGGAGTCCCTTTTAATAAAACGGTAATATATTTGAATAACAAGACGCACTTTAAAAGATAACTTATTTATATTTATTAACATTTTCCTTATTTAAGAGAATATTACAATAAAAGCTGTTTTAGTAGATAGCAGTTGAGACATCAGTCGCAATCTACAAATTGCTTGGTAAGTAGGTAGGTAGGATATGCGTAACTGTTGATATCTTAAACTTTGGTACGTTTTGTTATAACAAACGTGCAGGTTTTTACACGACTAACCAAAAAGGAGTGTAATGTTTTTTTGTATCTAGGTAGTTACTAGGTACCTAACTATGAAAGTTCCAAACTAATCATGTAGGTATGTGGGGTATCAAAATAAAGAGTTTTTGAAAGGTGATTTAAAAAATCCAAACACCTTATTATGCTTAAATTAACATTTCTATGACGAATTGTTAAAGAGAGTATAAAATATAAATGGTTATATTCAAGGTGTAACAGAATTAATGCACATCCTCTTGGGGGCTGATTCTGATGCTCAAGTACAACAACTTTTTGTATGGGACCAACCTGAAATTAAGATAAGATAAGATAAGATAAATTTATTTCTCTATAAAATTGAAATCTTTAAAAAAACTTTATCTTCATAATGTTCAATTAGCTGTTACGATTTGTATGGGAAAACGAATTTTTTATTGTGATTTCGATGTTAGCCCCATACAAAATGTTGTTGTATTTCAGTACCTACTAGAATCAGCTCTTATGGGGATATGCATTAATTCTGTTACACCTTGTAGATACAAATAATGTAATTATGTAACATACATTAAGTGTTAAATATATTAGGTATGTTGTTGGTCTGCCTTATGAAATAAATACATAGGTAATTTGTGTGTGCACTACATGGCGTACCTTGTTATTATGAATGACCGAGCAGGTCACGTTTTCGTCTTTCCAGGATATTTTATAAAGTTAATGTTATTAAAATAATAGTAAAAACAAAGAAATAACGATGAAGACGCACTTTTATATTATTCTCTAGATCTTAATTTTAAAATTTGGCTCTACCTTGCAATGTAAGTTACCCAGTATAATATTAACCACCAGCGCAACACAAAATCAATCTATAACAGAACGTTTCAGATCTTGTATTTTGTATTTAACTAGATTTTGTCTGTGTTTCTGGTGTAACTGAATTGGTTGCTGATAGTAGTAGTCTCTTACATTCCAAGATTTTTTTTCTATTAAAAAGCAGGTCATTACATAGTAGGTACCTACCTATACCTACAATAGAACATGTCCATGATTGAACACACGTATAAAAGTGTGTCATGTCAGGTCATCATTACTCATCAAAAACGCTTCAAACCTTACAAACTATGTTTCCATTGACATAAAATGTGTAGTTGCAATTAAACGATGCATCTCTCTACGTGAGAAAGTGCGAAACCCCACTATCCGCCAGCCTACCAAAGTTGCCGACGCGGCAAAAAGGTGGCACGACTGAAATGGCAATGGGCGTGCAGGTAGGCCGCGTATTCTGTAATGATGATGAAAGATGGAGTCACAAGGTCTTGTTCCGGAGACCCCGTACAGAAAGACGACGTGCAGGCAGATAGGTAATCAGCTAGATGGTCGGATGATATAAAAAAAGGAAATTACACCAAAATATTCCGAAATATTTAATTTTAAATTTGGAATTTCCGATTTTCTGTTTTTCCAAATTCATAATAATTTAAACTAAGATTATTAAAAATCACAAATTGCATTTTACCGATTGCTAATTACGTATACCTACTTAACTAAAAATTGTTTTCTGATGTTCACAGAAGGTACGAAAAATGTAAACACCGTAGTGTTGTAATAAATCCGAAAACAGTTCCGATTATCAATCAATATTACTTATTCCGAAATATATTATAACATTCCGAAAATATGATGAAACTGGCACTGCGAAAACGAGCGTGTGTGGCTCTGATTTGTTACGTAAGAGCGAAGCCGGAGAAGAGGAATGTCTTGTCTGCCTGTGGTTTTGCTTGCATGTATGCATGTTTGCTTAAATGCCAGCTTGCATGCATCTTTGTTTGCTTGCACACTATAGATATATTTATGGCATGCATGCTTTATCCATATTTTGACAAATATTACTGGGTTTTAGGCGATAAATTTTTAGATTTTATTTTACTTATCTGTACTTTTCGTAATGGGAATTTGATATGTCGGATAACTAAAAGTCGGAATTTTAAACAGTTCGAACTCGCTATACTTAAATTAGGAATTTTAAACGTAAGAGTAGATATTGAGATATCGGAATTTAAAAAAAAACTTGTTTTGGAATATTAAATTAACCATTTGGATTATCAAGATATTCGGTATTATGAAATTCGTGATAATGATATTCGGAATAAAGTTTTTCGTATTTTAGTGTCCTCCTACCCTCAAAAGAGACAGCAGGGCCGACCTGGACATCAGACAGATTGGCTGCAGCACTAAGAGAAATCTAGCTGAAGAAAGCTTAAAAAAGCATATATCTAACATTTATATTTATTTATTTAAATTTCTCTATTGAATTGCGCAACAAATTTTGATGATTCAAGAGGAAGGTTTGTAGGTATAATACAAGCATGTGAACGAAGTAGAAATAAAATACACAACAACAAATTTGGCAATGTTAATGGGATGGTTTTGCTTCTGACCTTCTTCACACACACTAAGAAATACTTACTCAGTCAACAGTCTGATACAAGTACTGAACGCAGCTCACACACCTCGATCCTTGGCTATTACGACATTTTGTCTTCCTACAAACAATCTGATGTCATTGTTTAGCGGCTTGGACGTAAGAAAAATAATGTTTAGCAAATGTTTATTTTTATTTTTCCATGTGGCCCTGGCCCCCTAGCATTCGTCAAAACACGATATGATATAGCGATATATCGACACTATAACTGTAAAAATATGTTGAATCGCCGTGCCGGTGACGTTACATGTTATGATCGCTGTTTCGATAAAAATTCAGCATGGCGACTATATCTTCTATCACTATTATATCGCGTTTTAGTGGTCATGTTGATGTCATTGATGTTTGGCAAATATTTACTTTTTTTTTCCTTCTGTACTAATATGGCCCTGAGGCGGCATTTGCAGTTACAGACCTAGATTTAAATTGAATGTCTCACCGAGAGTTTTACGCCAATATGTATCAAGCGATGTCGCATACAACTAGAAGTACCTACCCATTTAGTCAAGCATGCATCACCTCTTGAGTCACTCTTGTTATTGTATGCTGTACACTGTACATTAAACTTACTTATCGATCGATGAATAAGGTTACTAACTTCATGTACATGCGCTCACACTTAAGTAGGTTGTGCATACAATAGGTCCTACTAACAATAGTTTTCATAATTCACTTCTTGTAAGTGTACTCGTAACTTGTATGTTTATAGTCTCCGTTGTATAGGTACCTACGCATGATGTGAATATTATTTAGATTTAACTTATAATCTTTTCTTAACTACCTACTTACTTACTGATATTTTGTTCTCCCTTTGCTGTAGAGGCTGATTCTGCTCAGGAAAATAATATCTATATATATATTAAAAATGAATTGCTGTTCGTTTGTCTCGCTAAAACTCGAGAATGGCTGGACCGATTTTGCTAATTTTGATCTTGAAATATTTGTGGAAGTTCAGGGAAGGTTTAAAAAGTCAGAAAGTATAAATAAAATGCAAGGTTCAACTGTTCGTACCTGTCAAACGAATTGGCGGAACGAAGTTCGCTGGGTCAGCTAGTTTACAATAAAATGGACGAATCAACTTCAAAAAACTTTAGTCAAGGTGAAGTATAAGGTCAACCATTTATTGTCTTCCTCTTTGCGGTTTTTCCCAGGTTACCATTGTTTGTTCATCAAGATCCAAGATTAAAATTTGTAAGACTGTTAAGTACCTATTACATTTATTTAGAAAAGTATTTAATTGGCCTTTGCTATCCAAGTATCTATGTTTTGACGATTAAGTTGCTTTTGGCGCGGCATTGAATGCAATGGGTCCCGGGTTCGATTTCTAGTTCGAGTCAATTCAGGAAACGATCTTTTCTATATTGGCTCGAGTTTGGGTGTGCTGGGAGATGCCTCTGCCAAAATTACATTGTCTGGTAACTCACAATACAAGGATAATAATTCCTTACTTCGAGACCATGACCGTTGTATATTACGGGTCCGGTATGTAGTTTCGAATGACGCTGTAGCGACACGCGGTGGCGAAAAATTTTCAACCCTGGAGCAAAAAGCGAATCATTAAAGCGAAACCCACTTGGTCGAATGTCACCGCAGCGACAAACATTTGGGCGAAAAATTATTGTAAATATATGTTATGAGTGTAAGTACACTCAAAATTACCATCAGTTTTTATCATTTTTTTTTATTAAAAAAATCGACAAAAACCAAAATAAAATGAGCACTGGATTTTGTGGGAGCTGTAGCATTATATACCCGACTGTACTAAGATTTTTTCATAACTAATTGTTCTACAATGATCTAGCAGAGCTAAACACGTAAATAGACTTCGGTAAAGTTAATTGATGATCAGTATTTCGATATATATATTTTTTAATTGTTAAAAACGGATGCTAACTTTGTCAACTCAAAATATAACTTTTTACTTTTTGTTGATAAAAATGAGACTTCTGTTTTTATCCCCTTTTTGAGTTTCAAACTAAACTTAGCTACCCGTATATTACATTTTTACCTATATATTTATTTGTGTAAAGTTCTGAAAATAAACGAACATACCTAGGTACTACCGATTTTCATTTACAGAGTTTAATTACCTACATAAAACCACAATTAATAGGTCCCATGTGAGTCCAGATTTTCAGATATCCAAAGATATTTGTTGGTTTGTTGCAGGGTTGGCAATTAATAGCTGGCATGATCATTTGAATACCTATCTATTGTAATAGCTTTATTTCATGAAAGATAAAAACATTTAAATAAGAATAAAATAAAACTACTTAGGTATTTAATTAAAAACCTGCTTTAAAAATCTAGTAATAATGTCCCTTGATAAACCAAACTAGACCAAAAATTATAGACTTTAACAATATATTTTAGATTTTATTAATTAACTAGCTGGCCCAGCGAACTTCGTACTGCTCCTTGATATTTTTTTTTGTGAATTTTTCCTTTTTTTTATTCTACTATTCGTGGCGAAGACTAATTTGACAAATCAAAGATCATAAAAATTGGTCCAGCCGTTCGTGACTTAAAAATGGTGTAACTAACCCGACTTGATTTTATAATATACTAGCTGTCCCGGCGAACTTCGTACTGCCCCTAAATACATTTTTTTTTCGTGAATTTTTATAGTTATTCTGCTATTCGGGGCGAAGACAAATTCAACAAATCAAAGATATAGATAGAAGATTTAAGACTGCCGTTTAAACTATTCACTGAGAAGGCGTCTCAAAACGATTTTCGACACGAACGTGTGAAAAAATCGGATCTTAGGCCTTGTTCAGAAGGACCCGAATTCGACGTGATATCTTACGAATTCATACGCGCGATGCCGAGATACTACTTACTAGGCACATCCCGTCCGCACGCTTCGCGTATTACCTATATTTCGTGCGTAGATCGCGTGCACTACGCCATACTCTCAATTCGCGCGTGTTCGAATTTGTCCCTTGACAAGGGAGAATAGTCGCCGTCTGAACGTAACTTAAAAGAGTTCACAGCGTATATTTTCAGCGGTGCCGTGTGGGGTCGGCCGTAAATAATACACTTCCTCACCGCCAACAGGAGGCGTTTCGTAAGAGGCGCCTAAACCCTGTAGCACAAGACGGGCAGCAGCGTCTAAGAACGAAATCTTATAAAAAAAAAACTACGCTCGCCAACCCGCCTGCCAAACGTGGCGAGTATTGGCAATCCCAATGAAAGTCATTGGGGCAGGTCTATGTAAAGCGGTGGACGTCCATGGCTGAAATGATGAATGATGATAGTTTTGGCGCAGATGACGTATTTTTACGGTGGCTGCGTTGATCTCTGAGCTGTGTCCTGTCGGGAAAGCCCCGGTCCGTCGCCCGCGGAAGCGCGGCGAATAAGTAATTCGCTGCAATTATGGTGAAGTTGACTAAACTATTCAGATATTTTTATATCCCATACTAAGGCATCGAACACACAGGGTGTAAGAGATTCAGTTACAGTATTCAGTAGTAAAAAAATATTATTTAGTAAATATTTACTCGGGTCTGTTCTAAAAGTAGTAAAAGTAAAAATATTACAGGGAAAATTAAACAAAAAAAGTTCTTGTTTAAAACATTTTTAACTTGGTAGGAAGCGCGGCGAATAAGTAATTCGCTGCAATTATGGTGAAGTTGACTAAACTATTCAGATATTTTTGTATCCCTTACTAAGGCATCGAACACACAGGGTGTAAGAGATTCAGTTACATTATTATGGCATGGGGCCCCGCGCTTACTAGTTCACTACCGATTTTCAAATGCATCAAACTTACCTATGAGAAAGTATGTAAGTATGAATCCCACTTTTTCGTACAGATAGGCTTGTTTATGCCTTGTCTTGTCAGGATCCATTCAATGGGACAAATATCATTGGGCCTTATGATGACGTTTATATTTTTTATTTTCTAATGATAAATCGATATAATGACCTAACATACTGTTTTGGACTTCGTGAATCTCTAAGGAAGATTTTAAACATATTACCAGTAGCCTCGGAATACATTAAAAATATTATTATGTACATTCAAAGATATCTAAGTTTGTTTAGCTTAAACTGTGATGTGATTTTCATCATTATTACATTACTTGAAACATAACTAAACCTGCCGATCAGAGCTTCAGACTACACAAAGTTGGTAATCCATTCTTGGGGAAACGTATAAAAATTTTCACTAATAGAACTACATCCACTTCTTGAACTACCTGTTCATAAGTTCAAAATTCTGAATAAACAATCCTTTAGTAGGAAAAGGGATATTAAAAAGTAGACTATTATTAAAACGAAAAGAGTGCATGGACTTTAAAAATTGTGTAGCTCGCACTTAAATGACCTGTAAAAAGGCTGTCAAAGGTGACCGAGTTGTTGCGCCGTTTCGTCTCATCACCAGTCGATGCAGTCCCAAAGGTAAGAAGAGCAAAGCTATATTTTTGGGACGTGTCTAATGTATACATGGAGCACATAGAGAAAAGCACCTTATAGAGTTGAAATGTCATATGAATTGTTTTTTAATCTGTATCCGTACTTTTTTGTATGGGCGAGAGTTGACAGGACTTGTCATTTCATATCGAATGTAAGTGTAAAATCACTTACTAGTTTCGGAGAATGGTTGGTATTCATACATTGGTTGAATGGAAAATGGTTCGTATTGCTACTCTATAGGGTATGTACTCGATGAATGTATAAAATAAGTGCCTGCCCATAGACTAAATAAATACTATTATGATTATTAATAACGCTCCTCATCCAGAGGCCTTACCATGATCACAAAGCCATTTTTGTGTATCGAGCACAAGCATTTGTTCCTAGGGTATGATTACCCGTTTTCTAGTCGCCATAGTACAAAGTTACAAACTGCTTAGTTCGGAACTAGATAATTGGTGTGATTGTCTCTAGAATTAATTTTATTAAAAACTATTAAGTATATAATTTAATTGACACCTTCCTATTAATTGTTGCTAAGTTTTAATTTAAATCGCCTAATTCATTTATAGCCAAAGAATAACGTTATCACAGGTTTGTTTATACATTTTGCAGGATCCATATTCTATTCATGACCATGAGAAATTAATATGAAAAGCCGCTCCATCGGATTTATGTAGGTTATACATCAATTATTGGTCTAATGGTGTTAGTACTTGGTACTTACCTACAATCCATTTAAATAATTTAATCACATGTTTCTTGAGTTCCATTCTCAGTGTTTTATGGCACCCCATACCATTTACTTCATATATTTTATAGCATAATTCTCAACATATGCGTACGTTCTCTCTCTACGTACAGTTTGCGTAAATACTTTCCTTCCGATAATCAAAACTGTAAACTATTTAAATTAATAATAGTCGAATTTAAATAAACCAAGTTAAAAACATTTTACTTGTGTATTTTACATAGGTTTACATCTATAAGCTTTGCACTCGATGGATACGGCATGATTTAACGGAAGATGAGACGTATTTTTGAGCATTAGAAATGAATTTTGAATTCGAACACAAAAACAATTCGTGTATTAAAATAATTTCTATTGCTTCCGATTTTACGTATTATTGAATCACTCGAAACAGGTGTTGCTATTAGATTGAAATCTTGTAACTATTTTTGTTTCACGCAGAAAATACTGTATTAAGCAAAAACTTATAACCAACGTAAATAAAAAGTTTTATGTCAAATCTCTGTCAACCATATGTTTAATTGTCATGTCATTCTTCCGTACTTTCTACTAGAAGAAATTGAAAAACGAGTGGGTAGGACCACTCGTAGCAGAATTCACAGAATGAATTTTCAAAAATAGTGATTTTAGGAATTCGCATGCGAATCTTGCGATTTCGTATTTGGATTGGAATTAGCATGATTCAAAAATAATGTATGAAATGAGAACTGAATGTAAAATAATAAAAACGTTTAATGGAAGACAGTTATTAGCTGAAATGATAATGATGATGAAGTGACGAAACCGGAATAGAAATGAAAAAGCCAGTCTGCAGAATGAATGGGTCTTTCCTTTAAAGACTTGCCAACGAGACTTTACTTTTTTCAGCAAATTAGGACATTACACAACAGCGCTTGAAGACCAAAGGACAGTGACCGCACATTGGTACGTCAACACTTGCTTGCCCTGCCTCAGAAATTTTTTGCGAAAAGGGTTATTTATGCAATGTTTCTTCACCAAGAGAAAGTGTCCTCGCGTTGCAGTCCTGATGACGCATCTGTCATACAGCCCAGGGAGACGTATTTTTGAAGCATTAGAAATGAATTTCGAATTCGAACACGAAAACAATTCGTGTATGAAATTCATTTCTATTGCTCACGATTTTACGCATTTTTAAATCACTGGATAGGTGTCGCTATTAGATTGAAATCTTGTAACTATTTTAGTTTCACGCAGAAAATATCATAAACCATAAAGCAAAAACTCACTAACGAACGTAAATAAAAAGTTATTATGTCAAATTTCTGTCAAAGATATGTTTACTTGTCAATGTAATTCTTCCGTACTTTCTACTAGTAGAAAACAAAAACGAGTGGTCGTTGCAGAATTCACGGAATGAATTTTAAAAAATAGTGATTTTAGGAATTCGCATTCGGATCTTGTGATTTCGTATTCGGATTGGAATTCGCATGATTCAAAAATACGTCTCCTGACCTCGCACCCTGCGACTTCTTTTTGCCCGACTGCGCCAGAAGGAGGGTTATGTATTTCGAGAGTATATGTACCTATGTATGTATGTGTGTATGTATAATTGTTTGGCACGCTCTGCAGCCCGAACAGCTCGATGGATTTTAGCTTGAGAGGTGTCGTCAGATTCGTATTTACTGAGAGTGACACTGGGTTTATCAAAATAATAAAAAAACAAAATGGCGGATTTTTGGCGCCAAATTAAAATTTTTGGCACGAACTGCAGCCTGAACGGATTTTAGCTTCAAAGGTGTCGTTAGATTCGTATTAATTGTGAAAGTGACAAAACTGAAAACTAAAAGGTCGCAATAAAATTAATAAATGCAAAAAAAAACCGTCTGCGTAAAAAGTAAACTAAATAAAAAGTGAACTAAAAGGACGAAAACAAGATTTAAAGATTCAATTTGCGGCAAGAAGCATCAAATCCATCTGCATTTTGTTATTAAGTTTCTTAGTCTATATTTTTGTATGCAAGTCTTGTATTAATGTTGGCATGACATCCGTGTAGCAGAAGTCGTTTCATGGAAACGTTGGATAGATTTTTTAAATTTATTTAATTTATTGTTTTATGAAATCTATACTTAATATTATAAAACTGAAGAGTTGGTTTGTTTGGTTAAACGCGCTAATCTCAGGTTGAAAATATATTTTTGTGTTGGATATTCCATTTATTGACGAAGGTTTAGGCTATAAAACGTTGCGCTACGACCAATAAAAGCGGAGCATCAATGAAAAATGTTGCAAAAACAGGCAAAAATATTCCTATTGATAGTTTCTGTTGCGTGCGCTGTGTAAACGGTTAAAGTTACGCAAAAATCATATAAGACAGAATTGTTCCTCATTAAAAGTGTTTAATAAATGCGATAGCATATGTCTATCTTTTAAGGTTGACTCACTATAACCTCTTTTATGGTGATCAAATTTATTCTAAAATAATGCATTATTTGGTCGTTGTTAAAGATTTAAAATTACAGACCGAAATCCACGCGAAGCCACGGGCCGAAGCTAGTTAAAGATAAACTTAAAGGCACACGTTTTACGAGCTCTCAATCGGCTGTGAATGCATCACCTCATCAATGTTCCACAAAGTAATTGATGAGGTCCTTCAGAAAGACTGGTCTAACTACGTTTTACAAAGGTTTCAGTGAATGCGAATTTGTATGAATTGTGAGGGCATATGTTACATACTTGTCTAATCAGAATCCAGAATTTTTTGGTATGGTTTACGTATCTGTCAGACTATACAAAGTGTACAATAAAACAAATGTACGTAAGTACTTGCCATTTTTTAACATTAACTATCTACTTATTGCCTATCTTCTGTTAAGCTAAAAAGTTCAGGAGGTCATCGTATCTAAATGAATTCATAATTAGATACTGTCAGTATTAATAAAGTGATAAAAGAATTTTAAGAATGTCATAATTATATTATAAAATTTTAATATTAGGTATTATACCCACTACGTAGCCTTTCTTCGATTCGATCTAGTCATATTTTTAAAATATGGATACGGATTAGTACTTTAGTCTAATAAACTAAAAATTAATCTCTGAAACAATTTTGTTTAGTTTAGTTTTTATTTACAGGGTGGCCCTTCATTTAACGTGGTACAAAAGTTTTGTTTTATTAGGTACTAGAGGCCATCGTAACTACTCCTTTGAAAAATATCATAATCAGCCTTAAATAAGAAGTCCACGGACATAGGCAACGTCACACTTTAGAAGTTCTACGTAAATTAATGGTTTAGTTTAGAAGTTACGGTTTAAAAATAAATATATTAATTATAAAATCTAGTGCAGCCACTAGCCAGCTACATATCATATACGTCTAAACCCCCACATTAAAGAATGATAGGACCTAAGAGTAGGTACTAAGTAGACAATAGTCATGTTCGAGTCGGAAACCAAATATCGGAAGTGTATTACAACTCCGATATAATCTAAGCACTCGGACGTACATGTACGTGGCTCGGTGGCTGCCTACAAGAGCCTGAAAATGATATCACCGTGTTGGAGAGAAAGGTCAAAGAGTAACAAGTTAAGTCACCTCAATTTAGGCAAAAACACACCGTGTGTATGTATATATAATTATACGTGTTACAATAATTAGTAGTCATGCATAATGCAAACATGATTAGAGAATTTGAGAAAACGATTACATCTAATTCGCTACCTGAGACACGTCCTCGACCTTATCACAGTCATCACTCTCACAAAATTTGACGCTTACGCACCATTGCGAGATTGTTCATGTCCCGCTTCACTACTGTATGGGTTATTATAATACTGTGTATTTGTTAATAGCTAAATTGATTTGCCTCAAAAACTTGAGCAGTTCATATAAAAGTTAAAACAATAACATAAGTACATACAAGATCAATTCAAGATCGTCTTTTATACAGGACAGAAAAAATAAAAATGATTAGGTAATACAGTGAAATTAAAAATAGACCTTTTGGAGTCTTTTAAAATAAGGATATTTGTGGGTGTAAGTATCGATCACATTAACTAATAAATGTATTTATTGAGTGTAACAAAGATGAACACAATGACCTCGACCCTAAAGATAGGATCGGAATGATTACTTGCCGGTCATCGTTAGTCTTTGACCTGTCTGGCGGCTCAACATTCGTTAATGCGCTGAGCTTCAAGTCTCATTCGCCACACACGCTTCGTGGTGATCAGTCACCTCCAAGATCAACCAAGCATGAAGCTGCTGCTCGCCTTCGCCGGCCTGCTGGCCTTGGCCGCCGCCAACCAACCAATCTCCACCAGCAAAGTCGTCTGCTATTACGATAGCAAGAGCTTTGTTAGGGAAGGTATGTTATTCATGTATATTTTTTGCTGTGCGTCCGTCCTCGTTCTAAAATGTCGGTAGGTGTAAATTTGTATGATTTGCATAATAACTGTCCGAGAACGTATTATTTTACTTTAGCGCTCAGATTTATTTAGGTATTTTAAGACTAAAGGCAACAAGAAGACCAAAGCGTTTAAAGCGTATTTTATCACGTCATTTTAAAAATGCTCTTGGACGTGCCGGTGCAGGTTCTATAACGAGGAATTCTGAATTTTATTTTAGCGTTTTCCTCCTAATTGTTTGACATCTTCTAAATAAATAACTAAGTATGTAAGCGCGTGCTTTACGATATGAAACATAAAGGTTCAACTATATTTCAGGATATAGTTGTGCCCTCGAAACTAAACAACTTTGGCTAAGCAACATGTGTCAACATAAAATTTAAAAAATCTGCCCTTTTTTACTGAACTGAGCAGTAATCATAGTTCTTTGGCAAACTTGTTCAATTTAGTTTGTGTTTTGTTGTGCCTAAGCATATCCTAAAATATAGCTAAACTTTATGTTAAACGTTGTACCTATAAGTATTAAGTAATGCCAGTATCAGTTTTTTTATTGTTGTCAATGTAAGGTGACCGTGATTCACACGGCCACAGCCAACTTCTGCATTAAAAAGTACCTACCTATTTCCTAATTGTGTGATTTGTATTTGTGATTTGAAGGTTTCGGCATGTGGTTAAAAAAATAATCGGGTAGACGTTAAAACAATATGCCCTGCTCGAACTATGCATGAATGCATCTGTTACTCATTAAAAGTCTATGTTGTTTTGCTTGAAGTAAATACTATTTTGCCTTAGTTTTTAACCTTTACGCGGCGCGGCGACCATTACGAATCACAGCTATTAAAACAATGCAGGCTTATCGGTAATCTAAAGGATTTGTTAACCGGTCTACTAAATGGCTTTTATAGAGGTTTTTTCATCAGAAAATGTACAAAGACCTACGAATAATTTTAAATCTTGTGACACCGGCCAATCTTACGCGTGTCTTTCACAATGAGATAATTGACTCACTAATAAGAACAGAATTCGAGTACATTGGAAGAGTATAGAAACATTATTTCTACTTATACTAATTTAATAGGAAAAAGACATACAATTTCTTAGTATTGATATAAAAAAATTTTTTTTTCCATTTTTATGTTTGAGGGGTTTACTCTTAAGATAGGTGCAAGCGGTTGTATAATTTGATATGTATTTAATCTGTGGATACCTACTAATCTTCTTATTATTCTTAAAAGCTATTGAGAGTCAAATAGGGTGTAAGAATACATTTTCAAAAGCTTAATTAAAAGGCTTTTTAGAGGTAATCACCGTTGATATATAAGGCTGCTTGCTAGTGCACTCACGCGATGCTGGGGTAGGTAATTGTAATGCATTTTTACCTAAATATTAAAATTGTTTGTGTTGTATGATTGTGCAAAGTTTCGAGTGGGAGGGTCAGGTATTAGTAGGTACCTACGCAGTATGCCGTGCCGTCTCTACTTATATTATTGCATGAAACAGTTCTTACGCAGTAAAGACCTACAAACAGGATGGTTTAATCAAGCTCATAAGGTCTTTACACGTTACGGTAAATGAGGACAAAATGGACAAATTGTCTGCCTGAGTATTTTATATTCGTCCACTGATAACAAAACATACATAGGGATTTGAAAATAGGTTTCTTTTATTGACACTGGGCAAAAAGTTATTTAACTTTGATAGCTTCTACACATTGAGTTTACAATTCGTTATTCTCACCAACACTAGGCAAATAGATACATTGGATCATAATTGTACCTGTATGAGTGAGTCGCTTGGACACAGCGTCACAAACTGAACGCAGACCCTAAGAACTCTTTTGCCTTTGTCATTAAAATGATCTCGAGAAACTATGTCAACATTTTTCATCGTTTTCAAAATGGTTTCCAAGTTACGATTAGTTAAAGCAAGGCATTAATCAACCCTATTAAAAAAACTCCAATATTACTTACTTATTATGTCAATCAATGTCTGTGTTATGGTAGGCAAGATGAAAAATGGTTTATTTAAATGATAAAAAATTGAGAAAAATTTTGGGTCGCTAACCATTACAAAACTGTTGGAAGTCGTTAATATAATACGGCATTTCCGGAAAAATCGGTCTTTCTGTCCCACTCGGTATTACAATATTCTTTGCCTATTGTTATTTTTTGTGCTATGATTATTTTGATTTGTCAATGACACATTCATTGTATACAGTCACTGTTAAATTCATAATTACTTACACAATAAACTGATAAGTTTTATTTATTAAAACTAGTTTAAGTATCCAAACCTTTTCTTTTCTTGCAGGGCTTATATCCTAATAAATCTTGTTAAAACATTCGACAACTAAAGCTGTTTCACTGTTCGATGTTAGTAATAATTTTTAAGTAAACATCTTTGGGTGTCCAAGTCTAATAGACTAGTAAAATTACGCCAAGCATGAGGTCACCGCGAAGTGCGAGGCTAAATTACCTGTTAATTCGGTTATGCCTTGAAAATAACATGGTTTAAAGCAGTTCATACTAGGTGTTTGCGGGTTATTGATGCGATGTAGTTACATATTTTTTTACCAGTCAAGTTTGCATGACATTTAGCTATTAATAAGGGTAACAAAAAATGTTTTTATAAAAACCATAGTTTTTGCATATAACTACTTATATTTCATTTTCAATAATGGGTTTTCAGAGTTGATATTCTTTATTTTAGAAATATTGCTAACTATTTTACAATTACTTTTAGCCATTAAAACGTTGCACAAAAAAACAAGGTTTAAATATTCTGGAGATTGTCTTAGCATATCGATAGGTTTTATTGCGTTAGATTTTTCTAGTGTATTTAATATTGAAGCGATTAATGAGTAGGCAAAATTTCAAACTAAGAGCTCTTGAGATAAACGCTGTCGATCGTATCGTCAGACTTGCAACTGAGGTCAGACTAAAAAGAATTGTCGCATATCTATCACGATGCGTTATTGATGAGATGACTGTCGGCGACGTTTCGCCGATTGTCGACGACCGTAGCTTACCATTGTCGCCGACATAATGTCGCTCGTCTGTAAGCTCTATAATTGTTCAAAACATTATAATGCACCTGAAGTCGCAGAATGTTCAATTAGAAGCTCCATTAGCTCAATTAGTATTTCCATGTTCAAATAATTACAAATGACACTACTTATATATTTAGATACTCGTACTAATTATGAAGATAATAAAGGCAAGCAAAAATAGACTTCACTATGAGGAAGTTCTAATCAACCTTAAGGTGGTAAGCCGATTTCTTCGTCGACTATACAATTAGAAAGCTTAATTTCATAAAATATTTATACCTACTTTTATTCTCTATGTTTACGGATTCCGGAGTAATAATCTTAATTGTTTGTTACATTAACAATAGATAAATGAATGATAAATGTAAATGATTACTAACACACGAGAACGACTGTTTAGACCTTATGACCTTATATCGCCCTGTGAACAAATGTACAAGATAATGCAATCAACAAACATTTATTATGAAACGTCTTGGAAGTGTAGAGAACAAATATTAAGTAGGTAATACCTACTTTACTATCGCCTGACATGTGACTATCGATTTGGACTTGTTTGCCGTTAGACAACTTGAGATAAACAAAACGAGTTTGATATAAGTATTTGAAATTATTTGAACTGATAGGTAAGTATAAATTTATGTTATTTAATGATGATTATACATATATCATCTTTTTGATTAACCTGTCTCAGAACAACTAGTTATTTGTTAGTTATACATTAAATGTCTCAATCGCGTTACTTTCGTGGAAAAAAATAAACTCTATTCTTCTTACAGGATTATTTTTTAAAGTTGAAACTTATACAATATTCTATCAAACTGTAGAGGTCTCTGACAGTGTGTTAATAAATATGGACACAATATTAATTCAAAGGATTCAATCCTAAGTAATGTAATTCAATTGGCAAGATAAATACCGATTGTCTTTTTGCGTTTGTGTCTGTTCAGTCCTGGCTAAGCCAAGCACGGCATAGGCAGATTTTCAATTAAAAAAATTAAAATTTTCTCGTCGAATTTCAAATATGCTGTTTTCAATTTTAAGGTAAGGTAGGGTAACTACCCTACTAGATTACTTAACTAAGTATTCTTCCTTAAGGAAGTGAATGTTCGGTTTGTTGTTTTTGTAGACCGGTCTTCTATGGAATTTGAGAACAAAGGTTACACAAATGAAAAATAGTAATTGTAGATTCAAAGAATCACAAGTTCCTTATTTGCTTAACTTCAGAATATAATATTGTAGGCTATTCTATGAGTCAGGTTATAGTATGACATTTAGTAGGTTTGCAGACAAATGTTTGTCGAAAACGTAATTTTTAAAGTTAATTAATGAATCAATACTTTATTTTGTTTTGTTTTCATAAAACACTTAGCATTCATTTTGAATTAGTATAAAAGTTTCCAACGCAATTTCTAGATTTCCAATTATATATATATATATATAGAATAAAATTGTTTTATGTGTTTAAAATCAATCGATAAATTAATGTCATTATTAATAACTAATTTCGGTGGTGTATGTCCGAATTTTTTTAATATATCTCAGACTCTGATAAACATCAGTGTTACCTACACCAAGACTGTTCCGCAAATCTAAGACACAGCATATTTCCGATACTGTAAATAGTTTTTCAAGTTTGAAAAAAAAAACTAATCCTAGAAGCTTAGGCCTTGCTGCTTTCCAACTAAAGCATACCGGCTAATTCGTTTTCGTAACAACAAAGAGTCAATGGCGTATCCTTTCCTAAAATCTTTTACTACATAATTATAGTCTTAAAGGTAAGCTACAGTTTTTTTTAAACAAAATCATTAATATATAAGTTAACCGTTCTTAATTTGTAATGAACATTAACCTTAGTCATCTGAAAATAAATAAATATCGGACATTAACGAGGTAGCTGAATGCAGTGCCGGATTAAGACTACTTGATGCCCTAAGTGATCCAAGCCTGTCCTTATGTCATCCCATATCCACAAGTACCTGAACTATTTTTAATTTTATGCTGTTTCTAATACCCCCCAAGACGTAATGCCTCGCAATTGCTTAATTTGCTTATGTTCTAATCCAGCACTGGTTGGATGTTACATCCACCGCAAAGGGATACACTCCAGTTTGGGACATTCACCTTCACGGCTACTCAAACGCGTTATCTATTTAATACGAACTATCGTTTTACATCACAGTATTCAGTGAGTTTTCGACCAGGTAGGTAGGTATTTGTATTAGTTGTAGATATTTGTGCATTCATGGCGTCGTTTCTACGACACTAAGTAATTAATGATATGGAAACAATAGGACTTTGGTTGACACACTATAAACATGTTTATATCCGCATACGTTAGTTTAGGCGACCTCTGTAGCCGAGAGGCAAACATACCGGACTTGGTGTCGCTATCTCTGAGGTCCCGGGTTCGATTCCCGGTCGGTCAATATAGAAAAATAACTTTTCATTATTGTATCTGGACTGGATGTTGTGGTACCAACGTTGTTTCTGATTCTGTAACACAAGTGCTTTGGCTACTTACCATAGGATCAGAGCAATATAATAATATGTGGTATTGTCCAATATTTATATTTATTTATTCCTCGGTAGCAGAGTTAGTAGGAGGCATAATGATGTACATCTTGTGTAATACGAGTATGAATCAAGCCGTCACAAAACGAATTCAAAACGAAATTAGGTAATTTTTGACCTTTCGAGACTGTATAACAAAATCAAAATTGTATCCTCGAAATTAATTGGCATTGCTGTTATAATAAGTGTTGTTAATTACTCAATACTAGTGTTGATTACAGTTTCACTGTCATTTAAGTTGTTGCTACCTACTAAGGCTACACACACATGTAACCACATTGTAAAATAAAAAAGGGCCCTAAACATTGCAATAGTTGTTTTGACAGCAAACTATATAAAAAACTACAAGGTTGAAGTAATAAGAAGTATACGAGATAATGGTTAGACCCCTGGGAACGTTAATAAAATACAATCGAATCGATACAATTGGATAAGTGTCATCCACTCTGCCGCATGACATCAGCGTCGGAAAGATTTACAAAAATGGTCAGCCTATTTATTTTGCGGTCAAACAACACACAGATCATATAGATATAGATATATAGATATACAGCAATAAAAGTATGAGTTTACTCTTAATGGAAGCAAATATTCCTATCAAGAAAATCTTTAATTGAAATTACTTTAATTTATAAGTTTACTTTAAAAGTTAATTATAATAATCGCACTCCTAGATAAAGAGTAGCACAACTTGAAATAATTTAAACTCGAGTTAATGCGATTATCGAATCTGCGTTGAATCTTCACTCAAAAGACACACATGTACTTGAGTTGTTCTACCTACCCTATAATATGATCTCATACTACATTAACTTAGTACAGAAACAGCACTTCAACCTGCCACAAAACGTCAAATTTTCTTTATTGATATTGATCTCTACATCTTAGACTTAAAGTTGAAAATGGATTCAATGACCTTTAACTTTTTAGGTACACACATTTATATTGAGGTGTTCCATCGTGAATTTTGAGTTGTGCTATCCTTTCCCTAGGTGTGAGATTATGTTTTGTAAATTTAAGTTAATTATTTACAAATAATTTGTGACCAATTCTCACATACAAAATGACGTCAAAACTGAGTGAGAAAATAATTAATTTGAGTATTTATTAATAAATGATAATGTTATTCACTAGCTCAACAAGCTCGCATGCTGCCATCGGACTTGGACCCAGCTCTATCCTTCTGCACCCACTTGGTTTACGGGTATGCCGGAGTACAACCTGACACCTACAAGATGGTACCTCTTAATGAGAACCTGGACGTGGACCGAGCTCACGCCAACTACCGAGCTATCACCAACTTCAAAACCAAGTATCCCGGCCTGAAAGTACTCCTCTCAGTTGGCGGTGATGCGGATCTCGAAGAAGTTCAGAAATACAATCTTCTGGTGAGTTAGAAATAGTGTTATTAAATGACTATAGCTTTTGCCCTAGAATAGAAACAATCTATTTGCGGATAGTAAACGCAAGTTTAAAATAGAAGTTGTAAAAACACTTGTAGAATCTTTTAAAAAAGTCATTAAATAAAATCATTAGGAGTTATAACTAATTGACAATTCCGTGAAAATAAAAATGCTGGCTCGTTCCTATCTCAACGAAAAGGCTTAGTTTAGCCATTCAGCGTGAACGCTGCACGCATTCTCACCTCTTGGACACGCATTATTTTTGAGTAGGTAGTTTTTAGTTCTAGGTTAGTTTATTTTTGTGCTGTTAGAATTTTAATAGTTATTGAATAGTTTTTTTACTGTTAAAATATTTCAATAACATTATCTTAATTGATGTTCTTGGCAATTGCATCGACGAGTTGGTTGTTTGTTTCTTTCACTGCAATGCCGGCTTCCTAGGGACATTTTAAATTTTTTTTAAAAAAGGGAAACCTTTCTGTGGCCATATTTAATATCAAGTAGTTTAGGTTAAGTTTTCTTAATAAAATAAAATAATAGCTTAGGCTTAATAATATGCCGTGTGGGGACGGTTGTAAAGAATACACTTCCCCACCGCCAACGGGAGGCGTGTCGTAAGAGACGACTCATTCCTGTAGCATGAGACGGGCAGCAGCGTCTGCGTGCGAAATGTTATAAAAAACTGCGCTCGCCAACCCGCCTGCCAAGCGTGGCCAGTATTGGCAATCCCCCCGGTGAAAGGCATTGGGGCTGGCCTGTGTTCAGCAGTGGACGTCCATGGCTGAAATGATGAATAGCTTAGGCATAGCATAAGCATAAATCTTCTTCTTCTGCGTAGACACAAAGACGAACAAATAATCAATCAGGACGAAAATTCTCAATATATATGTGTGCTAAGTTTTAGCTACTACCATTCCATACAAGTTTTCACATGAATTATATTGGCCATTGCGTGGTTTTAGTTGGAGTCACCGCAGGCGCGTACAGCGTTCGTCAACTCTGGTGTTCTTCTTGCTGATCAGCACGGTTTTGATGGCATTGATTTGGCATGGCAATTCGCCAAGTTCAAGCCTAAGAAGATTCGTTCCACTTGGGGTAAGGATAACTTAAGTGTTACTTGCAAGATGTATGTTGGATATCATCAGCGACTTTTTATGTTATTGTCTCTAGCAATCTTCGATACATGTAAAACAAAGTCGGGTTAGTTACACTATTTATAAGTCAAGAACGGCTGGTCCGATTTTTATAATCTTTGATTTGTTGAATTTGTCTCCGCCCCGAAAAGCAGAATAACTATGAATGAAATCATCGGAAAAATTCACGAAAAAAAAAGGGAATAAAAAGGCGGTACGAAGTACGCCAGGACAGCTAGTGAAAAATAAAACAACTGTTAAGTAGTAATACTCGTACAAAAAGTTAAATTCATTAAGTTGTTACTTATGTAGGTTCATTAGGTAGTACTTAAATATAAAATTCAACAGATAAGGTTATTATCATAATCTCGAAATAAGATAGATATTACCATCATTGTGTTAAGAGGTACCAAACAGTGTGTTTTGCCAGGGGCGTCTCCCAGCACGCCAAGTACCGGGTCAATTTAAAAATTTTGTTTTCTGAATAGACTCTAACCGGGAATCAAATCATTGCTATTACTATACTTACTTTAGTATAGTAAACTTATAAAATGTACTTTAAGTAGAAAATTACTCAGATAAAGTTATTACAAAAGTAAGACAGGTAGCAAATACCGCATTTAGTAACGGGCACCTACAGAATCCTACAATGCGCGTGGCCCGACACGCACTTGGCCGCTTTTTCAAATGATGATAAATTTTATAAATTCCTTTAATTTTCAGGGTCCATTTGGCACGGTATCAAGAAGACTTTCGGCACCACCCTTGTCGACGAGAAAGAGGCAGAGCATCGCGAAGGGTTCACAGCCCTGGTCCGCGAGATGAAGCAAGCCCTCAATGTCAAGCCCAACATGCAGCTCGCCGTGACTGTTCTACCTAATGTTAATGCCTCCAGTAAGTGCCTATACGTCCAGTAACTGTCTATAGTAATAATAACAAAATAAACATTTATTCTTCTCATCACAAATTAGGTTAATAAAGCTAGGATTTATTATTTTAATCTTTACAATGAAATCCCTCATTTGTGATTGGTGTCTGAAATAGATTTTTTTTAGTAAAACCTGTTCCCAGTTTTCACCCCCCCAACAGATTTTTTAGGTTGGTTATTAAGGTGCTCCCACATAACAGTTCTATAACGCTAGAAAACATTGTGTAACACGATAACATTTTATAACTGTGTGTAACATTTTGCTGTATTATGTTGAACAATGTTACTTATATGTTATAAACGCTCCCACACTGCCTGAACTCGTGCTATAACATCGGATAACATTCAGTTTGGTTTCGGTTAGGCAAAGTGTCTGGAAACTATACGCAAAAAAATCAATAACTTTAGAATTTTTGAAACCCCAAAACCAAACGCTATCCGTCTATCCCACCCCCTTCGCCTCCACATTCTGCTAACGTTCTGCCCCGAAGCTCGTATGATGTTATACAACAAAAGTTATAATTTGGTATATCATGTTATAATTAGTTGTACAACATTTTACTTCAATTAAGTTGTATAACATCACTAACAATGTATAACTTTTGTTACAATTTGTAAAAAAAGTTATTCAACAAAAACTTAAATGGAAGCCAGCCACAAATTTCATGAAGCTATGATAATTAATGAAATTACCTATTAGCATATAAGTTTGTTCTTTAATCAGTTGCATTTTGAATTTAGTAATTCTGAATAGGCTGCATTATTAAAACCCCTAAATGCCTCAACGGTAGGAAACAGTGATTTTAAACACTTTGATTAAACTGCTAAATTAAAGAGACAATGGTTCGAGTACTGCCATCGCATTTAGAACGCTACCATTAATTGAACTTCAATTACTAAGCGAATGTAACAAGAGTAACTGTGCGATTGCAGCAAATTAGTAGAGGCACAGAATGTTTATGTAGAAGCTAGATAAAAACTTTGCAGGATTCTCTGAGGCTGAATTTTTTTAATAGTCTTACTGCTGTTGCCCGCGACTTCGTTCGCGTCGTCTTTAGTTTAGAAAAAAAATCTGGATAGGGATATCCCAATCACCATATGTATAAAGCGATAGGTATATGATATATGTATATCTTTCGATATATAAAAACTCGTATTACTAAATACCATTCAGTATAAATGTTAGGAAAATATACGATGACTTTCTTAATTTAGGCGTATTGTACTTTATTGTCGGGTAAGATTTAATTGATGATAGTGAAATTGACCCTTATGGTCACAATGAATTCTACTTCTCGTGATATATGCAAATCCAGAATGTAAAACAAATTATTCTTGACTTTGTTCGCGCTCCTGATTAAAACGGCAGGCAGCCCCCCCCCCCCCCCACAGGCGCAAGGCACAAGAAAGGTTTGCTTAGTTTGGTTAGGACTAGATATTTGGTGTAATTGTTAGAACAAATTACTTATTTATTATATAAATATGTCTAGCCATTATTTGTCGCCTAGACAAGCTTTGCTCAGTTTGGGCCAAGTTATTGATGTGATTATTTAAATAATTTAATTTAATGATCTGCTAAATAAGAATATAATTTTTTTTCAGTCTATTACGACGTTCCGGCCATCATCAACCTAGTGGATATAGTAAATATCGGTGCCTATGATTACTACACGCCTGAAAGGAACCCTAAAGAAGCTGACTACACTTCTCCATTATACACACCTCAAAACCGCAACCCCCTACTCAATGCTGACGCTGCCGTTACATACTGGTATGTTTTACATTTTTCATACTTGATTGTCTCTACTTAGTAGGTAGTCTCTTATTTGCTTTATTGCACAAAATTAAGTGTACTAAAGGTAGGGTTGATTGCATGCAGTATTTATTTACCAGTCAACCTTTGGGCTAAGCAGAAATCTGCTGTGGTCTTTGTAGCACCAAAAGGAATTTAACGGGAGAAAAAGGCGATTCTATCAGTACTTACCTACTGATATGAATGAAATAAAAATGAAAAAATTAAGGAGTAATTAGAAATACTTCAAAATAACAATGTTTATACATTTCGAGTATAAAATTTATTTGAAAAAATACGTAACCGTCTTACGTTATGCACGTTTATTCAGATCTCACACTACAGAGAAGGTAAACATCATCACACACATTTTTCTTAAGACTAGTGAGTTAAATGGCCTCATAATACCTATTTAATCAAGTACTTACATAGAGTAAATTTATAAGGTTATAATATAACCAGAAGTATTAAGATTTAACCTACTTACAGATTATTAATCTGTGCTCCTGGGCTCCTGGCAGACTTCATTGTACTTCTCATTTATGCTGACTTATAAAGATACTGATAAAGAATATTGCCTCACATCTATAAACTATTTGTACAAAGGCCCCTTCTAAAATCACATCTTCATCATCTTCATCATTAAAATAAATAAAATAAAATAATTAAAAAAAAATCTTAATCATTTACTAGGTACTCCTATGCAGATACCGTGTACTATAGATTAAATACTAAGTTGCATTAAGGGATGTCTTTTTAAGGACCTTATAATGTTTGCAAAGTTACAGAATAAAACAGTAACTTAAAAATTTTTATTCCAGTCGGTATTTTGATATTTGAGTCATTTATGCCCATTGACCAAAATGATGATTCGTCGATTCTTATTTGGTGTTCAGTCAGATGTTTCTAAAATGTCAGATTACTGGCTGGTACTAAAAATTATACTTTACAAGATTACGTCTCGGTTTCTGATCAGAATTGCAAGGGTTGAATAACCAGTAGTATGAATATAGCTACAGCATTTCATAAACTAAATTAATGAGTAAGCACCAATACATTAAGCCGCGCTGACAAAGAAAGACCTATTGTGTCCCACTGCTGGGCAAAGGTCTCTCCCAAGGCCTTCCATGTTTCCCTGTTGAGGGCCAGAGTCTGCCAATCCCTAGCATGGCTTTCCAAATCGTCACGCCATCGCTTCTTTGGACGTCCTCTGATAAAGAAAGACATAAAAAAATGATAATCTCGTTTTCGAATTCAAGCGAACAAGCCATATGTGACCCACATAGCCACATTTCTGATCTCATTATGCAATCTAAATGGTAGTTTATTGGTTTCGAAGCTTCGAGTCGTCTGTGTCAGTAGCTCACTTCAGCAAGATAACTTGTTTACTGGAATCTTTGTTTTAGGCTCCAACACGGCACCCCTAGCAACAAGATCGTTCTGGGCATCGCCACCTTCGGACGTACGTGGAAGCTAGATGGCGACAGTGAGATTTCCGGAGTGCCTCCTATCCACACCGATGGCCCCGGTGAAGCTGGTCAGTTCCATTTTATGTTACGTAGTAGGTACAATCGTCAATCGTAAAACTGCATATCGTATTAGTTCGCCAGTGACTATGGTACGGTATCATGAAATAATTAATGTAATCAATATCAATCAAAATGACTGACGGCAAGTACTTTGTGAAACATGAGAAAAATGCCTGATACAAGTAGTTTAAAATTTGTGTAGAATTGGACGAGAAACTTTGGAGTAACGTAATTAAATGAATATTAAGGTAATATTTTTTGTAAAATGATATATTTACTTTACTTTACTTTAATCTCGTGAAAAGGTTTTTTTTGAAATTACATATTTTATCAGTAACACGCTTTACGTTAGAATATGTAAATGGGTAGTAACTTAGTATGCAAAAAAATCACTGACAAATCTGTATGCACAGCAGTACTTACTATCTATTATAACACCAGCACTAGGTCTATCTAGACCACAGAAGTTACTTTTCTTCAACTCAAAACATCCTTTCACCTGATTCCAAAACTTATTGTCTTACGTTTATATACGTTTACGAACAAAGTGGAAAAAATCCTTAGTGGACGTACGAACGCCTTAAGCGGAAACTTTACTTTGATTTAATTCGTTTTCCAGGACCATACACTAAGATTGAAGGTTTACTGAGCTACCCAGAAATCTGTGCCAAGCTTATAAATCCAAACCATCAAAAAGGCATGCGTCCTCATTTGAGGAAAGTGACTGACCCAAGCAAGCGGTTTGGTAAGTGTTACTGTTTACTAACGTTATGTAGTTGGTCTAATCCCTTATGGCTAGTGGGTTGGCTGAAAGATGTCTTCTTTCAGCCTTGCTTCGAACGTTTGCTCTGAAATTAGCGCTTCATTTAAATTTTCAGACGTGGGACTAACTAAGGACGAAGATTTATCTCATTTGTTTGGTTGGTACTCATTTTTAGTAGGCTTTGTTGTCTTAACATTTGGGTGGGAGTCTGCACTGAATATAGGGTCCTATTGTATTGTTTAACTAAATTTAGCTAGCCGATTAGTTGTTACGGGCTGTATGGAAAATTAAGCAGCTTTTTTTTTCGATGATTTTAACTGTAATTTGAGCAGTAGTGTTCTAATGCTCAAATTACTTATACTTTGGGACTAGCACGATGTTAACTAATAAAATAGGGTCTTAAATATATTTTTTCATTTATGTAAAAGTATTATGATTATCGATACATATATTTAAACGTATCAACACATTGTCTAATCTGGTTCTATGGTTTTGGAACTTAATGTTTGTTTGTCCCGTATGCGTTTCATGGCCATTCATTTTTATTTTTTTTAATTAGATGACGAATAGTATTTACAAGATTAAATTCAATTCAAATTCAAGTGCGTTTATAGCAAATTAACTGCACAACTAAGCAAAAATAGTTTTAGGTAAATACGACAATTCGGCTTCAACTTCTAGGGGTATTCACAGTCTAAAATTTTTCTCAACGCTGCTTTCTAACTTGATTCATGATTTCGAATTTAACGATTTAAATAATATTTAATTTTAAACATTACCTATCATCAATTTAACTCACGGTCATAATTATAAAATAAATATAGCTCTTGCGCTTATATACGCTGTATACAAGGCTCAATAATTGCACTTTTGTAATACTACGCTACTACTACACGAATAATAATATGGTACGTTTGACAAAAAACAGAATGATGTACAATAACTATTTTGTAGGTACTTACGCGTTCCGCCTCCCCGACGATGGTGAAGGAGGTATCTGGGTGAGCTACGAAGACCCTGACACAGCTGGGCAAAAGGCTTCATTTGTAAAGTAAGTATAAAAAACCTAGTCATGCAAGTTGTTTTATTACAATGGTGAGAGTTCCTTGCGCTGCTTCTTCTCGGCAATAACCCAAAAACTGTCCTGAAGCAGTTGTAGGATAAAAAGAATTGGAAGTGAAAAGTGTGAAAGTGCCATTAATGGCCCATCTGCAAAAAAAAAAAAAAATTCTGACAAATTGATTGTATTTATTTTACTCGTATTATGTACAGTAAACGGCAGGTCAACCGACCTAAAAAGTTAAAGTGAGGTCATTGAAACGATTTCCAACTTTAAGTCCGTCATGAGACCAGTAGAGATAGTATAGAGAGTAGAGATCAGTATCAATTGATAAAATTTGAAGTTTTGTGGTAGGTTCGACGATCTGTTGTCTGTACCTACCTACCTACATAATATGCAAATGAACGTTATTCTTAAAAGCTGAATATTCTTTTATGAGGGCAATCTTATAACATCTTATCTCCATTGCAGGTCAAAGAATCTGGGAGGCATCTCAATCGTCGATTTGTCATTGGACGACTTCCGTGGTCTTTGTACTGGCGACAAGTACCCAATCCTTCGAGCTGCCAAATATCGTCTTTAATTCCTATAAATGTAAAATCATGTTATACTTACTCAATACACATATTTTTGTAACTTGATAAACAAGATAAAACTATCATGCATCGGTACTAATGTAATCACCACGATGAGGATGAGGTGCGTCACTATTCGTCAATCCAAAACCCGTCAAGACAATTTTTTTAAAGTTCTTTGTGATTCTGCTCGTCACAGCCTAAAAAGCCTACCGGAGTATTGATAAGCTGGGCGCAGGGTAGTGCGTTTAAAAACAAAAACAGATAAAACATAGCGTCGCTTCGCGCTGTAAGCGGCTATAATCCGGATAGCTCGTTGAGGGCCTAGTCTCATGAATATAATACCTATGTAGTTTCTTTATAGTAAAAATGTGACGTAAGTACGTTAAAATAGTAAAATGCGTTAAGTAAGAATAGTGCTGAATGAATGACTTCAGCTTTGTAGTAATATTTTGAGGATGTATAGTTCTTATTATTATTAATGTACCTGTTTTTTTTGTCCTCATAGAATTCCCACTGGTGGGGTTGTTAATTAATTGACAAAAATCGCGATCGATTGCACATATTTTTCTGCTGAATAAAAGATGCATGCATAAAACGAAAGTGTTTTTATTTTTAAATCATTCGAAAACTTTACCTGAAAAACTAAAACCGAAAGTTTTTATCTGTCATCGGTTGAATGGCTAATAAAATGTGTCCTATTTATTGACCACCAGCGCGTTAAATATATGACTAGGCCGGTAGTGAAACAAATAACACTACGATACGAGTGACTAAACTGAACTTCGACACGTTTCTTCAACACTACGCTACTCACGACAATTTGTGATTCCGACATGACTATTCAGACACTACGCCACTCCGACTGTATGGTATACCGACCTTAGCGTCAGAATCAGCCCTTAATCACTGATCAGGTAAAACTTGCCCTTAATAGGCTTTCAGTTATTTTAACAAGACCTTTACACATTACTTTCGGAGTGGAGTCATGTCGGTATAAGATACTGTCGAGTGGCGGCGCGGTGTCTTAGTAAAGTCATGTCGGCATTAAATATTGTCGGAGCAGTGTAGAGTCGAAGCAAAAAGTTTTAACGATATGGTCATTTTAAGGTAGCCATCATGAAAAACAGCTATTATATAAAATAGTCGGTCACTTCGTGAACTGATCAATTCAAGATCAGGCGGCTTTGACAGTGACAATTGCTTCATAGCGATGCAAGGAATTTAGAAGTACAACTTACTTATAAATTCCTCGTAGCAATGAGATTCTAACGTAGTGTTTTACTTGATCAGTGGATGAGATATCTAATTTCGTCATCGCCCTGAGATAATGAAAACCATTTCCTATTGGTAACACTGTTATACCTTAGATCAGCGGTTCTCAATCTTTTTTGGTGACGGAACCCTTTTGGATAGCAAAATACTTGATGGAACCCTACAATAAATCAATGGTTTTTAAGTGTATTTTTTATTAATAAGCATAATTAGAGTACCATGTAACAGTTACTTATTACTTACTTACATAACAAGTATAATAATAAATATAACATTGAAAAAGAAAAAAAATCTAACTAATGGGATGTATGAAACTGTTTTTTATTTTTCATCAATTGGTTGATATCAGGTTTCATAGAGGACAGTTGAAGTCTCATATCAGGTTCGGCGTCCAGTCTATTGCGGTATTTTGTTTTCGTGGCTGCATAGGTTGAGAATCCTGTTTCGCACAAATATGTTGTTGGAAACGGGAGAAGAATATTCAAAGCCATTTTGGCAAGCATTGGATATTCATTTCGGATTCTGCACCAAAAATCGTTGAGAGGCGTCGTTTTGAACAGTGACTCCATACTTGTGTCAGATGACATTTCTAAAAGAGATTCATATATCTCGTTTGACATACTTTCGGGCTTTTGTAAGTTGGGTAAAAAAGGATTATGAATCCATGAATTCAGTTTCATTTTTGTATTCTGTTCTTCAGGAAAATACTGCTCAAAAGATGCGCGCATCGAAGTGAGATATTGGACCAATTCTTCAAATACATCATCTTGAAATATTTCTGAGTTGTTATCGCCAAGAAACTCACTGAGTGACGTAAAGCTTTCTATTTCTCTATTTCCAACGCAAATAATCCAAAAATCTAATTTTCTTTTGAAGGCAGTTATTTTGTTACAGGCCTGGAACACTGTTGTCTGTTTACCTTGCAATGATAAATTTAATTCGTTCAGTTTCTGAAAGATATCCGCCATAAAAGACAGTCGGAACAACCAAGTTTTATCATACAAACGGTCTTTCAAATTAAAAGAAGTATCTGAAAGAAACATTTGTAACTCGGCTCTAAGTTCAAATAGCCTTGTTAAAGTTTTACCCCGAGACAGCCATCGCACTTCTGTATGGAGCAGCAGTGTTTTATGTGTGCTGCCATAATCTTCACACAATAATGAGAACAATCGGGATTGTAGTGGTCGTGATTTGATAAAATTAATTATTTTTACCGCTTCATCCATAACTAATTTTAGATTGGACGGCATTTGCTTCATCGCAAGTGCTTGTCTATGCAGGATACAATGGCTGGAACTACAATTAGGCGCTTTATTTTTTATTCGTGACACTACTCCTGCTGTTTTACCCGTCATCGCCTTGGCCCCATCTGTACAAATGTCAATGCAATCGTTCCAACTGAGATTATTTTCCTCAAAAAATATATTTATTTTATTAAAAATTTCCTCTCCGGTAGTGTTTGTGGGTAGAGGTGAACACATAAGCATGTCTTCTTCAAAAGAACTTTCACATGGATATCTCACGATAACCAGCAAGATAGCCAGACCAGCGACATCAGTCGACTCATCCATTTGCAAGACGAATTGTGTTTTTTGTAGACGTGTAACTAGTTCTTGTTTGACGTAGCTTGCTAGATCATGAATTCGCCGTGAAACAGTATCGTTAGATAGCGGCACAGTAGAAAGATGCTTTGCAGATTTTTCATCGAGCATGCATTTTGTTATGTCTAATACACATGGTTTTATTAAATTCTCAGCGATAGTGTGCGCTTCTCCTGCTTGTGCAATGCGATAGCTAACTAAATATGATGCCTCCGTGGCCTTTTCATTGATAGTTTGGGTTACATGCATCATTGTTTTTTGACTTTCCAATAACTGTTCTTTTTTACGTACAAAAAATTCTTTATTCTTGTCTTTAGACTCGGGGTGTACAGTTTCTAAATGTCGGCGCAACTTGGCAGGTGCCATGGAACTATTAGGAAGCAGTTTACTACATAACATGCAGAGAGGTGAGCCGTTGGAATCAACAAATCCAAAACTGATATATGATTCATCATACTTCCTTTTTTTCGCCTTTGAAACCGTGGAACTTGACGTCGTTGCATCATCGTCTGGATCGGTAATTGCTGTATACTCCACGCGGACTGCTTTTGAACATTCGGCTTCGTTGGAAGATGTTGTTGCGACACGTTTAACGCCTTTAAGCCAACGTTCCATTCTTTCAGGATGGTGAGGTTAAAATAATGCACGGTCGTTACTGCGTAGAAGAGTTTAGCACTTTAGTCCAAAGAAGAAATGTACAAAACTGATACAATCAGAAAACAGCAGTAGAACAATACACAATTTTTTTCTAGCAGGTAGGTACTTATCGCTCCGAACGCTAATCGTCGACTGACTAGTGTCAAGGCTTGATCATCGCTTTTATAGTCCTAGCCTCAATCTCGAACATTCTCAAAAATACTCGAGTCGGCGTCTTTGATAAATAAAAAGCCGATATAAAAATAGAAATTCAAAAAATGTGGTGTAAGCAATCTCGACTTTACGTTTTGAAGTTAAGAGCCGAAAGTCGCTTGTTCACAATTATAGCGTCTAATTTCAAAGGCGGGATTTATCAAAGGGATTGCGCGGTCACAAGTAGGTATCGGCGGTGGCGGCATAGTAAAATTGTTCGTGAATCGTGATACGCCGCGACAGAACGGTCGACCAGAGAGAGGTGTTTTGATTTTTTTTTCTAACTTCTTGCGGAACCCCGACAGGGGTATCGCGGAACCCTAGGGTTCCGCGGAACACACTTAGAGTATGGCTGCCTTAGATCGAAATTGTTTTTCGTGAAAAAAAAATGGCTATAGTATCGAAGTCAAATGTCATTATTTAGCTGTCAATGTCAAACTCAAACTGATGATCCTAAATAGCTTCTTCGCAATTATTTCTAACATAAAAATTGATACACGAGTACGATCAATTACAAAACAATGTTTAACTCTGTTGGAGTTTTTGGAAATTAATATTTAATCAATCGAAGTAAGTATGCGCCGTTGTTAACGATATAATTCTTCATTCTATAGGCAGATCATTGATCCCTTTGGAGATAATTCCCTTTGACCTAATAAGTACTTGTACGTAGTACTTATAAATTCCTTGACGGTTACTGAGTACCATGAAGGTGTTACTTAGTACCAAGGAATTTGTACTTAGTACCTATTTAAAAAAATCTTGCTGAGTACCTAGAAGTAAGTATTTAACTAAGTACCTATTTATTTTTTATATAACTGATTTTTTTAAAAACCATGACATGATATTACAGAAAACTTTTTACGGCAGAAGAACCAGAAAAAGTAATCTATGTGTAGAACTGCCTTGCGAGTCTTGTGTTTTTTATGTTATGTTTTGATGGGATTGGTTTTATAGGGTCATAAAAACAAACACTAATTATATTTCTTTATTATTTTTAAATAAATAGGTAGTATTAATGTAGTTTATACAAAAATAGATGAAAAAAGTCAGAACATTGTTCTTTACGTAATAGACTAAAGGGAAACCTGTACCAAGTACGAAACCCTCTCCATGCGAGTTCAACTCGTACTTGACCGGTTTTTTTTTGTGATGACAATATGGAGGTAAAATTGTGTACATAATGAGTCATAGGAATCTTATGTCAAATCTATCCATATTGATTAATAATAAGAAATAAAAAAAATGATTTGTTTGTAATTAATATCAAAATAACATTGTTTGTTGTGACACTCTCTCTTTTTCCTTGGTCCCTCACTGATGAGGATTGCGACCACATACAATGTTCTTCCACAGACTGGGATCATACGCTGTGTGACCTCACGATGCATGTTTCCGCCCACCGTCTTCCTTACTGCATCTGACCATCTCGTAGGTGCTCTACCCCGAGCACGTCTGCCTTCCATTTAGTCCTAAGATTTTTTTTCTTCAGGTAATTCAACAACACCACGCGGCTCTCTAGTATATGCAGAAGTACCTACCCTTCGTTTCTTCGGACACAATACATTATGCAATCTTCTACTCAGTTTCATGATGGTTATACTCCTACATGTAAAAATAGACAATGAACAATTATTTAAGTTTGTGAAGCCGCTACTCGGGGTTATCCTGGTAGGGACCTCGTTGTTTGGCAAGGGTAGTAGTGATGACGTCGTCCAGGTACACGATGCGTAGAAACTAAGTAATCAGGAGCTTATTGGTTCTTAGAGGAATTTATTCAAACAAAAAACGTGGATACAAATATTGCAATCACTTGGTTGCTTGTATGCGCACGAAGTGGGGGAGGGGGGGGGGGTCGAATGCGAAATACCGAGCGAGAGGCACGAGTAGGGACACCACGAAGTCTCAAGACTTGGGAACTAAGGGCGTACCACTACCTAGCGCAGACACTCAGTGAGATCGGAATCGCCTTACAAATGTATTGCAGGTGTCTTATACTATTGGAGGACCGTGGGTGTTTGCGCGCGTCAATCGACAGCCAGCGCCATCTATTGCATAGTAGTGGTAGTAGTAACCTGGGGTCTTATTCGATTGAAAGACGTTGGGTGTTGGCGCGAGTCAAACGACATTCAGCGCCATCTAGTGCGTAGTAGTATAATGGTTCGATACTTGACTACCATAGTGATAAGGTGGTGTTTGTTTTAAGGTTTAATGCTTTATGGCATAATGATGTGGTGTTACAGTCTCCCCCATCAGGTTCCGACGTCGCCCCGACGAGGAAGATGGTTTTCAATTTTTCTTGGGGCGGCCCCGGCCTCGACGTGCGGGGTTTGTTCCCTCTCTAGGTTTAGGGTTTTCCTTTTTCGGTCTACCCCTCTTTCTTATAGGTTGCACTGGTGTAGGCAAAGATGCCTGTTCTCCCAAATAAGGCGTCAACGCAGATGAATGGTAAATTCCCATTGGTTCCTTGGTTGTAGGATTGGCTATCATGTAGGATGCTGGGCCAGACTGCTTCAAGATCAAGTATGGTCCATCTCTTCTGGGTGCTAATTTTGAGCTGTATCCCTTAGATGCGTTACTGAGCGTGTGTAGTGTTACAAGGACAAGGTCCCCTATCAAATAGGTTGGGCTCTGTCGGCGGCTTTGATCGACGTAGTCTTTTCTCTTTATCTCTTTACCTTCCTGTATTTCTCCTGCACGCTTAAACGAGTCCGCTAACTGGAGTAGTTTAGGTGTAATCTCAGGAATGAAGTTTTTTGATATTATGATTGCTCTCAAGTCGTTCTCAGTGTCATCAGGGGTCCTGAGTTCTCGCCCAAACGTAAGATACGCAGGGGTATACTCAGTTGAAGAGCAAGTTGCGCTGTTCATTGCAAAACGAATACACGCAAGCTGTTGGGATCTCTGTTTCTACGCTCAACAGGATTCGCTTCCGGGTGGTAGACTGGTGTAAATGAATGTTTGATTTGAAGACAAAACGTCACCTGTTGCATTACAGCACTGACGAACTGTGGTCCATTGTCACTCGTTAATCGTCTCGGCATGCCATATCTTAAAAATATCTCATCAATTAGCACTTTGGCACACGCCTCTGCGGATGCAACCTCCAATGCAAACAACTCTATCCAACGGGTAGCTATGTCCTCTACGATCAATATCCATGTCTTTCCATCGACTGATGTAAGTAAAGGACCAAACAAATCGAACGCAACTACTTTAAATCTCTGATTCACCGATGAAGTTTGAAGGAGGCCTGGTGTCTCTGGTCGTCGTTATTCGTCCCGCCCTTGTCACAATAAATTTGGGTTGTAGGTCTTTGCCCGAGCGGGAAGCCACTTTAGATGTTGTGGGTCGCTGGTGAGCAAAGAAGGCCACTAAGTTGGAGCGCCAGTTGTGAAGCCGCTACTCGGGGTTATCCTGGTAGGGACCTCGTTGTTTGGCAAGGGTAGTAGTGATGACGTCGTCCAGGTACACGATGCGTAGAAACTAAGTAATCAGGAGCTTATTGGTTCTTAGAGGAATTTATTCAAACAAAAAACGTGGATACAAATATTGCAATCACTTGGTTGCTTGTATGCGCACGAAGTGGGGGTCGAATGCGAAATACCGAGCGAGAGGCACGAGTAGGGACACCACGAAGTCTCAAGACTTGGGAACTAAGGGCGTACCACTACCTAGCGCAGATACTCAGTGAGATCGGAATCGCCTTACAAATGTATTGCAGGTGTCTTATACTATTGGAGGACCGTGGGTGTTTGCGCGCGTCAATCGACAGCCAGCGCCATCTATTGCATAGTAGTGGTAGTAGTAACCTGGGGTCTTATTCGATTGAAAGACGTTGGGTGTTGGCGCGAGTCAAACGACATTCAGCGCCATCTAGTGCGTAGTAGTATAATGGTTCGATACTTGACTACCATAGTGATAAGGTGGTGTTTGTTTTAAGGTTTAATGCTTTATGGCATAATGATGTGGTGTTACAAGTTTGATTTAATAAAAATTACAATTTAAATGCGAAGCTAGGCAGGTAAGTTCCGCTACCGTGGTGGGATGATTCCAGGCGACTCAGGTATCAGCACTGGGATGTGCGCTCTAGAGTACGGATAGTGCAGGATCGCGTTGGAGCGTCGGCGATCCTGAGTTCACTCACGTACCCTACGTGTTCTTCTGTTAGGACAGGACTTCGAGAAAGCGCAAGGTCGCTTTAGAGTATCGGTGGTTCTGAGCTGTCTCCCTGGCGTGACTCCGGTACAAGAAAGGCTTCAAGACTTTTTCAGGTTATAGGCTTTAAGACTTTTTCAGATTTTCGGCTTCAAGACCTTTTCATGGTTTCGTCTACTTGTACTCCCTTTGCAAGAAAATTATAGACTGTCCCATATTGGTGCAAGCGTGTTTTTTAAATAAATCTGGGCATTTTCGAAGCTTCAATTCCTTTAATGATTTGAAAAGTGTGATCGCTCGACTTGATAAATATATATGATGATACTTATGTATGATAATAAAACGTAAGTACCTAAACATAGTAGTATCTAGAATACTACAACATATAATAAATTACTTTACGTAAATATCTTATACAACAGTTATACTATTAATAAGAAGACAAATTAAAAATTATCACTCCATTGACTTATATATTATGTAAATACCATTAAATACCTTTGTTTGAATGAGTATTAAATACTTAAATCACTACACACGTTTCAGTCAATGAAAACTTTTCTTAAATTGTCTATGGTCATTATTAATGTTGATGCCTTTTGCGATGTCTTTGTTGATGTCATAGTACTTATAGTGGCACGTGGTACTTATAAATTCTTTGGTTGATGTGGTACATTGATTGTTATTTGTCTCTGGTCATTGGTTTTGGGCTATGAAAACAAATACAAAAAAAAGTAACTTATGTCAAAATAGTCAACATTATTTTGATTGTTTCGTACATTTAAATTATACATAAGTAATGCTTTCCTATCGCTCTACTAATTTAGTAATTTACCCACGATTACTTTTACCGAAAGCAATATTTGCAACACACTCGCCCCTGTGCCCAACCAAAAAAACGAAGGCCGATGCAGCGAAAGGTGGTGTGTGCCCAGGATCTGGGGAATCCAAGAAGGGAGGGGCAGTAAGTGGCGGTAGCAAAGGGTCAGGCTTGAAGCGTATTGAATCTGGTAAGGTGAGATTAGGCTTCATTCCTGAAGAATGGTTTTTATTTTTTCACCCAAAAACAGGCGTTTCTGGCCCATATGTATTTGGCATTGTGCTAGCAAACTACTTAATGAGTAAGGAAATCTTTATTATGGAGCACGAATACTACAGTGGCTTAACATGGGTAGTTGTTTTATATTTCGTCTCTACTAAATTCGGCCCTGGCATTGGTGCTAGTTTGGATAAAAATGTAGATGCCATAGCAGCAGAATTTGAATCCAGTAGAAAAGCTGAAACTGCCGGATATGAGACAATAATTAAAGACTCTAAAGATGCTCAGACAAGAGCAGAAGGACAAAAAGTACTTATGGATGCTAAAAAAGAAAACGTGGCTATGCAACTTGAAGCAGCGTATCGTGAGCGGTTTATGCTTGTATACAGATCTGTTAAAGGTCGCATGGACTATCATGTGAAACGGTATCAGTCCGAGGCTCGAATACATCAAAAGTGGATGATTGGTTGGATATTAGAGAACGTGAGGAAAGCTATAACTCCTGATTTTGAAAAACAAGCATTAGACAGTGCTATTCGAGACTTAGCTGCTGCTGCTGGTCGAGCACAATGAGATACTCTTTTTAAACCAAATGGTTGTTATGTATTTCGTGTTGTCAAAATTTATCAAAATTTGTACGTGCTTTTTATCTTTATCAACAAACTACGAACTAGTTTTATTACACAAATAAAAGTACTGGTGGAAGTTTATAGGCTCTTATTTATTTTATGACACGTGTGGCCTCAAGATTACATTGAATAAATGTCTAAACCTTATGTAAAAAGTTTTCGTATATTTTATTAAATATGTCACGTAATTTTCTTAGTTTTATCTACATACATATTGTTTTCTTCTATTCCTCTCAACAGGCGTCGAACAATACGGTCAAGGAAGGTAATGTAACATAGTTGTTCTTGTTTGAGTTTTAGAGATTAATGTTTTGCTTGATCCACTTAGTTGGTAGGTATTTTACTATGGTTTTGTGATAATTAGTAAAACAAATACTTAATTCAAATTCTATTTTATATAGACGAGTTTAAATTGGACTGGGATGTTTGGTGTAAGTATCAGCCAAATGCATATGATTGCGATGGAAGAGGAATAAAGGAAAGGTATGCAATTGTTCATTGTTATTCTTGAATATCCAAGTAGTCGCTATAGTACAAGATTTGCGTCGTTTGGGGATACATAAATGCCATCAAAAACACAACTTGTAAAAAAAAAACTTCTGAAATTTCTGATTTGATCTCGCAAAGAAGCACCGAGCATAGCCCATTCCATACTATGCTGGGCGACCCCGACCTTTCTAATTAGGCCCATAGTGACAGGCCACGTTTCAGTTCACTTTTAACAATATTGTCAATTAAGTATCTATTGTTGTTTGTGTAGCGCCTGTGCAGAAAAAGCCCTAAAGACAGGTCGCAACCCAGGTCAATGTAAACTGCCAAGTGCCAAGCCACCACTTGTTATTTATGTCAGATGCCATTTTATTTTTGAAGTGAAATTTAATCATTCCAACGGTCCTATTCAGAGTGTTTGTTACCCGTCAATAACTGTATTATATTAATTCCATTTCCTTAGGTTCTACTACGACCTTAAACTGGAAGATTGTAAATCTGCTCAAGTTGGGTCGTGCCGTCATAATAAAAATCAATTCGCCTCAATGACCGATTGCCATTTCTTTTGCGGCGGCAAGTATCATATTTTGTAATACACAACATAATAATAATATGGTTCAACCATTTTTCGGTGTATGATTGTGCTCATGAAATGGAACAAGTTTGCCGAAGAAATTAGAAAAATTTCAGCTTGTAATGGGCCATAATTATTTGTCTTAACTAGACTTTGGAAAAGTTGTATACATTATTATGGATAAGCACTCTCATACGCTGCAATATGGCAGTACTTTTATGTAACATATAGTACAATGTTTTACATTAATACTAATTACTCGTATGCAGATAAAGAATCGCATTAAAAAATGAAAATCACCATAGGTGTCAACAAGTTTCCCATACGATATCAGTGCCTCGAGTTTTTAAAGTTTATGTATATTTTTCATTTTAAATAGACGTATAGAACTTATGCCTATCTAAGTGTATGACAAATGTCACTTAAATTTATTTTATTCTTTTTAGTTGACTTTTTACTCAAAAAAGCTTGTCTTTGAAAAGTTTTTTTAATTTTTTATTTATTTTATAAAATTTATTTAAGCTGTTGCTTCTATTGTACTAGTCGCTGTACTAAAAGAAATGTTTGAGAAAATTATGTCACTTTTGTGTCACTGAAACTACTTTTGTTGGTTTATGATCAAATAATGATTTTAATTTTTATGCAGAAGTCGGCCACCTTCAAATAAAAACTAACTTGTCTGAAAAAGTCTACTGTCGGTTTCAACCTGATTTCGGCCAATGCAATAGTTACTACCCTATGTAAGTATAATTCGACTGAAACTTCGTATGATTTTTGTATACTTAAGGCACTGCGCAAACGTAGACACTTTATAATAGACACAAGAGACACACATCATAGGAAACCTTAATTGCTGTGTCCGGTAACTGTAAACGGACACAGTCACCGGATTAAGGCAAACGTAAACACTTTTATGTATTGTGCTGTATACAAGCTAAATACTAATTACATATCAACATGAAATCTACCACCACTTTACACACACGTTATCTAGGCCAATCAAAAAGTATTCGGTGTGAGCAACTTATAACTAAAAGTGATCAGTTAAAGACACAAGCAACGTTAATAAATAAATCAACCATAGAATTGTACGTGTGTCGCAAACGTAGACGAGTTGCACACATTTCAGTCGGTGTCTGTGTCCTGTGTGTGAAATAAATCCCAGTTGCCACCAGATATGGCTTAGTAATGGTTTAGTGGGAACGATTAGGAATTTTAATCGATTTGTGCAATCCCAAATGTCTCCAGCCAGAGGCAGAGGAGAGAGAGGAAGAATAATAGTAAGGCAATTAAAACACGGCGGTGAAGCGGATCTCAAGTTGCATAGGCCTCTATTAAATCCGCTGATACCAAACACACGTACACCGCCCGACCGCGCGGTCGAGCAGTGTCCTCGCCGCCACCGCTCCTCCGCACGGACGGCAGCGCCTTAATATCTCGAAAACGGTGCGTCATAGCTCAAAAATAACAACATTTTGGCCCCCGTAGACCCCAGTCTCCGTCCCCGGAACACGTTAACAGCATTTAAACTAAACTAAAACAGACCTTCATCGAGGTTTGAAACTATGTCTCAAAATTAGAACAACAATATTAAGAGTAAAATGATGTATGCTAAATAAATGGTATTGTTTAAAATTGAAATTAAAATAAAAATTTACGAAAATTAGAAAAAAAAACACTAATAAGTACTAACTGATGTCAGCTCTTATAATTTATAGTTTAGTTAGTTTGATGTTAGTTCCTTTTAAAAAATTGTTGTATTAATTGAGAAGTACATTCATCACTTCTTAAAGTTCCACTGCACCTTTCTGTTACACCCGGTATAAAGTCCTAATTTATTAGGTAATTTCTTTCTGGGGGGTATTCTATTGCTCAAACACAACAACTTTATATTGAACACAGAAGTCTCAAAAAATATCTATACAAACTGAGGCCCAATTCTCGTAATTTGACAATAGCCGCAAACCGGTGTCGATCCGCTCCCAGTAACATTACGATCACAAACGGTATTCTAGTAAACCCAAAAAATGCAATTATAGTTCGCAATGCGACTGAAAATGGAAGAAACTAATATACTTCGATATTTTTTTGCACTATTTTCAGTAGTATTGAGATAGTTTAGGTAATTTTACTTCAATTTAAAAGTTTACAAGAATACCGTTTGTGATCGTAATGCTACTCAGAGCGGATCGACGCCGGATTGCGGCTATTGTCAAATTACGGGAATTAGTTTGCTGGTTAGCGGTTTAGTATTAGGAAGTTATTTTTTTAATTTTGATATTCGTCATATTGTAATAGTAGAAGTTGCTATTGTTGAGCAGTAGAATCGACTTCTAGAAGGAAATTAACTGACTAATAATTAGAACCTTGAATAATAGAATTAACAACTTACCGTAGAGTCATATACCGTGAATAAAATACCGAGATTTGTCGCATTTAAAATCATCTTGTAAGATTTCATAGATAAATAAATCTAATAAAATCTTTAATAAGTAGCAACATGAAGTAGTACCCTTGATTATTTAGGCCGTTCCTAAACATCGCTAATGGTAAATAATTAATTACCTTCGTGTTCGCCTGCATGTGCACCGCAGCAGTAGGCGTAGCCTAGACGGAAACTTTCAGCGTACCTACTCGCGTCTTCGGCGGCTAATATCTGAAATATTCAAACGTTAACTACGTACAGCGGCGTATCACCCAGGTACGATTAAAACCATTTAGGTTTAGTAACATTTGCCCAGTATACGTCGATGGCTAAATTATTTCGAATGCCTTTTAAATAACGCGCAGTCATCTAACAGCAACGCTGAAAATATTTAGCTTGATGTCTTTATGTAGACTGTACCTACATAACTCACCGCGATCTCCGAATTGCGATGATTGCCGCGTTTAAGAAAGATACGTCACAACGTTTCTTTGATAAGGACTTCAATCATTCGAATCCACTCGTAGTCAAAGCCACCACATATTCCTGCCAAAAAGATGTCGATGTCAAATCCCGCCGACCGAGGAACGTTTTCGAGGATTCCGACGATGAGATCACCGCTTACAACAAGCGACTAGTACGAGCCAACTTACACTTCGGTACACAACAGCCAAACACTAACTAATACTCATATGCGCACTCGCCGGCGATTGCGAGGCCCCTCATACCATTTCGGCAGGCACACGTGCTTGGCCGCTTTTTACCTAGGACGACGGCCCAAGCCAAGGTCCGGGCCTACAGAGGCGCCCTTGAGGCCCAGTCCTTCCCCTTCGATCGGGCCACTAGATTGGAGCCTGTGTGGTCTGGTCTGCGTTTACAAACTAGTCTGTACCGTAGCCATGGATCACGACGGTGCTACTACTAGTTGGCTTCACCTCTTGGCCGGGTGGCCAGGTGGCCTCAGCACTTGACACGGTCTGATCGCGCTTGCTAGTACGGGGCCCGCACTTTTATTATACCCGTGCTCTAAGAATATAGTATTCGTGTGTTTTTGAAGCACTTACATGTGTCCCAATATTTACCTATCTTGGGTACCGTTTTGTTTGAAATACATACTAGCTTCTGCCCGCGACTTTGTCTATGTAGACTTCCAAATAGGACCAAAGACGATTAAATAATCATCCCACGGGAACACAAAAACGAGATAAAAAATTAATAACTCATTATCCTAGCCATCATCATCATCGTTTTAGCCATAGAACGTCTACGGCTGAACATAGGCCTTCCTCGTTATCCGAAGCTGAATTAATATACAAGGTGTAACTGAAATAACGCAAAACCTCTGAGGGGATGATTCTGGTGTCAAATTACAGCAATTTTTTCTGTGGAATCAACAACGCATTCTAAAAAAAAATACTTCGTATTCCTTTTGCGCGAAGCCGAGGAGGGCTCAGCTAGTTCATAATATAGGTGTAACTTTGTGTAATATTTTGTTTACCAAATATTTAATTTTAATCGTTTACATACCCAGTCTGTTAACCTCACTTGTTGTAACTTATTAACAATTGACTTACTACTTATTTAATCGAAATTTTTCAAGTTCTTTATTTTTTTACCCTATTTCTAACTTACGTATCGATTTGAAACTTAGTAAGTATTTGGATGATAATATAATAATTTGATACCATTAAGCTCATCTGATGAATGGTCTTGACATCGTCATCGGATCAGTTCATATTAGATAGTAGGTAGAAATATTCAATGAATAGGTACTAGTAACACCCTCATTTAAGTCATTTTGACAAATCGTTATGAGAGTGTGTTTTTTATTTTTAAACAATAATATTAAATGACTACTTCTCTTGATTGCCTAGTCTATTATTTTTTTTACAAACAACCATTCTTATTTCTAGGTGGTACTTTGATGTTTCAATCCGGACATGCAAAGGCTTCTCATACAGCGGTTGTGGAGGCAATCACAACAGGTTCCCCACCGCTCAGATATGTACTGCGGTGTGTGGAGGTGTTATTGAGTATGGTAACTTATACTAACGTGCGGTAAAATATAATATTGTCTAAAGTAACTTATTACTATTTTATTTATATTAAGTTAAGATAATTCTTGGTTTAATAAGAAACCAATAATAAATGTAGTACTTGGGTCAATTTCAACAAGTCCATTTTTTTTGTCATTACGGTGAACTTTTTTATTTATAACTTTTTTTGAAATAAAACCATGTAGTATTGTTATTTATGATATTGTTATGATTAATCTTTACTCGACATCAAATTGAGTTCATATACTTAGGAGATATAGTACTTTAAAATTTTGGTGTCACCGAAATTAAAGAATAGTTCACCGAAATGAAACTTCTCATCACCGAAATGAAAAACGCGAGTCACCGCAATTAAATTACTTATGCAGTCACCGAAAAAAACTAAACTGTTGCTGCTGCTGTAAAATGCTGCTATCCTAGTTCCATAATTACTTACCTACGTTTTGAAGAGTGCTATCACACAGTACAGGTTATCCTTTTCTGACTATACTATAATGGTATTGAAAGTATTAATTAAAATGTACCATACATGGATATTAACTTATTTAAACTTAAATTCATTTAGAAACGTGTGAGAATAAAACAACAAAAATAACAAATATATTGTAATAATCAACCATAAAAACTGAAAAGATAAAAATAATATCAACACATAAGTACCTAATCATTTACTTTTGGAGTCGGTGCTATCCGATGAGAGTTTGAATGTTTTCGTTTGCACCGACTCCAAAAGTAACTGATTAGGTACTTATGTGTTGATATTATTTTTATCTTTTCAGTTTTTTGAAGTCGGTTTACTTTTTTTTATAACATTTACTTATTTCATCTATTTTTAGTGATACATACAGTGATAATCCTCAACAATACGAATCTTTTCAGTGCAAACATAAGTTAACGGCTGAACACCGATTTCATCATCAGAACTTGATCAAATTTATATGGCACCATTCCGAAAGTATTCCCTTTCGAACAAAAAAAGAAGTATCGAAATCGGTTAACCTGGTAACGAATGATCGCTGAACATACATAAAAAAAAATTTAAAAAAAACAAAGATACTGACGAATTGAGAACCTCCTCCTTTTTTGAAGTCGGTTAAAAATATACAGGTTGCACCCTTTCCATGTTCAAAGGGTCCAAACTCTACAGCCTGCTGACTATCCGCGCAGGATTGCATTCTGCAGAATCATGTTAAATAAAATAAGGGAGGACCTGCAATTTTTCAATAAAATGTTGTGAACGGATGATTCCTCATGCCGGAAAGATGGATATCTCAACATCCACAATCTACATAGCTAGCAAGTAGAAAACCCACATTTGATGAGGGAAGATCGGTCCCAAGTTCAATTTAAAGTTAACTTGTGGACTGGGATTATTGGCGGACAGGTGATCGGGCTATATGAACATCCAGCTACACTGAATAGTGAAATTTACCTTAATTTTTTACAAAATGATTTACCCGGCATGCTAGGAGATATCAGTTTAGAAGTGAGGCGGAGAATGTGGCTTAAAAATGATGAGTGCCCAGCTCACTACGCAATAGTAGTAAGAAATTATTTGAATCAACACTACCCACAGAGGTGGATAGGCCGGCTCGGCCCTATTTTATGGCCACCCAGATCGCCGGATCTAAATCCCTTGTTTTTTTTTAATTGCGGATGTCTGAAAGACCTTGTCTACGCGAGACCAGTATCCTCAATAACAGAGTTGCGGACTCGCATACAAAATGCAGCTGCATACATAAAACCGTCTGGTTACGCGAGCCGCATCAAACATCTATATATATAAAAGAAGAAACTGACTAACTGACTGACATATCAACGCACAGCCCAAACTGCTGGTGCTAGAGATTCCAAATTTCGCATGTAGGTTTCTTATAAGGTCTAGGGGTGCACTAAGAAAGGGTTTTTCAAAATTCACCCTCTAAAGGGGAGAAATGGGGGCCCAAAGTTTGTATGGGGAAACAAGATTAGTCAGACTCTTTTATTCAAAACTTCACAGGAGTGAGTTCTCCTTACGATAAATGAGTAAACGTGTTTCAGATTTTTTGAAAAGTCAACTCCTAAAAAGGGGAAGGGGGCTGACAAAGTCTGAAAATCAACATGGGTATTGTTTCTATGGTTTATCGGGTCGCTGATTACGAAAACAACAACGATTTTAAAATGTAACGTTGCGGACGTGAAATTCCATCTCCCTTGTTGGGATGCGATGGGGTTGAAATATCTATCAATATGGGTGTAGATTTTATGGTTTTTTGGAACTTTGATTTTAAAATGAATATTGTGAACATGAAAATTCTTGAAATTATTTGTGCCAAATTGCAATCCAATTGGGCCAGTAATTTCGGAGCTAATCGGTTGTAACAGACGGACTGACAGACAGCCATACGTGATCCCAACACAAAGGTTCTATTTTTGCATTTGATGTATACCCGCGTTCAATCATATCATATCGTGTTTTGATAGTCATGCTAAAAATATTGTCTAGAAGTTTTGTTAGTTTTTTAAATTACTGAGTTTGACATTCATACTTCACTTAAAATCAAATCTAACGCGAGCGAAGCCGCGGGCAAAAGCTAGTTCTTTTATAAAAAGATGCCGGGCGTGTATCAGAGCGCAAGGACGCCAATTCGAACATTTATTGTAATTTTAATAAAAAAATAATAAAAACCAGACATAAAGTTTAAGAGATACAGAAAACATAAGCTTATTATACCTTTTCGAAAAATAGAATAACTAAGAATTTTTTTAAGTTAATGGGCACGATGAGCGCCATACATTTTTTTAACATGGTAGTTGACCAAACATGAGGAAAAATAATTTTATGTTTTTTTTGGAACATTGTTTTTTTGAAGCACTTCGTGATTAGCTAGCTCAATTTTAACCATTGTTATTGATAGCTAAACTATCCTTTTAGAAATAAAAAGAAACTGAATTAGAAAAAGTCCGTATTTGTAAAAATGGCACATTAAAAACTAACCGAAAGTGGCATTTAAAAAAAAAACTAACTCAATTATCTTGAAAACCGAGATATTTTTACTAAAGTCAAAATTTGAGATTAGAGAGGTCTTGACGAAACCTATCGACAGTTAAAGGTTCATCCATTGTTTCTGGGACAAGCTGTATATCTTTACAACTTTTTCAGATTCTTATTTTAAAAGATTTTAATTATTAGTTTTGATAACACAAAGATACTGTAATATACAGGGTGTAACGAAAAGGTGAAATAAAACTCTAAGGGGTTATTCTACGGCTAAATTACATCAACTTTTTCTATGGGACCAACATCGAAATCGCAAAAAAAATCACTTTCCCATACTAAAACGCCACCAGCTGGCATCAGTTTGTATGAAAACGTCAATTTTTTTTTTGAGATTTTGATGTTGGTCCCATAGAAAAAGTTGATGTAATTTAGCCGTGGAATAACCCCTTAAAGTTTTATTTCACCTTTTCGTTACACACTGTATAATGTAAAATAAAACAAACGTAGTCTCTTGTTATTTGTCTTCACAAAATCTTATTGTGTATTAGTCATTAATAAATCAGGTAGCACAAAAATCTATCTTTTGGATGGGGACACGACTCTAGCAAAAATATTTCGGAATTTAAACAACAAAGGTTAATATTTCGGAAACCGATCACTGAATCGAAAAATGGTCTTTACAACCTCGCAATATATTTGAAAGACCCATCTAACGATACCCCAAACGATGGGGTAGACTAAAAATAAATAATTCATCCCTTCTTTACGTGTAGGGGAGATACCCTAGAATTTTTGTTTTCAAGATATTATTGTACCATTCTGTCGGCGTGTTTAATGTTTATACTCGTGCAAAATTACAGCTTCCTAGTACAAACAGTATCTGTGCTAGGCCGTGGACTGACAGACGGACATGGCGAAAGTATAAGGGTTCCTTTTGTACCATTTTGGTACGGAACCTAAAAAAGTACGTGTTCAATATTTTTGAATTACGTTTAAAGTGGACTAATTATCATAATTTAGTCAGATAGCCTATTGCCCACGCGAGCAACAACTGAGATTATTCTTTTAACTAGTTGCTACATTTTAGTCCCCAAAACAAATATATTCCTTGTGCAACTAAAATGTAACAAAAGAAATTATGGTCTGTTTTTCACCGAAGTGAAATAATTTGTCACCGGAATGAAAAAAAAAAACACCGAGATGAAGATAAAAATCATCGAAATGAACAACTTCTCACCGAAATGAAAAAAAATCACCGAAATGATATTTTTTCTCATTTCGGTGTCAATTTAGGTCACCGAATTCACCGGAATGAGATCACCGTCATGAAAAACAGCAAATAGAAGTTAACACTACAAGCACAGTATTTATGATAGAAATAAATTGATACTACCTACTTGATCGGGCGACATTAAGTAAAAGTACATATATTTAATAAACATATCGGATCATTGGATCACAACTTTTATCCACTCACGTGAATGAAAAAAAAAGCGGTCCCAAGTCACCGGAACCCACTACTTACGTTTTTGGTGGGAACACCAGACAAGCAACACGCGTCCTCTCACATCAAGCGCTTAGGCGTCCCTGGTGCGCAAGTTTACTGCGCAGTAGCGAGAAGCTAGTGTTGTTGGATGCCTAGATATTCGCGTACAACGAAAATTCACCGCGGTGAAAAATCAAATTTGGACACGTGAATTTGTACTTACCATTCATTAAATACAACAGATTTTGTAATGAAGTTTCCGCAATAAAGTACTGCCACTATTTAGGATTTAAATTTAAAAAAGAAAATCCCTAAAAAATCAACTGTTTTTATTATATGATTAAAAGTATACTGAAAAACAAATTGTGCCGCTTCACCGGTATGAAAAACTTAGGTGTTTATATTTTTTTTTCCTTATTAGCGACAATCATAATGGAAAAATATTTGTAGGCTGCTGTAGGAGACAACATTTTTCATCTAAAAAAAAATATTACAAGTTAAAAGTGCCATCCTGCACTAGCAGTTTCAGCCATGCCGTTTACGATTTGGTGCTGGGAAAATCACCCACTTAGTAGTAGTGGGGCATATAGTACGTAGCCTCACGGCCGATGGGAAGCAATGTTTTGGAATGGAGGCCTCGTACAAGTCCACCCACAAGGTGGTCAGACGACCTAGTAAAGGTTACAGGAAGCCGCTGGATGCAGGCCGCTTCCAACCGTCCAATCTAGAAATCACAAGGGGAGGTCTATGTTCACCAGTGGACGTCCTATGGCGGAAATGATGAAGATGAATACAGCGTTGTTTCATCAAACTCTTGGATTTTGTATCTGAAATGCAAATATCCCCATTTTAATTCCCCAAAATTTAATTTATTATATCAAAGATTATATTTTCCCTCAAAAAATCTTTTGGATGAATGAATGTAGGTTCTGATGGGAACTAATAATAGCATTATTGTGAATACAAAAAATAAAAAAGCTTGAAATTTCATTTATACTTAATCAGTTTACTTCCTTAAAGAAGTTCATTCTACTACTTAAATACAACAACTTTACCTATTGCGTAAGTTATCTAATACCAGAGAGAAAATAGCAGGAACTCCATGACGGGAAACCGTGCCGGCAGGAAGTCCTGCAGAAAGATCAAGGAATCTGGCAGAAAAAACAAGCGCCACGCGTAGGAAAATAATTGGAAACAACAGAATATTGATGACGGTGAGAAGACAATCAAGAAAGCAATTTGTTGTTGAAGCAGGCGTAACCGTTTAAGGTCAAGACCAGCCAAGTACCTACCTGTTTCCATAGAAGAAGTCTAACAGGTGGAAGTTTTGCTTTTCCTGGATTGGAGCGAACCTTTTCCTGGGTGGCACGAGGACGTAACTTGAGTACGTACGACACAAAGCTTAGGAGGAAGAAGAAAGAAACTTCCATTATCCAACTAAACAGTAGGTCGAAAAAAATTATAAAATCAGGGTAAAAAAATCGTGTAAAGTTTTGTAAATTGGTACGGTTTAACCCCGAGGTGTCCAGATAAACATACTAAAAGTCCTTATAAGGATGGGGGCTGTGCTAAGGGTGTAGAGGTGTGTAAACATGGAAAAAGGAACCCCTTTTTTCCAGGTTTTTGCCCATATAGCGCATACCTATATGAATAGCATTATGATTACTTTTAACAAAATTTATACATAAAATGTCCTAGATCATATTCATTTTTACTTTACGATCAATAGTTAAGAAGCTACGACAGAGTGTTTACTGATGGTTTAAATCGCAATAAAACCCAAATTTTAACGAACAAATCATGTTTTTCAGGAACCAAAGTCATACATAAGTATGTCGTAAAAATTTCAAAGACATATAGTCATATACCTACATTTATCGTACCAAATAATACGACAATAAACTGTAAGGTATTTTTTGAATTACAGATTAAAACCCCATCTTTCGTGCTTCTTGGAACATTGTTATAATTCAGTGCCAAAGATCCTTTGTCTAGAGGATTGAGTGAGGCAGCAATGTCGTTAACATGCTAATTGCTGTTTATGTTAAAACAGGCTATTGTAGCCTACGCTGCAACTATTAACCAGAACCCTTCGCGAATTTATTATTACAAAATGAAACAAAGAACAAATATTTCGAGGCTTAGCGAAAAGGGTGGTAGGTATTTAGGTAACATTTTAAAGTTGGGATAAAATATAATTTGCGGCAACAGAGTCACTAAACTCCTATTTATGATCATAACAAGAAACATTGCAAAGTCATGGAATATTTTGTTTGCTTAAGTGACATAACGGGATTAGGTATTTCCCAAACAGATAAAACAAATTATATAATTCGCTAAACAAAAAGTTCTGCTGAAATAAATTAGTGCAAGTTGTCAGCCGTAGCAAGGGGCAAGCTGCATTGCTAATTTGCATGCTAATGACACTGAAGCAGACGGGGCCTGCCCATAATTCTCCTGCTCTAATTTAACAATTAACGCTAAAAATAGTTTGCGTTGACAGGTATACCGTCAAAAAATATAAAAAAATTGTAACAAAAAAATAATTTGCGAATAAGTAAGATGTGGGCTGCGCTCTGTGAACAAACAAATGACTAGCCGGACTCCGTGCACGGCAAGCGAATTATGTTCCAGCTAAGCGACGTGACCAGCGTGACATTTTAGATTTTTAGTAGTTGATATGTCAAATTAACTTCTTTCGTGTTCGATTTTCGAAGTCTGATGAAACACGCAAAAATAATTTAGGGCTTAAGGTACTGACAGACATCCTCATAAAAGAGCATGCTCAATGCAAGCTTATTACTGGCATGCTCATGTCACTGTTCACATTTGCTAGTAATTAGCACGCTTATTTATGAGCATGCTCAAAAATAAGCATGCAAACAACTGTTCACATGTGCCATTTAATCGCAAGCTATCAGTCAAAATGGAAACATATGCATGAAAATATAATAAAAACAGTGGTTACGTACCATAAAGTAAAAAAGTTAAGTATGCCTACGTCCTACTGGAGGGCACAGGCCTTACCACAACTATGTGGTGGTTTAGATCATACTCCGCCAGGCGGGCCCTGTGCAGATTGGTGGAAGGGTGTTGTAAGACCGCTTGGCATTGACTAAATCTTACTGCCAGATGTTATTAAGCCGCCCTAAGGTTTCTGACTAGGCTTCACGACTAGTATCACTAGTATCAAGCGATATTAGCCGGGACAACTTTTAACGTGCTTCCAAAGCATGGAGATGCTTATGATAAATGTCACTGATTATGGTTGAAATGGTCACCCATCCAATTACAACCGCGGCGAAGGTGGTTTAACTTTGTTAATCACTACCAAAGTGCTATTGCCAGTGTGCTACAAGCACCTCTAGAGTTACTAAGATATAAGATAAAAGAAGAGTTCCTATAATAGTATCAGTTCTATCCGTACAGACGTAACAAAACAGTGTTATTGCTTGCAACGCAATTGACATTATGTATATGACGACAGTGGGTAGAAGGATTCGTTATCAGGTCAGGTCACACATGGCGGAAAACTCAAAATAACATTCCAGTTAATTAATACAGACGTCTATTTTTAATATAACAAACGAATTAACAGAAAATAACTAACGATTAAACGGATGGATTTGGATTACTTGGTCGAGAAACGCGGCAAGTACGTTAGAATGACGCACTTACACAGTAACAACCGTTCGGGTCGGCGTTCAGAAACAGAAAGATGGCGGATATCTTATATTATTAATAGATAGTTCCAAAAAACTACGGTACAACGTTATTAATTCATATTTAAGTCAAACAATCTAATAAATTACTTGTCTATCGGATCTAATCCGACTTGAAATGGTTTTCAAGTTTTTGTATGTACCTAACCCAAAAATGGAATGTTGTCAAATGAAATAAGCATGCTTATATGCAACCGTGTTCAGACGTGCTTAAAGCAGCCCCTCCTCCACCCGCACAACAGGTAGCTTGCTCAAAAATCAAACGATGGTGGTTTTATGAGCATGCTCAAACTAAGCATGCTTATTACTGGCAATGCGTGTTCACACATGCCACTAGGTAGCAATTGCTACCTAGTGGTATGCTTTCGTGCCACTAATGAGCATGTGTGTCATTACCATTAGGGCTATACGCTTTGGAAATGAAATATCACAGCTACTAACCGTTAATGTCCGGTTCTACAAACAAACGCATTAACGCACGTCAGACGTCCTGCTCAAAACGTCTTAATTCTTAGAGTCCTCACAGACCTTAAATTCGTCACAGCATGTCCCTGTATGAACAAGCACCATGACGTGCGTGTTAACCATGCTTAGCTGTATCAAAATCTTCAGGCAACACACCGAGTTTCATAAATAATGTAGTATTTTTCGTAATAAATATTTATTCCGTTATTTTAATGGCGAGTTCTGTTATATTTACTGAGTAGGTAAAGATAAGTAATAATTGTTGGAATATTAGCCACTTGTTGCTCTGCGTGCTGCACCAGCTGGAACAGTCATAATTCATGGTCGCCAATGAATTTTCCAAATTGAAACTTTTCCTCGATAAATTAGTTTGCGATTGAATTTATTACCAGTTGTCACGGAAACTCACTGTGCGACTTGCAACTGGATCCCATTTTCCTAGATTTATTTTCTTATAAATTCAAATGTGTTGCCAATTTTTTGCGCACATAAAGATGGTCACTGCTGATTAAGTAGTAGTTATTTCTAATCTCTAATCCCGTTAAGTAGTTACGTCCTACATCCAAACAAATATTAATAATAAATATTTTTATAACGACCTTTTTTAAATTGCAATTTTGTATGTCATTCTTTACGTTAAAACGTAAACGCGTTAGTAATCTATTTTTCAAAACAAGCTTTGATTATAATCTTTTTGAACTTTGATTAAATGGTAAACTTGCGTCAAACAAATAGAATATTAAACACTTAATTGTGTGTCTGTTCAAAATTATACTTAAAATTCATATTTTACTTAAAATTATACTCAAAATATTAATTTCAAATAGGTATAATTTTGAACAGAGAAACAATCATGTGTTAATTAAATCTATTTGTTTGACGCAAGTTTAACACAGGATTGGCAACTAAGCGGAACCTATAACTAAGTAGTGATTATGTTCAGTGGCAGAACCACTGAATCAGTAATTTATTACTGCAGCACCTTGATTCAGAATCCTTCGGTTATTTACCCGAATCAAAATATTTAATATTATTCTCAAATCGAATTTCGGATTTAGAGCTATTCAGAACAGCATCCGATTCGGGTTCGAGTATGATATTGGTATTGGTTTGATTACAAGTTGCATTTACGAAGCCTATTGTAAAAAATCAAATCATTTTATTTTATTTCATACATTTTATAAAATCTAAATACGAATAATGAGTTTCTATCGGTCATAATATGTAATATTTTATGTGTAAAAATCAAAAAAATATTTAACTTTAACCAAAAAGTATGTAACACTTTCATAAAACTCATGCTTCGTAAATGTTGACTGTCTGGCAGTTGCCACTGAATTGTCACTTAATATTTGACGTGCCAATGTAAGTTTTAAATTTACGATAATATTTAGTTTTTCCTAGGAGCAGACCTTAAAATGAATTTGATGCATCCCGCAGAGACCATAAAATGCGTATTTAGCACTCAAAAATATATTTTTTACAATATTATGAAGATATATATATCGGGTGCTTGGTACCACTCGTTAATTTATTGACAGGAATCGATCGGACGTTAGGAAAGTCTTGTCCGTTCTGAATAGCGTTAATATTCTTTGCGGGTCGAGAAGTACTAGTAATCGCACGTGTGTGAAGTTATTTCGATTTGGTATGAAATATCTCAAGTTGATCAACGATACGGTTATTGTGAATTGAAATTATTATAAATCGACTGATTTCTTACCGGTTGATAACAGAGTTACCGTAGGGTTCTGAATCGAAGTGCGGGTAAGCTTTAGATTCAACTCTTCTTGTGACATTTTGCTACAACCTGGCTACAACATGCGAGCAGCAAATATAAATGATCTATGATTAATTTTTATTTGTGTAAAATAGTGGTTTGTTCATGCTCGTGATAGCAAACAAGTTTGCCGAAGAAACTACTTACCTATTTTAACTCCGTCCGACGACCTCCGTAGCCGAGAGGCGAGCATACCGGACTTGGTGTCGCTATCTCTGAGGTTTCGGGTTCGATTCCCGGTCGGGTCAATGTAGAAAAATAACTTTTCTATATTGCCTTGGGTCTGGGTGTTGTGGTACCGTCGTTGTTTCTGATTTCTGTAACACAAGTGCTTTAGTTACTTATCATAGGATCAGAGCTATGTATGTGATGTTGTCCATTAATTATTTATTATTTATTTATATAACTTAAGTTTGTTAATGTACGAAAGTATTTTTTTAACAATAAGTCCTTACATAAGTACACAAACAAGATTATGTTGAGATAGGCAATAAGTTTTTGCTGCAAAGTTGTTTGTTATCAAGAGTACCTATAAACAAACCCTGAAGTGAAGTATATTACACAGTTTTTTATCATTCTGTCATCCGTTTTTAATCCGATATAAAGCATACATTTTGCTCCAAGCTGAGCTTTCTAAGTACATGTAAAAATCCGTTCAGTAGTATAAGGAGATTAGCGAACTTATACCAGCACATAACAAAAAATAAAAAAACAACCTTTATTGATTTCTGTTATATTTGTATCACCCATACATTTTTTTTTTATAAATTTATTTAATTCACCGAGACACGATATCTTCTGCTTTATTAATGTATGGTTAAGTAAATATAATAAAGAACGGAAAAACACATAGTGGGGACATAGTAATCCTTACATTAAAATTCGGTTGTGTTTTACTTTATAATGAAGAATGTTAGTTAGGTGCGATTATACGAAGCGTACCGGGTGTCTAAAGTTTGCGCATAAATTGTGCTCCCTAGACGTTTTTGTCGTTACGATAGAACTTTACGAAGAAAAGGTGGGATCCCGAGTAGACCTCGGTCCTTTGATGAGCGTGAACAATAGATTTAAGTAGGGCACATGGTATGGGACACTTATTCAATTAAAAAATAAGTTTGAAAAGCAGCTTCAATTATTGTTTTACAGGGTCAATATAAAATAATACGTTTTAGTCATATCGTGAAGGTTAAATTGTAAAAGCACTGCAACAAAGCACACACAAAGCACAAAAGCTGACACTTAAACAACAAATTTGATGTCTGGAGGACAAGAATTAATGACATGCAAGAAGTCCATAATATACTTACTGGTGGTTGGCATTGCAATTCACCACAATTCAATTCGATTTAAGTGGCTTTATGTTAAAAAACTAGCTGTCCCAGTAGACGTTGTCTTATCCAAATCAACAACAACTGACAACTCGTTATCGAAACTTCTGAATCGGGATCCAGTTCTCAGAAGATAAAAATACATGCAATTTCCCTGCCACCTACCAGATCCAATCGTGTTTTCAAACCATCCTTTAGCATATTTAAGATATATTTTTTAGTTTAGTTTGACTAAGGGTTAAATAAAAATATAGGACCTACCACATTCTGTGATAACGACTTACTAAATCTATTTAGCACATTAAGATGATAATTGCCAGCTACAGGGCAGACCCTTTGGCCCTGTCCGCACTTTCCAGTTCAAGCAAGGTATGTTTTGGGTCAAAATCATAACATCACAAGCGCTACCCATTTGTTTTATAAAATTAAGTTACTACACGACTGCCCAAAAAGGAGTATAATGTCTTCAGGGTTCAAGTGGTATTTGTATTAACTGCTCAAATACAACTTTTACTATAAGACCAACATTGTAATAATAATTTAAAAAAAACTTCCTAAACATCCAATCAGCAATAGTTATTTACGGAATGCGTGTTTTTTTTTTAACCTTTTTTATGTTTTTGATGTTGGTCCCATAGTGATAGGTAGTTGTTGTATTATAGCAATAGAATTATCGATGACTGATACAACAGTGGTGGTGCGTACGTGCAACGTATTCTGAATTCTCACAATGAAATGTGTATCTTTTCTTGAAGTCAATAAAGTATATTTTGAGTCGCTCTATTAAAATGTGTGCGCAGCGTCACATCACGTCGCGTCTCGGTGTGAACTGACCCTTAGAAAGAAAAATATTAAGATGCATGTAACATTTACTCGCCTCTACTGACTTAATCAACATCGTATATTAGATTTGAAAAGAACGAAATCATAAAAAAAATGTCTAGTACAAAGTTTTGGCTGTGATCTATCTATTTTGATGCATAAGTAAATCAAAAATAAAACATCTATCTCTATAAATAGAAATAGATTTCTCACTTAGTAGCTTACGCTCTTTTGAAATATTCATGCTAGGAACTTTTATAAAAAGAAACTTTTTTCGGGGCGTTTTATTTTGTTCGAGCAAGAAGGGTCGAGGGGGAAAAAGCGAAAACGTGTACACTTCAGTCGATTCCACTTGAGCTGAAATTAAAGCCAGACTGGGATCAGCGGTTTTTAAGATTGCGGACGCTCTTTTGTTGTTGCCGCCACCTAATAATGGCGTTGTAACATACAGAATGTCGAAGGGACCACCAAAAAGGCCGTAGTCTTTCTGTTGTTCTATTCACTAGTTGTTATTTGAAAAGTGTTTTACACAAATTTGTAGGAATCCTTTATATATTGTATAAGTCCGGAATATCTTCAGTATAGTGTCGAGTCAGCTTAACTCTTGAATCTATGGCTAAAATAAATAAATTGTTTTGCACTATAACACCAATTATCTAGCCCTAAACTAAGCAAAGCTTATACTATGGCGACTAGATAACGGATAAACATACATAAATACGTGTATAAACATCCATGACTTAGGTACAAATGCTCACCACACAAACATTTGCCCATTGCGAGATTCGAACCCGCAACCGCTTGGCTTTGTAGTCCGGAGCGCGAACCACTACACCAGACAGACCACAAAAATAAAATGATGACGATGATGAATATAATATCCTATTTAGTATATGTAATGCAATTTTTATTAAGGAACTAAAATCAAAACCCCAAAGAAACCACTTACCAAATACCAATACGCAATAGCCATCCAGATATTTTAGATTTTATGGGAAACATTCGAGGTTTTTCGTTTTTTTTTGTTGAAAATAGGCCCATATAAATAATTCCCTTTAGCCAAGATCTTCATACAAGGTACGAGTCGCAATGACAACGATGCATTGCCTATTGCCACACTCTTTCTAAAAATATAATAAAAAATATATTTTAATATGCCTGTTCCTTTAAGGACTGTCAGCCTGGAGCGGTTGTTACTACAAGTCGGTTTTAATATCTTTAGATGGATGGTTTTCATGAATAACTACATTACTATTCAAACAGATTTAATTTGTAATTTATTAAGTTAAGTCTCTCTCCTCAGTGATAATACCAACTACAAGATTTTTGATGACTTGGTGTCGCTATCTCTGAGGTTCCGAGTTCGATTCCTGATCGGTCAATGTAGAAAAATAACTTTTCTATATTGTCTCGGGTCTGGGTGTTGTGGTACCGTCGTTGTTTCTGATTTCTGTAACACAAGTGCTTTAGCTACTTATCATAGGATTCGAGCAATGTATTTGATGTTGTCCAATATTTATTTATTTAATCGGCAAAAAGTGCCGACTATCCGGCTTCTTACTTTTTCCCCTATGGGAAAAATGTAATAACTTTTCTTAATAAAAATTTTCATACTAATCGTAATAGATAATCTTGTAGTTGTAGATTTCGAAAATAGTCTATAAAAAGTTGTTATGTATATATGTGGGTGAGTTTCTTTATTCCACTATAACAACTAATAAACGCCTATTTACAAATTTTGATGTATGAGATATCTATACATATAACCCTTATGTTTTCCGGGTGACATATTAAGCTATGTCTTCTTCTTCTTCTTCTTCTTCATCTATACGGTCAATCCCGGTTGCGTCCAAAGCCATTGCTTTGGAGCCCAGAGTTCGCTTTCCTTGATTTACTCCTCCACTTCGCGCGGTCTTGAGCGTCTCTAGTTCAGTGATAGTGAGATCATTGGCACGCATGTCAGCCCTCACGACGTCAAATCAGCATTTCTTGGGTCTACTCCTTTTGCCAGGACCTGGCGGTGGCGGCATGGCCAGACATTTGTTTCCTACGTAGCTTGCCGGTTTCCGCAAAACATGGCCGTACCAGCGTAGGCGACTCTCTTGCAATTTGTCTGCAATATCACGGACACGAAGGCTATCGTGGATGCGCGTTCCTCACGTGGTCCATCCGCTTGGCTTCGCACATCCACCGCAGCATATTCATCTCCGTGACACGCAGCTCCTGCTTGTGTCGCTCAAGTATCGGCCACGCTTCGCTGCCATATAAAAGGACAGGCCTAATGATGGACTTATAGATTTCCTTTAAGCTTAACCGGCATTCTGGGGTTACAAATAACACCAGTCACCTCTCGCCATTTGGCCCACGCAGCAGCAATGCGTGCTTTGACGTCGCAATCGATGTCTCCCGACGCGTGAAGTACAGATCCAAGGTATTTAAACTGGTCCGTGCGCTCGACCTTGTCACCGCCTATACGGGCGGGCGTTGGATCTGGAGAGTTACAGGTCAGCTACTCGGTCTTCGCCACATTGAGTTTCAGACCACCGCTCCCAAGCGACTGCTTTCACTTGTTCATCCGTCTCACTAGCCTGCTCCTGTCCGCGTCCACTAGTGCGATATCGTCAGCATACATCAGCAGCCATGGTGGCTGCTCATGTGAATCTCTGATGCTGTCTGACACAACGTCTAATATCACACTGAACAGAAACGGACTGAGGACGGAACCCTGGTGTACTCCGACGGTGATGGGGAACGGTTTGGTGTCGCCAACAGCGGTCCGAACCATAGAATCGGAGCTGCGGTACATGACGTCCCGAATAATGTCAATATATGCCTCGGGGACCCTTTTGGATCTCAGTGCCCACCAGATCACCACGCGAGGGCACAGTCTTCTGCAGATCAAGAAAGATCAAGTGCAGAGCCATGTTCTTCGTCCTGTATCTCTCCATGACGGTCCTTAGGGCGAAAACAGGGTCCATAGTACTGTTGCCAGAACGAAACCCATATTGTTACTCCGTGACATCACACTTCTGTCGGATCCGGGAGTCCACAATCCGCTCAAGGAGCTTCATGGTGTGGGACATGACGGCTGCCCCATTTCAAAACCTAGTAAGTCTCCAGGATGCGATTTTGATATTTTTGGCTAAATACCATTTTTTAGTAAGCCCCTAATTTATGCAAAAACACCCACATCGATAGCTCAAATAGATAAAAAGTTACGGTCTAGTAAGTGGATGTACCTTTTCGATTTGAGCCGACTTGACCATTTCAAAACATAGCAAGTCACAAAACCATTTCAAAAGCCTAGCAAGTGCAGTTCACTTGCTATATTTTGAAATGGTCATTTGACATACTAGGTTTAGGAGTAGTTACTACAGGTTTTTAATGATTTTTAAGTCTAGTAACTAGAAATATAACGCTAGTTACTTGGTTTTTTATATGAGTATTTCGTAGTTTAAAAATATAAAGCGCGCGAATCTGAAAACTTTTTGTGTTCTTTTAAGTGTTAAATATTTGCCTAATAAATGCCTTAAACTGACTTTAGGAACAGATTTATCTTTTGTAAAGTAAAATACATACTTATTTAGTTTTTAGGGATTTAGGGATTTTTTTCCTTTTACCTAATACTAGTGATGTTCTGAATAGTTAAATAATAATACCTCGTTTTTATTGTTTATTTCATAAAAACTTTTTGTTTGCGTATACTCGTATGGGCAAAAGCTTTGTTGCAAACATATACCTAGAACTTACCGACTTTAAGGAAGAGATTTCTATTTTAAATCTACAAGAAATGAATTAATCGAGGTATGAAATTGACAGATTTTATAGCTTATCTAACTTGTGCTTATATGATGTCGCTATTTTTGCTATTTTTATGCTGATTTTTTATTATTTCTACCTTAAACCTACTAGTGATGGATGTAATATCTGCATAGTAATACTTCTTTTATTTCATTGAAATATTATTTGCATTAAAAGCGAGAAATATCGACCTATATCTAATAATTATTTTATAATAATGTCAATTTTTTAATAATAATAATTTTATTGTGAACGTGTTTGTCTATTAATTGTCAAACCGAAGCAAACAAACTACTGAATACTTCTTGACGAATACACGATTATTTTATATTTTTCTGAAATCAATTAGTAGTAGTAGTAGTAAGTAATAAAATAGTAGCGTCCGATCAATTGTAAACTACAAACCCGGACACTTTTTTCCAAAGAATTGTATGTTTTTCTATAATAAAATTTTATTGTATTATTATTATAAAGTATTTAAAAGTTTAAGTGCATCCGCTTCCCTCATCAATTCAATACAATAGCTAATATGCATGAGATAAATATCGATTACCTAAGTATTTGATCGTAAGGTACTTGTATTAAAATGAAAACAATAATGAAAACAAATTAAAATTGCCCAAATATTTGCTCAGATACACACCGTTTAAAAAGTAATCTCTGATTGTCTCTATGAAAGTCGTAAACAAAATAATAATGCCAAGTCTATATCAGACATTTCTGTCTAACTAACCACTTTAAGATTTATAACTTTTACACCGATTATTAATTATTATTTACCTGTTGTGGTATTATTTTTCCAAATTATTTTATATAATTGTATGTGTGGTTACTAGAAATTATAAATAAGAACGTGCATATTCGTTAAAAAAGAACGTTACGGAAAAAAAAAGAATTGAAAAAAGTGGAAGAAAAATGTTGTTATTGTTCACAACTTTGATTTAACTTATTTTTCTAATTCCAACTTTACTTATTTCTCTATTACCCACATGCCTGCGGGTATATTTCATAAATATTTTCTCATCTCTAGAGCTCTTACTAGGTTTTGGTCTGGATAAATTAGTACCTAAATGATCAATTTAACCATATCAAAACCCAGTAAGTCCTTTCTAGCAGAGTTACTAGGTTTTGAAATGGTATTTTCGCTCTTCTTTTTTTAAGATAGTCAATTTCAAAGTCATTAAGTCTTATGAAACTTGTACTATTAAAAGTAAATATGTAATATACACTTTAAAAAAAAGCTAATTTTTTTCTCTATTTTTTAAATACAAACATGTTATCAAATTCTTTATACTTTTGGAAGGCTAGCATGAAACACGTTTTGCGCTCTCCTGTAAAGTTGTGTCAAACACACTTACTAGGTTTTGAAATTGGGCAGCCGATGACCTTTATACCGCGGTAGTTGCCTCACTCTTACACCGATCCCTTACCTTTGAAGACCGGAGTAATAATACTCATTCTCCATTGGTTCGGGATTAGCCCGCTTAAGAGTATGCGGTTGTAAAGGTAGGTTAAGATGTCCACACCAAGAGGGCCCATCGCCTTTCAGGCTTCGATTGGGACTCCATCGGCTCCGACAGCTTTACGATTCTTCATGCGGCGAAGAGCGAACTGGACTTCTACTAGTCCCTGATTCGGAGGGACCCATATTAAGCTATGTGATGTTATAATAAAAATACTCGACAGTGCGGCCTGAAGAAAAAAAACTTTTAAACATCCCGAGTAACCTAGATTATTTATTTAAAAAATGGGTTTTAAAAGGTAATTACAAGAATATCAACACTTTTTAAAAATAAACACATTAATAAAGAACCACGACTGTTGATAAGGCAATGCATCGTTATATAATTAATACCATAAGTACATATTATACCCTAAGGTCGTTATATAAACGTATACGTCAATCGGTTCTATTCGTTTCAATTAAAAACTACAATAATTTATAAAAATCCAATTGGATATTGAAGTGTATGTTTTGACTTATAACATTTAGACTCGAGGCATAAAATAGTCTGGTTTGCCTGTAAAATGCAAATGTCTGTTTTATAAGGTTGAGGTTGAGGTTGAGGTGTTAGAGGTTGCTGTAACATCGATATTTTTTCTCTGTTCTAAAGTTGGCGAATCGTGCTCCTGCAACGATTAATTGAAGTAAATTAAATGAAGAATCTGATAATTAAATATCAGTTTTATTATTCTGTTCTGTAAAAGCTGAGAAAAATCGATATCCTTGCCACCAAATGGATCGTTTTATAGGAAGCGAACTAAAAAGTTAGAATTAAGTTGTGAATTCAGTAGGAAATCGTTTTCAGTCGGGGAACCTAGGTATTTAGCCATCCTTTCCTGCTGTATTCACAATTTATTTCTAATTTTTTAGATCGCTTCGATTAACGGCAACCGTGTGTTTAATTTTTAATTATTCCTTTTTATCACCTCTCGAAAGGACTGTATCGAATTATCGACTTAGATTAGGTAGTTGAACGCCTTAGACATTTTCATTGCAATATTGTAATCACAGAACTATTGCGATCGAATTTTTAACAGCTTTGGGTTAATATTTTTAAAGCATTAGAATAATTCCATGTCGTATATGAAATTTCGTACAAAACCAGAAATTTGTAAAGGATCGTAAGAATTTCCGCGTATTCGTTAGCGAATTAAAATTAGAATGCTTAAAAAATACGTCTCCTTAGCCAAATTTTCACTTATTTGTTCCTTACCTCACTTAAGTTTCTGAACCCTTAAAAGTAAGTAGGTAAATTAACCAAATTTATATGTTTTTTGTACCTACTAGATTAATGCCAGAAATTGTGTTAAGTTAGCGCACCAAACGTTACGCATGATAGTCAACTTTTTATAAAAAGTACATTCGAGTAAAAATATAAGCAGATAAGATTTAGGTTACAATCTCAATTATAATAAAAATATAACCGACTTCAAAAAACTAAAACGCTAAAAATTATCTTAACACTTAAGTACCTAATCAGTTACTTTTGACGAAAACATTGAATGTCTCATCGACTGGCACCGACTCCAAAAGTAACTGATTAGGTACTTTGTTAAGATTATTTTTAGCGTTTTCGTTTTTTGCAGTCGGTTTTTATTTTTCTAATAAAATTAACTTATTTCATCTATTTTAATGATAAATCCTAATCAAAACAAATCTTACGATTGCAAACATAATTTAACTGCTGAATACAGATTTCATTTCGTATTTTTCCACCCTTAGGGGTGAAATTTTTTCGGAAAAGAATAACCTATTCATTAAAAAAAGAATCATCAAAATCGGTTCACATTTGGCAAAGATATTAGGTAAGATAGATACTAAAATCAGTTGGCGTGGTACGGAGTTCATGCAATGTTTGATGATTTTCTTATAGATCTCATCAAAATTTAACCAAATTTTAAAGGGACCATTCTTAAAGTATTACCTTTCAAACAAAAAAAATATTATCGAAATCGGTCAACGTAGTAACGAATGATCGCTGAACATACATAAAAAAAAGATTCCGACGAATTGAGAACCTCCTCCTTTTTAGAAGTCGGTTAAAAAAGAATATTTTCTGTAGTTAATTATAGCTATTATAAAAGGGCAAATTCTACATATTATTGAGCTTGCAGCTAGCACATTAATCATCTGTATGTATTTTCTAATCTCTCAAACTAGGATACCCTGAGACCTTTACTACAGGGATCCAAAAACGTATACACCTTTTTAGACATAGGTATTTGAGAGCATAAATCTTAAGTTTCACTTATATTTAAAACCTAAATGACTAATTTTTCTATCTAGCGGGCTCTTCTAAGCCAGAGCGTGAACGTGATAAGAATAGCTTGTTCAATGTACCTTCTGGATATGATGATGCGGCCCAAGGCACTTCCTCCGAAACCTTCTTTATTGGTCCCTCCCTGAAAAAGGAGTGGAAGAGATCCCTAAAGAAGTGTGGGCTCACTGCTTCAGTCAATGGTTACATCGCATGCGACGGTGCTTAGAAAGGAACGGTAACTACTTCGAAAAGCAATAAAATATTTGCAACTTTTTACATGGCCTTTCATTTTCTATAAACTTCAGTGTGACTAAATACGGGGGTATTGATAGTGCCACAGACAGACCTATATTGAACGCAGCTGCTACAAATTACAAAAACCAAGCAGGTTATTCTTACTAATAACTTTTGTTTCTTCAAACGACGTTCGTAGCCGAGAGGCGAACATAGGGTTCGATTCCCGGTCGGTCATTTTCTATATTGACTCTGGCTTGGGTGTTGTGACACCGTCGTTGTTTATTTCTGTACCAAAAATGCTTTGGCTTCTTACCATAGGATCAGAGCAATGTATATAATGTTGTCCAATATTATATTATATATATTTATTTCTTGTTGGTTTATTAAAATACTAATACATGTAGTTACCAGGTATTTGATTTTATTTTTTTCCAATCTTATTTATTTATTGTTTTAACGTTTTGTGTCGGTAAGGTTCAATGTGTCTGAAATAAAGGCTCATAAATTATAACATATTTGTTGCTTTCCATTTTTCCCGTCAGTAAATACGGCAAAAAGTTTCTATGAAAATATTAATGTTTAAGTAAGTAAAATTATATATTATTTCGCCTCAAACGAGTACTTTCAAGTTTCAACTTCTATTAAGTGCTGAGAAATTTACGAATTGTAGCGAATTATAAGGTTAGGCAACCCGGCTAATGCCTTTGAGTTGAGGTGGAGTGACTTTATGCTTTAATTTTAAACTGAGTGCCTTCGGGGATGTGGCAAAGTTCCATTTTATAAGAACTTCAAATATTTTCTTATCGCTTTAGAAATAAAGACCAAAATTACAGAACCAATTGCAAAAACCATTCTACAAGATTGACCCTAGAGTTTGTTTCGTTGAAGTTATTGTAAGGTTTATTTGGTGCTAATAATATCTTTGCAAAAGCTTTTCGCAAAATTTAAATGAGAAGTTCCTTTTTATTACAGATTAAATTTTCGCGAATACCACAATTAAGATGATTTGATTTTCACTCGCGAATAGGAAACACCCTGACGCTTGTGGGTGTTAGGTACCGTTATTATTTAGAACCCGTAACAAAAATAGGCTGCAGCTAGTAATAGCCATTATTCCATACTTATCGAATCCCTTAGTATTTTATTGAAAAATTTTAGTTTACCATTTGTAACTCAAAAACAGCTAGAACGATTTTTATAATCTTAGATTTGTTGGATTTGTCTTCGCCCCGAATATAATAAATAATTCACGACAAAGCCACGTGGATATCTAGTATACAATGAATAAATGAACATCAACTCCGCTTAGTTTATCATTTGTATGAAAAAAAGCTTCTTTCCTCTTCGGAGCGGAGAGCTTTGAACCACCACTACCATCATTATAGTTTAGAAAGGATAGGTTGGAGCCGCGTCGTCTTCCTTGTATGCCTACTATTATGTCAATGCCGAATATGGTTATTTATAATGCACCACGGAAGACGCTGCGGCGAATGTTGCACCTTGACATGCTTATCCAGCGCAATCGCCTCTGTTTCAGCAGGACCGTAAAGCTAAGCATCTGTGCAAACCTGAATTCCGGTTTAGTGTTTGACCTTCTAACATATTCCGTAATCAGTGCAAAAAAAACCAGACATGTGCGAGTCGGTCGCCCACTGATCCGTACTAATTTGTATGTACATATTATAAATAGATCAGGAATCAAGTGCCGCAGGTTTTTCTGATATTTGCCCGAAACTTTAAATAAAGACTATCCTTATGTTTTTAGATTTAATCACATATTTTCAGATTTTTTCCTGTACTTGTAGTGTAAGACGATATTACTTGTCAAATTTCATAGTTCTAAGTCAACGGAAAAATCCCAATAAATTATGATTCCCTTGAGAATGCTGAAATATACGTTTAATGCATAATTTGCCGTATCTTTTTTTTACGTTAACTTATAAGTTTGATTTTTTAAAAGCTTCAAGGTACCGTAGACTTGAGTACCTATAAGGTTTTAATTTTAACTCGGTACCTCTACGCGTTCCCGAGATAAAGAGTCTTGAGAGACGGACAGACAACAAAGTAAATCTATAAGGGTTCCGTTTTTTACTTTTGAGGTAGAGTTTAGAAAAGTTTTTTAATATTGGAATTTTTAGGGTTCCCTAAAAATTCAGTATTAACAAGCCAGTATTAACAAAACTTTTCTCAACAGTTTTCCAGATTGATGTAATTGTAGGTACTTTGGTTACAGGTTTAATGACTTCAATCTAATCATAAAGAATAATTATAACTACCAATCCCACACAAAGGTGATATAACTTATAAGAGTTTTAACTTAGTAAGCGATCAAAATAGTGTTTTGTTGGTTATTGTGCAAAATAAATAAATTCATTCATTCATATATTACATCTAGCAATTACTCAATATACAACGGTGGTTGTTGTCCCGCAGGGAGGTGATTCCACCCATAAAAACAAACAACTTTTATTAAGGAACCAACGCTGAAATCGCGAATTCAAGTTCAAGTTCAATAATTACTTGACTATAATGTATATGAAACAGTTTTTTTTTCGCGATTTCAGAGTTGGTTCCATATTGAAAAGCTGTTTATTTTTATGAGTAGAATCACCACCCCGCGGGAAAAGAACCACTAAAATTTCACGTTGTATATTTATTAAAATTTATCAAAATATTTTATTTCTTGTTACATTATTTCAATTAAGTTAGGTAGATTCAAGGGGGATTGTTCAAGGCAGCCCGTGAAGTAAAAAATTTTATAAAACTTGGGTCAATAATAATATCACCATAAACATCATTTCTCAGAGTACCTATCACTTTGATACGCTAAAAAATAATGTTTTTAGTAAAAACAACGTATCGAGTTAGGAACGCCCCCTAAGCCAAATAATACTAGTACGTCATTTAATCCACTAGAATGATTTGAAGGAAGTCGTTTTGACCGACTTGTAAAATGGTGTCAATTACAGATGAGATTATCCTAGGCCTATTAGTAGGTAGGTACGTACGTACGTACCTTTAGTAATCCCACTTACCATATTAGAAATGAAAATGTTTGTATGTTTAGATGTTTTTATTTAATCATGCTTTCACAGTTATACAGTGTTATTTGTAAAACATCAACAACCTCCTAAGGGCTGATTCTGGTGCTTAAATACAACAACTTTTTTATGGGACCAACATCGAAATAATAAAAAAAAAACTGCTCCATACAAACTGATGTCAGCAGGTGGCGGCTTAGTATGGGGAAGTGTTTTTTTTGCAATTTCAGTGTTGGTCCCATAAAAAAAGCTGTTGTATTTAGGCACCAGAATCAGCCTCTAGGAGGTTGTTGATGTTTTACAAATAACCCTATATAATAATACTAGCTGTTGACCGCGACTTCGTTCGCGTGGCCTTTTGTTTATTCATAAAGGATTTTCTGCGCAACTTTCTTAATTTTTTTCTTTTATAAGAACCTTCTCCTAACAATAATTAGCACAACAAAAAAAGAATGAGCGAAATTGTTCCATCCGTCACGCGTGATGCGATGACCAAGGGAAATAGAGATTCATTTTAATATATATATAGATTGAACTAAATTGACAGATGATTTCTTTTTTCATATGGCTTAATAATTCTGAAGTCTACGTAGACATATTCGCCGGCTGGATCTAGTAATTACACAATAATAAAAAAACATTATTGTAGTCAGTAATTAAAGGTATCGTACAAAATTATTTACTACAATTATTAATAAAAATATGGAGGTAGTAAGACACTTTTAGAAGCTCGACAGATAACATTAGGATCACAAAAGCATTATTTCTATTCTACAGTGAAATTTGCTCTTTGTGAGTGAGTTGACCACATATTGTTTTTGTTTTGTTATTACAGATTCAGTCTGTATAAATGAAGTAGATAATAAATAGGTTTGTTGTTTTATGCTGACTAAACTCGCGATAGAGTATTGCGTCGAGGGCTCGTGAGAGAAAAGGATGGACGATAGTGGTTATAGCTTTTATCACCTGTTGAGTTTCGTGTTGGTTGCATGCGTGTGACTCACCGGAACTTCGATACGTTCAAATGACCATTCCTTATTTGCATTCAAATGCTTACCAGAGTCGATACTGATAAAAGCTCAACTTGTTTGAGTTTCGTTATCGTTATGCGTTGTTTTCGATATAAGTAAGTATTTTTGCCGAACATTTTTGATTTAATGGCTCTGACAGACAGATTTGTTAGATAATTGTTAATTTTATAGTCGTAGTTTTAATTTGTTATTTACTTTACTGTAAAATAGTACTTATCTAAAATATTTTACAAAAAGTACCTACTTAGGTAAAACACTTACTTATCTACTGTCCATATCATCATCACAAAGAGCAAAAACCAAAATATGAGGTTCCATAAAACGTACTTTTTTGTAGTCGTAATGTTTTGATAGTCCACAAACTTAACATGCTGCGTACATTTATATTTGGTTTGTTGTTGCTATCAGTTACTGTAGTTTTATTGATGGAGATATTGAAATGCGTGAAATTTTGGTGTGCATAAAATGTAGGCTCTTTTTTTTAACTATTAATAATTTACTATTAATAGGTACTTACGTATATGCAGTTATTAAAGTCTTATTTTGTTACAAAAGAACAACGTTCGATTCAATAATTTATGAATTACTTACCTAGAATTCAATCTCATCTAAATCGAACTACAAATTAATATAAATATATCGTGAGTGCAGCAGGCAGCAGCTGTAGTGAACATCGGTGCATAGTCTTCTTTCTTCCCGAGTGCCATGAGATAACAAATGACGAAACAATGACGCCCATCATGTGAGATGGGCAAGGAAGGAGGCATTCGAACCCCCCGCGCGGGGTAGCGCTGCGCGACGTTGCCGTTCCGCGCCTGTGTCGCCGTCGCTGCAGCAAGTCGCGGGCGCGGGCGGACTCCAGCCCGTCATTCCGCGTGGTACCTTCCACAGAGCGTCCGCGTACTATATCGCCGCCCGAACGCGCGCCGTCTCAAACAAACTTACAAATTCACTTTCCGCCGACTTAAACCTGTTTCATTCAAACAATCTTAAACCAATACCAGATTCTACGACGACTACCACAAATATAACCCCCGCAGCAACCTGAATTGTTTCTCCCGACGTGTTGTAACTTTGAAAAACTTTACAAAGTTTGTTTTTAAACTATACTTGTGCATGTGTGAGCTTAAAGTCATGGCTGGACGAAGTCCCTACTAAACCGGTAAGTAAAACGGACTTTACTGGAAAATATTATTTGAATTTGAATGAATTTAATAACCGCGTGGGATTGGACATTATTTACAATAAAGGTAAGTAATTTAAAGCATAATTTTTGCTGTCACTGATTTGAGACGAAGCGATGGTATTTATGTTTATGTTCGAATTGCATCCTTAATGTGTCGGCAGCTCCGTGACTACACAGACAAAGATAATGATCAACAAAGGCGTTGTTTATTAACGTTTTATTTCTAGGAACTGCAGCGTGGTTTGAAAACTTAACACAAAGTTATTGTCTCTTGTTGGCATGTTCTTGGTATCATATTGCTTACGATTGTCTTCTAAGGATACTGAGCCGAACATCATCAAGTTACACTCTTATAAAAATTATTGTGACACTTCACGAAAGATGACATTTATTGAGTTTAGGTAATGAAAGATAACTTGACTAAGCTGTTGCCAAATGTTTTTAACAATGGTTTTTTAGTAGCAATTGCAATAAATGATTTGTAGTAAGTAGGTAGTACCTGTTAGGTATGCCTCTGCGAAATTTTTATTTTGTACAAGCTTTGAAGCTTTGCAACTGTTAGTCCAGTGACACACTAGACACATACAAAACTAGATACACTAAAAATATTTTACTGTAAAGCTGATACCTACATACCGAGGCTTAATGAAATGGTATGAAAGATGTTGACTGAAATCTATTTTGTCTGAGTGAAGATAATACTTTACTAAATCTAACTTGATTGGGCTACATATAAATAAGATAGGTAGGTAAAAGTAAAAAAAGTAAAATAGGCCTGTATATGTTCCAATGCAGGGCACAGTAGGTACTTAATATAAAATAAAAACAAAGATAATGGTGACATAAAAGGTCCCCTTTTGCTTAGTATTAGTAGGTACCCAGTTACAAGCCCTACCTAATTGACAGAGGAGAATAAAGTGATCTTGAGATTAAGCTGTCAAGTAAATTTATTCAGCTAAACTATTCGCTATTTGCAAAGTGGGTGGTGGGGGGCGTCAAATCGATCGCAGCACGCTATTTGGCAGAAATGTGAAATAACTCTGGACTGTCATGTGTCAAATTGCCATATTTCCATAGAAATCCATACTAACGTTAATAAGTATTTTTAAGTAAAAATGTAAAAATTCGGGATGTGGGTCACAGTATATGCTGTGTTATAAAGTGTAGAAACAATGCGAAAAACGGTTCGTACATGTTTTATTCGTTTCTAACAATATCAAGATGGAAATTGGAGCATAAAAATAAATGGATAGCTGCTGTGAAAAGAAAAAAGTTTGTAGGGGGTGTGTGTCACAGACGTTTGTCTTATGATCACATCTCATATTATGTAGCTTTGTCCGTTAGTTCTAAGCTCTTTAAAGTCTCTCACATGCTGTGCTATTACTAATTCTTAACCTTTTTGCACAGTTTGAGGTTGGAAAGTTATATCATGTTGTATCGATTCAAATCTCATACGTAATATAACATTTATATTTTAGTTCAAGTAAGAAAATCACTTATTATAATATGCACAAACTTCTTATATATTTTCATCTAATTTCGAAGAAAAACAATCCGAAAACCATTCAGTTGCCATAATTTGAGAGATCTTAGTCCACACTAATTGTGGTCACTAGGGGCGCTGTCATCATTTTTTTAATCTTTATTACGTTATAAGTACCTCAAATGTTGGCACAAGAAACGTTTGAAAGAACTTTTGTAAAGTACGTGTAATTATAAAGCTTAGGCTTAAAGCTATGATGAAGAACCATGGAGTAGATTTACTGACTGACGATTTTATCATCGGCATACATGTTTCGGAGATACTTTGCTTCGTCCGATTTTGTAATGATTATTTTACCTCTTTTTAGTTAAAGTCGGTTTAATGATGTCATCAAGGTATAACGAAACGGCGGTATTAAATTGGATGAAATTAAAATGGAACCACAACCATACATTAAAAAGAGTCATCAAAATTAGACATTTAATTGAAAAACATCTCCTTTTACGAGTAAGTGATTTCAAATCATGATACTTTCGGATTCGTATTTCGATATCTTAATAATTATGTTAGTACAAAGAACAATTGCACTGGTATTTCGTTTTGGATGCGTAAAATTTCCTCGGTATGTAAGCTTTTAACTTAAAGAAAATGTTCTCAAAAACAAAAATAATAGTTTATTAAATATTAATGTTACGGGGAAAAGCAAATAAGTGTGCAAACCTTCGTTAATTATGACCTAAAATTTTATATTTTATACAAATTTTTGGATATAAGTCGGTAACGCCCAAATATTATTAGAAGGGTAAAATTAGAAATAATAAAAAAATATGTAGAAACGTTTGTTTTCCTTGTGATCTCGAATACAGAATAAATAATACCGAGTTAAGATTAGTAGAAATAGGTATGGCAGCTACTGGTTTTCGGGGTTTTAACTTCAATGATGACGAAATTAAATAAACTTTTAAACTGTGTAATTTTTATTTTATTTTCCAAGACATGATCATTAATTATCCTATCTTAGAGATCCCATAAGTATAGAGAATCTAGGCAGCTTTAAAGTCTCAATGTGATATTTCTGGTTTCAGCTTTTACAGCTCGGCATTGATTAAGTCAGGTCAAACTAAATAATACATTTTGCTCTTTAAATGTAGTTATCATCGAAATCCGCAAAAAATACAATTTCAGCTGCCTTACTTTGCAATACTTTCATAGAACGTATAAGATAATATTTTTTTTATTAATTTGACATTTGATCCGTCTATTCTATACTATTGGTCAATGAGGGGTAGTCGAACGAAAACCATGGTCGATCTATTTTAATGGTTTTTATTTATCATTTATAGAGCTTTAGAGTTCAAGTTTGGTGTAGTTTGTGTTCTAATGTTTGGTGAAGTGATCAAGATCTGAAATTATTGAATTATCATTGTATTCAACGCCGCATCGAGTGTCAAGTGACTTGTCTTAAGACAACTTCCTTTAGACCCGATAGCGTCCTGAAACCTGCTTCTGCGGGAAGAGTAGCCCCTACTGAATCCAAGAAAAGCAATAAAAACTAAACACCTGTTATTTATTGTTAACTATGTTAAGCTTTGACTATCAAGAATACACTCGACATTGGCAGAATCACTGCTCCGCTTTAAGAGCGGGATGAATCCATAAAAAAATATCTTATTATGTCCGATTACTGACTTAAGTTACATTTTGGATCGCCTCTATAGCCACTGTCATCCTTTTTTAAGCTACGTTATTTATAGTATTAATTCATCATATCTACTTGATACTGTGAAAGCGTGGCATATAATAGATTCTCATTATCTTTTTATTTTATAAAAAGTTGAAGGCTAATAATCTCGTGACATTTAAAAATATCTACTTTTTTATAGTCCTAACAGTTCATCATTTCAGCCATGGACGTCTACTGCTGAAAATAGGCCTCCCTTAATGAATTTCATCAGGGGGGATTGCCAATACTCGCCACGCTTGGCAAGCCGGTTGGCGAGCGCAGTTTTTTATAACGTCACCTCTTACGACACGCCTCCTGCTTTGCTTTAAGTTTAGCACACTAATGAGCTAAACTTAGACGACATATTTTTGAACGAATTAAATGAGTTGCCTCTTAAAAATGGAAAAAATATGCTGACATGATTAAGTCACCACACTAAAACTTATACTTTGGTTAAAATTTACTCAACCTGACGCTACTTTATATAACTTTATTTAATTATTTGTAAAGTTACTTATACAAATAATTAAACAAAGTTATATAAAGTATTATTTGAACACTATTACTAAATAATAAGAATGTGTTTTATCTTCTTCCATTGACCCAACAAGTTGATCTAAATGGAGGACATTAGTTTCATATAATATCGGTTTAATGGTCAATGTTGGTAGTCTGTTAATGAAACCCATTAAATTAATAGCATAGCCGACGAAAGATTTATTAGCAATTGGGTCACCAAGAAAGGAGTAAATGTAATTAATCGGCTTTTATTGGATAAACAGATAAATTATTGTACACACAGACTCATACAGTTAAAGGGTCGAGGGTCAATCTATGCTTAGAAGTTGTTAAACTTTAGGAAGGCTCGGAATCTAGTAATAGTATTTTTTTTAAAGTTATTGTATTTGAAATACATAAAATAATAATAAAAACAATTTTAAGCAAAGTACAATTCGTTAATATGAAAGATTTAAGTACCCGTATTTTGGAAGTATGGTGACTTAAATTAAAATATTCACCACTTGGAAAGGTTGTAGTCACATCTTGCACCTCAACAAGGCCACATGAAACAATAGTTAAATTGATCAATAAGATTGATATAATTTAGGTAAAAGAGAATTCAATTAAAAAAAGATTTTTAAATAAAGTTTAATATCATGTTGTCTTTAACAACACTTTATATCTTCTTCACGAAGGAAGACAATGTCAAAAACCATTTTTACTATCTACACTCTTCACCTTTAGTATTTGAAGCACACATACGAGTAGATATCGATCTAGTTAAACACAAGATATTTTTGATCCCATTGTTGTGTTCCCATGAGATGATTATTTATCTCTTCATGCTTAATTCTGAAGTCTATGCAGACGAAAACGAGGGAAGAAGCTAGTATGTAATATTTATAAATAATAAGTTAGTAAAACATTCTCTAATGGACGATTCTCATATAGAAAGCAACGTAGAGGCAAATGTTAAGCAGTTGACGTGTGATAAAAGTGTAACAAAAGCCTCCTTCCGCATTGCTCTTTACTCGTACAAGCTGAAATGATGAATAATAAATTGTATCAATAGACAAGGGCAGATTATGCCATTTCTATCTTTGGTAGTACAAAGTTTAGTACAATCGGCAAAGCCCTATCCTACAGCTAAAAGCGAAAAACTCTTGTTCCATGTTTATACTATGCAATAAAATAAAATAAAGAATTCGTTACTCAATCTAATAAATTAGGTAACACTATTGTATTAGGTTTATACCTGTAAAAATAGTTGTAATAATGGATGTAAATAGAAATAAAAAAACTGAAAACACGACAAACCCATTTTTAAAAAATAAGGCACTTTTTAAGTCAGTTATTACTCATTAGATGTCTGAACACACCGACCTCTTAAAGAATTCGGGCTGCCATAACTGAAATTCTTTCGCTTCATTAATTATTTATTAAAGCAATTGTAATTTCTAATTAGGGAATTAATAACATCTTTTGTTAACAATTTACATTTCGGCTAAATGTATTCTAGTTACTAATTGTCCACTGAGTTTGACTTTGATGAAATATTCAAAGTTAAAAGATTTTAGATAATAATAATCCATTGCTTGTTAAGTACACTTAACAATTTTCAGGCCACTGTCACCCCTTATCACAACTGAAGCGTTAAATTCACTCAGATGTGAACGGATAAGCTATTTTAGCGTAATATGTTTGAAACTTAACCAGTGATTCATTTGTAAGCTACTTACGGTCTTTGGCACAAGACTAATTATTACTATATTATAACAAACAAGCGCAAAAATTATTTAAGAATCTTGAATCAAATTCTGAGAAACGATGAGATTTAGATTCGTTCAAAATCTGATGACTAAAATGAAACCGTCGTCTGTCGGTTGTTTCGAATGTATGTATTTTAAAACTTATGAGTATGTAAACTTTATCTCAGTAGCCATCAAAACAAGATAATTTATAATCAATATTAGCCTAGCCGATTATTAACATTATTAATGTTAATATAATTGGATTTTTGCAAATATACGAGGAGATTGAACACACGTACCTACATAAATGTCTACCGTTACTTTCTCATAATGATTGTGAATTTTTGCAAATTGAAACTATTGAAATACAACTTGTCTAAAGAGATATTAGATTTTTTTTCTTGCAATTAAAATATCATACGATTGAACATATATTATTATGTTTCAACTATATATTCTAGCTGTCTTTATCGTTGGAATGCACGTGGTGAGATTGTTAATGTAACCAACCATTTATTTACCTCTTCCCGCTCATTAGAATCCTACTGCACCAGTCGCGGGACAGAAGGATTTAAATAAAGTCTGCTGGACATCAGTTTCCCCCATAGAATGACACAATTTACACAGACTAACAAGTAAATATGTAGTATTTTTGTTGCGACTTCTATTATTTGCTTAAGTTCATAATTTATTTAGCTTTAGATTTTATTCATCTAAACTGATACAGTTAATACAGTCGGTATATAAAATGGACAGGTAGAAATAAATTTCATATAACTTGTCACATACAGACCATAACAGAGCGATGGTATATTAATGTATAAAGCTTATTAAGACTCTGCTTAGTAATGGTTGCTGTCTGAATCATCATTATTGACTTCGCAAGGCACTTATGAAGCAATTTATTCATATTCTCAAAATCTGTGAACAACCAGACTAAATGCAAACACCGTCCCGTTATACTGACTTCGTAATGGTCAGACTTTATAAATGCACAATTCTTTCGCGATGAGGCGATGACTCACCGACAGCAATATTACACGTTAAGATTTTATTGAGTGATCTTGAGGACTTGGGTTCGTTTCTCAAATAATGCCTAATTATGTTGATATCGCGATACCTTTGTTTGAAGCACACAGGATAGTCTATGTTTTCATAAGTATTTCATGTTTTACAGTTGAAAGTTTCATATCGAGTTGCAAGCGCGGTTTAGTCGGCATTAGACGTCGCAAAATCTTATTAAAGTATTTGTTTACCAAAAAATTTTTAAAAAGTAACCATTTGCAGCCCAATTTTTTGTAGAAGTTAAGTATGTATGTTGCAAAAAGCTAAAAGTTTGGGCTCTACGAAATTGAAAAAAAATATGGATTCCTTTACCTACTTGTTCTATCTTACATACGTTTACGAAAAGTATTTCAGTCTGAAGAAATATTCACAAAGAGTTAAGCGATTTTCATGTTAGGGTAACTATCTTCTCGTAATTAAATTTGTTGGACTACTGTATATCTGTAATCTGTATTACCTCAATTTATTCGGGTTACATAATCCGTTAATCGGACTAGACAGCTTACCATTTCCGGTATGCGCCCGCGGCTCAGCAGTTTGCAAGTCACACCCGTCTCCCTGTGGCATAGTGGACCAATTCGATCTACACGGTCTCTGCTGCCAGTAAACTGAGCATCTTGCCCGACTGCTTAACGCCATCAGGAGAGCTAATAGGTACCATCATCAACGGAGAGTGACCCGACGGTCTTACGCTTGTTCCTTAAAAGCAGGGACGAGATTTAGTATGAGACGCATTTTGTATCTTTAGTTCAGCCCTTCTTACCTCAGTGAATTATACGTAAAAGCTGGGATAGCAGAGGACTCTGCAGGAAATGCCAAGCGGCGCAATACATGTTACGACGTCTTTGCGCCATTAGGCGTTGAGACGTTTGAACCGTAGAGACCGAATTCTAGATTACGCTTCGGCAAAATATTACCAAAATTAATTTTGATTACGGGAAATAAATAAAAAAACAGAATTAAGTTGAGATACGTAAGTAGTTTCTAGGCAATGTTGTTTATTACCATGAGTATAAACAAACCCTTAAATATTTTACAATAATAAAAATTCATAAGATTAAAAAGATATTAGATAGATCTAAAAAAAATCGTTCTTTAAATACAATAGTGCAAGCTTTAGGTAAGTTGTTTCTTAGAAAAGTTGTTTTTATCATGAGAATAAACAAACCCTTAAGTATTTTACACTACAATTTATCAAAATTCATTAGATTAAAAACAAACATCAAAGATATAAGATAGATCTAAAAAAATCGGCTTGTTTTTATTCAAATTGGTCTTTTTATACAATAGTGCAAGCTTTTAAAAAGTTCCATAGCTTTGCTAAAATTCGTTTCTTTTAGATAAGCTTGTATAAACATATGGTGACTTCAAGACAATAAAAAATCAATAGTGCTGCCAAAAACTATATGAGTTAGACCCTAACTAATGAATTATGGGTATCAATAGAATCTAAATAAAACTCGGCTTGGAAATAAACAATAAAGTATAATTAATTTAAAAAAAACGAATTTTAATGTGATTTGTTCATTACGGAGTTATATCAATTAAAAGGATGCTTAATTATCCCAATAGTCCAGTTAGAAGTTGTCACTTAGCACAATACTCGTATAGCACGGTTAATTAATTATGTATTCCACTTCAAACACTTATCGCAAAAAAACATGATTGGAGAGGTGATCTATATAGTTACAAACACAATTTATTGATATTTCATTGCAGTCATAAATGATATGTGACAAAATAGGAAGGTTTTATATACATATAAAATAAAAGTACTTTTGTTACTTAAATTAATTTTTAATGAGTTTTAGTTGAAATTTAATTTGGCTTTATTCGCATTGATCGATTGGATGGACTAATTGAATAGCATTACACTCCATATCTATCAATGACAAAATATCCGCTTTTTGTCGTAATCATCGCGGAGGTTATTTTCACATATTGATAAATCATTTGAAATGTTAAACTGTAATGTTAAATATGGCAATACAAAAAATAAGCAGAAGACAAAAATCCTAAGACGTGTGCACATTTATAAGTAGTCAAATAAAATTAACATGATAGAGAAAGTGCAAATATACCACAAAAAATATTTAAACTAAAAATACTATGACGATTTAAAAAGTAAGGTTATAAAAACAATTGAATCAAAATACAAAAAACAAACAGAATGAAGCGAGCATACTAAACGTCAAAAATTAACATAAAAAAAAACCAAACCATTTTTAAAGTTAAACAAAAATACAAGTGCAATTTTTGAGAAAAGTATAAAAACTAAGCTTCATAAGATCAAATGGTTAATTTACCTTTGTGATCAGAAAAAACATATATGACCTAGTTGAGTTTGCACAATCATCACTTTTACTACAGTTAACAGATTATAGTTATCCTGTGCTTTGCTGAGCGGTGAATTGGCCAGTGGTTTGAGCAAATACACTTAATTTAGATGTTTGTCTTTCCTTTTGATGTATGCATGCTAGTATGATTATCTATGAATGGTACTAGTGAGTACTTTTTGAAAGGTACAAGTAAAAGGAAGCCCAAGCTTCAGATATGGTCCTCACTGTAAAACATATGTTATTAAATTGTTTCAGCAGTCGGAAAATACACCAGTTTAATCCTTATGATTGGATGTTATATTACATATCACATCGTTTTTCAAGATGAGCGAATATTTTATTGTTGATTGACAGTTTGAGAGTTCTTCGTTACTTTGCTCTGAAGAATCATTGGTACCTACTCTCTTTATATTCTACCGATTTGCTACGTAAATATTCTAACTGTGTCTGGTTTTGTATAACAAAGAGACTTAATTGACGCGATATTAAAGGCAATTATATCTTTGGAAAAGTGGTCTTCAGATGGGTAATAAAACGAAATTCAATTAAATGTAAGCTTAGTATACTTATTTCCTTTCAATACGGTTTAAGATGGTTAAATATCAGCAATAGAATAGATCATTAATGCTGATGAATAAACCGAAAGTACGCATTAACGATAGCACTCGCCGGCATCCCAGAACATTGAACAACGATCTTCAACAAATAATTAAATGGTTTTCTTTTGTTGACTTTTCAGACAACGCTCTTAGGTTAAGGTTTTTATCAAATACTTTTGATGAAATAGGTACTGAAGATGGTCTAAAGCCGAAATTCTTATCGTCTTGAGTACTCTCATTGAAAAATTGGTCGAAGTTGTTGATCAGAGTCAACGAGTCAAGTCGAAGAGTGTAGATCATATTTATTTATTTTTTCCCAGGAATGCTTATACCGATTGTCTATACATTAGGATTTGAATAAATTTATTAATAGATAAAGTAGATATTTCCTAACATAATCGATATTTATGAATACCGTTCTTGTTTTCAGAGATGGTAATTTATTTTTAATGTTGATAATGTTTCTTATTAATCAATATTTCGAACTACGATATGTAAATGTGTAATTTATTTATATAACTTAGAAAAATATATTTACAAACGCAAAACGAAAAAAAATTAAAAGCTTACCCTCAAAAAGATAAAATATTTACTAAATAAATTAATTTCACATTTTTCATCTTTAACGAAACGACACGACGACAGACACACAGAAGGACGGACATGGCGTAACTATAAGAAAGATAGATACTCTTTATTGCACACCATCCAAAGTAAATTATACGTGATTTTTACAGAATGACGTACAATTTAGGCGGTCTCATTGCTCCGTGTTGCCTACGGAACCCTAAAAACGGACCCTTGTAGGATCACTTTGTTATCCTGTCTGTCTACCAAGATCCTTTATACCAGGAACAAGTATTAATTTGAAATTAATGTCAAATACTCAAGTCTGCAATATCTTTAAGCTGTAAATAAATCGAACTTTACTTTTTATGTTGTTTTTTTGATACTCTCCAGGAAATGAAAAACCTATAGCATTTCCGTTGACCTAGAGTCATAAAATTTAGCAAATAGCAATGTCTTACCACCTTGCCAATTTGGTCGACTGTCTACCTGGTAAAGGTCGCAGGAAAACGCTGGATGCAGGCCGCTTCCAACCGGCCAATCTGAAAGTCAATTGGGGAGGCCTATGTTCAGCAGTGGACGTCCTATGGCTGAAATTATGATAACGAATGTCTTATAGCACAAATAGAAGAAATTGACCGAAATCCGTCAACTTGTAGGTCTACGTCACTTTTTTTAAAAATTAAATTTGGAAACAGCGGTAAAAATCTTTGAGATCGATTTTCGTTATAGACGATCTGTTTACTTACAAATAATGAATGTGACTGTGGTGCGGACCCACAAATTATAGCTCACCTGCTCTCCTGCCATTTGTGTCCCTACACCTGCATGAGGGATGACCTAAAATGCCGTGGAAGTTGCCAAGTTTTGGTCAGTCTAGGAGTCGTCATTGACACGCAGAATAAGAAGAAGACTTACCTACAAGTTTTTACGGAACTCCCTGTGCGCGAGTTAGACTCGCACTTGGTCAGTTGTTTTTAAATAAAATGTTAATATACAGAGCGTAACGAAAAGGTGAAATAAAACTTTAAGGGGTTATTCTACGGCTAAATTACATCAACTTTTTCTATGGGACCAACGTTGAATTTCCAAAAAAAAAAACACTTTTCCATACTAAAACGCGACCAGCTGGCATTAGTTTGTATGGAAATGGTCCCATAGAAAAAGTTGATGTAATTTAGCCGTAGAATAACCCCTTAAAGTTTTATTTCACCTTTTCGTTACACCTTGTATATTTTTTTAATTTATAGGTACTAATATTTATTAACATATTTTTTCTCTAAAACGGATGTGTTTAACATTAATATTTCTTTAATTTCGTATATCGTATTTTTGTAGTTTTAAAACGAGTATAATTTTATCCTAGTTAAAATTTACTAGGAATAAATAGAATAAGCGGGCATGTCGTTACTATTTATTAACAATATTCAATAAGTACGTTTTTTCTGAGAAGGTACGTGACAGGACAGGACAGCTCAAAGACGATTGACTGACCGGGGTGCGAGGAGGACTCATTGGCACTGCACCGAGCCTGAATAACCTAGGCTTATAGCAGAGCAAAAAAATGAAGGCTTTGATTCATGTTTTCATTGACTTGCAGCATTTTCCCTTAGTTATGAAGATTGAGATCAAAAGGATTCTAATTTTAATGCATATAAAATAACCCTTTGCATACAAAGTAGTTTCAATTAGGGTTCATATTGAATATATTTTAATCTTAAACGCAGGTACTCGTAAAATATTAACATGTAAAGTGTAAGTTTTGAATACAATCGAAGTATATTCGGATTTTTTATATTATTAGTTATTACTCATAAGTCTTGTTACTGAGTTTTTTGCGTTACCATTTTTTTTTATCTTACAGGCCTATCTGTAAATTTAATACAAATTGTATAACTGTTAAGAAATTAGAGTACAATGCAAAAAAGACCATAAAAAATGTATCAAAATATCTAAGAAGATTTAATAACAGACATTTTTATCAAATTTTTTGCCTCAATCGACATTGATTGAACTAATAAAAAGTTTTCTTATAATGGTTGTCAGCGTTTAAGCATTAACAGAGAATATACAATAATATTTAATAACATCACCTTTCGCAGTTTTATGAGGGTTTAAATAACGACTGATGGTCGTCTGGGGGCCACTAACCATGATTTCTTATAGCAGTATTTAGCCTTGTTTTTTTCTGATAGGATTTGACGTAAAAGCGACATTGCTTAGGTATTGTTTGGCGTGTTTGGTGTAGGTAGGTAAAAAATGTTTTTTTTTGTTTCACGAGCGAAATCATCAATGTTAATTTGGCTTTTTAAAAAATGTTTTCTTAAAATTGAGAAAAACGGTCAATAGGTACTTTTCGAAATACTGTCTTTGTTTATTGTTGAAAATAAGCCTTTGTCAAACTTTAACACACACAGCCGGTCTTTAGCGTACTAGGCACAGTGTGATATTCCTGGTATTCTTGGAGTTACAAATTTAGTATCATTATTGCGAATCAGACCTGTGAATGTACTAATCTGTATCGGTATTCATATACTAAAGATTCAGTACCAGGAAATGAAAAATCAATCTTGTAATTAGTGCGCTTTCACTTTGATTAAGAGTGATGCTAAATCCCAGTTATACTAGTAAACAATGTATCGGTATGGGAGACATTTTGTAAACATTGATATTGTAATAAAAATGCTGCCATTATAACTATAAACCATCCATAAAGTGGACAGACGACGGTAAAGGTTGCAGGAAGCCGCTGTATGCAGGCCGCTTCTAACCGGCCAATCTGAAAATTACTGAGGAAAGTCTATGTTCAATAGTAGACGTCCTCTAGCTGAAATGATGTTGATGATGACTACAAAATAAAAAACTTACGTCGAAATATATACAAAGACGGAAATATGCAAATATTGGCGATCCTTTACTTTTTTGTTCGGCTTTAATAATTCGATCCAGGTTAGTCTTAGAAAATCCATTCATTCATCGGTACATTTACTTGCATCGATAGTTTTAAGTAGTTGTGGATTCGTTGCATAGCAAGCGATCCTATAGCATGTGAGTATTTTTACACACACAAATGTCGTATACCGGTTAAAGTTTCAACGAATGTAACATTCGAACATTTTTTTATTATTTATTTTGCCACAAACAGTCATTAAATAAACAGTGTATTTATTAACAGTAATTTTACAGAAAGACAAGGCAGTGCCGAAACTTAAGAAAGTAGTGCATAAATTTAACTAGAACTTGTTGATCACAAATATTTGTTAGATTATAAGTCGATTGACTAATTAAAATATTCAGACTACAGTCTATTGACTAATTAGGTAGTTGATTAATGACATAAGTTCTTAATCTCTTAGTAAAACATACACTACATTTACAAGTATTTACACCATGTACAGTCAAGTTTTAATTTAAAATATAACATGCTAGTAATACTTAAATCATATTATTCTATGTAGACGATTGCCTTAATGAATAAACCAACCTGAGTCCGCTGCCTGCTAAATTTTTCCAAGTTGTCCACGGCAAATCCTTGCCAGGAGGGAAACTTTATGATAGCAGAAATAACGAGGCGGGATGCTTCTCCTTCCAAGACCCTTGACTGAGATGATCTACGGACAACTCTAACACGCGCAAGGAAAGTCCTTCTGCTTTTTTTGACTCATCTAGGTACGATGGAACATCCGAACTTTGGGTGTCGAGAATCATTCTATGCTTTGGCTTTCTTTGTGAAAAATTGATTAGATATTGTTGTAGATTGTATTTGTATCTCGTTTCTCGTGGGATAATTATCTGTTCCTCTTAGGTTTAATACTATAAAGTTACGCAGACAAGTCACACGAATAAGCTAGTCTAGTATTTGCATTAAAACAGTTAATTTTTAAATATAATCACCGACATAATTTGTACCATTATAAGGGAAATAATTCAAAACATTCAACGAAATTTAACATTTCAAAAGCTTGCCTTTTAATATGCAGTTGCGGTCAAATGAAATATTCAGGAACATCGGCGAATGTCGGTGATGAACGCAATACAACTACCTGCAAAACTGCAAATGAAATAATATGACGATAAAACACATAATGTTGATATTTTGCATATAATATACAGGTTGGCCCAAACGGTGAAGTTGTAAAATATGTTTTAGGTTACTTGTACCGAGACCTATCCGAATCAGGGTCCATTTTGTTCAGCAATATTTTGTAGATCGATTTTTGTTTTTTTTTATGAAACCATAGATTGAATTTGTCATACAAAACACTAAGACCTAAGAATTCACTAAAATAGTCGTTACAGAATCAACACTTCGTCACGGTCATTTTTTAAAAATAATTTATACATTGCCTTATACGAGTAATAGACTGTCTACAAAACGTTTTTGTCTTAATTTAAATGATTTAGAAGAAAAAAAAACAAATAAATGAGTAGTTTACAGATTCGCGCATAGCTAAAAAGTATGTAAAATTCTGATTAACGCATCGCTTTTTTCAAATTAACGCGTTACACAAATTTTGAATCTGTTAAATTAATTAACCGCTTAGAATAATTAAGTGCCTAATAAAAAAATTGTTGGAATGATCGATATGTCACTAGGTTAGTGTAAAGTAGTTAGTGGGGAAAAAGCGACGCGAGCGACTGAGAACACACATCAGTCTGAAGAATGACTGTCGTAGTAAAAGTTGTTGTAGGCATTTGGGCACACTACAATCAATCTCTAAAAGGAAGTCAACATATAAATAGGACCTTAATAGTGCGAAGACAAGGGTAATAAAGTTTGCAATCCTTATTAGCGAATATCTCTCGTAACCATTTCGGCTCGATACAGGAGGGTTGCGGGATTAATATAATTTATTCCGGGCGGTCGCAGTGTCAGGGCTTTTTTCTCACCCCAGATTACCACTAACCCGATTACTTAGCACTCCTGAGTCATGAAAACGTGTATAATTGCGGTCGGATCGTCTTTTATTTGGACAGTATACTCTTGCCACTCTTAGTACACAGTGGTAGATTAACATTAATACATTCTTATGAGCGCAGTCCTTAGTTCCTTGCACGTAGAAATAAAAATTAAAAGTTCTAACATATAATTTGTGATGTTTTTGGAACAAATAAAAAACAAGGACCCGCGGACTTAGATTTTTCTTATCTGCCCTTAATTAAACATGATTCTTTCTTAAATAAATTATTGTGTTTAAATAATTTGCAAATTGGGTACGGTTAGGTAGAAGGCACCATGGACGGCGATCTATTTAACAGAAAGTCACTAGTTTAAACCTGTTATAAAACTGATATATTCCTAGGCTTAATACATTTATTTATTCTAGGAATTGGTCACTATTCTGTTACGCATCACTAAAGTGTAAACCCTGGTTTAAATAAACTGATAATAATTTTAACTTTTAATAAGTGACTAATCAATAAACTCTTGTTTTATAAGACCTAAGAAATTAAAATAAAAACGTCGATCACATAATCAGCAAGTAGTGTGTAAGTAGGATGAAGGTACCATATACACAAGTTAGTAATAATTATAAAATAATATACTTCATTTACAAAAAAAAACCTAGTCTAGTTGCCCCACATTAATAGTGGTGTGAAAAATATCAATGCTATATAATGTTTTTATTTACCAGATAATTTATTAATACTACTAGGTAATCGTTCGCGAGAGATAACTATTTGATTTTACTTTCATTCTTCTAACTTCACTAATTAGTTATCTCTCCAGAAGCTACCCAGAGTTTGTATTATTTCTTCTTTTTAAAATATTTTTTGTTACGTTTTAAATAACTTACACGTAACTCAGTGTTGGTTATTGTAGGCATCGATGTAAACTTTACCTGCTACCAGGCTATGGTTATGAAATTCGTAAACTAAAACTCAATTAGAGTGCCTAACTGGGTAAGTTCATTGTAACCTGAAAACACTGGCGCGGAACTCAAATTCCTGCCCGTAGAGAGACAACCAACAAGTTTCAACGTAACTTTTACTTATGTATCTACTGTACGTTATGTTAAAATTACGACTAACTAACTGATAACTACTACTTTGTTCCCTGTGTTGCTGTGCTGAATTATAAAAGAAAATCCCTTGCAATAGACGTCTATACATATAGATATAGCTTTCTTAGGACTTGCGTAGGGCCACAGTAAGTTTTTTAACTGACTTCTATCAAAAGTTAATTAAATGTAATAAGTAAGGAATTCAGAAATCAGTTTTGCTTAAAACTACTCTTGAGATCGCACCAAAAATGCAAGGAGCGTCAATAAAATGGCAGTTTGTTTACGATTTTATAAGTTCTACTTCTACGTTAGGTCGTACGCTTCAAGCGGGACAACTTCGCGTAATAATAAAAATATGTACTTTATTGCACAGACAAAAGAATAGTACAAATGACAGACTTAGTGCCAAAAGCATTATTTACTACCAGACAGACAGGGGCCAGACAGAGATAGTAAAAAAAATAGATATTGGAGAAAATTATGTATTCTTACTCGTACCTTAAGTATTCCTTTCGTACGAGTACTCAATTTTAAGGATAATTCGTATCAGAAGGTCATGGGTTCGAGCTAGCTTCCGTGCGAAGGACGGTGTGACAGATATTATAAGGTATTGAATGTGCTTTTATTGAGCTTTTCAATTCATCTTAAAGTATTTTCGACCTTGCGTGAGCTTATTTAGAATCTTCATTCCCAACTTGTTGCGCAAAGCTCCGCTATGATGACGACTAAAGAGGAAATAACCATGCGTAATTTAATGAAACCCTTGCACTATTGGTCTAAGAAAAAACAAATATATATGTAGGTATTCCATCCTTGAAATCAATCCAGCATTGCAGCGCATCCGCGTTAGATTGAATGCCTTATCCTTTTTAAGGGTTTATAAGCGGAAACGCTTGTCCGCTTGCCTGAGTATTGGTCGCACAAAAATATTAGATTGCCTTCGACACGAAGAATCAGAAGGGAGAATTAGAAATCAACCAAACTATACTTTTTTTTTTGCTTAAAATAGCTTTTTGTTAGTTGGAGCGCATTCGATTAAATGCTTTTCAACCGACTTCAAAAAAGGAAGAGGTTCTCAATTCGTCGGTATCTTTTTTTAAAAAAAATTTTTTATGTATGTTCAGCGATCATTCGTTACTGCGTTGACCGATTTCGATAATTATTTTTTTGTTTGAAAGGTAATACTTTCAGAATGGTCCCATATAAATTTGGTTAAATTCTGATGATGGGATCTATAAGAAAATCATCAAACATTGCATAAACTCCGTACCACGCCAACTGATTTTAGTATCTATCTTACCTATATCTCAGCCAAATGTGGATCGATTTTGATGATTCTTTTTTTAATGAATAGCTTATACTTCAAAGATACTATAATAAATTTGGAAAAAAATTCACCCCTAAGGGTGGAAAAATAGGAAATGAAATCGGTGTTCAGCAGTTAAATTATGTTTGCACTCGTAAGATTTGTTTTGATTAGGATTTATCACTAAAATGGATGAAATAAGTTAATTTTATAAAAAAAATAAAAACCGACTTCAAAAAACAAACAACGAAAACATTGGTCTGTCATTGACTGGCACCGACTCCAAAAGTAACTGATTAGGTACTTAAGTGTTAAGATTATTTTTAGCGTTTTAGTTTTTTGAAGTCGGTTTTTATTTTTTTGCTGTTTAAAGACTGTTTTCCCCAACTTGTCGTCACCTTTATTCAGCTTTTAATGTTACTATAATCCAGCCGAGCGTAGGATGATGCAAGCAAACGATACGAAATATATTACTGTTATAATGTGTTGTTCTGTATCATAAATGGAACAAATTTATTTATTTTACGACCCGGGGCTTTAACATAAACGCGATAATGTACCTAAACAGTGCACAGTGTTGTCTTTATGTCAAACTCTTTGCAGAAAAAACAAAACAAGGTAAAATTACGTAAGTAATATTGTTAATAGCTCATTGTACGGCCCTTGGACCGTTAATATTACATTCGCAATGTTAATTTTGATTTTTGTTGAATTAACAGTGTTAGGACGTTTATGAAGTGCAACTTTTTGATGCAGTAATGTTAGTCGCTTCGCTTAGTCATCAAGCGGGTTCCCATACGTCTTATTAGACTGGCCCGACATCCCGAGATTCCGGACTGCCCCCGCTCGCCCGACCGGTTCTGGGCCTCCACGTGTCAGCTACTCCATAAGTAAAGAACTTCTAGCGAATCGGTTTAATATTTATCTATCGTAGGGTAAAATAATTAAATAAATTTTATAAATCTTACAAGATCATCGTCATTGTTTCAACAACTTGAATCCGGGGGCGGGGGTTAATAAGCTCCTTACAGTGTCATGTACTACGGTCCTATGCTAATCGTGTCTACTTGTGTCCAGTCGTCACGCGTTGTTCTTGTGATATCACCTTGCCTATATAAAATTAATTGGTACCCGGTCAAGTACCTTACGTACCTTAGAATAGTAGTCAAATGTGAACGTGCCATTATAATTATGTTTAGTCGTAGAGACCCACAGAGTAGGTCGAATAATAACTTATATTGAGATATATTTTGGTCACTAACAGTTAAAATATAGTTTTAAAAAAACGTGTTGGATAGTACCAAAAACTAAAAACGGTCTGGCCTTTCCATGAACATTGAACAGTTAAGTAGGTACCTAGCAGTGTTGGTTTACGTCTAAGTCTTACAATAAAAAGGAAACATGGTTCAAGTAGGTAATACTGCTAAAAGAGATTACGGTTTGCACTGAATATAGAAACCGGGTAGTAGTGACAAGATAAAATATTATATCGGATTTCTTGGAATCATTGAACTTGAAATACCTTAAGGCTATATTTCCAGGCGGATAAAGAAATAACTTCGTCTAAAATCAATCCCCTATACTAGTGATTGAGACGTGAGCGGCACTAATTGGGGGCGATAGCCCGGCGTAATTACCAGCCAAGAACTCCGCGACCGTCGCTTGCGCCTGAGTTACAACGACCTTGTAGGAGCCGACTGCAGTGGAGCTTGGACCAAGCCAAGCTGCTGTATAATACATTCTTTGTACGTTAATATACATTTCAAGTAGTTAATATATTAGAGAAACATGGTTACAATTCAATACTATGTTCGCAATGTGATTTAGAACCAGAGCATGCATTTTCTTTTTTAATAAGTCACCCAAACAAAAACGTGTTTTGAAAAACGATTTACCTATGCCATTTATTAGCAATTTTCACTATGTTTAACTGAAGTTTTCCAAAAAATAATAACCCTTTGTAGTACGTTTATACTCGTATGATAAAAAATCAATTTAAGAGCGATCTGACAAAACTTTATGATAAACTTATGTGATTTTTGTTGCGATTAATAACAAAAGTATGTCTAAACCTACGAATAAGTTATTCTCTATAGTTTTCTGAGGCTATAGTTTTTATTTTTGCGCGTACGAAAGTGTTGCTAGATTGAAATCTGTCCTTATTGGTCTATACTTACTTGTATCTTGAACTTGACATCTGTCAATTAACGCTTGTAAATTACACGCAGTTGTCGTATGTAGTTCAAAGTCATGAACTAAAAACTTGATAAGCCCTCATAAGTTTACAAGGAGGAATACAATATAATTAGGATTTTACACTGTAATTTGTCGATGTATTCGTATTCAATACTTACGCTCCAGGTTCTCCCCCTCCCCCTCCTTCAGCTGCGGGTAACGGGACTACTTAATGACATGCGCGGAGGAAGAGTGCTGACGATAAATAAACTTTTTAGTGGGTATTGGATTTAAAGACGTCAAGGCTCATAACTCAAATAGTAAGTAGGGAATCATCAATTGAAACTATAAAACTTGTTTTAATTTTAAAACTACAAAATGAATGTAGGCACTGTCTCTGCGCCATAAGTAGAAAAAAAAGTTTTTTTGCTGTCGATAGTGCTGAGTTGAACTAAAAAGTGTGTAGTGTAGTGTAAAGTCACCTGTACTAAAAAGTGGAAATTACTGGTTTTATTTCGAGTCCCTATTCGATTCCTAAGTAAATAAAGCAGAAACTTCAAAAGTATCGAGATCGGCAATAAAGCTAGTGTGGGATTCTTTGGGAACTTTTGTAGATACGTACTTGTGCGGCCGGCGGGACAAACATTATTGACCGCGTTGACAAAAATAATCTTAGTTTTTATACAATTGCTTTCCGTTTCTTTTCTAGCGAATGGAGAGCATAGTGCTATTTTTTGTTTGATTACCACATGTTATGTAAATTAGGGACTTTAAGTAGGTATTTCTTGAAATTCGACTTAACCTTAATAATTGATATCATAGTTAAAAAATCTATAAAACACTGTTTTATGTGTATTGGACCTGACAAGACGAATGAAATGAGCTCAAACACGAATGTATAGTAGCCAATGAAGAGTTCCACTCTCCACCATCTGGTTACGTCGTAAGATCATCACGATGGTGTCAAATTGTATTGTCATGCGAATGTCAGATACTTACAAAGTTGCAAACTGATTCGCAGATTAGAAGTAGGTTAAAAACTACTTCCAAGATTTGATTACATAGGTAGTTAGTTAGTTACAAGTGAAACTAATAAGTGTGTTAAAAAGGAAGTTTTTTTTATTTTTATTTTTTTAATTTTATTTATTAGGATATTTAACACATTTTGATCGCCATTTACAAGGGGTGGTTGTTGTGTTGTAGCTCAGTTGCAGCAGCCCTTTTACAGTGATTACCAAGTTAAGCAACATACGCTGCAGTTGTGAGTGATGGGTGACCTTTCCGACCATAAAGTAAAGTATGCCTTTATACGTCCTACTGCAGGGCACAGGCCTCACCTCATCTATGAGGTATTCCGACCCAGGGGCGTGCATTCCATATAGCCTATTATGCAGAGCCTACCTTCATAAAAAACCGACAGCTAACCATAATTATTAATTACGTATTCAACAATAAACAATAAATATTCTGTAACCATTTTGTCGTCTACCTGTACTTATTCCTTACTAAAGCGCACAACTTAGATCGTTTCTGTGCAATTTAACCAATGTTAGGCTGCCGCGAGATCGCCTACTGTTTCACGCAAACTTACTCAATTTTTACTCACAGCCTACCCCCATCTGAAACCAATGCACGCCCCTGTTCCGACCATATACATATAGTGACATTTATCACTTGCATCTCCGTGCTTCGGAAGGCATTTTCAAAGATGGACCCGGATAATATCGCTTGATACTAGTCTAGTCAGAGGCCTTAAGGCAACTTGATAACATCTGACAGTAAGGTTTAGTCACATGGCCTTACAACACCCCTACATCAATCCGCACTGGGCCCGCGTGGTGGACTATGGCCCAAAACCACCTCATAGTCGAGGTGAGGCAGGGCCTGTGCCTCGTAGTGAGCCGTATTAGGCATACTTTTTACAAGAAGTTACCAAATAACTGCTGGTTTTAGATTTAAAAAAAATTGATCAAACACTATACAAACTTTGGTTAGGTTAGGTTAGGTTAGGTTAGTTTGTTAAATACTTATTTGATTTCGATCATAATTTTGTAACTGATCTCTGTTTATTTCTATTGTTTCTTTAATAATATAAATAAAACTAAACTGAAACTGTTTAATTCACAAATATATATTTTTTCCATGAATTTAATTAGTCTCGTTTCTGACAGTCAACGCAATCACAGATGAGTCTGCTGCACTACGAGTATGTAAGTTTATGAGTGTCAAGACAAAGTCTCACTATCTAATTCGAGGTAAAGTTTTTATTTCACAATGAAGCAGGCGATTTAAGGAGGTAGCAATTACAATGTTATGAGACTATTATTCTTGGCATAACCATTTCCTAAATTTGATACCCGATAAAGTGAGATAATTTTAACATATGTGTATACTACATACATGGTTATACGTCATATTTCTGGATTATGGCAAGAGTTGCTAGAGGATTTAATAGGATACATGCGTCGGTCGTGCGGGCCTTATTTGAAAACATCACTGATCATTCACCCTCACTACAACAACCTTTAGATACAAATTCGCGCCATATAAAGTCGTTATCACACTGTAGTCTCAAAATACGATCATGTTAAGGGGAAGCTAAATAAGAAGTAAAAGTGAAAAAAAATAATGTTGGTTTGTTATTTGAACAATCTATTTAGGACCATCCACATATTACGTCATGCTAAATATTGACATTTTTGGACCCGCTACGCTTAACTCTCTTTTTAAGGCGGTTCCGAGCAAGTGACAGCTTTAATTTCCTCTTTACCCAGTACGGCATGCCAGAGAAACAGAAGTTGTACATCATGAATAATTGTCAGAATTAATCAATAATGGTCCATTTCGAAATATTTTTTCGGCCAATTTTAAGTATTTAAATATTCTATCGATTGGTCAAAGCCAAAAATTAAGTTAAGGATTACCTACGGAGGGGTGCATAGAATATATTTTTTTCGACGTAGTTTAAAAGCCTGTTTTCGTAAATATAATAATATAGATTTAATACTAATTTGAAATTATGATTTTAAAGATAAAACTTCAAAGATTATTTTTGTAATTTATTATTTTTATATACATTAAATAAGGAGGACATTGACGTAATATGTGTACGGCCCCTTTAAATAAAATCATCATCATCATCATTTCAGCCATAGGACGTCCACTGCTGAACATAGGCCTCCCCCATTGACTTCCAGATTGGCCGGTTGGAAGCGGCCTGCATCCAGCGGCTTCCTGCGACCCTTACCAGAGGGCCAATTCCCGTAATTTGACAATAGTCGCAATCCGGTGTCGATCCGCTCCCAGTAACATTACGATCCCAAACGGTATTTTAATAAACTCAAAAAATGCTATTATAGTTCGTAATGCGACTGAAAATGAAAGAAACCAAAATTAGATATTTTTTTGCTCTGTTTTTAGTCTTATTGGGATAGTTTTAATAATTTTACGTCAAATTGAAAGTTTACGAGAATACCGTTTGTGATAGTAATGTTACTGGGACCGGATCGACACCGGATTGCGACAATTGTCAAATTAAGGGAATTGGGCCTCAGGTCGTCTGACCACCTTGTAAGTCTTAAATAAAATATTATCTATGATATACTTAGGTACAATAAAAATCTATCGGTGACTTTTCTAAAAGTTATTTTCTGAAATTGCCAAGTTAATCTTAGAAAATAGAAATCTAGATGCTGAAAAATATTATTTCACGTTTGCAATGAAAAGGTGCCTTTTGGTTAACAACTTAGATTTCAATCATATTTGATACGTGACGCTATTTCATACTTTACTCAATAGAACTCACCTACGTATCGTAATTGGAAAACAACAATTTTCCTCTACGTATAGTATGGGTAGATCGGAGTTTCAATGTTGGATCTAACGAGTTAATCCAATACGCCACAATTTCTCTTGAGAACATTTTTAATAACTTTTTAGTTTGTCTATGTCATACCTCAGTAAAGCTTAGTACTTAGTCCATTGTAAATTACAAAAGATAAATTTATCGGTACCTATGTTTTAGTTACAACAATGTAACGACGTGAAAAGATACCTTTTCAGATTACAAGCATTTTGATAGGATGAATATCTTCTTATATTTTTCATCCTATTTATTCTTCCGTCTCGGTACATTGAGGGCTCTAAAAGATTGATTGCCAAGCGTGCCGTAATTTGAAAAGGAATCCAATTTCTTACATTGGCTAGAAAACAAATCAAACAGTCGTAAGGAAATGAGGTATTGTGAGTCCCTGTGTAGTTTCTTATATGTTTATGCATGTTGTTTAAGTGAATGTCACGTAGTAACTAGGAAATTGTAAGCCTGTGCCCATAATGTAATCACTGACGTATATGATTCAATTATGTTCTGTATTTACAATACAGAACATAAAATATTAAATGAAGCTGTTTCATGCAGCTACAAATATATTTCATGTTCATGAAAGATGGGTACTACATAAATCCAACCTATTCATTGTAAGATACTTCCAGATGACACAAGGAATTATTCTAACTTTTTAAAAAATGTTTGCAAAATTTTAATTAAACTTTTCTTAGAAAAAACTGGAAGAAATATTTTACAAATTGCAACAACTAATGAGGTTAGTAAAAGGGAATTTTATAATTTGAGATAATTTATTCTTATAAAAAGATGCGCGATGACGTCTTTCTGTAAAGATCCGTCACGTCGTTTAGTTTGCACAGAAAGAATTGCCTGCGAAATCACGGGCGAGTTCTTTCCATATTCATTTTATGTACATATTAATTAATATTTTGAATAGGTCAATTCAATCAATAAGAGTAATTATTAGGTTAGCTTAAACCATAGATACAGTATTCAACCTAAGAAATACTGTCAAAAGAGTGAGAAAGTGAATAATAGTTGGGTATCAGAAGTTAATCTTCATACAATGCAAATGGGCGCTCGAGGGACGTACATATAGACATCCCTCGGAGACACAAAATCTCGAAACACTCTAATAGTAGTTTAAGCCGGAGCATGCTAAGATTACGTGTCCGTGGGCGATTTCTACTTGTGCTTTGCTCTAGCACGCATTCTATAGCTCAACTTCTGATTCCCCTTAATTTTTGATCTATGTTTAGGACGCACATATATGACTGATTTGACAGATTTTTTTGAGCGCATGCTACAGCGTCATGTTCGTATAATAACGAGACTTGTCAATTGCTTTGGTTCAGTCCTTTTTTACGATAACTTTCGTCCACACACCGCACAAAAGACCATCTAAAAACTACAGGAGTTACTTCACTCACAGAAAAGTCTTCGTCAGCCACATACTCATCAGTCCTTGCCATTGCCAAACCGATTTCCATTTTTTTTTCAGGGGCAAAATTTCAAATCCATGGAAGCGGTGAAAAACGCCTTTAAAGAATTTATCGAGTCCCGTCCCCAGTATTTCTACAGCAGCGGTATTGATGAACTTCCATTAAAATGGCAAAAATACATCGACAATAATTTCAAATACTTGGATTAATAAAATATATACTTTACTTTAAAAATCATTTTTTTTTTCTATGTAAAAAGGCAATTTCATAGGTAATGAATTAATGACCTAACAAATAGGTAGGTACTGTTTATTCCTTTACAAATAAAGTTCACCTTCATTAACGTAGTAGAATTTAATTTTGAGAACATAATTGGTTACATTGTATTCACTAAGGCTGATTAAAAACTATAGACTCTTATTAGAGGTTTAATTAATGCAATAAACGGTTAAGTTAAAACATAAATATTAATTACTCAAGTTGAACATAATTTGATCTAATATAATAGACATCTATAGGTACCTGCTTTACATACAAGTATGTAATTACGTATGTATGCAGGTAACTCATAAGAACAAACTATATAGACACTGGAAAACCGTCACAGATTTTGATTAACTTTTAACAAAATGTTGGCGTGTATCGTCGCACTGAATTGTGTCAAATCAATTAAAATTTAGATTAAGCCTTGATAATGGCGGAGTTGCGTTGCACCCCAACGAAAACAGACACTCCTTCTCTAAAGGCTTATATAGTCCATAGAGCAATCGGGCCAGCTTAGCTAAGAGGCTATAATGTTATGAATTTTGAAAAAATGGTCTAAAGATTTACAGTTATTGAAATTATAAGCGTGACGTTTATTTGTGGTTGAACGTAAGAAGCTTTTATGTATATTTATTTTCGTTATTATCATCATCATATAAAAAAGGTAATAGCAAATACATTGTATTCGTTATTACCTTTTTTTACCTAATAAAACGAATTATCATCATCATCATCATTTCAGTCATAGGACTTCCAGTGCTGCACATAGGCCTCCCCCAATGACTTTCAGATTGGCCGGTTGGAAGCGGTCTGCATCCAGCACGGCTAACATTTTTGTTTTGTCATGTAATGCGTTTAATGCAGCGAATGTCACACTTATAGCCTTCCTTTAAAGTATTTGTTCATATCAATCTTCAAAGTTTCATTTCGACCAAAAAGAACGAAAAACATGGAACAAAGACTAGGGCAGGACTACGGCAAAGAGACTTCAATATAACATGCATTTACCTTCTTAAGTCACTCACTGTACTGTTATAGGTCTTCTACACAGTGCTCTAGTAATTGCGGTGTTAGAATTTGTGTTATCTAGTTTCTACCTAATGCGCGGGTTGTGTCATCGGACTACCTTATCGGCTGTTGACTAAGGCTTTTCGTCTTGTTCTTTGTCGCTAATCCGCAATTTTAAGGTACTAATGGTCGCCTTTACTGCACCTGCCCATTGTCACTTTGTGTGCGGTGATGCGAGTCATATCGTGAAGTTTTGTTCGCTCGCGTATCTCAATGTTGATGTCCTGCAGAAAGATTCCGACTAAGGAAAGAAAGAAGTAACTCCATTCTTCTTTAGGTTGCTTGCATGAGTTGCTTTAGTTGTTTCATAAGTCAGACCAAGGAATATTTACACACTGTTGAATCACTTGACACTTCACGGATATTTGATAGTCATCTCACTCTACAATACTCGATACAATTTACTGAATGCAGCCCAATTTGATTTAGCGTTCGATTTTTTGGCTTACCCACTTTTATTCTGGGTAAGGAGCTGTCTCAGATAAACTTAGTTACCAAACCGCTGTATATAGTGCATGTATTGTCAACAGCTTACCAACTCTAACGTAGTAGTTGACTTGATCAGTGTTATCAAACTGACACAAAACGTCAAATTTTCTCAATTGAGACTGAACTCTATGGATTCTATGTTGAAAATGAGTTGTAGATGTTTGTAATTTTTGGGTAGATTGACCTGTCTTGGACTGTACCATATCCACTTAAAGGTTTACTGTCATGTCTGTTTGTAAATTGCGAGAACTGTATACTCGTATTTAATAGCGTATGCTCTCTCTATAGAATTCTGTCGATTTTGAGGCAGGCCATTTGCAGTTACTGTGTCGGGAAAATCGGGAATAACTTACCTGCCTGAGCTGCGTGTATGCTCGCTGCGAATGGTTGATTGGAGTGTAATCCGCTATTGGCACATTGGAACGTGTGTCTGCGTGGATGTACACATACATCATATATTTCTATATTCAAATAAATAAAGCCCTCAATATAGATAAACCTCGATAAACCCTAAATATAAAAAATATCGATTCTGTCAGTTATAATCGTTTAATGGAAAGCGTAGATTGAAATGAAATTGAAAAGTACAGTAGTTTTCAAAAAAATATTGCATTATCTACTAAGAATCATTGAAATAAAAATTAGAGTACGAATTAGAGTGCGACAAGAGTAAGAGTAATACTACGAGTTAGAGTACGATTAAAGAGTGATAGTAAGAGTAATAGTATTGTATTTAGCACTTTAAAAATTACATGAGTAGTAATAACTTTGTTAGTAATAAACATATAGGTACATATTTTTTTAATACTAGGCTTTATCAGGTTTTACTTGGTTATTTTTTACACATACACATATAGTAGATATTGATCTGGCTAACAAAGGATAATTTTTACCCCTTTTCTGTTCCCGTGTGATGAAATTTCATTCTCCTTTGGTTTAATTCTGAACCGCCCGCGACGGGCAGAAGCTATACCTTAATAAGTATTATGGTTAGGTATATCACAGAATTGACAATAATTCCAAATGATGTAAGGTTTTGTTACGTTATTGTTGCATCCTGCAATTATTTAATTCTTGGGTTAGTTATGCGATATTATCTCGTTAGGCATGGACAAGATTTTGTGTAAATACTGTTCATGCGTTTGAAAATCTTGTGAGAGTATGAGAGACCACATAAAACGATCGGAAAATTAACCTCACGGTTGCAAATATTAATGGATGTACTGAAAGCTTCAGAAAATGGCCAAGCAGGATTGGTAATATATTTCAACCTGCTTCTACGGTTAAAGGGTCGTGTTAGCTCCTCGTGATATACTGGACCCCATAAATTATATCTTACTGTCAAATTGTACGCTTTTCTCTAAGAGGTCTTCATCATCATTTCCATAGGACGTCCACTGCTAAACATATGCGTCCCCCAGTGACATACAGATTGGCCAGTTGGAAGTGGCCTGCATCCAATATCAAAAGATAGATTTTACAAAACCTGAATATTTTAATTATTGATTTATTGACTTGCGAGATAGCAGGAGATGAAACCCTGAACGCCCAAGATTGTTACTAAGTAAGTTGAGCTTTAACACTAACAAGAGATGCAAAAGGAAATTGCATACTAAGCGATAACATTACATGGCGCAAAGTAAACAATAACGTTGCGCGAGCTATTGACCTTAGCCTCGACCGTATAGTTAAGAAACATACTCACTTCCCGATGTGAACGAACGCGCTTATGTAACTCGCGTTTAGCGACGGCCGATAGAGCACGTGTAGTCTCTTTATAGGGCAGACACACAATAGCCCGCCATCACTCTAGCGAATTAATCACCACTTTCAACCTGTGTAGCGCACAGATACATTACTAGCGACCCACCCCGGCTTCGCGCGGGTACAATGAGATAAAATGTATTGCTGTAAGTTTTCTTAGACATATGTCTATCCTAAGGACATCCCTAACGGAGGTATTAGGCCTTTTTAAGATATACAATTCCGTAGTACATTTTTATGATGTACTTAGCTTGTAAGGTTTAGCAAGCGTTAGTAATTAAATCTTTCAAAAATATTATTTTAGAACTTGGTCACAAATAAATTTTATAAAAGAATAAACCGACTTCAAAAAGCTAAAAATAATATTAACACAAGTACCTGATCAGTTTTTTTTTCGGAGTCGGTGTCAGCCGATGAGAGTTTTCGTTTGCACCGACTCCAAAAGTAACTGATTAGGTACTTATGTGTTAATATTATTTAATTAATTATTTATTAATAATATATATATATTTATAAATGTTAATTATTAAAGAAAGAATTATCAAAATCGGTTCACATTTGCCAAAGATATTGGGTAACTTAGATACAAAAATCTGTTGGCGCGGTATAAAGGCAATGTTTGATGATTTTCTCATAGATCCCATCGTCAAAACTTGACCAAATTTATATGGGACCATTCCGAAAGTATTCCCTTTCGAACAAAAAATGAATTATCGGAATCGGTTAACGTGGTAACGAATGTTCGCTGGACATACATTTAAAAAAAAAGATCCCGACGAATTGAGAACCTCCTCCTTTTTTTGAAGTCAATTAAATATGGATTTTTCTCTACTCTCTATTTTAATATACATGTATATATGATTTAAATAAACCCTTCGGCTGTTTTAAATTATAGTAAAATCCTAACAAAATAATATAAATTACGTTGCGTACTATGGAAGAACTACGCGCACAGCCAGAAATAGCGACATAAAAAAATATTTCGATAATAATTCTAATAATTTTATTTAATCTTGCATCTATCCTTAGTTACTGTTTTGCATGATTCGATTAGATTTAATAGTATAGTAATATCATAAACAAATGAGTATGTTAAATCAAACAAGTTAATATTGCCTAAGATCTTTGTGGATTTACTAAGATGAATTAGTTGGTATAATCATTGATCCTGTTAGTTTAAATAAGGTCTTAGTTATTAATAGTAAAAGCAATCAAATCTTATTCGATGTATCTAACGTCTAGACAGGCTTGTATGGAATCAAGTTACTTTGTCACAACATTCACAATCTTGTAGGACCAAAATTTTTTTTTTGAGTAGTGTTTTTACATGTTGTAGTGATTAATAAATAAATAAAAATAAATATTGGACAACATCACATAAATTGTTTTGATCCTGTTGTAAGTAGCCATAGCACTTGTGTTACAGAAATCAGAAACAACGACGGTACCACAACACCCAGACCCGAGACAATATAGAAAAGTTATTTTTCTACACTGACCCGATCGGAAAATCGAACCCAAACCTCAGAGATAGCGACACCAAGTCCGGTATGCTCTCCTCTCGGCTACGGAGGTCGTTGATTGAGGCGGCCTTGTCGGTAATGGTCGATGCAAAGCAGATATTTTAATTGCTATCCCTGCCGCAGAACCATCCTGCCGAGACAAATCGATCGTCTTGCCGGTTCAACCGATTCGATTCTATTACTGGCCTCCGCTGTATGTCAGTGTGTCCGTCCGTCTGTCCACCTTATTATAAAGGCCTTATTAATAAACCGTAATAGGAGGCTGCTTGAACATTTGCCCCTTGCGGGATTCGAACCCGCAACCACTGGCTTTGTAGTTCGGAGCGCGAACCACTACACCAAACGGTCGTAAAATAAAAGAAAAAACAGGCAGTGGTACGAAACCCTAAGTGCACGAGTCCGACTCTCACTTCACTATTTCTCTGATAATGATAGTCGAAACTCTAAACCAGTTAAAAGTTCTTTTAACTGAAAAAAAAAACAGGCAAAAGTTGTTTTGACTGCACAGGTTGGTCAATAGTAGTTTTGATTAATGCTCCTGGTCAAAACTATTTTGAGATAGTTATCCATAGTTTTTAAGCGCTCGGCGGCCGCTGCCGTGGCACAATCACTACGTTCGCTGCACTCGCTCTGTTCGCTCGCCTTCGCGCTGTGTGTGGTCACTGTTCTAACCCAACCTAACCAATTTAGTCTTATTATTTTAAGAGTTTAGACTGATTATGCAGTCAAAACTACTTTTGACTTTTTTTTTTCACTAGTATTGACCAACTTTTGCAGTCGAAACTACTTTTGACTGATTTTGCCGGTTACTTTTGACTAGTTAAGAGTTTTGACTGTAGCATTTAATACACCTAAACGGATGTGGAAATATAATTTTCTGGTAGGTACTGGTGGGTGAAGCATAATTTCCCAAATATAGGTTTGTGAGAAGGTATTTCATTAAAATCATCAGACATATTTTAAACCATGTATAAAAATTATACGATTAAATGGCGCGCATTTATCAAAACGCGGTTTCCTTTTTATATAAAGGAATAAAATCCTATGGGATTGGGAGTCCTATTCACCTGTCGGAATACGCATGATGACCCTTTTTCAAATATCGAGAACGGAAGCCCGCTCATCCCGACGAAGTCATATAACGGTGGCGATTCGGTTGTAATACTCTCTGCTCGAAGTCAGCGTGGCTTTTGTTTACTTGTATGTGAATAAAAAAGTAATTTTAGAAAGATCTCCTTTAAATGCTGCGATATCTTTTTTTGTTTTGCATCACTTGGCTTTGTGTGTGTTTTGGTATTTAAAGATATAACGCATTAGATACCAAATAACAAACAAACCCTTAAAAACACATATACCGTAGTTATTACAAAAAATTACAGCAACGCTATAGAAGCACAGTTAGGTAATAATACTTATTTATTCAAAAAGTATAGCTCTGCCGGTTATATCGGCTGGTGATGAGGAGAAATGAAACAAACATCAACATCAGTCACCTTTGTTACAGGAATACAGTTACAAGACTTGTAGTTAGTGCGAGCTAGGCAGGTTAAGTTCATGCACTCTTGTCGTTTAAATAATCGTTATATATAATACTTATCCTTTTTTCACAAGGATTTTTAAATATGAATTTTAAACTTATGAATAGTTCAACAAGGGCCTGTGTACTTTATTGAAATACTAGCTGTCCCGGCGAACTTCTTACCTCAATTTTTTTGTAAATTCTTCCAATGTTTTAACAGTTATTCTGTTATTCGGGGCGGAGACAAATTCAAATATCGGTAAGGCTTTCTTGACTTATAAATGGTGTAACTAACCCGACTTTGTTTTATGTATATAGATATGTAATAAACATTTAACAAATTAAATAGGAGTCCCAGGCACCAAACTTAGAAAGGAATAGCGTCACATAAGTAACATCCCAATGTAATTTACTGGTACCGAAGAGGAAAGGTTTATTTATACTAACGTTAAATGTAAAGTTGAACAAACTTTTCCAGAGTTATAGTAAACAAGGGGACGGGGATACATAAAATGAGTTTGTTTTACACTAATGTTCCGAAAGACTGAAACGATACTTAAAGCGAGTGCCATCACGGCGACTACATACGAGTAGTTATAAACATGTTCATCACACAAACATTCCCCCCTTACGGTATTTAAACCCGCAGTCGGCTGGCTCTGTAGTGAACCACTAGACCAATGGTCGTCGTTCCTGTAATAAGGTTTTTATAATTGACGTTGACACATTTATAATCCAATACCAATCCACCCGAATCGGGTTCAGGAATAAAGGGCGAGGACATAGTTCGAGCGTTTTCCATTTGTTTGTTTTTTAAATACATGCTGGCCGGCGCGCCCCCATCTAACCGGCCAGTAACAATTGCCTAGTTTATTTTCGTTCGATATCTTTGGTTGCAGTTTACAAGAAACATTATTGATGTTCCAAATTCATTTTTTTACTGTCCTCTACAACTTAGAAAAATCCCCGTTGTGGTTAGGCACAAGCCGTGTAAGCAAAAAAAAATCTGAAAAAAGATTTAATAATTTGCTTGCACTTAACGAGAAGCAAGTCACCATTTTTCAAATAGGTATTGTGAACGTTAATTATTTATTCATTGACAAATACCATTGTCATGTTTGAATGAAATATATTATCTACTACTAAAATAAATCTTCTGACACACCAATTCATATCTAACTCCAAACTAAATAGAACTAATACTAGACATCAAATTCTATAGAAATACTAAACTTGCCATTATTTGTGACGTCAATAGTGACGTCATTGTGATCCTGGTCTCACGCACTGTGGTTTTTGTCCTAAGGTAGATTTTATTATAAATGTAAAGATTTAAGTGAAAATCAACCTACATCTTATGCTTACACCACACTATCAAATAATTTAACAAAACAAACAAACTCATCAACTTGCGTCAAAAATGCCATAAATAAGAATAGGTACTTTCAGATTAAAAGACTCATTGTACTAACTTTCATATATGCTTTAAGACTCGTTCATTTGTAATTAGTGCAAAGCTGTAAGAAGTAACGTGCGTGTGTTTTCGGTTGTGTGCCTTCATTAATTACTTACGGGCATTATCTGTTCAGATGAGCGAATATACTACCTCATTCAGCCGGCTCAGCATTCTAAATGTAGGTTAGGTACCTACTAAATCTATTGGCGCAAAGATATGCTTTCCGCCCACTTCAGATCTGTTGATTATGTAAATGGGGTTGATTAATTTTTTACGTTAAAAGTCGATTTGTGACACGCTAACAGATCAAAGTCAAATAAAAGATTTAACAGGAATTGATGTGTGAAAACCATAACCTAGCTTGTGATTTAAGTTCAATTTTCTTTCGATAGAAGGAGAGGACGGAAACAGCTTAGGTCAGATTGTAGTTAAACTCAAGGTACATTACTGGTAAGGTAAGAAAATAAGAAATAATAATAAATAATAAGAATCATCATCATCATCAGCATCTTGAAGTCCACTGCTAGACATAGGCCTCCCCTATAGAAAGCCACAGCAAACGGCTCTGGGCATAAAAATAAATATCTTTATTTGAAAAAAAAAAAACACGTTACATGTTAGTAAAACTTAGTACCAGTTCGATCATTTTCAAAGATTTGGTGAAATCTACTTTGTGTCTTATTTACTGTAGGTACTACTACAATAAAGTCGCTTAGTCCGCACATGACATCAGGTAAATATAACTTATATTAAAATGTGCAGAAACACTCCTCTATTATAAGAGCAAGATTTTAATCCATAACAAAAGAAATACATTGATATTAGTTTGCAGACACAAAATACAAGAAATGGGTATGGAAGCCAAGCGTTGTTTCGTTAGTTTTATCATTCTGATATTATTAAAACATTGCCATTGATATGAAAATATTGCCGTGTGAGGTCATAATTAAATATTGGTCCTATTTAATTATGTAACTTCCTTTCAGGAGGGGTCATTCGAATGCTCAACAAATACAACTAACTACTTTACATTTACTGTGAATAGGAACATATAATAAAATAGCGCCTAACGCTCTTATGAATCGATCATTTTCGTTTATTATTAATTATTTTCCTAATATTCATCATTCATCATCATTTCAGCCATAGGACGTCCACTAATGAACATAGGCCTCCCCCATTGACTTCCAGATTGGCCGGTAGGAAGCGGCCTGCATCCAGCGTCTTCCTGCAACCTTTACCAGGTCGTCTGTCCATCTTGTTAGTGAACGTCTTACGCTGCGCTTCCCCGTACGTGGTCTTCATTCTAGAACCTTTATGCTCCATCGGCCGTCAGTTCTACGTGCTATGTGCTCCGCCCACTGCCACTTCAGGTTGCTAATCCGTTAGCTATGTCAGCGACTTTTGTTCGTCTATGGATCTCCTCATTTCTGATTCGATTTCGCAAGAAAACACCGAGCATAGCCTTTTTCATAGCACGCTGTGCGAAATTGAGCTTCCTTATGAAGCACACAGTGAGAGGCCACGATTAAGTTCCATATGTCATCACTGGTAACACACCGGTTAAAGACTTTCGTCTTCTAAACGAGAAGACGTTGTGTAGTTTCCCGAACGCATTCCTAATATTACTTACTACCTTCTTTACCAAATATGGCGGTAAAGTAATAGTGGGTAGTTTGAAATTTAGTACTCAGAATCGCTGAATAACATACCGAGAAATGGCAAGAGAAACTTTGGAAGTTAGTTAGTGGTTACTTAAGGGAAATGTTGGGAAATAATCTTGAATTTGTGTTCATAATATTATGGTGTTAAACAAATGAAATTATAGCGAAGTGAGAAATTGTTGAGTATAATGTTGGGTGTGGGTTGTGTAAGTAAATAACTTAATTGTACGGTATGTGAAATTACGCAATTTGTCTATATTAGAAATGTAGTCGGCTTATAATTATTAATTTAAAAATATTATTTGTACCTCTACATTTTACTTACTTAAATTATCTTTGCTTATTGTATTAAACGATTCAGTCTTTGATTGACAATTTCGCCGACTTACTTTGCCTTTTAATGCTGTCATCTCTCTCTAATATGTGTTATTTTGACCCCTGACCCCAAAAAATGAAGTGTGTTTGATTGACGCCAAATATCTGAGAGATTATATGTATATGTATGTGCGTAGTTCCCGGACTGATAAACCGATTCAGACGCGGTTTATTAGTAAGCAATTTATCTAGCGTGGTTCTTAGTCATGTGCGATAAAAATAAGGTCCGCTGATCCGAAGATTGACACTACTTTTATTGTCAGCGATGAGACCTCAGCAATAAAATTTGATCGACTTCAAACTAGGCTAGGCTTAAAAAACCTTAAAACAAAAGTTTTTTTAAAAATCCTCCAACTTATGAAACCCCTAAAAAGTTAAGTTTTTTAAGCAAACCAACATCTTATACAATATAATGTATTACATAGTAATGTCTTCCGTCCGCACGCTGTAATTATGCAGCTCAAAGGATGTTAATAAGTTCACAGTCCAAAAAATATGTCACTTAAAAATAATGTTATGTACATAAATATAAGGTCTGTAAGTAAGACAGTGCAACGGTTAATCGCCAATGAATGATATAACGTAGCTTGAGCAATTATCAGCAAGCGAAACAGAAACTTTGTTGATCTTCACATAAGTTATTTTAATAATGAACACAAAATAGAAACTGACAGAAAATTGTAACTGATGAAGTACTCAAACTACGTATTATTGTTTAATTTACTAAAAGCTTCACAAACTCGCGAATTAACTACCTACTCATTCCGTAAAGAAAACTCATTACTTTACTAAAGATTAACACAAGATGAGCGTCAACAATTTTGAGATTGGAATTTAAATGATTAATCGTAACACACTTCAGTTGGTATATCTTTTGCCAATTTAATAGGCTAGTCATTCGGTTATTTTACCTGAACTGTTTTCAGGGAGCTTTAAAAACTGGAATCTCACCTGCACAAATATTTTTAAAACGTACATTTTTTTTTATATAAAGGGTAAAATAGTGCTTTATTTTGTCTATTTTTGTTTTCTTTTAAGTGTGTCATATAATGTTTTGTCATAATTATTTATATTCCGAATTATCACTAGCCTGTATATTTTAACCCATAACACAACAAATATTGAAATCCCTCTCATTGAACCTTTTAAATTCAATTGATAGATAGATCATCTAATAATCAAAACCCTTAAAATATTATTATCACTAGTTTTAAATAGTCATTATCATAATTATTTTATTACTATATAAACTCGTCAAAGTAAATGTAAACTTTATGTTAATAATTGATCTGACTTATTTAATTTACTATATCTGTTATGTAGGCAAGCATGCATATAACTACACTACACTGACTGTAATTCTATAATTAGAATTCATCGCTTTGTTTTGTTACAGTTCTAGGTTTTTACCAATGTTTTACTACTATTTATTGTCTATGTAATGATAGGATATGATTCAGTTTAAGTACTCTACTATAGGTATAACTATAATGACAAGTGTAAGATTTGACTATTACACGTATATAAATAAATATTTAATATTTTTTGGTCATCCACCCACAAGGAGGACAGACGACCTGGTAAAGGTTGCAGGAAGCCCCTGGATGCGTACGCCTCCAATCGGACGATCTGGAAATCACTGGGGGAGGCCTATGTTTAGTAGTGAACGTTAAAATGATATTATATTATATTATGACTTAAGAGCTTTACGACAATGACTGTTAGGCGTAATATTAATCAGAAGGTTTAAATATCAAGACAAATATGATGTATATGAGTAACAAGTTAGGACAAAATGGGATTGCGGGTTAAATCAGGATTTAGGATAAAAGTGTCATGTTATTTTTCAAGTTAGTACTTTTACTTTGTGTAAAGATGGCTGCTATTGTTCTTAAAATTGAGTTAGTAAGTATATGCGATAAGTACGAGAAAAAACCAAAGGTCACCAAAGAACTATGATCCACTACGCTAAATCATATTCAATTTATTGAGCACAGTACGGGAAGTCGTTAAAAGTTTAGAAACGACGAAGAGCCTACTCTTTGTTTTAGCTCCACGTCGTCCGACAAATGTTGTTTAACTTTTAAGAAGTAATCTAACTTATTTATTTATGAATCAGGAGCTAAGTGTTTTTTGTCTGCAACGTAGGTTAATTTACTTTCAATGTTGTGATATTCTTTCGAGTTTATTTAGGATCAATTTAGACTTTTATAAGGTATCGCAGACAAAATTGCGGAGTTCACATCCACGTTCACATTCACTTGCTGACACTCACAAGATTTTAATGACCTTCTATTATGTCAAGTACTACTAAAAGTTACCATAAAAATAAGATTATTCTAATAAATTTGCTTTAAAGTACTCAAGTACCTACTATGAAACCATGATCTCTAGCAGCAATTACTCAAACCTTGTTTTATTTTTTTCTGTAAAGAGTTTGATTTAAAAATATCACTGCTTAAGTAGTGTCACAGAATTACGATGTACGAGTATGTATTATAAATGTTTACATTATTAGTAGGGGTGCTGGAATTAAAAAAAAAAAAACATCATAGTTTATAAAACTGTAAATCACACTTTACATGTTAAAACTCGTTAAAACAAATCAAATGAGCCCAAAAACTAAAAAAGTTTTAAAAGTAGCCATCGAAGAGTTTCCACTATCCACCTCTCGGTTGCATCACCAAAAATCAGCATGATGGCATCAAATCACTGTATTGTCATCCGAACGTCACGTTAAGTACCTACCTGTGTGTTTCGAAGTTACAAATCGCTACCTACGCCAATTAGAATTGGTAAACGATTTCCATGACTTGATTACCTACATAGTTAATTAATTTAAAGTGAAGCTAATAAAAGTATGATAAAATGAGATACCTACTGCAGCGTGCCGGGGACTGTCGATTTGACAATAATAAACGTCAAACAAGTCGCGGGACTGAAATCGCGATATATGCACGGTACACTGCTCGAGCGTGTAGTTCTCTACGCGTTGGCCAGATCCTGTACGCACCAACGTACGCAGCCTTAGGATTTGCATTAAACATTAAAAAAATATACTGAAAACGTTATTACATATTCCTTTTATTAAAATAAAGGTGCTTTTCACGAAATTATGTAGCTTAAAGAGACATAATCGGTAAAATTAATTATATCGTTAAAATGTTATTAATTATTAACATTTTATGGCTAAACTATTGCTTCTGCTCGCGACTTCTTCTATGAAGGCTTTAGAATTAAGCGGAATGATAGAAACAGAAAGAGAGAGAATAACTTTTGCTCGGTTTTGTAATCTCTATGTTATTGAGTAACAAACATACAATGCCTAAAAATGCGCTGTGTAATTGTGCACTAGGTATGCCAAACAGTGTATTAATTTAAAAGATAAACGGAGCATACATAAGTTTTAACTTAACAGTAGCATCGCGCTAGGAAATTACCTTTTTATAACTTGAAATGAGACAGTAGAAAATTTTTGATTAAAAAGTGACAGCAGGTGCCTTCGTGCCTGCTCTTAAAAGTTCAGTGGCCTTACCCATGAAAGGTCATGTCTCTTGTCCTTAAAAAATTGTTGCGCTGATGTAGCTACTAGTATTTCAAGTGCAGCGTTGTACACAAAACCTTATTTATCTGAAGTCATCGATCACACTCTTTATGACACTAGTAAAAGTAGCTTTTATGTGTCAGGCTGAATGTTACTGTACCTATAACATTTTACATTTTCTTGTTGCATTTTTTAAACTAACACTATACACTACACTACAATTTTTTACGAATTAATTTTCCTGACGTCTGTGGTCACAGAGGATGACTATACTGTGTACTTATGCCCGGTATAAAGGTCTGTCAAATAAATATTATAGCCCCCTTTTTATATAATGTGAAATTCGGGCTTTTGTTGTAAATTTAGTCGGGAAAACCGGAAAAACATCTAGTTCTAAATTCACATACATTTTAATGGATAAACAATACCATTCAGGATGTAAAAAAACACAATATTCCTACATTAAACCTCTAAACTCCTACTAATTAAAATAAAATGATGCATTTTAGTTCTACATAATAATATTTTGCGAATAATGTTGCATCAATAAAAATAAATATTTTAGTAACATATTTAATCCACTTTTGTCTGTTTTTTTGACATTACGTTATTTCTGTATTACTTAAACTGCCTTGTTTGTTAGGTATTTAACCTATATGTAGTGTAACTTTTCAACTAACATAATGAGCACTAATGAGACTATTTCTAGCATTATGTTTGGGAGCATTCATGAGTGCTCTGAGTCGGTGCAAACGAAATAACAGGCCAGGAGCACGGTGAAAGTAAGCACTTAGTGTAATTCCGTTGAAGAACACCGTGCGTGAGTGCCGGTGGCCAATTCAACATTGCATCACTCACGAGCTGCATAATGTCTATGCATAGCCACTGAGCAGGTAATAGTACTGGTATAGCTGCATACGAGTATAATGCACGTTAACCGGTAACTACACTATACAAAGGCCTTGTTCTTAGAGCATAAGAAAATAACTAATTGGACCATAATACATAAAGCAATGGTATTACGTAAAAGCGCATCCGCTTAGAATAGCGGTCTGCTTTGTAAGTCGCCTACTACCATTAAACAGACATAAAAACGGAACTGTACGAGTATGTCACACCGCTTCCGCGCTCTTCTCAGTAGGATATATAGAGTTAACAATGCTTTGTTTAACTCGCCTTATTGTTTATTTGTTATGTTTAAGTAAGGTTGTTTTTTTGTAACATTATTCCTATTAGGTAATTAATTACAAATATTATCATTTTTTCAATAGGAAAAAACCGGCCATGTCAGTCTCGCACACAAGAAGATTCCGTACTAATCAAGCAAAAAAAAACACATTTTATAAGTGGGGAATTGGGGAACCCTTTTATTATTAACTTTTTTCATTCTTGCTATTTGTTGTTATAGCAGCTATAATAATGTACACTCTGTCAAAAATTTCAGCTGTCTAACTAATAAATTGCGGTTTATGATTAAGACCGGTCGCATGTTATCCGAAGCTTCTAATAGAAACATTCTAGCGCAAACCTGTAGGCACTTCGGTGCATACATTTTGTACTAGAACCCGCATATTGTAAGAAATGATTCTTGCCGGTCATCCGGTTCGAATACGCGCCGGATTGAAACGTTCTTAAGAGGCCCGTCTACCATACATTTTGTACTAGACTCTACTAGATCAGAAATTTGTGTCAGTTTGGCATACGTCTCCATATGCTGTACACATGCTTCTTGTGCAAACTGTCAAATATGAAAGTAGGGTTGCCAGAAGTTTACTTTTGTTAACCGACTCCAAAAAAGGAGGAGGTTCTCAATCTTTAAGCCTTACAACCGACTTCAAAAAAGGAAGAGGTTCAAACGGCCATACCAAGAGGGAGGGTTATGGACTCCAATAGTCGGTGGTTTTGTCGATAGAAGGAAAAATAGAAGAATTTATGCTACTATTATTGCCAGCTCGTGACCCAAAACACTCTAGAGGTCGACCGCAAATAACTTCCTACAGTTTTCACAATGTATTTTAAACTTTTAATTCTGTTTAATACTTATTCGTGTTTTTTAATTTATTTGTTAATAATTTTTTTTAATGTGTTTCAAAAAAACGTATTCTTTTATTATTATTCTTATTCTTAAGATTTTTTATAGCTGAAGTGGAAAAATATTCGTGCATATGGAATGGAATGTGAATGTACACTTCAACGAACACTATCGAAACAAAATACAGCCGGACCTATCGTAGAAGAAAATATAAACAATGATTTTCTTCTTTAATAAACTAATCAATAGTGTCAATAGCAATAGCGTGTCGCCATCTTTAACATCCCTGTGCGAACGTCAAAAGACGGAGAAGTGTGTCATGGCGGCGCAGTCAGCAACAACTGGCGCCGAATCGCCGAACCGAATAATGTGCGGGGCTTGTGACAGTTCGGTCCGGCGCGCGCTAGAAATGTTTCTGTTAGAAGCTTCTGATAATATGTGACTGGTCTAAACAGTCCGCTGTCAGATAGATGGACATACGTAGCAGAGTCTTAGTAATAGGGTTCCCTTGGTTACGGAACCCTAAAAAGCTAACATATTAGGCGGTCCAAACAACCATATGATCTTTTAATAGTCTTTTTATTTTAAATAAATGTGCTAAGTGCCAACATAAAAACGAACATTAGAATTCTATAGTGTTTTACCGAGTTAGTTTAAAAGAAAGATATCAATATCCTTGCCATGCAAACTAAAAGATTGTTTCTATTAGATTAAGCTTCGGACAATATGCGACCGGTCTAAATCGCCGTGCCTATGACGTTACTTGTTATGATCTCTGTTTCGATAAAAATTCAACATGGCGGCTATACTATCATATTAAAAAAAAAATGGTGAGTGTCGATAAATTGCTAATCATATCGTGTTTTGGTGGTCATGCTAGGGGGGCAGGTACGATGACCAGCATTTTGTACGGCACTAGTCCGAGGCAAAATGATATAGAGTCAGTATTGCTAAAATCCTTCGCAAGTAAGTAAAGTGCGACATTAGTAACCAGTAAATAAAAATAAATCGTATTCAAATTCAATTAGTATTTCATTTTAGGCATCTCACCTTCAAGCGTATTCGTATCACAAAAGCCCGTTCCCTTTTTAATTGTTCTGATAATAAAATTTTCTTGTCATATCGTTTTACAAGAATTCAGCCTCCGTTTGTTTTCATCCATAGACGTTATGTTCTCAAGGATCCTTTCTCCTTCCTTGTGTATAATTTGGTTTTACAATATTAAATTCTAACGAATGTCGCAATGTAGACGCAAATTTGTACTCCCGGGTGATTTATTGCAAAAGCTTAATTATAATGTTTTATATTTGCTTGATTAATAAGCGTAGCCCTACTTAATATAATGTTAGATAACATAATGAAATTGACGTAAATATTGACAATCGGATAAAACACAAGAGACTCAAGGCTTTCGTTTGAGAATTAAAACCTGAGTGGGAGTTGAACTAGCTCACCGTGGGTTCCGTACAAACTTGTAGGTTAAAGTAAATATTAATTCCTCCATTTCGTGGTTCAATCTTTTTTTTGTTTGTTATTTGAAACTAAAAGATTTTTTGATTATTCCCTTTACGTGTGCTTTAAGACATTTCTTCTTGCCAAACTTCATGATTGTAAGCGGAAAATGCCCTTCAGGTTTTAATTCCCTTGTGACTTGTGAGTGTCGAGGTATTCGGAATAAACGGCCATATCATTTGATTGAGTTGACCTAGAAGTTTTTTCACAGCTCCAAGGGAAGCACACATGTATTTTGATACCTCCTTGCTTTCCTGACAAAAAGCGTCTTCAGAGACAGACAGACAGATAACGAAGTGATCCATTAGGGTTCCTTTTTCCTTTCGAGGTACGGAACCCTTGAAATAATCTTTACATAGAGATAGGTGTTTAAATGTTTATGCAAAGCCTGATCGGGACCTAGGCGCGCCGCTTATCTATTTTAGAAGCACGACGGCAGGCTACATCTAAAATAGTCAAGTTGAAGGTCAACCGGCCGGCGCCGTAGCAATAAGTCGGTTATGCATAAGCACGTCGACCTGCTTGGCCTACCTATGATGTAACTTGGATACCATAAGAATGCTTACAATATCGTCTTAGTTACAAGTGTAGACGACATTTTAAGATACTTGGTCGGACGCCCTACTTACCGGAAATGCCGGATTAGGTAAATTTTTAATTTACAACAGTTTTGTTATGTTGTTGTTAGTGACCTAATCAATTCATACAATTTTTGTATCAAAATAATTTTTTTTTCATATTATGTAAATTTTAACAATGTAATAACGATTATTGACATTGATTGATATTAGTAATCCTAAAAACCTTGCAGAAAGTATCGATGACCTCTGATTGGTCGAGTTACGTAAATTAATCCGTATAACTTTGAATAACATAGCTTGAAAACGATAAAAAATATTAACATTCTTCCATAAAACAATAATTATAAAAACAATTTTAGAGCAAGGGCAAACGTTTAAAAGATTTTAATTTCTTATCATCTTCCTTTCGGTCGGACACTTTTTAAAGTGGTGGTGTAGTGAAGTAGCGCGGGGACAAATTAGTCCCCCTACAGAGTCAGGAAGTCCTTAAAACTGAATTGCAAATAAAACTGCTTTTTTAACTGCCTGTTGTTTTTACTTGTAGTGAACAGTTTGATTGAACAGTCGAGTAGCTGCAATAGGAGTAAAATCATAACACCTATTTTGAATTTTAGACTTCGTCACCATCATCATAGTGTGACATCTTCTAGTGAAGTTTGGAGGACAGTATGTGAAATCGTGGGCAGTCACTGACTAGGTCTTTGATGTCGCGGGTCTTCTACAATGCTGTATTCTTAACTAGAACTAATTGCCACAAAAAGAAATATTATTTTAACTAACAAACAGAACCGAACATTACAGATTTTTTTTTTGATTTCTTCTCTGTTGGTTGGCCCTTTGGTACCAATGTAACTTTAATAATTGAGTAAAACCAGTCAAATGAATATTGTCACGAAAAGTTTTCTGTTTATTAGCCTAACAGCGACTTATGTCACAATTACGTTGTTTTGTGTGGTAAAACCAAGTTCGTTAAAAGTTAGTTCGAATCAGCTACAATAACGAGACGTCTTATTCCCGCAAATTTGAACAACATTCTGTTAGAATCTGTCGCTGGTATAACTCTTTGTTGGTTTTTCATTAATGGCATCGTTCGTTACAATAAGGTTTTTGGTTATGGAGTATTAGTAATTAGTATGTCGGTTTGTAGCTAGGTTTAATGTAGAAGAAGATATTTAACATGATATATTGAGGTCGTGGTTCCACATCACATTGCGAACTAAAGCAACACGGTACTCCTGTCCTAATGACAGTCCCTATCCTTGTCCTGTCCTTAAGATACTCAAAGCTAGTAAATAATTACAAATAATGTGTTAGATTGAGAATGGAACTATAACACTCAGCAGTTGCCGTAGGCCGAAGTCCTTATAAGTCTGTTATCGCTAGACAAAACATTCATTCAGTTGCGAAAAAAGTTCTAAAAGTATATAGTTTACTTTGCGTTAGTGTTTCTTTTTGTAAAGCTACTCGTATGTTTTCTCTCTGCACCCATACGGGCTGTGGTATCCCCCGGCCAAACATCTTGAGCCATTTTGCTAGTTCACCAAAAAAGATTTACGAGTTCAATGGTGAATTACCCCAAGGAGCTAGGTAATCAAAACTTCCTCGGAGGTCTTCGTGTCAAATACTAATGTTACAAACAGTAAGTAACCAGGTTAGGACCTTATGTAATATCTACAAGAAAATTTTTAAATAGAAAGGAAAAACAAAATCTGTGTGTAAAAACATCATTCCTACAACAAAAAGAGCTAAATTGCGAAACTTACACATAAAGCAGAAAGAAACTATTCTAAGCAGATAAGATATGACTCATTAGTCTCATCAAATAAACTTAAATTTGAATTATTTTGAATTTACAGAAAAACACTTAGTATCAAAGTTTAAAAGGCAACAATAGATTACTTACTTATATTGCTGACGCCAACTGACTCACAAAATACCTTTTGACGAAATCCAATTTGCATTTCTCGTTTTATTCAATTTTATGGGCTAACTATACTTTTTTTCGTGATTTTTTTATTATTTTAATAGTTATTCTGCTATTCGGGACGGAGACAAATCCAAAAAATTCCTAAATCATTTAAATCGGCCCAGCCATTCTTGACTTATAAATGTGTGTAACTAACCCGACTGTTTTATATGTAAATATAGATTATTTTTCCTTTCTTAATTTGTTTTTAAATAATGGCTAGAAAAAAATAGAATGTTAGCAGCTTAATGCTGCACAATGTATATCAAACTGTTTTAAGTTATGGGGCAATTTGTTACTTTAACAAGAATGTCTTCACTCAAGAGTTAAAAAAAAAACATTTATGTAGTATAAAAATGATTTTCGCATAGACTTTTGCAGCCCGATACTAGTATTTCATGAAATCTGATGAAATAAGAAGCCGTAGATATTACTGTTGATTTCAGATCAAAGCAACTCGGTTCATATTGAAATCATAAAAGATTTCCAATCGTGTCGTCGAGATTTTAATTATGACCTTAGCTTTAAATTGAATTATCACGGTAAATATTCTGAAAAATATACTAGAAGTTTATTAAAACCGAGGTCGTGTATTGTTATTGCCTAAACCAGTCAGTTATTCTCAAAGAGTGCTTCGTGGAGCCTTGTGTAGCCCCTATCTGTGTGTAGCCCTAACACGCCTCACAAATAATATCGTCTTTTCAGAAAGATATTACCTATCTTGACTGTGCACCTGTCTGACGGGCGAGATTTTTTACAGGAAAAAGTCGTGTCCTATTAAAAATAATTTAAATATTCTGATGGTTTTGTAAACTATAGAATCCGCTTTTTTGTACGGAATGAATCAAATAAGCCCAAACTTGAAGGTTTTATTAGTAAATATAAATATTGGACAACATCACATACATTGCTTTGATCCTATGATAAGTAACTATTAGGCACTTGTGTTACAGAAATCAGAAACAACGACGGTACCACAACACCCAGACCCGAGACAATATAGAAAAGTTATTTTTCCAAATTGACCGACCGGGAATCGAACCCGGGACCTCAGAGATAGCGACACCAAGTCCGGTATGCTCGCCTCTCGGCTACAGAGGTCGTTGAAGTAGCCATTTATGAGTTCAAATATCTACCACCTGGCTGGCAATTATTTTATGGTCATCTAAATCATAGCTGGCAAAATAACTAACTAATGTTTGTGCAAAAAATTTTTCGTCATTTAGTTTTTTAAGGATTTTTAATGTATTTTAGTTGACCATATATGAACAAGATGAATCGTTTGGTACCAAACAAAAGAAATCTGCTGTACACCGATTTCTTCGTCTATTTCTGCACCCTTCAAGGAGAATTTTTTTCTTAAAATGTTTATGGGACCACCCCTAATAAATATAATATAATAATAAACTCTATTTACTAAAAAATAATCATCAAAATCAGCTCTCATTTGAAAAAGATATCGCGCTACATACACAAAATACTAACCATTGAAAACCTTCTTTTTTGATAGTTGAAAATATTGTGCTCAATTACGGTTGTATAAGAAAAATCTATTTTCGTGATATGACGGTGTTCCTGAAATATAATATAAAACTATGTTTCGCAAAATATTGTTGCAAACGGGTTCTAACTCCAAAAAAGTGAAGAAACGATGTGCTTTACCATTTGTTTTACTTTTTAGCTGCATACACTTTGTTTACTGTTGAAGTTTAGAGCCGTAAATGAGAAAAGTTTTGAAATGTACACAGAATGATTTACTTTGCAGGCATGTTTGTCTACTTACTTACACTCGTATGAACGTCGATCAAGACTTTGCGATTGCGACGCGTCGAAGGTGCGCATTCGAAAGTTCAACTTATAAACAATAAGTATACATTTTTAAACAATTATCTACCTTCCTCATCTTCATCATTTCAGCCATAGGACGTCCACTGCTGAACATAGGTTCCCCCATTGCAGTGATTTTCAGATTGGCCGGTTGAAAGTGGCCTAAATCCAGCAGCTTCCTGCAACCCTTACCAGTCTACCTTTCTATTATTATAATTAAATGATTATAAATGTATAATCTGAGCAGACTAGATCCTCTCAATATTGTATATTTATTTCTTAATTTAATTATTACTAGCTGTCTCGGTGAACTTCGCACCGCCCCATTATAATTTTTTTTTTCGTGATTTTTCCGTATTTTTTATAGTTATTATGCTATTCGGGGCAAAGACAACCCGAGTTTCTTTTATATAGATAGATAGATTACAGACAAATAAAATATAATGTGAACAAACGGGTATCATATTATGTAATTGCAATAACCAATAGGTTCATCTTATGAATTTTAGCAAAATCAGAAATACCGACTAAACTTAGTGATATACAGGATAACATTGCAAAGGGGAAAGATCTAGGGAACAATATAAAGAAGCGACTTAATCGTTATTATTTTTAATAATCGTATGTTACGAACAAAAATTACTTTACAATATCCGAAAAAAAGTCAATAGAGAACTACGAAAGCCGCGGGGTCATACATCAGAGGACCATAAGCAGTGCACATACGGTGCAATATTTTCATGAATAAGATAAATTATCCACGCGTACGATTTTTAACAGCTTATAGTAATAATTAAATGTGAAAAAAAAAAACAATTTTGTTCCTTTTTTTTGTTGTTTATCTGTGCAACTAGACATCCACTCTCACCTCAAAAACTCACCTTGTATAGTATGTTTATCCATCATCTGAAGCCAGATTAGAAGTCGCAATCCAGTTTTGAATTGGTCCCAGTAACTATACTAATATTACTATCATTCACGGTATCCTCTTAAACTTATAATGACGGTAATCTGTCAAAAAGTACGTAATGCAACTGAAAATAGGACGAAAAAAATCATATGTTGGTTGTTCCACTTTCAGTCGTTTTACGAACTTTTTATTTTGAGTTTACAAGAATACCGTTTTTGATCTTAACGATATTGGGACCGGATCGCAACTGCATTGCGAATACCGTTAAACTATCAGAATTTGGCTTCTGGGCGCCGCATTACATAAACTTAGTTTTGATTAGTGTGATTGTTTAAATAAATATTAAATGATATCTATCTATCTATAATACGTAATATTATATTACTTACAATACTCCAGGTAAGGTAAAACACTTTGCAGGCGAAGCCATGACTATTTCAAAAGTAATTAAAGTTACATTTAAGAGCAACTGTGACTAGTGTCTAGTGTTGAAATAGACAAATGGCTCTGCTATCTGAATGCAGCCTCACTTTACTACTATGAGATTAAGCGGTTTTCTGATAAATTCAGTGTCGAATAGTGTTAGTAATTATTAGGTATAATTTTAATTGAAACATCAAGGGTGAATAACGACATTATGTAGATTAATGGTGTGTGTTGTTGAATATACATAAACATTCTTGTTTGTTAAAAGCTACCCATATATGACAATGTCTTAATACTTAAACAATCAGATCAGATCAGATATTAAAAAATTGCTGCAGATTTTAAATTGTCTAGTTCTTGACGTATAACGATGTTTTGACATCTTTGTAACAAGGTACCAGACAATTAAATTTCGCAGAACCTTTGCGTTCAGAGTGAATCACTGCGCCGTTACACCAATGTGTCGTGAAAACGATCGGCGTCGCTTTTCCGCGCGTATAATAATTTGATTCTCTTTCTCATGGTATTTAAGTCAGTAAACTTGGACTAGATCACCTAGTTGTGCGTATATGTTCACTGCTTAAGAAGTATCTACCGGGTTTATTGAGCCAAAAATGTAAGTACATGTGTGAAAATGTCAAAGCAAGAAAAAATTATTAGTAGTATCGGAATTCCGTTTTATTATTCAACCGACTTCAAAAAAGGAGGAGGTTCTCAATTCGACTGTATGTTTTTTTTTTTTTGTATGTTTGTTACGCGATTACTCCGCCAATTATGAATCGATTTTAATGATTCTTTTTTTGTTTGGTAGATCATACTTCAGAGGTGGTTCCATATAAATTTTATCGAAATTGATTTAGAACTTTTTGAGAAAATCAACAAATATATACCCAGATAGTATTTTGGTTGTGGTTCTTGTTACCTATCTTCGACAAATATGGGCCGATATTGATGATTTTTGTTTTATTGAATAGCTTATACTTCAAAGATAATATGCTAAAAGTTTACAAAATTAAAATTAACACTAAGGGTAGGAAAATAGAGGATGAAATCGGTGTTCAGCAGTTAGATTAGGATTTATCACTAAAAATTGATGAAATAAGTAAATTTTATTAAAAAAAATAAAACTGACTTAAAAACACTAAAATGCTAAAAATAATCCTAACACTTAAGTACCTAATCAGTTACTTTTGGAGTCGGTGCAAACAAAAACATTGAATCTATCATCGGCTGGCACCGACTCCGACTTTTTAGTGTTTTGAAGTCGGTTTTATTTTTTTTAATAAAATTTATTTGGTACAATGTTAGAAGATTTCCTTTGATTAGATATATTTCCATTTCCAGTAACTTTTTTATTTTATTGTTAGGGTAAAAGCCGGATAGTTGCCCAACTTTACTATACTCGGTATATAAGTCCACCTTTTGTACGATTTTATTTTGTGCAATAAAGTTTAAATAAATAAATAAATATATATTACAACTTTGGTCTTTAATCTTTTATTCTACACCTATTTTGGCAAACACAATTAATATTGTCTATATGGAAATCTTGTTTTATTTGACCCCTAAATAGGGATAGTTGCCTACTGTGGCGGATAGTTGCCTCACGCTAAAATGCTTCAATTTATTTATTAGATATTTTTTTAATTTTTGTTCTTTAGTTCTTTGAACCCCAGTACTTAACTGTTTTTAGTCCAGCTGATGAGACGCAGGACCACGCTAGATTTTTGCAAATATTTGCTGGTCATTTTTTTTACCTGCAACATGAAATCTTCAAGAAATAATAGTTGCCCTTAAGGCAACTATCCGCCCTTTTAAATAAAAAATAAATAAATGATTTTTATCAAAAAAAAATTATGGACCGTATAGTTATACTCCAGTGTATACGAAGAAACAAAAAGTTGATTGAATCCATAGATAGCTTTGTAAAAAAATATTACATAGAAATGACTCACAAATATAATTTTGACGCTCGTGTTGGTCATGCCGTGGAAGATTATTGCTTACACACACAAAACGCATGGACTTTTTCTTATGGCTTGTATGGCATTGAGACTTACGGGAGGACCGCTTTTGATCATTGGAGAGCCCTAACACTGGAGGCATTAACATAGTGTATTTAAAACCAGGGCATGTATCCCACTGAGGCAACTATCCTGGTTTTACCCTATAAGTTGAGTGGATTTTAGTTATCTACCCAACTCTTTTTTGGGAATTTCATTTAATTAAAACACGTTATAAATATACCTAAATATACCAAGTTAATTCCTAGTATCAAGTTTTAATTTGATAAGTTGTACTTACTTACACTCTAACCATGAGAATTAAAACAGCATTAACTTCAAACTTGTTTTGTTTTTATGGTTAGAATTTGACGTATATAAAACACAGCTTGGACACTGTTTAGAGTTAATTATTAGGTTCGTAACTTTGTATTTTTAATAATTTTTGCTTTCGACGAACAAAACAAACCCAGCCAACTTAATAATTACAAAGCTTTGTTTATGTTTGCTTAAAATATATTATCGTCTAAAGTTTTATTGTTATTTACACTAAGTTTCTTTGCACAATCTTTGTCGATGTGCATTTATAAATTAGCGATGTCAGAAACAGCCTGTAAAGGGAATAAGTACACAAGTGTGCCCAAACGAAAATGCAGGCGCAGGCAAAAGGGCGCTAAGCAAATATAACTTTGTGAACATGTAACAACAAACGAGTAATTGTGCGAGTAATTTTTGCGATTCAAATACGTGTGCCTTATATTGCTTCTCGTATTACCCAAGTTTACTTTTAATTTAACGAGTTTCAAGTGTTAAGAACTGGGATGGTGCTACGCTATTAATTTATTTAGATTCATTTTCATAATGTCGCGGCGGATTGTAAAGTATCCGATACAGATATAAAAGTCAACTAATTAATATAAAATTATAGGTCCTGATAGACGTACAGATTGAAATTTGAAGAAATCCTTAAGAGACGTAGGTTTAATGAAAGTCATTTCTTAAACGTAAGACAGGGTTTGAAAGTTCGTGATATCCCAGAATCCTGATAATCATAATTAATGAAATCGAAAGTGTAATTGCGATCTTAGCCTATTTTAAAATTCATTCGATGCATTTTGCATAACCCCAATAATTTTTTTTTAGAAATTAACTCTAATTAGCACAATGAAAAACAATACAAACAACTTATTTGTATTCAGAGGTATTACTGTTTACATTTTAAAAAGTCAAGCATGCTAGCAGCGTCAAACTTTCAATGTATGTGCGAGAAGTTATGTAAAGTTTCAATTCCAAACCATTATTGAGAAAATGTCAATCTGCGTCTGCTTGCAAAATTATCTAGCTAGAGGTTTTGCATAAAGCCTATGCTGCAAGCAGCTCCTACTTTCTACGATCGAACCTCGAACAACTAATTAATATTCCCGGACAACGATTAAGAAGCTTCACGTAACTTCTCAATCGACGTCCCAGTTAGGGCGTTCCGATGAGACAACTTCACAGGGATGCCTTTCGACGTTTATTCTCAAACTTTGAAACCGAATTACATCGGAGTGGAATTACTGATTAAAGAAAATTTTGTACATAACCCCAAAATACCTTACACAGGCTTCAATGGCTTTCATTATTTCCTTTATTACGATTTATATCTCTGTTTAGGGACATTGTTGGATTATTGAATCTCACTTAAACGAATAACTTATACCTTTCGAAAACAGATATATATTTTTGCCTTATATCAATTTTTCACAAGTTAGCGTCGCAGCGCAGTTTTTATAAGTTTTAGCACGAAGACGCTGCTACCCGTCTCGTGCTACAGGAATTAGTCGCCTCTTCCGACACGTCTCCTGTTGACGATGGGGAAGTGTATTCTTTACGTCCGTCTCAACACGGTATTAATTTAATGTGTTTTCTATTTAAAAACTTTTCAATCATTTTACCATTTAGAAATTTGTGTCTGATTTTCAAATAACTGCAAATTATAATTATGAATTATACCATAATTATAAATTATATTATAATTATTTTAGTGCAAAAACTTTTTTATACTTTTTTAGTCTATATTTTAAAGATAAATAAATACTTTATTTGACGCAAAGAAAGTTTTATGATTTAATTCGTGCAAGTACCTAGTTACAAAATATCACGTGTACCTACTCGTAAAATGACAGAGGATAGCACGTGTTACAATTATCTGTGTTATGTATATTTAAAAGCAACGTGGAATGCGGCGACTACCAGTTGTAGATTACTGAGTGGCATACAGCAGAATTGAAGTGGTCGTTCTCGTCGGCCGTCAGTTAACATTGATTGGCTCTCTTGTCTTGTCCTCGTTGACCCTAATAGAGGCTATTACAAGTGGTTTCATCTCATTGAAAACAGAAAACAGACATTTTTAACCGGATTCGAGTTTGCAATTTTTTTTTCAGGAAAAGATTTACAATTTACAATGAAATCTCTTATGAATGACTAGGTAATTTATTACCCTACTATGACCTCTTCAAAAAATGTGCATAGATTAAAATAAAATTAGTAATAAGCTGATTTATGTACCTAACAATAGCTTTGTTGTTTTCTGATCGCAAAATTGGGCAGAATGTGATCTTCTTGAGCAATTCACGATAACTGCCTTTTCAACCGGATTCAAAAAGAAGGAGGCTCTAAATTTTAATTTATGTTATCGATGTCTTTACCAACTGTAAACCGAGTTTGATGATATATATTTTTTTACTATAGGTAACGTATTTACATTTAAATTTAAGAAAAAAATTCACCTCTAACGGTAGAAAATATAGGATGACATCGGTGTACTGCAGATACATTTCTGCACACATATTATGATTCGGCTTCTTGATGACTTATTATCAAAAATAGACGAAAGTGATACTATGTAAAAGAAAACACTCATAAAAAACTAAATAACATTATCAACATTTTCTATCTAATCACGTATTATTGAAATCAGTGCTTACCAATGAGATTCATCCGTCGTGACTATGGTACTGTCATACCATGATAGGGTGGCGTAGTGGGAATATCGTCAATTAGTTTCTTTCATTGATCTGTTATTTTTCTTTCTTATATGCCAGATAAATAAAGGACCAAATCGTAATCGTAGTCGTATTTCCTGAAATGCCTAGTACCTAGCTAAGTTATAATCTGTCACATATGTACCATATGTTTTATTGTGTTCGATTATTAATTTTAATATATATTTTTATTTGTTTTCAGATCAAATCACCAGCTTCGCGAAGATTTGAATTAGAACTGCGGGTCGAAGAATGTGTCCAAATGTTTAGGCGCGGGTACAAGGCTCGGTGCGTGCGCGCTCTGGGAGTTAGGTCCTGGAAGAGAGTTCCCATGAAGCTTTTAAAGTGGGGGAGGAAAATGCCGTCGACGAAGCAGTACAATCTGGTCCCCAACGATGAGTATGACACTCGGATACCATTACATCCCGACGAGGCATTCCACTATGGAATCACTTTCCAAGCTAAGGTAAGTTTTTTATACCGTTATTTGTCAACTAGCTGCCCCGACGGACGTCTTGTCCAAATTTGTCAATGTAGAACGACATTTGGCCCGTATTCTTTAGTAGCAAAAATCTCAAAGACTTTTTTTTCCCGAATTTTCTAAGAAACTTTTCCAGTTTTTCTTTCCACCCAAACCTTTTCCTGACAATCTCGAACACAACAAATAAGAATTAGCAGCCGTTGAAGTGATGCGCTTACATGCATTCGGCAATTGATTTTTATTTATTTAGATTGAAATAACATCTTGAAAAACTCCATCACTCCATCGACCAAGGTCGCTGTACGAGATCAAAGAGAGCCATAAAAACTTAAAATGTCAAAAAATAAACAGCACTTTATTTTGATCGTTTTAACAAAATGAGCGGCTGGTTTAGTCTTAAGGCTTTGTTTTTGGGGTGAATTTCTAAGATACCGATTTTAGTTAAAAAAAAACATTGAAAGTAGCTTTTGGTTCATGCATTATTTCCTAGTTCATGTATTTTTAGATAAACCCTTACATAATACTTTAACTACTAATATAGTCTAAAATGTATTGCTAATGTGACTAATATATTTATTTCTCTTTGGATAACATTATTTAATTTGCAACATTGTGCAAAGTATTCGAAAACGTTCACGAGAAACATTGAAACAAAGGGGTCTAAGTCAAAATCGGAGTATTCCGAGCAGAGTGATTTTAAATTCAATTAGTAATGTTTTCGCTCCGTCGATTCACAAAATTTTGTTTTACTCTTAACAATTTGGCAACGGCGACAATAAATTCCCTGCCGGTCGGACGCCTTCGCCATTGTGACGATTGCCCAATTTGGATTAATTCTAGAATTATGATAGAAGTTTTTGCGTTACTTTGGTATTACTATTTAAATGAAATGGTTACTAGCTAAAGTTTGTAAGCGGGTGGTTTCGTTAACGAAACAAAACAATTAAAGAGCCCTTTGCTCCTATTTTACACGCTTTATTTGTTTGCCGAATTTATTTGTCATGGACAAGCCTATTGATTGTATTACACCACAGGATTTATTTCAATCACTTTGCATAAAATATTAAAGTAATATTATGTATTATGGCAGCCGTAAGCCTAAAGTTACTCAATTAATTGTTTGTAACGTCATGTAATCTAAACAGTTAAATACATTTTAAACAAAATATATTATTAAAATATTATTTTAAAAAATGCCATAATAACGTGAGGCGCCCTAAAAATTTCCGAAATTATATTAAAAAATTAAAAAAAGTACTTTTTTAATTTAATTTTTATAAACCTTTTTAATCCCACTGCTGGGCAAAGGTCTCCCCCAGACTCTTCCATCGATCTCTATCTATCGCCAATGACTCCCAATCCCTCGGTAAGTTAACCAAGTCGTCACACCATCTTTTTTTGGGTCCACCTCTTCGGCGACCGCCGTCTAGGTACCCATCGGGTGACGATTTGGGCCCACCTGTCTGGATTACTAACTGGATTAGTAAAAAATACTATTAATGGTCAAAAAAGAATTTATTGTTTTTCAAAATATTCCTTTGCGACAATGCACATTTTCATATGATTGAAATAATTTTGTAAACATTTGTGCCACTCCTCCGTTGTGATTACATGTTTTGAATACTCTTCGACAGCCTCTTCTGGTGATGAAAACCGTTGATCGCGTAATTAGTTCTTGACTTTTCGGAACAGAAAAAGTCACACGGTGCCAGGTCAGGACTGTATGCAGGATGACTCATAAGTTGTACGATTTTCGCTTTCAAAAACTTATTTGTCTATTTTGCCGTGAGAGAACTTGCATTGTCGTGGTGCAAGATGATACGGCGTTTACCGTTATTTCCATGGAGTATGTCAATAATTTCCTGTAAACAAATGGTCATGTACCAGTCACTATTCACGGTACGACGATTTTCTAAAGCAACAGTAGCCACGTGTCCAGTTAAAAAGAAGCAATCATCCGCTTCGATGCACTTTTTCGCCTTTTCGCTTCGCGCCACTTTGGTTGGTTTAGGCTTATCTCGAAAGATGCATACGCTCGATTGCTGCTTTGTTTTGGGATCGTAGCTATAAATCCATGTTTCGTCACCTGTTACTATGTCCCACGCCAAATTTAAAGCCCCTTCGTTGTTTCTGGCAAGCATAGCATGGCACCAAGTGATGCGGTCCGTTTTTTGAGCATCGGTAAAAGTGTGTAGGATCCATATAGAACACAGCTTTCTCACACCCAAATGTTTGTGTAGGATTAACTGTATCTGACTCATGCCTATGTCCAAAGATATCTAGATCTCATGGTAGGTCATATGCCTGTCTGTTTCGATCATACGGCGCACAGTATCAATGTTTTTTTTGTTCACATCAGTGCACGGTCGACCTTCACGATTTTCATCATCGAGATTGATACGACCTCGTTTGAATTCTGCACACCAGCTGTAAATAGTCTTCTTTTATGGGTCTTCTTTGCTAAAAGGAGATTAAAGCCAAACGAGGCTCTGCTAAGCTGTCAAATTACAATTAAAATCGTAAAAAATCATGCAATGAAATTTTCCGATTAAATCCAATTTATTGGAATCACGCAATTTTTTAAATGACGCTACTATGTAAAAACAATTGACAGTCAGATGAAACAATTTGTATTCTAAAGCTAAAGCCAAAGCTAAATATTGTTTATGTAAGTGGCCAATTCCAAAAACTTTTAGTGTGACCTATGTGTAAACTTTGCCTATTTTGGGGCTAGAGAATTGGTGTCATTGTTGGAAGAATTTATATAATTAGGTGTACCTTACAATTCCAACGATGACGTTAGGAAAATTGCGGGGATGAACTGGATGGTTGGAAGTAGCACAAGATCGGGCTAAATGGCGCAACACGAACGAGGCCTGCACCAAAGTGGTTAAAAATAGAGAAGAAGAAGAATAAGAACAACAATCCCAACAATCCCAACATTGCCATCATCCCAACTATTTTCGACCATTCAGGAACTTCCATTGATCTATATCTTGAATAGTACTTTATCACCATCGATAAATTATTATTCGATACTATAGTTATAATATTTGTATCAATTAACGTTAAATGACACCATTTCTTTGGTTTAAACCAGCTTTTCTACCAAAGAAAATACATTTTGATTCTTTGAAGCTAAGCATAATTTTTCCAAACATCTGTTACGGGTCTCATCTTTGTATCAGATGACGTAGGCAATTCTGCTGCCGGTTCTCGTGAGTCCGTAGTAAGATTATTAGTTTAATATTTTTGCATTTCACATATTATTAAACTGTGGTACCGTCGTTTTTTTTTCTGATTTCTGTAACACAAGTGCTTAAGCTAAGTACTTATCATTGGATCAGAGCAATGTATGTGATGTTGTCAAATATATAAAAAATAAAACTTGAAAATATTCTGGTCTAATAATCCAGAATTAATTCAGTAAGTAGCTAATTTTCATAGTGTAATAAATTAAAGTTACATCAAATCACAGATGATCCCACCGCAGCACTTTCGGTCCTTCTTCCAATAAACGCTGGGTACTCGTAGTGTTGTTTTTGCATCAAACTTTATTCAGAAAAACAAAACAATGATAAAGTACACTAGAAGATCTTGGTTAGGCCCCTCGCTGATTGATTGCGTTGGTTTGAACAGATTCCTACAAACACTATTCCAGTAAATTGCTCATAACCCAACTACTATCTTTTAGCAGTATTACTTCAACCTTTTTTTGTTTTTATATATATTTTGATTTTACAACACTGCTTACTTGCTGTTAAGAGTTAACGGTAAGGCACCAGATCGTAATTGAGATCGCGTCTGCCACCGCACCTGCAGATTTACCGCGTCGCGGAAGAAAGATTTTTTTGTTTTTAATTCTACTAACTTATTACTTATTTTATACTTATATAGTGTGTTGTACATGTTGCTCGTAGGTACGAATATAGAAGAGATGACGACTTTTATAAGATGCTGCATACATGTACGTGTATTAGTTGGTGCACGAAGAGGTAACCTATCCGCGCTCGATCGACCGAGCGCCTTCCTAAGCCAGGATTACGTTGACTCTCTGAGTTGTTCCCTAGCCTTTATGCCTTATTTCGTCGGCAAACACAAAAGGTTATCTTAACAGAATCTTGCCTCACAATTTTTCTTATTTGTATTAAAATCTACGAATACCAACGCAAAGCGTTTGTTACGAACGTTATTATAGTTCCCTTTGGCGAACCGATATAGCCGTATTATCTGCGGAACCTTAATAAAATAAAAATTGGTTCCGAGTTCCGACCGAAGACGTTCGCGGGTCCGTGGAGCCTCTTCATTCAAGTTGGGGTATACAATAAGGCGATCACAAAGAGCCTATTCATAAAATTGCGTCTACAACAGCGGTGGCGCGAGGATGTGTTAGTGCTTTCCGCCGTTTCGAGATCATTCGCTCATGAATGTTTTACAAGATAAGGCATCCCTCCATCTAGTTTTAAGGTAGAGTGGGCCTTGCAGACAAATTCTATCGGTTAAAAATATGCTGACCGTAGGTTAACATTGTTACTTACCGTATTTTCAGTCTCATATCACATTTTAGTCGTTAATATCTCATTTATTTATTTTATTCTCGTTTCAGTTTTGATTAAAATGTTTATCGATAGGTTTTTTAAGTATAAAACCTATAGATATACTTGCAAAATAAACCGGCATTTTAAACTACTGTAGGAGGCAACGAAAATCTCACAAAAACTGAATTATTTGACGTATATTTATCAAAGGGAGCGGGATAGCCAGCGTAAGGTAAACTTTGAAGTTTCATCTAGTGGAAATGGCGCGTAATTGGACTTGATGGCTTGACACACGTCGACAAGATGATAGGAATTTTCCTAGAGGCGTAGGTAGACGTTACTCTTTTTGGACCTTTGTGACTGAAGCAATAACGTAACATTATATAGATACCTAAAATGCGTAGTTTCGTATTTTATTTTAAAGGTTTTCAGATTGAATCTGAAATGTATCTAACATTTTTCTAACTGACGATTTAAAATTGTTATCCTTCTGATCCTTGGGTCACTTGATGTGTTTTGTGACATTCAACCTTCGGATGGTACACCAGATTTTATCCACCGTGCCCACACGTATGAATTGCTGTCTCTTGTGATGTTTTACAGATCCATTAGTTAATTTCATTGGTTGTTGTCTCTAACTAAGAAGCTAACTTTGTTATCAATTTAAATTGTTCTCTAATCCTATTCTGTAATATGGTCACTCGTAATAATTATAATAACAATAAGTTTATCTTGATAGTAAATTAATAAATTATTTGCATCTTTTAAAATAACTTTAAATTTCATTCATAATAATCTGCCCACCTCAGTCCACTGCTGGACATACAAGCACGCCACTCAGTTGGCATGGCATGTTCTGGCTATTCATATCCATCCGCCGCTGACATTAACATAAATCATAAATTTTATATAATATTTTTTCTTTTCTTTTTGGTTTGCCATTTTTTGGTTGGTGTTCGGAACTTATAATGTAAAAGGTAAACTGGCCTCGTAAAGGCGATTCGAAAGGACTTTGCAACAAAAGTTCCCTTTTCATAAAACGATACCGAGAAAACACAGGTTCTGTCGTTTTGGGATATTCGCTTAACAAGTTTTCGGAATATTCTTTTGGGTAACAATTTTTGTTTCTACATTATCCTAATGTAACCTTTTACTTACGATTAATCTGTAGATAGGGAAGCGGTAATTGTGGTCGACGGTTGGGAATTACAAGAATTTAATGGGTGTGCAAATATGTATTTTGCGCTTTACCGCAGCATCCTATATAATTATAGGATCCAATGTAATTATTAAAGGAATTTCGGGTGGTTTTGTGTGCGGTCGACATCGATCGACCTCGCGGACACGTGACAGATGAGGTAATTTGTCCTCACGAACGACGTCGATCACTTGCGAATCACGATGTGTACGATACCCACCTAACTTGTAATAAGTATCTCTATCCCATTCCCAACTATAAAAACAGTATTGGAAAACGATTTCCCTCTGATATTTTGGACTAGCCAACTTGTTCCATTCTGTGGCCGCAGCTTTGTAACTGCCGACTTAAATTAAATTCCATTGTAGTACAATGCGGTTTTTGAATTGGTTGGTATAGTGTCGTGGGCTAATGATACCTATGTAGTATTTTTTATGAAAGCTATACTTTTATGGAAGGTCAGTATTTATTCATTAAACGTTTTGAATCACTTATGATTTCCACGCATAATCATATTTCATATCAAAATTTTAACCCTGTTGTAACGATGTTGTGAGTAAAGGAAGGTTAGAGACCCGATTTTTAATTAAATCTGATAGAAATAAAATACCTACTACCTGTTTAGAAACCTAATGCACACGAGGTTCTAAGGAAACTTTTATCTGTAGAAATCACTAATATTAATTATCCTGTTTTTTTAAGACAATTTAAACACTCAGTTTCTTGTGTTATTAAGAGTAAACAAAATTAATGAATACTGATTTTTTAAATATTTAATGAAGATCAGTACAGTTTTTCAGCAGCAATTCCGCGGCTCTGCTATAGTGTTATTAGATTTATCCTTTATTCCTTCGGGAAAATGGTATTAGCCAGGGATTAATAACCAGCCAGTTTTAATGCAGGTCATGATCTATATGTGTGTTGTTTATTACTGATTTGTTGACACAATATTTATGATATCAGAAGAAATATTTATCTAACAATGGAAAAAATTAAGTGTTAATAGTTATTTTACTTAGTTAGAATACTTATTAATTAGTAGGTAGATAAGATAAAATGTATTCTGTATAAACATTTTGCATTAATACATGAAAACTTACGTAATTCAGTATAATCTAATCTTCTAAATTATATTCTATTAATTACAATGTTAGGTTATTTTGAGTCTATCTTCTTTTAAAATGAATAATTATGTTAAAAAATAATGTTAAGATTGTTCACAATATCCGACAAATAAAGCAAAATGGTCTTTATCAAGAAGTTTAAAATGAAACGCACAACAACGTAAATCTAATCAGAGTAATAGAGATAATTGTTAGTTGAAAATAGCAAGAACTCGATTACAGTTTCAAGTGTTTACTCGCAGAACTAATCTTCGTGCTGATTTCGATAGCAATCTCCTAACTTTTTTACTTGGCAAAGCTGCAAAGGAGAAACGATGTTGGTATAGATCCACACGGCTGCGGTAGTTTTTCACTTAGCCTGGTCCGAACTTTTATATTAGATGAGGAGCAAAGTTCGGAGCTAGTGTTACTCTCTTACTCTCTTTGTCAGTCGTTTTGGTCACAATCACGGAAAGATACAACTTTTAGTCGAAGCTAACAATACTTTATACCTACAACATAAAAGTATTAGTATTGGAATTTTATTGTAAAATTTGGAAAAACGCATTTTAATGAACATGAACATTATAATTAAGTAAGATTCATTAAATTTTATTAGACACACGTACATAACATATATGGTAAATAAATAAATAATTAATTATTATAGTCTAATTAGTACAAGAACAAAGAACCTAAAACTAAAAACCTTAAAAAAATATATAATAACTAAAATATATTATTACAAGAAGTCCCATTAGGTAAGGTCCCGAAGACTGGCAGAGTTCCCCCTTTGAATAGCTAGACTAATTCAAATCTAGTAAGATTACACATACATGCAAATGAGTTTGCATTTTCTTCTAAAATTATTTATATTAAAATTAAATTGTCCATTTATCATATTACTTAAAATAAATGGATGGATTTTTGTTACTCAATCATGCTAGAACGGCTGAACGGATCTAAATGTAATTTGGCACTAAAATAGATTATAGCCTGGCATAGCAGATAGGTTACATTTTATCCCGAAAATGTTTACATTTTCCGAGGGATGCAAGATAACTGTCATTATAGATGGCGCTTTAGATGTCTCTACATGTCTCTCTTCAGTAAGATGTCTCTCTTCAGATACTTAGCAAAAAATAAAATATGTCAATTAAAAAAAACTAGCTTTTGCCCGCGACTTTCCTAGTCTTTAGTTTAAACTAACTATGGTATCGCAAAGACTACGCGAACAATGTCACGGGGCACAGCTAGTAACTAATAATTGAGAGAGAACAGGGAACAAATCAGCCAAAAAGAAAACAAGTGTTATCTAAGAGTACCGCGGTACGTGTTTCAGGCACACTGGATATGATTCATTGGGCAAATTAGTGTAAACGCGGTCGCGTTCACGGTAGAGAAGAACGTTCACGGTAGGGCGGATAGCGCGTGGTCGCGCCGGACGTCAATATGGCCGCTGGCCGACGAGCCGTGAACTGCGCACCCCTAGAAACAGTTTGAATAAAGTACGGTCCGCCTCAAAAATATAAAGCTGATTAAATTATACGCAGAAAATAGAATAAGTTATGTGCAACTTGTTTTTAGGAGAGAGATATAAAACTAGTTGTTATTAACATAATCACCTGTCGTTGTAATAAGTGAAAGTGAGTAGTTGTTGAATAGGTACACACACACAGGTTACCATGGCGCAATCCTTAGCCTTTGTCGTTGCCTGAAAAAAATTTTTTTTGCTTGTTTCCCAAGCGTAATCCAACTATACATTCGGTGGCGGAAAAAAATGATTTTATTTATTAAACAAAGTCATGAAGCTGTCAATAATATTTATACCAAAGCAAGCTTCTTAGATCCATTATAATTAAAAAATAAAACTATTGGTAGGCGATATTTTTTCAAAGGTTTATGACGCATTTTTTATTGTAAGAAATGCATTTTTTATTTCACTTCATTTCGAGTTCAAAGGTAAACTAGAAAGTTCGGATCGGGCTAACTTCAGTCCATAGTCCACACGGAGTACGGACGTGTTTGAGCCCAGCGCTCTAAGACGATTATTCTGTGTTTAAATTAAAATTCCAGATTCGATTTTTAAATCTTGTGATGCTGATTTACCTATCTATTGTTCACTGCCACTGAAACAACGGTAGCGGTATTTATGTGTTGGACCGAGGTGTTGACTTTTTATATTTTTTTTAGGTCCCTCGTACCTACTGAGACCTATCTGAATTACCCGTATGTTCAGCGTTATTTTGTAGTTTTCGACATGACTTTTTACATGTTTTTAGGACTTGTCGTAGTTTGCAAGTTAAAATGTTTCCTTTATGTGTGTTTCGTTGTTATTTGTTTATTACTTTGATTAGTATGAAGTATCCTTACTTGCAAAAAAAAACCTGAGTTTGACACAACCAAAAAAGTGCCTTAACACAAAAATTTTAAAAAATATATTAAAAGAGTCATAACTCGAAAACTATCAAAAATCGCGGAACATACATGGGGGTGAATCGGATAGCCCTAGTGATGCTCTACCTCTGGACTTCGGCTTGACACAATTTTTTTGGGACACCCTGTATATGTTTTGTCAAGAAGGCATTCTTTAACTCCACTTAATACTTACGAGTATGTTAAGAGGCATTTTTACATATTATGCTTTTTTTTCCTTTAAAGCAATAGTAATAAAGTCATTCTTATGTTCGTTAATAAAACATATTGTTCATTATTTATTATAAGGCCTTGATTTTAGGTAATTAAAAGGACTGTTACGATACGACAATTAATATGCTTGTGATTTGGTACAGATATTTTTATCTCGATTTTATGTCACATCAAAAATAATATTTTTGTACTCTATAGAAGAGAATAAAGTATGTATAAAAAAATGTATTATTACATATATATTTAGAGCTTTTCTTGGAGTATCTGTCGCTCCAAAGTTTTTTAAAATTTTATGCTCGTATAATAATAATAGTCATATAAATCATTTATTCAGTACTAGCTGTTGCCCGCGACTTCTTTCGCGTTGTTTTCAGTTTATTCATAAATAATTTTCTGCGCAACTTTCTTATTTTTTTCTTTCAGAAGAACCTTCTGGCAATAAGCAACACAACAAAAAAAGAGTTAGCGAAATTTTACCATCAGTTCACGCGTGATGCGATGACCAAGGGAAATAGAGATTCATTTTTATATATATATATATAGATGAAGGCCCTCTTTCAGGCACTTATATACTTCCCAAAAATATAGCTGCGCCCTACCACCGTATGAGGCCCGACACGTATGAGCCGGAGGCTTTCTAGTCACGGCAACTAGTGGCGCGGGCCTAGGCTTATATATTCTGTGGCTAAGCGCCTTCAGCGCTTTCCATAACAGCCCTGTATAGCCGAAAAGGTCTTCCTTACAGGCCGTCAGCGATAGTTCCGTCGGAAAATAAAAACCCCATCGTCCTAAATTGAAATTTAATAATCGACTATTTGACTATAAAAACACATTTAAATGAGGAGTCTTATTACTCAAAATTACTGGGACCGGTTTTGATTTACTGCTTCAACGTGTTTAAAAAAATTCACTATCAAACAATACTTGAAGATAGAAATATTAAATAGTATTTATTTTTTAAAGTACAGACAATAGCACGTCAATCTACCACAAAACGTAAATTTTTCTTAAATCAAATCAAATCAAATCAAATCAAATCATTTATTTGCTAAAACATGGTAATTACAAGCTGTTATAATATTAAAAGGTGTCCTCATGCTTAACCTTTAGGTCATGCAAATATCATAATAAAAAATATAAAAAATAATTCATTACAAAAATATAAATAAATGTTACAAATTTTATAAAATTACAATTTTTTCATTCAAAGGTCATATCAATTGATATTGATCTCTAAATGTTGGACATAAAGTTGAAAATCAATTCAATGACCTTTAACTTATTGGGTAGGTTGACCTGCCGTTGTCTGTACCTACTAAAATTGGTCTCTTATTACATTTATGTTTCGGTTAAATATCTTTACTTAGATATTTATTTATTATAACATCTTACAAAATAATTGCGTAATATGGCCAGCGGATAAAATATGATATTAATTTATAATGAGGAATTTTTGCTCATAAAATAATACGAAGGAATGTCGTTTGTTCAGAATATTGTCTCAGGGAATTTATAATAATTCAATAGTAACAACAACTGTTTTTAAGTCTTATATTAGTACAAAATATGACTGAATATCTTCACAATTAACATCTTGATTTAATAACTTTGCTTTACCTGATGATAGAGAAAATACTCTTATGCTACAGAAAAAATGCTAGTAGTCTCAAAATTTGAACTTTTAGGAGTATGAATTACGAAGGGTCGTATTTATAACTTACTATATAATTGTTTCTAACGTAGATATTTATTATTATTTTTAAAAATATATATTTTTAAATACTCCTTCCTAATAAGACTCAACGCTTTTGAAGTAATAATCTTTCGGTGTGTTATACTGATATCAAGCAAATTGATCAGAACATCACATTAGTCACTATTCTCTGATAAAGGATCAATCTCGGCTTCTCGACTCATGCAGCCCACGTTAGGTCTGTTGGAAATTTATTATAACCCCTATTACCCCGGCCTACTCCGGTCTTATTGAAACATTACCACTATTTACGAGTCCAAAGGCATTTCGCGAATTAACGTTCAGTGACCCGGAAAGCTTTATCGTTGATGTCTTAGCAATATCTCCATCTTCATGACCAATATTCAAAGAAACGACTCTTTCGAAGGTACTTACTTATTTTATGGCATAGTAATTAAAATGTTAGTACATTGTTGCCAAGAAATACAGCTATTTTTGTTAGACTACTAAGTACTCCTCGACAGAAATATCGCTGCATCTTTGACGTCACGGTGCGAGTGAGCGATTGCGTCTGAATCGAGAGAGAATAAGACAGTTGACCAGCGCAATGTATGCAGATCCATGGGTCACAAATTTGATTTGCCTATCTTATAAATAATGTCGACTAATTTGGCCCAAAATATACGTATAGCTTATTTTTATTGTGGTTTTATTGACCAATCAGCAGGCGAAAGAAAATTCGTTGACAAACCGATTTCTTACTTTTAGAGAATGGTACCCCTCCTAAAAGTAGCGGAAAAAAATGACTTCTGGCATTGTTTTTGTGAGATTTTATTTTATGATAAAGTGTACCTACTATTATTGTGTTTATTTCGCAGTTGTTTATAGTAAAACTAAAATGCACAATTTAAAATAATGTTAGAACCAGTGAGGTAGGTAGATACTTGGGTCTAGTTTTTTTTAACTAAATAGGAAAGCTTATCAGATTAGGCAATAACAGGAATTTTCCAGCCTAGAAATATATGCCTAGAAATGGCTCGGACAGAGTTTCTTGTAACCGATTCAGCGGTTCGGCAACTCTAGGATTGTCATGAAATGAAACAAAACCCGGTATCTAACTCTAACATGCAATTAATGACTGCCTAAAGCTTAATTTAGTCGGCAACTATATAAAAAAAGCTTTTTATAAATATCGTTAATAAGACACAAAAAAAGTTTTTAAATAAAACCAAACTTCAATCTTAATTATGATATTTCACCCGGCAAGCGTCAAACTTGATGTACATGGGACACACTAAAAGTTTTGCACTTCTAGCTAATTGGAACTATTTGGATTTCGAATGTTATATTTTTTTAAACGTTGCAACCTTCTTAGTAATAAAAAAACCAATTGGCAGGAAATGATTTGTCAATTGTTTTTTATCACATATCAAAGTTCTACGTACGCAACGAAAATGGAATTAATTCGAAAAGATTTTAGAGCGATGATTTTTTTGATTTTAAAAGTTCTCTCTCTCCGCAAGACTGTGCCGCTCGTCTTCAAAATGCTTTTGGGAGAGAAGCACTTCGTTTGAGCACCGTGAGGCGATGGTTTGCTGAATTTGAGAGAGGTCGAGTTTCTTTACATGACGAATTTCGTGAAGGGCGGCCTTCAAATGCCGTCAACGAAAATAATGTGGCTACTGTTAAGCGGCTAATTGAAGAAAACCCGCGGATTACCTATGAGACAATTCGAGGACTATTGGGGATTGGTATGAGCTAAATTCAGAAAATTTTATACGAAGAATTGAAAGTTCGGAAACTTTGCTGTCGTTGGATCATGAACTGACAGCGGAGCAGAAGCGGGTTCGCGTGGAATGGTGCTCACAGATGCTACTGAAGTACGACCACGGACATTCTAATGCTGTTTATGACATTGTCACAGGAGACGAAACGTGGATTTAACCCGAAAAAAAACAGCAAGCTTGTGAATGGGTGTTGAAAATAAGAACAGGCCAACAAAAGTTAGGCAGGCGAGAAACGTTGGTAAAAAAATGATCCCACCTGTACAATTCCACTTGGAGATGAAAAGAGTGTTAATGCCGAGTGGTGTTCTACCATTTGTTTATCCAGGGTGTTAGAAAAAGTTCGCGAAAGACGACCCGAAAGCCGTGTTCTCCTACATCATGACAACGCTTCTTCACACACGGCCAACAAAACAAAGTCATTTTTAGCTTCCGAAAAAGTACAACTCGTCACCCATCCTGCGCATAGCCCCAACCTAGCACTAAATCAAAGATTTGATGAGAGGTTTTACTTTTACCAACTCCGAAGAGGCAGTGATAGCGTTCAATCAGCACGTAGAAAACCTGCCTTAAGATCTGTGGTCCTCCTGTTTTAAAAAATGGTTCGATCGCATGAAAAAATGTTTGAAATGTAAAGGAGAGTATTTTGAATTTGAATTCTTACGATACGATACGATTGATTATACGAAATAGAGAATAAACTTAAAAAAATATTTTGGTTATAACATGTTGTTTTTATAAGTTACGCACAACTTATAGTGTGACCTACGTATAATAATGAAAAGTCTGTAGTTCAATGACAAATAATTAAAATTGGCCAAGAATGAATCAGGCTCGCGCTATAAGTATCCCGAACAAAATGAAAGCAACCCGCACTGCAAACCCTCAGGGCGTGAGTCCGACTCGCACTTGCCCTTTTTTATATTCAGTGAGCTAATTAATTTTATTACAGAATACAGGGTTACGTTGCAAAAGTTTTCAGGAACGACTCAGAATCAGTAACTTCATCGATATACGATGTATCTAGAACAAAGATATCTTTTGCATTTTTAATTATTCCTAAAAATTAAAGACGTGGATAATTTTCGATTGGTCAGTTAAATTGCACCTTATAACGCTGCTTAAGGGCCTTGCAAACTCTCGGCGTCGGCGTACGTCTGATTATACGTCGGCGTACGGCGATATTTCTGATAAATAACCTAGCATTACCTTTTGTTTTTCGGAAATTGTCAAGTAAATTTTATTTGAAAAATACGAAGATTAAAGTTAATTAGGATGAAGTCGTTTTTAATACTGTTCTCTAGACCTTATTTATCTATCTAGCAATTAACCCGATTCTACTACATTGAAATGTCATTAACTTACAAAAAAAATATCAACTTTCTAAGAACTTATGATATTCTAGCAAATTTATTTAAAAATATATTTTATTCTCTTTTGTAGTTAAAATACTCCAAATTCAATAAAGAAACAATTAACTACATCCACTTTAATGGATAGAATGAAAAATTAACTGTAGAGTAACCAAGCAAAGCCTTTATTCTTCGCTATCAAGTAAACCAGTGCAATATTGCGTTGAGTAATTTGTAATTTTGCAACCGCAGAAATGTGCTGATTCATTCTTAGATTTACAAAAGGCGTAAATACCAGGCCTTGTAAGTACTAAGACTTCGTACTTCTTGTGATTATTCAATCTTATTGTACACCTGTTTCCGTTTTCCATGTTTATTTGTTCACAATAAAGATAATGATGTCATTTGATATTGTGGTGCATACTGTCTGTGTGGGTTGATGCTGATATGTCACATCATTAGTGGATACCTCACCTTTAGCGACATCCGTAAACTGACACAAGCCAATTTAGGAAATATTACATTCCTTTGATGTACTATGACGTGATTAAGTTAGAAATTCTATCTAAGACACGTCATGTAGACAACCAAACGAATGGTTAATGTTGAAATTAGATATAACTATCCGCGTGGATAAAATAAATGGCTTTAAATTTGAGTTTTGTGAGTGCATCTTCTAGCAAGATTTATAATCAATGTTGATAATTCTCTAAACAACTTCTGTTCACCACTTAGATGCAGGAGATAATCATTACGATATGTCTCATACACGTTGTATGTCCTTGATACATGAATCACAAAAGCAGACAAAGTTTGATTTTTATTCATCATTACGGTACTATAAAACTTTAAATTTAAAACAAATAATACCTTATAATATATTAATACTCATTAATACTCATTTATTCAGTATATAGGCCCTCTTCCGGGCACTTATACACGTCCCAAAATATAGCTTTACCCTACCACCGCTTCGGGACTACATATCGGCTGGTGATGAGAAGAAACGGCGCAACAAACTCAGTCTTCTTCTCCTGCTAAATTAAGATTAGCAGTAACAGCAGGCAATTGCACCGATAATACTTGGTGTATTTTCTTGTTTATGCCTTATCAAATAATTACGAGTAACTATGGAATAGTCTCAAAGTTATTATTAGAGTTTAAAAAATGTATTTATAAATCGCTACGCGTGTATTTCCACCGTTATGCTTTTTATGTCTTTGTTTTGTTATTTTGGTACCTCGTTTCTAAAGAAAAATACTTCGCGAAGCTGTTGAGAGTTTTTATCAAAAAACAATGAACTTCAAATTGGCAAAATATATAATAAAATATTTTTATATTTTTTGGTAAATAATTTATTTTATTCATGATACAAAAATTGTAGGAATTTCACAAATAAATAATTTAAAAAAAACTGTTAAACATATCAATGGGATTTTGCGTAAAGTTGATGTTTAACGCCTTCGTCGCTAAACATTACATGCTTTCAATGCCGGATTACGTGTGGCCGAGACACGACTAGCATATTATACTAGTATTGCGTATGTAGGTATAGGAAATCACGATAGTGCTGCCATTTTTAAAATCGCTTTAGTCGTACCATACTTTTTGACTAAAACGTATTTACATTGACTGGCCAATCTGGAAGTCATTGAAGAAGGCCGTCTCGTATGTTCAGCAGTGGATGCCCTGTGACTGAAATTATGAAGATGATAATGAAGTAATTATCTATTGTTGTTTCGTGTATGAAAATCTAGTTTGAATTAAAAACAAGCAGTTGGTGTAATTTTAGCCTACCTCGATGAGATATTCTGTGGTGTGAATAAGTTAATTTTTATACGATAACCTATTAAGAATTTGAAGGATTGTGTGAAGGAAGGTTTTGGTTTTAATGGTTTTTAATGGTATTATTGGATGATAAGACTGAGAAAAAAGTAGATTACTCGATGGTGATTGACCTAGATTCAAGAATAAAAACACTAGACTCACACTAGAGCAGGGGGAAGAATAAATTATTAAGTATGATGTGTTTAAGTACAGGAATAATATTATCTTCTCCACTTGACTCTGACATTTTTAAATTTTCTCATTGCAGTACGATTGTTTCGAATCGGATCCAAGCACTAACAATCGATAGCTTGGGATATTTATTTCCCGTCACTATAATGGCTGTTCGGTAGGAAGGACATTGGAATGCCTCGCGATCGCGTCGTATTTAAATGTCGAGGCGTTGTTGCGAGCGTGCGGCATGACAATATCTCCTTGCTACACTCACAAAAAGTCTATTTCCGATTTTTAAAGAAGCACGTCTCAACGTCGCGTTTGATTTCGTGTCGAGAACAAAGGTAGAAAAGAAATAAATACCTACTAGTATAGTTACTACGCTTTGTCCGTGTCTTGCTCAATTAAGATAGCAGAGTTAATTGTCTGGTCAGCTTAGCCAATCGGTTGCTGTGAATGTTACTACTTACGTTAAGTGTTAAATAAAGTTCTGGCACTGGACAAAACTTATGTACTATACAAAATGTAAATTATACTAAGCACGAAGTAAAATTTACACCAAAATATTGTTTACTAGTTAAGTATACTCGTAGGGTATCATTTTATTACTTGTACGAATACACATAGTAACATAGCGATTATATTCCGTGTTGCGAAAATATAAATGTTGAGATTAATTAACAAAAAACAAGTACGTACAGATATTCATTTCTATTCGATCGTGATAAAATCGGTTTATCTACGTTCGAGTAGAGGAATTATTCGATAGTAGATCAATCTACCTTTTTAAGTAAAATATATATAAAAAAAAGAAAAAAATATATATATCAACTTATTATCAAATTATCAATCATCATCATCATCATGTCAGCCTATTTCAGTACACTGCTGGATGTAAGCCTCCTCCAAAAAACGCCAAAGAGAACGATCTCCCGATTTTTTTATCGAGCCATTACCGGCCATCTTGAACATTGTCCTACACTACACTTAATTATCAATACCTTGTACGTTTTGGGCAAAAGGTAACAAAAACAATAGAACGGCATTTTAATTATTCTAAGCATCTACAAGAAAAACTTTTCTATGCAAGAGGAACGGAGGAATTAAAATCCACCTCCACAATTGAGATATCTAAATATTTCAAGAAGCTGTCCTGTCTTAGTACGTTTTCTAGTGAATAAGTCAAACAGCTTTTGCTTCGCCTCGCTATCTCCTATCATAGCAGGCGATGCTTTGAAAAATCTTTTCCAGACATAATGTAGGTCATTATCTCAACATTTGTTCACTATTTTGAAATCAGATCCCGCCAAGTCGAGCAAAAAAGCGGCACGGCCGTGCCATCCTTTCTCGAAGCAGTTCAGGCCATTTTCGACCCTATAACATCGTTGTGGATTAAACTTGAAGCGTGTATTTCTAGTAACCAAGCAAGCATTGTATAAACACGGCATATTTCAAATTTCATTCAATTTGGACCAGTAGTCTAAGAATTATAACTAGTCAAAGTTCTTAATTTTGTCACTCACTGACTGACCGATCATCAAAACACTAAGGCACTTCTAGTAGACATAGAGGCTTCAAATTTTAAATACAATTAGTGTTTAGTATATTAAATAGTATTTAGATACTACGAGCAAAACTTCAACATGTAAGTTACATGATATATTAATTTCCACATTTCATATCCAGTATTTTCGCCAGAAAATTTTCGCAAAAACACCTCTTTTACGTGTATTCTCCTTCCCCGTCACCATAAGTAATTTTAATAGATTTAATTGGTCTGACGAGCGCCCTTTGGGGGCTAAATGTATTTCTTCCCCCTTCCTGTTTTTTTAAATTATGTTTTCTGCTTTTTTGTGTTATTTTAAGTTTGAGTACTGTGAGATGAGCACTTGTTAATTTAAATCAAGCTTAAATTGTAACAAAACCGGCTCAAATTAATATTGCATCGTTTTCCAGTTTTGACCTAAGTATGTTTAAAGTTTCAAGTCTCTAACTCACCTGGAAGTTAGCTCAATATCGATTGCAAAATTTGTACTGAACAATGAGTCTTTCGATCTGTTTGATTATTTGACTATACGGAATCTATAGTTTGAATAGTTGCGATAACAGTAGTAGTAGTTTTAATCAGGTAAAAAAAATTGGACGTGAATAAGATATTTAACAGAATGAAATACTTCTACTAGCAATAAGAAAGCAAGTTAATATAAAGGTACATAATAGAAAAATAATTTGAGTTAAGTATGTATAAAGCGACATTAGTAATATTTCATAGAATGTCTTTTTTTGGGAGGTAGGATATAGAGTGAAAGATTTTGAGGAAAAACTAATATTTGAATGCTGTAGCCATAAAATTAAGAGTTTTCTTGTAGGCAATGGTAAAAAGGTGGCTAATTTAAAGATGAAATAATAATATAGAAAATTTCTACCACTTTTTTGTACGGAACCGGCATACCTAAAGTTGCAAGTACCTATGAAGCATACGCCAATGGACAGGGAAAACAATTACAAACAACAAATATTATTTGAAAAAATGTCGTAAATGATATCCTTTGTTTAGAATTTCAGTTTGATTAGGTAAATAAAAATAAATATTTCATATTAAAACTGAAATTCTGAACAAAGTATATCATTTACGACATTTTGTCAAAGAGTATTTGTTGTTTGCAATTATCAACCAACTTCAAAAACGGAGGAGGTTCTCAATTCGACTGTATGTTTTTTTTTTTTTTTTTTTTTGTATATTTGTTACGCGATTACTCCGCCAATTATGAATCGATTTTAATGATTCTTTTTTTGTTTGGTAGATCATACTTCAGAGGTGGTCCCATATAAATTTTATCGAAATTGAGTTAGAACTTTTTGAGAAAATCAACAAATATATACCCAAATAATATTTTGGTTGTGGTTCTTGTTACCTATCTTCGACAAATATGAGCCGATTTTGATGATTTTTGTTTTATTGAATAGCGTATACTTCAAAGATGCTATGATAAAAGTTTGCAAAATAAAAATCACCCCTAAGGGTAGGGAAATAGGGGATGAAATCGGTGTTCAGCAGTTAGATTAGGATTTATCACTAAAAATAGATGAAATAAGTAAATTTTATTTAAAAAAATAAAACCGACTTCAAAACACTAAAATGCTAAAAATAATCCTAACACTTAAGTACCTAATCAGTTACTTTTGGAGTCGGTGCCAGCCGATGAGAGATTCAATGTTTTTGTTTGCACCGACTCCAAAATTAACTGATTAGGTACTTAAGTGTTAGGATTATTTTTAGCATTTTAGTGTTTTGAAGTCGGTTTTATTTTTTTTAATAAAATTTATTTTCTCTATCGATTGGCGTGTGCTTTATAGGTGGACACCAAAATAACGTAATTTTAGGTCCTTGCAACTTAAGGTATGCCAATAAGGTTCGATTGACTTTTCGGTGTTTGTTTGATGTAGTTGGTTACTAATATTCTAATACCCAGATTAGAGTTGTAAAGTGTCCGCCACTGTATAAATGTCTGACCAATATGACCGAGCAAATTGGACATTTTCTCATTGTGACCGAACATTTTGGACATTTATTGTCACTAACGTCAGAATCAATTCTATTAACAAACTATGAAAAAAAAAAAATTTGGTCACAAATAAGAAGTGCATTATTATAAGAAAGACAGGCTGTAGTAGTGATGATCTATAACAAAATGAAATTTCTAAAATTAATTTATCTTGCTGCACTAATAAGCTAAAAACCGTCGTTACGCGTGAGTTTTTTTTTTTAGTTCAATCCAGATCCAATTACATGTTTTATTGTAAGTTTTTATTGTCAAATACTTAACATTTAAGATTTAAGATTATTTAGAGGAATTCTTCATTTTTTTAAATTTATACTTTTAAAAAATATGTGACCATCGTGACAATAAATTTCCAATGTGACCAAGTATTTATCATAAATGACGGATTTTTAAATATATGTGAAATATTGGAGGAGGCTTATGTTCAGTTGTGGACGTCCTATGGCTGAAATGATGATAAATATAAATAAATGAATATAGGACATCACATACATTGCTTTGATCCTATGGTAAGTGCACTTGTGTTACAGGAATCAGAAACAACGACAGTACCACAACACCCAGACCCGAGACAGTATAGAAAAGTAATATTTTTACAATGACCAACCGGGAATTGAACCCGGTAAGTCCGGTATGCTCGCCTCTCGGCTACGGAGGTCGTATCATCATCATGATACTTATGGTAAAGTCGAAGTGCTTATATTGTGTACATAATTCTGGTATGACAATAGACATGAGCGCAATGCCTGTGTACAAGATTATATTTTAAATACATGCTATGATAATAAATTATCGCAGTTCATTGAAATATATTATATGACTCAAGCATTTTGTACTCTATGTGCGTTACTGTTATAATTATTTATTATTCATTGTATCTTTTCTCTACTGTTTGTAACTCTATAAAAATAAATTTGTGATATCATTATGCAAAGTAGCACTGTCTTATTACCTGCTATATAAAATATCACGTTTTAAAATAAAGTGAATCATGCTGATCCGCCAAACTTCTTACCTCCAATAAAATTTGTCTTTCTTTATATTTTCTCACCTTTTTAGCCTTCCTTGGATTTGTACAAATATTTCAAAACAAAAATTTGCCAAATTGGTCTGGCCGGTCTTGAGTTTTTTTTAAATATAAACAAACGTCAATTCATTTTTATATACAGGGTGTACAAAAAAATAGGACACTCCTTAAAACCACGTGATCCTGCTCATATACAACAACTTTTACTATGAGAGCAACATCAAAATCGTGTTTTTTTTTCAGATGGTCTATACATTACCATCGAGGTGGCGCGTTGATTTGTATGGAGCATCTAAAATTTTTTTTACGATTTTGATGTTGCTCCCCTAAAAAAAATGATGTACGAGCAGCTGATTACGTGTTTTAAGGAGAGTCTTATTCTTTTGTACATCTTGTATACAGAGTTACATTGCAAAGGGGTGCCAAATTTAAAAAAAAAGATCTAGGGAACAATACAAAGAAGCGTCTTAATCGTTACTATTTTTAATAATCGTATGATATGAAAAAAAAAAATTTTTAAATATCCGAAAAAAAAGTCAATATAGAGACTACGAAACCCGCGCGGTTATCATTCATCAGAGGCGTAGGTAAAGCGAGCCTGCAAAGACCATACGCAGTGCACATACGAGTACAATGCAATTTTTCATAAATGAGTTAAAATATCCACGCGTACGATTTTTAACAGCGGATAGGAATAATAAAATGTAAAAAAAATGATTTTCATTGCATAGTTCGATCAAGTTACTGATTCTGAGCCACTCCTGAAGATTTAGCACCTCTTTGCAATGGGTTACATACTGTACTGGTTAGATAGATAATGTACATAACAATCTGGAAATTGAATAAAAACTAAGGCATTAAAAATCTCGTAGCTTGACAGCGTTGGGAAAAATGCTTAATAGAAAGTTGCAAACGACGTGGGTCGACAGATTCTGATAGCACTCGCGGGGATACAATTTTGCCATTAAAATATTATGTGTAAGAACCTTTTTTGGAAGGCGGTAAAAAGAAAAAGCGATCTATTAAAACAATTCTACATATGGACGTAGTTAAAATACAAATACATAAAGATCAGAAGGGAGAAGTAAAAATACGATGAGATTAAGAAGAAAATAAAAACAGCTTTGATACAACACAACACCTTTTTCTTGTTATTATTAAAAAACATTAAGGCCCGATTCGACCAAACACAAAGTTAAACCAGTTTAACTATAACAGGAACAACTTTACTTCTTGAATTTACTCTTTGATTATTTCGTTTGCGTTTTTCCAACTTATTTCAGGAATACACTATTCTCAGTTTAATTTTATTGTAAATGATGAACGAATGGTTAAACCTACTACAACCCATGTAATCTATTTCTTCTAGGTTTTCATCAATTGCCACAACAATGAAATTTTGTAGGTTAACAGAATGCCAATGGTAGATTATACAACTTGTCAGTTTCTAGGTGACAAGAGTGGATTTGACAAGTGACAACTCTGACATTTAAGTACTTATTCTTAGTATAATTTAAACACGGTCAAAATCGCCCGTTTAAATAATTTTCATAGATTAGTGATTGGTAAAATGAATAATCAGCTTACTCTAGATTAAGCAGTGGTATACTCTCAAGTTAAAACTTACACCAACTTGGTCGAAACTGGTCTAAGAGTTTAACAACTGTTTATTCTGTTCATACATAGGTATGTTACGAGTATTCAAATACGTGCTGTATTAGTAATATCTGTAATCTGCAAACTCTTTGATGTTCCTAATAGAGTTTTTTTTTAAAGATCTCTGGTATTTAATACATTTATTGATATTCAGGACTATAACCGCATAAAGCTTTTAGCAGCCCCTTCAGAGGATACGGTTCCTAAATCTGTATTATCTCAACAAGCGACCAGGACGCATTAACAGGAATTTTTGATGTGATACGGCGGACCCAGAATAGGATAGTGTTTTATTTGACTTTCTATTAATATACATTATACAAATTACATTATATTATTCAATAAACACTCTAATCTTACTAATATTATAAATATAGGTCGACAACACATTTACCACGCGGGGTTATAAACCGAAGAGTGTTTATTGCTGCTGCTCCACGAGTCATCATCATCATCATTTTAGCCATAGGATGTCCACTGCTGAACACAGGCCTCCCCCGAGTATTATTTAAAAAAAATAGATCAGTGGTAATGCTCCACAAGTGTTATGAATAAAAACTTGACTAGAGCAGTGGTAGCTCAGTTAAAGAATCGTGGTCTCACTTAACTTCCGAATCCTGAGTTCGCATCCCACAACACGAACCTCTTGATTTTTCGGAAACTATGTTCGGATTTATGCCCTTGCTCCTTACCCGCCGCTAAGGGAAAACACCTACACATTTAGGTAACATCGGATATGTGGTCATGGTTTTAAAATAGTCAGGTGTCTTTTTCTAAGTATTTCGGAGGCCTGATAACATTCACTCCAAATGTAATGGCCAGATTTTGATTGGTCAAGCCCCGAATGGAAACGGTACAAAGCGACAGGAAGAATAAAATTGAATATACACTTGTTCTGTTTTGCAAAGAGTTGTTATTACAAAGTGTTCTATAATTCTTATAGAGCGACACAATAGAGCTACTTTAAAATTTCTATGTAAACGTATTACTGCATTTTTAAGATACCTATAGATTTATGTTACCTATGTCAGTGACAATTCAATTATTCTAAAAGTACCTAAAATCAATATCACCAGGTGGTGTACCACTCAATCCGACGACAATTTCATTTCGTACTAAACTTTCTAAAAGTGTAATAAAAAGATGGGTTTCGGGAATCGTAACTTAGGTATGGCTGAATTTCTGATATGTAATATAATAATGATAATATTAGGGATATTATAATTACCTACTATACGACATACGAATAATAATAAATAAATTGGAAATCATATAAAAATAAGTTATTATTATAAAACACTTACTGTTTAGTGATTGTATGACTTCAGTGTTGTTTAACGTCAAACTATACAGGAAAAAGCAAGGTTTAAGTAATACTGTTAAGAGATTATAGTAAGGCCCCATCATAAAATCTAAACTGGATGGACAGAAACAGTATAAATATCAGTTAAATTTTTCTATTTGTAAGTTTGATTAGAACCTCAATGAAATTGTTTTTAAAGTTACGGCGAGTTGTGATATGTAAAACTGGCCCAGAAGTTATTTTTAAGATTTTGATTTTGTTCCTATTGTTAGCGGGGAATCGATTGCAGGGAACATCACAGGGAAGAATATATAATTTTTCCACAATCACCCTAATAATCTAGCCCCAAATGAAGCAAAGCTGGTACTATGGCGACTGATAATGGATAAACATACTTAAATACGCTTAAAAACATCCATGACTTAGGTACAAATGTTCGTGCTCATCACAAACATATTTTACTTCTTGCGGGATTCAAACACGCAATCGCTTGGATTTGTAGTCCAAATCGCGAACCACTATACTAGACGGTCGTCTAATCGTCAAAGGAAATCCTGTAAACGTCTTTGAAATGGTTAAAATCGCCTTATAAACAACACTGCTTAGGAACGTAAGAGTTTATGGTTAGGCATCCAATGTTATACTCGTTTAAGCAAACTGACATCAAAATAGTTAAATTCTAGATGTCAGAGTTAGAACAAAACAATTTTATGACATGTGATGACGGAGCGGACGGCGACGGCTAGGGTCGACTTTGACAGCCATTAGGTTCGCAGTCAACACTTTGATTTTAACAAGGGGCTGTGAACCTTCGTAATCCGTTTACGCATCACAAGAAGCCCTTGTGGGCCAAGTAGCGACGTTTTGTCAAACGTCTTACAAACTTAGCTTTCTCCTTGTCTAAATATTTGACTTTCATACATTAACGACCCTTACATCTGTAGTTTTGATGACCTTTAGAGTTCAGATTCTACTTAATTCGATAACAGTACGGTGACTATAGCTTAAGATCTTTACAAACAAAGAAATATACTTACCAAATTTCAGAATGTTTATGTGTTTTTACAATTTGAAGCAGATTGCAACACCTATAAGTTTTATTGCAATTAGAGCTGTGTCCCGAATAAATTAAACGTGCTTCCGAGAGCGCTCGAAAGCAAAAAAAAACACTTTCTTACCATAACTTTGTTCCACGTAAACTTCATGAAGCATAATTCTTATACTAAAATATGTAATAATTTGTTTTTATATATTTACAGGTAAATATTATATTATGGAAGCAGTTCCAAGGTAAAGTGAATTTATCTCTTTTTTATCTGCTGGCGATTTCTTAGACCTAAGTTATTCTTTATTTCTTTTGCTGTGCGATTTTAACGACGCGAAATGTTTTTATATTGTTTCCAAATCTCCAAGCGATTTTTTTATACCTTCGCTTAGCCCTTGTTTAATTTGTTGCCATGCCACGGCTTCGTAACGGAAGGGCATTTTGTGGGCAGATTAGTTGGTCTCAAGAGAATCGTTTCCAGATAAGACTGCAGGACGCTTTTTATTTTCCTTATTTGCTTTCAATGTTATACTTATGGATTTAGCTGCTTCAGTTTAAGTTTCTTGTATTGCATGTAACAAAAACATCCATGGAAATAGTAACCTTAATACTTTTTAGGGTTCCGTAGCCAAATGGCAAAAAACGGAACCCTCATGGATTCATCATATCTGTCTGTCCGTCCGTATGTCACAGCCACTTTTTTCCGAAACTATAAGAGGGTTAGGCTATAATTTTGAGGGTTCCCTATACTTAGAACTGAAACACATTTTTTTTTTCATCAAACCCATAACTGTCTATCTATGGATAGGTCTTCAAAAATGGAGGTTTCTAATATCATTTTTTCTAAACTGAATTGTTTGCGCGAGAGACACTTCCAAAGTGATAAAATGTGTCCCTCCCCCCTGTAACTTCTAAAATAAGAAAATAATAAAACTAAAAAAAATATGTGACGTACATTATCATGTAAACTTCCACCAAAAATTGGTTTGAACGAGATCTAGTTAGTAGTTTTTTTTAATACGTCATATATCGTAAGCCGCAATTTACCTTTCGTAATGTTAATGTTATGAATTTCATTTTGCAATAAAAATACCATAACTAAGTATGACTCGATTGTCGTGATGGGTGAACTTTTACTTATATACCTAGGTACCTACAGGTTTGTACGGAACCCTCGGTGCGCGAGTCCGACTCGCACTTGGCCGGTTTTATTTTTTCATTAAATTGCTCGTTAGTTTTGCAGCTTTGTTGAGAGAGATTTATGTATGTGCAGGTAAAGATATCGAATTGTCAACAACACACATACGAGTAAAAACAAACGAATAAATATTTTAAAAAAATAATTTTTTTCTGGATATTTTGACACAAAGCGTATACCACTTTTAACTTGTAATTCTAGGATACTAGGTACTGAAGAAGTAAGTTATGTTAGCTCTATACTGTGATATAATTTTGACTCTATACAGTACTTTTGATTATCAATGGGTATTGATGATGGAACATTGTGGTCAATTTAAAACATGCACTTATTAACGAGTGGCGATATCGCAAACTAGCAGATAATTTAAATATTTACGCCGCTCATTCACCTCTGAACTCTATAAATAAAGGCGCTCATGTCAATTACACGTGAAACTGACATGTCAATTAGTTTGATCAGTTCCAATCATCAGTTCGGTGGTTTGTTTATTGAGTTCAATCTTGCAATTCACGAGTTACGCTAGACTTTACTAAGATAGGTGGACCATGAAAGGTCACTTTAATGAATAAATTTTTAATGAAAAAATAAAGTTATTTTGAGTTTATTTACTAGCCACCGTGTTAGTGTGAGTAGAAAGAATTTCTCATCACATTTTTAATCATTGACCTTCGAAGGAGCATGGTCTCCCATGGTCCACCTAGCTTTGTGTTTTTTTCTCGTAAGAACCACATACAGTGGTCCCATCTAAATTTGGGCAAGTTCTGATGATAGGATTAATTAAAAAAATTACAAATATCGCATCAGTTACTACACCTACTGCTTTTTATGTATGTTACGCGATATCTTAGCCAAACGTGAAGAAACTTTTTTTTAAAATAAATAATACTGTATTTATAAACGCTGACAAAACAACGCAAAGTAAGTAGTTACGCATTCACTCCTCAGTAGCCGCACTTTGTGCAAACTGTTGGTACATTCAATACAGTCGTCACTTAAAGTCGCCCGAGGTATGATCTCATTTTAATTTGTTTTAAAATGTTAATCACGCTTAGTTACACTATCGAGTAACTTTGTAGTCGCTTTTCTTAATCACCGACAATTATGGTAAAAGCAAAGTAATTTTGCAGTTCTACTATTTGCCAAAATCGTGCAATCCCATTCACTTTCATCCTAAAAACTGATCTTGAATAATTTAGATGTTCTTATTTTAGTTTATTTAATAGATTTTTGTATGTAACTTCGATGATAACAAATTAAAGTTTCAAAGTTTTGGCTTATTGGCAAATGTCAGAGGCCCAATTCCCGTAATTTGACAATAGTCGCAATCCGGTGTCGCTCCGCTCCTAGTAACATTACGATCACAAACGGTATTCTCGTAAATTTTTAATTTTACGTAAAATTACCAAAAATATCACAATACGACTAAAAATAGAGCAAAAAAAATCTAAATTTGGTTTCTTCCATTTTCAGTCGCATTGCGAACTATAATTGCATTTTTTGGTTTTAAAAGAATTCGGTTTGTGATCGTAATGTTACTGGGAGCGGATCGACACCGGATTGCGACTGCTGTCAAATTACGGGAATTGGGCCTCAGGAAAGTGACTGCTATAAATATGCCTATTTCATTTAATCTAGTTTAGGCATATTTATTACAGTTACGCTGCCGTCGTAACGAAAAAGGGCATAAATATATTTTTTTTAAACTCGAGAAAATTAAGGTTGGATGTATGCTCTTTTTTCTGATCCTGAATATGTATCTCGGTTTCTTAAAAAAAAGTTAGTTGTGCCGATTTTCGTTACGGTGGCAGTACGATTGTTCGTTGTTCCTTTTTTGCGCCTTCATATTTTTAATATTACTTGTATAGTATGTAATTTTGCCACTATCTAAGGACGACGTAAAAGGTAACTTCAGGTTCGTAGATTGATTGTCTTTCGTCATCCATTGCAATTACATGTACATGTCACGCATTTAGTTTTATCGTCAGTAATTAAAAGCATGTCTTTAAATGATACTAAATACTCATAGTAGCAGTTTTGTTGTTTTCTTGCTTAAAAAAACTTTAGTATTGGAGAGCTTTGTAATGCTTGTTAGGTTTATGATCCTTGTACGATAGTAAGCCAAAATAACAGACGTTAAAAATAATTGACATTTTGAAATTGAAAAATACAACAACTATGTACCTATAAACGTCTGAAATGACGTACACATACAGACGTACACATAGAGTTGTAAAGTGTCCGTCACGTTATAAATGTCTGACCAATATGACCTAGAAAATTGGACATTTTCTCAATGTGACCGGACATTTTGGATATTTATTGTCACTAACGTCACATCCAATTCTATTGACAAACTATGAAAAAAAAATTGGTCACAAATAAGTGCATTATTATAAGAAAGACAGGCTATAGTAGTGATGATCTATAACGAACTGAAATTTCTAAAATTAATTTATCTTTCTGCACGAACAAGCTAAAAAGCGTCGTATAGTTACGCGCGAGTTTTTTTTTTGAGTTCAATCCAGATCCAATTACATGTTTTATTTTTGAATTTGAATATGTTTATTAAGATCACAATTTTAAATAATAATGTTTTACTGTCAAATACTTAACATATAAAACTTACTTAAGAGGAATTCTTCTTTTTTTAAATTTAAACTAAAAAAAATATGTGACCATCGTGACAATAAATGTCCAATGTGACCAAGCATTTATCATAAATGACGGACGCTTATAGCATATGACCGTCAATTTACAACTGTAGAGTACACGTACACCTCAATAAGAGCCCTAAGCGGACGACCGACTGGCAACATTGCGACGACGCAGTGCTGTCAGTCGCAAGACGAGTTGTCAGTTGTCACGATTATGTCTATAAAATGCTTAATAACCAAAAAAACTATTTCAATTGACAAAAATTAAAAGGCCAACCCTAATGATCCATTGGAGTGTAGGTATTTATGTCAACAAACAGACCTAGTTTCGGTACTGCTTTAGCCTATCTACATACTGTGGTATGACCCCACTAGTAAAAAGCTATTACTAAAAAAGGAAGAGTATTTCAGTGAAAGTACTAAAAAAATCTTTGTAGTAATAAATATTTTTTTAAAGTAAGATTTACTAGATTTATTATTAGAAAGTAAGACAATTATTTTTAATTGGCAAAATAGTCCATACATTTGCTATATTTTCTTTAGTAATTAAAATTATTCGCTGTATGTTCCTGTTCACAGACACGTATTTGAACCGTCATCTATTCCATTATATTTCACTTATTTTTGTTGCTCTATCCGTGTACCAAGATCCGCTCGAGATGAACTAGAACATTATCGCAATTTTATAGAAAACAATCAATGTTTCCATCTTCTCGTTTGTGTTATGTAACCTATTTCTTTTATCGTGTCTATACATTTAAATTGACATTGACATAATTAATCGAAAGGGGTACAGCGTAGATAATTAATACTTAACATCGTTTAACTCTGTAATGGCTGCGATAACGCGATTTTGGTGTTCGTTTCCAACATGGGTAGGTACTACCCTTCATTTCGCGAAGGTTGATTTACATTCAACACATCTATTCTAAACTGCTGGCGATGTCGAAAGGTTTCCAGCGGTTAAACAAATCGCTAAATTATTCAATGAGATTACTGGTCGATCCGATCTCAGCCACCTCTTATTTCCGAAGAAACGAATAACTTATAATGTCCACTGAATATTAATGTTCGACAGCAATCACGACTAAATTGTGATTAAGAGATGTGCCTTGTCAAACGCTCTCTGTGTATTTTCATTAACTTTGGAACAATAACACTGGACAAAAGACGATTAATGCAATGACTAATGTTTGCGCCCATATTTTCTCGAGGTACGGTGAACGAGTAATAAATTGTACTTTGTAAGAAGGAAATTAAGAGTTATTATTACGACGTGGCATCTATCTGGCAGAAACAATGAACTTTATCACTATAGATGGGCATTTTATTAATGTCATGTAAAACAATAATTATACCTTACTGTATAGAATATATATACTGTGGTAATACATTCCTATACATGTTAAAATTGTAGTGTGGGTGTCATTAGAAAATCAATGTGGCGATTTGTTTATTCAATAAAGTGCGGCCCAAACAAAAAAATCTTTTGAACTTATGGAGTAGGGTATTAAAACAAAGGGTTTTGAAAAGTGATAACAAAAACCTACCTTATATGCTTAAATGCACTTTTTGATGAAGAACGGATAAGGAATAAATTGTGATCCTACGTAGGAAATAGTTTGCAGTCAGCATACATTTAAGACTATTCTATTTCACATATACCAAAGGTCCTTAACATTGATATTTATATCTCGTTTTTTCAATGATTTATTTTTGAAGCTTTATGGTATTATTGATCTTTATCATAACAGTTTTCAAATAGCAAAGAAACTAAATTTCAAACCATAAACAAGCAAGCTAAGAGTTTTAAATTAGACTACTGAATATATAGAAATAAAAATTATGTTTGTAGAAAATCTAATATTTTTATTTATTTTTGTTGTCGATAATTTTTGGTCTAGTTTAACCCCCTTTCAGGATTACACTTTATTGAGGGACACACTGTATACGCACGTACTATCAAATAAAACAATATAAAGTCAACTATAGGTTGTATGTGCCTTTGCCAGATAAAATGCACTGACTACGGCTTTGTATATCTTAAAATACATTAATTCCTTGGGAGGTAATAAAAAGAATTGGGTGAGTATTTGTCGAGTTTTCTTGATATTATAATCAAAGTTAGTTGTTTTCTTTGAGCTTATCCTGCATTACAAAAAGATCCCTCTCAGCCTTATCGTCTCCCAGCACAATGGGCTGGAAGTGTCTCATTTCTGATGTATGTATGATACGTTGGTGCGTCTTTGTTGCTCTCCTAAAGGTAAGATGGGGTATTTCTTATAGTAAGTTCTGTTCAATTTCTTTTAAAATTGAACTGCCCTTACATCTCTAACTACGTTTTTTTGCTTAATTATTTTATCGCAGGAGTATTCTTTAGAAAATGACATTAAATAAAAAAAAACAAACAGCACGTTAAGCATGCGTGCTGCGCAAGTTCATATTTTTAAAGGTGAATATAATTTGCTGAAATATATATACTTTTTATTATATGATACGTTTGTGCGTCTTTGTCACTCGCCTGAAATAAACGTACTGGTATTAACAGAATTTATTTTTGAATTATATATTTGAATGCAACTATCCCAACACATAGCTGAGCATATGCTGAAGCTCAGTTACTTTTAAGCTTAAAGTTTGAGGTCTACCTCTCCTTTGTTTCAAGCACAGTTATGTGCGCAGCTGCGTATACTAATCTCGAAAGCACCGGTGATGTGGATAAGTCTATGTCTAGACTTATAATATTCTATATTATGCTAACGTCAATTGCACTTTACCTCAAACACACTGTCGAAAATTAAATTAAAAATAATTATGTGATTTCTTATATCAACACTATACCGAACACAACTATGACTCTAGTGACATCGTCTCTTCACCATGGTTCATGCAATTAGGTCAAAACATCAAGAAAATCAATTCACAATAAGGGTTATATTAGAGAGGATCCTCTAAATAAAACGGCGTATTATCTTAATAGAATATATTGATACGAAAAACGCGCCAAAGCACAATTTACGACGCATGAAGAAGTACGCTCCGATGACAGCTAGTGCCGGGAACCGATCATAGGGATGTTCCCCGCAATCGATTCCCCGCTAACAGTACCTATGTATAGTGTTCAAAAACCGGCCAAATGCGTGTCGCGCAATTTTGGGTTTATTGGTAGCCCGTCGCAATATGCGGTAATTGTTACGTAATTTTCCTCTCTAAGTGCATTTTATAAGTTTACTTCGTGTGTAAAGCCTACCTAGCTGTGATAGTTTTTCATTAAACTTAGTTACTACTGTCGTTAATTTTTACACATATCTTAATGTAATAATTTCGCTGGAAGAGATATAAATAGAAGAAATAGCACTTTATAGTTTAATATGATGCAAACAGATACATGAATTGTAAATGATTTTAAAACACCGACATTCTTTTAAATGATCTTCCAACGACACCCCACACCATGGAATAGACGAGAAAAATCGTCACTTCACGTTTAGGTAAAGAACAATATAATATTTTTTCAACATTTTATTCTACTACCTGTCGGCGTGATTAATATAGGTATGTATACCCCTGCAAGATCACAACTTTCTAGTACTAGAGGGTTCCAGGTTGGCTACGAAACCCTAAAAATATGAGTAGTTTTTAAAATTAGGCCCTACAGTAAGTACGGTTCATGCACTTGACTGAATTTTTCGCAAATACCGAGTGACTTGGTAAGCAAACACACCCTTTTAAGTTCCCCTTAGATCTCAGCAGCTTCACCTGGCGCCCCACATAGTTTAATTTCCGCTGAGTTCTTGTCGCCGTGCCCAGAATTAATGACGATGGAGATAGGCGAGTACTTAAAGATAGCCATGCGTGAAGCCAGGAGGCGTTACGCATTAAACGCTGCTGAGTGAGTAAATTAATTAAACGGCACCTTAATTGCTTACCTACTGCTTTTATTTTACGTGTGCGGTTTTAACTTCTCACCCTTTGGAGGGAGGTCCTTAAGCAAAATACTGTTTTAGGTTGATTTTAATTTGTAATGGTTTTGATAATGGTGTTTAGTGTAGTTTTCTACACTATACACCATGAAATTTTAACTACGCAAGAAATTTTACCAATATATTTAGACATCGATTAATATCATATTTGATTTTTTAATTTTTTTTTTTAATAAAATCAAATATTATTTAAAATCAAAAATCAAACTTACACAAAAATTTTACAACAACATACATACAAGAAACCGAGCGTGCGCGCTGTTGAAAAACTTAATATTGAATCGTGCTTGCGTGTTAGTAGTACAAAATACTACGAATATGGTGTACGTACAAACATTTAGTGAATTTTTTAGGATAACTTTAAAGTCCTATATCTTTTTATTTTATATGAATGCTGTCCCAGTTGAATAGTACGAGTAATACCTGAGGGCCAATTCCCGTAATTTGACAATAGTCGCAATCCGGTGTCGATCCGCTCCCAGTAACATTACGATCCCAAACGGTATTCTAGTAAACTCAAAAAATGCTATTATAGTTCGTTATGCGACTGAAAATGAAAGCAACCTAAAATATAAATTTTTGCTCTGTTTTTAGTCTTATTGGGATAGTTTTAATAATTTTACGTCAAATTGAAAGTTTACGAGAATACCGTTTGTGATAGTAATGTTACTGGGACCGGATCGACACCGGATTGCTACAATTGTCAAATTACGGAAATTGGGCCTCTGATGTACATAAAAATAGAAAACCGAAATAAAATTTTCTTGCGTATTGAAAAAGTCACGGTGTATAACGAAGTAAACTAGTTTATGAGAGGAACTAATTTAACAGATTCTGAAAATTTATCGATAAAAGATACTTACACTATTTCCAAGAGACATAAATAAGTGGCAGATTTTACTTTTCACTTACAGAAAAATATGAGATGGATGGATAATGAGAAGAGTAGATACCAAAAATTAAACAAAAAAAACATGTATATGTGCCAATCACATATCCCTTCTACATTATACAAGTATCTTATAAGAAAAAAAGTTGTGAGTTTTTTTATGCCCAAGTTATTTAATTAACCACAAGTAAAATATGCCGCTTCCAACCGGCCAATCTGAAAGTCAATGGGGGAGGCCTATGTTCAGCAGTGGACGTCCTATGGCTGAAATGATGATGATGATGAAGTAAAATATAAATTATATTCGTTTTCCAAAATTCAACAATACTTTAGTTGGTATTGATGAACTTTAAAAGACCGAATAAACTAAAATTGTCTTAAATATATAGTAATTAACTGAGCAAGCAGTAAAGTGCTTCTCTTCTTTTTCTTCTTCTCGTGCCGAAGGCTGCTAAAAATTTTTTATGTGACTAATACTCCGCCACGCGGACAACGTTTCAGAGGTTTATTATAAGCAAACTTTACGCCACTGAAAACTGGAAGTGGAAGTTAGTAGTAGTTGTATTTCGTAGGTTGATCAATGTACAAAAAAAAACTTTTCTTTATTGTCTCGGGTCTGGGTGTTGTGGTACCGTCGTTGTTTCTGATTTCTGTAATAAAAATTCTTTGGATCAATGTATGTTTGTTGTCCAATATTTATTTATTTGTTTAAAATACAAGTAGGGATAACCCTGATACGGAACGTTCACTACATCCGGCTCTGATGCTATGTAACATGACATAGGTAATTAAATTATGTGCTATGAAAGCGCTACGGTACCTCAAAAGGTACCTTGGGAACAGCTTGTTCTGAGTTTAATGTAAAAAGGCCACTATCACAGCATTTTTCACCTAAGTATACCATTATTACTGAAGATGGCCACATGTCATCAAGTTCATCTTTTGTATGTTTTATTTTTAAATTCAGTGTAATAAAGTTCAGAAAAATAAATAGAATAAAAACTGGCATCAGAATTTTACTCTATCCATAACAGATTAGAAGCATTAACTCGATTATTGTTTTCTCAAGCTGCTGTTTCTTAGTAAAAAAAATATCAATATCAATGACAAGACTTGTCATTGATATTGATATTTTTACACACTTAGTGTATAGGCTTTAAGTGTACGAACTAATGGAGAACAAAATTCGGCTTCAGTTATTAATTGAGAATAAAAAGTTATTTTTACGTGTACAGGGTGTTCCGTAACTTAAGGATAACCTTTAAACCTTATATTCTATATATTATGGTGAACAACTTTTGTTCTTAGGATTTTGCAAAATTGCATGAAAATTAATTGATAGGCTCGATACAAAATTACCGAACAGTCGATTAAATTGTAAAAAAAATAAAAATTCATATTTTTAAAAGTCATAGAACAAAAGTTGTTTACTATGATGTATATAATATATGGTTATTACCATTTTACTACCATTACTTATAAATTACAACCCGACCGACTTTCACTTGTAGTATTTGCTAACTTAATTTTGTAGGTGGTATGTATGTTTGAACAACTCGAAATGAAAACTGAGACATGAGAATTACACTGCATGCATAAAAAGATGGAGCGCTGAGTAGGCGTTTTGCAGGGACGGAAATAAGGTGCCAATGAATGAGTAATGAAAAGGCCTGCCCGCGGCGTACGCGCGGTCTAGTTTTGACTCTACAATGCTCTCATGTTTCCAAAGTTTGGGTAAGAAGTAATTACTATAAAAAATAGATTTAGAGAGACCTGCTAAATTATATTTCATTTGTGACATGTGAACGCAAAGCTTGTTGATCTAGATTTACTGTCAGAAAAATATTATCTATTTATATAAAATAAAGTCAGGTTAGTTACACCATTTATTAGTTTAATAAACGGCTGGACCGTTTTTATGATCTTTTATATCAGATAGATAGATAGACACTTTATTGCACAAAAACATTAAAGGTTATTACACACAAGACACAGTTATGTACAATCAGGCGGCCTTATCGCCAAAAGCGATCTTCCAGACAACCTTTGGGCAGAGGAAATTAAGTAGTTATACAGTGGGGTAACGTAGTGCGAGGGCAAAAGAGTATCAGAATATAGTTATTAATAGTTTAAAACATCGGAAAAACTCACGAAAATAAAAATTAATATGCGGTACGAAGTTCGCCGGGTAGTGCATAAATAAAACCGGCATTCCCAATGAACTAAATAATGCATTTCCACAACTGCATCTCCTATGCAGCAACAGTTTGCAGCTAAGCCTTTAACAAAATACATTCATGATGCCATATTCATATTCTCTCGTTATTCTATACCTTTGAGATGTAAGTATATAGTACAAAATGTACTTTAATAATGATATTACTTAAACCAACAACCAAATTCCATGGTTAACATAAGCCTAATAAGTATATATTAAATAGGCAACTTAAAAACTATTCCTTATAAACCAAATTTCGTGTAAGCATGTTATATATATTATGTAGTTTTCAGTTTGTAAGTTACTATTTTGTATGCGTGTTTAACCAAACCATAATTTCCAAAGATTTGGTGCTGCAGCCAATAACTAACTTAACTTTATAGCTACGCTAGAACCTAGCATAAAACTTAAAAATTAAATGATTTAAAACCAAATTTTATTTAAACAGATGAACCTACTAAAAAAACTAACCTATATTAGATGTCGCTGATAGATCTTATGATAATTGGTTAAATCTTTTAAAATGTTGCAAAAAACTAGAAAGGAGTTGTCCCAAAATGGTTTTTTATTTGTATATATTTTTAACCACCATATGTTATACATATCTAGTTAGAGCAACCAAAAAGTAAAATTTGTTACTAAATCAAACAATTTTAAACACCTTCGATTTCGAGTTTTTTTTTTTAATTCTACTTTTTTATCCTTAAAACATGCCAAAAACAGCAATTCCAGGCAAACTTTAATCAAAAACATGTCAAAAAATAGTTGTCAGTTATCATTGCAGAATTGTAGAAGAAATGGCTTTCTTGCCTTTTAATATTGAAATAAATAGAGAAATAAAAACACTTTAAATCTGGCTGTATATCTTTGTGCCATTGCCTTTCCGATCATGGACAAACAGTGCTACCACTACTGTCAGATAGCAATTTCACTGTCACACATGTCACATGTGACTGTCAAAATTGACATTTAAACAAAGGATCTGGCAGTCTGACAGATTTCAGCAATGTCAATAACGTCAGACAGTTGACATCACAGACAAAAAATAATAAAATAAAAGTGATTTTTTGTTGCCATACACTAATCAAATATTTCTACTAACATTTAATACATATTTTTTTCTCTGAAACGGAGGTGTTTAAATTAATGTTTCTGTAGTTTCGTACGTGTATAATTTCATCCTGGTTAAAATTTACTTAGAATAAAAAACCAACCTCCATAGAAAAAGCGGACATGTCCTTAACGCGACAACCTTTATAGACGTTAGTGAACATAATATCGGAATATATATTTCAAGGACAAGGACAACTTTATTTTTATTTTTCAGTTAAGTGCACAATTTTTATTAAACATTCATATTTGCTGTTGTTAGGCCGTTGTAGGCAATTTTTTGAAGTCTAGCCAAATCCATTGGTCGTTCTGGCTCGGGAGTCACGATAATTGACATGTAAGTAACTAACGAAATAAATTGAGCAAGATTCGTGATTCGTGTGCTAAATACTAAGTAAGAACTAAACAATTTAAGGTATCATTGTAAATAAAAAACCTTTTATACGAAGAAAATTTTGTGTTAGATGTATTTTACGTTCTCGAAGTTACGTTACTACCCACTTCACTGTAAGTCAATTAACTTCTAACAAAAGGTACACCTTTTGGAAACAGCTAATAAAGTATCAAGCAATTACAACTAACAAATCACATCAAAATTATTTTCTCAATTTGAAACAATCTGAATAACGTAAGTTCTGTCTCAATAATCTGTGAAATTCCTTTTTAGCAGTCAAATGTCACATTTGTGAATGACAGGTGCAAAATAAGTCAGCACTTTACAAAACACATTAAAATCTTAATATTTATTCGATAATTACGGTCGGTTGATACTGTTTTAGTATTTACTTGCAACGGCAAACAACAAACTTGAGCTATTAAAAACATTATTTCAAATGAACATTATTAGATTTAGCAAATATATACTTAAGGTCCTAATTTATTAGTTAACTTCCTTTTATTTGAGCAGTAGTCACTTCTCGAATACAGCAACTTGTTCTATGGGACCGACATCTAAAACTAAAAAAAAAAACTAACTGATGTCAGCTTGTCGGCTGTTTAGTATAGTTTTTTTTCGATTTCGAAGTCAGTAACATTTTTTTTTTGAGATTCAGATGTTGGTCCCTTAGGAAAATTCGTTGTATTTGACTATTATTGTTACCTTGAAAGAAAATATGTTTCTACTAAGTTTACTAAATAATACGCCCGTTATCATTAATGGTCCTATCTGTTCATTAGGTTCTAGAATGGAGGCCGCGTACCGGTAAGCGCAGCGTAGGACGTCCACTCACAAGGTGGTCAGACGACCTGGTAAGGGTCGCAGGAAGACGCTGGATGCAGGCCGCTTCCAACCGGCCAATTGGGAAATCAATGGGGGAGGCCTTTGTTCAGCAGTGGACGTCCTATGGCTGAAATGATAATGATGATGTCATTAATGTGCGGTCTGTCAAGATGACATTATTGTCTGTATGTTGTATTTTTTTAACAATGTTGAATGAACTCTTCAAGATGATTTATGAATGTATAGGCATAGGTTTACACAATACACTGAATGTATTGTGTAAATCTATGTGAAGAGTAAATAAAATTTTAAATTATTATTATATATTATTTTATTTAATAGAATTTTATTATAATGAAGCTGTCTTACTAGCATTTTGCACATTATCGTAGTTAATGCCATGTATTCTGGCCACTACGCCATTATATAGATATTGGCAAGTTTAATCTATTTATATAACTTTGATGTCATTTAATAATGTACATTCAGACTTATAGACACTAATTTTATATCCAGAGCTATCTTAAATTCATTTTTAGCATTTTAATGTTACAACGTGCCGTATTTTAAATTTAAACAATTCCAAGTTTGCTTTAAAAAATTGCACTCTCGTAAATACACAAACAAACGTGGAACGATCAAAATTTCTAGCTTCATGAAGAACGCGCAAGAATACCTTTGTTGTACATTGCTCGTGACATTGTTACTGAGTTCTGAACGCAAAATCTTGTGTCAAAAATAATTTATGGTGTACTAGTTTCTGACTGTGACTTCGTCTGCGTAGAATTCAGAATTGAGTCCATAAGGAATGATGAAATACAATCAATGTTACTCTAAAAGTCCAATACGGGAAGACAAAAACTGGGTGTAGGTAGGTAGATATGCTAGAATATGTAGGTAAGATATTCTAGCATCCCGTACCAACTCAAGGAAAACCATGTAGCTACTTATTCTATACATTATAGGAAACAGCTTTTGTTCTATGACTTTTAATAATATGCTTGTATACATACACATTCAATCGGCTGTTTGGTAAATTTGTATATTTGCAAGTCATAGAACAAAATTTGTTCTTAATGATGTATAGAATCTGTGGTTACAAGGTTATCCTTGAGTTAAGAAACACCCTGTATATTGTGTGAAAATTTCAGCTAATTCTGGTCAGCTGTTAAAACGTGATTGAGTAAACATCCAAAGTTTCAACATTCATTATAACAGCCTTTTTTATAAATGTTACTTAGGAAAGCCTATAAATAATGCTTAAAAATATTATTTTAAATCATAAAATATAATCAGATCAAGTTACATGTTAAATTATACCACCGCTGGACCACTTTGAAGAGTTAAAAAACTAAGATTAAGTCAAATATACCTACATTTTTATTCATTATTGTATAGTAAACGTCGAATATTCAGAATTCACGTTTTCAGCAGTAGACGGCCTATGGCTGAAATGATGATGATGATGATCAATACTAGAATAAAAAAACATACTTGACTATCAAAACATTTAAATCATTAGTCTAATACAAGTAATTTATGATACAAAGTGCTAGGAAAAATTGTACTATTCTTGAGATTTCGTACGTCAATTCTTATTCCGATGCTTGAAAAATACGTCATGCAGTTATGAAACTAAATTATGTAAGTAACCTTTTAATAATTAATATTAGTTGGTGTGAAAAAGTTAGATTTATTTCCTTAGTTTCCAAATACAATATCTTGCTCATATTGACACAAAAACAGCAAAGCGAAAATAGCTCACATTATATAGGACTTGTCTGGTGGCAAGCGGGTGCAATGAATGCGCTACGTCCGGGCTGCAGGCATCCCATTTACATATTATGAAGTGTAACTTAGACTATCAAAAAGAGCCGTGGACTATGAATTCACATTCCTGAAACGAAATCCTTTGAGGGGGTTTTGTAATTTAGCACAAACAGAAACCGCGAGTCAAAACGTGACGTACATTTTAGTATTAGCTTTCTGTGTATCGTATTCGTTGTTTGTAAATAAAGGCGTCTGCTTGCTGCCGTAGCCTTAACATAAGTTATTTTCAAGCAATCCCTAAGTAGCTTTCTTTATCATCATCATTATTTCAGCTATAGGATGTCCACTGCTGAACATAGGCTCCCCCCAGTGACTTCTAGATTGACCGCTTGAAAGCGGCCTGCATCCAGCGGCTTCCTGCAACCTTTAGTTTGGCTACACTGCGCTTGCTGGGACGTAGCCTCCATTGTAGAATCTTTCTGCCCCAACGGCCGTCAGTTCTACGTGCTATGTGCCCCGCCCACTGTCACTTTAACTTGCTAATCTGTTGGGCTATATCAGCTATATGAGCGACTTCTGTTGGTTTACGAATCTCCTCATTCCTGATAGCTTTCTTATAGACTAGCAACTGCTTACGAGTAATGGTTGCTCAGTGGTCGGAATGTTGCCTCCCACTGGGTCGTTTCAGCGCGGTCCTCTGGATTTGTATAGATTTATACCACTCGATCGGCGAGGCCAGAAAATATCTTGTGGAAATCTGCACATTCAGACACTGGATGTGTAGCCGCTATCCAGTGTCCGCTATCAATAATAGTCTGGATCTCTTAACTAAGGTTTACGGAGGTCTTGTGGTAATCCCTCTAAATGTATTAACTAGAATGGCCGCATCTAGTATCATAGTCAAGCGCACTCCGACTAGGAAGCTTGCTGAAACTTGTGCTGAAGGAAGGATAGCGTATTCCGCATGGTATTCAATTTGTCACTGAAAGTCGTTATATTATTTTTCTCCGAAATTGAAATGTTTCTCAAGAAAGAAGGTAGCCTTAAATTTATATATTTTTATTTTTCAGTAATCCAAATCTATGTTTCCAAAAGGGCCAGAAACCTTTCTTAAAATAGTGTAAGTTAGGACTAAGACATCTAGTAACGTCTTAGTCAATAAAAATCTCTTTGGATGCATGATTTTATTACCTCTGGAACGCGATTCGACTAAATAAAACCGTATATCTATAACATTAAAACATTTCACATTCTGAACATGTTTTAGAGCCCTGTAACTTTTAGTTGTAATTTTTCTTTTGATTTGCTGCCAAGTAATTTTACGCTTAATATCGGTTTGAGAAAAAATAATTGCACGTGTAATGTAAGAATCGAAAACCTACTTTAGATGCCCTCAATAATAATGTGAGGTGTTCCTCTACAAATTTTCCAATGAAACGGAAAAGCGTGTAGCCATATGTCTTCACGCTTTTCGTTATATATATTATTTGTATAGGTGTGCTTACGGTAATATCGCCATCAGTATTAGTGAGTTAGAATTATCATTATCAAATTAAATTAGCATGGCTCGTATTTTATTCGCAAAAAGTATCGTTACAACTATCACAAAAATGAGCGTAAATTATTTAACGACTAACGAATTGTTGCTTTTCTAACGAAATTCCTGGGATTGTTAAAAAGTTGCAAGAATATGCCCCATTTAGTTCTTTTGTATTATTAAAAACCGGCTAAGTGCGAGTTGGAGAAGCGCACCGAGGGTCGCATGCTGCTGTATTTTCTTCTATTTAGTTCGGATATCTTACCGCGATCTTGAGCTTGCTTGCTTATTCGACTTCAGAATTAGCACGCTTGTAGGTATTACATTTTCACCCTTAAAACACACGATATACATTTATTATACCTCATTCCGTTTACGAGATAGAAACCCTTTACGTACGGACAGACGAACAATCATCATTATCATAATTTCAGCCATAGAACATTCACTGCAGATTGGCCATTTGCAAGCGGCCTGCATCCAGCGGCTTCCTGCAACCTTTACCTGGTCGTTTTTCCACCTTGTGGCCTTTCACTATTGGCCTCATAAGAAAGCTCAAGATTGTCCAGCAAAAGTCGCAGACATAGCCCGACGAATCAGCAAGCATGCACATAGCTCGTAGAACTGACGGCCGATGGGGCAGGCCGGTTCTAGAATGGAAGCCACGTACCGGCAAGTGCAGCATAAGACGTCCACTCAGAAGACGAAGAATAAAGAAAATAGGGTTGCCTTTTGCGTTCGGAACCCTGATAACATTAAAACAAACTTTTAGTTCTATGCTCGAGTTCGTAAACATTTACTCATTCAAGTACATAGTTTACTACAACTAATCTAAAGCGGCAACATCTCATAGAAATAACTTAGTTGCGCTCAACCTACGTGCATGACTACAGTATAATACAAGGTAAATTTGAAGTCGTTTATTTCTATACAAGTCTTTAAACTCGCCTATAGGCGTCATAACAATAAATCTTCTATTGTGTCTGGAATACTGTCCATCAATGTGTTAAGATTAAGAAAATACGAGTATTATTCTTATGGTATTAATTACAACGACCTTTGAAGATGCAAAAACGAACATAATTGCAAAATAGTTTGTAACAAATGGTTCAAATTTATGTTGGTTTGAATGCCTTTTTTTAGTTCCGTATTTAAAACAGAACCCTCGTCGGACGGAAGTTTCGCAATGTCCGACCGTCTGTCTGTCCACGGCTAAGCTTAGAGAGTGCTAAAAAGGTCAAGAATAAAATCTTGAAAAAGAAAAAAAATTTTTAAGCCTCAAACCTCACCTACACGTAGGTAGTAGGGATGATTTTCTTTTCACGTCTAACGGTGTGGGGTGTCATTGAATAGGTCATTTAAAAATATCGTGGGTGTGCAAACACCATTCATCGGTTCAGGGATACGTTTGCATAATAAAATGCTATAATAGTGCGAGTTAGCGTCAAGCCAGCAAAATGATTGCTATAATAAATGTAAAAAAATCACGACAGTAGTATATAATATAACAAAGTTAAAAGCAAAAGAATCATAGCTAGGTAAACTTCACAAGTTACCGAATTAACTTGTAATATGTACTTGAAGAAGAAAATTACTTAGATGATGCCGCATATTGTGACGGGAAACTACGAAACCCTATATTGCGCGTGGCCAATATAGGGTTTCGTGGCCGGTTTTTTAATTATTTTTCTTATCCATAACTATAACCATATCTTCCCGTGGCAGAATGCCCTAGACAGACAAAAGCATGTTGGACTTCATACGACCACAACATCTTGGTGTTCCCTCTCGTCACTATAACCAGAACCAACCTAGGAAATAAGAGTTTCCATCCGGTACCAAAATCGATGTAGAAGTCACAGTCAAAATTCTTAGAAAACCAGACAAAACTATTTATGGACTACTATAGGTTTTGTTGGTATCTTTTAAGTTAGGTGGGTTAGAACAGTGACCACAAAATCGCGTGAGCGAGTAATGCGAGCAGTGCCGCTGCAGAGGCCGGCGAAGCGGCAGAGCCGAACTTTACATACCTACTAATACGTTAAGGAACTGTAAAAAAATTGGCCTAAAGTGATGGCATGTATGCTCATTAAAAGGCCAACAAAACAAAACAACGACCAATAGACAGTTTTTTATAATAGCTTTCTAAAAAATAAAGTTAAGCTTGTCGCTTACTATGAATGTAGATAAAGCTTAAATTCCAATCAGCCTGTTTGTTCTGTGCCAGCCAAACAAGAGGCTAAATTGAAAGATCAACATCACACGCAAATCCCAGCTATCAAGACTGTCGACATTTACGTGAAATATCGGCCAAGTGCGAGGGTTCCTTACTACCGTATTTTCTATCATTTAGTTTGGGGTCATCAGTGCAATCCAAAGTTGGTTGCTTTTTTGTTAACTCCATATCTAATCTGAAAATATTTTTCTTAAAATGTATTCATCATTTATATTACAAATACTACAGATTACAGTGTGTAACATAAATGATTGTTAAAATTCCTAAAAAAAAATTTTAACTAAGTATAAAAAATACATCGTTAACCTATGTTTCAAAGTTAAATTATGTCAGTCAACTAAGCTAGCAATCAGAGTACACTATTTATTTCATTTTATTTCTAGCTTAAAGTAAATCAACATTACATAATTGTGACTAAGATATCGAAGCAAAGTTGTTTACAAACGCTTAGTTTACAATTAATCAAATACCGTCTCCTAATTGCCCTAGGTTGATTGTAGAAAGTCCGTTTAGATGTATGTATACATACTCTAAATGTAAAAAAAATACGCTTACTCATCCATACTAGATAGGGTATTTAATTGGTTTTCCAAACACAGGCAGAGCGCCAGCACATCGCAGCGCAGTATCAGCAATTGGCTGGCTGACACGTCAGCTAAATGAAGACTAGCCTACTCACCTGACTTGAAATATTTTACAGAATAACAGCTAGATTTATTCCAGAAACATTATTGTATGACCTATAATCCGCCACTTGTATAGTAAACCCTGAAAATGACTTTTTTTTGCAGTCCTTGCCATTATGAATTTGAAAATAAATTAGTACGTGTTAACTCATCAAAGTATGGGAATTTTTAAAGGTAAGAACATCCTAAACCTAATAGGCAGGTTCATTGAACATTGTATGTTTGTCTTGACCGGCTGCCTCATATTATGAAGGTGTCAGTAAAGTGTAGACAAAATTATTTCCTAAGTATTTACTACATGTGACTGCCACAGTTGTCTGTGGACTTATAAGATTTCAATAAAATAGTGCTTATGTTACCTTAAAGTTCATGCACCAAAAAGTAGCGGTGGTCAAGTGATGCGTAGACATAATAATGATGGGAAGACATGATAATAAGACAGAACTTAGATCATTTTAATACAGAAAAAAATTGTTGTTATAGCGTTGTACGTATGACCTTATTAGTTTTCTGATAATTATAGTAAGAATAATAAATGTACTTACCATGTTCAGTAGGACGGTGTCTGATAAAATTAAGTCATCTCTGAAAACATGGAATTAATTTCATTACGGCCATTATACTGAACAGAAATTTCCCTACGGCCATTATGATAAATTCTGGCTCAAACAAAATTAGCTAGATAGATTTAGATGATGGCATTTTAAAGGCAGTTTTTATTTATTACATAAAACAAGAGTCTGTACTATTTTTGTATATTAAACGCTTAACTGCCTATACATTACTTATAATTAGATTGTGCTTTTTTAAATACAACCATAATTTATTTATTTATTTTGGTTTTCATTTTTTTAATTTTAAATGTTTGTGCGATGAGCGCGATCTAATTCAGTTTATAGTTAGGTATACATGTATTCGTTATCTTGTGTCATATAGACATATAGTACAAGCCCTGCTTAGTTCGAAGCCAGTTTTTTTTAATGCACACAAGATTATTGTTTATGATATATCTTAGAAAAGTGTAGAAAGTTCCCCCATGCTCTAATTTAGTTCTAATTCCATTGAGCCGACACACCTTCTCTCGTACACGTAGATTTTATTAAGATTCATCCGTGTACCAGATCAGATTTTAGGTGCCTATTTCCATTTGCCAATATTAATCAACAATAAAACCAATTTATTTTTGCAAATAGGCGTGAAACAACCACTTTTACACCTTTTATTGAAATCATCATCTTCATCATTTCAGCCACAGGACGTCCACTGCTCATAGGCCTGAACATAGGCTTCTAGTGGTTTATTGAAATGTTTATTTTTAATGTATGATTTCCCTAGTTTGGAAAGCAAACTAAACTTTACCTGTATCAATGTCCTAGGTAGTTAAATCAAACGTGACGTAGGATTTGTAATGTACGCATAAGTGAGGACTTTAGATGGAAATCCCTTGTCACAGTAGTAATGTTGTTGTAGTCTTGGCGCTTTGTAGCGCTTAAACCGTCTTGGTATATCCTACCTATACCTACACGTCAAACCTTCATCTTATCCACAGCTATTCTATAAAGAAAATTTACTAAATACCTTGTTTCCAATACTACATAAACCCAAGATATAAAAAGGATCATTATTTCCACCGTCAACGTCTTTTATTCCATTAGGTTTAACGAAAGTTCCCTTTAATTTCTTTTTACAGACAATTTTCAAGCTAACTAAGAAGTTTCGACGGCAACTGTGGGGAGTTGTCCCGGAGGGCAATTTTTTTACAAATCTCGACAAATCCTGACAAGAACTTGTTTAAATACGTTACTCCGCAAGCAATTACGACCCTTCCTAGCGTCTCTTTTTTACTGTTTTCGATTAGTATGTAAAGCCTGACAAAGAGATAATTCAGAAGTTTCCAGAAGTGAGAAAACAAAATTAACTTCCATGATATAGAAAGATGATTGTTTAGGTATTTAAGGAAAGTATTTATAAGCAAATAGAGCAGCAGGAAAATGTGAGTGTATTTAAGGCTCTTTGATTCGTTGTGTAGTAGTATTTATTATTTTAATACTTTGTTCCTATGGGACTAATTTAATGGCACTATAAAATATTAATGCGTTGTGTTGTGTGAGGCTGCAATACTGCAGTCATAGTGGTAATTGTAGTTTAATTTTATTTAGGAAAAGGGCTATTTCACAGAATAATTATGGCGGGCGCTGTCGCTGTTATAGTATTTATTTTTAAATTAAAAACCAATATTTTGTTTTTATACTAAGGTATTACAAAGTAACTTTTAAACTAATGAGTTTGGTTGAAGTAATACTAAAATCCTAACATAAATACCTAAAATGAAGTGTGTATGATGAAATGACGTCAATATTCATTAAAATAATAATAATTCATACGAATAATGACAATATAGCTATACAGGTTGTCCCGTTATTAAGGATTATTAAATAAAATAAAAACTTCTATGATTATTGCAAATACGCATGAAAATTTATCGATTTTCAAATTACCTTTTACAAAATCACAGAATTTATATAGAAAGACAAAAATATATGCATATTTTTAAATATCATGGAATTAAAGTGATTCACAATAATGTACAGAATATAATTTACAAGGTTATCCTTGAGTTACGAGACACCCTGTATGGTACAGCGCATCCTAGCTTCTAACAATTTCACTGTCGATTAACTAGACATGACTCGAAACCAAACGATCGTGATGCTTGTGAAGTCGTGACTTGCATCGTCCTTGGGCAAACTGGTTAGCAGTTGATCCGTACTATGCTTCGGGCAGTTGCTCTAATGAAACGAGCTTGTTATGTTCTTTTTTAACGTGTAGTATACACGATAAAAGCACTCACCTATATTTTCCACGATGAGGAGAGGATTTAAAAAAGTACTTTGAGGAAGGCCCTTGGGTTCAAGTGAAAAATTTCATTAAAACTAATTTGGTATTTATAAAAGTAGGCGTAAAAGTGTTAAAGACAGTTATTTTCGCATTTATAATATTAAATGGATTTATTATTTGTTCTGTTTCTCCTCGGAGTACGCTTGACCATAGTTCTATGTGGCAAGTAAGATTTTATAATAAGAAGTATATCTATTATTAGTAGTCGTAGTAGGTTGACAACAGCTCGTCAACCTACCACGGGGCATCATTTTTCTCAATTGACGGAATCGACAGACGGACGGAATAAAAAATCGGTTCAATTATTTTTGAATTTTTGGGTGGGTTGACCTGCCGTTGACTTTACATAAGACAGTAAAAAAAGAATAAATTTTGTTTAAAATTGTAGACGAGAACTACTGCCGACAAAATGCTATGCAGTTTGGCCGATAAAATGTTGTGCACGAACATTTACAAATGTTTTTGTATCTGAATGTGCAGATTTTCTTACCTCTCACTTACACCTTGATTACTTAATAAATATTTCTAAGCTTTTCTCATTTAAGGGTTTTTTTGCAAGCCCGACAGCGCAAGCGCAGTAGTCCCTTTTAAAAATGCATGATAAGTACCTTCATATGTGGGATTTGCTTTTGTTCTAATATTTAGCGACCTTTCACGAACTTGGATTCGGCTTGGAGTTTTTATAGCCGCTATTGCGGCCATTTCTTTAGAAGCAAAAAAAAATTTTTAAGATAATGCTGTTGACGTGAAGACGCCCTCATTATACATTATTGTCGTGTTTGCAAAGTTTTGTCACCAAATTTCTTGTGCATAGTTAATATACAACTATATTTAATTTATTTTGCTGTCTACTTGTTTGGGTTGTTGTTAAAAATTGAATAATAATTCAATCACTTATCACGACTAAGGTAAACGGTGTGCTAAAATTATCATCATCATCATTTTAGTCGTAGGACGTCCACTGCTGAACATAGGCCTCCCCGAAAAGGGGGGCAATTGCCAATACTCGCCAGGCTTGGCAGGCGGGTATTTTCGCTTTTTTCTCATTTCGCGTCACTCGCGATAAACTTAACAAAGCCAAAGCTTTTGACGCCACTGAACAGAGGTAGGATTTTTGCATCACAATTTTAGAACAAAGTTTCAAAAACCATAAAGACAAGTGCGAGTCGGACTCGCCCACGGAGGGTTCCGTATAAATTTGTAGTTACATATTATTATAAATAGTTTAGAAATCGAGTCTGGCAATTTTATTACTAATTAATTTCAAAATTTTATAACAAACTAGCTGACCCAGCGAACTTCGTTCCGCCAATTCGTTTGTCAGGTACGAACAGTTTGTATAGGAAAATAAAATAGTTGTTTTACTACTTTCCTTGTAACTTTTTTATATTGTCTGACCTTTTAATCCTTTCCTGAACTTACACAAATATTTCAAGATCGAAATTAAAATTAGCCAATTCGGTCCAGCCATTTTCGAGTTTTAGCGAGACAAACGAACAGCAATTCATTTTTATATATAAGAAAGTACCTTACATACTGATTCTCTTGCGAGTGTCGATGTATACGTTTTTTGCGGCATTAACAGCCGTATAATTTTTTACGTTAACTTCAAAGTTTAATGTATTTTAAAGCTTCAAGTTACTAGACTTGAGTAATATGGTTTTAATTTCAACTTGATACCTCCACGCGTTCCCGAAATAAAAGTTCTTGGACAGACACACAGGCGGACAACAAAGTGAACCTATATGAGTTCCGTTTTTTACTTTTGTGGTACGGAACCCTAAAAATAATTTTAATTGCATGAAATTTGACCAAAAAAATTAAATTAGCCCGATATTTTACAAGTAACGTACAAAATTAGTTTTTTTTTCCATCCGGATACACATACCTCTTACAAAGCTTTGATGACCTCCGTAGCCGATATGCGAGCATTCCGGACACCCGCTATCTCTGAGGTTCCGGGTTCGATTCCCGGTTGGTCGATGTAGAAAAATTACTTTTCTATATTGTCACGGGTCTAGGTGTTTCGGTATTGTCGTTGCTTCTGATTTCTGTAACACAAGTGCTTAAGCTACTTATCATAGGATCAGAGCAATGTATGTGATGTTGTCAAATATTTATTTATTTATAAAAAGCTTAAATATTTTGAAACTTAAAATCGACTTTTTAGGTTTGATTACATGGTTACTCAGTTAGTTCAAGTGATAATACGTGTTAAAAAAGAACTTTATAAACATTACCACTAAAAGAAGTCATCTGAATATCAGTGTCCTGTAATGCTGACCTTTTGGGCACTGACCAATTTGCTATGTACTTACAAACTTTAAAATGTATTATGCCCAATAAATATTACTTACTTACTATAGATATTACTTACTCATCTGTCACAGTACTACATCAACAACAGTCATAAGTCAAGGCTGTTTCTCCTGCTCGACATTTGAATACCTCCCCGTTATCTGTACCAGAACAGCAAACATTGACACAACTTCGGAACTTGCTTATTCTTTACGCATAATGTATCAAAAATCTTTTCCGGTATAAAAGTGTTTTCAGTGAAATGTAAATAAATGGTAAAAAGCTTTCTGCGAGCGTGAAAAGGCTTCCACGCCGCTTGCAAGAACTCGTACAAGTGATTTGATTACCAATAAGTATAAGTATTGTACCAGTGTTCCACTTCACCTTCCTTTTACACGTCCCGTAGGTAATAATAATGCATTTTACGCTCATACGCATGGTATAAGATAAAATCATGTTATATTGTTTTAATTCCATGTCTCTAAAAATAAAAATAATCGGGACCAATACAAGTTGTTTTTGTAATCCAAATTTGGTTCTGTATAAATTTTTTAAAAAAATTACTTAACTTAGAAACACGTAATAATGTAAGATAGTTACAATTATCTACACAGGTAATAATATTACTTAACGTTTCTTTTATTGATCCGATATTATTATTTGTTGTTTGACTTTATGACATTATACACTTTAATCATACCAAGTTTGAAGTTAGTGTGTATTACGGTTTTGGCTGTAGACACCGTAATCCGTAAATTGATTATATTTACGATACCATTCCATTATTTTTAATAGAAAAAATGTGTTAGTTCTAGTTTTTAGTGTAAACAAGCTCTAGGCCCTATCGGGTATAGATATACCATGGTAAGACAAACTTTCTTTTTCCCCGTGGAAATTAATAAATGGCAAAAACAAAACATTCAACAAAGAGTCGTTTTTTCAATAGTCAGATATCTTTTAAACGTCGAATAAGTTTGACATGTTGACAGTTTTCGTATCTACAAGTAGTAGTACAATCTATAGATTGTAATTAAAATGCGAGACTCAATTCTTGAACTATTTATAATATGTACCTACATTTGTCTAAACCCCCGGTGGTCGAGTCCGACTCGCACTTATTATTAGTTATCTTTCTATTAATCGGATCGGTTTTTATTAGTTATCTTCCTATTAATGATTTTTTCAATGATAAGATTTGACATTTGCAATATAATACTATGTTGACATTGTAAACTATTTAAGTATTCAATTATTTTTTTTTGTATTTTGAACTCTGTAACCAAGGACCATGTCATCTTTCTTCTCTAAAATTAAAGTAAATTAATGGTTATTAAAAATGATGTAGAGATCTCTTTATCAAAATTTGCACGTCGCTGGCGACAGTGTTGCCGCTCGATCGATTGTCCTATCAATTGTATAGATGAATTTGGCGTTCAACTATCGATTGCAAAACTATCGATTTTTCGGCAACACTGGCTGGCGATAGAATATGTTGGTAAATATTATTTTAAGAACACTGTGTAACCATATTCTGGCAAATAAATGATTTTATTATTATTATTTTAGCGGTGTTTATACTGGTCTTAATTAAACAACAAAAACTTACTATCGGACCGCCATGGAAATCTTGAATAAAGGTACTTGTTTCCATACAACTTTCAAAAGTTGATTGCCTATTTAGTATGGTATGGGAAAGATATATTATTGTTTACAATTTCGTTGCACTGCTCCAATAGTAAAAGTTGTTGTATTCGAGTGGTACTATCACCACCGAAAAGGAAGGTAGCTATAAAGTAGGGCCTTAAATTTAATGCATTATTGGAATAAAATTCATGTTCTATTTTCCACGATCATGGTACAAAATAGGTTAGGGATATTATGTATTAAGGGCACCACCAAAACGAAAAAGGTTTCGATGTACTTTTAGCAGTAATCCGAGGAATTATCATACATATTACATACCGCGCTGCTTCATCCCTGCAAAGTTATGATATGCAATTTCACAGAAACATTAATTTTAGGGTATTTGTAAGTGGGGTCTATATTTTTTTATTAGTCAACCCCAGTGTGTCGGCTATCTTTTAATAGATCTTTCAAATAATAACATGAATAATAATATTGTCATTCGAGTATTTTTCAATTCAATTCAGCAACTTTCCTCGGGCGGGACCTCGGTGTACGCACAACAACTCACCAAAGTTTTGTTCAAAATCGAATTAGCGATTTTAAGAACGCTTAGGGGATAAACAAACAAACATTAAAATAAATATATAAAGGCTGTCCCTTAACTAAAAGATAAGGTTGTCACCCTATATTTTATACATCATGATTCATGGTAAAAACTTGTGTTCTAACTTCCAGTTTTTTCTTAGGACAGACCTTATGATGGATTTGATTTATCCCACAAAGACCTCAAACTACGTATTTAGCACTTAAAAATATACTTTTTATAATAAATGAAGATATCGGATGCTTGATACCACTCGATAATTCACCGACAGAACCAATCGGACGTTAGTCTTGTCCAATATCTGTGTTGTGAATAACGTTATCAATATTGTATAATAATATGGAATATGTCAAGTTGGTCGACGATACTGTGAATTAAAAATAATAGAGATTAACCATTAGCTAACCGAATCCGTCGATAGCGAAGTTAGGTTCTGAATCAAAGTACTGGATTCAAAATTGTTTGCGCTGTACCTACAGAACAATTACTGACTATAACTCTGTTCCACACAATTCAGCCACAAAACCATGTTGGAAAGCTCTACAATTTCCGCAATTGAACCTTTAATCGGCAATTAATTTCGCGGTGTACCTCAACGTGCCGCCAATTAATATCCATCGGTATTTTACTTGTCTGCTGTAGATTTTGATGCATATTAGAGGAGCACTAACAATACCCATCGTTGCAAACTATTTAGATACGGACCGGACCTCTCGGCCTATTCATGTAAAACAAAATTATTGTGACTTCAGTTTTATAATGCTAACCACCGCTTTTAATATCATCGTATTTTACTTGTCCTTTCGCTTTTCATTATAATCTTATAATCTTAAAGTCAACTTCATCCGATAATTGAATAACATGATGTCAATCACAATGATTCAAATTGAGAATAGTTTTGCCTAAACTACTATTTTTTTTTTGGCAAAAATTTTTTAATTGTTGATGAAATTACCTAGACCTAGTCCTATAAAAACAGTGTGAGTAATATTTTTGTGGCCACCCACTTTTTTAGTTCTTTGTTTAGCCGTGTTGATTGCGAGCACGTAATTCTGGAATAGGTCGAAGTACAACGTTTTGCGCACTCCGCTCGCTTTTCTAAGTGTAAATGAAGTTTCTTCCGGTAATCTCTGTGTGTAAATCCTCAAGGGACTAAGCTTTTAGGACACTCATTCCATGGCAGTACCCGAGGGAGGGCAGGACACGCTCCAAACCATTTAACTACATGAAAGGGGATTATTGGATGAAATAATCATTATTCTATATCGGCACCGTTCAGAACGTTGTTCTAAAACTATGATGATAAAATTCTAGGTAGCGCAAGAGCATTATTTTTAGTGGGAGAAAAATATTACCCCAGTTTTAAAAACGACAATTATTTAAAACTTTGGTAGGTTGCAAACTTACAAGGTGTAAACGGGCAGACCACTTTTAAATTTTTAGGGCTGTTCAGATACAGATTAATAACTTCAACAAAATTATGAAATACAATAACAAATATATACTTTAGTGTACTACTTCTAGGCGTAAAGCGGTAGTCCTCATTCAACGCGTTTGGTTCTTTAATTATTGAAGTATGGCTCATTTTAATTTCATCCAGTCTAATCAAACAGTTTTGATAGTAATAGATTTTTATGATGCCTTGTTGACGACACCGATTACACTTAAAATGACTATGTATATATAGGATGCCCGTCTCTTTCCAATCCAGTGTCTGGCAGACGTCTTCCAGTGAATTGGTAAAAAAAATCGGAGCTACATCTCCTTGCTCACGCCTCTCAGCTACTAGATGGGTCTTGTCTGGTAATTTTGGACTTACACGGTCATCGATGTCATTTTTACAGGCTTCTCAGGACCTCAATGTTTTGGCAATCGACTTGGTATCGCCGGAAAGACACAAAGGCTAGGTACAGTGGCCGTATGCCGATGATTGGTTACTAGTGGTGATATTAGTGATATTTGATTAGATAAATATATAAAAATGTAAGGTACATTTAGGCGATTTTTTATATTAAAAACAAGAAGAATATAACGATGAAAAGCTTATACGTTAGTACCTTCAAAGTTTTTATAATAACATACCATCCTTTGCCAACAGATTAGTGAGTGTTTTTCACAGAAAATCTTTATCGTGCTGAATTCATGGAAGAATTTATTCCCAGAAACAGTGTATATTTTTGTAATAAAAAGTAAACTTTGACTCTTAGTATAGCTTGTTATCAGTGAAATAGTTTTTAGAATTATATCAATCCCAAGTTTCTGACTTACATCATCATTTGCCGCGGGTCATCTGGGGTCTTCACAGGTGAAGCAGAGCGTAACATAACGAATTTTCTTATCGTAAAAAAAACCGGCCAAGTGCGAGTCGGATTCGCGCACGGAGGTTTTTGTGCAACAGAAATACATCATCTGTGAAAATTTCAACTGTCTTGCTATCACGGTTAATGAGATACAACCTGGTGACAGACAGACACACAGACGGACAGTAGAGTCTTAGTAATAGGGTCCCGTTTTACCCTTTATCTCCTATGCATTCCGCGTGGTCAATTTTCATCGAATCATCTAATCTCTTTTTAGTCATATCACCCCTCAAACAATTCATCCATCTCCTCTGAGGTCGTCCTCCACCTCTCCAATCAACCGTACGTTTCATGTTACCATGCTTACAAATAAATAAATAGTTTTTACAATCACACCAATTATCTAGCCCCAAATTAAGCAAAGCTTGTACTATGGCGACTAGATAATGGATAAACATACTTAAATACTTTTATTAACATCCAAGTCTTAGGTACAAATGCTCGTACTCATCACAAACATTTGCCCCATGCGGGATTCGAACCCACAACCGCTGGCTTAGTAGTCCGGAGCGCGGACTACTACTCCAGACGGTCGTCTAAAAACAAACATCTTTGAATAAAAACACAATGCTACATACTGCTCTCTGTATAACTTAGTAAGCGTATAATCTAAGCACATTTACGCAATATTGGTTTTACGAACACAAATATGTATTGCAGTCACAAAATAAAGCAACGCCAAAAAATGCATCTGTTTTATTATGTCTATAGACAATACGTTATAAAAATAAATACACAAGTTAGCATAAATCCCTTCGATATTGTACAATGTTGAAAACTCCGCTTGAATATTTGCATGCTGGTAACAACCAGGCGCTTTCAATTAATTTAGTACTCTACACCCCGCCTCAGGCCAATCCATTTTTTCCCGTTTTCATGGTCATGATTGATTTGTTTGTTGTTTGTTTGCCATTCAATTTTTTTTTCAGTAAATTGAAACGATGTTTTTATAAATTCTGTGGGTACCTTATTTATGGTATATAGGTATATCAACGAACTACTTTATTCTACGCCTGCTTATTTCATAAGATAAAACTGATGATGATGATGATGTAGTTAGTATCGTTTTTAAATCTTTTTTGAAAGGTTGTTAAAAAGTACCAGGTAAATTTAAAGGGATGATGAACATAATCAACTGCTAGATCATCACTTAGAGGTAGGTTCGAATCCCAATGCTGTCAAAAATTTGTGCCTATTTTACAAATAGAACTTGTGCCTATTCTACAAATGATTGTCTGCTAGTCTAAGATGATGTTTGTGTGCGTCATTTGTATTTGTGTTCTTTTGTTTATGTTCGTATGTAAAATAATCACGTCACACTAATTAATTGGCAAAGATAATTGTCATTGTTAAAAAAAAAATAGCATCAAGACTTAGTTGCATCGTGTTATTCAAGAAAGAGGAGTAATTTTTTCTTGCAAATCATAGTGCTAGTACTAGTAACACCTGTGCCCGTCATTTTACTCATAAATAGAAAGTTTCCGACTGAAAACCAGCGCAATGGCTAAGCCCTTCACCTACGCCATCGTACATCCTGAGTGGATACCATTTGGTTTCGTATCACTAATTCCAATCATTTTTAAGAAGTCATGTATTTTCTTTTTTTTTTCTTGTTGTCTCCTTTAGTTTAGGTTAGTAGTTTTATTTGTAATAAAATTATTGTGTACGTTTTTATGAACCAATAAAAAAATAACTATTTTTATTTAAAGAAAACAACACTCAGCCCGGTCACAGTTGATTGTGCGAAAGTGTGTTAAGCAAACATAAACGGCAGAAGTTTTTTCCAAAAGAAAAAAGGTTGGCTCTTACTGTCAACATTGCATACCATGAGCAATTCCAGTCGATTTCCGGCGAGGGGAAGCCCGTCCCGTAATGTGAAGTCGATTTGACTTTGGCAAGATTGCTTGCTTGGAGCTCGCTCCAAATAAAATTTTGTACCTATTCAATAGATGCCAATGGAAAATTGAAACTTGTTCTGACATTTTGGCTTAGGTATTTTGTAGCAGGTTACAGAGTAGGTAGGCAGGTACTGTTACAATTAAAATAGTGTCACCCTAAAGATGCCTGATCATTACAAGGAACTGCAAAGATAATACAGCTACTACTGTGCAAAATGTAACTTTTTGTAGTAAAATTCAATGACGAAGCACGTACTTAGAGATGTACTTAGTAGATATATATTTTTAAAATTTATTTATTATTAAACGTATAGATATTTATGTAAACATTTGCCAACGCTTATTGCTGATATACTAAGTATGTTGCATTAATAATATGTTTTTCTTAATTAATTTAATATGTAAAGTAATGTTTATTAAATAAACTTTGAATAAACAAATCATAAGTATTTCCGCCAGACAAAACCAATTGTGATGGTCTGGAAGTAAGGAATCTTTGTGTTACGAGACAATTAATTTTGCCAAGGTGTCTGCAAGCACACCCAGACCCGAACTAATTTAGAATAATATATTTTCTAAATTGAACCAGGATTTGAATCTGGGAGCCATTGTGTTTCAGTCAAGTAAAAAAGCAAGCTAATAAAAAATCCGTTGTCACGTGCTTACCTATCTAATAAAAAAAGAGATTTATTTTGGACCTTTACCGCACCCATTACCTGCTTTCTGCAGGACCCAAAGGTTGGCTGGAAGAGAATGCCCTTGGCATTAAGTCCACCTGTTGTACATTTTTAAGTTTGTGCAATAAAGTTTTAAATAAATAAATAAATAATAGCTTTTACTGAAGATGATCTCGACAGTCGCAGCTGGCCTAGGTATTGATGGGCAGGTTTTTTTTTATATTACACATTTATCACAATATTACAGATACTCTGATTATTCAGTTTTTATTTTCCAATGACTGATATAATCAGCCGCTAGACATTTCATCTATCTTAACAGTGCTGTACCCTGTGTACAATAGGTAAAAAAAATCGTTGACTGATAAGTACCAACCTCGTAACAATATACTTTTACTAGTTACTACTTCGAGACCATGAGGACGTGTCATCATCATTTCAGCCATAGGACGTCCACAGAAACATTGGCCTCCCCCAACGACTTTCAGATTGGCCGAATGGAAGCGGCCTGCATCCAGCGGCTTCCTCCTTTACCAGGTCGTCTGTCAGCCTTGTTGGCGGACGTCCTACACTGCGCTTGCCGGTTCGTGGCCTCCTTTTCGAATCAGAATCTTCCTGCCCCATTAGACGGCAGTACTACGTGCCAGTGCCCAGCTATAGTGGGTAGCTTGCTAATCCGTTGGATCAGCAACTAGTGACTTTTATTCTTTTACGAATCTTCTCATTTTGATTCGATCTCGCAAAGAAACGTTACGTTTTCACAAAAAACCCAGTTAAATACGAAAACCCTTAAGAAATCTTGTTATCTTCTTCTTAGTAAAGCAAGTCGCAATAAGTTGGAGTGGGATACAACTAACACGGTCACAACCTGATATCACGTAGATAGATAAATACCGCTTGTAAGTTTGCAGCTTCAGTATCGTAACGAACAGCCCTTCAACTATGCCGAACAGTGACATATATTATTAAAACAACACTAATTGCGTTCAGCGTGCTTCCAGAGCATCTAATTAATTTTGTCAAACGCATTAATAACATATAGGTCAGAGGTGCTATCGGCGTATTATCAGTGTAATGAATTAATTATGTAACTGTAGTTAATATGAATTATAGGTACTGCCGCAAAAGGTAAAAGTTGTCTCTCTTTGAAGTTTTTTCACAGAGATCTAACTACATGTAAAGTGAAATAAAACTTTGTTTATACTCTCATCTAAATGCTCATGTTATTCAAATGTTCGACCTAGTTTTCTTAGTTATTTGAGTCACCTTTTCTGGCGATCGAAGTTCGGGCGCACACAGCTTGCTAACTATTTATCTCCAGATTTGCTAACCCGCACATACCTTACTAGTCTAAGTCTAGTTAATACAAGTCTTGTAAGGTAATAGCTTTTGAACATTGTTCTAAATATATTCTTGTTTATGTACTTATATATAATTTGTTAATTGAAGTCGTACAATACAATCTAAATTAAGGAATCAAGCAATCACAATAATCAACGATACCAAAAAAACATTAAATCAAATAATAATTTAAAAAGCCAAGTGCGTGACGGCGCAATGGCGGGTTTCCCATCTCAATATGCGGTATTTGCTACCTGTTTTACATAATAAACAACTTTCTAAGTAATTTTCTTCGTATAGTAAATTTAATAAGTTAACTCGGTAACTTGTAAAGCTTACGTAGCTGACACAGTTTTTTTAACTTTATTATACAGAGTTTAGTTTAGAACAGTAGACAAATTTAAGGAGGCATGTTTATAAAAACAAACAACTTTTTCTATGAGGTCCACTTTGAAATGGGGTTTTTTTTGTTTCTCCATACAATCTAACCCTCTATCTCGATTAGAATGTAAGGAGAAGCGAAATTTTTTTTTCGTGATATCGATATTGTCCTCATTGTAAAAGTTGTTTGTATTGATGAATACATTCGCTGCTATGATTTTTTTCACAATTCTTAAAAATCATTTAGCTGGTAGAGAGACACTTGACTCTAACAAAAAATTGCATTTTTAAGCTTAATAATACGGAAACGGATTGTTGGATCAAAAATTGGTGTTTGCACACCCACATTAATTTTTAACAACCTATCCAACGACACCCTACACCAAGGGATAGACGAAAAAAAATATTTTACCCCTTTGGTCCGTGTAAGACAGGTCCTAACACAAACCGCGTGATGTGTGAGATGCGTGTGGTTAGCCGCAGACACAAACAGACGGATCGACATGTGAAAGTATAACCGCCTAAATTGCGCAGCTCTGAATGATGTACTCCTGCACCTTTTTACTTTGTGTGGTGTATACTAATTAAGAACATCTATTTCTATATGAAGAGATACAGTTGTTCGTCTACTCACCTACTTTAATTTATTACAAGCCTTTTAAGTTAATTGATGTTAAATTAAAGCCTAAACTGTTGTTTGTTGCTTTTACTTTTTGTAGTCGTGTGAAAACTGATTGTGTACCGCTTTCTCTATAAAGTTACTCTCAACAAACTTCATAACAAGGATCTCATGTCATATCAACATAATTTATTTAGGGGCTTTCAGGAACAAAATAGTTGGCACATCTTGTAGCGCTTAGAAACATGTTAAGGTAGGTATAAGGTTCAGAAAAATATATTAAAAAAAAACTTGGAGCGTACGATTTTGAAATAAATATTTTCAAATAATGATCTAATCTAGTAGTACAATGATATCTAATAGTTTCAGTTTGGTAAGCAATTTAACAACAGGTTCCAACCAGCCGTAGAAATCACCGCCTCTCGGCTTATGTTCAGCGGTGGACATCCTGTCGTTGAAATGATGATTATGATAAAGCAATTTAAAGCACGCGTTTACTGCTTGTAAACACCACACAATAAATTTAATTAAAAAAATATTTTTTAAAATTATTTATAATTTAAAAAAAAATTTAATTAAATTTAACGAAGCTAATATGAACGTAATTTAGACCTAAAAGTAAACAACAATGATTTTATAATTAATGAAACGAATGACTTTTTGTTCCGTATTGGCATTGGAGTTAAATAAATTATTAATTAACATATTCACATTAAGATTTTGCAATCAAAACATTAACATGCTTCTCGCACTCAAATGTTCTTCAAACTCGTGATCGTGACGCGTATTCGTTATGATTTCAAATTATCTCTAGGGAGTGCTACAGTACAGATATTTAGCTATTCGTAACGCGGTTAACACATTAATGAGTTTATGAAGGAGAGGGGAACCTTACAATGATTATTATTACAACTTTTACAAATTCATTTACTAGTTTGATTTATTAAGTTTGTTTTATCCTAACGCCTTGTTTCGTTCGAGTCGCGGTATGCTTGACATTTGTTGCAAGTCTCGTTAGGTATTACATCAGCCTGCCTAGCACGAGCACTAAAACACGATATGATATGATATGATATAACGATATATCGACACAAACTGTAAAATATGATAGTTAAAGCCGCCGTGTTGAATCGCCGTGCCGGTTACGTTACATAATATGATCGCGCTGTTTCGATAAAAATTCAAATTGGCGACTATATCCATCATATTTTTACAGTTGGTGTCAGTATATCGCTATATCATATCATATCATATCGTGTTTTAGTAGTCATGCTAGGCAGGCTGAGGACCAATTCCCGTAATTTGACAATAGCCGCAATCCGGTGTCGATCCGCTCCCAGTAACATTACGATCACAAACGGTATTCTCGTAAACTCAAAAAATGCAATTATAGTTCGTAATGCGACTAAAAATGGAAGAAATCAAAATTAGATATTTTTTTGCTCTTTTTTCAATCGTATTGAGATAGTTTTGATAATTATTTTACGTCAAATTAAAAGTTAACGAGAATACCGTTTGTGATCGTAATGTTACTGGGAGCGGATCGACAAATTACGGGAATTGGGCCTTTGGTGTGATTGCCATTTGACCTCCGTAACCCAAACCAGACCATCCTAGACCATGACCATCCATTGTTTTTTGAAATGTACAGGCTTCCTCACGTGTTTGCCCTTACCGCTGAGTAATTGGTATAAATCCATAGGTATAGATTCTGAACTATATAGAGGCACGTTTTGGGTGCGAACTCAGGACCCACGGGTGTGAAGCAAGACTCCGACCGAGCTACCACTTGATGCATTGATTTAGGTAATCCAATTACTCTCATCATCACAATCATTTTAGCCATAGGACGTCCACTGCTGAACATAGGCCTCCCCCATTGACCTTAAGATCGGCCGGTTGGAAGCGGCCTGCATCCAGCGGCTTCCACAACCTTTACCAGATCGTTTGTCCACCTGGTGGGTCCATTCTCCATTCCAAAACTTTTCTAGCCTATCGGCCGTCACTTCCACGTGCTATGTGCCCCGCCCACTGCTAGTTCAGCTTGCAAATCCGTTGGGCTATATCAATTCAATCCAAATACTCTGATGGTTGCTATTTCGTCGGTTTACGTGAATTATTTTGTTTCAGTACATTGGGACGATGGACGTGCCCCGACCGACAAGCCGCGTCGAAATCGTTGCGGCAATGCGTCGAGTTCGAGTAAGTATGCTCACATCCTTTTTTACAATTTTTATAATTTATTGACATGGGTACTTACTTTACATGAATCATCATCACCCACAGATACGCAAAAACTGAATAAAAATCAATACATGTGTGCCAAATTTCTGAAAAAAAAAACACAGTAAGATAGTTAGACCTAGTTTGCTATTCGTTTACCTAACCGAAACAATTACTTGTTACAATTTTTAAATAGAACTTTAAATAATAAAACGCAATATTTTTAATATTTTATCACTTAACCAATATCGTAAGCAAACAACTAAAATATTGAGATCTAGCCACAGTTCATAATACGTAAATAAGTATGATAAAACCATATTGCTACAAATATGTGTAAAAACTTAGAAAAGCTATATTATCTAAAGCTTTTATTTATCTAATATAATACGAGTTTTACGAGTATTTTTTGTACAAATAATATTTGTGAAGGATCAGATTTTTGCCTAAGTGATAGAATAAGCGATACAAATAGGTGTTCTAGATTTAATCATTTGTTCTTTTACGTCCTCCTAGCTGTGGTAAAGGCTAAGTTTTTCATGTAAACTATTTTCTTATAAATAACTGCGGTTTTAGTTACGCATTTGAAAAACCTAAAAAAGCTTCGCATTCACTCGCGTCGTTGCAACATAAAAATACCATTTTTTTTATATTCATAAAAAAACATTTAAAATGTTGTATGTTGTAGGTACTTATGTCAAGAACATTATAAAGCTGTTAAATAGTTGTCTAGCTATTAGTAGTTTTTGTTTTTTTTTTGTCTTTTTGTGTAAAGTGTTTTTTTTTTTTATCTCTTACCAATTGTGCATGTGGTGTTTACCAGTAATTAGCTGTGCATTTAGCTTAGAAATTACCCCTATTTAAGAGTTATTACATAATGTAAAAGTTGTTGGTAGACCTAATAAAAAAAAAAATTTAAAAAAGCTGTTGGGATTAAAATAAAATTACCCTATGAAATATCTTATCATCTGGTTTATCCTGTATATTTAAAAAGTCAATTTGGTAGAAATTGTGTTTAGATTTTTTAATCCGCTATACTGCATTTACAGAGTTTTTTCTCAATACAATTAAAACTGCGGAGCTGTTAGAGACACTCGTGGCAGGCACATGGCTGGTCATGCCAAAACTTTGTCGACAAAATATCGATCTAAATTTTGGTTTGTAGATAGATTGATATTCTTTATTGCACACAAGACGAAAATTTGGGCGGTCATATCGCTATTTTGTAGTGGTAATATTTGTAGAAATAGTGGAAACTCGTACTGATCCTTTAATAAAATACCATCAGAAAAAAATTTAAAGGCAGTTCCTAGAAAAGTATATTATTTTTGTTTGTTTTCAACTTTACACTTACATCGGGTAAAAATTTTTACGTTCTATAAAAGTGGCAAGTCCCTATTACTTGAACTAAACAGTGATTTTACTTCATATTTACACACGTCATAGCCGAACAATAAGTAGCTAGCCAGTGATTTTGACATGTAATTTTTTATACAGATACGATAAGTCTGACTCGGTTGCCAGGCGCATTATTAAAACGCCTAAATTAAATACAACCATAACCTATCACATTTGAAGGAATATTATTGTTAAAGTCAGCCAAAAGCCACAAAAAATACAAATCGTTCCATTTCTTATTTGTTACAAAAACCCTCCTAAGGGCGAATTTAATAAGAAAGCAGATTGTACCTCCCAATATGCTCATTTGCCTTCGTTGTTAAGTTCTATACGCGCTCTGTGAGGCTTTGCCTGTTTAGGATGTAATAATAGCGTCCTTAAAATGTCGCCGTACTTACGAGTAGGACGTGCAATATCCGAGTTCCGTTTCTGCGTCTATTGTTCTTGTCGTTCGTTTAAGAATTAATATTCACAATATTTTATAAGACAATGTTGTACCTATAAATGAAAACTTTATGAATTAAGCTGTTGTTTTTTCAATGATAAAAGAATGATCTCAAATTGATTTTTCGCGAACTTCAAAAACTGCATTAAACTTTGTAAGCTAAATCATGAAGAAGTATTGTTAGGAGAAATTGTTTATTAACCAAAAACTGAAGTGCCATTTGCCTGCCACACAGTGAAACTAAAGCCTGTAACGATAACTTACCTGAGAATAGAACCGGAGTGCTACCATTGTTAGTATTTATGGAAAGGAACTGAGCGTTGTTATACCGCGCCTTGACTCAACGCGATAAATTGCGCTCATCGTGGAAAAAGTCCAGGTGCTAGCAAACGACGTTGTGTTGCAGAACATCGGAAAAATGCATTCCATTTTTTTTTCAGTGCTATGGTAATGAAAGTCCCAGTGTAATCTGAAATTGACAAAACGATTAGTCAATTTTTACGTGCATTTATAGTTTCGTGTAGGCTATTGTTAAAAATATTTAAACAGTTACACAAACTTATAACGTACAATACGTTAGGCAGGCTGGCAACAGTATAAAACAAAAAAAATGTCATCCCATGGTAAGTAGGTAAAAGATCAGATCGCGATGGGTCGTGAGGGGCGCATTATTATCACATAAGCGGGGCGTGGGCCCGAGCTCGCACAGAGCGATCGCGTTACATTGAAATATGAATATGACACGCGTCCTGACATCGCTTCCTCCTGAATATAAATGAATCACCCCGTATCTATGCGGTTATGTAAAACTGGTGCGAGTGTTTGTATTAATATTTATAGAGGATAGTTCGGGATTTAATGTACTTTTTTTGTTATTAGTTTACTTTATAACATTTTTTATGAATTACGACGTGCATTCGTGGTGTCAATAAATCTCAAATTTTAATCTTAACAGTTCAATTTGCCGTCATCAAAAGCGAATTATTCGTTTCAAGGCTAGTTCAGGAAGCTATAGCCTTTAAATGATCTATATCATACTAGCATCACTACAAAAACCTTTCACCTGTAACAGGCTATCTTTTACGAAAACTGTATCAAAATTCCATCAATCATGACCGTAATATGTTCATAATAATATGACATTTTAATAAAATACATCGACTGAAATAATAATGCACTAAAATGCACTAAGCATTTCATCTTGACCTAACTAATTTATAAATATTTTATTAACCATGCCCACTGCTAAACATATGTTACGTCATCCAGTGTGCTCTTCTGCTCAACCAATTGCCCTTCTTATCCAATTACTGCCTAGCTAATGGGCGTCTTTAGGCAGACTCGGCGAGAACACCCGAGAACCGTGAGTGTGATGGGTTTCTCGCAGTCTCGTTCTTACGCTCGCCTGTTCTGTATTTTTGCCCGCTTCAGATGGTGGCTCCAAACTTACGGAGAGAAGTCGCGGCAAGAAAGCTCGGTGAGACTTCTGGCGAGCATACGGACTGTCCACACTCTCGATAGCTCTTTTCTGTTCTTGTCGCTTATCGTGTGTGGACGATTTTGATAGCGCAGTGACTTTTTTATTGGCTGCATTATCATACTATACCGTCGTGGTTTTGATTTTTATCTTTGAGATGCCGGTGTTTTGCGTCCCATAAAATAGGCTCTGATGAAAATGATTACAACAAACCCGACGCCACTCCTCAAGTCGCTACGAGACCGAACCAGAGTGTAGATAGATAGCGTTCTCTTTTCTCCGAGAAAACCATCGAAGCGGGCAAAAATACAGACACCGATCGGAGTCGGCGCGAGAACAAGACTGCGAGAAACCCATCACACTCATGGTTCCCGGATGTTGAGTCTGGAGCCGCCATTGCATTACGCTTGTCGGAACGCCTACCCCGCTCCCGAACACGTCTGCTACATTGGTCGTCGGCTAAAGACGGATAGCACATTGCCACTTTAACTTGCATATCTTGTGGGCTTTGACGGTTAGGTGATATAGATACATAGTCTTTATTGTTCATCATACAAAGGATAATAAATATAAGGGGACATTCATAAATGAAGCCACACAAATTTCATGATTTTTCGTTCCCCCCTCTTTTTCACAGCTGGTTACATTTGTGTGACGTATGTAACATGTCACGTCACACTAGGGGTGAGGGGTCTCACTATTTTATTTTATTTAAATTTAATTTAATATGAAATTGATACAGCTGTTCCAAAAATAGTTTTTTAGTTTAAATTGCTTTTTAATAAAATCAACATCAAATTAAACATTAGAAAGATTCACAAATCAAAAATTTCGTGTTTTACTAAACCCCGTCGATCGAAAATTAACTCTGAATGAAGCGTTGTTTTTTTAATAAAATTAAGTTATAGGTGACCTGACCTCTAGGATACACAATGTTGGCAACTTGGAAACAGCTGACTGGAACAACCTAACAAATGTTGTTTAAGTCCCAGATTTACAAGCCTATTAGCATTTAATAAGACTGCTTCGCTTTCTATTTAGTTGGATTTACCATAAAATTATGCACACCAATAATCAAATATTTTGCAAAATAGTTTCTTTAACAACACGGTATAGGAACGATTTTCTTTTGATTTGATATGGAAATAATTCGTTTAGTTTTTTGACACCAGACGCCTAAGAAACGGGCTAAGCTCCAGTATTTGTCACTGTCACAGACCATAACGTAAAGATAAACATGATAAATAGCTTCAGGTTCACTTTGCGGAAACCCTTTGTAGGGTGAAGGTAAAATTAAATTATCAAAATATTACGTAAGGTCCTATTTTATCAGTGACTTGTATTTAGGGGGTGATTCTACTGTTGAAATTATAATACAAGGAGCCAGTATTGGAACATAAGCCTATATAGTCTTCAACAATATTTATCTTTGTCTTTTCATAATTTATTTTACTTTTATATTTAATTTGTTATTTAACTTGTACATTACAGTGTTTTACATAATTAATAAATTAATCTAAGTAATTTTCAGTCTTGTAAAACCTATCTGTGATCGTTTTCTTTTCAACTTCGTTATAAACATATTACTGTGTTGAATCTTTCATTTCTTAAAGCAACCTTTAAGCTGGCACCCTTGACTCTGACTCTCCCAAAAATGATGTTTGCATACCTACAATATTTTGACAATCTATAATAGTCTCTGAATCTATCTAACAACACCCCACACCATAAGATAGAAGAGAAAGAAAAACATCCTACGAGCAGGGTCCCTAAAAAATTTTTTTTCAAGATTTTATTTTACCACATTGTCGTTGTGATGAATTTATATACTCATGTGAAATTACGGCTTTCTAGTACTAAGATTCTCTGAGCAACGCCTAGGACAATTTATTCAAGTTACTAATCTCATATAAAAGTGAAACCTGGGACCAAATTCTGAACTATCACCCTTAATAAGTTCTTACTGAAAGTAAGGAGCAAACGCTTCTTATTCTCGAATGATAATAAAAATCCTCTTAGCTTATTATTACCTTCTCTCCGGCTAATTGTTCGTTAACTTCCGTTTTTATGAAATTATTCCGCCTTTTACGTAATGATGAAGCCTACCTGGTAGCTTCATAACGATTCTAGGGAACGATGAATATTTTTTACATAAAGAGAAGAACCGTAAGATGTTTTATTTTTACGTAAAGTTTCAGAATGACGTAATTCACGTAATAACCACAGAAATGATAAAAGATTATCTGGTGACTTACCATGAACATACCGAAAAAACAAAAGAAAGTTGATGAAATATTGTAAGGTAAGGCCCCTAAATGTTTTTGATTTAAAAATATTGTACTCTAATACATCAAACGGGTGTGGTTTTTCAGAGTTTACTCGTATAAGTGCAATACCTACAATGTTTTTGACTGTTATTTCGACTAGTACCTATCAAAGTTTAGGTAATAAGAGAAAACTGTGTAAAAGAGTTTTGCAAAGCGACAATATCAATGCAAAACATTGATCGCACAATAAAAGTAAGATACAGTTTACATGTCAAAATTAACAATGAAAGGCTAACTGTTCCTACATTTACAGGTAACCACAGCATGCATTTTATTGGAAGCTAAATTTATTTATTTCTTTAAATGTATTTCTGAGTAGGTAGTACATATTAAGTTTTAGGCTAAGTTAGTTTATTTAAAGTATTATTTTCATTGTTATATTTCAACTTGCATTTAACAAATGTTCAGTATGTAACTTTGAGTAACAAACATAAATTCGCATTTTTGTGGAGCTAACCAAGGGTTAAACTAATTTGGCTACTACCTTTACTATTATTAAATACTCCTAATTTATAAGGTGATAGAAAAAATAATGTACGAATATAGAAGTATCGTTTGCGTACTATTCATCACAGTCACATACGTATCTACTTTATGTGACATAAATCTTTTCTTTACATTGTTATGAAGTTTCTTAACAAGAGATAAAGAACTTTTTACGATTCCTTTTGTCTCTTCGGTCCAATAAATTCAAGAGGCGTATGTATTATTTTAGGATCTTCCGTTATTGTGTAGTTTGACAAAAATATTTGTTTAACTTATACCTAAATTAATGTTACCTCTTAGGGATAAAACTTAGCTACTTGAATGGAAACGTAAAAAAAAAAGATATTCAGAACTGGCCTTCCTTTGTAACATAAGATCAAAAGCCAGCCAAGTAAGTTTGTTACCCACTGAAGACTTGTAAATGTTTAAGTAACACTTAGACTTGCAGTCGCTTGCCGTACGATTTCTATAAACATATTTTTAGATACGTTCTTAAGCTGGTAGACTAGTGCTAATAAACCGCCTATTGTTCCATTATTATTATCCTTTAAATTCATTATACTACTATCAAATATAGGTACTATTCATTAATCACACTTTACTTGACACGTAAGGGAAACTCTGTATTAATGTTTTAGTAATATTTGATTCCATGACTCCGTAAACTTGATATTACCAATTTAGGTTTCTAAACAAATGTACGAGTACCTATAAAGTGGGCCAAATCATTTGGTTCAAAGCCGTGAAATTGGAACAAGCTGGCTTATAGTTCGTCAAGATGGTACGCGATTCTCATGTTGACTGGGATAAGGTATTATCAACAAGGTATACGATTTTAGTAAGTACGAAATTGTTTAAGGCGAGTAATGAATTAGTGACTCGACGCGTGTTGGTACTAATACCGAAAAAAAACTAATTAAAATACGGTTCATAGCAGTGCGCAATGAAATGTGGCTGTTACGACAATTAGGTAGCGAAAATTGGGGAAAATAATGCGTTTCAATAGGATGCAATCGTTCGATTATATAAGCATATTGCAGTTTATAGCTATCAAATTGGCCTATCAGTTGACGTATACCTAAACGAATCAAATCGGTAAAGCGGGTTTTTTTTTAGATAAATAGATAACAAGAAAGATAATTAGTAGCTATCTTATTTGTTTGTATCAATATTTTAAAAAACTCCTGAAGTATAAGTACTAGAAACAAATGGTATGTTCAAAATGTTGTTAATAGTTGTTGTAGGTTTTGAGAATTTTAAACAATTTTTTAAAATATTTTTCTTAACAATGTGGGCTTAAATAGTAAGCTTTTGGAACGACGTGCTAGTTTACAATGGTGACTATACTTCCCTTAACTTGCCTACTGCTGTGCCCTACCTGCCGCTGCATCAGCTGCGCTGGGTATGACCCTAGCGCACCTCTGCTCCGTCAGCGACAGCCAGCATGAGAATGAGCATCGCGCAAGAACTCGCGAAAGAAGATGGGCTATAACAACAAACGACACCAATTTGTGATGATTTTGACACTAAAATTTAACAAATATGTATTTGCGTGTGATAGCAATGTAAAATCAATGAGTAACAAATCTGATTAACTTAACGACTTGCTGACTTACTTACGTATCAAAGCAAATCCTTTAAAGCTGTTGCTCCAGTGTAGGGTTAAAATTGTTAAAAATATCTTCTCCGCTGAGACTAGCTTTTTAGAAATTCATGCCCTTAGTTTGGCGTTAAAGGTTTCCATGGAACTTCTTTATTTTTGTAGTTAAAAACCTGTTGATAACTCGTATCAACATATTTTGTATATACATATATATATACAGTATACACAAGCATATCGATGTTAATTGATTTGTTATTTTTCAGTACGAATTCAAGGCGAAGGGGGTGAAGAAGCGGAAGGTGACGGTGGACGTTTCCACTGACGGAGTTCGCATAACAACTCGTAAGAAGAAAACGAAGGTCAAGGTAATAAACTTTATTTATTATTATATTAAAGAACAAGATAGTATTACTTAATACTATATGCTACAGTTGCAGTATCTAATGTTTTTATAAATAAATCAAGCAATTAAACTCCCAAAAATTGCCTAATAACCTTTTATCTGTAGCAAATGTCATAAACTTTTTGTTCTCATTTTCAAAAGTAAAACGGTAATGATTTTAGTACAATTTTTTTAATATAATATTTCAAGGTAGGACGTTTCAAATTGATCATTTTAACCCTGTTGTTAACTATATCGATAAACACAGGTTATTTTTTTGCGTTTTAATTCAGATTTAAACGAGCAACTTTATACTTGCACTAAAATATCATTAATCAACTTTAAGAGTATATTTTTAATCGCTACTACGTGTTATTTCTTTGAAATATTTCAATAAATTTCATTATTATTTAATTTACTATAATCCTATCACTTTATTTAAATATTATTACACTTAGGTACTCAACACAAGACAACACAAAAGTCTACTTAGTTTGTTTTAATAAGTAGCTGTTATGTAATAACCGGCCAATCTGGAAGCCAATGGCAGGCCTTTGTTCAGCAGTGGACTGGAGTCCTATGGCTGAAATGATAATATACATTAAGGTCATTTTAGTTGAAATACCACCGATAAGTATTTGTTGTATTTTTGTTAATAAAAGTTAAAATAAGCATGACGTGGCTGTGTGTGTGACTTGGCGTCGCCATCTCTGAGGTCCCGGTTTCATTTCTCGGTCGGGTCTAACTTTTCTATGTTGTCTCGGGTCTGGGTGTAGTGGTTACAGTTGTTGTTTCTGATTTCTATAACAAGTGCTTTAGCTAATTACCTTAGGATAAGATTAGAGCAATGTACCTATGTGCTGTTGTCCAATATTATATTTATTTAATCAGATTGAAGTATGTCGGTTGCCATTATTTTGTAGCGGCGCTTCCGAATTTGTAGCGGCGCGTTCGTCAGATCTGTACACACTCTAATTAATATGCTTCACATGTTTAGTAAGCTGGACTGAACACAAAAGTTTAAAAAAAAATCCTAATCTATTTTTTAACCAACTTCAAAAAAAGGAGGAGTTTCTGCATATATTTTTTAAAATGTTTGTTACCTCAGGACTCCGCCATTCATGAAGCGATGTAAAAAAAACTTTTTTAATTAAAAGACTAAGCTCTGATAATGATGATAAAACGTTATAAACATACTCATAGCGATTTTAGAATTTCAAAAAGTATACTCATATAAAAGATCGCCACCATAGTATTTTACGAGTGGCGATAAGATATCTTGATTAAGATTAATAATTAAGCTTCTTCATAGTCGACATATTTTAAATAATTGATTCTGGTGAAAATGGTACCATCGAGCCATTGATCTGATGTCGAACGCGGAAGGTAGGCACCGGAACTCAGTAATGAAATAATAAATTAAAACGCTGTTTGGACTTATTGGAGTCGTCATGAGATGCACTCTAGCTATTTATTATTCATACAAAATTTACATCAACGACCACCATTTAGATTGGAAAAATAATTTTAAAAAATATGTTTTATGATACCTGTAACTAGTTGTTACCCGCGACTTTGTCCGCATAATCTTTAGTTTAATCATAAAGGATTTTCTGCGGAACTCTCTTTTTTTTCCGTAAGAACCTTCTCGTGACAATAATTCTTTATAGTATAAACAACAAAAAAGAATTAGCCTAATTGTTCCATGCGTTCAAGCGTGATGCGATGACCAAGGGAAATAGAGAGATATACAAGATGTGTTCGCACTCTTCGTCTTCATGAGAATTTATCACTAAATATGGTTTTTTATTTTTAAATAACCGAATTCAAAAATAACATTTACAAACAAACAATATTTTCGGAGTGGGTTTAGCACTGACGTCAAAATAAAAGATAGTATGTGTGTGTAAATGTTATTTTTAGATTTTTCAAAGGTTTTTTTTACGACAAATTTCGGTATAATAATAACCAAGACATCATTGAGGCAATAAAATATGGGTAAAATTTTACTTTTTTATTCAATGTGTAAATGATATTCTCGAACTGGATTGTCAACAAGCCCAGATACCTACATGTAACACTAAAATAAACCTACGTAAATTTAAACATATGTTTAAACTATTTATCGTATAAGTTATTTATTATTATCTTGACAGTCTATGATGATGAAAACGGTGTACGTGAAGAACGGTACGAACGGTAAGAACGGAACGGGCTATGAAGAGAAATGAATGACCAGATAGATACTAAGGAGTGTTCTCTGTACCAGGAAAAGTTGCTCAACAATTTAAAATTAATGCATTTACATTGCTACAACATAATTGTAGCGTAGGACGTCCACCCACAAGGTGGACAGACGACCTGATAAAGGTTGCAGGAAGCTGTTGAATGCAGGCCGCTTCCAACCGGCCAATCTAGAAGTCATTGGGGGAGGCCTATGTTCAGCAGTGGACTTGCTATGCTGAAATGATGATGATGATGATATATATTATTATGTCTAAAATGGTCGTCTCATCAGCTATCATTCGTTAGATGTTTTTACGTGTTCATTCCAAAAATGCCATTCATTTTGAAATTAACACGTAAACACTCACAACACACATTTCAAAATGTCACTTACACACTTGTCTTAGGCCAAAAAGCGACCAAGCGTAGCTTACTTTGTGTTTTTGGGGTGTTCATTATAAATGTTACATCTCTTTCATATTAAGATGGCTTTTATGATAGGGTTTTTTAATAATTTACCTACTGTGTATAAATATAGATATATAAGCTTCCAGATACAGAAGTAAATAAATAGCTACTTATTTTGGCGAACTTCAATTGAGAAAACTGGAAAACATTCTTACACTGAGCATACGTGATAACCTTAGCCCGATAAAAACGACTAACTGAACACCCGCTATAGGATATATACCCCTACTTATGCTCGGAAGACATGTAAGCAGTATCTGCCGAAACGGAGACGTGATGGACGTGTCTCGTTCGAGGCACAGACGCGTGTCTTTGAAATGTGAATACTTTCGTATTATTCTTATTTGTACGCTCTAGGAGTTCATGGGCCAAAAGTGACCTGGTCCTTGAAGGCTTGCGTGGGGATACTGATCCAACCCGTAGAGGCCGTTTTAAGCGCAAATAATAATTACTATTTGTACCTTATGAGCCAAAAATATCCTTAGTAAACTTTTACCATGGCATGATATAAAGGCTTACATGGGGATGCAGACAGAACCAACTGGGCAACGGTGGATATTTGAGAGGTGTACTGAGTTTTCTCTCTAGTTACTCGCGACTTTAAACATTAGGTAGCAAAACTTCTATGCCTGAATCATAATATAGCTCCTGACTGAGCTGGGAAAACTAAAGCCAAAAATAAGAATCCCTTGGGTTCTACTTCAGCCGCCTAAGGCTTCCTAAAGTACTTAACATCACAATTATTGATAAATTTTCGTACTACTCATCAAAGCTTGCGACAAGGTATTCTGCGGGGCATATATAATTATTAATATTACAAGCCCAGCCCAATTGAAGCATTTGTTGGAGAAGAAAGGTTTTCAAGTGACAACCACAAACTGAATGACTTACCGTGGGTAGGCCTTCCACCTGGGAGACCGATAACCTTGACCAAAGCAGTTTGCTGCGTCGTCCACGCTCAGTAGTGACGTGAACTCCTACAGGCTGATACCGATGTTCAATTACAATATGACTTGCTAGATGTAAAAGCCATATTCTGTATGATTTATCATAATGACGCAGTAAATATCTGCATAAAACATAAATATATCGTAGTTTAGTTAATTTAGGTAATTGGGTCATTGTGTGTGCCAAATATTATTTCTTGCGCCTGCCAGCCCAGTTCATTCCAGAAGGTTAGCAGCAGACTCCTGAAGGGTTCCAGGAGCGATCCTGGTGAATGAGGAATCCATATGCGTATAAATATATCTTATTTATTTCTTTAAACTTTATTTTGCAAATTAAAATCATACAAAATCGTAAAATCGCATTCGTATCTTACTCTTCGTATTATAGTTTATTTTTGTTTCAGTTACAACAAATATATCGGTTATACGAGCAAAATTTATCTGCATTTTTAAACAAACAGTAAAATTTACAAGCAAACCAGGACCACAATTTCCGATATGAAAAACAATTATTTTAAACCTTTTACATCATGAAGGGTTTCAGGATTTTTTTAAACTAACAATTTACTCATACCTTTTAACTAAAGACAGAAGTCTAGTATAAACCTTGGTTACAAGATGAATATTAAAAACCCGGCAAATATTGAACACAGACTTGGAAAAAAATAAAATTTTAGATTTCATCTCTGCCCTTGCAGAAGTTATTGCTTTGGTAAGGATTAAATGGATTAGCTATCCTTTATTCATGATATTCCAATAAAATATGGCCGCTTTTAACTCCACACCGAGTTAAATTGAAAACTTCGACGAGCCCAAACTCGAGGGTTCAATTCATATTCACGCTTTAGCCACTTTAGGTGACTTTTGCCGATCACGATCATGAACTTGAGCAATGTAGCCAGCCAATCTTCTAGAAAATCTAATGTTTTGTTACCACAAAATTACGAAGGTAAAAAAAAATATATAGAAAGTTTTAAACTTATTACAAACTATCTGTTGCCCGCGACTTTTTTCGCGTGGCCTTTAGTTTATTCATAAAGGATACACCTACTTTTAAAGTGTGATTTGACTTTGAATTACAAACTATTTCTGTAAGATTTTAATCAAAAATTACGCAATAGATCTTCATATATCGTCAGCAGCAACATTCTCTTGAGTTAGCGACCATTGTCCATTAACCGTTACCTCTTCTTTCTATGGAACTGCATAGAGCAGAGAGTTTAGGCTTATATTAGAAAATAGTACCTACATTTAAGAGTAAGTTAGAGTTTATACTGAACAGTAAAAACAAAACCAAAATATGCCCAGTGGTTTCCGAGCCTATAAGGATATACAAATATTCTACAAACGTATTTCTGAACTCCACTGATCAATTATTGGAACGCCATCGTCTATTATTATTAGTATAGAAATCCACTTTCCATGGAAAAAAGGAAAATACTAAATTACAGTTGTCAAGCAGCAATAAAGTTGCAGTAGCGTTGCTTGTTACCACGAAACATTTTCCTTCCAATATCAGGAAGCTGACATCCTTGAAGCGCTCCTCATAATATTTTTTTGTCATCATAATATTGTAATTATTTTAACTTAACATTACCTATTCATTGCTTGCAAATTTTTTTAAACTTTTATAAATTCGTTTTGTCGCCCTCTAAGGGAGTAGTTGTATTAAATAATATAAGACCATGCTATTAAGTTTATCTTTATTCATATAAAAAGTTAGGGTGAATTTGTTTAACTGCTATGTTTATTATCTATTTATTCAAATAAATATTGGACAACATCATATACATTCTCGCTCGCTCTGATCCTAAGGTAAGCAGCTAAAGCACTTGTGTTATAGAAACAACGACGGTACCACAACACCCAGACCCGAGACAACATAGAAAAGTTAGTTTTTTATATTAACCCGATCAGGAATCGAACCCGGGACCTCAGAGATGGCGATGCCAAGTTCAGCATGCTCGCCTCTCGGCTGCAGAGGTCATAGCACATTTCTGAAGGAATATACATTTAATACAGAAAAGCATGCACATTAAATCAATGCCACAATATGTAGCAAGTAGAAAATAAGTACTTTATAGTACAGTACTATCGACCTCGAGTAAATATGGCTCCATATCATTTCACAAAAATGTTTGTGCAAAATATACACGTGTCCTTTTTGCTCAGTTATTGTGTAAAGATTAATTCGCAAACACACCTTAATACTAACACACTAATATCCTATTGTGTTAGCAGGAGTCAGCGTACATGCCAGCAGCACACAATCTTCTTTCAATTAATAACTTTCATAAAAAACAATAAACAAATTCCACTGGCAATAAATGTACATAGATTGCAACTCTATTGTAAAGGCACGTTGATATTCTTTATTTAGGCATGGAACCCAGAAAACCAAGTTGTTTTCATATTTTGACTCTGCCAGTGCCAGCGCTATCTATTAATGAGTGGCGGCCTTTTACTTAGCGTTTGTTCGTTAGGACGGACCGCGGGCTTGCTACGCCAGAACATGAACTCATTTAATACTGTATAATTCATATTCTTTTATCAATAACTTGTTTAAAACAATAAGAAATGCCACTGACTAGATCACTATGACCTTATTGTTTTTAAGAAAGCTATTTGTAGATGAGCGATGTACGCATGCGACTTTAGTGCAAAGTTTCAACTCGAAAAACACGTACAACCAGCAAACGCCAGTGCGTGGGCTGCACAACGGAGCGTAGCGTATCATTCCTGTAATTCTGTGGTGGGTTGATTATTTTAGCATTTGGCAGATTGTCATTTTTCCACGAAGTTGGAGTTGGACAAGATGGAGCTCTCATAAACAAGACATCCCTAATCACAGAAGGAATGATACGCTAAACGGCCCGAATCGTGTAAAGGATGGCATACTTGGTTGAAGCGAGTTAAATAAAAACGGTGTAAATAGTAAGTTTATATTAAAAGACTTCAAAAAGCCTGACTCAAAATCCTTAGTTCAATTCGCTATGTAATTGGGTGCATATACTGCATACCTACATGTATTATTAATTATAATACGAGTATGTTTATAATACCTATTTGTAGTATGTTTTTTGTTTGTCTTATCTTAATGAAAATCGGTTTTATTTATTTATGTATTTCAGCAAGAAAATAAACAAAATATACTTACTCATTAAACTGGGTATCGGGGCCCAATTTTTCTATGAACGTCCTATGGCTGAATGATGAAAAATTACAAAATATTTTTTTGTAAAAATATTAATGAATGAATAATAAACGTTTGAAGAGCGAAGTAGACAAACCTCGATATATCGAAAGTTATTCATAATGGATTATGTATGAGCAGAAGCCCAAGGCGTATTTTATACCCCATGTTGTTATCGGCACCCGGGGGACGGCTTGTAATTACATTTCAGGCTCAGGGCTAATTGAGATCTATTTCTTATTAGTACGCTTTCAGTAAGTCACGGCGGGAATCCCCGCGAATGAAGCCTGACCGAGGTTTGTGTGACAGAACATTTTGTATTAGATAATAAATAAAATAAATAAAATGTTTCCATACTCACACCAATTAGCTAGCCTCAAACTAAGCAAAGCTTGTACTCGTACTATGGCGACTAGATAACGGATAAACATACTTAAATACTTTTATAAACATTCATGACTTAGGTACAAATGCTTATGTTCATCACACATACATTTGCCCCTTGCGGGATTCGAACCCACAACCGCTGGCTTTGTAGTCCGGAGCACGAACAACTACACCAGACGTTCGTCAACGTTTACGGTTTCATTTTATTGGCGGTCATTGCTGTGATGGGATTTTTTGTTTACGTTATGTATCACTTAATAGATAGACGTAAAACTGATGAAATATCTGTCACATATTTATTGCATACGATATATCAACCATTAGTGTGTTTTGCAAATATAACACTCAAGTAATTTTGTCTCATTATTTTGTAAAAATATTAGCCCGACATAAAGAAATAATTATCAATGCTAACAGCCTTTATGAAGTTTATTGTTACAATGTCTAAGTGTAATTTGGTACTGTAATAGTCTAATTATAAACACAACTGCATGGCAGTCTAAATAGTATAATCGTAAAATAATCCAACGTTTGAAAATATCGTAGGATGCAGTGTGGAACTCCACACATACATTTTGGCCCTCAATTAGATAAATGGGTCAATTTCCTAAGCTGCTAATTTGCTAAGTTTGTTAAGCTAATTTATCGTTAAAACAATAGCAGCGTAATAAAACTCCGGTATAATCTAATTCATGGTATGCGTCTCCATGTAATTCTAACATAATGATTTATGTAAAGTATCAATTAAGTAATACTCGTACATTACATACTGCTTTGCGTAGCGCGTACTTTGTCAGTTTGCTTAAGTGAAAAGCAGTAAACAGAATACTCTACCTACATTTCAATAAATTGTTACATACTTTTTGTAGTTGGCAGTTAGTATATTTTTAAAACACTTACATAATTGTTAATGCGAGATTTATCTTGATCCCTACTTTATATGGAACTGCATAGAAAAGAGAGTCAAAGCTATACCTGAAGTTGTGCTTAAGCAATGGCCATTAGATAAACCCTAGATTTTAAGGTGGACTTTCTTATTTGAAACAGTAAAAACTAAATCAAAATCGGCCCAGTAGTTTCTAAGCCTATACACACGCATACAGACGAGAATTCTAAAAAAATATTTTTTGGACTCCACTGATCATAGAGAAAGCCTGGGGGACTGTTTTTATTTTTTTCTGGTTAATGTACAGGAATTGACTTTTTACAGTTTTATTATATGTATATAAGAAGATAGAAAGAAGATAATTAAGTACTATTTATTTAAGATCAAATAAAAATATATGCATATTCCCCATTCTGCTGAAAATAGCACTTAAACCTGACCAACCCCAAAATCTAGCATGGCGTTAATGAAAATAGTCACACTTCACGCTATTTTAGAATGTACACCGTGCATAAAATAGGCTAGTTTTCAAAATAGTTTTTACCCTGGCCCGTTCCTTTCAGTCGCTACAGCAGCAAACGTCAAAAAGTTATTTCGAGTTCTATAATAACTAAAAACAAGTCCTATCATTTAAATTTGGCTAACTTTCAGGTAGAAATTAAACTAGGGATGAGCAGCATTTTAAAAAATAAGTTAAATAAACTATAAATCCCAAAACCTTTGCGTTTGATAAACAACTTCATGCAAAACTACTTAACCTGTGGAATTTAATTATGTAAGTACTTTAGATGCGAATGGAATAGCAAATAAACAATGTATGCTTGTATTTTGAAGTCAGTTAAAAACGACAGAGTCTATTTTTATTATTTTTCTAAACAAAATTTTTCCTAATACCTACCACAGAATAAATAAAAGTTATTTACGGGTACCAGAAGTTAAGCTTCATACAATGCGGCAGAGCAAAGCAACGCACACATAGACATCGCCCACAAACACAGAGTGTTCCGAGATTTTGATTCCTTCTGTTACCGTTAGTTATTAATTATTTTGTGCTATTACTGCATGTATATGCACAAAAAATATCCTTTCTAGTACACTACATTATTTATTTTAAAATTATAAACTCATTGAAATATATGTAATTTTTCCATTTAATAATTCATTTCTGTGGGACGTTTCTTCGAAAAATAAATATTATACCTACAGGCGGAGCCGCAACGCACCCAAAAGAAAATTTTTCATTGAATTATTGTAGTAGGTACATAACATTAGACAATGTTGTTTCTGTAACGTAAAAAAGAATAACGCTTAAGAGCCAATTAAATTTATTGCGTTCTTTGAAGGAAAGATCAGAGGCATAATAAAACGAGGCCCGGGATGATAACAAAGCAAGCAAGTATAGCCGTGGGCTATTGATAATTATTCATTTTAATTAATCTGCTCTTGATTGAGCTACATTGCTTTATTATTTTTATTCGATGCCCTAGCCCCTACAACAACAACATAACCCCTAGTAATAGTACAGAATGTATAATACATTATTGTAATATACCACGGATAGCATTTTATTATGTTTCTGAAATAGAAGAAACTGAATTGCCATCTTTAACTTGTCATCGTCTTTATAAGCATTCAATTTGATGACAGTTTTGTTAAATCACCGTACAATTTATTCAAATAAAAAACCAGAACATTTATTTAATAATCAAATAAGTATTTTTTAAGCATTGTAAAGTCAATGTAATATAACTGAGTTAACCAAAATCCTTAACTGATTTCGTTATCACTTTTTGCAGCGGAGCTCAAGCTCGAAGTTGTTCGGTCGCGGCAGCAGAAACAGCACTAGCAGTGAGTGTATCGAAATAATGCACCACCCGATCTACCGCATCTTCTACGTGTCACACGACAGCTCCGACTTGAAGATATTCTCTTACATCGCTCGGGATGGCGCCACCAATGTTTTCAAATGCAACGTCTTCAAAAGCAACAGGAAGGTTGGTACCACAAATCTAGAAATTAGGCCCACATCATTGTCATCATCATCGACGTCTACTGCTATATATAGGAGTTTCTAGTGACTTTCAGATTGGCGGTTGGAAGCGGCCTGCATCCAGCGGCTTTCTGCAACCTTCACTGGGTCGTCTCTCCACCTTTCTACGTGCCTTGGCCGTCAGTCCTACGTACTCTGTGCTCCGCCCACTGCCACTTAAGCTTGCTAATCCGTTGAGCGTATAACAGCGACTTTTGTTCTTTTACGAATCTCCTCATTTCTGATTCAATCTCGCAAAGAAACACCGAGCATAGCCCATAGGCACTCATAGTTCTAGCTTTCACACATAGGCTCATTTTTGTGTTTTTGTGTGATGATCATTCATTCCTCTTTTGCCCTGCGTGTCACACGTGTGTACACCGACACACGCAAGGATCTCTACAAGGCCACCAGTAGTGCTTTATCGGTGGCTGAGTTTTGGTTCTCACATAATGTATAAAAGCCTAGGTCGACACGCAAAGAAGAAGATTCCTCCTTGGCTTAATTCTAAAGTCTTCGCAGATATAGCAAGAAGCTAGTGGATAAATATTAAGTCAACGCTCTAAACCGGTGTAATTCTGGATAAATGAGGACTGTGGCCAAAATTATATGGTAGGAAAAATGTTATCACAAATGTAGATTCTGAAGATTTTGTCTTTGTCAATGTTTTTTACAAATTTCATACAATTTTTGGCTCCAGAAATTCGGTTGCTCTAGTTCAGAAGCCAAGGCCTCAGTTGAATGTAACAGGGTATTCCATCAATGAAGATATTTATAATTTTAATATGTGCAGCTCTTTTGCGCTTTTAGGCTGATTGTGTAAAATACAAATACATCAAAAATTCAAAAAAAGAAATTCAAAATTCTTTATTTGCCATAAACAGGGTTGTTATAATGTTGTTTTAATGCAGGTAATGTAGCTTTAGACCTATTTAGCCATAGAATATAGCATGCAAATTTTTATCATACATTTTATAGTACCATTTGGCAATAGATTTTAATAACATGGCAAGCTCAATGCAATTTTTCAATAAATTCAATAAAATTAAAAATGTCAGTGAATATTTAGGATTTGGGTCATCTATACATTACATGTCAAGTATATTTATCGTCAAAGTCAGTTAAATTATTACTATGGTCATTTATCAATTTCTTGACGCTATATTTACAAGGACAAAGAGATTTATTTGCATGGAACAAATTTACAATAATTCTTAATACCAAACATTTATAGTGCTCCATTCTGTGAGATTCCTTAGCATGCAAGTTTTGTAACTAGGAATTCCTGAATACTGTAAAAACATGAATTTTTGAGTAATTAACTTTACAGGACCTTTTTTGTATTTCTCAGGAATTTTGTTATATATTTTTGTGCACATAGAATAGCAACTTTTCCTGCATAGTGCTGATCGAGGACAAAAATCTAATACAAGTCTGTCGGATGATCTTGTGTTTCTGGGGTATACATCAGCAGCAGTTTTAAATAATTCTGGATGTTGTTTAACAAATTCAAAAATCCCTAGCACGTACATCCCAGGAACAGTGAGTATGCCAAGCTTGACAAAGAGTGGCCTACATGTTTCAAGTGGCCCCTTCTGACATAAGGCTCTAACACATTTTTTTTGAGCTATATAAATCCTCTGTACATATCTACTGTTACCCCAAAATATTATTCCATAATTTATACTTGATGACACATACCCGTAGTAAGCGCTCAGTGATACACTTAGGGAAGTAATCCTAGTCAACTTTCGAAGGACGTAAACAAATCTGTTTATTTTGTGACACAAACTGTCTACATGACAAGTAAAATTGAGATTTTTATTTAGCAAAATGCCCAAAAATCTTACACTATTAGCGCTTTCCAGAGGTATTTCGTTATTATAATTTATTTTCAATTTTATTTCTTTACGTCCTTTTACATGAAATTGCATATATTTTGTCTTAGATAAATTAACAATTAGATTATTCATATTTAGCCATTTCATTATGTCATTGATTGTATTTTTAATGTCATCAACTGTCATCAACTGTAATATAACAAACGCCAACATTATATTTAGGACTCTAGGTCTAATACCCTATTAGAACTAGTCTCATCTACACCTACTTCTATATTTAGAGTTATGAGCTTCAGCGTTTGCCCTATACTGGGGTGTCCTGTTACTCAAGGGTAGCCTTGTCACATATTCTATTTATATAGTGAATAACTTTTGTTCTATGACTTTTAAAAATATGCATATAGTTTTTCAGTTTTTTACAAATTCAATCGGCTGTGTGGTAATTTTGTATGGGAAGTCGACAAATTATCACGAAAATTTGCATGGTTACAAGGTTATCCTTGAGTTACGGGACGCCCTGTTTATGAAGTCTGTCTGTCGAGGGCAAAATCTGCTCGTCCCGGAAAAGAAGCGGGATAATTTTCCAAAAACATTAAGCCTCGCTTTTCAATATTTTAATTAAAAATCGACAAGAAAGTTTCTTCTCCGTTTTTGCTTAATAAATCAAAAGATCAAAACAAACATTTATTTCATATTTTACCCTTTCGAGCTAATTTCCAAATATTTTGCGTTTAAGCTTCGTAAAGTGATTTTGGCTATTTAAGCAAATGCGTGACTGCTAGATATTTTTTATTAATAAGATTCTAGTCACCGATCCGTTATTTAATTATTCTAATCTCTGTTGCAAGTCAATGTTATTCTGATAATGAGTTTCTACCCATCACAACCCAATATTAGTCCCGGGTGATGATGACACAGCTATGGATGGATGGATGCATAGTTATGGATATAAAAGTAAACAGAAGAGGCCGTATGCTAAATAGATATGTGAATATTATTTAAATTGAGTGTTTTGTAACTTTAAATTCTTTCTTAACATCATAAAGATTTAAAATAAATGTAATCTTTGAATCTAAATTTAGGCACTGTTGCCGAATATAACTTTGCTACCTAGTTTCAAAAAATGATTTCGATATACATATATTATTTAATATCTATTAATGTTTTGGTCCATAGTTTATTAATAATTTATTTTTAATTTAAAATATAGGTAAATGTGTTCACTTGAATTTCAATGCAAGCAAAGCCAAACTCTATAAAGATCTAAACACTACGTTATACATATTTAGTAACTCGACCACCTTTTTGAAAACGACTACTAATCACTTTGACATTATGCGCTGTAAGTTGCAACGTTGACTTTAAGTGCACCTGATCAAGTAAAACTACGTAAGATTTAAGTGTATCTGCGGCTATCACGAATCCTTTTGACAACATACTTTTTGCTTTTTTCTTTCGAATGTTGTCATCAAAAATAAATATTTTATGTCGGGAACATATTTTATTACACTGATCCCGACGACAAGCTCTGGGAAGATTTTAAATGTGTTCAAAAACAGCTTACTGCTATGCAAATATTACAAATTTACGCGCTAAACTGAATTTATTTTTAACTTCGCGGCAATATACGTTCCTGATACTTACTAGATACGAGCACTAAAAAAGATCACTCATTTTTTTATTGTTTGCTTTCTGCGTCTTAACCACTTGTTATAATTTAACATATTGAATATTAACCGTTGGGTTTGTTTATTTGAAATAAGTCTCGTCATTTTTCGATTGATTTATTGTACTAAATTCGGGACATTTATTTTTAAGATTGTGTATTCTGTATCCTTGAAATAATTTACAAATTAACAATATTTTAACTTCATGGATAATTTATAGTTAGTTATGTTAATAATAATCATAAAAGTGGCTCAAATCTGATGTTTAAATCAGTTTTAATTTCATTTTATGTATGATTTATAAATATATTGTATGTTTAGCTCCAAAAATTTTATTTTTTTGTTCGTAAGTTCATAATAAAATAAATGCACTCTTAAATCTTTTATCCGATTACGATGAAAGTTCAGTTTTGCACATGCCGGAGAAGGTTTTCTCAATTGAATGCTTCGCAAAGCAAAAGCTGTAAGCTGTGAAAACATCTATCTTGCAAGTTTACTATGAGCATATAACTTACATTTTGTTTATTGTAGTTATTAACTACTCTTAAATTTCCATAATAAACTTAATCTCTGCTTACTTAAGTAAAATGAAATAAGCAAGATCAGCACTGATGATATATAAAAACTGAACACACATTGAAACCGCGAAAAATAGATGCTTGAAATAAGCATTAATTGGTGACAATTTGAATGACAATTTTTGGAATGTCAAAACATTTATTCGCAAGATCTTGGGAAAAAATAGCCTGCATAGTGAAAGTTTACTGAGAAACTGTTAAAAACTTCGTTGCTTTATATTCACCATGTAGGTATAATTTTAGTTTGATTAAATTATTTTTTGTAGTAAAACCTTTTGTTAAAAAATATTAAAAGCCGAGTACGAGTCCTCACAGCGCAGCTGTTTTCGAAGACAAAGCTGACCCACGTGTTGTGGGGCCTCTAACAACATAACATTTTTAATGAGGACTCGTTATTTTAATTGCGGTATTATTTCGCTAAACTTTTGTATATTTCGCGTTTTAATATACTTTTTTAGCTGTGCTAATTTAAACGGTTTGTTTTGTTTGCTTACAAGTTTTAGCTTGCTTGAAAGCCTGCGTGTTCTATTAATTTTAATTAAATCATATATTTTGCATTGTAACATTTAATGTAAAATTCAAATGTTTTTACTCCGTGGCTTCTAGACTTTAAAATTTACGAATATATTTAAAGCATTTGTTTTGGCTCAAGAAAAAAAAACGCTTCTAATGATGTTAATTTGTTTTAAAATATGGTCCTTGCTTTGCTTGCATTTTCTAACTCTATTTGTTGTAATGTTAGTTTAAAAATCTAATTAAAACTGTTTAGAACATTAATTCATAATATCCATCAGAATCGCTTGGCTTGGCTAAGAAACGATCACTTACACAGGAATAAATCGACCTAAACTTTATATTCCAGTGAGTCAGGTTTTTCGTAAAACCTCAGTATCCGGTCTATAATTGTATTCGTTTACCAATAAAACACATCACAAATTTAGATTGACAATCTCAACATAACACCGATTCTATTAAGACACTAATGTTCATATTTTTATACTTAAAAACACAACTTTGTAACATTAACAAGACACTATACTCTTCTCGCAAGCGCGGTTCGAACATTCAATTGAAACGACTGCGGAGTTACTGCCGACACGCTTAGAAATACATAGTTATAATTATATATTAATACCCACTCACATCACGTATTCTTTGTTACTCAATTTCTGTTGACTCACATTTTATGAAAATTGTACCAAGTCGTAAAAGGCACCGAGTACTCGAGAGCAGCCGGTACGTAATACTTACTCCCAAATAAATGAATGACCTGTAAAAGCGAAGGAAAATTCTCAAAATCAGAAGTAAAATAAGATAGAGATCCCACGTTCTTAGATCCTTACAATCATGTCGGCATTCTAAAATATTGCAGTTTGCTTTTAAATCAACATAAAGGTCCGGAGTTGAAATAGCGTTAGTTTTTACTATTTTTAAAAGCTATGTTCTATACTATACACACACACATATACAGGTTTACTTTTCAAGGTAGTGCCAAATTTAAAAAATAAGGTTTATAGTACAATATATATTACTAATTTATCGTAATTAATTTCAGTCGTCGTATTTCTGGAGTAAAACATACTTAAAAAATTTCGAAAAAAAAAAAGAAACGTGAGATGCGCTGTCTTTCATCAGAGATCACAGGCGTACGCCAACGCCGCCCAACAAGAACCTCATGCAGTGCACATACGGTGCACTTTAATCGAGTAATCGTAAATTTTCTACGTATTTTATTTTTCAAATGCAGAATGGAAGAATTGAAAAAGAAAAAAAAAATTGTTTTTTACGTAGATCGATTTAGTTACTGATTCTGAGTGGTCCCTGAAAAATTGGCACTACCGTGAAATGTAACCCTGTATAATCGAATAAAAAATTATAACATACTTAATTAAATATATAATAAGTATTTATGATTTGTTTCTTTTGAACTTTACTTATTTTCAATATCCTTTAAATATTCAAAATAAGTACCTGTATTAAATTTTAATATAATAGTGTTCTACTTGTTTATGAATATGAGTAGTTCATAAAGAACTATGAACTAGTAAAACCTAAAAGTAAGTATACGGATTAACAATGAACGAGCGGTGTTTGTTGGTAATAAATGATTAATTATGTCAAACACTCCGTCGGTTGTGAATAAGCACTTCGGCTTGCCAAGGATCATGCCTTGAGTGCTGCCTGCGACAGCGATACGACTCTGTTTATGAAGATAGCAGCGCCTCGTAAACACTGGGCGGCCGTAAAACGCAGGTGCCGTGTCCCTCGTCCGCGGGTGCGTGGCCACCGCTCCTATAGCCCATGCCGTCCACCCCCCCTCACAATTTTAAAAATTGCTAAGATGATGTCGCGTGAAATAAACGTTTCATGTTTTAAAGTGTACAGTGTGAGTGTAATACACATTTTTAATAATAAAACCTTGACCAAATATATATTTTTTAATCTTTGCTGGAAGAGGGCAGTGGGTAGGTGGTTGTTTTGATATGATTTCAACGCTTCATTTTAATGAGAATGAGAAATGTTTATTTGCTTTTGAATAGGGTGTACAGAAGATTAACAATTATGAATATTATGGTCGCCTATCTAGCCATTAACAATAGCATGCAAATACAAATACAATTATTTATTGTTTTTAAAGCAATCGATTCAAAATTTAGGAAATACAGAATAACTTGCTCAAGTGTATAATATATTTTACATCGATGAGTTACTGATTGCTGACTCTCCTTTTAATTCATAAATTCTTTAAGATAATAAATTGATTGCTCAACAAGCCACTTGTACAACGTGATTTTAAATTTATTAAAGGACAAGTCTTTCATATCTTGAGGAATATTATTATAAACATAATATACCCATGCAGAAACAGTTTTTTTTTGCATACGAGCACTTTTTGGAATAAAATCAAGGACTAGTCTATTGCAATTTCTAGTGTTTAAAATGAGTCGGGTTCTGTTTAACAAATTTGGTAATTTCAAATATATAAAGACTTTTGAATAAAATTAGTAAAGTTAATGTAACATGTCTTATCGATATTTGTTTTCAGATTATTAGAATTAAGCCAGTTAATAATTGTCATTAGTGTTTTATTTACGCTATGTTCGTATTCAAGTATTTTTTTTTTATTATTTGTCGTCACATTTACTGATATATCGTCAGCAAAGAGTACACTTTTATGTTCCGTGCAGTGTGGAAGGTCATTAACATAGATCAGAAAATATAGTAGTTGGCCTAGTATGCTGCCTTGTGGAACTCTAGATTCGTTGGTTTTAAAGACAGACTTGTGAACTAAGATGGTATCATTATCATCAAGTTGAGTGATTTCTACCATCTGCATTCTGTTTGATGAATGTCTCGGGTTACCCACTGATATTATTGCTGAAAATGTTGGTACATAAAATTGCAACAAAAATAAAATCTGCGCAACGCTGCATAAAACGGCACTCTTTAAAAAAAATATACTTGGTATGGCACCGCGAATCTACAATAAGCTGCCACAAATTATAAGAAATAAGGAAGACGTGTTATCTTTTAAAAAAACCCTTCATATCTTTTTGAGTAACAAAGCATACTACTCAATCAACGAGTTCCTCCTGGATAGATTTAATTGATTATGGCTATACTATGGCTGTTTTGCAGGAACAATTGACAGATTTCCTCAATTAATGTGATTATTAACTATCTCAAATTTTCTCTTTTCTTGACATCACAAAAATATAGCAATTCTGACACTAAATGAAATGATATTGACATTGACTAATTTATAGTAATAACGTATACTAAGTAGGTATTATAAAAATGAAAGAACTGTGACACTAATTAAGTAGTATTTTATTGTTTGAATTGTTAAAATATAATGTTAGTAACCTACCTATTTCGTTGTATTGAATAGTGTTGCATGCCTATAAGGTAAGATGTAGCTGACCCAAAACTATTTTTAAGATCTCTGTATGTACCTACATTCTGCAATAAAAATATTTGAATTTTGAATTTTGAATTTTGCATCAAAGCTTTAGGAGCAACTTCCTAAGGATTACAAAAGATCGACCGCTGTTTACAAACTCGTTAAAAATTTCGCAAACAGTTCGTTGTTCATAATAAAATCTGAAATAGAATTAGCAAAGCAGTAAAATTTAATAAAATCTGATCTCAAATTCGGGTTTAGGGGAATCCCAACATGAAGATTTGTAAATTCCTAAAACTTTACAAAGTTTTATGAAATCTTTGAATCCATACTTCTTTTCATTTCATAAGTTTTAAGCTATAATACAATTCGTAAAATTTTAAAATTATTAGATGTAAGTAATCGTACAAATCCTTGTGATTAATTTTATCGAAAACTGTGAAATTTGTTTTATCTCGAAACATTTACTTTGAAACGTATTCTACTACATCTATTTTGAATTGTTTACATAATAAATGCTTTGCGCACATTTTGTGTCACTTAACCAACGCGTCAGCTCATGACCATTAAATACATTTTTAAATTGCATACTTTAAATATTGATGACAAAAAATGCTTCTGAGAAATATGATTTTAAATCCGAACATAGGTACTATAACAATCGACATTCGACATCCCATTTATAATACTTATCGATGGTGACAATGTTGTGGATTTTTCTTTGACTCTTTATTTATTTAAATAGGTATACCGTAATTTTGTAGGTATATTAATCACGCCGACAAAGTAGGAGAATAAAAATCCGTACGTTTTATATGTTATCTTATTTTTTATATCGTTTAGAAATATTGTGGATGTAATAACAACATGTTTCGATTATGGGATCCGTTTGCGTATTAATAAGCTTTCTAATACATTTTTTTGTTAGAGCCCACCCTCTTTTGTCAGCTAATAGTCGCTTTAAGAAATGTGAAAAAAATCTAGACAGTAAGTAGTACATATAACAAATTTCAAAGGAAAACTATCACAGCTAGGTAGGCTTCACGAGTTACCGTTAAGTTGTTAATTTTGTAAAACATGTAAAAAATACTGCATATAGTGACAGGCAACTACGGAACCCTACATTGCGCGTGGGTCAACACGCACTTGGCCAGTTTTAATTTGTGAAATAATGTTTATTATATTAATTAATTAAATTATAAACAGTTTTTTTAATACATTGGAACACTAATACTTTGCTCATGCATGACGTAACTGAAACAAGTAAAACATGTATTTATTAATGTAGATGATAATAAAGTTCAGATCAAAGGCGCCTGTGACACGGCCATTTATTGGTTAATTGATAATATTTAGCATCTTCGTGCGGCGCATTCATGACATCACATTCTCTTAAAATAATATTCCGTATCTCTACATATCTTTAGCATCAAAGATTTTATAAAATTAGCTTTACTCGTACGTTGTCTATAAGTCATGTGACTTATAATTTTATTTAAAGCGGTTTCTCTATTGCGTTTTTGTTTGGAGTTCATTCATATTATAATATAAATAAATCGGCCAAGTGCGAGTTGCACTCGCGCACCAAGAGTTCCGTACAAACTTGTAGGTATCACGTGTTTTTAGGGTTCCATAGTCAAAACAGAACCCTAAAATAGTTTTGCTATGTCCGACTATCCGCCTGTTTGTGTACTAGATAGCCGCAAGGGAGGGTAAAACCTACCATGATATTTATCGATAATTAAAACAAAACCGGCTATTCCAAAAAAGAGCTGTATGGATCTTAAATTGGTGCTTAATCTATAAAATTTGGTACATTGTATGCTCTTAGATTATCGCTAGCTCATAACCAAACACACGTGTTATATGTACGTACAGACAACCGTAGGTCAACCTACCCAAAAAGTTAAAGGTCAATGAATTGATTTTAGACATTAAGCCCGACATGTAGTGATCAATATCAATTGAGAAAATTTGACATTTTGTGGTAGGTTGACGTGCTGTTGTCTGTACCTATTTGTTAATATTCAGGTAATTAAATACAACAAAAGCGTGGGCTTTGCTTGTACTAACGTGGTTGGGCAATTCACGCGAATTGCAAAAACTTGTACTTGCAATCATTAGTCCTACTATTTGTAGTAAAATAGCAGTATCAAAGTTAAATCAGGAAATAACATCTATTTAAGAAATTTTCAATATTTATTATTATTTTTCTTTATTCTAACACATTCAACTCCATCGAAAAGTAATCGTTGTAAAAGGGTCCAACTTTGTTCTGATACTGTAACTTTTCCTTTGTTCTATCAACTTGTTACAATCCAAAACGCTTAATCTACTCTTGGTAACAATGAATGGCTTTACTGAAGGCACCCCTTTTCATGTACCTACATACAAAATATAATATGAAGGCAAACGTGATCGTGGCAAATTACAAACTCAATTACAAATGGAAAGTATTGAAACGTAACTTGACAATAAACAAGTACTTTACAAAAGGTCCGTATAGAATGGTTTAAAAACGTTTGACTTACTTTAATTTGGCAAACCAACGACTGGCGGTTTTTAGCCTAAAATGTAATTTGTCTAATAATCAAGCTGGATCTGTGTTATAACATGATGTTCCTATTTTAAGATTGTGTTACTAATGTGGTAATGGTATTGTAACATGTTTATTGTTAAATAAATAAATAAAAATAATAATCATGACTAAAAAAAGGGGATTTTTACCCAAATGCCAAAAGAGGGTCATTACTTCTTGGATAATCATTTCATCGTAGGTTAATTAATTCAGGTACGGTATCAGGTTACAGTGATAGGTAAAACTTCATCTAGTACAAATAATGATAATAAAAAGTAACCGTTCTGTGTCTTTAGACTAAAATGAAAGTAGATTACAGTGGTCAATGAATAATGAATGCAGGTGTCTAAAGTGTGTGATTTGAATAAAAAAATAGTAAATAATGAATTTAGTTACTAAAATCAAATTGGGAATAACTTAAGTCGACCAAATTTTATGCATGGTATGCCAATAGTCGTAGGCGAAATAAAATGAGACTAATGTGAAAACGTGATTCGGTGAAATGAAAGGAACCCAGTATATGAAGATACAATAGAATTAAATTTAAGAGGCTAACCAAATAAAGTTCTTTCATGCTTCGACATTGAAGGCGCTTAACTTAATTTCAATTGTGTTTAAGTAACTACTTTGATAAAATAACTTATAATACAACAAATCTGACATTGATAAACTAGGCGCAAAACGTGTATGCAATTCTACGATTTTTTGCATTTTAAACTAGTGGTAGATGGTTATGAAGAAGCATAGTGGTGGTCCCAGGCGTAGCGCATTTCTCACACATATTTTATGTGGAATAATTATGTATCCTCACCCGTATCTCTTTCTATGATCTCAAATATTAGTTTCGAGAATTATTCATGTTTCATTTCAGGGTGTATTTGTGTTCCTCTTTCTTCTTGGTCGTTAATCAACGCAATTTATAGAAATTGTCTCGAAAATAATCCCCGGTTAATATGAGCACTAAATGACATACAGTGTGGGACAGACGACAGTGTAAACCCAGTGATTGGACTAAACAGATATAGAACAAACAATTCGTTAAACTTTCGCTATAAAGAATAGGCTATTTAGACAACTTTAATTTTTTAAATAGCCTAAAACACTGTTGCGTTTGTGCAACTATTTGTTACTTTACAGCAGCTTTACAGTAAGTAATGTGTATGGGCGGAATACTGAAACTATAAGATAAAGGACATACGAGTATCATCATCATCATCATCATTTCAGCCACAGGACATCCACTGCTGAACATAGGCCTCCCCTAGTGATTTCCAGATTGGTCGGTTGGGAGCGACGTGCATCCAACGGCTACCTGCAGCCTTTACCAGGTCGTTTGTCATACGAGTATATACTTGATTAAATATTTAGGAGTAGGACAAAATCAAATTGCATGATTTTACCCGAATGTAAAAATTAACTTAGGTTTAAATAAATCAAACAGACTTCAAATATATAAATGATAATTTGTTTACACTAAATACAATACCTATTTGTAAAATCGATCCAAGTATGGTTTTAAAGCCAGACATGAGTCAAGAAAGTTACATGTTAACTAAGAAAACTTGATTATTGCACATCAAATAAATCATCAAAGTAAATGTCATTATACAATATTGTTAATAAGTGTTCTACCATGTGTGTGTAATTTTGGCGAAAAACCAATAGTTACCAATAGTAGTTTCTGTTATTGTTCTTAAAAGTTACTTATACATGGTGTCCCTTAACTCAAGGACAACCTTACATCCACATTCTGAACATCATGGTGAACAACTTTTGTTTTCTGACTTTTGCATTTGGATAAAATTTAAAAAAATACTTGCATATTTTTAGAAGTCATAGAACAAAAATTGTTTGGGACTATGACGTAATTAGAATATGTGGTTAAAAGTTTATTCTTCAGTCACGAAACACTCTATATATTGATAAATATGATCACACTGTTATAATAAATGTCAAAATTTAAATCAGTTGGTTTGCCAAAATATATACATTTTTTTTATATCCGTGTGGAAGGTGATGACGGCCTAGATATTATGTAGTGCTAAATCTGTCAAAGCAATCGTCTATGCGAGGGCTGTCAATACGATTTTACGAAGTTGTTAAAAACGCGAAAAATCAACTGTTAATGGGAAATCGACCCATTTTGAGAGACAGACCTCTAATTCATGTGGTAAGTAAAGTGGTAGCTTCACTGCACTCTACCATATTACCCGCGTAGCGGAGCGTAGCGTGTTATTCCTGTTCTGTGATATTACCAATAGTAGGGTAGTTTTGCTTGCATTTTGTATAATTTATTGAAACTCCTGTAGTCAGAATGTCACACAGACTATATTTTTACAAAACATCAATCACAATAACCGAAACACCAATCCATGCACCAATCAATGATCCATTCTCAAAACAAACCAACACGCATCGGTTGAAATTATTGTAGGAATCAATGAAAATCTCACAAAACAAAATTCTTTGACCTCTATGTGTCAATGGGTGCGGGTTATGGTAATGGGTCTTGGAATTTTGTTTAATTGCCGGATATAATACTAAACTTTTCCGCATAATATTTTTGTTTATTTATTTCCTTCCTGACCTGTCCTTAGTTCCTGTCTATTTATTTAGTTTATTAAGAAATTACATTATTAAAAACATTAGCTGAGAGTACGTTTTACAGATAAACTCAATATTTGAAACAACTAGTGGTATGAAATATTATAGGTAGTACCTACCAAATATACATTAAAAAAATCATAAAAATCGGTCGAGCCGTTTCGGAGGAGTGCGAATACAAACAAGATAAAAACGCTGACTCAAAACCCGCTAGCAAATGAAGCGCTTAAGATTACCAAAATTTATACATAATTGCAATTGCTTACTATATCTCAGTCCGTATCTCTGTCTGAAACTGTTCTCTAAGAACAAACATTACCTACTTTTGTTTATAGTCAGTATAAATCTTCTATTCCACAAGCTGCTGACTTTTATAATCAATTACAGTCGCCGATCACTCGTTCCCGAAGGCCATAAATACTCAAGAAGTAACAGAACTGTTTGCCTTAAGCCGTTCGAGGTGGCTTTTTAATTACGCCAATTGATTGCAATGTACTTTATGGACCGTGGATTACGATTGTGGTTTCTTTACACACTTTCCTAACAGCCAGAGTTTGCACGTGCAACATTATTGTTTAGACAGGAACGATTGCGAATCGATTCCTTATAGTGATGACTTTATATTTTACACGGATGAAATATATTTCCAACGTTGTGTGGCGAAGCTATTGAGCCCGCTACAATCCCTTATTTAAGCTAGGTACTTACCACCGCTAGAAAGCATATAACATGTAATTATTTATTAAATATTTATTTGACTAACACGTCAGTGTTTGAATTGTCAAATTCTGAAGTGACAAAGGGATGTGAACCCAGTGTTCTGACTATAGCTAGTCAACAACACGTCATAGATAATCAAACGCAACTCTTCACAAGCATGAAACACATCCGTTTGACTAAAAGCATGCTTACATTAAGTATTTACTGTTAATATTAACAATCTCTTTTTAACTCCCTGATACAAATTATAAGTTATATGGTCGATATAAGTTAGACGCTTACGTCTCTCTCTCTTGTGTCTGTCTATAGCATGTAGCATTGTAGTTCCCAAACAGATGGGCCGATTTAGATGCAGTTTTTCAATAGAAGTCTAGTTTAACTGAGGTGGTTCTTAGTCTGTGACAAACATCAGGTCAGCAGATCCAAAGATTGAAATTTTTTTTGGTGAAGGGCCAAATCTAAATTTTAACACTCCTACACTCTTCTGATCGACTTAAAATTAAGTATACTCTTAAGAACTATCTGAAATATTAAGTATACTCTGGCATGATGCAAATGTGTTGCTTTTCCATATCTGAGTTGATTCGATTCCTAGGAAAAGTGTCATTTCAAAATCCATTAAGTAATTTAGTTTTGCTTTAAAATAAAGTTTAAGGCTATTATTATACCTAATGTGTCTGATTGTTGAAACAATTTCAAAAAGTTTTCGTTAAACATTCCTTTACTCAATCTTTAGAGTACTAGTCGCCATTTAAATGGGACATTATGTACAACAGCGATTGCAAATTATAAATTAAAGAAGTTGTAATCGTGAGATTGGCCATTGCCTTACTTCTAAAATGAGTTTTAACAAGCTATGAATGTGCAGAATTCCTCGTGATGTCTTCCGTTACCATTAGGTAGCGATATTATCTTCGAATAGATGTAACTAAAGATTTTGCAGTGTTACAAGCCCAAAGTTGCTTACAATACTACATATATACACACACTACTACACATCTACTATACTACTACATATACATCTTATGTATAGTATTAATAAATTATTTTACTTTACTACTGATTTACAAATAAACGGAGTAACGGAGGAGTCGGACGACAAGTTATTTCGTCCCACCCACAAAGACCCACTTAGCAGAATATGTGTTATTTTACAAAAAACCAAGTCTGAATAAAGAGTAACTATGAATCTCTCATTATTGTTTTGGAGATATATTTTTTTAATTTGTTATTATTTTAACCTTCGTACATATTTTACATAATAAGTACAGTTATTTAATTTACAAATAAATTCATTAATTAAACATAATTCATTTTATTTAATTATAATAAATTTAAACACAATCATTAAACATAATAAATTCTTCCAACAATCACACCAGTTGTCTAGCCCTAAACCAAGCAAAGCTTGTACTATGGCTACTTAGATACATGGTACTTATAACACAGACATTTGCCCCTTGTAGGCATCGAACCCGCAACTGCCTGGTTTTGTAGTCCGAAGCGAGAACCACTAGACCAGACGGTCGTCATAAATGTACGAAAAGTATGTTAAATAAATGAACATTGTATATCCCGTTATGTCATTTTCTTCATTTTATAGAAAATTGCCAAGAAAGTAAAATAGACCACTACTATGACCTATTTTAGCAATATCACTCAAACATTCTTTATTTTTTATAGCGTTTGAAGTTAAAACAACCCTACTTAGGTACTATTTAGCGTTCATAGTTAGGCCCCAAATTCGGTTACTATATACTTATAGTCGATCGACAATCCTTGAGGTAATCCCTTTCGTAACAATGTAGGCAAATTCGGAATTCTGTGTCGAATTTTCACTTGTAGTAAACAATGCTGGTTAAAATAAGTCCATCCGCGTGGGAATTAACTTTGCAGCTCCTAAAGATCTGGATATTAACAACTTTGGTTTAACAACTAAATTCGAATCCCTGAGTCGGTTCTATTACTATTCAACTTAAATATATATAAATTAAATATATAAATATTAAATCGTATTATTTTATTTCAATGTATAATTATAATATTAAGATTATGTAACATGTTATTGTCATTTATACGTAGTATAGTCTTTTTGACTATTTTTCAAAAAAAATATTTCCATTCCGTGATGTATTTTTATTCTCATATCAAGTTATCAACTTTAGTTGAGCGTGACCAACAAAACATCTTGACGTGTTCTCTCTCACACGATTCCTAAAAGTACGTGAATGTTTATTTGTGGTGTTTGAAGCGACGCGTGTCGTACGTTCTCTCCATGCCGCTGCCACTCCAGTTGTTTCGTGAAACGTCGTGCGATGCGCTCGCGTCGCTGCCGTGGAAACGTTGAAATCGAACTACGAATCGTAACATTAACACATGTAAAATAAAAAAAAGACAATGTCTAATCACAAAGATAATAAACAACGGCGAAACGATCACTTACTAAAAAGTCTCCCTACAGAAGTTTTATTGAAAGCAAGAAGTACACTCGTTTCATTGAGCGGTGCGTTAAAACCAAAAAATGAGCAGCAACGGCCAAAATTGCCAAAACAAGATCCGAAAGATAAGAAGAAGCAAGACAGGTTAAAAATTAGTCGATCTGAACCAGAATTTAGTGAAATTCGTAGGTCTAAACACAGGAGTCGAATTGATAATGGAACTACCCGTGATTATACACCTGGTGCAAAACCGAGACCTTTATCGGTCGGTGCTGTGAAACGATATGATGAAGTGGATGAATTTCAACGTGGCAGTTTTCCAATTGATGTATCTCCTATAAGTCAAAGACAGTTTGAATCTTCTGAAGATGTGTCTGTGCAATCTCGGCTAGTGATTCCTGTAACTGAAAGATTGAGCAGTCAAGACCTCAACTTCCAAGACGGTAGCGAAAGACCACGAAAAAAGTTATCGTTTCGGGAACCTGAAATTATCGGCAGTGGTAGTGCAACACTAGGTCGGTCCAACAAGCTTATGGGTGTAAACAGCTTAACGCGCAGACCTAATAGGATTTCGTTGCGTTCTGAAATACATTCTTCCCTGGAAGGCATTGACTCGGATTTAGAGGTACAAACTACATTTAGTTCGGTATTATACAATTAATATAAGTAAGTACTTAAGTTTTTTACACGAAATATAACCGTTTACTTACCTAATTTGCTCTTTATTACTAAAATATTTATTTACTCTTTAATGAGTACTATAAACAGTCCTTCTCTTTTTTAATCTCAATACATCGCGTCACATTGAAACATCTGACTGTAGAAAAATGACTAAATTATGAAGTAAATTGTATATAAAATAGACGTAATAAGAATATATTTGTTATTTCCTTAAAATTTTGCTTATTACTTGTAGGTAACACTATCAGAAATATTTACTATTGATATGAATTTTATGTTTTAAGTAGCATTCAATTATTTTATTCTTCATAGCAATAGAAAAATGAACAATCTTCCAAAATAAAATTGTAAACATTAGATGGAAACACCAGATTCCCATTTTTTCTGGCAACGGCCTTGTATTTACCTGCATATTAATAGCAACCGTATCTGAGCATAAATATTGTACTACATCAGATATAGCTGTATTTTAGGATAGAATCAACTAAAAGCAGACCGGGAAAAACCGAACTTAGTACCTATAGAGTGAATGTAAATTTTGTAGGTTTCGTGATTATTTTGTTAGATGTTGGCGCTAGTGTACGGAAGCCATTGCCTTTTTATTATAAATCAAAGTCTGGTGACATTTCTGCGTATTATTTCGCGTGTTACGTCAAACGCTATACTTCCGTCGTCGGTTCCATTTGTTATTTAGAAAACTTTAGTGAACTGGTTATGTTTGTATGGGGAGATATTTTGGAACTGCGGCGTGGTGACGGGCAAGATACGCAGTGTAACTGAAACATTCTTGGTAGCTATCATTAATTCTCTTTTGCGTTTAGTTTACGCGTTAGACCAACACACAAGTGCTAATGGAGTGAAATAAAGCAAACAGCGTTACTCAGTGTAAACGATTATTGGCTAACACATCATTCATTTATTTATAAAATACTTACACCCAAGATTTAATCCAACCGAATTTAATACTTTTATTAATATCGTGTACACTAAATGTAAATTATACAAATATTATGGACCAATTACTGTTTGTAACCCATTCAGAAATTATACAATGATTAGCAATAACTTCTGTGGAAATAGCTCTTACAATAAATTCACTTTACAGCGACTGCCAATTAAAATCATAGGACACGGCCGCCCTTCGGGAACTCTATAATGAATGTCAACACTGAATAATGTTTACCAAACAACGTAGTTACCTGAAATTTATTGGATACACGAAAGAAAAGCAAACACCAATTTCATTTATATTTGAAGTGATCAAAAAATTTAGCGGTACCTACATCTTGTGTAACTTTGCTTTACCACCCTCGAACCTTGAAACAAATTATAAGTTAAATTAAGTCGATATGTATACGTCCCAGTGAAGGATACGGCCCTCATCTCGACTAGCCTTCTTCTAGTACTTCGCAACACTATCCTCAGTGGATTAGTTAAGGGTAATCTTTAAGGCAAGTGACTAAACTGACGTAGATATTATACAATCAAGTCGCCCTAAGACCTATTCTTGATATTCAAGTGATATTAACCGAGATTAATTTTTAAAGTGCCTTCCGCAGCATGGAGCTAAAACTATTTAAATGTTTCTAAATATTGTCGGAATGTGTCAATCATTCACTCACGGTGTTTGCTTAGCTTTAGTAATCTCCCAAAGCGCTGGCGCCATTGAAAATTTAAAAAAACAAATAACATTAATGAATTTTGCTGGATATTAAAACACCTAACTGCATATATGTTCATTTATTAAGATATAATCATGCATTCAATAAAAGCGAAGTCCTAAATAGAACTTATGTTTACTTCTTAGTGACTTCAATTTGACAAATTTGATGTAAAATTGACAAAAAATGCAACTACATAGTTCGTAACGCGACTGAAAATAGAACGAACCAAAATGGAATTCTACTAACTTTCAGTCGCATATCCCATTATCGTCGCATTTTCCTTATTCAGTCACATTACAAACTAGTTTACGAGTCTCCAGACATCACCATTGGCAGATTAATGGCTGAACGACACTAAGACAACACACAGACTAAATCTTTAGAGGAACCAAAAGTTGGCTTTAAAAAATCAACTAAAGTGTTTCCCTTAAATATTCTATTGACTCTTTACCGTCTTTGCCTCCCGACTTTAATTTAACTGTCCTCTAACTAAAGGTAGTTTTGAGAAGGTTGCTTCTAGCGATAAGACCGTCTAATTATAAATAAATACAATGAAATATATTAAATATAAATATGAGACAAAATCATTTGCATTGTTTAGATCATAAGGTAACTTACCTGAGCAATGCAAGTGATGTTGTCTAATATTATGCTTCATCTACATAAAGCACTTGTATTATAGAAATCAAAAACAACGACAGTACCACAACACCCAGACCTGACCCAATATAGAAAAGTTCGTTTTTCTACATTAACCCGACCGAGAATTGAACCCGGGACCTCAGAGATGGCAACGCCAAGTCCGGCGTACTCGGCTCTCGGCCTTCGGAGATCTTCAGATGTTTTTTTTATTGTACAGTGTGTTTAAATTGTGTGGTTGTTTAATAAATAGTATCTGTCTATTAACTAACTAAATTGATGAACTGGGTTTTGCGAAAAAACCAAAGTCTACGCGACAAATTTTGGACCCGTCTAAAGAAAAAATCTTTTGTCATTTGTGACGGTGATCATCCTTTCGTATTTTTCTTTGAGATTACGTAATTTACTATGAGCAGAGTGCATGGTAATAAACGCGCGTGCGCTTTATTGCCGCCGCGTGCTAGCACCAGCACGTATGAAAGCTTTTATCTCAACCAACCGCATTTCTTTTACCTCACTCCGTATAGTGACGATTTCCACGGAAATAGAATGCTGACGTAGCCACCGGGATGAGGTAGCCAAAATTATGATCCGCGTATTAAAGGTCATTGTCTCACTTCGACGAAATTTATTACCTACACCCGTAAACAAAAAATCTTTAGTGTCATTCACATTTTTATTAGGCTAGGAAATATTTAAAAATATGTTTAAGAATGATGACGCGACTTTTATATTGAAACCTAAAACAGTGGTAGTATTTTATAACATGACAAGATTTTTTAGTCCTAATTAACTTTGTTAATAATAATCGCAATGCATAACGGCAATTTATAAAATGTTACACTACCCAACTTGACATTAAGATTGTATGAAATCCCTTACTTTGTTTATGAACAAAACTTCCTTTTTATAGAAACTTTACTGTTTCACTGTAATTTTTCCATTTGTGTTAAAATAATTGAATTAAAAAATAATATGGCTGTTGACTGATCTGAAAGTTGTACCTTTTGTGTTTATTAGTTAGTTCTTTTCAACCGACTTCAAAAAAGGAGGAGGTTCTCAATTCGACTGTATGTTTTTTTAATTTTTGTTTCATTTTCATTACAATTTCCAGGTTCTCACCATACTTAAATACACTAAGTACTTAAGCCGTCATAATAGTAATAGTCATGATAATCATTTATTCAAAATGTAGGCCCTCTTCTGGGCACTTAAACATGGCCTAAAAATATACCCTTTGCCCTACTACCGCTATGCGACTACATATCGGCTGGTGATGAGAAAAAACGGCGCAATAATCTTTGTCAACCTTTTTTAGTTACAAGACATGTAGTAAGTGCGTGCTAGTAGCCAGGTTATAAGGTCCATGATGCACTCTTATCTTTTAAATCGTATTGTTTAAACGTTAAACTCTATACAAAATAAACAAAACAGGGTTGAACTTATACTGTTCTAGGAGAGGAGCATCATGGTTGAACTCAGTTACTGTCATCGTACCTTAGATCCACGCGGTTTTGTAAGGCAATCGCCAAATGCGACCCACCCAACCCCAACGATGTCAATCAACTGCCATTCGCACAAATTGACATAATTTTACGTTCGTGTGAAAATGTTATTCAATAAATTTATGTCCATCAATTACGTAGTAAAATAATATAGGTATTATTGGTAATAATTTTGTAAATGGGTTCTGAATTTTCAATCATAAAAGTACTTGTATATTTTTTGGCATATCAGCTTGCACTTTTATTATACGCGAAAAATAAAAAAATATAGTATTACTTCTCTACAATTTTGTAAAGAAAACATTTTTTTTTTCATTATAAGTAAAGTAATCTGACTGAATTTCAAATTAAATATTTCAAGTCAACATTGTTTTTTACATTCAAGTCAACATTGAACAACATTACAAAAAACAAACATTTAATTCAGATCTGTGCACCAAACGCATTACGAGCTAGGAAACCCCTGCCATACAGACGGACAAATAGCAGTGACAACAACAAGGTTTCCATTACCGTTTGGGTAAGGTATCCTAAGAACATAAAATAAATGTACAAAGGAATCAAAAGACAAAGAAAATGTAGTTCTTTTTGTTTACTAAAATAGATTTTAGTGCCCTGTCTGATGGAGAGTGTAATTGATTTCAAAGAAATCCTAAGTTTTCTAATATACCGTATGATGAAATAAGAATAAAAATGACGAACAAACATTTACTATTCATTGCGTTAAAAGTACATATAATAATTAAATTTACTGATAGAGCAAATATTTTCTACTAAAATTTTACCTGAACGATTGGTTCTTTGTACAAATAATAGAAATATCGTGTCGATCTCTGGCTAACGGCCAAAGTCTTGCAGTCCCTCAAAAGCTACTTTACGAATGACTGCAAAAGTATTAAACAAGAAAAAAAAACGTACGTAACAATACAATAAGGTAAGTTTGATGTAAATTCAAGTAAAATTAAATTGTGGTTGAAATTATTATTATAAAATTATTTCTCCAAAATTACTATTATGTGAGAGTGCCAAATAAAGATCTTGCCTCTTCCACTTTACTACATTTATGATACGTAGGATTTATGAGTTCTGAACTTATGACAGATGTGTCCGCAACTAATCATAATCAGCTAAGTAGTCAGAGAGAAGGGACTTTTTCCAGAAAGTCTGGTATTTCATTTTTCGTGATTAGAAACCTTCCCCGGCGTGCGCACAACAAACATTTCAAAGTTTTGTTGCGATTTAAAAAACAGTTTAAGAACGAATAATGACTGACAAAAAAACAAACATTAACTTTGAATAATACGCTTCTTACTTTTCTATAACACTTTTCTCAGAATAAAATCAAGATTTCTTTTTAATTTTACCGTTATATTTCATCAATTCCTGTCAACCTACTAAAGAGGTAAATTATAAGACTAAACTACTGCAAAAATCACTTAAGCTGATCTGAAATCGCATTACGAAAGAAGTGTTGACAGTATCCCAGAAGACTTGAAACCGTGTTATTTTTCCGCTAAGAGCGGTCAATGTAAGTCGTCTCGTAGGCCACTGTGTCGTACGACCCAAGACCCCACATTAATTAGGCGCGTGTCATCCCCCACGCCTGCGTCTCGACCCTCTTTATCTCCTCTTTGTAAAGTGTCACTCGCCCGCATCTCCTCACCCTTTTCCCTCTGATGCTATTTTGATTCCGTCACGAATTGCCGATATTCTATTTTTCAATATTGCTGATGCGTAATATGTGTTGAGAAAGATCAGTCATTCATGAGTATACGCTGTGGTAGGTACTGATAAAAAGGGTGTTTGTTATTTTCTTAGTTACAAAACTACTTTATGTTAATTCTACTTAATAGATAAAATCATAGAAACTTGACGTGCAACAGATATCTGTATGACTATATTATACAAAAGGTCACAGGTTTTAGAAAATATTAGTTCTGATTATGAGTTGTATTTCATAATTGCGGATTTTGATATTTTGTGTAGGTAATTCAGTTCTTGCCTTTACCTTCGTTGTCATGAACGATTGAAATTAAAGTTGATGTAACCACAGATTACTTATTAATTCTTACGCGGTACATAACAGAAAATGAAGTCGTACGATTGGTACTCGTATAATAATTGCTTCCAGTATAAACAAGTTTAATATTTATATTTAACTAGCTGTTTCCCGCGACTTCGTTCGCGTGGTCTTTAGTTTAGTCATAAAGGATTTTCTGCGCAACTTTCTTATTTTTTTTCTTTCCACAGAACCTCCTCCTGACAATAAATAACACAACAAAAAAGAATTAGCGAAATTGTTCCATCCGTTCACGCGTGATGCGATGACCAAGGGAAATAGAGATTAATTTTTATATATGTACTAGCTGTTGCCCGCGACTTCGATCGCGTAGTCTTTCATTTAAAAATAAATCGCGCTACTTGCTTAATTTTTTCTTTCAAAAGAACCTTCTACAATAAAAAAATTATTAGCGAAATTGTTCCATCCGTTCACGCGTGATGCGATGATCACGGGAAATAGGGATTCATTTTTATATATTAGATATTTTATAAAACATAATGTACATATATAATTTGCTTTTTAACTCTATTATTTTATTCTTTCGCAGAGCCAGGCTATGAGGATCGTGCGTACCGTGGGGCAAGCTTTCGAGGTGTGCCACAAGATCCAGCAGTCCAGCTCGCCTGACCAACCGGCTCCCTCCACTTCTTCGGCAGTTGATGAGCCAGTGCCTACTGACTTTGCCAGCGAAGCTGCGCCCTCTAAAGGTCAGTGACTAACTTAATTATACACTAACTTTAAGTTATTAATAGGTCCACCTCACAACAACTCGCTAAATATAATAAACACTAGACATGTTTAAAACTTAACGCTGTTCCTATCGATGTACAGTCGACGGCAGGTCAACCTTATTAAAAAGTTAAAGGTCATTGAACCGATTTTCAACTTTCAGTCCGACACAAGCGATCAATATCATATGAGAAACATTGACGTTTTTTTTAGGTTGACGAGCTCTTGTCTGTTCAATGAATGATAAAGATAGAATGATGTCTATAATATGTTTAGTGCTAATTGTATTTAATGACCCGTTACCTGAATTCAGGTCTCCAGCGATAGAATTACGTTTATTTTGGTCTTGGTAACTGGATATTGCTTAGTGCATAATAACTTAAAAATATCGATTGTAACCACCTTTAGTTATGTATCAATCATGATATAAGATTTGCTTCGCTTTACGTGCATTAATCGATGAATAAATTTTAGCTTGTTATAATCCATATATTCAGAACCCCTCATCTTTTTCAGAAAGTAGTATTAAGTTATGACAAGTTGCATTAACTAACTTGTATATAACAAATGTATTGCCCAAATATAACCTTAAACCCTATAACTATAGTTGGCTTATTTATGTCTTTTTTTTTATGTAATACAGCGCCGAAAAGTTGGATTTTCCACTCAGTTATGACATTTTTATTACTAAGAAAGATCCAGACTCGTAATCCAAGCAGGGCACTGAGTGGACAATCCAATTAATGGGTTGTCAGCCCGCGCTGGTCGGAGCGAACACTCTTAGTTCTGTTAATCTTCTTATCTATAGTATAACTGCTGGCGACAGATTATTCTTGGCTATTCATAACATCGTTTATTGTCCTCCGATTCTGAACTAAGCGAATTAATATGTACTTTTGCAGGCGAAATATTAATATATGTAGCTTCCTCAGCGACTTTTAAGTTTGGCTGACTTACGCTGAACGATTTTACATTCAATGAATGCATAATATTAAAATCACCTTATTAAATTTTGGTTTCAAAAATACATTTTTATAATATAAAGGTGTCGATAACTTACTCCTTATTTTTAATTATCATTGATTTATTACATAATTATGACGTGTATCTATATAACAATTTTAGTTTATAACCACGCTAAAGAATCGCTTCTATCGTTTCTTTTTTCTTTAAATCTTTTCTGTTTTAATTTCTACCACTGACATATTTCGATTTTGACTACCCACACAAATCTCTTCACTAGATAGTCAGCGGCACAAGAATTCACACATTATGTAAACTTTATAACTGTTAGTGACTTAGACCCAAGTTCATCAAAATCGCTTTAAACATTAAACGCAGTGTACGGTCTTGTAAACATGAGCGTCTTTTTGAGTGTTTACCATCTGTTTTTGTACGTCGATTAGTTAACCAAGCAATTTTAATAAACAGCTAAATTATTATCGAACATTTAAACACTTCTTTGTAAATATGTCAGTCATTCATTATTTTTCTTACCTAAACCTACTCAGTGAAAATTATTAAGCGAGTCATGGTACTAGCAATGGGCGACGGAGGGTATTATTTATTTACCCACGGAATTTACCCATATTGGGTGTAAACCCGATTTCTACCCAATATTTTCAGATTAATACCTACTGCGGTAAAATGGGTAGTAATTGGGTATTTTAAAATGGGTAAAAATTGGGTAAGAACCCAACTTCACACATTTTTTTCGGAAAATATCTTCTGTTGCACATCGCTACTTAAGTACTCGTTAAACTTTTAACTAATCTGTTACTTGGTTGCAATGGTTGTTGTCGTTAAGTTATATTTTGATAACTGAATAAAATTTTGAAAGAAAGTTTTACAGAAATTATTTGTATTTAAATAAATATCAACTTCTTGGGATATTTATATTATCTTACATTATAAATATATCCAATAACTAGTGAATCACAAAGTCACTTTCAGAATATTATGAAGATAACCAAAAGTTTATCCAAGATAAAGGGAAACACCATCTGCTAGTAAAATTGGGCCTTATAAAATGCCATATTTGTGTTCTTGTGAGGCTAACCAAATGAACATAAAGTACAATAGTTTTATTTTAAAAAAGAGCAATTTTTTAGTTTTTTTTTTTGTAATCATCTAATAGGGAAGCACAGGCAAAGCTATTATCTCAGATCACGCTAGCATGTTTGGTCTTGTCAACACATCGTCAACCAATGTTCACATAATGTCAAATGTCAAAAAGAAAATCTGCCCGTTAAATAAACATAAAATGTATTAAATGACTTGACTTTAACTAGTACACAGGGGCATCTTTTTGAACAGCGATACAATTATTGTGTTTACTTACTAATTATATATATGTTTGACGCAAGTTTGACACACGTTTGAGAATTTAGCAGAACCTATAACGTAGTGATTATTTGATCCGTGGCAGAACCACTGAATCAGTGATCAATTAATTACTTCGCGCATGACCAAACACAATGCGACACCTATCGGGATAATTAATGTGCAGTATGGTTCTACATTGTTAATGTGTCTTAACTGATCACGCATACGTATGAGGTCTCATGAGACCGCTTGGATGTTAACGGGTTAATTTTATCGGTGTACTTCGACAAATTTTAATAAATAGCAGGCAGATGATCATGTGTTCATAAAATCTGTATTCGGGTGTTATACAGGTGTCCCAAGAAGGGTCTACCAGCGGGCGCCTGGTTTTAGAGGACACTATTACCGATCGATTTGTCTATAGTAGAAAGTTGTTAACATATGAACTAAAAATAAATTTCAGTGCACTATATTAAACTAGAGCGTGATTAAGTTACAGATAAATTATCGAAATTAACAGACTAATATAATAATAAAAAACCCGAACTGTTTTAGGTTGAGGTTTAAATGATATTTTATTTGGAAAGGTACATTATTGGATTACCTACTCAAGTAAAAAAATATATGACTGGCAATAGTTAACCGTTTAGTTGTTATAACACATGTTTTTCTTAATCAATTCGCAATCAGGACAAAAGTATATTCTAAAATAAATACCGCAAGAATTATTGATTTTAGCTGAACAAATGTGGGAGTCAAATCGATTGATCATAGGGTCCTCTAACACTGGTCGCCCGCTGGTACGCCCTTCTTGTGAGACCCTATAGATAAATATCATATAAAATTTCGAACATTTAATGCTAACTTAAGTGGTTATAAATGAAACCAAAATATTTGTAAAAAATTACACAAATCTTTCTAAAAATTTAAAGTTGGCTGTTAAATTTCATAAGATGCAGGTATGAAGGCATCTTTCGAGAAATGCGCCCCTAAGGAAATGAAGTGAAGTTGTGTGGGGTAGAGAATCCGTCATCTGCAAGGACGAAGCTGTGAAGTTGTGGGAGAACAAACAATGTTACAATCACAGACCCTAAAAGTAGATGCTACAAGCAGGGCTTGGTAACGTTACCAAATTCACACTATAAAGTATCGTTAAGTAACGATATTTTCACAATGTTAAAATTTTAACGATAACCGGTAACGGAAATTTAGTATCGATTTCAATATGATAATGTTAAATATTAACGTTACTTAAGTATCGATACTTTTTCCGTTACCTGATGCGTCTTTGCGAATCCATGAGGTTAGTTTTACAACAAATTAGAGTAGTATATAGGTATAAATATTGAAAAAAAATATATAAACTAATAAAGTTAATTAATGGTACTTATAGTATTCATTTGGTAACGTTACCATTTACCGGTAAAATCATAAATAACGTCATTTTACCGGTAGAAGGCCGGCCAAGTATCGTTACCAAGCATAACATTACCTTTGCTATTAACGTTATCTTGGTATGATGAAGGTAACGATACCTGATGTTTAACGTTATTCAAAGCCCTGGCCACAAGTCGATCTACCTTGCGTGCGTGGCTCGACTTCAGTCAACTTTCCTACCGTTCCTTCTTTCAGTTCCTACTAGTCAGTCTGTTTTCAATCGGTTTCACAGCAACACGTCTTAGTAGAGCATAATTAATATGGTTAAATGTGCAATACTTACTTATTTGTAAAAATACTACTTACTTATGCAGTTGATCTAAAAATTTAGGTATTTCATTTCACATGACGTATTAAAATTTCGAACGCTTGGTGCTTATACAGTTTAATGCTGGTATTGTCTTAATAAAATGTAGTTTTTTTGTTATAACCATGACTTAGAAAACGCTACGCAAATCTATGGTTATAACCATAAATAAAATACCAATTGTCCTTAAAGACGAATACTTGTCAAGCTCGCACAATTAATTGTATCTATTTTGGGGCAATTAGCAATCCGTCAAGATCGGAATTGATGATTGCGCTTCACTGCCGCAGTCCTAATTCAGTGCTTGATTTGAATTTACCGAGAAATGTTACTGGCCGGCTTTGAGTCTGTCATTTATTAATGAGAGTTCTTTGGCTATTTCCTCTGTATTCACAACACAGATTACTTTATGTACATAAGCGACTAGTGATACTGCTCGTTTTAAACAGGTTTACTTATCAGCATTTTTTTAAATAATATGATATTCAAAATACAATTATTAAGATGTTTTATTTTCCATTTGAAATAATTTTACACATTCCAATTTCTAAAATAAATACGTAAAAGCAAAAACTTATATCAATCCGGAATAAATAAGGTAATGTGTACAATTGTACTTGCTTTCATTTAACCCCTACTCGCATTTCAGGAAAAAATTAAAAAACGAACTGTCCAATTTCATTTTATTTTAACTCATGTAAGTGAATTTTTATTTAGATTAATTCAAAATAATCCAAAAGGAAGTGACAACCATATAAGTAACTGTTTTTTTTAAAACTTAATTTGTAAGCTCCCTTTGTAATCCTACATGGAGCACGTCATACCCTATAGAGTACAGAAATGCCAATTATTTTGCTTTACAAAAAATCCGCTATTCCTATTTAATCTGTGGCTGTGTCATACTTCATGACTGTTTTAGTACGGGCGAGAGTCTACAGGACTTAATTATCAGTTCATCATACTATGTAAGTGAAAAATCACTAACATGTTTGGGTGAAAGATGGGTCGTATTGCTGCCCTATACACATGTGCTCGATGTGTTATAGTTAAGCCCCTTAAATTTTTGATTCATCAAATACATTTGTCATTCTTCAGTTCCGAAATACCAAAATTAATTATGAAATCTGTATATATAAAAATGAATTGCTGTTCGTTTGTCTCGCTAAAACTCGAGAATGGCTGGACCGATTTGGATAATTTTGATCTTGAAATATTTGTGGAAGTTCAGGGAAGGTTTAAAGGTTAGAAAATATTAAAAAAGTGCAAGGAAAGTAGTAAAACAACTATTTTATTTTCCTATACAAACTGTTCGTACCTGTCAAACGAATTGGCGGAACGAAGTTCGCTGGGTCAGCTAGTAAGAAATAAAAATGCATTTCCTTCCCTTCAAATTGCGGTGTTTTTACATTCAGTAGTTTCAGCTGAAAATTGGCTACTAAATTAATTAGTAGAAAACTATCGTAGTAAATATGCACCTCGTTATAAATACTAAACTTGCAATTAATAAATAGATACGAGCAACAACACTCAAATCTTACTTGGTTTTAATAAAATAATTTTAGTAAAAATCCCGCTTTATTAGTAACGTAATCATTTTAGTATGAAATAATAAATAAATAATTTCATATCAATTAGAAACGAGACATTTAAATAAGTCTAGACGTGATTATAGTCAAGGTTGTTTAGTTAGATCACCGCAATTTTACCTAACGTCTATTCTCTTCTACATGGGCGGCTTATAATTAGCTTTTATGTATCATTTTATGACATTCGACGCATATGAAACAGCTGTTTTAACTGGCAACGTCATATTAGTATACCTTCACCTAAAAGCTAATACGTATGGATACACTGTACACGCTTGTGCCAATATCCACTTTTATGCATGCAATAGGTACATGTAATAGAAACAGCTTACTCGTCGGTTTTATCGGTGTAATTTTTACCATTTGTGTATTTAGCAACTTTTAATACTCATTTATTTGAGTTACTAAGAGTACTACTTGTTCTAAACTATAACTGGATTTTTTGGATACCTTATTTATTAAAATAGACTTCAAAATTCTTCTAACAGAATAAAAATAACGTAACGAATGTTATATTACGCCCCATAACAATTAGCGCATAAACTCATTTAAACTCATATCTTGCATTAAAAAAGAACTCGACTTTAGCAAACTTTTAAAGACGGACTTGAATAAATTAGTTTTTTTAAAACTATTAGCAAGTGTAGTAATGAATATTTTGTTGCTTTAAATAAATGAAGTCCATTTATAATTTATTAGTTGAATGAATGAAAAAACAGTCTTCTTATAAATTGAAAAAAAAACAACTTTATTTGCATAAAACATGTTACATACAGATAGTACATGCCAAAATTTATTATATATTGTTAATAAACAAAATGTCCACGGTTTCAGTAATTAATCAGATCATATTATCTTAAAATTTTACTATTACGGATAATGTACATTGTACTAATATAGTTAGTGTAATGTATGCTGTAAGCGATTACTTACCTGACAATCAGTTATGAATGGTGCCTTACATGCTTTAGCAGAAAAATATTATTAAATATTAATGTCGACAGGCACACAACGGCATACGGCATACTTGAAACAGAAATGGTCATAATCTTTTAATAAATGGGATGTCAGCTTTATTCATACAGCCAGCCAGATTTGTTAAAATGATGAATAATAAATAAATAATAAATATTGGACAACATCACATACATTGCTCTGACCCTATGGCATGTAGCCAAAGCACTTGTGTTATAGAAATCAGAAACAACGATGGTACCACAACACCCAGACCTGAGACTATATAGAAAAGTTATTTTTCTACATTGACCGACTGGGAATCAAACCCGAAACCTCAAAGTCCGGTATGCTCGCCTCTCGGCTACGAAGGTCGTAATCATTATGTACGTCAATCAATCAATCAATCAAATAAATGATTACAAGGTTGGGACAGTAAATTATAAAAAGGGTTAAGTTCTCAAGCGAGTCTATAAGTAGGTATTTAGAACTGCGCTTCGCGTTCCCAAAATGCTATCAATCATACAAGACCACAATATAAGTGTGCTGTTGCTAGTTTGATCCTTTTTGGCAGCCCTGAAAGCCTGCTACGAAAGTGTTTCGTTCGTTTGGACGTATAACCCTAACAAATTAAAACACCATCTAATTCATTGTGTCTAACCTTTGACAATTTCTAAAGAAATGAAAACGGACGTGTTTTTTACCTGGCTAGTTTGAGATATTTATATTTTATCAAAAAAAATACACAAATGAATAGTTATTTTAATTTATTAGGTTTCTACTTTCAAATGAACGACCCATTTGATAAGTAGTTCTCCTCAATACGTCGATACGCTCGAATGCAATTAGAAGAACCCGCTGAAATTTAAGTGTCATTTACAGATTTTAAGAACGTTTGTAACAAATGTTTTATTTTTTTAACAAAATCTGTTTACGCATGTCACAATAGTAACAACTTGAAGCATCATTAAACATAAAAAACATTACACTAATTAGTTTAATTCTGTTATTTACTTATATAAACCTGCTATCTGCATAATACCCTAAGAGATACTGGCCAATATGTTTCGATAATTTCGTAGACAGTAAAACCGCATACATCTTTTCATGCTCAGATTTATTTTACGAGGTATTTTACAGTTCGTCTGCCTGCTATTTGTAAACGTCTGTTTCACTTACGACCAATTCAGATTCTCTGTCAGTCACTGCGTCGCATAAAAGTATTCCATTGACTCCGAACTTCATTGTTGATTGATGGATAGGTACACATTTTTACTACTGCCTTAATTATTTATATTTAAAAAGTTAGTTAAGCAGGTTACCCTTAAATGACACAAGTCTAAGTTGTGTTTAGTTGATTTAGGGCACAGCAAAACATAAATAAGAAAAAAAAAATTTTTATGTCAGGTTTTCATCACCTTTGACATGGTTAAAAGGTTAAAACTACATCATTTGAAATGGCCACGGTCATGCATGATATATTGAAACTGCCTACTTTATTATAAACTATTACCATACCTAGCAATAATCCCCACAGAAGCAGCTTCAGATTGTGGCGTTTCGGAAGCAGGAGGTGCATCCACGTCGAAGAGCGCAGAGGAAGGCGCCGTGGCCGCGAGTGAGCCGGCCAGGCCTACCCATCTTGAGCTGTTGCCGCCACCTCCTAGGAAGGATGGGAAAAGGTCCCCTATGGTACGTATTAATGTTGTTTTATCGCAAGTTTGTACACTATAAGGTTATAGTATAGGTTATCACAATTAAAGTGACATTTATGTCTGAGTATGTGCCAGCAAGCGATCGAAGCAGACTCTTAATGATAAAGTGGCCCTACTGACTGACACGTTATTAAAAAATCGTACTTACTTGAGACCAGGATGCCATTTTGTTTGTTACTTTCTGGACATTCAAACTTATAGTATAGGTATATGTTACAAAGTACACTCTTTTTAACTTCTGACGCAAACAGAAAGGGGATTATTAAAAGTTTTACATGTGAAACTGACTGTGGTATTATAGTTTTCAAACGGATAAACCGATTTTGATTTATTCTTTCGTTTGAAAGGCAAACTCTCGATCAGATAGCGCATTTAGCTATGACCAACAAAATTTGTTTAGCCATTTTATGTATATCACTTCTTTTCTAATTAATATGGGGATGAGAGCAACTTCCATAGAAGCTCCGACTGATTCAAAATTATTTTGTAAGAACATGGAAACTTGGCCTGATTGATGTTCACCTAGAATCTGCGAGATAGCCAACTCCTTACCAACTTACAGCAGCAGTATCGTATTTAGACTCTGAATGATCTTAACAAAAACGTTGAAAACGAGAAAAAGATATTATTCTTCAAAACGCTTAAAATAAAATTTTTTTTTAATGTCCATGACGATTCAGCATCGTATGACTCGTTATTTTATTTAACAAATATGGATGGACTAAAATAGAAAAAAAGTTTAAGTTCGAAAAAATTAACAACGTGACATTTAACTACCTCCGTACTAAAACTACTCTTGCTTGTCGTCATGGCGTCATTAAAGTGGCTGCCAAAACAGCGCGATCGTTCGACGTCTTGCTCCGCACGTCGCGCTGTTCGCATAAATGCTACTTTTCTCGTGAGGGGTTACGTACCGGAACAACTTATCCCGGCCTTCCTAATGTAAACTCAGGCATTTGTATGAAGTTTCATATTGTGGTAAATCGCCATATATTTTCGTTATTTATACAGCAAAGAGGGACTCCTAATTAATAAATCGTTTATTTGTAACACAACTAGGGACTGACTGACTAATTGACTCATTGATTTGGTAACTTATTAACACACAACGGAAACTTTGAAACTAGCAATACGAAGTTCAATAATGGATATTCCGTTGTTAATAATTTGGCATTTGCGTTCATGATAGTAACACATAAGTGATTATTTTCGAGCCAATGCTGCTAGACAATTTATTATGACCCTAGAAGAGCTTGTAGACAAGACTCTAAAAAGAAAAAAGATCATGCTTCTGCTCCACGCCTTTGGAGTTCTCCGTGAAAAGAGAGCTGAATTATATATGCGTTTTAGCAGTTTCGTAGGAATTCCATTCGAACCTCAGGCTTTTCCATTTTTAACTAGCTGTCTAAGTGCTCTAGCTAGCTCTTCGGTACAGTGGCAAATCAATGTGGCTCTAGGATCTTTAAAGTTATGTTGGGGACGAAATGTGAGCCATATTGACTCCCATAGAAATTTTAAACTTCCGCGAGAATCTCCGGCCTAGAATCGACAACTTGTGAGGATTTTAATCAGTGTTATGGTTAGTTTTTTTTATAAAAATAAAAATCATTTTGTTGTTTCAATACTTGTAGTTTTAAGAACTATAAAATTACACTTATACAAATTGAACTCGTTAAAACGAATCAAATGAGCCCAAATACAAAGGTTTTACTAGTAGTTGTTGAAGAGTTCCACAATCCACCTCCTGACTCCATCATCAGATCAGCATGATATTGTCAAATTATTTAATTGCCATCCGAATGTCAAATACTTACAAAGTTTTAAATCAATATGTCATTTAGAAGAAAGTTAAA